>OU795040.1:58206244-59599746 GCA_917208275.1 Patella pellucida | reverse complement strand
TTTCTTTCGATAAAATCTGATCAATATATTAGAATTATGCACTTTGCTTGCGAGAATTTTGCCCGAATTACTGCGCTACGGCCTACTCTCATACAAATACCAATGGTCACAGATTCTTTTATGCGTACACCAGGTGTAACAATCGTAAAACTACATTAAATTTATGTAATCCTGATATGGGATGATAAGAAATCTAATGAAATGAGGTTATATGTCATACTCGTCAGGTCGGAAATCAAATATCCTCAATTACTGCAGTATTTTCATTTCCCCCAATTAACATAATTTATCATCGCAATTAAAGCTGGGCGTTTGAGTTTTGTAATTAATAGATTATTGATGCTGTTATCAGACGAGATATCTAAATAACTTTGATTTCGTTGGGGGGGGGGGACATTCTTTATATGTCTTCTCAACAAAGGAATTCAGTGAACAGTCTGTGTACACATAAAACAAACTGGAAATATCATCATTTTCCGCTAATAAAACTCCCCAAGATCATGTCTACATATACCGAAATCACATGTAACTTGAGCTCGGCCATAATGTTTAATTTTCTAAGATATTTTGCGATTTTTAAATTGTCTCGTATTCTAGAAACCCGATAATGTCAATGTTGTAGACACAAACAACACTTTAAAATTCATTATGCAAACAAACAACTAAATCCAGGCTAACTGAAGGGGCCCTATAAAGTCAAACACCACGAACGCTGTAGGCGCGATATTTTTTGTGGCGGGGGGGGGGGGGGTTCTCCCCCCATAATATTTTTAAAATTCGCCAGCCGGAAACCCGTTTTCCAAGCATTTGGGGATCTATTTTGGAAAAAGTAAAACTCCATTTTGGCGAGGAATTTCTCTGGGATAGTATTGTTTTCCAAGCATCTGGGGATCAATTTTGGTAAAAAGTAAATCTGCCGAATTTCAAAAACAAATACTTAAGAAATAAAATTACTTAAAGTTACATTATTCAAGATATAGATAAAGAACCAGTCATTCTTGCTATAATAGTTCGAAAGTAGATGATGTAATATGAATAATTTGAAAATTTCATTCAAATTACTCTATTGCAAGCAAAGATATTGGCAGACGTGTGCAAAAATTTCAACCACGGTTCTAAGTCTTGGTCCGTCTGGGTCCGCCATATTTGATTAAATCAGAGTATCGTTATAACTTTTTAATCTGTTTAATATCGGAGAAATCTGACGCCATCCAGAGTTGATTAAGGCCTGGATCAGTTAATTAATGTCTAATTAATACTTTAGAAACATTTCAGGCAGATTTAGCTCTTTACTAATGACTTCGACATATATATCAACTTATGATGAATTATGGATAAAAGACTATTTATATTAAACTGGTTATTGTACAAATTACTATAAGTAGTTTAAACTAACAAGTATTACATGACATAAGACTGAATACTACTGCAAACGAATTCCATGTCCTAAAAATACCGCCAGATGCTAGTAGCGTGAAAAGTGCTATTTTAGCTGGATGGTGCTGCCCCGAGAGTGCCCGAGGGCAAATATCACGAGGTCCCACCCACACTAAGTATGTCATCGGAACTTAACAGTGTAATATGTATTTATGAACCTTTATAATAACGCGTTCCGACTGTAACAGATCAAACTCACTGTATTACTAATTTGAGTTTTTAAGCCAAAATTGGGCCCCTCTTGACGAAGAGGCGCAAAGGCGGGCCAGTCCGCCCCTGATTAAATCACGTCTTCCTCATTTTTACCTCTTACTTCGGTAAATAGCTGTTTATTTGTATTCTAAATTAATTTTCATTCTAGAAAACAGATGCACAGGAAGGTTCTAAAAATACCGAGACGAACCAGGAAATACGCTTTCTGTTTTCATTCCGACATCATTTTGGAAGCATTTTCTACATTAAATTTATTTTTTATTAAAGATGCATTATGTAAGATTTAAATAAAGGGCTGGTCATTCTTCCTATACTAGTTCAAAAATAGACAATGAAAAATCAGAATATAGAAATTTCAATGTCGCCAAATTACTTTACTGAGCGATACACTGAAAATTTGACGTCTCGACAAGAAATAATCTCGAGTGTCAAGTACCATTACGACGACAGTAAACGCAACCTCGATTGTCAGTCATTCAATCGACCGTCACCGTGAGTAGCGTCCATGTTAACGTTTGACGAAGATATGGCATATATTTACCAATCCCCTCAATATATCCGATGGTTTAAAGAGTGTATTATGGGCTTGTCATGTGAATAGATTACTGTATGATAATTAATATAACATTCGAAGTCAGAAAAAAAGACCAGCAACAGGTAAATATTTAGATTGCTTGTAATTGGTCGACGAAGCGGAATATAAAATTTAAGATACATTATGTAAGATTTAGATTAAGAGCTGACCATTCTTGCTATAATAGCTCAAAAATAGATAAGGTAGAATACAAATAATGCAAATTTCATTCAAATTACTTTATTCTGAGCTAAGTAATCAATGTTGGTTGGTGGGGTCGTGTCTAACGCAAGCAATTTAAATCACGAGGTATGCAAGTGGTGTGGCTTCCGTCACATGCCTAACCTTGAGAGTTGTCATGGGCCGGTAGAGTACGTTAATCGTTTTATTTAGAATCGATGCGCAGTATAGAAGGTGAGTTTTTATTCACACAGATTGTAACCATATTATGACATCATACATTGTTTAAAGCTTATATTAACTTAAATATATTTAAAACAGTTAAGGAGAGAACAGTTGAAATGTCGATAATATGTAACATGTTTACGCCAGATAAATAAATTATTCATATAGTTTAATATTTAACTATATGTAATAAACAATATTTTATTTCATATAAAAATGGATTAGGGAACAGGCTAAGCTATGTTGCTTCCTCTCCAGTACTTAATTTATGTACATACAGAACATATACAACAAAGGGTTCAGAAACTTAATCTACGGTTGCCAACTTCTAACTCACGGAGAAACCGTGGCTATATATAGTTGTCATTTACCCGGTAAGTACGGGAGAGTATGACGTTAAACATCAGTCAATTTCTTTAAGTCATAATATCTGCACGGGATGAAACCCAATAACTGATTGAAATCTGTATCCCTGATATCGCAATTATTCATGATTCGGCAATTCACGTTTGGGGACACTGACTCGCTCCCGGTGTTGGCTGAGTAAGTGCATCGCAATATTCGGGCGTGGTTTCCCCTTGTCAGTGGTACAGAGCGGCGTCCTGATCTCGCAATTATTCATAATTCGGAAATTCACGTTTGAGGACAATGACTCGCTCTGGGTGTTGGCTGAGTAAGTGCATCGCAATTTTCGGGCGTGGATTCCCCTTGTCAGTGGTACAGGGTGGCGCCTGGCGAGGGCAGCTGTGTAGCAATTTGTATTTTATAATTATTAGGTATATCTTCAATCACACCTCTTGACATACATTACACAGTAAATTATGTCCGCGTTAATATGAGACTTGTCTGGGTGTTAATCTATTCGGCAAAACTCAGCAGACTGTAAGAAGCTGAACGCCATGAACGGGAAACGCAGATCATTCAACATACCAAACCTTGAAGATGGAGATAAGTACGTTACGAACGGCAAGGAAAAAGGTAGACCTACTAGCAAAAACGTTTGCTGACGCAAAAGGCTCTTTCCCTCAAGAAGGATAGTGCGGCTGGTGAGGACAAAGTAAAGTACTCCATGCTCAAACATCTACCAAGAAACGCCAAAACGATACTACTAAACCTCTCCAACACATCCTGGCTGTCAGGAGAGGTACCTAAAGAATGGCGAAAAGCAAACGTCATACCTCTACTGAAAGCTGGGAAAGAGAAGAACAAGGCAGAGTCATATCGACCAGTAAGTTTGACATCCACACTATGCAAAACCTTGGAAACAATGGTTAATATCCGATTACAGTTCTATCTGGAGAGCAACCGATTGATCGACGAAAATCAAAGTGGGTTCAGGAAAGGACGATCAACAATGGACCACTTGGTTAGACTACAGCAAGTCATGTCGCAGGCACTTCTCTCGGGAAACCTGTTATGTGCCGTGTTCGTAGATCTGACCAAGGCTTTCGATCTAATTTGGTTAGACGGGCTGCTCATCAAGTTAGGACGTATCGGTATAACGGGCATAATGTTTCGGTGGATTAAAAGCTTTCTGAGCAAACGTCAAGGTGAATGTTGGCAGATTCCTGAGTGCCGAGCAAACATTAGAAAATGGCACGCCTCAGGGGTCTGTTATCAGTCCCACTCTCTTCAACATCATGATCAATGACATTCACAAATCGTCCTACCTCGATTCCAAAACTGACTTGGCTAAATTTGCCGATGACAGTACCATATGGAGAAATGGGACGAGCTTCTGTGAACTACAAAAGAATATGCAAAAAGCCTTAGACAAATTCATGACATGGGCAAACGACTGGGGATTTAAAGTCTCGGAGAAGAAAACAGTCGGCATGCTTGTGAGCAGGGATAGAGGGATAAACAGAATGACTCTGTGTACGAACGGGAAAACCATCGAGTTCAAAGACCAAACCAAGTTCCTTGGTGTAATCTTTGACCGACGGTTGACCTGGAAACCGCACATCGACTGGACTGTAGATAGATGCTCCAAAATCCTAAACTTAATGAGAAAATTAACGGGCAGTACGTGGGGCGCCAATAGAGTTACACTAATGATGGTATATCGTGCTCTAATACGTTCTGTATTAGACTACGTCTCTTTGGTCTTCATGAACTGTGCGCCAACACTCTTAAGC
This sequence comes from Patella pellucida, assembly GCA_917208275.1. Classification (NCBI taxonomy): domain Eukaryota; kingdom Metazoa; phylum Mollusca; class Gastropoda; family Patellidae; genus Patella; species Patella pellucida. The sequence goes on along the minus strand of OU795040.1, from coordinate 59,594,979 downwards.
AAGCTTGACACCATCAAATACAAAGCTCTGTGTATTGCGACTGGCGTAGGGTTCGGGACTAGGCGAGAGGCACTACTACAAGAAGTCGGGGAGTTGCCCCTATCCCTAAGGAGAAAAGAACTGGCGACAAGGTATTGGGTCAAGATATCACAACTAGGTGAAAGATCCCCAACATTTGTCAGTCTAAAAAAGACAAAATATGTAAGAGATCCCAAAAAGAAAACCTTCAGCCAGGGTATCAGAGAAACGATCAAGGAACTACGACTGGGGGAGCTCGTGATAAATAAACACGACCCCCCATTTGTCGCCCCCTGGACGCTCCCTATACCACTGGTCAATCTAGATCTACTACAGAAAACCGACAAGAAAAATAACCCCAGTGCTGCACGTGCTTTCTCTCTAGAACACTTGGAAGACAACTGGCCGTCTGATGACTGGGACCATGTGTACACGGATGGCTCAAGCAATCCTGAAAGGGGCACCAGCTCGTTTGGAATATACCTGCCAAACGGAGAACAGGGAATAAGCAGGAAACTGCCCAATAACTGTTCGGTGTACACTGCAGAGCTTGTTGCCATTCGTGACGCTATTTCATGGATCTCCCATCAAAAGACCGGCAAGTTCGTCATTCCAAGCGATTCTCTGAGCAGCCTGATTTCAATCCAAAATGACAACTCGAAATCAAGACCAGAAGTCATTTTAGAAATCAGGCAGCTATATCAGAGGGTCCTAGAGAAGGGAAGCAAATTAGAGCTCGTGTGGATTCCATCACATATCAACATTAAAGCCAACGAGGGTCTCACGGACACAGCTACACCCCGCCTCATAGACTACAGCACCACGGAAATCTACAGTATGGCCAAAAGACAGGTCAATTCAATCTGGGAATTAAATCTCGTTGAACTTGACACATACAGATTCCGACTGGATGACAAAATCTACACCAAGACAGCGACCAATCACCCTAGACGAGATATATGCAGACTCATATCGAAACTAAGGGTGAAAGAGCGGCTGCGAGACTACAAACACCAAGTCATCGTCTGTGGGTGCGGAGAAGAGTGTACCACCAACCATGTCCTGGTAGACTGCGAGGTTTACAAGGAAGAGAGACGGGACTTAGTGAGAATGATGGAGACCAATAACATACCATTCAACACTAAGAACATACTCTTCCCTAGACCAGATCTGAAGCTACAAAACTTCGAAGAAATCCAATCCCTAATGGACACAGTTTGACTATGTAAATTAGTGAAATAAGAAAGGGTCACGGCTAGATAAATTCTCCATACAACGTAGGATGGTTGAGTAAAAACGTCCTCACGAAGGAAGCCCAACCATCCTATACATTTATTTTAATTTATTCATTTTACTTTATCTTTACTTTACTTTTACTTAAATTTATTTTATTTTTATTTATTACCTTCAATTTATTTTTTATTTTTTCTACTTATTTTTTTATCTTAACATATTTTTTTTTATATACGACGCAGGGTGGAGAAGTAAAAACGTTCTCTCGAAGGAAGCCCAGCCACTCTACAACTTTTTACTTTACTTTACTTTACTTTTACTTTTACTTTATCTTTATCTTTAATTTACTTTATTTAATTACCTTTTTTTTATTTGACTACAGCTTTATTATATTCTCTTTATTTATTTAATTCTATATTAGTTTAATTTACTACTAACATCTACTAAACTGGCGGGATAGTGGAGTAAGAGGGAGTCATGATCAGACGGGCTCGGCATCTAAACACTATTTTGCCAAAGCAAATACCAGTGGGATAGTGGAGTAAGGGGAGACCACGAGAAGACAGGTCTGGCACCTAAAAACACAAATCCCACAAAGAAGACATCTACCAATCCAGAAACAGAAGAGATCATCTACCAACGATGTGTTTTTATTAAATTAAGGGAAGAACTTACCACTAAAACCTAATCCATGGCCTAAGGCCAAAATGGAAAGATTGCAAAATCATATTCTAAAAATCAGGAAGCAGCTTCGGCTCTCCTATGTCTTGTCTGTGATATCACTTAAGTGGAAGCAGACGTTAAACACCAAAAGAAGAAGAAGACTCAAGTACCCAAATCTAGAAGAGAAGGTCGAGGGTGATATAATATATCAACTGAGGGATAATGGGTTTATATCTGACATATACAACTGGCGGTAGTTTTCTCTTTGAATAACAACCTGTCATGACGTCATCATGGGCTGATATTCTACCCAAAAATACTTTATAATGGAAATCTTGTGCGATAAATACTTTCAAGTCTACGAGTGTGTGGACGGAAAGAAGATTCTGATTCTATTTCGGTTTTGAATGTTACAAATTGTACCATAATAATTGTGTTCTTTGTATTATTTCGATCATCAGTGGTTGATATGAGTCGAATACATCGACCTGAGATGACGTCATTAGCGGTTGCTATGAAATATCAACCTGTCACGACGTCATCAGCGGTTGATATGAACATATCAACCAATGATGACGTCATGACAGGTTGTTATGAGATATAACTGCTATACACATCAAAGACAAAACTACCGCCAGTTGTATATGTATAGGATATTAACCTACACGAAGTTGCTATATTATATAACCCGCGGGCGCAGCCCAAGGTTGATATAAATATAGCAACTGAGGTATGATTGGTTAATATCTGACATATACAACGCCCACCCTTAAATTAAAAATGACTTTTCCATTAATATTCAACAATGATTGGATAACGGCTCGGTAGTTTCCGTCAAATAACGAAGATTACCGAGTTAGTCACGTGCAATTATGAGATGGTGTTTTTGTAAACACAGCGCCATTTTGAAGAATTGAATTTCATACAAAAACAAAATGGAAAGTAATACGAAGTCAGATGAATAATCAATCCCTTTTAGCCAACATACTGACGATGGAAGTGGTGTGAATGCAACTATCGATGAGGATCTATCCAAAGCCTAAAGAAAATTTGAATCAAAAGACATTCTTTCCCGATAATTCTGACAGTGAACTACGATTGAGGGCTTTTCATGTTTTATAGACAGAAGGATTTGGCCGACTGTTTTATTTAAGTGCATGGACTGTACCACAAAATAGTTTATAATGGAAATCTTGGGCGATAAATACTTTCAAGTCTAGGAGTGTGTGGACGGAAAGAAGATTCTGAAAGATATGGATAACCGATTTAAATATGCTGATAAGTACGTCGTCTATTTCTGTCTTGAATGTTTCAAACTGTTCCATAATAATTTTTAATTGTCAAAATAATAAAAATTTATTTCTGTGTTTGTTGTATTATTTTGATCATCAGCGGTTGATATGAGTCGAATACATCGACCTGACATGACGTCATTAGCGGTTGATATGAAATATCAACCTGTCGTGACGTCATCAGCGGTTGATATGAAGAATATATCAACCTATTATGACGTCATGACAGGTTGTTATGAGATATAACTGCTATTCACATCAAAGAAAAAAACTACCACCAGTTGTATATCTGTCTATATTATCCCAGTCGGAGCAGAATTATATGCGTCAGTACATCACACGTTGGATGTGGGGAGTTTTCCCGTGTATTTTCCTCATCTAGCCAGCGAGTGCACAGCACTGCATCGTGCTATGTATTTTATTTGGTTGCATAACACAGGATCGACTTTCAAGAGAATAAACATTTTATTCTGTTTGGTGCACGCGATAAAAGATGGAGTACCTTGGAAGATTTCGTGAAGAACTAGTACAGAAAAGAAATTTGGTGGAAGAGAAATCTGGCGAAAGAAAAAGTTAGAGTTGTTTAACAGATCAAATAATATTAATGTGAGATTAAAATCAAATTACAAATTAAATGTTTAAAATCCACCTGTATAGAGAATAAAATAATTATTGTTGGGGTTCAATAGCCAGGTTTATGAACTATGTAATTACATTAGCTAGGTAACAAAATGAAATAAAAATGGACTTAACGACCTACTGCTGTGCTCCTAAACTGGCTATGAAGACGGGCATACGCCATACATTGTGCTATGAGGGAAATTTTACCCGGGCAGCGGCACTACGGCCTACTCTTATACGTGCACTCGAATATGTACACGGGACTTCGATTTTTAGTCACACCTGAACGACTAGACAGTTGTCCTTGTCAAGCCGTCCGGCCTGCATCCCTAACAAGGGGAAACCACGCCGGAAATTCTGGATGAACTTTCTCGGCCAATGCAGGGATCGAACAACCGACCTCCAGGTTAGCGAGACAGCGTCTTAGCCACTAACTAGGTATGCGTATTACCAGGTTTATATAATTTTGAGACTTTATTCTGAATAGGTTACAAACGAGAATAGGGTGCCAGCTGGATTGGTCGAATAGATCGCTAGCCGAATAGGTCGCCAAATTGTGTTCGGTGACGTAACAGCCTTCATCTTTGGTTTCCCCACCATTTTGAGATGTCAAGTTAGCTTAAGCTCAATTTTTCAAGAGAGAACCTAGTTAATTAGTTGTGGTATTAAACTGTGCAATGGATTGTATTTAACCGGAGTTGATTTCAAACACACAGTAAGTTTATGATAACCAAAGTTAAATAGTTTGTTCATAATCGAAAAAATCCGTTTATTATTTATCAGAGATCACACAGTAACCTTTTATTTAAAAGTTAAAATATTATAATGTTAAAACTTGGACCAAATTGTGTTCGGTGACGTAACAGCCTTCATCTTTGGTTTCCCCACCATTTTGAGATGTCAAGTTAGCTCGAGCTCAATTTTTCAAGAGAGAACCTAGTTAATTAGTTTGGGTATTTAACTGTGCAATGGATTTTATTTAACCTGAGTTGATTTCAAACACGCAGGTAAGTTTATAATAACCAAAGTTAATTAGTTTGTTCATAATCGAAGAAATCCGTTTATTATTTATCAGAGATCACACAGTAGGTTATGTTAAGATCACATGTATTTAAATGTAAGAAAAACTAAACTGATAACGACTTGCAAAGCCATTAATAGGAATTTAAAACGAGGTTAAGGTGAGAATAAGGCCATTTTTAGAAAAATTTTACGTCATTTAATTTTGCTTCAACAAAATATAAACGTTAAATATACATTTGCTAAGTGCTTTTTTTGTGTCATTAATTAAATTGTTTTTTAAATTGTCTAACGGGAGGGGAGGGGGTGATTACGAATGTATAGGTCGTTATGATGTCACTGTCTGGTTATTGAAAACGATGGGTTCTAATTACTTCTATTTCTTATATGGAATAGAAGACGTTATTGAACGGTAAGTTATCCCCCTTTGTTTCTTCTTTCTTCTGCAAGTTTTCATGTATTTGTCAAGTCACATATTATATTATATCTCGTCTTTATTTAGTTTTGGAAGTATAATTACGTTTAACAAGGCTTGCATTTAATTTCATTTAAATACAACAAAAAGGTCTTGTCTGGGGAGAGCTTCTGACTTTCTTTCATAAGTTGGAGGTGCTTGCAGATTGAAGTTGGTGTGAGATTTCCCGTTTACATTGACATATTATATAGATGGAAAGAACGATATGACAGCAATACTTCCACAAGTTTAAATAATATTTTAGTTTATGGTTTTCATTGGGAATTTGATTAACAGCAAGTTATTTTCATAACAAATTTGTAATTGTTTTTTTTTCTTTTTCATGTAATTTGAGATGTAATTAATCAATTGAAAGATGAATGTCCGGAAATTAACAAGAATAAAAACCAGTCCTTATGCCACAACTAGTCATGACAGCAGTGCCCCTGGTGATGACGAAATAGAAGTGGTATCGGCTGCAAATAATGCACCTACTAGAATCAATGCTACCAGATCGCGAATACCAGTATTAGTTCGCTCATCAGCTTCTTATCGATCAGAGAATCATCTTAATACTAGTTTAAACACTAACATTGTTGTTCCTAATTATATTTCCATACCAGTAATTTCCACTGCTAGATCTAATATTTCAAAAAGAAAGAAAACTGGTGCATGTAATAGTGGCCCTGCCGGAAAGATAAAGCGCCATGAGGAGTCGCAGGGTGTGAGCTCATGTAGTTTTCAGCAGCCTGTTAATGTAATGACTGGACTATCTCAACATCCAAAGTATGATTATATTCAGGTACCAGATATTATACCCCGTACCAATCCATCACAGTTTGCGGATACCTCTACAAGGCCGATGTCAGGATCAGGGATAAGAGGTGGTATAATGAATTTTAACTGTGAAATTCAAGAAGGCCTTACTTCAACTGTCCCTAATATTGAAAGTCTCACTATTTGCGAGAGTGTTCATGTTTTTGGGTCAAAGCATTTCGCAAGGTTTGCGTAAAAATATTGAAAGTATATTCACTATGTCAGAGAGTGTTCATGATGTTTTAGGTATAGCATTTCGCAAAGTAGGGTAAAAAAAAATTGCTGGAGGCGCGTATGTTGATTTATCTCACTTGATCGCCAAAACCAATTCTTGTAAACAGCTTATGTTTTGGATGATGAGGGAGAAATTGTAACCCGAGAAAAGTTGACTAATTCTGTTCTGTCTATTGACAGTTTAACTGATGCCTTCCTTGTTTATATTAGTATTTATTTACGTAGTCATCCTAAAAGGGTGCAAGAAATCTTAAAATACATGCACACCATTATGCTTACAGCGTCAAGGGGCTATGGATGGAGTTCATATGATGAACAATTCCGGTGGAAACTAGCTCTTGGTCAAGTGTATTTCATGAGTTATGGTTGATTCACATGGCCGGTGGTAAACCAATAACTAAACCTAGTATTAAGTTGACAGGAAAATGTTTTGATTTTAATTATAAAGGTTATTGTTCTAAAACGTTTTGTCAATGCTGGCACAATTGTATGTCCTGTGCAGGTAATCACCCTGTTGTTGCTTGTAATTTTAAGAATACACAAAATACCAGTAGGAGATTTTTGAGGGCACTAATTCATACAGGTGAGTCAATTCCCAGAATAACAGTGTTAATCAGTCTATACCATTTTTACAGTGTGGGTCTTCGATAAGGAAATATTCAGAGGTTTGGTAATAGGTTTCTTGATAATCAAAATGCAAGTTTCAGGGGGAGGGGGCAATAATATCTGAGTTGAGGTCAGGTGTTTCCTGGAAGTGGGTCCAATTTTTGTAGAAATAATGTGTGGTCAATGGGCGAGGAAATATCTGTAGATATTTGGAGTTGTACACTTTAAGGGCCAGGGCGAATGAATTAAAAGAAGGGTTAGCCAATGGATTCAGGTTAAAATATACAGGTCCGCGGAATTATCAATTCAGTTAATATCTGCTTATGAGCTTCATATCGAACTGTCTGCAAAACTTTCTAAAGAAATGGAATTAGGTCGCATTGCTGGTCCTTTTCCACAAAGGCCAATTTCTAATTTACACATATCTCCCATAAGAGTTGTTCCCAAGTCTGATGGGGGCTAGAGGCTAATACCGCATTTATCTTATCCCAGAACAAAGGGCATAACTAGTTTTATTCACCCTGATTGATGTACTGTCAATTATACTTCGGTTCATAATGTTATAAATCAATTATTATCATTAGGTAAATGTTCGTTGATGCGGTGTTATGCAAATGTGTTTTAGTACATGCTTCGATTAAAGGGGCTAAATCGCTAATATTTGGGACCTAGAAATTCACAAAAGTGGTTCGCAACGCATATAATAGTGTAATATGAATGTATATAAACTGATTTAAATATTTAAATTCAATGGTTTTCGTTTTTACTCCGATTGACTTGGTGCAATGTGTATAGCCTCGTCCCTCAATACAACTGGGGCTGAAGCGCACTATGGTACACGATTCGTGTACCAATGTTACACAAATTATTTTATCTTAAATATCTGATATCAGAAGCCTATCTTTTCCCGCTAAGTTTACATCATCAATGTTGATTTAAATTGACCAATAATTCGTGTTTTCGATGTCGACGATATTGGAGGATTTTGAGTTACTGACTTAGGTCCTTTAAAGAATTCGTGACGATTGGTATGCAATATTGTTTTTAACTCACCATGGCGTCATTTTATTGAAGTCATCGATGCCATAATCGTTAACCCAAAACCGCGTCTTAGTAATTATTTTGAAAATATGCCTGGCTTTAGACCGACATATAAATATTCTAATAACATAGAATTTTAATGAATATATCAATCATTCATTTCATTTTATTAGATATGAAATATAATTTGTGTATTGGAAATTTCATAAATCTATAAAATCTGTTGTATAGGATAGGCAACTCGGTTTGAGCTGACATTTTTAATGCCAAACCCTTCTTTATCATAACTGTATAATATTTGTGTAATCAAATTTAATTTTCATAAATCTATACAATCTGCTGTATATAAGATATTTTAAATACTATAGGCTTAATTTTATTGATTTATATAATATGTGTTTCTTTTCACTGTGTAAAACAAATTTCGACACAACCAATTATTCTTAAAAATGTTTTAAGTTAACTTAAATAAATGGCGTTACTGGCTTCAATCGTCATAATGGTAAAATGACGTCATTCCGTCTCCGGTTCATCAAAACTTCTTGCTTCACACTTAAGATGGTTTGCTACATTTCACCACACTGTTTAATTCTTGTGGACATTATTCCTTGTGATAGCACACAGTTTTATACAGGCTTTAATGGTGACAAAATATAATAAAATACACTGTTGGTCTCCATGGATTCATAGCCTTTGAATTCGAGTTAATGATGAATAATTTCTTTAACAAGTTGTGTCATTTTCAGGCGAAATTACGCAAATTAAGTTAATTTTGGTTAGAAGTTACGCAAAAATAACCTAATTACATTTCATTCGTTGCTATGGATACTATTCCATATTTCAACTATTATTTTAGTACGTTTTTGTCCTATATGATATGTCATGATGTTAAAGTGATAACTTCTATCTTCGGTGTTTTCTCAAAACTTCAGATTAAGGATTAAATCACATCTGCATAACACCGTCCAATTCCTAATGATAAAATTGTAAAATCGATCACATTGATGAAGTCCATAATTGAGCAGAAGAGAGTAACATTGCATGAATTGCAGACATTGACTGGTTCCCTAAACTTTGTGTGTAGGGCCGTCAGGTCATTTTTGCGACGAATGTATGATACTATGTGTGGGTGTATTTTGGGTGGCCTGACATGTGGGAAAGGTCACCTTTTTAGAGTTGATTCATGTGGCCATTGCAGTTTGCAAATAAGAAATTAATGCTTCACATTGATAACTTAGCTTTGGTTAGTATTTTAAATACATGCACATCTTATGTCTCATATTTGCTCCCCTTTTGTTAGTGTTTCTAAAACATAACATTATTTTTCGAGCAAAACACATATGTTGACTTGACAATGGAATTAGTGATGATATTTCTCGTTAGCAGTGCGATCGATTTCGGCGACTAGCACCCGAAGCATACTAGTCACGGTGTCACCACAGCGTATGGCACTGGGTTATCTTCTTCCTCCTCATTTTGTATTCAAAATAGCATTGTTTAGGTATGGCCTCGAGCTTTGGAAATGATTTTAATATTTTTTGCATCATTGTCCCTCAGGAATTTGGCACCTAGCACAGTAAGGTCTTGTGTGTCATCAATTAGTTCTAAATGTAAAGTGATAGGAGGGAAGTACATTACTAAACAATTTTTAGTAATAAAGGCACTTGAAGGTATGAAAATGGGTCGGGGTATAGGAGATGGTAGATGACCTGTTTTTATTGCTTTACTTCGAAATTTTCTTTATGATTTTACTCTCGGTTTCTGGTGATTTATATGAAATAAAATTATTCAGGGCAGCATTTACCATTGCATTCTTTGTGTTATTCAGAATTGACTTGTTTAAAGGGCAATGATATAGAAAGTTACCTTACGTCACTGATCAGTTTAAAAAAGGAGTTACTATTTCCATAAATGATAACTTATGTACGGTGTATCACACGGCTCAGTTTTTAGTTTCTAGGCCCAGGGCTATTGACCCAGTTTTTTTGTAATTTTAATAAATCGATTCTTACAAGGTATCAATTCTCCTCCATCTTGGGAAGGCTCTTACATTGTTAGAAATTGATTGCGGGCCTTATAAAACTCACTCATTTAGAATAGGGGGTACTCCTGCCGTATCTTTTGCAAATTGTCCCGAAGAAACAATTAAATTATCAGATAGATGGAAACCATCTTGTTTGCGTACTTATACAAGGCTACCAAAATTAACTTAAAATTATAAAATATGATGGTTTCTTGTTATTTTCAGATAATCGAATTGTGTTGATAATTGGTTCATCAATTGTAGAACATGCATATCAGAAATCCAAATCTAGGCCGGGTGGCCCAAATCTTTGTTTACGGCGTATTGGTTTTGGGCTGATATGGGAGGGTTACCCTGGCCTTCGGTTAGAAGCCTTGAAAACAATTTTAAACAATTACCGATTTTGCCCAGATTATATAATTGTTCATTGTGGAGGTAACGATTTGGGAATCCTACCACTACATAAATTTCGTGATACTCTTCGCGATATTTTTGGGTACATGAGACGCGAATTTCCATACTCTATTCTTGTTTGGTCGCATATTCTTCCAATACAGCAGTGGCGTTATTCACCAAATGGTATTGCGATGGAAAGGGCTAGGAAGAGGATTAATAGCTTTGCTTCTAAGCAAGTAATTGAATATGGTGGGAAATGTCTCCGGTACCCAGATATATCTGACATTAACCCAGATTTGTTTGAAGAGGATGGTGTTCATCTTTCAGATACTGGAAATTCCATTTTCCTGAATGCAATTCAAGGGGCTATTGAGTGTTTTGAGTTAAATTTGTTAGAAAATTGTTACCCTCCAAACCCACCACTAATTACTAATTGATATTAATGATATCTGTTCACTTTATATTTTGGCTAGTGGTCACAGCTTCTTGAACACTGCCTCCAGTTTGCGGTGACAATGTCAAGTAACATGGTCATTTGCCGATTGCGCACACTATTAAATCAAATGGGTATATGCATATAGATAGACAAAGTGACATCGCTGACTCGAGTTTACTGTCATGTTTCACCTCGCTAACCCGAGCCCAACTAGAAAATTAAAATGATCAGCTGTGGCCAAAACTACGCCAAAGTGAAAAAATAATTGCAATTTATTTTTTGTGTTTTTTTTAACTGATTCTGTGAAATAATTACTTGTATTCCTTATATGGAATTGAAGACGTTATGGAGGCAGACCACCATTAAATTTCACACTCTCGGTACCATGTTAATATTTGCTGCCAGGTTTTGGTAAATATTCTGGATTTTGAGGCGGAAGGATAACTGAGTTATCAGGTTGGCTACGGTGATATGTACGGCAACTAGTTACATGTTTTGGGTATACTTCTTCAACTTGGTGTATCTCAAGATTTTGGTGGTCAACGTCATACAAATTTTAGTGCAAAGACATGGTCATTTGTTCCTCTGTCTATAGTGAAAAGCATTTAGCCCAACGAAAATTTGGGAAAAAGTTGGAGGTGGGCAAAGAGGCCAGAATTAACATTGAAGTCAATGGGAAAATTAATGGTGGGCTGCTTCCTTATTGCACGGTGAGTTAATCCCCTTTGTTGTTTCAATGGGTATGCTCGATTCACAGTCCAGAACGTCCGGAATTGACAGAAATGCAATCAAGTGAAGCAGAATTCAGTTCTGTCAATCCAGACAGCTGAGGTGCTGTGAGTAGAATTGTGACGTATTTTAAGTAACAAATATGTTTCAGCTGTCATGGTTGGTTGATATATTTTTTTACGTAGTCGGCACATTGTTGTACTCCGAAATTCTCCTTTTTCACTCGATTGACACTATATTTTCGGAATTGAGAGAATACAATTTCAGAACATTCAATCGAGTATGCTCTAAATTTTTCTGCAAGTTTTTATGTATTGATAAAGTCACATGTCTTATCTCTTTCCTTTTTTTCGTTTTGACAGTATAATTAAAGAGACACTCTTGCTGGTTTGACAGGTCAAGAAACAAATAGCCTTATTTTAACTACAAGAGGTTTAAGTGTCCTACCTGTTGTGTAAATTATCCATTACAACCTATCTCACTTGTCTAGAGGGTTCGAAAATATGTTTAAATCCCAGTTGCATTTGAAAGTGTTTACGAAAAGCTTTTCAAACCATGTTACGGCATATAGTTGAATTTTTCCAATTTTAAAAATTAGGTGTGTTAAGATGAAATTTGTTTTATTTATTAAATTGAATATTGTAAAATAATACAATTTGTTGACTCGATTAAAGATTGGGACATAGTATTCAGTTACAACAAGAGTGGTATTGGGGCTTTAAGTTGTTGTAGATTTAAAACTTTGCCCACCCCTTCCCATCCCTAGAAACTGCACTAATCAGAAAAAAGCAAGTTCGTCATTGTGAGGCTATAGTAGGTGAAACAGACCAATAGAGAACCAAGAAGAGGAAATGGTTTACCAAATTGAGATTTCCCGAGGCAGATGTTAAAGTGTAGCTTTACTAAGTGTACTGTTATAGTATTTTGGAAGATTTAATAAACAATTGCAATTTCTGTGTTTATGTTGAAATGATTTCCATTGGACTTTGAAATGCAATGATGAACTTTTGGAGGTCGACTGCATGTGTTTCTGTTTTTGATGGATACTTATATTCCTGAAACAGGTTGAAGAAGATTGTGGGAATATGTCATGTTGTATGGTAATCGTATAGTAATCGTATATGTTTGCATGTTGCATGAATAGTCTTTCCTACCTGCTAATTTCGCACACATCGTAAAACGGGGGGGAGGTAATGTAATATCGATGGCGAGATTTGTGCTACATGAATACTTTTATAATCCTATAGAAATTAGTATGGCCATTGTAAAGGTTTAAAAGGCGCGCTTACCTTGTACCGAGCAATAAAGGTCTGAAGAAAGGGAGGTATTTATAAGAGAGAGAGAGTGATAGAGAGAAATATGGTTTAACGTCCTCTCAACACAACTAGGTCATTTCGGACTAACATATGGTTTAATGTTATTTCAATAATTCGCTTGAGGGTGGGGGTCTTTTAGTATACGGAGGAAACCGGAGTGCCTGGAGGAAACCCACGAGGTTGAGAGATGTATATAAGACTTTTGTAAAATATTCGCCCTTTAGATTAATAATATTATTAATAGTTATTGACTTCACATACATTTATTGTAGGGGTTTATACATAAAAAAGGGTATGATTGGGTATACATTCAATTCTAGGTGGACAACAATATAACACGTGTGAAACTTCTGTTGTGAGTTTCCACTATCCATTTAAGGGTTGTTTAGACGTCATTGGGCTAATTAACCAATTGCCAGCGAGTCTGGTTGTTTTGGGATTGAGTGAATGCCTTTATTATAATCTAGTATGCATTGTATCATATGTAAGCAGCTTAATATATAAAATGAATGTAAAACGAACTGTTGCACTGTTATTCATTATAAGACAAACGGCTTAACTACTTCAATAGAGAAGAAGAACAACCCAAAGAAGACAAGTGAAAATACTAGACGATCAGAAGGCTATTCAAATATACTATTCAAAAAAAGTAGGGGATATTTGATTTTGGGGGCATAATACTATAATATGCAAATGACTACGAAAAAAGTCACTATAGAACCTAACAGAAGAAACATTTCCAGTTACATGTGACGCCCAAACGCACCGATAGCTACCGCATGGAATGCAGGTGATGCTTCGGATCATCACGGGGGTCCAACCCAAGATTTGCACGACTTTGAATGTTACAGTCATTGTGGCATTGAATTCCAGGATGGAAACATCAGTTTAATTGTTTTACTTACCAGAAAACAGATTTTGATATGCGTCGGCTTACCCAAAATGAAAGGTTACGTTCCCTGTCATGCTACAGATCGGTACAACAAAGGCGGTTGTGGCGCGGACGATGAATGTTTCTCAGTCTGTCATAAGCAGGCTATAGTCCAGATACCGTGATACACATTCTGTACAGGGCAGACCACGCTCAGGTCGACCAAGGGCGTCAACTCAAGCCCAGGATCGATTTATCCGTACCTTGGCCTTGAGAAATCGTGTCATAACAGAAAATCAGATCAGCACTCGTCATCAATCAAATACTAGTGTGAGAGTGAATGGCCAGACGATTCTGAGTCGACTGCATAGGGGTCACTTCGCGCCCGATGTCCTCACGTGATCCCTTGTTTGAGAGATCACCACATTCAGACAAGACGTCGTTGGTGTAGGGATCGTCAACACTGGGGTAATCGACGCTGGAGCAATGTGATGTTTTCAGATGAGTCAAGGTTCACTGTTGATTTTTTGGACAGACGTAGGAGGGTGTGGCGTCGTCGAAACGAACGCTTCCAAGACGTTAACGTCATCAGACATCATCGATTTGGGGTGGTTCTGTTATGGTGTGGGGAGGCATCACTGTTGCTGGAAGAACGGCTTTACCTGTTGTTGCAGGGTGTGTTACAGGCCAGTACTACCGGAACAACATCTTGGCAGTCCATGTTGTGCCGTTTGCACGACGTCATGAACACCGTTTCATCTTCCAGGATGACAACGCAAGATGTCACAGGGCCAGGATCGTTACAGGTTACCTCCAACAACAGAACATCACCACATTACCTTGGCCAGCACCGAGTCCCGACCTCTCCCCTATCGAGCATGTCTGGGACATGCTTGGACAGGGGTTACGTCAACTTCAACAACGTCCTGCCAATGTCCAAGAATGGGACAATCTGGACCAAAATGACCTCATTAGGAGTATGCCACGTCGGATCAATGCTTGTTTGGCAAACAGGAGGATTTACCCGTTACTGACTTTGTTGTGATGCTGTGGTAACTTTGCCGTTTGACCCCGGGTATCATTTTACCCTTATAATGGTCAGTCTGTGCCTTATTTAGTCTAACGATCATTTGGAATAAATCGATGAATGTGAACTTCATTTCATTTTGTCATTTGTTTCTTCGTCAGTTTCATTGGGTGACTTGAATAACTCTTACAAATCAAATATCCCCTACTTTTACTGAATAGTATATGTAGTAAAGAAAAGAGTGCATACGAGTCATAGCATACATATGACACAGAATTTTACGGGAAAAACATGCCAAACAAATAAGTTTGGAATTGATTCACAGGCCATAATATGGTGATTAATTTTCACACAGATTGCTCACATATTAATCAAAGTTTTATCCACTAACTTATTTATGAACTGTTATGTAGACACTGATTGACATGTCAAGGATTGTTTGATTGGTGTATCATGCATAGAAGGCATGGTTGGAATAAAATTTAGGTGAATATTATTTTGGAAAAACAAAGCAAATTCAAACCTTTGCTAAAACATAAAGCATCCATCACCGTTAACTTCCAAATGGCCATCGACCTTTCCATGTGGGTCAGAGGATTGGAATGTAAGTTCAAAACTTATTCTTAGCTGTGATTATATTTTAATCCAGCTAGTAATAGTCAGACAGATTAAGAGCAGATTTGGGATCGATGCGAACGTTACGGACAAAAAAACATCCAAGTAGTATAGAAGCTGGGATATTTGTAGATATAGGTTTTAACATGGCAGTAATCTTGAAGATCCAATATGACTGCTATAGTACTGTTGGAGGAAGTGGTGGGTTTTTTTCTAAGATGGTACGTGTTTAATGGTATTTATTGAGACGGAAAAAATAATATTTTAAGACATGGTACGTATATAATGGTATTCATTAAGACTGAAAAAATAATATTTAAAGACATGGTACGTATATAATGGTATTCATTGAGACTGAAAAAATAATATTTTAAGACACAAAGATTGCCCCTCTAAGTGGTTTAGACGCTGTACTATTTGTTTTGGGGGAAATTAGAAAGCCTAGGCAATGTGTAGTATCTGAAAAAAAAGGTGTTTTTGTCGAGAACGTCCACACCATTATCCAAAGCTACATATATGTCACATAACACCCTGTATGTGGTCCATCGATCCGTTAGCCTTTTTACATTTGCGCCTGATTCACCTAACCGGCTGAATTGTATAGTGCAGGGCGGGGCGACAGGGGCGGGAGCATGATATGGAAAAGCGCATAGTCGTTCGGGTGGGACGAAACACCCCGGTTCCCTACAATATAACAAGAGCCACACGTTAAAATAACCCCAAATTATCCTGCTTGGTGAAGCACAATATAGAGTAAAAACCAGGTTTGTTTTCTTTTCATTTCCTAAAGTACTTGCTGATTATCAACCAGCTACGGTAGGTTTTTCGGGTGGTACTAAATGACCATTATATTTAGACATTTGCACCTTGATAAAGAGGGAATTATCGTTGCTCGGTGGGTGAGACGTTCGATTACTAACCTGGAGGTACCGTGTTTGTTGCGTGCGTTGGCTAAGAAAGATCATCGGAATTTGTCAGAAATGCAAGAGTGAGGGTCTGACACGGTAAAGGATATAGTCGCGTGTACGTTAAAGATCTCTTGGCGGTTGGAATTCGATATAAGAGTAGATCGTAACGCATATGTCGGGGCAAAATGTCCCTCAATGCACTCTTTATTAGCCCAGTCGGAGCAAAACAGTTGGACGTTCAACCCAATTCCCTCATTTCATGCCCTTAAATAATTGTGTTTTATCAGATCGTCGAGAAACATGTCTGGCACTGTTATAGAATTTATTTTCCAATTCCAGAATGATACATCCGGTTCATCAATATAAAGGTCGATCCGTCGCAACACCAATACAGCTAAGAATGTATAGGATTTCCTATGCATTTTTTTTCGAATGTACACTATTAATGGGCAATTAGATGAATCGTCACATCTAACAGATCTATTTTGTAATTTGGCCTATGTTATCTTCCAGTGGTAGTGGCAGTGGGTCCATATTAGTGTCTTAGCTATTCAATAACTAGATTCCATTCTACTAGTTTTGGGCCAAATTAAGGCAAATATTGGGCCACCTTGTCTACAGAATACCCTTTAGAATTGGACTCAGCGCCCCTAAAAACCTATATTTTGAGCCCTTTCATGAACTACAAAATAATTATAATAATAATCTCAAAAGTCTGATACCAAATCTGAAATTATGGTTACCATGGTAATCGTACGACAAAATAAACACCATTTACGCATTCTCCGACCCCGAAAACCTATATCGACACCGTGCAAAGTACAATTGATCAATTGGATAGGTGAGGGTTCATCACGGGAATATTAAAGAACTAAAGGAATGGTACTGGGTGTAATATCTGGTACCTGAATATAAATATAATTAAAAATTGGATGGTGAGATAGTCCAGCTATCACAGTAACAGGCTGCTGGAAACCCTGCGACTCCTGTACCAGTTTTCTTTCTTTTTGAAAAATTAGATCTAGCAGTGGAAATTACTGGTATGGAAATATAATTGGGAACAACAATGTCAGTGTTTAAACTAGTATTAATATGATTCTCTGATCGATAAGAAGCTGGTGAGCGAACTAATACTGGTATTCGCGATCTGGTAGCATTGATTCTAGTAGGTGCATTATTTGCAGCGGATACCACTTCTATTTCGTCATCACCAGGGGCACTGCTGTCATGACTGGTTGTGGCGTACGGACTGGTTCTTATTCTTGTTGATTTCCAGACATTCATCTTTCAATTGATTAATTACATCTCAAATTACATGTACATGAAAAAACAAATTTTTATGAATAAAACTTACCAGAGCCTCGTTTAACGTGGTGACTAGGCGGCGCCATCGCCGCGCACTAGCCAAACAATCAATGTACATACGTTTTGAAAATCGCTGACAAGGGTTTTCCCATGTGCCAACCTTGATTAATAAATCCGTTGTTTAGCAAGATGCCAAATCTAATAATGTATCAAATTATAATAGTGTATCAAATTTTTAAGTGCTCAGAAATCGAGTCTAAGGGGGTCAATTTTCAACATTTTCTGGGGAGGGTTTGGTTAGGTTAGAATCCCACTCTGTTTCACAACTGCGGTGTTCATGCAGTTCGCACCTACGCCCGACATTGCCGCGCACGACCAAACCCTTAGACGAGGCTCTGAAACTTACCGTTAATTAAATTCCAAATGGAAACCATGAACTAAAATATTACATTAACTTGTGGAATTATTGCTGCCATATTGTTCTTTCCATCTATATAAAAGTCAATGTAAACGGGAAATCTCACGCCAACTTCAATCTGCAAGCAGTATGGATGCTGACAGACCGTTCACTTCCAACTTATGAAAGAAAATGCAAGCCTTGTTAAATCCTAAGTATTAAATCTACAACAACTTAATTATACTTTCAAAACTAAATAAAGACGAGATATAATACATGTGACTGGAGAAATACATGAAAACTTGCAGAAAGAAAGAAGCAACAAAGGGGAATAACTTACAGTTCAATAACGTCTTCTATTCCATATTAGAACCTATCGTTTTCAATAACCAGACAGTGACATCATGACCACCTATACATTCGTCCCCCCCCCCCCCCGGTGTACAATTTAAGGCACAATTTAATTAATGACATGAAATAGCATTTATCAAATGCATATTTAACGTTTATATTTTGTTAAAGCAAAAAGAAATGACGTAAAGTTAAATACGGATAAAATTTACCGTATATCCTTACCCACTTTTCTAAAAATGGCCTTATTCTCACCTTAACCTCGTTTAAGCCTTAAATATCCTTCAATGGCTGCAGGAAGAACAATGAGTCTCCAATTGATCATCTTGGGGTTTCCATCAATGTTCCACAAGGATTTAGGAGCCTTGACATGATATTTTCGTCTCTGAATCACCTGTTTCCACCTTAGTGCTGTACCAACAGGATCAAACTTCTTTAAACAATCCCTCGCCCTCTGGATCCTCAGACATAGGCTGTGTAGTGCTCCTTGCATTCTAGTTTGTCCAATCCCAGGAGTCAATTGTTGCACTTCCTCCATGACTTGTTTAAGGTTTTCATCTGACAACTCTGACCAATTAAAATTATGCATTATACCCAATTCTTGTCTTCTTCTCTCTAACAGTTTTTTCGAAACTCCAATAATATTGGCAATTTTGGTCCAGGAAAAATGCATTTTCCCTCAGAAATTCTACTTGTTCAATGGATAATAGACATTGAGGTCTTCCTCTTTTTCCAGTGCCGGTGGCTGGGCCCTGTTTCACAAAAACTTAAATCTCCTTAAAATCATTGTAAACTAAAATTTCATCCTAACTTACAATAGAAGCGTTTCACAAAACGATTTTAAGCATTGTAGCTAAAATCCACTAAAATAATATTTTAAGTTACAATTGTATCCTAACTTAAAATAGTGGCGTTTCACAAAACTATTTTAAGGACAATTTTAACTAAAATCGATTGTAACTTAGGATAGCTGTCACCCTCTCCTAACTTAAAATCATTACATTAACAAACATTGATTAGAGCTACATTGTTTGATCTATTACGACATACAGATGTAATTGGCACATAATTTTAACATAGGCCTACAATTATTCACAAAAACAATTTTCATTCAATTTCTTTTCATAGCATGGGATATACAGCTACTGTCCATCCGTTTATTTTATTGTAAGGTAATCTAAGCATTTGGATGGCGCCCCATATTAGAACTCCAAGAAAAAAAAACACCCAAAACTCTAGTAAACTACACACAAAAAGAACATTTATATCCAATGTCATGGAAAGAAGAGCACTCTTATCTATAAAGAAAATATCTTCGTGTTTAATATAGCAAATTTCTTTGTATTAGAAGGCCTAAAGGCCTATAATACTAGACATGCCATAATATGTAGTATTTACTCATGTTTTTGGGGTTATGATGATTTGTAAAAAGATAAATCAATAATCTAGAATGTGTTTATTCAAAAATGTAATAGGCCTATTTGAAATTATATTTAAATATCATAAATTTATTATTATTTCTTAATGAAGTTACGTTAATTAAACAACATAAATTAAAAAAAATAGGCGCCAAAGCTATTTTATCTTGGGAAAAAATCATTTAATTAAGTAAGATAGATAGACTCTTCTGCCTTTTCAAAGTAGGGCCTATCATTGAAAGTGTCTATGAGAATGACATTTCAAATCTAGGCATCGGAACATTGGCTTTTTGGCGTATTTATTTAATTTCAATATTAATATACTTTTAAATTACGACAAAATTGCAGCCTAGATTAGTCTTTTGAGTGACGAATATCATAATTTGTTTGTGAAAATTCTCAATAGTTTCTCTTTTCCAAATTAATATAAAACTGCGAAATTCAAGCGGTTTAGTTTATCGATACACATTATTTCCACTGAAGCCTGTGAGGTAATCAAATGCAAAGTTCAAGGTCAACCCACCAATACATTTCGAAACTAATAATACGCAATAAACTCATTTATTTCATCTTTCTACGACTGTCTGACCATGTGCAAACATTTCTACAGCGTATGAAACCCTCCCTATTGATAATGTAACCGTTAATTCAGTCTATCAACAGTTTTCAGTTTCGAAGCGTATTTGCTTTCACCGTTAGTGCCCAAAGCGGAAATCTGCACTGCGCGGGCGCAAGCGATTTTAACTAAAATCTATTAAAATTGCATTTTAAGTTACAATCGATCTTCGTGAAACGCATAAAATTTAAAATCTCATTTTGATTTTAGTTAAAATCGATTTTAAGGATTTTAGTTTAAGTTTTCGTGAAACAGGGCCCTGGTCATCTGAAAAAGGAATTCACTTCTACTTGTCGTCGGTCACGTTCCTCAGAGACTATGACTTCTAGATGACTACGGGGTACATTCAGATATCGACAAAGATCGTCCATATCGTGCCGAAGTAATTTGAATGAAATTTGCATTATTTGTATTCTACCTTATCTATTTTTGAGCTATTATAGCAAGAATGGTCAGCTCTTAATCTAAATCTTACATAATGTATCTTAAATTTTATATTCCGCTTCGTCGACCAATTACAAGCAATCTAAACATTTACCTGTTGGTGGTCTTTTTTTCTAACCTCGAATGTTATATTAATTATCATACAGACATGTATTTAAATGACAAGCCCGTCATAAACTCTTTAGACAATCGGATAATTGAGGGGGTTAGTAAATATATGCCATATCTTCGTCAAACGTTAACATGGACGTTACTCACGGTGATTGAATGACTGAAAATCGAGGTTGCGTTTACTGTCGTGGTAATGATACTTGGCACTCGAGTCTAAGTTTGTAACGAATGTTATTCAAATGTGGTGTTATGCGACGTTCCGTTCCGAAGTCATCAAATTTGCTCAACATCCAAGTTTTCCTGCGTATTTCCGAGCCTTGTGTGGCTATCATTTTACTTTTAGGATATACGAGAATGACCTAGTTCAATTGTGCATTCTGTAGACCTGTGTTATTGCCGTGTAAAAGAAACAACAGCAAGTGACCAATTCAGACGTTTCTATATTTCTAGTGAAAGAAACCTGATCGTTGAAGTTGTTTACTATCGTGCTGCTGTGTCTTTATGTTTGTGGGGTAATATCCGTACGTATTAGGGCTTTAAGACCACCTCCAACTGAAGCATCCCCAGCTGAAGGTCGTGAGGGTCCTCGAGGCTCCGGAGGTCCTGGAAGTCCACCACCACGTGGAGCATCACGACGACCATCCTCGGTTACCCAGTGCATTCATTCCGTTCTACTCCACTATACCCTGGGTTAATCTATAGGGCTTCCACGATTTCTAATTGCTAGAATGTAGCTATACTGTACGAACCAATCAGAAAACAGTTTACAAACCAATCGTTTCGCCTTCGTTTTTATAAGGGCAGATAACCATATCAATGTCCATTTACTGATTGATTTATGTAAGTAATGTATATATTAATAATTTATTTATATTCAATTGTATTATCAAAATCTGTAGTATGTGTTGTTGATTTCAAATAATATGTATAACATCTATATGTTTCACTTTTGTTATCATTATTACTATTCGTTCTTTGAAAAAATAATAATAATATGTCGTTTTGTTATGTTTATTATTAATGAACGTATACTCGTTAATTTCATTCCCAATTACTTATCTACGATATCACGTGAACATAAAATTCGCAGAACGAACACACAATTAATAAAACTAATGACTCTACATGATTAAATGAACGTTTGTTTTCAATATTAAAACATATAATTATGATTTTAGAATAGGCCAACTCCTAACACTGTCAGTCAGAAGAGAGTAACTTCCCTCTGGGCAATTTCCTTTTCAAATAACAGTTTATGGGATTGGTCGATAAAAATAGCACAAGCATCAATAGTGGATAACTTGAAAACGTGTCCCCCCATCGATTAACCCAAGGTATAGTGGAGTAGAACGGAATGAGTACACTGGGTAACCGAGGATGCACGACGACCACCACCATCTGGAGCACCTGAAGGTCGTGAGGGTCTTCGAGGCTCCGGAGGTCCTGGAAATCCACCACTACGTGGATCATCACGACGACCACCACCACCTGGAGCACCTGAAGGTGGTGAGGGTCCCCAGGAATCTAGAGCTCCTGGAAGTCCACCACCACATGGAGCATCACGGCCACCACTACCACCTCGTGGATCACGGCCACCACCACCACCTGGAGCATCACGACCACCACAAGGAGCATCACGACCACCACCACAAACCAGAGGTAAAAAAATTGTACTCTAAATATTTAAAACAAGGTATCTGTTAAATCATCAGACTTCTTTGACTCTGTAATTTTGCTTCGTGTGTTGATTTGCTTTGTGAAGTTGGTATCCGTTTCATTATGTCCGCAGAGATACGAGGAATAATACACCTGTATAACAACTCATTTGTCGAAATTTTGGTTCCTTAAAACAGATTTCGGTGTACCGTGTAGCCTACACCAGGTCGTTTCAGGTAGCGATCCCCACTAGGGCCTACAATGTTGAGATATTGCTAGTTTTGTGGCCCAATGTAGACAACTTTTAAGCCAAAAAAAACCCAACTAAATCCTGTAAACAATATGACGTTCTCTGGGGTAACTTAACCCAGATTTAATCGTATATATCTGTTGTCTAGTCACTAATCAAATCGGTCCAATCGTGAATAAAGCCGTAAAAAAAATGAAGATTGTGACGATCAGCGGTTGAAATGAAATACAAATAATATATGTAAATCGGGGGCCGGTCGCTCAAAGCTTCGTTATATTTTGACAATCCGTCGTTAATTTTAACGGAGAGAAAGACTGTTGCTGGAAGCTCGTTAACTTTGAGAACTTTAAGGTGTCGTTAACTTGGCGTTATATTTAAAAGGGGTATTGGGCTCCGTTATCTGTTTAATGATTCTGTTTAACCGAAATTTAACGGAATTTTAACAAACGACGTTACCAAGACTACGACCCCGATAGAGCTTAACGGATCATTAAAATAACTTAATTTTGAGCAACCGGCCGCAGATTTTTAACTACATGCTTGCTTCTCTGTGCTAAACACTATCGTCATTTTATGCCTTGAAGACAATAAATTTGAAATTTCAATACTTGCCTTGGTCTCGTGTTTTGTGCAAAACTTTGATTAGTTTAGTACTCGTGAGCACTTCCAAACGTGACAGTTCATTGTTGATCATATGTAACGGCATTCCCTTTGTCAATTTGGGAGCAAAGGCGGGTTAGTGACTGCGAGTTTACCCACCAGAGGTCCAATATTTGACCCCTGGATTGGCCGAGAAAATTCATCGGAATTTTCCATCATGGTTTTCCCATGTTAATAAAAGTATTGGGGTCACACTAGAAACCGAATACATTTCTGTTAAAAGTAGAAAGTCCATGTTTGGCCACCGTCTTTTTATCGTAAAAAAAGAACCATAAAACACGATAAGAGATTGGTTCGAATAATTTAAAGAACCGACTTCTTATAACTGTGGACACGATATTATCTACACGGCTTATTATCTCATATTCTTTTCAGATGGACCAGGAAGGGGGTGATATTGCAGGCTAAACAGGCGTTTTGTATAGATTAAAACTAGTCATAACTCTATAGCCTATAATAGTCGACGTTAACAACCTATATCCATTGTCTGTATAACAACAGAGTAATAAAAACTACAACACCACCTGATTGTATTGGGTTATTGTTTTATATTTTAAAACCGAAACTTCTGTTGCTTTTGGGGGGTGGGGGGCCAAGTGGTCTAGAGTGCCACGCTTCGACCTCTAGCTGGCCGGCCACCTCTGTGGTTTCGAGCCCTGGTGTGAGCGTATGTGGCATGGAGATAGGGGCGCCTTCTCAACCTCGTTGGTTTCCTCCAGGCACTCAGGTTTCCTCCCACTGCTAAAGACCCCTACGAGCAAGCGAATTATTGAAATAAAAAATTAAAACCACATGTTAGTCCCGAGATGACCTAGTTGTGTTGAGTGGGCGATAAACCCTATTTCACTCTCTCTCTCTCTCTTTATTGCTTTTCAATTCATCGACCAATACCGTAATCGAGCCTGGGACCTCCAAACTAAGACGTTGCGGGAAATCGAGGATTCAATTTTTGTCAATAATTCATTTGTGCAAAATCGGAGGACCCGGCGGAAAACAGACGCGGTTGGGCAGAAGGACCCGGGAATCTTAAATGAGTTCGCCCAGTTGCCATGGAGTCGCGACACTCCGGGGTTCTTGAGTAAGTTCTTCTAGTTGCATGGGATCGCGACACTCTGGGACGAATTAGGGTTCTTACGATATAGAGCTTGGTGACCAGTCTTCACGTGAACCATCCAAGAGAAACTAGCAAGGAAATAATAATAGGGCGTATTGCAACTGCCGGGGCAAAATGTGTCTAATAACATTCAGTACGCCCGTCATAATTTCATTAGGCCTCAAATACCATGTCAGTTCATACCACTACGTAAAATATGCTTCCATCTTGGTAGTTAAAATGAACACTAAGGTTGCAGAACGTTGAATAGTGCTATGAATATGAAAACTATTTCGTTAAAACCCTTAGCCTCTATCGGGCTACGGGTTTTTAGAAAAGGCGGCGGAGGGGGGGGGGCCTAACGGAAAGTCGCATAACGCTAAAGTTTGAGGATTCTGAATGTCGATAGTGTTCGTCTCCTTATGAATCAAATACTGTAGCCTCTATTGTTTTCACAATGTTTTCGACGAATGCTTCGCTTTAGGTAATGAGCACATCTTCATTTTGTTGTAGACGCGGACATAAATGGTAGGCCATTTTTAAATCCGTTAATATATCCTGCAATTTATTTTTGATATTTTTATCTTAATTTAATGTTTAATAATTGACCTGAGTACATATTAGTGTGGATTGAAGGCGTTATAAATTAATATATTCCTTACAAGACAAGAAGTAGATTTTACAAATTAAAAACACGTATTGAATATACATACTACTTCTAAATTTATTCAGATGCAACGTTTCGATGTAAATACAGATATCGTTATCAAGCAAATAATGATATTTAACACAATTGTGGTGCAATGTATGCATAAAAATGGAAACAATATAACAGATTAATCATTAATAAAAATTGACAAGACGAGGGAAGTAATAATATGGATAGACAATTACAACAAATTAACGCGATGAAAGACTACTGTATTGATAATAATTAGAATCGAAATGAATTTAGCAGATCAAACTAATAATAATTATAAGAGAATAACTAGATGAGAGAAAAACACTAATTAGCAGATGAAACCACTACAAGATGAAAAGGTGGATTAACATCACGGGCAATAAATCTGTTGCTTTAAATTCCGTATTTTAGATTTGACTGGACATCTGACACTGCGTCACTACTGAGCTGTTCTTCCTGCAGAGGTTGACTCCATATGGCCTGCTTAGCGGGGAAATATTCCCACTAAAATGATTCCTGATTTTTCTGAAACTATAGGATGGGTAGTGTTCCAATAAAATCCCCCCCGTTAATCCATTTTTAGGTTCGGTATCCGAACTTTTGTAAAGTTTTAGTTTTTGGACCCCTGATTGGTCAATGGTACTTTGTATGGTGTCAATATATAGATTTTCGGGGTCGGAGAATGCGAAAATGGTGTTTATTTTGTCTCCCGGTTTCAGGTTTGGTATCCGATTTTTGTGATGTTTTTCATAATTATTTTGTAGTACATGTGAGGTGTTAAAATATAGGTTTTTAGGGGCGCTGAGTCCGATTCTAGGGTATTCTGTAGATAAGGTGACCCAATAGCCCATATTTGCCTTAATTTGGCCAACAACTAGTAGAATGGAATCTAGTTATTGAATAGCTATAACACCAATATGGACCTACTACCACTGGAAGATAACATAGGCCAAATGACAAAATAGATCTGTCGGATGTGATGATTCATCGTATTGCATTCTATTGGTATTGCGACGGATCGGAACTTTAAATTTACTGATTGTATTTCAATAATACATTACCTGTAACAACTGACCTTTATATTGATGAACCGGATGTATCATTCTGTAATGGGAAAATAAATTCTATAACATTTGAACAATAAAGCAGTAACAGTGTCAGACATGTTTTTCGACGATCTGATAAAATACAATAATTTTAGGGCATAAAATGAAAGGAAATGGGTTGAGCGGCGTTACGCTCTACTCTTATATTGAAATTCAACTGCCAAGAGATCTAACGCACTCGCGACTATATCCTTTTCCGTGTCAGACCCTCACTCCGATGATCTTTCTAGGTCAACGCACTCATCAAACACGGTACCTCCAGGTTAGTAATCGATCGTCTCACCAACTGAGCCTCCGTGGCCCCGTTTCTATTAATGTGCGAATGTCTAAATATAATGGTCATTTAGTACCACCCGAAAAACATACCGTAGCTAGTTGATAATCAGCAATTTCTTTAGGAAATGAAACGATAACAAACCTGGGTTTACTCTATTTTAACGTGCGACTCTTGTCATGTACGGAACCGGGGTGTTTGGTCCCACCCGAACGACTATGCGCTTTTCCATATCATGCTCCCACCCCTACCGCCCCGCCCTATTCAAATCAGCCGGTTAGGTGAATGGGGCGCAAATGTAAAAGGTAAACGGATCGATGGACCACATACAGGGTGTTATGTGACATATATGTAGCTTCAGATACAACACATTGCCTGGGCTTTCCAATTTCCTCCAAAACAAATACAAAACAAATAGTACAGCGTCTTGTTAAAACCACTTAGAGTGACAATCTATGTGTCTTAAAATATTTTTTTTTTTCAGTCTCAATGAATACCATTATACACTACCATCTTAGAAACAAAACACCACTTCCTCAAAAAGTACTATAGCGGCCATATTGGATCTTCAAGATTACTGCTATATAAAAACCTGTATCTACAAATATCCCAGCTTCTATATTACTTGGATGTTTTGTACGTAACGTTCGCATCCATCCCAAATCTGCTCTTAATCTACCTGACTATCACAAGCTGAATTAAAAGATAATCACAGCTAAAAAAAAGTTTTGAACCAACATTCCTATTCTGTGACCCACATGGAAGGTCGATGGCCATTTGGAAGTCAACACGGTGATGGTTGATTTATTCTTTCACAAAGGTTCGAATTTGTTTTGTTTTTCCAAAATATTATTCACCTTAATTTCATTCCAAACATGTCGTCCGTGCATGATACATCAATCGAGAAATCCTTGACGTAACAATAATACTTTCTGCCGAATATTAAAATATTCAAATATCGATCCTGTCAATCAGTGTCTAACATAACAGTTAATAAATAAGTTAGTGGGTAAAACTTTGATTAATATGTGAGCAATCTGTGTGAAAATTAATCACCATATTATGGCCTGTGAATCGATTCCAAACTTATTTGTTTGGCATGTTTTTCTGTTGTATGCTATGACTCATGCACTCCTTTCTTTACTACATATTTTAATAGCCTTCCGATCGTCTAGTATTTTCACTTGTCGTCTTTGTGTTGTTCTTCTTTTCTATTGAAGTAGTTAAACCGCTTGTCTTATAATGAATACCAATGCAACAGTTCGTTTTACATTCATTTTATATATTAAGCTGCTTACATATGGTGCAATGCATACTAGATAATAATAAAGGCATTCACTCAATCCCAACCCAACCACACTCGCTGGGGTGAGTCTGCTGATAGCAATTGCTACATCTATTCCCTATGGAACCAAGCGGCTGTCTCGCGAATGCTAGGAGATATGATAATCGTGTAGCTTTGGGTTTGTACGTTCAATTATCTAATTGGTCAAATATGACTAAACAACCCTTATATGGATAGTGGAAACTCACAGCAGAAGTTTCACACGTGTTATATTGTTGTCTACCTAGAATTGAATGTATACCAAATTATACCATTTTTTATGTATCAACTTAATTACCAATCATTTATTTTGTGTGCATTATATCTGACTCCACTAAAATACATTTATGTGAAGCCAATAGTTATTAATAATAATATTATTCTAAAGGCAGAATATTTTTCAATAGTCTTATATACCTCTCTCAACCTCGTGGGTTTCCTCCGGGCACCCCGGTTTCATCCCACTACTAAAGACCCATACGCGCAAGTGAATTATTGAAATAAAATTAAACCATATGTTAGTCTCGAAATGACCTAGCTGAATTAAGTGGACGTTAAACCCCATCTCTTCATCAGGTAAACGCGCCTTTTAAACCTTTACAACGACCATACCAACTTCTACAGGATTATAAAAGTATTCATGTAGCACAAATCTCGCCATCGATATTACATCACCCCCTCCCCCCTGTTTTACGATGTGTGCGAAATTAACAGGTAGGAGAGCCTTAAACACTTTCATTTACTGAACAACATAAGTATTCATGCAACATGCAAACATATACGATTACTATACGATTACCATACAACATGGCATATTCTCACAATCTGCTTCAACCTGTTTCAGGAATATAAGTATCGACAACAACTCAATTAAACTTTCAAAACGAAAATAAAGGACAAGACATAAGGCATATGTGACTTTCCCAATACATCGAAACTTGCAGATATGTAGAAACAACAAAGGGGAATAACTCACCGTGCAATAACTTTTTTTATTCCAAATAAGGAATAATAGTAATTATTTCACAGGATCAGTTAATCAAAACAAAAAAACAAATTAAATTGCAATTATTTTTTTCATTCTGGCATAGTTTGGGCCACAGCTGGTCATTTTAATTTTTTAGTTAGGCTGGCGCATCTGTCAAAAGCCCGAAACAATCAAAATCAACAGTTCAATCCAACAACAACATAACAGTAAACTCGAGTCAGCGATGCCACTTTGTCTATCTATATTCATATTATGCTGATATCTTTTAAAGGACCAAAGTCCATAACGCAAAATTCCCCAAAATCGTCGACATCGAAAACAAGAATTATTGGTCAATATAAATCAACATTGATGAGGAAAACATATCGGAAAAAGATGAGCTTCTGATATCCAATATTTAAGATAAAATAATTTTTTTAACATTGATACACGAATCGTGTACCATGATAGGCTTCAGCCCCAGTTGTAATAAGAGACTCGAGGGACGAGGCTAGACACATTACACCAAACTAGACGGCACGTGTAGACTGGAATAACCAGACGTTAATAAATGTGTACTAGATGAGACTGCATGGCTTATTCCGTCGATCATAACTTATTTGAAATTGGAGTAAAAACGGAAACCATTGAATGTAAATCAGTTTATATACATTCATATTACACTATTATATGCGTTGCGGCCTACTTTTGTCAATTTCTAAGTCCCAAATGTTAGCGATTTAACTCCTTTAAGTTAACAATTTGATTTAATAGTGCGCGAAACCGCCAAATGGCCATGTTACTTAACATTGTCACCGCCAAATGGGGGCAGCGTACAAGAAGCTGTGACCACTAGCCAAAATATCAATTGCATCGAATTGAACAGATATCATTTATATCCATTAGTAATTAGTCGTGGGTTTGGAGGGTAACAATTTGCTAACAAATTTAACTAAAAACACTCAATAGCCCCTTGAATTGCATTCAGGAAAAAGGAATTCCCAGTATCTAAAAGATGAACACCATCCTCTTCAAACAAATCTGGGTTAATGTCAGATATATCTGGGTACAGGAGACATTTCCCGCCATATTCAATTACATGCTTAGAAGCAAAGCTATTAATCCTTTTCCTCGCCATTTCCATCGCAATATCATTAAATTTGGTGAATAACGCCACTGCTGTCTTGGAAGGATATGCGACCAGACAACAATAGAGTATGGAAATTCGCGTCTCCTATACTCAAAAATATCGCTAAGAGTATCACGAAAATTATGTAGTGGTAGGATTCCAAAATCGTTACCTCCCCAATGCACAATTATATAATCTGGGCAAAATCGGTAATTGTTTAAAATTGTCTTCAGGGCATCTAACCGAAGGCCAGTGTGACCCTCCCATATAACCCCAAAACCAATACACCGTAAACACAAAGACTAGGGCCACCCGGCCTAGGTTTGGATATATGATATGCATGTTCTACAATTAATGAACCAATTATCAACACAATTCGATAATCTGAAAATAACAAATGATACACTGTACATAAGTTATCATTTATGGATGGAATAGTAATTTTTTTTTCAAACTGATCAGTGACGTAAGGTAACTTTCTATATCATTGCCCTTTAAACAAGTCAATTCTTGTCTGCGATATCACCTCGGTGGAAGCGGACGTAAAATAAAGCTATTTCAACAACAAGTCAATTCTGAATAACACAAAGAATGCAATGGTAAATGCTGCCCTGAATAATTTTATTTCATATAAATCACCACAAACCGAAGGTAAAATCATAAAAAAAATCGAAGAAAAGTAATGAAAACAGGTCATCCACCATCTCCTATACCCCGACCCATTTTCATACCTTCAAGTGCCTTTATTACTAAAAATTGTTTAGTAATATCCTTCCCACCTATCACTTTACATTTAAAACTAATTGATGACACACAAGACCTTACTGTGCCAAATTCCTGAATGACAATAATGCAAAAAATATTAAAATCATTTCCAAAGCTGGAGGCAATACCTCAAAAATGCTATTTTGAATACAAAATAGTAAGCTGGCACTGCCAGGCAGGATACGCCCACATTTTCGAGAGATGGATAGAGAACAAGCAAAACCGAAAGTGATTTTTCCTACAATCAAAGGCCATAATTCATTAAGTTACAATTTGATATGCGCAAATATCGAAAAGTATCAAGATCTTTAGGTTATAAACATGCAATTCAAGTTTCATCAAAATCGAAATTAAAATTGTGACCTCTACAGGGTCCACAACTTTGATATACCATATTTTTACACTATTCGCGTAGAAACAGCGGCCATTTTGTCTAGCAATTACAGTCAGATTTTCCAGAAATTATAGCTCAACCTTCCATAGGGTGTATCGGTGATAGAGTGAAATATGTTTTCTAATCGGATAATAATCGTGACCTCCAGAGGGACCATAGGGAATTTTTCGGACAATAAGGGGTCATAATTAAGGAAGTTATGATCCGATATGTGCAAATAACAAGAGGAACCAAAATCTTTGGGTTATTACCATGCATTTCAAGTTTCATCAAAATCTAATTAAAATAGTGACCTCTACAGGGTCCACAACATTGATAACAGTATTCGTGTACAAACGGCAGCCATTTTGTATGGTAAGTTTTGTCCTATTTTCCCGAAATTAGAACTCAACCTTCCTTAGCTTGTAACGGTGAAATTTTCAAACGATATTTTAAATCGGATAATAATTGTCACCTCCAGAGAAAACACAAGCTAAACAAAGGCGATTTTGCGTATAATCAGGGGCCATAATTTAGAAAGTTACGATTCGATATGCGCAAATATTGAAAGGAACCAAGATCTTTGGGTTGTAACCATGCATTTCAAGTTTCATCAAAATCGAATAAAAATTGTGACCTCTACCATTTTTTAACAGTATTCGATATAATCAAACGATTTTTTTTAATCGGATAAGAATTGTGACCTCCAGAGGGACCACAAGCTAAACAAAGGCAATTTTGCATATAATCAGGCACCATAATTCAGGAAGTTACGATCCCATATGCGCAAATATCGAAAGGAATCAAGATCTTTGGGTTATAACCATGCATTTCAAGTTTCATCAAAATCGAGTTTAAATTGTGACCTCTACAGTGTCCACAACTTTGATATAGTATTCGCGTACGAATGGCGGCCATTTTGTATGGTAATTTTGGTCCGAATTGTGACCTGCAGAGGGACCACAAGCTAAAACAGGTGATTTTTCGGACAATCAGGGGCCATAATTCAGGAAATTACTTTCCGATAGGCGCAAATATCGACAGGAACCAGGATCGTTGGGTTATAAACATGCATGTCAAGTTTCAGCAAAATCAGGTCAAAATTGTGACCTCTATAGGGTCCACGAGCTAAAAATGTCAATCAGGGGCCATAATCCATGAAGTTTTGATCCGAGATCTTTCGGGGATAAACCTATATTTCAAGTTTCGTACAAGAATTTTGACCTGTAGAGAGTCCACAAACAATTGTGGACTTCCGGACGGGCGGACGGACAGGGGCGACGACATAATACATCCACGTGTGATGTACTGACGCATATAATTCTGCTCCAACTGGGATAATATAGACAGGCATATGTCATACAAATTGATAGACAGCTGCCCTTGCCAGGCGCCGCCCTGTACCACTGACAACGTAAAATCACGCCCGAAAATTGCGATGCACTTACTCAGCCAACACTGGGAGCGAGTCAGTGTCCCCAAACGTGAATTGCCGAATTATGATACAGATTCCAATCAGTTATTGGGTTTCATCCCGTGCGGATCTTATAACTTAAAGAAATGAACTGGTGTTTAACGTCATACTCTCTCGTGCCAACCGGGTAAATGACAACTATATATAGCCACGGTGGCTCAGTGCGTTAGACGTAAGCCAACGTAGATTAAGTTTTTGAACCATCTGTTGTATATGTTCTGTATGTACATAAATTAAGTACTGGAGAGAAAGCAACATGGCTTAGCCTGTTTCCTAATCCATTTTTATATGAATTAAAATATTATTTATTGTACAAAATTACATATAGTTAAATATTAAACTATATGATTAATTTATTTATCCGGCGTAAACATGTTACATATTATCGACATTTCACGTATATGTAAGTTAATAATAAGCTTTAATCAATGTATGATGTCATATAGTTACAATCTGTGTGAATAAAAACTCGCCTTCTATTCTGCGCATCGATTCTAAATAAAACGATTAACGTACTCTACCGGCTCATGACAACTCTCAAGGTTAGGCATGGGATCGAAGCCACACCATTTGCATACCTCGTGATTTAAATTGCTTGCGTTAAGCAGCCTGTACATTGGCAACATTTCTACACCATTTTTTACAACATTTTTACAACATGCCGTGTGTACACTATTATAAGAGTGTTGGAAATTTGTTGCAAATATGTTGGGAATATGTTGGAAGTTTGTTGTAAAAACAGAGCGGGAAATTATTTTTTGGTGGGAAAATCATGGATGAATTCAAGGAGAGCACATGTGTTTTGGCTGCTTCTGCCACAGTTTATCTGTTCTTTCTTGGGTCCAAAACCCTTCCTATTCTTCCTGTTCCATCTCAAAGGAGGCTGCCATTTTGACCATCTAGGGCTCGTCACATGAATCAGGTAGATCACATGATCAATTAGATGTTGTAAGAATGTTGGAAAACTGGTTTTGCTCCGTGCCCACTTAGCAACATTTTTACAACACAACCAAAAACTTGCAACAAAAAATTGACCAGACAAATCTTTTTGCAACAAATTTCCAACAATTCTCAAACATTTTTACAACATTATTTTCTCTGTATACACTTGGCAACATTTTTCCAACACGGCGTTGCAACAAGGAATGCTGGAGAAATATTGTAAAAATGTTGGTAGTGTACACAGGCCTTTAGACACGGCCCCACCAACCAACATTGATTACTTGGCTCAGAATAAAGTAATTTGAATGAAATTTACATTATTTGTATTCTACCTTATCTATTTTTGAACTATTATAGCAAGAATGGTCAGCTCTTAATCTAAATCTTACATAATGTATCTTAAATTTTATATTCCGTTTCGTCGACCAATTACAAGCTATCTAAACATTTACCTGTTGCTGGTCTTTTTTCTGACTTCGAATGTTATATTAATTATCATACAGACATTTATTTACATGACAAGCCCATAATACACTCTTTAAACCATCGGATATATTGAGGGGATTAGTAAATATATGCCATATCTTCGTCAAACGTTAACATGGACGTTACTCAAGTTGACGGTCGATTGAATGACTGAAAATCGAGGTTGCGTCTACTGTCGTGGTAATGGTACTTGACACTCGAGACTTTTTATGCTGTTTCTTGTCGAGACGTCAAATGTTCAGTGTATCGCTCAGAAAAAGTAATTTGGCGACATTGAAATTTCTATATTTTGATTTTTCATTGTCTATTTTTGAACTAGTATAGGAAGAATGACCAGCCCTTTATTTAAATCTTACATAATGCATCTTTATTAAAAAAAAAAAAAATGTTGAAAATGCTTCCAAAGTGATGTCGGAATGAAAGCAGAAAGCGTATTTCCTGGTTCGTCTCGGTATTTTTAGAATCTTCCTGTGCATCTGTTTTCTAGAATGAAAATTAATTTAGAATACAAATAAACAGCTATTTACCGAAGTAAGAGGTAAAAATGAGGAAGACGTGATTTAGTCAGTGGCGGACTGGCCCGCCTGTGCGCCTCTTCGTCAAGAGGTACCCAATTTTGGCTTAAAAGCTCAAATTAGTAATACAGCGAGTTTGATCTGTTTACAGTCGGGACGCGTTATTATAACGGTTCACAAATACAATATTACACTGTTAAGTTCTGATGACATATATAGTGTGGGTGGGACCGCGTGATACTGTCCATCGGGCCCTTTCGGGGCAACACCATTCAGCTGAAATAGCATTTTTCCCGCTACTGGCATCTGGCGGTATTTTTCGGACATGGAATTCAGTTGCAGTAGTATTCAGTCTTATGTCATGTATACTTGTAAGTTTAAACTACTGATTTAGTCATTTGTACGATAACCAGTTTAATATAAATAGTCTTTTATCCATAATTCACCATAAGTTGATATATATGTCGAAGTCATTAGTAAAGAGCTAAATCTTAACTGATTCAGGCCTTAATCAACTCTGAATGGCATCCGATTTCTCCGATATTAAACAGATTAAAACGTTTCAACGATACTCAGTTGCAGTAGTATTCAGTCTTATGTCATGTATACTTGTAAGTTTAAACTACTAATTTAGTAATTTGTACGATAACCAGTTTAATATAAATAGTCTTTTATTCATAATTCACCATAAGTTGATATATATGTCGAAGTCATTAGTAAAGAGCTAAATCTGCCTGAAATGTTTTCTAAAGTATTAATTAGACATTAATTAACTGATCCAGGCCTTAATCAACTCTGGATGGCATCAGATTTCTTCGATATTAAACAGATTAAAACGTTTCAACGATACTCTGATTTAATCAAATATGGCGGACCCAGACTTAGCTTCGATCAACCAGGACCGTGTTTGAAATTATTGCACACGTCTGTCAAACTTTCAAATGCCAATATCTTTGCTTGCAATAGAGTAATTTGAATGAATCAAGGTTATTTAGATATCTCGTCTGATAACAGCATCAATAATCCATTAATTACAAAAATCATACGCCCAGCTTTAATTGCGATGATAAATTATGTTAATTGGGGGAAATGAAAATACTGCAGTAATTGAGGATATTTGATTTCCGACCTGACGAGTATGACATATAACCTCATTTCATTTGATTTCTTATCATCCCATATCAGGATTACATAAATTTAATGTAGTTTTTTGATTGTTACACCTGGTGTACGCATAAAATAATCCGTGACCATTGGAAATTGAAATGAAAGTAGGCCGTAGCGCAGTTGTTCGGGCAGAATTCTCGCAAGCAAAGTGCATAATTCTAATATATTCATCAGATTTTATCGAAAAGAAATATACATCTTTTTCTTATCTTAAAACAATACGGTGGCTGATAAGGGACATGAAAAATAATAACAAATTATATTAAAATTGACTTGGGTGAAAATGATACAAATTATATTACAATTGATTTGGGTGAAAATTATCAAAAACAAATTATATTAAAATAAACATAGGTGAATATTGAAAAAAAATTATATTATTTTTCATGCAGAAAACCCTGTGAAAACGACAGAGGTCTAAGTTTGTAACGAATGTTATTCAAATGTGGTGTTATCTTAAAACAATACGGTGGCTGATAAGGGACATGAAAAATAATAACAAATTATATTAAAATTGACTTGGGTGAAAATGATACAAATTATATTACAATTGATTTGGGTGAAAATTATCAAAAACAAATTATATTAAAATAAACATAGGTGAATATTGAAAAAAAACCTGTGAAAACGACAGAGGTCTAAGTTTGTAACGAATGTTATTCAAATGTGGTGTTATGCGACGTTCTGTTCCGAAGTCATCAAATTTGCTCAACATCCATGTTTTCCTGCGTATTTCCACGCCTTGTGTGGCTATCATTTTACTTTTAGGATATACCAGAATGACTTAGTTCAATTGTGCATTCTGTAGACCCGTGTTATTGCCGTGTATTAGTTTTTTTGGTTTGTTTTTAAAAGTGACTGCGTCGTAACAGATAATCACAATCTCAAAATGTCATCTAAATTACTTTTTTGAGATTTGGCACATGATTGATATTGTGTCAGATAACATACTAAAATAGAATGAAAAAACCCATAAAACTCGATATAATACCCAATAAACCAACGTGTCAACGTAAACCCACGCCTCCTCCGGGATTATAAAAGAAACAACAGCCAGTGACCAATTCAGACGGTTCTAGATTTCTAGTGAAAGATACCTGATATCTGTTGACCATGTCGTTGAAGTTGTTAACTATCGCACTGCTGTGTGTTTATGTATGTGGGGTAATATCCGAACGCCCTAGAGCTTCACGACCACCACCAACTGAAGCATCACCACCTGAAGGTCGTAGGGGTCCTCGAGGCCCCGGTGGTCCTGGAAGTCCACCACCACGTGGAGCATCACGACGACCACCACCATCTGGAGCACCTGAAGGTCGTGAACGTCCCCGGGGCTCTGGACGTCCTGGAAGTCCACCACCACATGGAGCATCACGGCCACCACCACCACCTCGTGGATCACGGTCACCACCTCGTGGATCACGGTCACCACCTCGTGGATCACGGCCACCACCACCACGTGGAGCATCACGACGACCACCACCATCTGGAGCACCTGAAGGTCGTGAAGGTCACCGGGGCTCTGGACGTCCTGGAAGTCCACCACCACATCGTGGATCACGGCCACCACCTCGTGGATCACGGCCACCACCTCGTGGATCACGGCCACCACCTCGTGGATCACGGCCACCACCTCGTGGATCACGGTCTCCATTTCGTGGATCACGGCCACCACCAACACAAGAAAGCAGAGGTAAAAAAATTGTACTCTAAATATTTATAACAAGGTATCTGTTAAATCATCAGACTTCTTTGAATCTGTAATTTTGCTTGGTGTGTTGATTTGCTTTGTGAAGTTGGTATCCGTTCCATTATGTCCGCAGAGCTACGAGGAATAAGACACCTGTATAACAACTCATTTGTCGAATTTTTGGTGCCTTAAAATAGATTTCGGTGTACCCTATAGCCTACACCAGGTCGTTTCAGGTAGCAATCCCCACTGGGGCCTACAATGTTGAGATATTGCTAGTTTTGTGGCCCAGTGTAGACAACTTTTAAGCCAAAACAAAACCAACTAAATCTTGTAAACATGACTTTCTCTGCGGTAACTTAACGCAAATTTAATCGTATATATATGTTGTCTAGTCACTAATCAATTCGGTCCAATCGTGGATAAAGCCGTAAAAAGAAAATATAAATTGTCCGACATCTTCATGTGACGATCAGCGGTTTAATGGATCACGGTGGCTAAGTGGATAAGGCGCTGGTTCGCTAGCCTGGGGTCGGGTGTTCGATCCCTGCATTGGCCGAGAAAGTTCATCTCGATTTTCCGACGTGATTTCCCCTTGTCGGTGATGCAGGAGGGCCTGGCAAGGACAGCTGTCTAGTCGTTCGGATGGGACGAAAAACCGAGGTCCCGTGTACACATTGGCGTGCACGTAAAAGAACACTTGGCAGTTGGAATTCAGTTGCTGCCCGGACAAAAATTTCCCTCGTAGCACACTGTATGGCGTATGCCCGTCTTCAATTAGCCCAGGTTAGGTGCTTAAGCGTAGGACGTTAAACCCCATTGCATTCATTCATTCATTAATGAATTACAAATAATATATGTAAATCAGGGGCCGGTTGCTCAAAGCTTCGTTATAATTTGACGATCCGTCGTTAATTTTAACGAAGAGAAAGATTGTTGCTGGAAGCCCCGTTAACTTTTAGGTGTCGTTAACTTGACGTTATATTTAAAAGGGGTATTGGGCTCCGTTATCTTTTGACAATAACACTCTTGCTGGCTTGACAGGTCCGGCAATTTTTTTTTAGCCTTATTCTAACTACTAGATGTGTGTGTAAATTACCTGTTGTGTAAATTATCCATTACAACCTATCTTACTTGTTCAGAGGGTTCGAAAATATGTTTAAATCCAAGTTGCATTTGAAAGTGCTTACGTAAGGCTTTTCAAACCATGTTACAGCATGTAGTTGATTTTTTCAAATTTTTAAAATTATATGTGTTAAGATGAAATTTTTTAATTGAAATATTGTAAAACAGTACAAATTGTTGACCAGAAAAAAGATTGGAACATATTATTCAGTTACAACAAGAGTGGTATTGGGACTTAAACGGACTTTTAACAAACGACGTTACCAACATTTCGACCCGATAGAGCTTAACGGATCATTAAAATAACTTAATTTTGAGCAACCGGCCGCAGATTTTTAACTACATGCTTGGTTCTCTGTGCTAAAAACTATCGTCATCTTATGCCTTGAAAACAATAAATTTGAAATTTCAATACTTGCCTTACTTGGTCTAGTGGTTTTTTCTGCAAAACTTTGATTAGATTAGTACTCGTGAGCACTTCCGACCGTGACAGTTCACTATTGATCATATGCAAGCAGCATTACCTTTGCCAATTTGGGAGCAACGACGGCTTGGTGACTGCGAGTTTACCCACTAGAGGTCCAACGTTTGACCCCTGGATTAGCCGAGAAAGTTCATCGGAATTTTCCAACATGGTTTCCCCCATGTTAATAAAAGTATATTCAGGTCACACTAGAAACCGAATATTTATGTTAAAAGTCTCAAATAGAAAGTCCATGTCGAACAATTAAAATAACCATAAAACACGATTACAGAAAAGTTCGAATAATTTAAAGAACCGACTTCTTAAAACTGTGGACACATGGCTTCTTATCTCATATTGTGGAATCGTTAAAATAAACATAAGCCAATTATCTTACTTTTCAGATGGACCAGGAAGGGGGTGATATTGCAGGCTAAACAGGCGTGTTGTATAGATTAAAACCAGTCATAACTCTAGCCTATAATAGTCGACGTTAACAACCTATATCCATTGTCTGTATAACAACAGAGTAATAAAAACTACAACACCACCTGATTGTATTGGGTTATTTTTTCATATTTTAAAATCGAGACTTTTATTTCTTTTCAATTCATTGAACTATTTGACCAATACCGTAGTCGAACCTGGGACCTCCAAACTAGTTTGTTTGCCTGTAGAGTTCTTTATCCGTAGCGGAAAATCGGGGGGTTCAATTTTTGTCAATAGTTCACTTGTTCGAAATCGGAGGAGCCGGAGGAAAGCAGACGAGTTTGGGCAGACCGCCATACACCTTGTCATGTACAAGCTGGGGATGGTAACCACACCACGTGACTCATTGACAGATCTTGTGATGTAAAGGGCGCGTGTTAGACCTTTCTGCCACCGTAATATAGATTGGTTTAGTTATTACACAGTGAGTGGTTTATCTTAAAGCGCGATGGTCGAATTATTGGGAGAGTCTATATTCCATCTGTTAGGGGGGTTTGATGGCTAAATAATTTGCGTGCGTGCGCTGTATCATAAAGCCTGTCAGTGAGTCAACTGGCGTGGTTTCGAATCCCCAGTTATACGTGGCAAGGAGTGGGGTCGCCTGTCCAACCTCGTGGGTTTTCTTCGGATTCCCCTGTTTCCTCCGACTGCTAAAGACTCCTACGCGCAAGCGAATTATTGAAATAAAATTAAACCATATGTTAGTCCCGAAATGATCTAGTTTGTTTGTGTCGAGTAGACTTTAATCCCCATTTCTCCGTATCTCTCTCTCTCTCTTCCATATGTTGATGTAATTTGAACAGACTATATTTTAAAGGAGCTAGACATTAACAACTCGATATTAATGATAATTGTGACCTCCAGAGGGACCACAAGCTATACAAAGGCGATTTTGCGTATAATCAGGGGCCATAATTTAGGAAGTTAAGATCCGATATGCGCAAAAATTGAAAGGAGCCAAGATCTTTGGGTTATAGCCATGCATTTCAAGTTTCAACGAAATCGAATTAAAATTGTGACCTCTACAGGGTCCACAACCTTGATATACCATTTTTTAACAGTATTTGCGTTCAAAAGGCGGCCATTTTGTATGGCAATTTTGGTCCGATTTTTCTGAAATTTGTACTCAACTTTCCTTAGAATGTAAGGGTGATATAATCACGGTTGGGCAGAAGGATCCGGGAATCTTTAATGAGTTTGCCCAGTTGCCATAGGGTCGCGAAACTCCGGGTTTCTAAAGTAAGTTCTACCAGTTGTATGGGATCGCGACACTCTGGGGCTCTTGAATGAGGTTGCTATGGGGTCGAGACTGATTTTGGGTTTCAATGTATGTTTATGAATTCGATGAGTAAGGGTAGGTGTATTAGGACAGATGATAGTTACCGGCTCCGGGACGAATTGAGATCTTACGATATAGAGCTTGGTAACCAGTCTTCACGTGAACCATTCAAGAGAAACTAGCAAGGAAATAATAATAGGGCGTATTGAAACTGCCGGGGCAAAATGTATCTAATAACATTCAGTAAGCCCGTCTTTATTTCATTAGGCCTCAAATACCATGTCAGTTCATACCACTACGTAAAATATGCTTCCATATTGGTAGTTAAAATGAACACCAAGGAATGTATATAGGGTGGCCAATAACATGTAATTGACTATACAGTAGGACGTTAAACCCATTTCATTTCACCCTATGCTCTTTAAATAGTGTATTAGACAAAAGTGCAGTTCAATAATTTATTTAGGCTAGTAAAGAAGTTAATATGCAATATTGCCGCATTCTGAAGAATTTGTCGACATTTAATCCTATAGCTTTTCTGACCTACGGACAAATCCTTAGGTTTAGAACAAGTCCTATTTTCGTAGGATTTGTACTGTGAATTGACCAATCAAAATGGCAGACGTCTTACTCAACCGGGCCGAGACAGAGAATTTTTATTTTTTTTCAATCGCCAAAGCGTGCTGTGGTCTATTCAGTCCGAAGATTACCATACACGAGAGAAAAGATAATCTTTGCAGTTTCCTTCATATTTACATTTCTGGTATTACTGATCACAGCCGATTTCCTTAATAAAAGTTTTTTTGGTAAAGGGAACGGAGGGGGTAACGGAAAGTCGCATAACGCAAAAGTTTGAAGATTCTGAATGTCGATAGTGTTCGTCTCCTCGACGAATGCTTCGCTTTAGGTAATGAGCACACCTCCATTTTGTTGTAGACGGACATAAATGGTAGGCTATTTTTAAATCCGTGAATATCCTGCAATTTATTTTTGATAATATTTTATTAATTTAATGTTTAATAATTAACCTGAGTTAATATTAGCGTCGATTGAAGGCGTTATAAATTAATATATTCCTTACAAGACAAGAAGTAGATTTTACAAATTAAAAACACGTATTGAATATACTACTTCTGAATTTATTAAGATGCAACGTTTCGATGTAAATACAGATATCGTTATCAAGCAGATAATGATATTTAACACAATTGTGGAGCAATGTATGGATAACAATGGAAACAATATAACAGATTAATCATTAATAACAATTGACAAGACGAGGGAAGTAATAATATGGATACACAATTACAAAGGATTAACAAGACTGTACTGTATTGATAATAATTAGAAACTAAATGAATTATAAGAGAAAAACGAGATGAAACCACTACAAGATGAAAAGGTGGGTTAACATCACGGGCAAGAAGTCTGTGGCTTTCCTTTGCTTTAAATTCCGTATTTTAGATTTTACTGGACATCTGACATTGCGTCATTACTAAGCTGTTCTTCCTGTAGAGGTTGACTCCATATGGCCTGCTTAGCGGGGAAATATTTCCACTAAAATGATTCCGGATTTTTCTGAAACTATAGGATGGGTAGTGTTCCAATAACCCCCCCCCCCCCCCCGTTAATCGGCCTTGGGGAACAAAATTTACAGCCATTTTTAGGTTTGGTATCCGAACTTTTGTAAAGTTTCAGTTTTGGGGCCTCTGATTGGTCAATGGTACTTTGTATAGTGCCAATATATAGGTTTTCGGGGTCGGAGAATGCGAAAATGCTGTTTATTTTGTCCTACGGTTCCACAGGTACGGTTTCAGGTTTGTTATCCGATTTTTGTGATTTTTTTCATAATTATTTTGTAGTACATGTGAGGTGTCAAAATATAGGTTTTTAGGGGCGCCGAGTCTGATTCTAAGGGTATTCTGTAGATAATGTGACCAAATAGCCCATATTTGCCTTAATTTGGCCCCAAACTAGTAAAATGGAATCTAGTTATTGAATAGCTAAGACACTAATATGGACCTCCTACCACTGGAAGATAACATAGGCCAAATGACAAAATAGATCTGTCGGATGTGATGATTCATCTAATTGCCAATTAATAGTGTGCATTCTATTGGTGTTGCGACGGATCGGAACTTTAAATTTACTCTGATTGTATTTCAATAATACATTACCTGTAATAACTGACCGTTATATCCATGAACCGGATGTATCATTCTGTAATGGGAAATAAATTCTATAAAATTTGAAAAATAAAGCAGTAATAGTGCCAGACATGTTTGTCGACGATTTGATAAAAAACATTTATTTTAGGGCATGAAATGAAAGGAAATGGGTTGAACGTCCTACTCCGACTGGGTTAATGTAGAGAGCATTGAGGGACATTTTGTCCCGAAACCGGCGTTACGTTCACTCTTAAATTGAATTCCAACCGCCAAGAGATCTCTAACTTACACGCCGTTGTATACACAGAACCTCAGTGTTTGCTCCACTATATCATTTTCCGTGCCAGAACCTCACTTCTGCATTACTGACGAATTCCGATGATCTTTCTCGGCCAACGCACGCATCAAACACAGTACCTCCAGGTTTGTAATCGAACGTCTCACCCACTGAGCCACCATAACTCCCTCTTTATCAAGGTGCAAATGTCTAAATATAATGGCCATTTAGTACCACCCGAAAAACCTACCGTAGCTGGTTGATCATCAATAAGAACTTTAGGAAATGAAACGAAAACAAACCAGGTTTTTACTCTATATTGTGCTTCACCATGCGGGATAATTGGGGGTTATTTTAACGTGCGGCTTTTGTCATGTACAGAACCGGGGTGTTTCGTTCCACTATGCGCTTTTCCATATCATGTTCCCGCCCCTGCCGCCCCGCCTTGCACTATTCAATTCAGCCGGTTAGGTGAATCATGCGCAATGTAAATAGTTAACGGATCAATGGACCACATACAGGG
This sequence comes from Patella pellucida, assembly GCA_917208275.1. NCBI lineage: Eukaryota > Metazoa > Mollusca > Gastropoda > Patellidae > Patella > Patella pellucida. The sequence goes on along the minus strand of OU795040.1, from coordinate 59,551,141 downwards.
TGTTATGTGCCATACATGTAGCTTTGGATTATGGTGTGGACGTTCTCGGCAAAAACACCTTTTTTCAGATACTACACATTGCCTGACCTTTCCATTTTCATCTAAAACAAATAGTATAGCGTCTGAACCACTTAGAGTGACAATCTTTGTGTCTTAAAATAATTATTTTCTTAATCTCAATAAATACCATTAAACACGTACTATCTTAGAAAAAAAAACACCACTTCCTCCAACAGTACTATAGCAGCCGTATTGGATCTTCAAGATTACTGCCATGTTAAAACCTATATCTACAACTATCCCAGCTTCTATACTACTTGGATGGGGTTTTTTTGTCCGTGTCCGTAACGTTTGCATCCATCCCAAATCTGCTCTTAATCTGCCTGACTATTACAAGCTGAATTAAAAGATAATCACAGCTAAGAATAAGTTTTGAAACAACATTCCTATTCTCTTACCCACGTGGAAAGGTCGATGGCCGTTTGGAAGTCAACACGGGGATGGTTGCTTTATTTTTTCACAAAGATTCGAATTTGTTGGGGGGGGGGAGGGGGGTCAAAATAATACTCACCTAAATTCCATTCCAAACATGTCTTCCATGCATGATACATCAATCGAGAAATCCTTGACGTAACAGTAATACTTCCTACCGAATATTAAAATATCGATCCTGTCAATCAGTGTCTAACATAACAGTTCATAAATAAGTTAGTGGATAAAACTTTGATTAATATGTGAGCAATCTGTGTGAAAATTAATCACCATATTATGGCCTGCGAATCGATACAAAATTTATTTGTTTGGCATGTTTTTCCCTTAAATTAGCCTAATGAATTCTAAACAACCCCAGGGGCGGATCCAGGATTTTTTGCAGGGGGGGGGGGGGGGGTGTAGGCTGGATAACTGCTTAACTAATTGCCGAAGGTGCATTCTGACGTATTTCCGGAAGCTAAATTCCAACACTACAGGTCTAAAAATCGCCAATAAAATCGCATAAAATGTCCTTAAAATGTTGATGGGGAATGCTCCCTTCACAGGTGAGGAACAAAATATCTTCAGATACCATAGTTGTTCTTAACAAAAAGAGCAAAAATCAATGATCTGATTTACCCTCCTGACGACATTATGTGTTTTATTCCGAACTTGGTGCGTTACTTGGTGTGCGAGAAAAGGGAGAAACGAAAGGAGGGGAATTCGACAATTAGGCTAATTATCAATGCTGACGATACAATTAAAAAAGCAAACACAACAATATTCAACGATGTGTGCGAAATTAACAGTTAGGAGAGCCTTAAACACTTTCATTTACTGAACAACATAAGTATTCATGCAACATGCAAACATATACGATTACTATACGATTACCATACAACATGACATATTCCCACAATCTGCTTCAACCTGTTTCAGGAATATAAGTATCAACAACAACTCAATTAAACTTTCAAAACGAAAATAAAAGACAAGACATAAGGCATATGTGACTTTCCCAATACATGGAAACTTGCAGAAATGTAGTAACAACAAAGGGGAATAACTCACCGTGCAATAACGTTTTCTATTCCAAATAAGGAATAAAAGTAATTATTTCACAGGATCAGTTAATCAAAACAAATTAAATTGCAATTATATTTTTCATTTTGGCATAGTTTGGGCCACAGCTGGTCATTTTAATTTTTTAGTTAGGCTGACGCAACTGTCAAAAGCCCGAAACAATCAAAATCAACAGTTCAATCCAACAACAACATAACAGTAAACTCGAGTCAGCGATGCCACTTTGTCTATCTATATTCATATGCTGATATCTTTTAAAGGACCAAAGTCCGTAACGCAAAATTCCCCAAAATCGTCGACATCGAAAACAAGAATTATTGGTCAATATAAATCAAAATTGATGAGGAAAACATATCGGGAAAAGATGAGCTTCTGATATCCAATATTTAAGATAAAATATTTTTTTTAACATTGATACACGAATCGTGTACCATGATAGGCTTCAGCCGCAGTTGTAATAAGAGACTCGAGGGACGAGGCTAGACACATTACACCAAACTAGACGGCACGTGTAGACTGGAATAACCAGACGCTAAAAAATGTGCGCTAGATGAGACTGCGTGGCTTATTTCGTCGATCATAACTTTTTTGAAATTGGAGTAAAAACGGAAACCATTTAATGTAAATCAGTTTATATACATTGATATTACACTATTATATGCGTTGCGGCCCACTTTTGTCAATTTCTAAGTCCCAAATGTTAGCGATTTAGCTCCTTTAAGTTAACAATTTGATTTAATAGTGCGCGAAACCGCCAAATGATCATGTTACTTAACATTATCACCGCCAAATGGGGGCAGCGTACAAGAAGCTGTGACCACTAGCCAAAATATCAATTGCATCGAATTGAACAGATATCATTTATATCCATTAGTAATTAGTCGTGGGTTTGGAGGGTAACAATTTGCTAACAAATTTAACTAAAAACACTCAATAGCCCCTTGAATTGCATTCAGGAAAAAGGAATTCCCAGTACCTAAAAGATGAACACCATCCTCTTCAAACAAATCTGGGTTAATGTCAGATATATCTGGGTACAGGAGACATTTCCCACCATATTCAATTACTTGCTTAGAAGCAAAGCTATTAATCCTTTTCCTCGCCCTTTCCATCGCAATATCATTAAATTTGGTGAATAACGCCACTGCTGTCTTGGAAGGATATGCGACCAGACAACAATAGAGTATGGAAATTCGCGTCTCATGTACTCAAAAATATCGCTAAGAGTATCACGAAAATTATATAGTGGTAGGATTCCCAAATCGTTACCTCCCTAATGCACAATTATATAATCTGGGCAAAATCGGTAATTGTTTAAAATTGTCTTCAGGGCATCTAACCAAAGGCCAGTGTGACCCTCCCATATAACCCCAAAACCAATACACCGTAAACACAAAGACTTGGGCTACCCGGCCTAGGTTTGGATATATGATATGCATGTTCTACAATTAATGAACCAATTATCAACACAATGCGATAATCTGAAAATAACAACAAATGATACACTGTACATAAGTTATCATTTATGGATGGAATAGTAACTCTTTTTTTCAAACTGATCCGTGACGTAAGGTAACTTTCTATATCATTGCCCTTTAAACAAGTCAATTCTGAATAACACAAAGAATGCAATGGTAAATGCTGCCCTGAATAATTTTATTTCATATAAATCACCACAAACCGAAGGTAAAATCATAAAAAAAATCGAAGTAAAGTAATGAAAACAGGTCATCCACCATCTCCTATACCCCGACCCATTTTCATACCTTCAAGTGCCTTTATTACTAAAAATTGTTTAGTAATATCCTTCCCACCTATCACTTTACATTTAAAACTAATTGATGACACACAAGACCTTACTGTGCCAAATTCCTGAATGACAATAATGCAAAAAATATTAAAATCATTTCCAAAGCTGGAGGCAATACCTCAAAAATGCTATTTTGAATACAAAATAGTAAGCTGGCACTGCCAGGCAGGATACGCCCACATTTTCGAGAGATGGATAGAGAACAAGCAAAACCGAAAGTGATTTTTCCTACAATCAAAGGCCATAATTCATTAAGTTACAATTTGACATGCGCAAATATCGAAAAGTATCAAGATCTTTAGGTTATAAACATGCAATTCAAGTTTCATCAAAATCGAAATTAAAATTGTGACCTCTACAGGGTCCACAACTTTGATATACCATATTTTTACACTATTCGCGTAGAAACAGCGGCCATTTTGTCTGGCAATTACAGTCAGATTTTCCAGAAATTCTAGCTGAACCTTCCATAGGGTGTATCGGTGATAAGAGTGAAATATTTTTTTCTAATCGGATAATAATCGTGACCTCCAGAGGGACCATAGGGAATTTTTCGGACAATAAGGGGTCATAATTCAGGAAGTTATGATCCGATATGTGCAAATAACAAGAGGAACCAAGATCTTTGGGTTATTACCATGCATTTCAAGTATCATCAAAATCTAATTAAAATAGTGACCTCTACAGGGTCCACAACATTGATAACAGTATGCGTGTACAAACGGCAGCCATTTTGTATGGTAATTTTGGTCCTATTTTCCCGAAATTAGAACTCAACCTTCCTTAGCTTGTAACGGTGAAATTTTCAAACGATATTTTAAATCGGATAATAATTGTCACCTCCAGAGAAAACACAAGCTAAACAAAGGCGATTTTGCGTATAATCAGGGGCCATAATTTAGGAAGTTACGATCTGATATGCGCAAATATTGAAAGGAACCAAGATCTTTGGGTTGTAACCATGCATTTCAAGTTTCATCAAAATCGAATTAAAATTGTGACCTCTACCATTTTTAACAGTATTCGCGTACGAGCGACGGCCATTTTGTATGACAATTTTGGTGCGATATTTCCGAAATACGAACTCAACCTTCCTGAGAGTGTAACGGTGATATAATCAAACGATTTTTTTAATCGGATAATAATTGTGACCTCCAGAGGGACCACAAGCTAAACAAAGGCAATTTTGCATGTAATCAGGCACCATAATTCAGGAAGTTACGATCCCATATGCGCAAATATCGAAAGAAATCAAGATCTTTGGGTTATAACCATGCATTTCAAGTTTCAACAAAATCGAATTAAAATTGTGACCTCTACAGTGTCCACAACCTTGATATAGTATTCCCGTACGAACGGCGGCCATTTCGTATGGTAATTTTGGTACGATGTTTCCGAAATTCGAACTCAACCTTCCTTAGGGTGTAACGGTGATATAATCAAAGGGTTTTTCAACTGGGATCATAATTGTGACCTCCAGAGGGACCACAAGCTAAAACAGGTGATTTTTCGGACAATCAGGGGCCATAATTCAGGGAATTACTTTCCGATAGGCGCAAATATCGACAGGAACCAAGATCGTTAGGTTATAAACATGCATGTCAAGTTTCAGCAAAATCAGGTCAAAATTGTGACCTCTATAGGGTCCACGAATCCATGAAGTTTTGATCCGAGATCTTTTGGGGATAAACCTAAATTTCAAGTTTCGTCAAAATCGGACATGAATTGTGACCTGTAGAGAGTCCACAAACAATTGTGGACGTCCGGACGGGCGGACGTACAGGGGTGACGACATAATACATCCACGTGTGATGTACTGACGCATATAATTCTGCTCCAACTGGGATAATATATATTCTTTGAATGGCATTTAGTAACTGGGTAGATAAATAAACTAACACATACTTATGGAAAAACAGCTACTGATTTATTTAGGCGACGTTTCGAAGAGTATTCTCTCAACGTTTTCAAGCTTAGCTGTTTTTCCATAAGTATGTGTTAGTTTATTTATGGGATAATATAGACAGGCATATGTCATACAAATTGATAGACAGCTGCCCTTGCCAGGCGCCGCCCTGTACCACTGACAACGGGAAATCACGCCCGATAATTGCGGTGCACTTACTCAGCCAACACTGGGAGCGAGTCAGTGTCCCCAAACGTGAATTGCCGAATTATAATACAGATTCCAATCAGTTATTGGGTTTCATCCCGTGCAGATCTTATAACTTAAAGAAATGAACTGGTGTTTAACGTCATACTCTCCTGTGCCAACCGGGTAAATGACAACTATATATAGCCACGGTGGCTCAGTGCGTTAGACGTAAGCCAACGTAGATTAAGTTTTTGAACCATTTGTTGTATATGTTCTGTATGTACATAAATTAAGTACTGGAGAGGAAGCAACATGGCTTAGCCTGTTTCCTAATCCATTTTTATATGAATTAAAATATTATTTATTGTACAAAATTACCTATAGTTAAATATTAAACTATATGATTAATTTACTTATCCGGCGTAAACATATTACATATTATCGACATTTCACGTATATGTAAGTTAATAATAAGCTTTAATCAATGTATGATGTCATATAATTACAATCTGTGTGAATAAAAACTCGCCTTCTATTCTGCGCATCGATTCTAAATAAAACGATTAACGTACTCTACCGGCTAATGACAACTCTCAAGGTTAGGCATGGGATCGAAGCCACACCATTTGCATACCTCGTGATTTAAATTGCTTGCGTTAAGCAGCCTGTACATTGGCAACATTTCTACACCATTTTTACAACATTTTTTACAACATTTTTACAACATGCCCTGTGTACACTATTATAAGAGTGTTGGAAATTTGTTGCAAATATGTTGGGAATATGTTGGAAGTTTGTTGTAAAAACAGAGCGGGAAATTATTTTTTGGTGGGAAAATCATGGATGAATTCAAGGAGAGCACAAGTGTTTTGGCTGCTTCTGCCACAGTTTATCTGTTCTTTCTTGGGTCCAAAACCCTTCCTATTTTTCCTGTTCCATCTCAAAGGAGGCTGCCATTTTGTCCATCTAGGACTCGTCACATAAATCAGGTAGATCACATGATCAATTAGATGTTGTAAGAATGTTGGAAAACTGGTTTTGCTCCGTTCATACTTAGCAACATTTTTACAACACAACCAAAAACTTGCAACAAAAAATTGAACAGACAAATCTTTTTGCAACAAATTTCCAACAATTCTCCAACATTTTTTCAACATTATTTTCTCTGTATACACTTGGCAACATTTTTCCAACACGGCGTTGCAACAAGGAATGCTGGAGAAATATTGTAAAAATGTTGGTAGTGTACACAGGCCTTTAGACACGGCCCCACCAACCAACATTGATTACTTGGCTCAGAATAAAGTAATTTGAATGAAATTTGCATTATATGTATTCTACCTTATCTATTTTTGAACTATTATAGCAAGAATGGTCAGCTCTTAATCTAAATCTTACATAATGTATCTTAAATTTTATATTCCGCTTCGTCGACCAATTACAAGCTATCTAAACATTTACCTGTTGCTGGTCTTTTTTTCTGACTTCGAATGTTATATTAATTATCATACAGACATTTATTCACATGACAAGCCCATAATACACTCTTTAGACCATCGGATATATTGAGGGGATTGGTAAATATATGCCATATCTTCGTCAAACGTTAACATGGACGTTACTCAAGTTGACGGTCGATTGAATGACTGAAAATCGAGGTTGCGTTTACTGTCGTGGTAATGGTACTTGACACTCGAGACTTTTTATGCTGTTTCTTGTCGAGACGTCAAATTTTCAGTGTATCGCTCAGAAAAAGTAATTTGGCGACATTGAAATTTCTATATTTTGATTTTTCATTGTCTATTTTTGAACTAGTATAGGAAGAATGACCAGCCCTTTATTTAAATCTTACATAATGCATCTTTAATAAAAAATTTAATGTTGAAAATGCTTCCAAAGTGATGTCGGAATAAAAGCAGAAAGCGTATTTCCTGGTTCGTCTCGGTATTTTTTGGAACCTTCCTGTGCATTTGTTTTCTAGAATGAAAATTAATTTAGAATACAAATAAACAGCTATTTATCGAAGTAAGAGGTAAACATGAGGAAGACGTGATTTAGTCAGGGGCGGACTGGCCCGCCTGTGCGCCCCTTCGTCAAGAGGGAGCCAATTTTGGCTTAAAATAGTAATACAGTGAGTTTGATCTGTTACAGTCGGAGCGCGTTATTATAACGGTTCACAAATACATATCACACTGTTAAGTTCTGATGACATATATAGTGTGGGTGGGACCGCGTGATATTGTCCCTCGGGCCCTTTCGGGGCAACACCATTCAGCTGAAATAGCATTTTTCCCGCTACTGGCATCTGGCGGTATTTTTCGGACATGGAATTCAGTTGCAGTAGTATTCAGTCTTATGTCATGTATACTTGTAAGTTTAAACTACTAATTTAGTAATTTGTACGATAACCAGTTTAATATAAATAGTCTTTTATTCATAATTCACCATAAGTTAATATATATGTCGAAGTCATTAGTAAAGAGCTAAATCTGCCTGAAATGTTTTCTAAAGTATTAAATAGACATTAATTAACTGATCCAGGCCTTAATCAACTCTGGATGGCGTCAGATTTCTCCGATATTAAACAGATTAAAAAGTTTCAACGATACTCTGATTTAATCAAATATTAGGGTGCCCCACCATAAATAAATATCTCCAAATATCTCGACAATTACTCCACAATATTTATATATATACCAAGCCTTAAATCAGTTCCACACAATTATAGTCACTAATAAACGACCATGTTGTACTTAATAAGCTAATGATCATTTAATCATATAAATACTAGACTGAAAACTGGTTACAATTGTTGTCCATAACATCCAGCACTTTTTGAGTAAAAGACAGGTTACTTGCCCTTGTTTTGACCTTAGTCTTGCTTAACCAGTCTACCAATCATTCTACGTTTGATTGACATGTCGGGATAATCAAGACTATATATTTTACGAAACTTTAAATAAAGCTGAACAAGAATTTGAATTTAGAAATTAGCACGTCTGTCAACTCAACACCTGTTTTAAGAAACTTGTAAAAGTAAATCGAAACTGCTGCTAGTATCATGTTCGGGCCTAAACCAAGCGTTTCAGAGATATTATTTATACTAAACCAAACGATAGCACTGCTAACGGTACAGTTAATAATAAAGCAATTTAAAAAATAAAACGAACGTAATTTCCAAAGCTTCTGTAATAACAAAGAAGCTAATTTTACTGCTATTCGAAATCATCAACAACAGATTTTTTAGGGCTCTAATAGCTGAAATATTTGTACAGAAATGCACGTGCCGTGGCTATTTATAGTCTCATACACTCCGGCGCTGACCTATTATCATAGTTCGAGACACAGCCACCCAAGCGTGCACGTGGCCGTGTCGAGACCAACTTTTTGTAGAGCACGGGGCATCCTACAAATATGGCGGACCCAGACTTAGCTTCGATCAACCAGGACCGTGATTGAAATTATTGCACACGTCTGTCAAACTTTCAAATGCCAATATCTTTGCTTGCAATAGAGTAATTTGAATGAATCAAAGTTATTTAGATATCTCGTCTGATAACAACTTCAATAATCCATTAATTACAAAACTCATACGCCCAGCTTTAATTGCGATGATAAATTATGTTAATTGGGGGAAATCAAAATACTGCAGTAATTGAGGATATTTGATTTCCGACCTGACGAGTATGACATAGAACCTCATTTCATTTGATTTCTTATCATCCCATATCAGGATTACATGAATTTAATGTAGATTTTCGATTGTTACACCTGGTGTACGCATAAAAGAATCCGTGACCATTGGAAATTGAAATGAGAGTAGGCCGTAGCGCAGTTGTTCGGACAGAATTCTCGCAAGCAAAGTGCATAATTCTAATATATTCATCAGATTTTATCGAAAAGAAATATACATCTTTTTCTTATCTTAAAACAATACGGTGGCTGATAAGGGACATGAAAAATAATAACAAATTATATTAAAATTGACTTGGGTGAAAATGATACAAATTATATTACAATTGATTTGGGTGAAAATTATCAAAAACAAATTATATTAAAATAAACATAGGTGAATATTGAAAAAAAATTATATTATTTTTCATGCAGAAAACCCTGTTAAAACGACAGAGGTCTAAGTTTGTAACGAATGTTATTCAAATGTGGTGTTATCTTAAAACAATACGGTGGCTGATAAGGGACATGAAAAATAATAACAAATTATATTAAAATTGACTTGGGTGAAAATGATACAAATTATATTACAATTGATTTGGGTGAAAATTATCAAAAACAAATTATATTAAAATAAACATAGGTGAATATTGAAAAAAAAATTATATTATTTTTTATGCCAAAAACCCTGTGAAAACGACAGAGGTCTAAGTTTGTAACGAATGTTATTCAAATGTGGTGTTATGCGACGTTCCGTTCCGAAGTAATCAAATTTGCTCAACATCCAGGTTTTCCTGCGTATTTCCACGCCTTGTTAGGATATACGAGAATGACTTAGTTCAATTGTGAATTCTGTAGACCCGTGTTATTGCCGTGTATTAGTTTTTTTTGTTTTTTTTTTAAAGTGACGGCGTCGTAACAGATGCAGTAGTGCAGCAACCTATAATCACAATCTCAAAATGTCATTTAAATTACTTTTTTGAGATTTGGCACTTGATTGATATTGTGTCAGATAACATACTAAAATAGAATGAAAAAAACATAAAACTCGATATAATACCCAATAAACCAACGTGTCAGCGTAAACCCACGCCTCCTCCGGGATTATAAAAGAAACAACAGCCAGTGACCAATTCAGACGGTTCTAGATTTCTAGTAAAAGATACCTGATATCTGTTGACCATGTCGTTGAAGTTGTTAACTATCGCACTGCTGTGTGTTTATGTATGTGGGGTTATATCCGAACGCCCTAGAGCTTCAAGACCACCACCAACTGAAGCATCACCACCTGAAGGTCGTAGGGCTCCTCGAGGCTCCGGTGGTCCTGGAAGTCCACCACCACGTGGAGCATCACGACGACCACCACCATCTGGAGCACCTGAAGGTCGTGAAAGTCCCCGGGGCTCTGGACGTCCTGGAAGTCCACCACCACATCGTGGATCACGGTCACCACCTCGTGGATCACGGCCACCACCACCACGTGGAGCATCACGACGACCACCACCATCTGGAGCACCTGAAGGTCGTGAAGTTCCCCGGGGCTCTGGACGTCCTGGAAGTCCACCACCACATCGTGGATCACGGTCACCACCTCGTGGATCACGGCCACCACCACCACGTGGAGCATCACGACGACCACCACCATCTGGAGCACCTGGAGGTCGTGAAGGTCCCCGGGGCTCTGGACGTCCTGGAAGTCCACCACCACATCGTGGATCACGGCAACCACCTCGTGGATCACGGCCACCACCTCGTGGATCACGGCCACCACCTCGTGGATCACGGTCACCATTTCGTGGATCACGGCCACCACCAACACAAGAAAGCAGAGGTAAAACAAATTGTACTCTAAATATTTAAAACAAGGTATCTGTTAAATCATCCGACTTCTTTGACTCTGTAATTTTTCTTGGTGTGTTGATTTGCTTTGTGAGGTTGGTATCCGTTTCATTATGCCCGCAGAGCTACGAGGAATAAGACACCTGTATAACAACTCATTTGTCGAATTTTTGGTGCCTTAAAATAGATTTCGGTGTACCGTATAGCCAACACCAGGTCGTTTCAGGTAGCAATCCCCACTGGGGCCTACAATGTTGAGATATTGCTAGTTTTGTGGCCCAATGTAGACAACTTTTAAGCCAAAACAAAACCAACTAAATCTTGGAAATAATATGACTTTCTCTGCGGTAACTTAACGCAAATTTAATCGTATATATATGTTGTCTAGTCACTAATCAATTCGGTCCAATCGTGGATAAAGCCGTAAAAAGAAAATATAAATTGTCCGACAACTTCATGTGACTATCAGCGGTTTAATGGATCACGGTGGCTAAGTGGATAAGGCGCTGGTTCGCTAGCCTGGAGGTCGGGTGTTCGATCCCTGCATTGGCCGAGAAAGTTCATCTCGATTTTCCGATGTGATTTCCCCTTGTCAGTGATGCAGAAGGAGGGCCTGGCAAGGACAGTTGCCTAGTCGTTCTGATGGTACGAAAAACCGAGGTCCCGTGTAGACATTGGTGTGCACATAAAAGAACCCTTGGCAGTTGGAATTCAGTTGCTGCCCGGACAAAAATTTCCTTCATAGTACACTGTATGGCGTATGCCCGTCTTCAATTAGCCCAGGTTAGGTGCTTAAGCGTAGAACGTTAAACCCCATTTCATTTATTCATTCATTTATGAATTACAAATAATATATGTAAATCAGGGGCCGGTTGCTCAAAGCTTCGTTATATTTTGACGATCCGTCGTTAATTTTAACGGAGAGAAAGATTGTTGCTGGAAGCCCCGTTAACTTTAAGAACTTTAACCCTTTAATACCCAGCGTATCAGATATGCACACCTACATGATATGCATATTATTATAATCCCTATCGAGTATTTTAATTATTTAATGTAATAATATGAATTATTATTTATTCCCCGTTAAATAAAAATCAGTCACCGGGTGCAACTGTACAACTTCCAGGACCCTGGCCTCAAGTGCCTGGGACCAACTCTACACTTTCGGAAATGTCAATAAAACCTATGTAATGATTCCAATTAAAAAAAATACATCGTTAGTAAATCTATTTTTACTTATATGCTATTTGTTGCCAGAAAATATATATTTTTAATAGTCTAATTCAAATTTAAAAATAAAACAATATATTTTCTGAAAATCAATGTCGAAATTGAGTGTATCATATATGATACAATGGGTCTGAGGCATACTTTATTGATTTATAGAAATTAAGGCATTGTTCTTATCATGTGTTAAAAGAGTGCCAGAAATGTCTTGAAATTCAGCTATCTGTGTATTTATATCAATTATATGTGTGTATTAACCTGTTTTAGACCACAACCAATTAAATGAATTTTTTATCAAAATTTGGCTTTTTGGTGTGATTTTTTGTTATTGCGATTTTTCTATTTATGTTATGCATTTGTTTTAAAATTATCAAATATTGTAATGAAATGACAAACAATATGATAAATTCTTTGTTAATTCAAAAAAACAATGTTTTGTTACGAAATTTTATGTTGGTTTAGAATTTTTTTTGTTATGATTAGCCCACTGTATCATATATGATACACATTGAAAATCAAGGTCAAGGTCACCCGATCCTAAATTTTACCCTGGGATATTTTTTACTACATGTCAACCTTCAATAATCCAAAGTATCATAATTTTCCAAAACCCGGTTCATGGTGTGGGCATTACAGGGTTAAGGTGTCGTTAACTTGGCGTTATATTAAAGGGTATTGGGCTCCGTTATCTGTTAAATAATTCTGTTTAACCGAAATTTAAAGGGACAATAACACTCTTGCTGGCTTGACAGGTCCGGCAATTTTTTTTTAGCCTTATTCTAACTACTAGATGTTTGTGTAAATTACCTGTTGTGTAAATTATCCATTACAGCCTATCTTACTTGTTCAGAGGGTTCGAAAATATGTTTAAATCCAAGTTGCATTTGAAAGTGCTTACGTAAGGCTTTTCAAGCCATGTTACAGCATGTAGTTGATTTTTTTCAATTTTTAAAATTAGGTGTGTTAAGATGAAATTTGTATAATTTTTTAATTCAAATATTGTAAAATAGTACAAATTGTTGACCAGAAAAAAGATTGGAACATATTATTCAGTTACAACAAGAGTGGTATTGGGGCTTTAATGGACTTTTTTCAAACGACGTTACCAAGATTACGACCCGATAGGCTTAACGGATCATTAAAATAACTTAATTTTGAGCAACCGGCCGCAGATTTTTAACTACATGCTTGCTTCTCTGTGCTAAAAACTATCGTCATCTTATGCCTTGAAAACAATAAATTTGAAATTTCAATACTTGCCTTACTTGGTCTAGTGTTTTTTTGCAAAACTTTGATTAGATTAGTACTCGTGAGCACTTCCGACCGTGACAGTTGACTATTGATCATATGCAACAGCATTACCTTTGCCAATTTGGGAGCAACGGCGGCTTGGTGACTGCGAGTTTACCCACTAGAGGTCCAACGTTTGACCCCTGGATTAGCCGAGATAGTTCATCGGAATTTTCCAACATGGTTTCCCCCATGTTAATAAAAGTATATTGAGGTCACACTAGAAACCGAATATTTATGTTAAAAGTCTGAAATAGAAAGTCCATGTCGAACAATTAAAATAACCATAAAACACGATTACAGAAAAGTTCGAATAATTTAAAGAAACGACTTCTTAAAACTGTGGACACAATATTGTCTACACGGCTTCTTATCTCTTACTGTGGAATCGTTAAAATAAACATAAGCCAATTATCTTTCTTTTCAGATGGACCAGGAAGGGGGTGATATTGCAGGCTAAACAGGCGTGTTGTATAGATTAAAACCAGTCATAACTCTAGCCTATAATAGTCGACGTTAACAACCTATATCCATTGTCTGTATAGCAACAGAGTAATAAAAACTACAACACCACCTGATTGTATTGGGTTATTTTTTTATATTTTAGAATCGAGACTTTTATTTCTTTTCAATTCATTGAACTATTTGACCAATACCGTAATCGAACCGGGGACTTCCAAACTAGTTTGTTTGACTGTAGAGTTCTTTATCCATAGCGGGAAATCGGGGGGTTTAATTTTTGTCAATAGTTCACTTGTTCGAAATCGGAGGAGCCGGAGGAAAGCAGACGACAGACCGCCATACACCTTGTCATGAACAAGCTGGGTATGGTAACCACACCACTTGACTCAATGACAGATCTTGTGATGTAAAGGGCACGTGTTAGACCTTTCTGCCACCGTAATATAGATTGGTTTAGTTATTACACAGTGAGTGGTTTATCTTAAAGCGCGATGGTCGAACTATTGGGAGAGTCTATATTCCATCTGTTAGGGGGGTTGGATGGCTGAATAATTGGCGTGCGCGCGCTGTATCATAAAGCCTGTCAGTGAGTCAACTTGTCGGGAATGAATGCTCAGTTTGTCGGGAAGCGTCGCGCTGTGTGTCGGGTTTTGAATATTTTTTAATAATATGGAAGCGGAAAGAAAGCAGCCCAGTCAATGATGAACACGTATGTCATCTGAATAGAACTAGCATGGCCTTTCACAGTGATCCTGTATATTGGATGACGAACTTAAAAAGTGTCGTCGATTGATTAATGGATTCGGTTACAGTACAAGATAACTGTAAATTTTGCCCATCGTCTTATAGTAACTCATTAATCTCATTTTCAATTTTGTATTACTTTGTTAAACTAATCAATTTATATGATTTAAGTTCTCACGCGCTTTTTTGTCAAGTTAGTTGTGAGTGGTACCATATTTATACAATTAAGGGACACTTGGTGAGAAAACTGTCAAAATTTGTAAAAATTGTTTGTTGTCAAAACTGTAGGGATTGAATTGAAGTCCACACTTAATTTGATGTAATATAAATCGAATG
Source organism: Patella pellucida (assembly GCA_917208275.1). NCBI lineage: Eukaryota > Metazoa > Mollusca > Gastropoda > Patellidae > Patella > Patella pellucida. Next base: position 59,536,112 of record OU795040.1, on the reverse strand, counting down.
ATATGAGTATACACTTTCTATTGCTGATATTTAATATCAATTCGATAAAAAAAAAATCAAAAATATTTTCAGTACTGATTTAAATACTGCTAGCATAGAAGATTACTAATGCTTTAGCAGTACTGAAATTAGTATTGAAGATTTAAAAATGTTCTGCAGTACTTCCGTGAAAATTGAAAGAAACGTATCTACTAGGCCTATCGAGTCACAGTCAATAATAACCGAAAGAAAGATCACGGCGGCAAAATACAATGAACGTCCTGCCAACAGATAAGGGATAAAGAATATTTTAAATTGCATTGCGAGAGAAAGCATGGTCACAGCACCTCTGACATTAAATTCACTAGGATATTAGAGAGTAATTAGAAAACGTTATCATCATCCTTTTCTGTTACGAAACAGCAAAATCAGGATAACGATTCTACTAATGCTGCATCATCGCGCATCAAATGTGAAATAAGTAATAATCGTTTGACTTGTTCTTCTTTTGGTATAATATAGTGAACTAGATGTAAATAAACTTGAACTAAAATGGTAATTCATATATGAAAAGAATATAAATTTTACAAGTTCAAAAAGTCTTCTATCTTGATTCTAGATCTATCTATCTTAGATATGGATAAAATATAAGTGAACTGGCAAAAGTAAATCATAATACGGAATATGTAGATTGTAAATTTGAACCCTTTTAAAATGGTCATTCATATATTAAAAGTAGATAAAGTATTCTATACATCTGATATCTGGATAAAAAATGTGAAGTCTCATAAAATGAAAAATGTGGCAAAAGTAAATCGTTTGACTCGTTCTTGTTTTCGTAGTAATAGAGCTTGTATTTTAAAGATGACTTTTTACAAGTTTTAATGCTGCTACGGACATAATTTACTACCCACTTCAAATTACTAGAAAGTATTCGAAATGCCTGGAAATCGCATCTAGGGCCGTCTGGTTTTAAAACCCCCCATCGGCCGCTTCGCGACTCCGGCGCTCGCAGACTCTAAAGAAATATATTTGTCGGGAAAATATGCTGGCCCCCCAAACAAGTTCGGTCCCGTACGCCTATGAAGAGACCACAAGCTAAATAAAGGAGATTTTGCGTATAATCAGGGGCCATAATTTAGGAAGTTACGATCCGATATGCGCAAATATTGAAAGGGATCAAGATCTTTGGGTTGTAACCATGCATATCAAGTTTCATCAAAATGGAATTAAAATTGTGACTTCTACCATTTTTTAACAGTATTCGCGTACGAGCGGCGGACATTTTGTATGGCAATTTTGGTCCGATTTTTCCGAAATTCGAACTCCACCTTCCTTAAGGTGTAAAGGTGATATAATCAAACGATTTTTTGAATCGGATAGTAATTGTGACCTCCAGTATTTGCGTTCAAAAGGCAATTTTGGTCCGATTTTCCTGAAATTTGAACTCAACTTTAATTAGAGTTTGACGGTGATATTATCAAACCATTTTTTGAATCGGATAGTAATTGTGACCTCCAGAGGGACCACAAGCTAAACAAAGGCAATTTTGCATATAATCAGGGGCCATAATTCAGGAAATTACGATCCCATATGCGCAAATATCGAAAGGAATCAAGATCTTTGGGTTATAACCATGCATTTCAAGTTTCATCAAAATCGAATTAAAACTGTGACCTCCACAACCTTGATATAGTATTCGCGTACGAACGGAGGCCATTTTGTATGGTAATCAACCTTCCTTAGGGTGTAACAGTGATATAATGAAACGGTTTTTCAACTGGGATCATAATTGTGACCTCCTGAGGGACCACAAGCTAAAACAGGTGATTTTTCGGACAATCAGGGGCCATAATTCAGGGAATTACGTTCCGATAGGCGCAAATATCGAAAGGAACCAAGGTCTTTGGGTTGTGAACATGCATGTTAAGTTTCATCAAAATCGGTTCAAAATTGTGAACTATATAGGGTCCACAAGCTAATAACGTGATTTTTCGTACAATCAGGGGCCATAATCCATGATGTTTTGATCCGATACACGCCAATATCGAAAGCTGCCGAGATCTTTTGGGGATAAACCTATATTTCAAGTTTCGTAAAGAGTCCATAAACAATTGTGGACGTCCGGACGGACAGGGGCGACGATATAATAGACATTGCAACAACTAAACATTTAAATCAAGTGAATGGATCCGGGGGCCAGCCGTAAGCGTCCACTGCGCTGTACAGTCCCGGGCCTGTTATGGTACAGGCTTCACTAAAATGATTTACAAAAAAAGACGTAAAAAAAACTTTTAATACGACCGCACCACACGATAATCCGGACAGAATCTCGGAAAACGCTAAAATAATAAGTGTACATGTAGGGAGCAAAGCCCGACAACGAGAACATTCTGCAGTACGAAGGGCTTACACTCTACTCTAATAGTAAGTGCAAGAGAACCGCACCACACGGAAAACAAAAAACTACAAGATAAACCTGCGGACAAGACAGAATATAGACATTGCAAAAACAAATAGTTATCAAATCAAGTGAATGGATCCGGGAGCCGGACGTAAGCGTCCATTTTAAGATTAATTGGTTGAGTCGAAATTTGTTTTACACAGTGAAAAGAAACACATATTATATAAATAAAAAATTATTATGTTATAATAAATCAATAAAGTTAAAGAGTATTAAAAATATCATCTTATATACAGCAGATTGTATAGATTTATGAAAATTAAATTTGGTTACACATATTATATTATATAGTTATAATAAAGAAGGCTTTGGCATTAAAAATGACCGCTCAAACCAAGTAGCCTATCCTATACAACACATTTTATAGATTTATGAAATTTCCAATACATATAATGTATTTCATATCTAATAAAATTAAATGAATGATTGATATATTCATTAAAATACTGTGTTATAAGAATGTTCCATGTGTAAGATAACTTATATCTGCGGCTTTATTAGCGTGTGGCTATGTGCCCTCTGTTCCGAAAAAGAGCCCTCTCGCGTACATGCACCATTGATCAATACTCCTTGTTCGTTGGCTTAAGTCCTCAGCTAGGCAGGAAACGAGTTAACCACCTATTGTATTGCAGGTATCTAATTTCCCTTATTTCGATTTCCCCTTGTGTATATTTTAACCTGAATCCATTGGTTAACCCTTCTTTTAATTCATTCGCCCTGGCCCTTAAAATCAAAAGAATTTCCTGTCAACTTTATACTAGGTTTAGTTATTGGTTTATCACCGGCCACGTGAATCAACCATAACTCATGATCTACACTTGACCAAGAGCTACTTGGATCCAGTAGACATGGTACAAGGGTTAATCAGCGAAATGAATGTATGAGATATGTTGTTGATGTTTGGGAAAGTAGACGAGGGTAAATGTGTAGGGAGTGATAGTTAGATGTATTATGAATGGTTAGAGTGGCTGTGGTGTTACGGTGAAATACTATGCCGCCACCGTAACACCACAGCTTTATGATTTGTTAGACAGGAGTGATGTAATAAGTCAGACAATAATAAATAACATATTTTTGATTTTATTGTCGTCTTTTCCCACTTGCACTGGTTGTACGCCATTTTGAAACTAGCTGACAAAGACAACTCGGGCGGCGATTGTTCGACTCCGGATTGCTCTGTCAGTACTATGATGTCACTCGGTAATTCACGGAATTCCACGATAAAAAAACACGGTAATATCGTGTTTCGTCAAAGCTCCGCGATGCGCGTACTGTATGTTTTAACCTTGACCTATTACTCAGTGATAAGCCTCCGCAGCAAAAAGAGTTCTCGCCTTTTCTTATTAGTATAATGACTTCCTCATGTGCGGCAGGTTAGTTTGCTTCTAAAATCACTGTTTTCCGTTCCAAAAAATACAAAAGTAATTTTCTACCAGACAACCATGGTTGTATTCACCGAGACTAGATAATTTCTCTCGGTGTAAGGATATTATCTTCTTTAAGTGGCATTTAGTAATTGAACAGTAACACAATAACACTATTTATGGATTAACAATTACTGGTTTATTAACATGCAACGTTTCGACGATGATACTCTCGTCTTTATCAAGCAAGTGATAACATATAGTAAAACAGAAGGGAAGTATTATAGAATTTGTAATAATTTGACTTTTCTATTGCGATGTCGTGACAAACAGCTTATACCCAAAGGTTTACGCCTCAAGCCACCAGTGAAGTCCAAAGCAGCCTTGAAGATATTGAACAAAGCCAGCCACGCGCTATAAATATGGCTTTGTTCACATTAACTTCGTAGGGCTTCACATCATCGCTTTGATCAGTGCTTGTTATATATACTCTCTATAATTATGGCTTCTTGTTACTGTATATAAATACCTCATGTTTTACTATATGTTATCACTTGCTTGATAAAGACGAGAGTATCATCGTCGAAACGTTGCATGTTAATAAACCAGTAATTGTTAATCCATAAATAGTGTTATTGTGTAAGGATATTATCGCTATGGATAAGTTCATACACTGTTGAGAAAATAATCCCATTGGTTTGCTTAGCAACAAATGGAGCGTGAATCATCTCTATACTGAAAATTCTGTGCGTGATATATATAAACTGTCTTCACACATTCTGTTTATAATTAGCGATACACAGGTACAGTGGCAAGTGTTAAACTTCATAGACTAATACCTCAAAAGTACCTCCGCGCGAAATCCTAGATTTTGGTACATGTAAAAGAAAAGGAAAATAGTGCCCGTGCGCGTTCCAGTAATAGATAAACTAAGAGTTCGCGCATAAAAATGCACGAACGTACAAGGCGCGAGGTCATCCAGACTCATTTGCGACCGAAATTGTTCATCATATAAACTCCACCCATAGCCCCTTGACGCGGGAAGCCTAATGGTGTGCCATCCTCCACGCAAGTCTCGCTATCCAGCATTCGACTCTGCCATCGGCTCGCGTTCTATCAATGTTACTACTTGGTCAAAAATGGCGCCTGTCCGCGAAATGTTTTTGGCGTTATAAACACTTTTTAATTTTATGTTTTTTTAAGTGAATTCGAAATGTTTATCCCGCAAAGTGATTTTTCTATCACATTTCAAACATATATAGAGAATTATTTGATTTTGATTAACTAGATGTTTCTAAATTAATTGTTAGGCCTGTCGATCACGTAGTACTGATAAACAAACCCACGTGTGTTATATTATAAAATTAGCACGGCGACATGCGCAAGTCGGTATTCCGACGATTTTACCCGTAGACTTACGCAAAAAGAGTTCCCTGTAATATCTGTATATACATTGTTACTTTCCAATTGTGACCCCATTTCTATTTCAATATGGTAATAGTATTAAATATATTATCATTTATTTGTTTTAAATCGTATTGTTTATCATTGTCTATCTTCACCAAGAATCTTGGTGGCGTAGTCAATTGAGCCGACAGCAGAGATTAGTGTGGACTGCAAGGGAAGACAACTCTGTTTGGGAGATTGATGGTGTGCATGTATTTTAAGATTTCTTAATACATGAAAACTTGCAGAAGAAAGAAGCTACAAAGGGGGATAACTTACCGTTCAATAACGTCTTCTATTCCATATAAGGAATAGAAGTAATTAGAACCTATCGTTTTCAATAACCAGACAGTGACATCATAACGATCTATACATTCGTAATCACCCCCCGCTCCCGGTGGACAATTTAAAGCACAATTTAATTAATGACACAAAATAGCATTTAAAATATGTATATTTAACGTTTATATTTTGTTAAAGCAAAACTAAATGACGTAAAACTTTTCTAAAAATGGCCTTATTCTCACCTTAATCTCGTTTTAAACTCCTATTAATGACTTTGCAAGTCGTTATCAGTTTAGTTTTTTCTTACATTCAAATACATGGGATCTTAACATAACCTAACCTTTTATTTAAAAGTTAAAATACTATAATGTTAAAACTTTGACCAAGGGTCTGAAAATTATATAAACCTGATAATACGCATACCTAGCTACTGGCTAAGACGCTATCTCGCTAACCTGGAGGGGGATCACGGTGGCGCTGGTTCGCTAGCCTGGAGGTCGGGTGTTCGATCCCTGCATTGGCCGAGAAAGTTCATCTCGATTTTCCGGCGTGATTCAGAAGGAGGGCCTGACAAGGACAGCTGCCTAGTCGTTCGGATAGGACGAAAAACCGAGGTCCCATGTGCACATTGTCGTGCACGTAAAAGAACCCTTGGCAGTTGGAATTCAGTTGCTGCCCGGGCAAAATTTCCCTCATAGCCCACTGTATGGCGTATGCCCGTCTTCAATAAGCCCAGGTTAGGTGCTTAAGCGTAGGACGTTAAACCTCATTCCATTCATTCATTGCTAACCTGGAGGTCGGTTGTTCGATCACTGTATTTCCGGCGTGGTTTACCCTTGTCAGGGATGAAGGCCGGACGGCCTGACAAGGACAACTGTCTAGTAGTTCAGGTGTGACTAAAAGTCGAAGTCCCGTGTACATATTCGCGTGTTCGTATAAGAGTAGGCCGTTGTGCCGCTGCCCGGGTAAAATTTCCCTCATAGCACAATGTATGGCGTATGCCCGTCTTCATTAGCCCAGTTTAGGAGCAGAACAGTAGGACGTTAAAGCCCATTTTATTTCATTTTGTTACCTAGCTAATGTATATTACATTATTCATAAACCTGGCTATTGAACCCCAACAATAATTATTTTATTCTCTATACAGGTGGATTTTAAACATTTAATTTGATTTTAATCTCACATTAATATTATTTGACCTGTTAAACAACTCTTAACTTTTTCTTCCGACAGATTTTTTTTTTTCACCAAATTTCTTTTAGGTACTGGTTTTTCAAGAATTCTTTCAAGGTACTCAATCTTTTATCGCGCGCACCAAATAGAATATGTTTATTCTCTTAAAGGTCGATCCCGTGTTACGCAACCAAATAAAATATGTACCACGATGAAGTGCTGTGCACTCGCTGGCTAGATGAGGAAAATGCACGGGAAAACTCCCCACATCCAACGTGTGATGTACTGACGCATATAATTCTGCTCCAACTGGGATAATATAGACAGGCATATGACATACAGTGTGCTCTGGGGGCCTTTTTTCTACTCTTCGACCTACTCTTCTAGATTTGGGTACTTGAGTCTGCTTAGTTTTGCCGAATGGATTAACACCTAGACAAGTCTCATATTGACGCGGACATTATTTACTGTGTAATGTATGTCAAGAGGTGTAATTGAAGATATACCTATTAATTATAAAATACAAATTGATAGACAGCTGACCTTGCCAGGCGTCGCCCTGTACCACTGACAACGGGAAATCACGCCAAAAAATTGCGATGCACTTACTCAGCCAACACTGGGAGCGAGTCAGTGTCCCCAAAAGTGAATTGCCGAATTATGATAAAGATTCCAATCAGTTATTGGGTTTCATCCCGTGCAGATCTTATAACTTAAAGAAATGAACCGGTGTTTAACGTCATACTCTCCTGTGCCAACCGGGTAAATGACAACTATATATAGCCACGGTGGCTCAGTGCGTTAGACGTAAGCCAACGTAGATTAAGTTTTTGACCCATTTGTTGTATATGTTCTGTATGTACATAAATTAAGTACTGGAGAGGAAGCAACATGGCTTAGCCTGTTTCCTAATCCATTTTTATATGAATTAAAATATTATTTATTGTACAAAATTACATATAGTTAAATATTAAACTATATGATTAATTTATTTATCCGGCGTAAACATGTAACATGTGATCGACATTTCACGTATATGTTAATAATAAGCTTTAATCAATGTATGATGTCATATAGTTACAATCTGTGTGAATAAAAACTCGCCTTCTATTCTGCGCATCGATTCTAAATAAAACGATTAACGTACTCTACCGGCTCATGACAACTCTCAAGGTTAGGCATGGGATCGAAGCCACACCATTTGCATACCTCGTGATTTAAATTGCTTGCGTTAAGCAGCCTGTACATTGGCAACATTTCTACACCATTTTTTACAACATGCCCTGTGTACACTATTATAAGAGTGTTGGAAATTTGTTGCAAATATGTTGGGAATATGTTGGAAGTTTGTTTGGTGGGAAAATCATGGATGAATTCAAGGAGAGCACATGTGTTTTGGCTGCTTCTGCCACAGTTTATCTGTTCTTTCTTGGGTCCAAAACCCTTCCTATTCTTCCTGTTCCATCTCAAAGGAGGCTGCCATTTTGTCCATCTAGGGCTCGTCACATGAATCAGGTAGATCACATGATCAATTAGATGTTGTAAGAATGTTGGAAAACTGGTTTTGCTCCGTGCACACTTAGCAACATTTTTACAACACAACCAAAAACTTGCAACAAAAAATTGAACAGACAAATCTTTTTGCAACAAATTTCCAACAATTCTCTAACATTTTTACAACATTATTTTCTCTGTATACACTTGGCAACATTTTTCCAACACGGCGTTGCAACAAGGAATGCTGGAGAAATATTGTAAAAATGTTGGTAGTGTACACAGGCCTTTAGACACGGCCCCACCAACCAACATTGATTACTTGGCTCAGAATAAAGTAATTTGAATGAAATTTACATTATATGTATTCTACCTTATCTATTTTTGAACTATTATAGCAAGAAGGGTCAGCTCCTAATCTAAATCTTACATAATGTATCTTAAATTTTATATTCCGTTTCGTCGACCAATTACAAGCTATCTAAACATTTACCTGTTGCTGGTCTTTTTTTCTGACTTCGAATGTTATATTAATTATCATACAGACATTTATTCACATGACAAGCCCATAATACACTCTTTAGACAATCGGATATATTGAGGGGATTGGTAAATATATGCCATATCTTCGTCAAACGTTAACATGGACGTTACTCAAGTTGACGGTCGATTGAATGACTGAAAATCGAGGTTGCGTTTACTGTCGTGGTAATGGTACTTGACACTCGAGACTTTTTATGCTGTTTCTTGTCGAGACGTCAAATTTTCAGTGTATCGCTCAGAAAAAGTAATTTGGCGACATTGAAATTTCTATATTTTGATTTTTTCATTGTCTATTTTTGAACTAGTATAGGAAGAATGACCAGCCCTTTATTTAAATCTTACATAATGCATCTTTAATAAAAAAAAAATTTAATGTTGAAAATGCTTCCAAAGTGATGTCGGAATAAAAGCAGAAAGCGTATTTCCTGGTTCGTCTCGGTATTTTTAGAACCTTCCTGTGCATCTGTTTTCTAGAATGAAAATTAATTTAGAATACAAATAAACAGCTATTTACCGAAGTAAGAGGTAAAAATGAGGAAGACGTGATTTAGTCAGGGGCGGACTGGCCCGCCTGTGCGCCCCTTCGTCAAGAGGGACCCAATTTTGGCTTAAAATAGTAATAAAGTGAGTTTGATCTGTTACAGTCGGAACGCGTTATTATAACGGTTCACAAATACATATCACACTGTTAAGTTCTGATGACATATATAGTGTGGGTGGGACCGCGTGATATTGTCCCTCGGGCCCTTTCGGGGCAACACCATTCAGCTGAAATAGCATTTTTCCCGCTACTGGCATCTGGCAGTATTTTTCGGACATGGAATTCAGTTGCAGTAGTATTCAGTCTTATGTCATGTATACTTGTAAGTTTAAACTACTAATTTAGTCGGGGGATCACGGTGGCTAAGTGGATAAGGCGCTGGTTCGCTAGCCTGGAGGTTGAGTGTTCGATCCCTGCATTGGCCGAGAAAGTTCATCTCGATTTTCCGACGTGATTTCTCCTTGTCAGTGATGCAGAAGGAGGGCCTGACAAGGACAGCTGCCTAGTCGTTCGGATGGGACGAAAAACCGAGGTCCCGTGTACAAATTGGAGTGCACGTAAAAGATCCCTTGGCAGTTGGAATTCGATATAAGAGTAGGCCGTAGCGCCGCTGCCCTCATTGCACACTGTGGCGTATGCCCGTCTTCAATTAGCCCAGGTACGGTGCTTAAGCGTAGGACGTTAAACCCCATTTCGTTCGTTCGTTCACTAATTTAGTAATTTGTACGATAACCAGTTTAATATAAATAGTCTTTTATCCATAATTCACCATAAGTTGATATATATGTCGAAGTCATTAGTAAAGAGCTAAATCTGCCTGAAATGTTTTCTAAAGTATTAATTAGACATTAATTAACTGATCCAGGCCTTAATCAACTCTGGATGGCATCAGATTTCTCCGATAATAAACAGATTAAAACGTTTCAACGATACTCAGTTGCAGTAGTATTCAGTCTTATGTCATGTATACTTGTAAGTTTAAACTACTAATTTAGTAATTTGTACGATAACCAGTTTAATATAAATAGTCTTTTATTCATAATTCACCATAAGTTGATATATATGTCGAAGTCATTAGTAAAGTGCTAAATCTGCCTGAGATGTTTTCTAAAGTATTAATTAGACATTAATTAACTGATCCAGGCCTTAATCAACTCTGGATGGCGTCAGATTTCTCCGATATTAAACAGATTAAAAAGTTTCAACGATACTCTGATTTAATCAAATATGGCGAACCCAGACTTAGCTTCGATCAACCAGGACCGCGATTGAAATTATTGCACACGTCTGCCAAACTTTCAAATGCCAATATCTTTGCTTGCAATAGAGTAATTTGAATGAATCAAAGTTATTTAGATATCTCGTCTGATAACAACTTCAATAATCCATTAATTACAAAACGTATACGCCCAGCTTTAATTGCGATGATAAATTATGTCAATTGGGGGAAATCAAAATACTGCAGTAATTGAGGATATTTGATTTCCGACCTGACGAGTATGACATAGAACCTCATTTCATTTGATTAGTTTTTCGATTGTTACACCTGGTGTACGCATAAAAGAATCCGTGACCATTGGAAATTGAAATGAGAGTAGGCCGTAGCGCAGTTGTTCGGGCAGAATTCTCGCAAGCAAAGTGCATAATTCTAATATATTCATCAGATTTTATCGAAAAGAAATATAGATCTTTTTCTTATCTTAAAACAATACGGTGGCTGATAAGGGACATGAAAAATAATAACAAATTATATTAAAATTGACTTGGGTGAAAATGATACAAATTATATTACAATTGATTTGGCTGAAAATGATCAAAAACAAATTATATTAAAATAAACATAGGTGAATATTGAAAAAAAAATTATATTATTTTTCATGCCAAAAACCCCGTGAAAACGACAGAGGTCTAAGTTTGTAACGAATGTTATTCAAATGTGGTGTTATGCGACGTTCCGTTCCGAAGTCATCAAATTTGCTCAACATCCAGGTTTTCCTGCGTATTTCCACGCCTTGTTAGGATATACGAGAATGACTTAGTTCAATTGTGCATTCTGTAGACCCGTGTTATTGCCGTGTATTAGTTTGTTTTGTTTTTTTAAAGTGACGGCGTCGTAACAGATGCAGTAGTGCAGCAACCTATAATCACAATCTCAAAATGTCATTTAAATTACTTTTTTGAGATTTGGCACTTGATTGATATTGTGTCAGATAACATACTAAAATAGAATGAAAAAAACATAAAACTCGATATAATACCCAATAAACCAACGTGTCAACGTAAACCCACGCCTCCTCCGGGATTATAAAAGAAACAACAGCCAGTGACCAATTCAGACGGTTCTAGATTTCTAGTGAAAGATACCTGATATCTGTTGACCATGTCGTTGAAGTTGTTAACTATAGCACTGCTGTGTGTGTATGTATGTGGGGTAATATCCGAACGCCCTAGAGCTTCAAGACCACCACCAACTGAAGCATCACCACCTGAAGGTCGTAGGGCTCCTCAAGGCTCCGGTGGTCCTGGAAGTCCACCACCACGTGGAGCACCACGACGACCACCACCATCTGGAGCACCCGAAGGTCGTGAAAGTCCCCGGGGCTCTGGACGTCCTGGAAGTCCACCACCACATGGAGCATCACGGCCACCACCTCGTGGATCACGGCCACCACCACCACGTGGAGCATCACGACGACCACCACCATCTGGAGCATCTGAAGGTCGTGAAGTTCCCCGGGGCTCTGGACGTCCTGGAAGTCCACCACCACATCGTGGATCACGGTCACCACCTCGTGGATCACGGCCACCACCACCACGTGGAGCATCACGACGACCACCACCATCTGGAGCACCTGGAGGTCGTGAAGGTCCCCGGGGCTCTGGACGTCCTGGAAGTCCACCACCACATCGTGGATCACGGCAACCACCTCGTGGATCACGGCCACCACCCCGTGGATCACGGCCACCACCTCGTGGATCACGGCCACCACCTCGTGGATCACGGTCACCATTTCGTGGATCACGGCCACCACCAACACAAGAAAGCAGAGGTAAAACAAATTGTACTCTAAATATTTAAAACAAGGTATCTGTTAAATCATCAGACTTCTTTGACTCTGTAATTTTTCTTGGTGTGTTGATTTGCTTTGTGAGGTTGGTATCCGTTTCATTATGCCCGCAGAGCTACGAGGAATAAGACACCTGTATAACAACTCATTTGTCGAATTTTTGGTGCCTTAAAATAGATTTCGGTGTACCGTATAGCCAACACCAGGTCGTTTCAGGTAGCAATCCCCACTGGGGCCTACAATGTTGAGATATTGCTAGTTTTGTGGCCCAATGTAGACAACTTTTAAGCCAAAACAAAACCAACTAAATCTTGGAAATAATATGACTTTCTCTGCGGTAACTTAACGCAAATTTAATCGTATATATATGTTGTCTAGTCACTAATCAATTCGGTCCAATCGTGGTTAAAGCCGTAAAAAGAAAATATAAATTGTCCGACAACTTCATGTGACGATCAGCGGTTTAATGGATCACGGTGGCTAAGTGGATAAGGCGCTGGTTCGCTAGCCTGGAGGTCGGGTGTTCGATCCCTGCATTGGCCGAGAAAGTTCATCTCGATTTTCCGATGTGATTTCCCCTTGTCAGTGATGAAGAAGGAGGGCCTGGCAAGGACAGTTGCCTAGTCGTTCTGATGGTACGAAAAACCGAGGTCCCGTGTAGACATTGGTGTGCACGTAAAAGAACCCTTGGCAGTTGGAATTCAGTTGCTGCCCGGACAAAAATTTCCTTCATAGTACACTGTATGGCGTATGCCCGTCTTCAATTAGCCCAGGTTAGGTGCTTAAGCGTAGGACGTTAAACCCCATTTCATTTATTCATTCATTTATGAATTACAAATAATATATGTAAATCAGGGGCCGGTTGCTCAAAACTTCGTTATATTTTGACGATCCGTCGTTAATTTTAACGGAGAGAAAGATTGTTGCTGGAAGCCCTGTTAACTTTAAGAACATTAAGGTGTCGTTAACTTGGCGTTATATTAAAGGGTATTGGGCTCCGTTATCTGTTAAATAATTCTGTTTAACCGAAATTTAAAGGGACAATAACACTCTTGCTGGCTTGACAGGTCCGGCAATTATTTTTAGCCTTATTCTAACTACTAGATGTTTGTGTAAATTACCTGTTGTGTAAATTATCCATTACAACCTATCTTACTTGTTCAGAGGGTTCGAAAATATGTTTAAATCCAAGTTGCATTTGAAAATGCTTACGTAAGGCTTTTCAAGCCATGTTACAGCATGTAGTTGATTTTTTTCAATTTTTAAAATTAGGTGTGTTAAGATGAAATTTGTATCATTTTTTAATTCAAATATTGTAAAATAGTACAAATTGTTGACCAGAAAAAAGATTGGAACATATTATTCAGTTACAACAAGAGTGGTATTGGGGCTTTAACGGACTTTTTTCAAACGACGTTACCAAGATTACGACCCGATAGGCTTAACGGATCATTAAAATAACATAATTTTGAGCAACCGGCCGCAGATTTTTAACTACATGCTTGCTTCTCTGTGCTAAAAACTATCGTCATCTTATGCCTTGAAAACAATAAATTTGAAATTTCAATACTTGCCTTACTTGGTCTAGTGTTTTTTTGCAAAACTTTGATTAGATTAGTACTCGTGAGCACTTCCGACCGTGACAGTTCACTATTGATCATATGCAACAGCATTACCTTTGCCAATTTGGGAGCAACGGCGGCTTGGTGACTGCGAGTTTACCCACTAGAGGTCCAACGTTTGACCCCTGGATTAGCCGAGAAAGTTCATCGCAATTTTCCAACATGGTTTCCCCCATGTTAATAAAAGTATATTGAGGTCACACTAGAAACCGAATATTTATGTTAAAAGTCTCAAATAGAAAGTCCATGTCGAACAATTAAAATAACCATAAAACACGATTACAGAAAAGTTCGAATAATTTAAAGAACCGACTTCTTAAAACTGTGGACACAATATTGTCTACACGGCTTCTTATCTCTTACTGTGGAATCGTTAAAATAAACATAAGCCAATTATCTTTCTTTTCAGATGGACCAGGAAGGGGGTGATATTGCAGGCTAAACAGGCGTGTTGTATACTAGTAGATTAAAACCAGTCATAACTCTAGCCTATAATAGTCGACGTTAACAACCTATTTCCATTGTCTGTATAGCAACAGAGTAATAAAAACTACATCACCACCTGATTGTATTGGGTTATTTTTTTTATATTTTAAAATCGAGACTTTTATTTCTTTTCAATTCATTGAACTATTTGACCAATACCGTAATCGAACCTGGGACCTCCAAACTAGTTTGTTTGCCTGTAGAGTTCTTTATCCGTAGCGGGAAATCGGGGGGTTTAATTTTTGTCAATAGTTCACTTGTTCGAAATCGGAGGAGCCGGAGGAAAGCAGACGACAGACCGCCATACACCTTGTCATGAACAAGCTGGGTATGGTAACCACACCACTTGACTCAATGACAGATCTTGTGATGTAAAGGGCGCGTGTTAGACCTTTCTGCCACTGTAATATAGATTGGTTTAGTTATTACACAGTGAGTGGTTTATCTTAAAGCGCGATGGTCGAACTATTGGGAGAGTCTATATTCCATCTGTTAGGGGGGTTGGATGGCTGAATAATTGGCGTGCGCGCGCTGTATCATAAAGCCTGTTAGTGAGTCAACTGGCGTGGTTTCGAATCCCCAGTTATACGTGGCAAGGAGTGGGGTCGCCTGTCCAACCTCGTGGGTTCTTTTTCGGATTCCCCTGTTTCCTCCGACTGCTAAAGACTCCTACGCGCAAGCGAATTATTGAAATAAAATTAAACCATATGTTAGTCCCGAAATGATCTAGTTTGTGTCGAGTAGACTTTAATCCCCATTTCTCCGTATCTCTCTCTCTCTCTCTCTCTCTCTCTTCCATATGTTGATGTAATTTGAACAGACTTTATTTTAAAGGAGCTAGACATTAACAACTCGATATAAATGATAATTGTGACCTCCAGAGGGACCACAAGCCATACACAGGCGATTTTGCGTATAATCAGGGCCATAATTTAGGAAGTTAAGATCCGATATGCGCAAATATTGAAAGGAGCCAAGATCTTTGAGTTATAACCATGCATTTCAAGATATACCATTTTTTAACAGTATTTGCGTTCAAAAGGCGGCCATTTTGTATGGCAATTTTGGTCCGATTTTCCTGAAATTTGAACTCAACTTTCCTTAGAGTGTAACGGTGATATAATCACGGTTGGGCAGAAGGATCCGGGAATCCTAAATGAGTTCGCTCAGTTGCCATGGGGTCGCGAAACTCCGGGTTTCTAAAGTAAGTTCTACCAGTTGTATGGGATCGCGACACTCCGGGGTTCTTGAATGAGGTTGCTATGGGGTCGAGACTGATTTTGGGTTTCAATGTATGTTTATGAATTCGATGAGTAACGGTAGGTGTATTAGGACAGATGATAGTTACCGGGTCCGGGACGAATTGGAGATCTTACGATATAGAGCTTGGTAACCAGTCTTCACGTGAACCATTCAAGAGAAACTAGCAAGGAAATAATAATAGGGCGTATTGAAACTGCCGGGGCAAAATGTATCTAATAACATTCATTAAGCCCGTCTTTATTTCATTAGGCCTCAAATACCGTGTCAGTTCATACCACTACGTAAAATATGCTTCCATCTTGGTAGTTAAAATGAACACCAAGGAATGTATATAGGGTGGCCAATAACATGTAATTGACTATACAGTAGGACGTTAAACCCATTTCATTTCACCCCATGCTCTTTAAATAGTGTATTAGACAAAAGTGCAGTTCAATAAATTTTTTAGGCTAGTAAAGAAGTTAATATGCAATATTGCCGCATTCTGAAGAATTTGTCGACATTTAATCCTATTATATACATCAAGATGGCATGAAACGTCTATAATATCTGTCACTATGTAATAACAATGCCTTAGTTTACAACGGATTTCCTTAAAAGTTTTTTGGGTAAAGGGAACGGAGGGGGTAACGGAAAGTCGCATAACGCATAAGTTTGAGGATTCTGAATGTCGATAGTGTTCGTCTCCTCGACGAATGCTTCGCTTTAGGTAATGAGCACACCTCCATTTTGTTGTAGACGGACATAAATGGTAGGCTATTTTTAAATCCGTGAATATCCTGCAATTTATTTTTGATATTATTTTATTAATTTAATGTTAAATAATTAACCTGAGTACATATTAGCGTGGATTGAAGGCGTTATAAATTAATATATTCCTTACAAGACAAGAAGTAGATTTTACAAATTAAAAACACGTATTGAATATACTACTTCTGAATGATATTTAACACAATTGTGGTGCAATGTATGGATAACAATGGAAACAATATAACAGATTAATCATTAATAACAATTGACAAGACGAGGGAAGTAATAATATGGATACACAATTACAAAGGATTAACAAGACTGTACTGTATTGATAATAATTAGAAACTAAATGAATTATAAGAGAAAAACGAGATGAAACCACTACAAGATGAAAAGGTGGGTTAACATCACGGGCAAGAAATCTGTGGGTTTCCTTTGCTTTAAATTCCGTATTTTAGATTTTACTGGACATCTGACATTGCGTCATTACTAAGCTGTTCTTCCTGCAGAGGTTGACTCCATATGGCCTGCTTAGCGGGGAAATATTCCCACTAAAATGATTCCTGATTTTTCTGAAACTATAGGATGGGTAGTGTTCCAATAAAATCCCCCCCCCCCCGTTAATCGGCCTTGGGGAACAAAATTTACAGCCATTTTTAGGTTTGGTATCCAAACTTTTGTAAAGTTTCAGTTTTGGGGCCCCTGATTGGTCAATGGTACTTTTGAAATGTTTCAATATATAGATTTTCGGGGTCGGAGAATGCGAAAATGCTGTTTATTTTGTCCTACGGTTCCACAGGTACGGTTTCAGGTTTGTTATCCGATTTTTGTGATTTTTTTCATAATTATTTTGTAGTACATGTGAGGTGTCAAAATATAGGTTTTTAGGGGCGCTGAGTCTGATTCTAGGGGTATTCTGTAGATAAGCTAAGACCCAAATATGGACCTCCTACCACTGGAAGATAACATAGGCCAAATGACAAAATAGATCTGTCGGATGTGATGATTCATGTAATTGCCAATTAATAGTGTACATTCTATTGGTGTTGCGACGGATCGGAACTTTAAATTTACTCTGATTGTATTTCAATAATACATTACCTGTAACAACTGACCTTTATATCGATGAACCGGATGTATCATTCTGGAATGGGAAATAAATTCTATAAAATTTGAACAATAAAGCAGTTACAGTGCCAGACATGTTTGTCGACGATTTGATAAAAAAACACAATTATTTTAGGACATGAAATGAAAGGAAATGGGTTGAACGTCCTACTCCGACTGGGCTAATGAAAAGAGCCTTGAGGGACATTTTGTCCAGACACCGGCGTTACGTTCACTCTTATATTGAATCCCAACCGCCAAGAGATCTCTAACTTACACGCCGTTGTATACACAGAACCTCAGTGTTTGCTCCACCCGAGCGACTATATCATTTTCCGTGCCAGAACCTCACTTCTGCATTACTGACGAATTCCGATGATCTTTCTCGGCCAACGCACGCATCAAACACGGTACCTCCAGGTTTGTAATCGAACGTCTCACCCACTGAGCCACCATAGCTCCCTCTTTATCAAGGTGCAAATGTTTAAATATAATTGTCATTTAGTACCACCCGAAAAACCTACCGTAGCTGGTTGATAATCAGTAAGAACTTTAGGAAATGAAACGAAAACAAACCAGGTTTTTACTCTATATTGTGCTTCACCATGCTGGATAATTGGGGGTTATTTTAACGTGCGGCTTTTGTCATGTACAGAACCGGGGTGTTTCGTTCCACTATGCGCTTTTCCATATCATGTTCCCGCCCCTGCCGCCCCGCCTTGCACTATTCAATTCAGCCGGTTAGGTGAATCATGCGCAATGTAAAAAGTTAACGGATCAATGGACCACATACAGGGTGTTATGTGACATATATGTAGCTTTGGATTATGGTGTGGACGCTCTCGGCAAAAACACCTTTTTCAGATGCTCCACATTGCCTGACCTTTCCAATTTCATCCAAAACAAATAGTATAGCGTCTGAACCACTAAGAGTGACAATCTTTGTGTCTTAAAATAATTATTTTCTTAATCTCAATAAATAACATTAAACACGTACCATCTTAGAAAAAAAAAACACCACTTCCTCCAACAGTACTATAGCAGCCGTATTGGATCTTCAAGATTACTGCCATGTATCTATAAATATCCCAGCTTCTATACTACTTGGATGTTTTTTTTGTCCGTAACGTTTGCATCCATCCCAAATCTGCTCTTAATCTGCCTGACTATTACAAGCTGAATTAAAAGATAATCACAGCTAAGAATAAGTTTTGAAACAACATTCCCATTCTCTGACCCACGTGGAAAGGTCGATGGCCGTTTGGAAGTCAACACG
The DNA here is from genome assembly GCA_917208275.1 of Patella pellucida. Taxonomy (NCBI): domain Eukaryota; kingdom Metazoa; phylum Mollusca; class Gastropoda; family Patellidae; genus Patella; species Patella pellucida. The sequence goes on along the minus strand of OU795040.1, from coordinate 59,517,248 downwards.
GGGATGGTTGCTTTATTTTTTTCACAAAGATTCGAATTTGTTGGGGGGGGGGTCAAAATAATACTCACCTAAATTTCATTTCAAACATGTCTTCCATGCATGATACATCAATCGAGAAATCCTTGACGTAACAGATATACTTTCTACCGAATATTAAAATATAGATCCTGTCAAACAGTGTCTAACATAACAGTTAATAAATAAGTTAGTGGATAAAACTTTGATTAATATGTGAGCAATCTGTGTGAAAATTAATCACCATATTATGGCCTGTGAATCGATTCCAAATTTATTTGTTTGGCATGTTTTTCCCTTAAAATTCTGTGTCATATATATGCTATGACTCATGCACTCTTTTCTTTACTACATATTTTAATAGTCTTCTGATCGTCTAGTATTTCCACTTGTCTTCTTTGTGTTGGTCTTCTTTTCTATTGAAGTAGTTAAGCCTTACAATAAATAACAATGCAACAGTTCGTTTTACATTCATTTATATATCAAGCTGCTTACATAAAGTACAATGCATACAAGATTGTCATAAAGGCATTCACTCAATTCCAACCCACCCAGACTCGCTGGGGTGAGTCTGCTGATAGCAATTGCTCACCTATTCCCTATGAAATCAGGCGGCTGTCTCTCGAATGCTAGGGGATAAGATAATCGTGTAGCTTTGGGTTTGTACATTCAATTATCTAATTGGTCAAATATGACTTACATGTATATTAATTATAACAATTGGTTAATTAGCCTAATGAATTCTAAACAACCCCAGGGACGGATCCAGGATTTTTTGCAGGGGGGGGGTGTAGGCTGGATAACTGCTTAACTAATTGCCGAAGGCGCTAAACGTTGTGACGGGGGTTCTGGGGTGCCGCCCCCAGAAAAATTTGGTAAATGAGATTCAATTTGGTGCATTCTGACGTATTTCCGGATGCTAAATTCCAACACTACAGGTCTAAAAATCGCCAATAAAATCGCATAAAGTGTCGTTAAAATGTTGACAGGTGAGGAACAAAATATCTTCAGATACCATATGTTCTTAACAAAAAGAGCAAAAATCAATGATCTGATTTACCCTCCTGACGACATTATGTGTTTTATTCCAAACTTGGTGCGTTATTTGGTGTGCGAGAAAAGGGAGAAACGAAAGGAGGGGAATTCGACAATTAGGCTAATTATCAATGCTGTCGATACAATTAAAAAAGCAAACACAACAATATTCAACGTCAACAGTCGAACAGCGTTAATAAAACTCTTTAAATTTCAAAAAACTTACATTTTCATTCTGTACGGTAATAAAAAATTGCAGTCGTAAATAGGCGATTTGCCGTGGGGTCAATTGGTCCCGGCGGCAATTTATGCTGTCGACGATTTTAGATAATTGCCAGAGCTGTATGTGACTATTTGTTTTTGTCCACAATGGAATGAAAGTCATGACTCAACTTAATTTATACATTTATGGGACAGATTCAGGCTTTTATATTTAAGTTCCTCAGACCCTTCATTTTTTCAAGCCTATGAGCGGCCGTGAATTTTTTCTCATTAAAAGTGTTGAATTTAAAAAAAAAATTGTGGCTAAGCAGGCGGGGGGGGGGGTCACCCCCCCCCCCCTCTGGATCCGCCCCTGAACCCTCATATGGATAGTGGAAACTCACAGCAGACGTTTCACACGTGTTATATTGTTGTGCACCTAGAATTGAATGTATACCCAATCATACCCTTTTTTATGTATAAACTGAATTACGAATCATTTATTTGAGTGCATTATATCTGACTCCCCTACAATACATTTATGTTAAGTCAATGATTATTAATAATATTATTAATCTAAAGGGCAAATACTTTACAATAGTCTTATATACCCCCTTATCTTAAGACCTTTATTGCTCGGTGCAAGGTAAACGCGCCTTTTAAACTTTTACAACGACCATACCAACTTCTACAGGATTATAAAAGTATTCATGTAGCACAAATCTCGCCATCGATATTACATCACCCCCCCCCCCCCCCCGCGTAACGATGTGTGCGAAATTACTGAACAACATAAGTATTCAAAACGAAAATAAAGGACAAGACATAAGCATATGTGACTTTCCCAATACATCGAAACTTGCAGAAATGTAGAAACAACAAAGGGGAATAACTCACCGTGCAATAACGTTTTCTATTTCAAATAAGGAATAAAAGTAATTATTTCACAGGATCAGTTAATCAAAACAAAAAAACAAATTAAATTGCAATTATTTTTTTCATTTTGGCATAGTTTGGGCCACAGCTGGTCATTTTAATTTTTTAGTTAGGCTGACGCAACTGTCAAAAGCCCGAAACAATCAAAATCAACAGTTCAATCCAACAACAACATGCCAGTAAACTCGAGTCAGCGATGCCACTTTGTCTATCTATATTCATATGCTGATATCTTTTAAAGGACCAAAGCCCGTAACGCAAAATTCCCCTAAATCGTCGACATCGAAAACAAGAATTATTGGTCAATATAAATCAACATTGATGAGGAAAACATATCGGGAAAAGATGAGCTTCTGATATCCAATATTTAAGATAAATTATTTTTTTTAACATTGATACACGACTCGTGTACCATGATAGGCTTCAGCCCCAGTTGTAATAAGAGACTCGAGGGACGAGGCTTGACACATTACACCAAACTAGACGGCACGTGTAGACTGGAATAACCAGACGCTAAAAAATGTGCACTAGATGAGACTGCATGGCTTATTTCGTCCATCATAACTTATTTGAAATTGGAGTAAAAACGGAAACCATTGAATGTAAATCAGTTTATATACATTCATATTACACTATTATATGCGTTGCGGCCCACTTTTGTCAATTTCTAAGTCCCAAATGTAAGCTCCTTTAAGTTAACAATTTGATTTAATAGTGCGCGAAACCGCCAAATGACCATGTTACTTAACATTGTCACCGCAAAATGGGGGCAGCGTACAAGAAGCTGTGACCACTATATCAATTGCATCGAATTGAACAGATATCATTTATATCCATTAGTAATTAGTCGTGGGTTTGGAGGGTAACAATTTTCTAACAAATTTAACTAAAAACACTCAATAGCCCCTTGAATTGCATTCAGGAAAAAGGAATTCCCAGTATCTAAAAGATGAACACCATCCTCTTCAAACAAATCTGGGTTAATGTCAGATATATCTGGGTACAGGAGATATTTCCCACCATATTCAATTACTTGCATAGAAGCAAAGCTATTAATCCTTTTCCTCGCCCTTTCCATCGCAATACCATTAAATTTGGTGAATAACGCCACTGCTGTCTTGGAAGGATATGCGACCAGACAACAATAGAGTATGGAAATTCGCGTCTCATGTACTCAAAAATAACGCTAAGAGTATCCCATATAATCCCAAACCCAATACACCGTAAACACAAAGACTTGGGCCACCCGTCCTAGGTTTGGATATATGATATGCATGTTCTACAATTAATGAACCAATTATCAACACAATTCGATAATCTGAAAATAACAACAAACTATCATATTTTATGTTAATTTTGGTTGCCTCGTATAAGTATGAGGAAAATTGATACCTTGTAAGAATCGATTTATTAAAAAGCAAAACAACTTGGTCAATAGTCATGGGCCTAGAAACTAAAAACTGAGCCGTGTGATACACTGTACATAAGATATCATTTATGGATGGAATAGTAACTTTTTTTTTCAAACTGATCCGTGAAGTAAGATAACTTTCTATATCATTGCCTTTTAAACAAGTCAATTCTGAATAACACAAAGAATGCAATGGTAAATGCTGCCCTGAATAATTTTATCTCATATAAATCACCACAAACCGAAGGTAAAATCATAAAAAAAATCGAAGTAAAGTAATGAAAACAGGTCATCTGCCATCTCCTATACCCCGACCCATTTTCATGTCTTCAAGTGCCTTTATTACTAAAAATTGTTTAGTAATATCCTTCCCACCTATCGTTTTACATTTAAAACTAATTGATGACACACAAGACCTTACTGTGCCAAATTCCTGAATGACAATAATGCAAAAAATATTAAAATCATTTCCAAAGCTGGAGGCAATACCTCAAAAATGCTATTTTGAATACAAAATAGTAAGCTGGCACTGCCAGGCAGGATACGCCCACATTTTCGAGAGATGGATAGAGAACAAGCAAAACCGAAAGTGATTTTTCCTACAATCAAAGGCCATAATTCATTAAGTTACAATTTGATATGCGCAAATATCGAAAAGTATCAAGATCTTTAGGTTATAAACATGCAATTCAAGTTTCATCAAAATCGAAATTAAAATTGTGACCTCTACAGGGTCCACAACTTTGATATACCATATTTTAACACTATTCGCGTAGAAACAGCGGCCATTTTGTCTGGCAATTACAGTCAGATTTTCCAGAAATTCTAGCTCAACCTTCCATAGGGTGTATCGTTGATAGAGTGAAATATTTTTTCTAGTCGGATAATAATCGTGACCTCCAGATGGACCATAGGGAATTTTTCGGACAATAAGGGGTCATAATTCAGGAAGTTATGATCCGATATGTGCAAATAACAAGAGGAACCAAGATCTTTGGGTTATTACCATGCATTTCAAGTTTCATCAAAATCTAATTAAAATATTGACCTCTACAGGGTCCACAACATTGATAACAGTATTCGTGTACAAAAGGCAGCCATTTTGTATTGTAATTGTGGTCCTATTTTCCCGAAATTAGAACTCAACCTTCCTTAGCTTGTAACGGTGAAATTTTCAAACGATATTTTAAATCGGATAATAATTGTCACCTCCAGAGAAAACACAAGCTAAACAAAGGCGATTTTGCGTATAATCAGGGGCCATAATTTAGGAAGTTACGATTCGATATGCGCAAATATTGAAAGGAACCAAGATCTTTGGGTTGTAACCATGCATTTCAAGTTTCATCAAAATCGAATTAAAATTGTGACCTCTACCATTTTTTAACAGTATTCGGGTACGAGCGACGACCATTTTGTATGGCAATTTTGGTCCGATTTTTCCGAAATACGAACTCAACCTTCCTTAGAGTGTAACGGTGATATAATGAAACGATTTTTGGAATCGGATAATAATTGTGACCTCCAGAGGGACCACAAGCTAAACAAGGGCAATTTTGCATAAGTCAGGAAGTTACGATCCCATATGCGCAAATATCAAAAGGAATCAAGATCTTTGGGTTATAACCATGCATTTCAAGTTTCATCAAAATCGAATTAAAATTGTGACCTCTACAGTGTCCACAACCTTGATATAGTATTCGCGTACGAACGGCGACCATTTTGTATGGGAATTTTGGTCCGATGTTTCCGAAATTCTAACTCTACCTTCCTTAGGGTGTAACGGTGATATAATCAAAGGGCTTTTCAACTGGGATCATAATTGTGACCTCCAGAGGGACCACAAGCTAAAACAGGTGATTTTTCGGACAATCAGGGGCCATAATTCAGGGAATTACTTTCCGATAGGCGCAAATATCGACAGGAACCAAGATCGTTGGATTATAAACTTGCATGTCAAGTTTCAGCAAAATCAGGTCAAAATTGTGACCTCTATAGGGTCCACGAGCTAAAAATGTCATTTTTGGTTCAATCAGGGGCCATAATCCATGAAGTTTTGATCCGAGATCTTTTGGGGATAAACCTATATTTCAAGTTTCCTCAAAATCGGACAAGAATTGTGACCTGTAGAGAGTCCACAAACAATTGTGGACGTCCGGACGGACGGGCGGACGGACAGGGGCGACGACATAATACATCCACGTGTGATGTACTGACGCATATAATTCTGCTCCAACTGGGATAAAATCGGACAAGAATTGTGACCTGTAGAGAGTCCACAAACAATTGTGGACGTCCGGACGGACGGGCGGACGGACAGGGGCGACGACATAATACATCCACGTGTGATGTACTGACGCATATAATTCTGCTCCAACTGGGATAATATAGACAGGCATATGTCATACAAATTGATAGACAGCTGCCCTTGCCAGGCGCCGCCCTGTACCACTGACAACGAGAAACCACGCCCGAAAATTGCGATGCACTTACTCAGCCAACACTGGGAGCGAGTCAGTGTCCCCAAACGTGAATTGCCGAATTATGATACAGATTCCAATCAGTTATTGGGTTTCATCCCGTGCATATCTTATAACTTAAAGAAATGAACTGGTGTTTAACGTCATGCTCTCCTGTGCTAACCGGGTAAATGACAACTATATATAGCCACGGTGGCTCAGTGCGTTAGACGTAAGCCAACGTAGATTAAGTTTTTGACCCATTTGTTGTATATGTTCTGTATGTACATAAATTAAGTACTGGAGAGGAAGCAACATGGCTTAGCCTGTTTCCTAATCCATTTTTATATGAATTAAAATATTATTTATTGTACAAAATTACATATAGTTAAATATTAAACTATATGATTAATTTATTTATCCGGCGTAAACATGTAACATGTGATCGACATTTCACGTATATGTAAGTTAATAATAAGCTTTAATCAATGTATGATGTCATATAGTTACAATCTGTGCGAATAAAAACTCGCCTTCTATTCTGCGCATCGATTCTAAAAAAACGATTAACGTACTCTACCGGCTCATGACAACTCTCAAGGTTAGGCATGGGATCGAAGCCACACCATTTGCATACCTCGTGATTTAAATTGCTTGCGTTAAGCAGCCTGTACATTGGCAACATGTCTACACCATTTTTTACAACATTTTTACAACATGCCCTGTGTACACTATTATAAGAGTGTTGGAAATTTGTTGCAAATATGTTGGGAATATGTTGGAAGTTTGTTTGGTGGGAAAATCATGGATGAATTCAAGGAGAGCACATGTGTTTTGGCTGCTTCTGCCACAGTTTATCTGTTCTTTCTTGGGTCCAAAACCCTTCCTATTCTCCCTGTTCCATCTCAAAGGAGGCTGCCATTTTGTCCATCTAGGGCTCGTCACATGAATCAGGTAGATCACATGATCAATTAGATGTTGTAAGAATGTTGGAAAACTGGTTTTGCTCCGTGCACACTTAGCAACATTTTTACAACACAACCAAAAACTTGCAACAAAAAATTGAACAGACAAATCTTTTTGCAACAAATTTCCAACAATTCTCCAACATTTTTACAACATTATTTTCTCTGTATACACTTGGCAACATTTTTCCAACACGGCGTTGCAACAAGGAATGCTGGAGAAATATTGTAAAAATGTTGGTAGTGTACACAGGCCTTTAGACACGGCCCCACCAACCAACATTGATTACTTGGCTCAGAATAAAGTAATTTGAATGAAATTTACATTATATGTATTCTACCTTATCTATTTTTGAACTATTATAGCAAGAATGGTCAGCTCTTAATCTAAATCTTACATAATGTATCTTAAATTGTATATTCCGTTTCGTCGACCAATTACAAGCTATCTAAACATTTACCTGTTGCTGGTCTTTTTTTCTGACTTCGAATGTTATATTAATTATCATACAGACATTTATTCACATGACAAGCCCATAATACACTCTTTAGACAATCGGATATATTGAGGGGATTGGTAAATATATGCCATATCTTCGTCAAACGTTAACATGGACGTTACTCAAGTTGACGGTCGATTGAATGACTGAAAATCGAGGTTGCGTTTACTGTCGTGGTAATGGTACTTTTTATGCTGTTTCTTGTCGAGACGTCAAATTTTCAGTGTATCGCTCAGAAAAAGTAATTTGGCGACATTGAAATTTCTATATTTTGATTTTTCATTGTCTATTTTTGAACTAGTATAGGAAGAATGACCAGCCCTTTATTTAAATCTTACATAATGCATCTTTAATAAAAAAAAATTTAATGTTGAAAATGCTTCCAAAGTGATGTCGGAATAAAAGCAGAAAGCGTATTTCCTGGTTCGTCTCGGTATTTTTAGAACCTTCCTGTGCATCTGTTTTCTAGAATGAAAATTAATTTAGAATACAAATAAACAGCTATTTACCGAAGTAAGAGGTACAAATGAGGAAGACGTGATTTAGTCAGGGGCGGACTGGCCCGCCTGTGCGCCCCTTCGTCAAGAGGGACCTAATTTTGGCTTAAAATAGTAATACAGTGAGTTTGATCTGTTACAGTCGGAACGCGTTATTATAACGGTTCACAAATACATATCACACTGTTAAGTTCTGATGACATATATAGTGTGGGTGGGACCGCGTGATATTGTCCCTCGGGCCCTTTCGGGGCAACACCATTCAGCTGAAATAGCATTTTTCCCGCTACTGGCATCTGGCGGTATTTTTCGGACATGGAATTCAGTTGCAGTAGTATTCAGTCTTATGTCATGTATACTTGTAAGTTTAAACTACTAATTTAGTAATTTGTACGATAACCAGTTTAATATAAATAGTCTTTTATCCATAATTCACCATAAGTTGATATATATGTCGAAGTCATTATAGTAAAGAGCTAAATCTGCCTGAAATGTTTTCTAAAGTATTAATTAGACATTAATTAACTGATCCAGGCCTTAATCAACTCTGGATGGCATCAGATTTCTCCGATAATAAACAGATTAAAACGTTTCAACGATACTCAGTTGCAGTAGTATTCAGTCTTATGTCATGTATACTTGTAAGTTTAAACTACTAATTTAGTAATTTGTACGATAACCAGTTTAATATAAATAGTCTTTTATTCATAATTCACCATAAGTTGATATATATGTCGAAGTCATTAGTAAAGTGCTAAATCTGCCTGAGATGTTTTCTAAAGTATTAATTAGACATTAATTAACTGATCCAGGCCTTAATCAACTCTGGGTGGCGTCAGATTTCTCCGATATTAAACAGATTAAAAAGTTTCAACGATACTCTGATTTAATCAAATATGGCGGACCCAGACTTAGCTTCGATCAACCAGGACCGTGATTGAAATTATTGCACACGTCTGTCAAACTTTCAAATGCCAATATCTTTGCTTGCAATAGAGTAATTTGAATGAATCAAAGTTATTTAGATATCTCGTCTGATAACAACTTCAATAATCCATTAATTACAAAACGTATACGCCAAGCTTTAATTGCGATGATAAATTATGTTAATTGGGGGAAATCAAAATACTGCAGTAATTGAGGATATTTTATTTCCGACCTGACGAGTATGACATAGAACCTCATTTCATTTGATTTCTTATCATCCCATATCAGGATTACATAAATTTAATGTAGTTTTTCTATTGTTACACCTGGTGTACGCATAAAAGAATCCGTGACCATTGGACATTGAAATGAGAGTAGGCCGTAGCGCAGTTGTTCGGGCAGAATTCTCGCAAGCAAAGTGCATAATTCTAATATATTCATCAGATTTTATCGAAAAGAAATATAGATCTTTTTCTTGTCTTAAAACAATACGGTGGCTGATAAGGGACATGAAAAATAATAACAAATTATATTAAAATTGACTTGGGTGAAAATGATACAAATTATATTACAATTGATTTGGCTGAAAATTATCAAAAACAAATTATATTAAAATAAACATAGGTGAATATTGAAAAAAAAATTATATTATTTTTCATGCCAAAAACCCTGTGAAAACGACAGAGGTCTAAGTTTGTAACGAATGTTATTCAAATGTGGTGTTATGCGACGTTCCGTTCCGAAGTCATCAAATTTGCTCAACATCCAGGTTTTCCTGCGTATTTCCACGCCTTGTTAGGATATACGAGAATGACCTAGTTCAATTGTGCATTCTGTAGACCCGTGTTATTGCCGTGTATTAGTTTGTTTTGTTTTTTTAAAGTGACGGCGTCGTAACAGATGCAGTAGTGCAGCAACCTATAATCACAATCTCAAAATGTCATTTAAATTACTTTTTTGAGATTTGGCACTTGATTGATATTGTGTCAGATAACATACTAAAATAGAATGAAAAAACCCATAAAACTCGATATAATACCCAATAAACCAACGTGTCAACGTAAACCCACGCCTCCTCCGGGATTATAAAAGAAACAACAGCCAGTGACCAATTCAGACGGTTCTAGATTTCTAGTGAAAGATACCTGATATCTGTTGACCATGTCGTTGAAGTTGTTAACTATCGCACTGCTGTGTGTTTATGTATGTGGGGTAATATCCGAACGCCCTAGAGCTTCAAGACCACCACCAACTGAAGCATCACCACCTGAAGGTCGTAGGGCTCCTCAAGGCTCCGGTGGTCCTGGAAGTCCACCACCACGTGGAGCATCACGACGACCACCACCATCTGGAGCACCTGAAGGTCGTGAAAGTCCCCGGGGCTCTGGACGTCCTGGAAGTCCACCACCACATGGAGCATCACGGCCACCACCTCGTGGATCACGGCCACCACCACCACGTGGAGCATCACGACGACCACCACCATCTGGAGCACCTGAAGGTCGTGAAGTTCCCCGGGGCTCTGGACGTCCTGGAAGTCCACCACCACATCGTGGATCACGGTCACCACCTCGTGGATCACGGCCACCACCACCACGTGGAGCATCACGACGACCACCACCATCTGGAGCACCTCGAGGTCGTGAAGGTCCCCGGGGCTCTGGACGTCCTGGAAGTCCACCACCACATCGTGGATCACGGCAACCACCTCGTGGATCACGGCCACCACCTCGTGGATCACGGCCACCACCTCGTGGATCACGGCCACCACCTCGTGGATCACGGCCACCACCAACACAAGAAAGCAGAGGTAAAACAAATTGTACTCTAAATATTTAAAACAAGGTATCTGTTAAATCATCAGACTTCTTTGACTCTGTAATTTTTCTTGGTGTGTTGATTTGCTTTGTGAGGTTGGTATCCGTTTTTATTATGCCCGCAGAGCTACGAGGAATAAGACACCTGTATAACAACTCATTTGTCGAATTTTTGGTGCCTTAAAAAAGATTTCGGTGTACCGTATAGCCAACACCAGGTCGTTTCAGGTAGCAATCCCCACTGGGGCCTACAATGTTGAGATATTGCTAGTTTTGTGGCCCAATGTAGACAACATTTAAGCCAAAACAAAACCAACTAAATCTTGGAAATAATATGACTTTCTCTGCGGTAACTTAACGCAAATTTAATCGTATATATATGTTGTCTAGTCACTAATCAATTCGGTCCAATCGTGGATAAAGCCGTAAAAAGAAAATATAAATTGTCCGACAACTTCATGTGACGATCAGCGGTTTAATGGATCACGGTGGCTAAGTGGATAAGGCGCTGGTTCGCTAGCCTGGAGGTCGGGTGTTCGATCCCTGCATTGCCCGAGAAAGTTCATCTCGATTTTCCGATGTGATTTCCCCTTGTCAGTGATGCAGAAGGAGGGCCTGGCAAGGACAGTTGCCTAGTCGTTCTGATGGTACGAAAAACCGAGGTCCTGTGTAGACATTGGTGTGCACGTAAAAGAACCCTTGGCAGTTGGAATTCAGTTGCTGCCCGGACAAAAATTTCCTTCATAGTACACTGTATGGCGTATGCCCGTCTTCAATTAGCCCAGGTTAGGTGCTTAAGCGTAGGACGTTAAACCCCATTTCATTTATTCATTCATTTATGAATTACAAATAATATGTGTAAATCAGGGGCCGGTTGCTCAAAGCTTCGTTATATTTTGACGATCCGTCGTTAATTTTAACGGAGAGAAAGATTGTTGCTGGAAGCCCCGTTAACTTTAAGAACACTAAGGTGTCGTTAACTTGGCGTTATATTAAAGGGTATTGGGCTCCGTTATCTGTTAAATAATTATGTTTAACCGAAATTTAAAGGGACAATAACACTCTTGCTGGCTTGACAGGTCCGGCAATTTTTTTAGCCTTATTCTAACTACTAGATGTTTGTGTAAATTACCTGTTGTTTAAATTATCCATTACTACCTATCTTACTTGTTCAGAGGGTTCGAAAATATGTTTAAATCCAAGTTGCATTTGAAAGTGCTTACGTAAGGCTTTTCAAACCATGTTACAGCATGTAGTTGATTTTTTTCAATTTTTAAAATTAGGTGTGTTAAGGTGAAATTTGTATCATTTTTTAATTCAAATATTGTAAAATAGTACAAATTGTTGACCAGAAAAAAGATTGGAACATATTATTCAGTTACAACAAGAGTGGTATTGGGGCTTTAACGGACTTTTTTCAAACGACGTTACCAAGATTACGACCCGATAGGCTTAACGGATCATTAAAATAACTTAATTTTGAGCAACCGGCCGCAGATTTTTAACTACGTGCTTGCTTCTCTGTGCTAAAAACTATCGTCATCTTATGCCCTGAAAACAATAAATTTGAAATTTCAATACTTGCCTTACTTGGTCTAGTGTTTTTTGGCAAAACTTTGATTAGATTAGTACTCGTGAGCACTTCCGACCGTGACAGTTCACTATTGATCATATGCAACAGCATTACCTTTGCCAATTTGGGAGCAACGGCGGCTGAAATAGAAAGTCCATGTCGAACAATTAAAATAACCATAAAACACGATTACAGAAAAGTTCGAATAATTTAAAGAAACGACTTCTTAAAACTGTGGACACAATATTGTCTACACGGCTTCTTATCTCTTACTGTGGAATCGTTAAAATAAACATAAGCCAATTATCTTTCTTTTCAGATGGACCAGGAAGGGGGTGATATTGCAGGCTAAACAGGCGTGTTGTATAGATTAAAACCAGTCATAACTCTAGCCTATAATAGTCGACGTTAACAACCTATATCCATTGTCTGTATAGCAACAGAGTAATAAAAACTACAACACCACCTGATTGTATTGGGTTATTTTTTTATATTTTAGAATCGAGACTTTTATTTCTTTTCAATTCATTGAACTATTTGACCAATACCGTAATCGAACCTGGGACCTCCAAACTAGTTTGTTTGCCTGTAGAGTTCTTTATCCGTAGCGGGAAATCGGGGGGTTTAATTTTTGTCAATAGTTCACTTGTTCGAAATCGGAGGAGCCGGAGGAAAGCAGACGACAGACCGCCATACACCTTGTCATGAACAAGCTGGGTATGGTAACCACACCACTTGACTCAATGACAGATCTTGTGATGTAAAGGGCGCGTGTTAGACCTTTCTGCCACTGTAATATAGATTGGTTTAGTTATTACACAGTGAGTGGTTTATCTTAAAGCGCGAGGGTCGAACTATTGGGAGAGTCTATATTCCATCTGTTAGGGGGGGTTGGATGGCTGAATAATTGGCGTGCGCGCGCTGTATCATAAAGCCTGTCAGTGAGTCAACTTGTCGGGAATGAATGCTCAGTTTGTCAGAAAGCGTCGCGCTGTGTGTCGGGTTTTGAATATTTTTTAATAATATGGAAGCGGAAAGAAAGCAGTCCAGTCAATGATGAACACGTATGTCATCTGAATAGAACTAGCATGGGCTTTCACAGTGATCCTGTATATTGGATGACGAACTTAAAAAGTGTCGTCGATTGATTAATGGATTCGGTTACAGTACAAGATAACTGTAAATTTTGCCCATCGTCTTATAGTAACTCATTAATCTCATTTTCAATTTTGTATTACTTTGTTAAACTAATCAATTTATATGATTTAAGTTCTCACGCGCTTTTTTGTCAAGTTAGTTGTGAGTGGTACCATATTTATACAATTAAGGGACACTTGGTGAGAAAACTGTCAAAATTTGTAAAAATTGTTTGTTGTCAAAACTGTAGGGATTGAATTGAAGTCCACACTTAATTTGATGTCAGGGCGGATGCACCACTTATATATTTAATATAAATCGAATGATATGAGTATACACTTTCTATTGCTGATATTTAATATCAATTCGATAAAAAAAAAATCAAAAATATTTTCAGTACTGATTTAAATACTGCTAGCATAGAAGATTACTAATGCTTTAGCAGTACTGAAATTAGTATTGAAGATTTAAAAATGTTCTGCAGAACTTCCGTGAAAATTGAAAGAAACGTATCTACTAGGCCTATCGAGTCACAGTCAATAATAACCGAAATAAAGATCACGGCGGCAAAATACAATGAACGTCCTGCCAACAGATAAGGGACAAAGAATATTTTAAATTGCATTGCGAGAGAAAGCATGGTCACAGCACCTCTGACATTAAATTCACTAGGATATTAGAGAGTAATTAGAAAACGTTATCATCATCCTTTTCTGTTACGAAACAGAAAAATCAGGATAACGATTCTACTAATGCTGCATCATCGCGCATCAAATGTGAAATAAGTAATAATCGTTTTACTTGTTCTTCTTTTGGCATAATATAGCGAACTAGATGTAAATAAACTTGAACTAAAATGGTAATTCATATATGAAAAGAATATAAATTTTACAAGTTCAAAAAGTCTTCTATCTTGATTCTAGATCTATCTATCTTAGATATGGATAAAATATAAGTGAACTGGCAAAAGTAAATCATAATACGGAATATGTAGATTGTAAATTTGAACCCTTTTAAAATGGTCATTCATATATTAAAAGTAGATAAAGTATTCTATACATCTGATATCTGGATAAAAAATGTGAAGTCTCATAAAATGAAAAATGTGGCAAAAGTAAATCGTTTGACTCGTTCTTGTTTTCGTAGTAATAGAGCTTGTATTTTAAAGATGACTTTTTACAAGTTTTAATGCTGCTACGGACATAATTTACTACCCACTTCAAATTACTAGAAAGTATTCGAAATGCCTGGAAATCGCATCTAGGGCCGTCTGGTTTTAAAAACCCCCATCGGCCGCTTCGCGACTCCGGCGCTCGCAGGTGGACAGCTTTGCCGCCCAAAGCTCGCGGACTCTAAAGAAATATATTTGTCGGGAAAATATGCTGCCCCCCCCCCCCCCAAACAAGTTCGGTCCCGTACGCCTATGAAGAGACCACAAGCTAAATAAAGGAGATTTTGCGTATAATCAGGGGCCATAATTTAGGAAGTTACGATCCGATATGCGCAAATATTGAAAGGGATCAAGATCTTTGGGTTGTAACCATGCATATCAAGTTTCATCAAAATGGAATTAAAATTGTGACTTCTACCATTTTTAACAGTATTCGCGTACGAGCGGCGGACATTTTGTATGGCAATTTTGGTCGATTTTTCCGAAATTCGAACTCCACCTTCCTTAAGGTGTAACGGTGATATAATCAAACGATTTTTTGAATCGGATAGTAATTGTGACCTCCAGTATTTGCGTTCAAAAGGCAATTTTGGTCCGATTTTCCTGAAATTTGAACTCAACTTTCCTTAGAGTTCGACGGTGATATTATCAAACCATTTTTTGAATCGGATAGTAATTGTGACCTCCAGAGGGACCACAAGCTAAACAAAGGCAATTTTGCATATAATCAGGGGCCATAATTCAGGAAATTACGATCCCATATGCGCAAATATCGAAAGGAATCAAGATCTTTGTGTTATAACCATGCATTTCAAGTTTCATCAAAATCGAATTAAAACTGTGACCTCCACAACCTTGATATAGTATTCGCGTACGAACGGAGGCCATTTTGTATGGTAATCAACCTTCCTTAGGGTGTAACAGTGATATAATGAAACGGTTTTTCAACTGGGATCATAATTGTGACCTCCTGAGGGACCACAAGCTAAAACAGGTGATTTTTCGGACAATCAGGGGCCATAATTCAGGGAATTACGTTCCGATAGGCGCAAATATCGAAAGGAACCAAGGTCTTTGGGTTGTGAACATGCATGTTAAGTTTCATCAAAATCGGTTCAAAATTGTGAACTATATAGGGTCCACAAGCTAAAAACGTGATTTTTCGTACAATCAGGGGCCATAATCCATGATGTTTTGATCCGATACACGCCAATATCGAAAGCTGCCGAGATCTTTTGGGGATAAACCTATATTTCAAGTTTCGTAAAGAGTCCATAAACAATTGTGGACGTCCGGACGGACAGGGGCGACGATATAATAGACATTGCAACAACTAAACATTTAAATCAAGTGAATGGATCCGGGGGCCAGCCGTAAGCGTCCACTGCGCTGTACAGTCCCGGGCCTGTTATGGTACAGGCTTCACTAAAATGATTTACAAAAAAAGACGTAAAAAAAACTTTTAATACGACCGCACCACACGATAATCCGGACAGAATCTCGGAAAACGCTAAAATAATAAGTGTACATGTAGGGAGCAAAGCCCGACAACGAGAACATTCTGCAGTACGAAGGGCTTACACTCTACTCTAATAGTAAGTGCAAGAGAACCACACCACACGGAAAACAAAAAACTACAAGATAAACCTGCGGACAAGACAGAATATAGACATTGCAAAAACAAATAGTTATCAAATCAAGTGAATGGATCCGGGAGCCGGACGTAAGCGTCCATTTTAAGATTAATTGGTTGTGACGAAATTTGTTTTACACAGTGAAAAGAAACACATATTATATAAATAAAACATTATTATGTTATAATAAATCAATAAAGTTAAAGAGTATTAAAAATATCATCTTATATACAGCAGATTGTATAGATTTATGAAAATTAAATTTGGTTACACATATATTATACAGTTATAATAAAGAAGGCTTTGGCATTAAAAATGACAGCTCAAACCGAGTAGCCTATCCTATACAACACATTTTATAGATTTATGAAATTTCCAATACATATAATATATTTCATATCTAATAAAATTAAATGAATGATTGATATATTCATTAAAATATTGTGTTATTAGAATATTGTGTAAAATAACTTATATCTGCGGTAGGTGGTGCTTGCAAAACAAAACAAAAAAACTGGCAATTGTTCATAATCGAATTCGTTGAGATTCCCAGCTAGGGTATTAGAATTCGTGTGGCTATGTGCCCTCTGTTCCGAAAAAGAGCCCTCTCACGTACATGTTGTTCGTTGGCTTAAGTCCTCAGCTGGGCAGGAAACAAGTTAACCACCTATTGTATTGCAGGTATCTAATTTCCCCTTATTTCGATTTCCCCTTATGTATATTTTAACCTGAATCCATTGGTTAACCCTTCTTTTAATTCATTCGCCCTGGCCCTTAAAGGGTACAACTCCAAATATCTACAGATATTTCCTACATTTAAAGGGGACTCACCCATTGACGACACGTTATTTCTACCAAACTTGGACCCACTTCCAGGAAACACCTGACCTCACCTCAGATATTGTTGCCCCCTCCCCCTGAAACTTGCATTTTGATTATCAAGAAACCTTTTACCAAATCTCTGAATATTTCCTTATCGAAGACCTACACTATCCTGCATTGAATTATTGTATCTATTACCACTCTGTAAAAATGGTATAGACTGATTAACACTGTTATTCTAGGAATTGACCCACCTGTATGAATAAGTGCCCTCAAAAATCTCCTACTGGTATTTTGTGTGTTCTTAAAATTACAAGCAACAACAGGGTGATTACCTGCACATGACATGCAATTGTACCAGCATTGACAAGATGTTTTAGAATAATAACCTATATAATTAAAATCAAAACAATTTCCTGTCAACTTTATACTAGGTCCAGACTCCTTTTCGACCTAAATTGTTCATCATATAAACTCCATCCATAGCCCTTTGACGCGGGAAGCCTAATGGTGTGCATGTATTTTAAGATTTCTTTTATTTAAAAGTTAAAATACTATAATGTTAAAACTTTGACCAAGGGTCTGAAAATTATATAAACCTGATAATACGCATACCTAGCTAGTGGCTAAGACGCTATCTCGCTAACCTGGAGGGGGATCACGGTGGCGCTGGTTCGCTAGCCTGGAGGTCGGGTGTTCGATCCCTGCATTGGCCGAGATTTTCCCGCGTGATATCCCCTTGTCAGTATTCAGAAGGAGGGCCTGACAAGGACAGCTGCCTAGTCGTTCGGATGGGACGAAACACAGAGGTCCCGTGTGCACATTGTCGTGCACGTAAAAGAACCCTTGGCAGTTGGAATTCAGTTGCTGCCCGGGCAAAATTTCCCTCATAGCACACTGTATGGCGTATGCCCGTCTTCAATTAGCCCAGGTTAGGTGCTTAGACGTAGGACGTTAAACCTCATTTCATTCATTCATTGCTAACCTGGAGGTCGGTTGTTCGATCCCTGCATTTTCGGCGTGGTTTACCTTTGTCAGGGATGGAGGCCGGACGGCCTGACAAGGACAACTGTCTAGTAGTTCAGGTGTGACTAAAAGTCGAAGTCCCGTGTACATATTCGCGTGTTCGTATAAGAGTAGGCCGTAGTGCCGCTGCCCGGGTAAAATTTCCCTCATAGCACAATGTATGGCGTATGCCCGTCTTCATTAGCACAGTTTAGGAGCAGAACAGTAGGACGTTAAAGCCCATTTTATTTCATTTTGTTACCTAGCTAATGTATATTACATTATTCATAAACCTGGCTATTGAACCCCAACAATAATTATTTTATTCTCTATACAGGTGGATTTTAAACATTTAATTTGATTTTAATCTCTTATTAATATTATTTGATCTGTTAAACAACTCTTAACTTTTTCTTCCGCCAGATTCCTTTTCCACAAAATTTCTTTTAGGTACTGGTTTTTCAAGAATTCGTCCAAGGTACTCAATCTTTTATCGCGCGCACCAAATAGAATATGTTTATTCTCTTAAAGGTCGATCCTGTGTTACGCAACCAAATAAAATATGTAGCACGATGTAGTGCTGTGCACTCGCTGGCTAGATGAGGCAAATGCACGAGAAAACTCCCCACATCCAACGTGTGATGCCCCGACTGGGATAATATAGACAGGCATACGGCATACAGTGTGCTCTGGGGGCCTTTTTTCTACTCTACGACTTACTCTTCTAGATTTGGGTACTTGAGTCTGCTGAGTTTTGCCGAAAGGATTAACACCCAGACAAGTCTCATATTGACGCGGAAATATTTTACTGTGTGATGTATGTCAAGAGGTGTGATTGAAACTATATGATTAATTTATTTATCTGGCGTAAACATGTTACATATTATCGACATTTCAATACTGTTCTCTCCTTAACTGTTTTTAAATATATTAAAGTTAATATAAGCTTTAATCAATGTATGATGTCATATGGTTAAAATCTGTGTGAATAAAAAATCGCCTTCTATTCTGCGCATCGATTCTAAATAAAACGATTAACGTACTCTACAGGCCCATGACAACTCTCAAGGCTAAGCATGGGATGGAAGCCACACCACTTGCATACCTCGTGATTTAAATTGCTTGCGTTAGACACGACCCCCACCAACCAACATTGATACTTGGATCAGAATAAAGTATTTTGAATGAAATTTGCATCATATGTATTCTACCTTATCTATTTTTGAACTACTATAGCAAGAATGGTCAGCTCTTAATCTAAATCTTACATAATGTATCTTAAATTTTATATTCCGCTTCGTCGACCAATTACAAGCTATCTAAACATTTACCTGTTGCTGGTCTTTTTTTCTGACTTCGAATGTTATATTAATTATCATACAGACATTTATTCACATGACAAGCCCATAATACACTCTTTAGACCATCGGATATATTGAGGGGTTTAGTAAATATATGCCATATCTTCGTCAAACGTTAACATGGACGCTACTCACGGTGACGGTCGATTGAATGACCGAAAATCGAGGTTGCGTTTACTGTCACTCGAGACTTTTTATGTTATTTCTTGTCGAGACGTCAAATTTTCAGTGTATCGCTCAGAAAAACATTGAAATTTCTATATTTTGATTTTTCATTGTCTATTTTTAAACTGGTAGAGGAAGAATGACCAGCCCTTTATTTAAATCTTACATTATGCAATATGCATCTTTAATAAAAAGAATAAATTTAATGTTGAAAATGTTTCCAAAGTGATGTCGGAATGAAAGCAGAAAGCGTATTTCCTGGTTCGTTTCGGTATTTTTAGAACCTTCCTGTAAATCTGATTTCTAGAATGCAAAAATAATTTAGAATACAAATAAACAGCTATTTACCGAAGTAAGAGGTAAAAATGAGGAAGACGTGATTTAGTTGTTTTTTTGCGAAACATAATGAATTTTAAAGTGCTGTTTGTCTACAACATTGACATTATAGGTTTTCTAGAATACGAGACAATTTAAAAATTGCAAAATATCTTAGAAAATTAAACATTGTGGCCGAGCTCAAGTTACATGTGATTTCGGTATATAAAGACATGATAATATTTCCATTATGTGTACACAGACTTTTCACTGAATTCCATTGCTGAGATGACATACAAAGACCCCCCCCCCCTGCAACGAACCAACGTTATTTAGATATCTCGTCTGATAACAGCATCAATAATCCATTAATTACAAAACTCATACGCCCAGCTTTAATTGCGATGATAAATTATGTTAATTGGGAGAAATGAAAATACTGCAGTAATTGAGGGTTTTTCGATTGTTTCACCTGGTGTACACATAAAATAATCCGTGACCATTGGAATTTGAAATGAGAGTAGGCCTTAGCGCATTTGTTCGTCAGAATTCTCGCAAGCAAAGTGCATAATTCTAATATATTCATTAGATTTTATCGAAAAGAAATATAGATCTTTTTCTTATCTTAAAACAATACGGTGGCTGATAAGGGACATGAAAAATAATAACAAATTATATTAAAATTGACTTGGGTGAAAATGATACAAATTATCTTACAATTGATTTGGGTGAATATTATCAAAAACAAATTATATTAAAATAAACATTGGTGACTATTATATTATTTTTTCAGCCAAAAACCCTGTGAAAACGACAGAGGTATAAGTTTGTAACGAATGTTATTAAAATGTGGTGTTATGCGACGTTCCGTTCCGAAGTTTTCCTGCGTATTTCCACGCCTTGTGTGGCTATCATTTTACTTTTAGGATATACGAGAATGACTTAGTTCAATTGTGCATTCTGTAGACCCGTGTTATTGCCGTGCATTAGGGTTTTTTTGGGTTTTTTTTAAAAAGTGACGGCGTCGTAACAGATGCAGTAGTGCAGCAACCTATAATCACAATCTCAAAATGTCATCTAAATTACTTTTTTGAGATTTGACACTTGATTGATATTGTGTCAGATAACGTACATAAAATAGAATGAAAAAAACATAAAACTCGATATAATACTCAATAAACCAACGTGTCAACGTAAACATACGCCTCCTCTGGGATTATAAAAGAAACAACAGCCAGTGACCAATTCAGACGTTTCTAAATTTCTAGTGAAAGATACCTGATATCTGTTTACCATGTCGTTGAAGTTGTTTACTATCGTGCTGCTGTGTGTTTATGTATGTGGGGTAATATCCGAACGTCCTAGAGCTTCAAGACCACCACCAACTGAAGCATCACCACCTGAAAGTCGTAAGGGTCCTCGAGGCTCCGATAGTCCTGAAAGTCCACCACCACGTGGAGCATCACGACGACCACGACCATCTGAAGCACCTGAAGGTCCCCGGGGCTCTGGAGGACCTGGAAGTCCACGACCACATGGAGCATCACGACGACCACCACCAACTGAAGCACCTGAAGGTCGTGAAGGTCCCCGGGGCTCTGGAGGTCCTGGAAGTCCAAGACCACATGGAGCATCACGGCCACCACCACCACCTCGCGGATCACGGTCACCACCTCGTGGATCACGGCCACCACCACCACGTGGAGCATCACGACGACCACCATCTGAAGCACCTGAAGGTCGTGAAGGTCCCCGGGGCTCTGGAGGTCCTGGAAGTCCACGACCACATGGAGCATCACGGCCACCACCACCACGTGGAGCATCACGACGACCACCACCATCTGGAGCACCTGAAGGTCGTGAAGTTCCCCGGGGCTCTGGAGGTCCTGGAAGTTCACCACCACATGGAGCATCACGGCCACCACCTCGTGGATCACGGCCACCACCACCACGTGGAGCATCACGACGACCACAACCATCTGGAGCACCTGAAAGTCGTGAAGGTCCCAGGGGCTCTGGAGGTCCTGGAAGTCCACGACCACATGGAGCATCACAGCCACCACCTCGTGGATCACGGCCACCACCTCATGGATCACGACCACCACGACAACAAAAAACCAGAGGTAAAAATAATTGTCGTGAAGGTCCCCGGGGCTCTGGAGGTCCTGGAAGTCCACGACCACATGGAGCATCAAGGCCACCACCTCGTGGATCACGGTCACCACCTCGTGGATCACGGCCACCACCAACACAACAAACCAGAGGTAAAAACATTGTACTCTAAATATTTAAAACAAGGTATCTGTTAAATCATCAGACTTCTTTGACTCTGTAATTTTGCTTGGTGTGTTGATTTGCTTTGTGAGGTTGGTATCCGTTTCATTATGTCCGCAGAGAGAAGAGGAATAAGACACCTGTATAACAACTCATTTGTCGAATTTTTGGTTCCTTGAAATAGATTTCGGTGTACCGTGTAGCCTACACCAGGTCGTTTCAGGTAGCAATCCCCACTGGGGCCTACAATGTTGAGATATTGCTAGTTTTGTGGCCCAATGTAGACAACTTTTAAGCCAAAACAAAACCAACTAAATCTTGTAAACGATATGACTTTTTCTGTGGTAACTTAACGCAAATTTAATCGTATATATATGTTGTCTAGTCACTAATCAATTCGGTCCAATCGTGGATAAAGCCGTAAAAAGAAAATATAAATTGTCCGACAACTTCATGTGACGATCAGCGGTTTAATGGATCACGGTTGCTAAGTGGATAAGGCGCTGGTTCGCTAGCCTGGAGGTCGGGTGTTCGATCCCTGCATTGGCCGACAAAGTTCATCTCGATTTTCCGATGTGGCTTCCCCTTGTCAGTGATGCCGAAGGAGGGCCTGGCAAGGAGAGCTGTCTAGTCGTTCGGATGGAACGATAAACCGAGGTCCCGTGTACACATTGGCGTGCACGTAAAAGAACCCTTGGCAGTGGGAATTCAGTTGCTGCCCGGGCAAAAATTCCCTCATAGCACACTGTATGGCGTATGCCCGTCTTTAATTAGCCCAGGTTAGGTGCTTAAGCGTAGGAAGTTAAACCCCATTTCATTCATTCATTCATTTATGAATTACAAATAATATATGTAAATCAGGGGCCGGTTGCTCAAAGCTTCGTTATATTTTGACGACCCGTCGTTAATTTTAAGGGAGAGAAAGATTGTTGCTGGAAGCCCCGTTAACTTTAAGGTGTCGTTAACTTGCAATTTTTATTTTATTTCATGTTATTTCTATTATTGTAAGGACAAATTTTCATTTCAACAACGCTTAACATGTTTAGTAGAACGAACATTGAACAAATTTAGAATGGATACGTCCACCTTAGCAACCGGCATTATGACATC
Organism: Patella pellucida; assembly: GCA_917208275.1. NCBI lineage: Eukaryota > Metazoa > Mollusca > Gastropoda > Patellidae > Patella > Patella pellucida. Next base: position 59,493,918 of record OU795040.1, on the reverse strand, counting down.
GTTTAGTGTCGCCACTGTATGCGCAGCTATCCATATGGGAGACCGGGGTTGGTTGTAACAATATTTAGTTTTTACATGAACCATTTTTGTTGGATAATTGTAACTACAATACTCAAAGTAGGACTGTCACTATTGGCATTTACAAATATAGGCCTATCCAACTTACTGACATCTCCAGTCATATCTGAGAGAGAAGGCAATAATCCAACTATTTTGTTGCAACAACCTCCCCACTGTTTAGTAATGTTGAATAACGTCGAATAAACTCAGCGTATTCACGATTCATGATGTTTGTCAAGGTGAGATATCTGTACATAACAACACCAATATCCCTCGCGTTTATATTCAGCGTTCTTGTCCTCTGACCTTCACTGATCTAACGGCGGGCGTTAGCGTATGGTCAAGTGGTTTGGGTTGGTTGTAACACGCTAATGGGTACAGTGTATTGACTGTAAAAAAAATGGCCCATGACTCATGCACACCAACAGCAAATCCTTTTCTGTGTAAGAATAGTGACTCTGGTGACTGACCATGTATACTGATACTCTGCCTTTGACTTAATATAGTTATAGGTTTATCGGCCTATCTGTCCCCTATCATGAATTTACATTTATGAATTACTTGATTCACGCGTTTTTCACAGAGAGAAAGAGGGAGAAATGGGGTTTAACACAACACAACTAGGTAATTTCGGGACTAATATAATATGGTTTAATTTTATTTCAATAATTCGCTTGCGCGTAGGGGTCTTTAGCAGTGGGAGGAAACGGAGTGCCCGGAGGAAACTCACGAGGTTCAGAAGGCGCCCGTATCTCCATGCAACATACGCCAGGGCTCGAAACTACAGCCGCAAGCCAGAGGTGGCCGGCCAACTTGAGGTCGAAGCGCGGCACTCTAGACCACTAGGCCATCCCACCCCCACTCCCGCTTTTCACAGAAACATTACTTGGCCCAGGAGTCAGATCTAAGATATGATTTGAAGTAAAAAATTTATGTGACATATTTTTCATTTTAATTTCATGTTCAATAAATTTGCCTTTTCTAAAACAGTGTCACTTCTACGTTTGTTACAATCAGCCCCAGACGTTGTAACAACCTTCCCCAACAGTGGGGTAGGTTGTTACAACAAAATGGTTGGATTATTGCCTTCTCTCTCAGATATGAGTGGAGATGTCAGTAAAGGGAGAGAGAAAGAGAGAGATAGAGAGAGAAAGAGAGAGAGAGAGAGATGGGATATAACGTCCACTCAACACAACTAGGTCATTTCGGGACTAACATATGGCTTAATTTTATTTCAATAATTCGCTTGCGCGTAGGGGTCTTTAGCAGTGTGAGGAAACCGGAATGCCCGGAGGAAACCCACGAGGTTGAGAAGGCGCCTCTATCTCCATGCCACGTACACTCACACTAGGGCTCGAAAGGAGATGTAGGATATGTAGGATATATATTTGTAAATGCCAATAGTGACAGTCCTACTTGGTTTAAACAATATTTTATTCAAATAAGATATATATTATACATACACTGACAAAAGTTAAGGATTCGAAAACAAGCCAAGGGCTTATATTAATTCGTCTCCTTATTTAATAAATATATTAAATACACATAACAATACAATTATTACTAAAATGTACATAATGTACAAGTATATATTACATATTTACATAAGTAAGTCGTCGTCGTCGTCGTCATCATCATCATCATCATCATCATCATCATCATCATCATCATCATCATCATCATCATCATCATCATCATCATCATCATCATCATCATCAAATTCATTTAGCATTAATCACCATCGCCAGCTAATTCTTATTTATTCAAAGCGTTTAGTTAGTTTAAAATACTTGTGAACTTGTTTAAAAATGACTTCGTTATACGAGATATTTTCGTTGGGATCCCCATAAAGAAAAGCTTTTGAATGTTTTGATTTAAGTGGGAGGGTATTTAATGTTGACATACGCTGAGTGGCATAGTTGGGGCAATGGAGAAAATAGTGATCGCTGTCTTCTGGAGTATGACCACATCTGCATGTCGGATTATCTGAAATATGCATTAAGAACCTATGAAAATTTAGAGCACTTTTACAGTTTCGAAGTCTTGAATGAATAATTTGAAATTTACGTTCACCATAGTAATAGTATTCGGGGATTTTATGGTCATTCGCACTTAATTTAATTTTGAAATTTTGTATAGTAGACGCGTTTTGAATATCATGAGAAAGACTGTTCCAAAAAGCTCAACAGTTGAAGGTAAAAAGGAGTTTTTATAATAATTAGTGTTAGCAGCAATATGTTTCAATGCATTGTTATTACGAACAGGGTAAGGATTTATTTCGGATATCTTAGGTGGTAGGTACTAGTAGGCTTAAAACGGGGGGAACCATTTTATTGACCATTTTGTACATAAGACTGAGCTTGTGCCTTATACGCCTTGTGGGTTATATCCAGATTCATTATAAAGTACGTTATGGGAAGTGCCGCGAACGAGACCTGTTATTGTTCTCAGTGCATCTTAGTGGAGATTTTCTAATTTTAAAGACTCGAATTTATTACAGCGACGTCAGCATAATCAAACAAGGGTAGGATGAATGCATTGTATATAATTTCTAGAGACTTACGAGAAATTCGATATTTTAAACCACGTAGACAGTCAATAGAGCGTTTAACTTTGGATATTACATATTCAATATGGTTGTCCCACTGACAATTACTTTGTAAAATAAGACCAAGATGTTTGTGGTGTATCGATTCCTGAATATTTACGTTGTTAAAATTTTAATTAAAAGAGGTTTGAAATATTTTTCTAGAGAAAGTCACTGAAACTGTTTTCAAGGGGTTCAATCTTACTTTCCATTTAGTCGACCAGTTGTTAATCAACTTTAAATCTAAATTTAATACCTTTTCACATTCGCCTGGGTTTTCGATTGTTATATAACATAAATCTCCCATGATGTATAACCTTTCTGATAATTTTGAGATAATAGTCATATTTGTGGATAACTCTAAATAGTCAGTCATATCAATGGGTGGTTCATATACTAAAGTGTATTTTTTCCTTTATTTAGGTGGAATCTATCATATCAACAATGATTCTATATACTAGAATATATAAGTTTCCTTTTTATTGTGAAATAATCAATCATATCTATGTAAGACTCCATGTTCGAGAATATAATAATTCTTTTATGTTTTTTTTAAAATCATCAATGAAATACTCCATACTCTAGGATCTATAATTTCCTTTTAGTTGTCGATGGATAACTCTATATGCTAGAATGTATAAACATCCGTTTAAATATGATATAATCAATCATATCAATTAGATAATCAATCAATACTACTAACTAGAATACATAAAATTTATTTTACTATTGAAATAATCAGTGATTTCAATGAATGACTCCATATTCTAAACTTTCAATGAATGACTGTATATCCTAGCATGTTTCAACTTTCATGCAACTTTGGAACAATAATATCTCTAAATTACTATAATGTTTAGACTATAATCATTACAATGTGTCATTTTTTTTATTTTTTTTTTTTCATTTTGAAACAATCTATCATACCAAAGAATGACTGAAATTATACTAAAGTATTTTATGAAAAAATACCTCTTGTCACTGATAACAATGACTATGTTCCTTTTAATTAAGTAATTATCAATCATGTCACTAAGTCAGTCATTTCAATGGGTAACTCCATTATACTAGATCACTTAAACTTTTTTCTTTTTTTTCTTTGGTAAAATCCTATCAATGAAAGACTCCTTATACTAGAATATATATATTTTGTTTTTTAATCATGAAGTAATTAATTGTATCAGTGGATGACTATTTCAATATTCTATAATTATGTCATATTCAATCCTATCAATGAACGATCTAATATACTAGGATGTACACACTTTCTTTTAATTATGAAATAATCAATCATATTAATAACATATTCCATATAATAGATGATAATATAATCTTTCTCTATTTATGAAATGATCAATCATATCTATTGATAACTTCATACTAGAATATATAATATATAAACTTTCTTGTAATTAACAAATAGTCAGTCATAGCAATGAGTGGATTCATATACTAAGGTGTATTATTTCCTTTAATTAATCGGATGCAATATATCATATCAACAATGATTCTATATACTAGACTATATAAGTTTCCTTTTTATTGTGAAATAATCAGTCATATCTATGTAAAAGACTCCATGTTCTAGAATATAATATTTCTTTAATGGTTTTTTTTAAAATCATCAATGAAATACTCCATACTCTAGGATCTATAATTTCCTTCTAGTTGTCGATGGATAACTCTATATGCTAGAATGTATAAACATCCGTTTAAATATGATATTATCAATCATATCAATTAGATAATCAATCAATACTACTAACTAGAATACATAAAATTTATTTTACTATTGAAATAATCAGTGACATCAATGAATGACTCCATATTCTAAAAAATCGAATGAATGACTGTATATCCTAGCATGTTCAACTTTGGAACAATAATAATCATATCTCTTAAAATAACTCAATAGACTAGAATATAAAAGCTATTCTTCAATTTTGTATCGACTCATTATATCAATAAATGATTCCATAAATTCTAAGATGTAAGAAAACTCTTTAAACTATGAAATAATCAGTCGCATCACTGATTCAATCATATTAATAGCTGACTCCGTATATTTGAATCAGTTAACTTATTTATATTTATGATATAATGAATCTGTTTTTATAAGTAGAAAAGATAAGCTTCAAGGTTGGCTAATTTCAAAGAGCGCCCAAATGCTACTACATCAGAATACAGCTGTTAATTATTACTTACGGGATTTATATTATTAGCTAACTATTATACAACCTAATATGGTTTTAATAAAATGTTTGTAAATGTCAACAATCATTATCACATTTATCATTCAATCTATTCGAATACTTTCTGAGATTACTTTCGACGTATTAGTTAGTAAAAGTGGGCCAAGAACCGTTATATATTCATGCGTTCACGTGTTGAGACTGTAGGTAGCTGTACTATGTAAACATCATACCTGCTGCAGTATTTAATCTCAGTAGAATGTTAAAGAGAGCATGTGTGGATTTGTCATGGGTAAATAATTATATGACTGACACACTATCTATTAAAAGGGTTATCTAAGTTAAGCTAATAATAATGATAATAATAATAATATGCATTAATATGCGTAAGATTTAAAGTTAAAGTTCCATTGTCGAGATATTTAAATAAGAATCTTCACCTGCCGGCGGATCTGTTGTAGTAGCATCGCCTACTTTGGTAAATCTCATTTTAATCTTTGTTGCCTCACAGACTGCCTCAAACTCGCTAATATTTCTCACTAGTTTTGTTGATCCATCTCGGGTTTTTATAAAGATGATCCCATCACTACACCAAGTTTGCGATATTTTCTTGTCCTTTAATAATTGGCGGGCTTTAAAAGCAAGAGTAGCTCTTAGTTTAGTTAGATGATCATTAATAAAAATGTTATTCCTTTTCATCACAAGAGGAACGCGAGACAAATCGTTATTAACAGTGTCGCTTGTTTCCTGGGTCTTCAACGATGCTTCTTCACTGGAATCATTAACATTATTGACACCGGCATTTGTTTTGGGGGGACGTATATTCTTTAATCTTTTGGCGTTTTTCATGAAATCTTGTTTGGTATAGTAACCCTTGAACCTCACTATGATTGATCTGGGTTTGGAACCCGAATCATATGCTTCAGGCGGGCCTACCCTATGACTTCTATTTATGTCATTTCTGGTAATAGGTACATTAGGTACATTAATTATTTTACCTACTTATATCACAAGCTGGACTGTGTCTTCTTCTCGCTTTTCTCCAATTCCTCAGATACGCACCCCTTCTCTTCTCCCATACTGTTCAAGTTCATCACATCTATTGTATATCTCGCTTATTTGGGCGTTTTTCTCTTGCAGTTCTAACTCCAATCTATCAACCTTGTTCTGTAATTTTTCCACAGCATCAGCAACCTGAGGACTTATAACCATTGCAAGTGTGTTGGCGATTTTAAATACAGCTCTCTCATCCTGGAGCACAACGAGAAAACGGTCGATTAGTTTGTCCTCCATTTCAAAATCACCCGAATCAAGCATCGAATGCGCATTAAAGCCTTAAGTCGCTAAAACGCGTCACACTCAATGCGCATTAAACCAAAACTAAGCCGCTTTAGCGAAACCGCATTTCTAATGCGCATTGGCTGAAGCGATATAACTGACGCGCATTACAGCGTTGAGATCGAACAGCGCTTGCGCAGTGCAGTACTTCCGTTTTATCGCATGGAGAAAGCTGTTAATGCGCATTGAGTGTGACGTGTTTTAATGCGAATCGAAAGCGGTTTAATTTGTAGTGTGACGCCACCCGTGGCAACGAAAGCGCCTTCCGTAGGGCGTTTTACGGAAAGCGCTTTGAAATCGCATTATGTGTGAACATAGCAATATTCACACAATTGTTATATCACCGAGCAGTCCTGTTTATAATCACAAACTTTGAGTATTGTAGTTACAATTATCCAACAGAAATGGTTCATACATATGTAAAAACTATATATTGTTACAACCAACCCCGGTCTCCCCTACGGATAGCTGTGCATACAGTGGCGACACCAAACGACGTCATAATGACGGTTGCTAAGGTGGTCGTATCAAATTCTTAATTTGTTCAGTGTTCATTCTAAACAAATGAAAATTTGTCCTTACAATAATAGAAATAACACGAAATAAAATAAAAATTGCAAGATTAGAAGGCCCCATTTACGAGGAACAAATGAAGAAATTAGAATATACATTGTCTTAGATAAGAAGTTACACGAATAGAAAATAAAAGTTAGACGATAGCACGTTAGAAGTTAGACAGTAGCATGTTAGAATTTTGGCACTAATATACCGCCATACTAGTGAGCACTTCCGACCGTGACAGTTCACTATTGATCATATGCAACAGCATTACCTTTGCCAATTTGGGAGCAACGACGGCTTGGTGACTGCCAGTTTACCCACTAGAGGTCCAACGTTTGACCCCTGGATTAGCCGAGAAAGTTCATCGGAATTTTCCAACATGGTTTCCCCCATGTTAATAAAAGTATATTGAGGTCACACTAGAAACCGAATATTTATGTTAAAAGTCTCAAATAGAAAGTCCATGTCGAACAATTAAAATAACCATAAAACACGAACAGAAAAGTTCGAATAATTTAAAGAACCGACTTCTTAAAACTGTGGACACAATATTGTCTACACGGCTTCTTATCTCATATTGTTGAATCGTTAAAATAAACATAAGCCAATTATCTTTCTTTTCAGATGGACCAGGAAGGGGGTGATATTGCAGGCTAAACAGGCGTGTTGTATAGATTAAAACCAGTCATAACTCTAGCCTATAATAGTCGACGTTAACAACCTATATCCATTGTCTGTATAACAACAGAGTAATAAAAACTATAACACCACCTGATTGTATTGGGTTATTTTTTCATATTTTAAAATCGAGACTTTTATTTCTTTTCAATTCATTGAACTATTTGACCAATACCGTAATCGAACCTGGGACCTCCAAACTAGTTTGTTTGTCTGTAGAGTTCTTTATCCATAGCGGGAAATCGGGGAATTCAACTTTTGTCAATAGTTCACTTGTGCGAAATCGGAGGAAAGCAGACGAGTTTGGACAGACCGCCATACACCTTGTCATGTACAAGCTGGGGATGGTAACCACACCACTTGACTCAATGACAGATCTTGTGATGTAAAGGGCGCGTGTTAGACCTTTCTGCCACCGTAATATAGATTGGTTTAGTTATTACACAGTGAGTGGTTTATTTTAAAGCGCGATGGTCAAATTATTGGGAGAGTCTATATTCCATCTGTATCATAAAGCCTGTCAGTGAGTCAACTGGCGTGGTTTCGAATCCCCAGTTATACGTGGCAAGGAGTTGGGTCGCCTGTCCAACCTCGTGGGTTTTCTTCGGATTCCCCTGTTTCCTCCGACTGCTAAAGACTTTAATCCCAATTTCTCTCTATCTCTCTCTCTCCCTCACTCTCTCTCTCTTCCATATGTTGATGTAAATCGAACAGACTATATTTTAAAAGAGCTAGACATAAACAACTCAATTATAATGATAATTGTGACCTCCAGAGGGACCACAAGCTAAACAAAGGCGATTTTGCGTATAATCAGGGGCCATAATTCAGGAAGTTAAGGTCCGATATGCGAATACTGTTAAAAAATGGTATATCAAGGTTGTGGACCCTGTAGAGGTCACAATTTTAATTCGATTTTGATGAAACTTGAAATTCATGGTTATAACCCAAAGATCTTGATTCCTTTCGATATTGCGCATATCGGATCGTAACTTCCTGAATTGAGGCTTCTGATTATACGCAAAATCGCCTTTGTTTAGCTTGTGGTCCCTGTGAAGGGCACATCTGTTATCCGATTTGAAAAAACGTGTGATTATATCACCGTTACGCCCTAAGGAAGGTTGAGTTCGAATTTCGGGCAAATGGGAGCAAAATTGCCAAAATTGCCATTTCGATATTGCGCATATCGGATCGTAACTTCCTGAATTGAGGCTTCTGATTATACGCAAAATCGCCTTTGTTTAGCTAGTGGTCCCTGTGAAGGTCACAACTATTATCCGATTTGAAAAAACGTGTGATTATATCACCGTTACACCCTAAGGAAGGTTGAGTTCGAATTTCGGGCAAATGGGAGCAAAATTGCCATACAAAATGGCCACTGTTTGTACGCGAATACTGTTAAAAAATGGTATATCAAGGTGACCCTGTAAAGGTCACAATTTAAATTCCATTTTGATGAAACTTGAAATGCATGGTTATAACCCAAAAATCTTGGTTCCTTTCGATATTTGCGCATGTCGGATCTTAACTTCCTGAATTGTGGCCCCTGATTGTCCGAAAAAATCCCCTATGGTCCCTTTGGAGGTCACGATTAATATCCAATTTAAAAAAAACGTTTGACTCTATCACCATTACACCCTACGGAAGGTTGAGTTCGAATTTCTAGAATATCGACCATAATTGCCAGACAAAATGGCTGCCGTTTGTACGCGAACAGTGTAAAAATATGGCATATTAAAATTGTGGGCCCTGTAGAGGTCACAATTGTAATTCGATTTTAATGAAACTTGAAATGCATGTTTATAACCTAAAGATCTTGATTCTTTTCGATATTTGCGCATATCAAATTGTAACTTAATGAATTATGGCCTTTGATTGTAGGAAAAATCACTTTCGGTATTGCTTGACCTCTATCCATCTCTCGAAAATGTGGGCGTATCCTGCCTGGCAGTGCCAGCTTACAATCTTTACTCTATATTGTGCTTCACCATGCGGGATAATTGGGGGGTATTTTAACGGACGGCTATTGTCATGTACGGACCGGGGTGTTTCGTCCCACCCGAACGACTATGCGCTTTTCCATATCATGCTCCCACCCCTGCCGCCCGCCCTGCACTATTCGATTCACCCGGTTAGGTGATAAAAATAAAATAAAACCAAGTACGAACAATCCAACCATTAGACAAAATTCGAAGTCCTAAAAACGGTATAGGCGAAATAGTGTAATATCGCAAAATAGTGTAATCAGCATATGGACTGTTCACCGTGTACTAAATACACGACGAACAGTGGTAACAGGTGTCCGGAAGAGTAAGCTTATTACCCTGCCTGGCGCGCCACACCCGCCATAGCTGCATCCAATCTATTAGGCGAAATCTCGGTAAAATAGCGTGATAGACGAATGAACTAACGTTCATGATTTCGAAGATTCCGATCATTACCTTTTAACCTGCCCTCTACATTTTGATGCACGTAAACTTTCTATTTTTATCTTACCCAAAAACCTAATTTCAATACATACATTATTAAATGGAACTAATGACATTGCTATGATCTTTCAACAGGTTCATAGATATCTAGACATCTTTTTTTTTTATAAGCAATATTTTATTCAGATTTGTACCTGAATAGGGATTGGGGAACAGGCATAGCCTATATTAAACCCCTCTCTAGACATCTCCGGAAGGTTCAATTAAAAATTTCAATTAGAATATTTATCCAATAGTATAAAATATGTATTTACAAACCTGAAATTGAAAGTGTAATATATGTACATAGCCATTTCTTGTTTATTTTATTGTTATACCATTTTATCGTAATTTGGTTATATAGTCTTTTTGTATATATTTTCTGTTATATAGGAGAGAGGTAATATAGGCTGTTCCTCAATCCCTTTCTATGAATAAAATATTGTTTATAGAAAAAAAACTAACGGTATGCAAAATGCACGTGATGAACAGTGTTGACGATGTAGTAGACATATATTATCAGGGAGATAGTATACCCGTCAATTAAATATGTCTAGAATAATAGTCGAGAGAGACATGTTATATTTACCGATCAAGTCAATATGACGGCCATAAAACTTTTTAAAGATTTTAATAAGTCTAGTTCGCAAGTATCCCTTTAGTTGAAGCTTAGATGACAAATGCCTCGATCTACTTAAAAAATCAGAATAGAATGAACAAGCTCTCGCGTAACGAATTAGCTGAGACACAAACACTCCATAAGCTGGTGATATTGGAATGTTACTACTAATAAATGGAAAGTTAACAATCGGAAAGTCAAAGTCATCACGTTTATCGTACAATTTAACACTTAGTTTATGGCAATTGTCAAAATCGAGACGCAGATCCAAGTAGGAAGCGCAATTGTCACTGTCGATAGTATTTTTAATTTCGAGCTCATCGGGATATATGAGTTCTATATAATCACTGAATTTTGAATTATTCAGTAATAGAACATCACCGATATATCGATAAGTGAAATTAAAATGTCTAACTAAACGTTTATTGGATTTTACGAGTGCCTGCATGTACTCGGCTTCGTAGGAATAGAGAAACAATTCAGCAAGCAAAGGTGCACAGTTGGTACCCATGGGGATACCCACCACTTGCTGATAAATTTCCCCTTCAAATTCAACAAAGATATTATCAATTAAAATATCCAACATCGGAATTATCTTGATGGCTGTGTATTTGTTTTTTGAATCACTATGGAGGCGCAAATGTAAAAAGATGGACCACATACAGGGTGTTATGTGACATATATGTAGCTTTGGATGATGGTGTAGACGTTCTCGACAAAAAAAACATTTTTTTTAGATACTAAACATTGCCTGAGCTTTCCTAATTTCCTCCAAAACAAAAACAAAAACAAAACAAATAGTACAGCGTCTAAATCACATAGAGTAACAATCTTTGTGTCCTAACATATTTTTTTTTCAGTCTCAATTAATACCATTATACACCTACCATCTTAGAAAACTATAGCGGCCATATTGGATCTTCAAGATTACTACCATGTTAAAACCTATATCTACAAATATCCCAGCTTCTATACTACCTGGATGTTTTTTTGTCCTCAATGTTCGCATCAAATCTGCTTTTAATCTACCTGACTATTACAAGCTGAATTAAAAGATAATCACAGCTAAGAATAAGTTTTGAATCAACATTCTCATTCTTTAACCCACATGGAAAGGTCGATGGCCATTTGGAAGTCAACACGGTGGTGGTTGCTTTATTTTTTCACAAAGATTCGAATTTATTGGGTTTCTTTTCATAATGATATTCACCTAAATTTCATTCCAAACATGCCTTCCATGCATGATACATCAATCGAGAAATACTTGACGTAACAATAATACTTTCTACCGAATATTAAAATATCGATTCTGTCAATCAGTGTCTAACATAACAGTTCGTAAATAAGTTAGTGGATAAAACTTTGATTAATATGTGAGCAATCTGTGTGAAAATACCTTACAGCAAATCTTTGATATAGTTCTTTAACTGGGACAGTTTAAAAGGACTATCTCGATTAGAACAGAGTCTTAAAATGAAAGTCTAATTACGTATGAAATTTAAACGCCAAAATATAGAAAAATTGTGTATATACCCTGACTCAAAATTTTAGCTCAAAATATTGAGTCGTTTGGACGTGAGCGTTAAAACAGATTATCCGGACACGTAACCCTTTTAAGATTTCGGGTCAATTCTTTCGTTGGGTGACCCAATACTCGATTGCCGTTCCTTTAGAGGTATAAACGGTGAATGGTCCATGTAATGTACTTGATAACAAAAGGTAAATTTCACCGACACATTCTTTTTATAAAATAAAAGTCTGGTTTTATCAAATCACCGCATAATACAGTTTGGGACAACGGACTCCATTTCAAGATGAAAACTGGTGGGTTTAAGTTGTATGATAACGTATCACATATATTGAGTTAGTAGCCCGGCCCTAATGCAGGAGATCTAAATGGATTTTAACACAAAATTAAGCAGTTGTATTCTCAAAAACGTTATCGGGATTGACCCTTTAATTACCAATCACTTTTTTGAGTGCATTATATCTGACTCCCCTACAAACAGGGCAAATATTTTACAACAGTCTTATATACCCCCCTTTCTTAACACTTTTATTCCTCTGTATTAGGTAAACGCTCCCTTTAAACCTTTACAACGGCCAACATCTACAGGATTATAAGAGTATTCATGTAGCACAAATCTCACCCTCGATATTACATTACCCCCCCCCCCCGTTTTACGATTTACTGAACAACATAAGTAGTCATGCAACATGCAAATATATACGATTACCATACAACATTATATATGCTCACAATCTGCTTCAACCTGTTTCAGGAATATAAGTATCAATCAAAAACAGAAACACATGCAGTCGACCTCAAAAAGTTCATCATTGCATTTCAAAGTCCTATGAAAATCCATTTCAACATAAACACAGAAAACACAATTGCAAATGTTTATTAAATCTCCGAGTGTCCTAATTCCAAAATACTATAACGCTACACTTTAGCGTCCGCCTCGGGGAATCCCAATACTTTAAAGCTACAATTTCATATTTTTAAATTATATTTTCAAAATTTATTAAAATAAGGCCTTTAAATATACATATACAGTCCCATCTTGTTAAAAGTAATCCTATTAATCCTATAATTCACTATTGCCAGCTGAGACAAAAAAAATCATTTTCAACTACAAATTCAAACGTTTGAACATAGCTAACCATGAAGTGAATAGGAAAACAAGGGAGGTAATTGTGTTATTATTTCCCATGTCAATGATTTTTTAAGGGTGGGTAATAAGGCCCATGATCGTATAATAGTGAGTTAATACCCTATTGAGCAAAAACATAGAAATAATTATGTTTTGATTTTTCGTAGCAAATATGAAATTCTCGCTTTAACTTTACCCTAAAACCTAAACGCTACTAGCCATTAATAGGTTTATATTTTAACCATACTCGGTTAAACAAATATTACTTGTACGAGAACAGTACACTACATGTAGGTACGGTACATATTTCAGAGTTTACTATGAAATATGTACCCACCTAAACGACTGGAAACTTCGTCTTCTTTCAAGTTCAAGGATTGCATTAAGGGTCAAAATCCTGGTCAAGGCACCAAAAAGACAATGTGACACTATGCGTGTGACATTATCGTCCAGGACTTGCTTCTAGGACATAGCGTTGTTCGATCAATTACTTCAATATTCAATTTAGTCTTAAATACCGTTTATGTTGTTAACTAGGTTTATATATCGAATACAGCAAACTACAAGGTTAAATACAGGAAAACTACAACATCTATGATAATACTTTTAGAGTTATTAAAACATCCAAGGTCTGAGTTTAATACTCAGACCTAACGGTTTAAACGTGTCAATAGCCACACACTTCTTGGAAGTTATACATAATGATCGCGCTATGATGATGTGTTCACTCTAGCCTCTAAGCCCAGGAGGCTATTGACATGTTCCCCTTCGGCTCCGAATATATAGAAGTTGAGCCAGCCATTAGGGCGGGACAATTAACATTTTGGGTAAATGTTTCATATAGGCACCGTTTAACGTCAATCTTACTCTATTTAATTGTACTGTTCTGCTCGAACTGGGCTAATGAAGAGTATGAAGACAGGCATTCGCCATACAGAGTGCGTTACCCTCTACTCTTATATCGGATTCCAACTGCCAAGAGATCTTTAACTTACCCGCCAATGTATACCCTTTAAACCATGTCGGACCCTCACTCCTGCATTACTGACAAACGCACGCATCGAACACGGTACCTCCAGGTTATTAACCCAACGTCTTACCAACCTTTTTATTAATGTGCAAATGTCTAAATGTCGTGGTCCTTTAGTACCACTCGAAAAAAAACTACCATAGTTGCGAGGCTAATGGGGGGCCCGGGGGGGGGGGGGCGGAACTTTTCTGTCTGCGTCGGAAAAAAAATCGCTGGTTAGCTATGCTTGCATTTTCGCCGGGAGAGATTTAGTCCGTTCCTGTACTCTCATATATGTAAAATCGACTTGTTGGCAGTATCGTTATTGTATTTATTTACTTCTAATTCATCCATAACAACCCGTATATTTTGAGGGTTCAATTTCAATAGATAGCTGAAAGCCGTCTAAATGTATTACACATCAACCATTCACTCTAATCACATCAAATTTATTCTGATTTCTTCTTTTGGCGAGTGTATATAATTTCTCCTACAATGATTGTTGAAGCAATCACTATTCCTAAAGCAATGACGTAGAAAGCACTTTGTATATCAACTAATTCAATCTTTCGTGCTTCGGATATTAAAGACCCTTTACACGTTCCTTGTTTTGGCCACCATCTTTGTTTCCATATTTGTAGTAAACCGGTTTCGTATATTCTCAACATCCTGGCGAAAAAGCAGAAACACAAATTTTACTCTTTCAAATTTAAAGACAATTATTGGTAATTATATACATTTCAATTTCTGTATCTACTAGGGCATGTTTTAAAGAATCCGAAATACTTTGGAAAATGGCGGGGGGGGGGGGTAGAAAACAACCTGCCACCCCCTTACTTACTAGCCTATACTAAAAATGCCATAGGTTCCATTATTATTTATGACATTTGTATTTATTTGACACACCTTGCCGGGTTGATATACATAATTTCACAACAAAGGAGAATAACTCTGGTAAGCATACTCTGTACGAAAATAAGAATTCTTTACAGCCAAGGCCATCATTTGGAGCATAATAGTTTGCAAATCGTGAGTATATTGCGAAAAGAAAAAGAAATTTTAATTTCCAAAAACTCACTCATCATAAAAGAGATTATAAAACGGGGAATCCTTTGGTAAACCAACGCCATATTGTAAAGGAAAAAATAATTCTTTTAAAAACACCCAATCACACTTTGTGGCCATTTCTATTTCTAACATTCCTTTGTCAGCAATATAGGCATAGTTTCCATTCTCTACTTTTTCAATATGTACTGCTGAAGATTCGCTTAGCACATCAGGATCACTTTTAATAAATTGAGAAACGCCTTTCCATAACTGCTGTACTTCTTTACCTTTGGAGCTCTGAAACCAAACAAATCACCCCAAGAGGTGTGTGATATCTTTGACAGTCTAAATACCCGTTCATTTGACATTATTTCAACAAATGAATTAGGATTCGGGGAAAGTATTTGCGACTACAATCAGAAAATAATTGAAACAAATTATAATATAAGTACCATCATATTATCTAGATTTGTGCTGCACTAATAACTAAATGATGACCTCGCAAATAGGCCCACCCAGCCGCTATGTTTCACAACAAAACGATAGACAACAGTTTTTCAACAAAAAAAAACAAGATACTAACCAAATCAGATCTCTGTCATGTTCGCAAGTTTTGAAACTCCGTTAAAAACTGTATAGCCTCCTTTAAAAATGTATTATTGCGTCCTTCATGGAAACCCCAATTTGAAAAGAAAATCCTTTAAGAACTATACCTTTATTGCGTTCACAGGGTTTCCGGAAATGGGACATAGCCCAGGAGCATAAGGTCGCCGAACTCTAAATATCAATAGAATTCGTCGTTTCATGCTTCGGATGTAGGCCTATTACGCCAAATTTGAAAGGAATTTGTTTCAAATTATAGGCTCTATTATGGCTATCACATGCGAATAGTTGACGGAGACCACCAGGATGACGGCATAATATCATGGGCCCCTAACTCTTATTTATTTACAACAATTATTAGGATAAGTTCAGATTTTATCTGTATAACACCTGTACATTATGGGAGGGTATCGCTGCCAATATTAAATGCTGTGCATAATTGTCTTTTCCATTGATAACGTGTGAAAAGTACAATGTACAAAGTCCTAATACCGGTAATGATAAAGTCAAAATACCTATAAGGCCAAAGTTAAATGTAAAACAGCAAATGTAATGTGTCAAATGACAAATGTTTTATTGCAAAATGCTGTGGTTTTTTTAAGATGTCTACATATTAACATTTTTCTCATTACTCTTTACATTTGCGCTCTGTCACGTCTCATCTGTCCTTTACGCTTTCAACATATCATCCCGTCTTCAATTAGCCCAGGTTAGGTACTTAAGCGTAGGACGTTAAACCCCATTTCATAGTCAACATATCATCTTGCGCAGAGCACTTTATCAATATGCAAATGTTGGATACCACGTGACTTATTAACATACGGAAACGACCGATCTTTCTACCGAACTCAATTTGGCAACCTATTCGGCTAGCGAGCTATTCGACCAATCCAGCTGGCAACTTATTCGTTGGCAACCTATTCAGAATAAATTCAAAGGTCGCCCAAACTCATCTATTTATCAACCAATAAAATCCATCGTAACGTCTATCAAACGAAAGTAGAATATATTGTTATTTTAAAGAGAAAGAACGGTAATATTCCGAGTAAAAATTCGGGTCATCGTAAAAACAAATTCTGAGCATCCAGCTATAAACTTTCCAAAAAGTATTAGTAAAAGTTGGCACAATCATATTAAAGGAGTGCGCTCTCGTCCTAAACGCCAATTGTTCAATATTCTAAATGTAAAGATAAACCTGTACATTTTTCAAAGTCCAAATTCGTACCATCGTACAAAATTTTCAATACTCTAAATGTAAAGATAGGCCGGTATTCTATTCGAAGTCGAAATTTGGACCATCATACAAAATTCTGAGCATCTAGCTATATATATTCTGAAAGGTAATTGAATAAGCTTTCTAAATATTATTAGTAAAATTTGGAAAAATCATGTTAAAGGGGTGCGCTCTCATCCTAAACGCCAACTTTTCAATATTCTACATTACCGTTCTTTACATTTAGAATAATGAAAAATTGGCTATGTTTAGGATGGGCGCACACCCCTTAAATATGATTGTGCCAACTTTTACTAATACCTTTCAGAATATATATACATGTAGTTAGGTTTTGTACGATGGTACGAATTTGGACTTTGAAAAAAGGAAAGGTTTATCTTTACATTTAGAATATTGAAAAATTGGCAATGTTTAGGACGAGAGCGCACCCCTTTAATATAATTGTGCTAACTTTTACTAAAGCTTTTTGGAAAGCTTATTTAATTACCTTTCAGAATATATATAGCTGGATGCTAAGAATTTTGTACGATGACCCGAAATTTGACTCGGAATATTACCGTTCTTTCACTTTAAAATAACAATATATTCTACTTTCGTTTGATAGACGTTACGATGTATTTTATTGGTTGATAAAAATAGATGAGTTTTGGCGTCCTTTGAATTCATTCTGAATAGGTTACCAACGAACAGGTTGTCAGCTGGATTGGTCGAATAGCTCGCTAGCCTAATAGGTCGCCAAATTGTGTTCGGTAGAAAGATCGGTCGTTTCCGTATGTTAATAAGTCACGTGGTATCCAACATTTGCATATTGATAAAGTGCTCTGCGCAAGATGATATGTTGAAAGCGTAAAGGACAAATGAGATGTGTGTCACGTATGACAAGATCTTTATTAGATAAAGATAATTTACATTGAGGTTTGTTGAGGATGTACCAGATAATAGATATATATTCACGCTGGTAATGCTTAATATGTCAAGGTCACAAGTATTTGTACATTATTAAATTTCGTATATATGTTATTGTTGTTTATTGCAGTTTATGACAACTGGTGAACATGTTTCCAGATTGTGGTAATAAAGTTTGATTTATAAACATTTGATTTTATTGTTTATTTGTAAGATGTATGATAGTTAATATATGCAAAGGTGGAGTAATTCACATGTTTGGTTGCAGGTATGATTGCATTGAATGCATGTGGACTGCCTGTTTTGTTGTCGTGGTTTGATTGGTTGTGAGTGAAACTGTAGTTTACGTGGTGGTAGATATGAATTTATATAGTCACTCTAATGCTGGATTTTGGGAGAATCACATGTAACCATTAATCATGCATATCATTCATGAATCCTTCATTCATATATATTTCAACTAAATGGGTGTTAGACTGTGTGTCGTTGGTTTAGACTGTGTGTCTTTATAATGGTAATCTGTGTGATTTATGAGTAATAATTAGTACAAATGCTTGTAAGTATTGTTTGATTTTTGTAAAATTGATAATCATAGAAATGTAGAAATATTTTGATTATTTGTTAAACATTGTGTTATGTTTTATAGGTGACCTGATTCTGATTCTGATTCTGATTCTGATTCTGATTCTGATTCTGATTCTGATTCTGATTCTGATTCGGATTGGGATTCTGATTCTGATTCTGATTTTGATTATGACATGATAATGTCCAGATTCTGTTTCTGATCATGCTAATGTGCTACGGTTAGTGTTACCGATATTGTTGCTGGGATCGTTACTGTTCCAGTTATTTTATGGTGTTAAAAATAATGAAACCATCTACATGAATAACTCATCTACCTTTGCATCTTAATCGTCGTCTGAAATGTGCCGCGGAGAGCCATATAATTAGTGATTGCTGTGTGCGCGTGTATCACCAACTCATCGTCATCTCATCAACATTTAAATGTGATTAGTGCAGTGATATTAGAGAATAATTACATAATTATATATGTTATAACTGTATTATATGTTATATGTTGTAGTTATATAAAGATATTTAAATCATATTGTGTTTTTATTAATGGCAACTGTATAAGTACATGACCGTCAATCCGCCCCAAAAGAACCAAAGGTCCAATTTTGTGACATCTGGCGAGCTTGCCAGGATTTGACAACTTTGTACTTATTGGTTAACGTTAATAAATTTTAGGATGCATCCATTAATCCATTAATCCATTAATTCATTAATTTATTGTGTTGCTTGTAATGTTTTATAAATCGTAATATTATTATATTGTATTTTATGTATGTTCATATTATTTAAAACGTTCTGCTAGCTTATAGTTTGGTAATTGGATAGATTTGAGTTTTATTTGATAATTGGATAGTTCATTGTCTAGTTTTAGTTCAGTTGGTTTATTTGTAGTTGCGATATCGAAATGGATTTAACTAAATTACTTAAGGCTGGTAAGGAGTTGGGTTATGATGGGGAGGCTTTACGGACGTTTGTTGAGAATGAGAGACAGAGAGAAAATATTGAAAGAGATAGTTTGAGAGTTGAGAGAATTGAAGAGAAAGAAAGGAATTTAAGAGAAATTAATGCTAGAAAGATATTGTGTGATACTGAAATACACCTTGAGACTATGAAACGCGAAAACACCGAAGTTAGTGCTAACCACGAGAGTACTCGCGCCGAAAATGTTCCCGTGCGGAAAATAATAATGAAGCTGCCGCCATATGATGATGGACGTGACGACATGGATGCCTATCTGAACCGATTTGAGAGGTATGCTGATGCTCAAGCTTTAGATGATGATTTAATGGCTGTTAATCTTGCTTCATTGTTACGAGGTAAAGCCCTTGATGTATATTCTAGACTATCTTCTGATCAAGCTAACGATTATAATAATTTAAAGTTGGCTTTATTAAAAGCATATAATTTAACAGAGGAAGGTTTTAGGTATAAATTCAGAAATTCTAGACCTCTGCAGGGTGAGTTTTCACATCAATATTTGGCACGTATCGAAGGTTATCTTGATCGCTGGATAAGTTTATCCTCAACTAAATCATATGAAGATCTTAAAGATTTACTTTTAAGGGAGCAGTTTCTGTCTAGCTGTAATACTGACTTAGCCATGTTCCTGAAAGAAAGAACGCCTGAGTCCGCACAAGAACAAGCTAAACTAGCTGATCAATATTTGGAAGCGCATGGTTGGTCTAACAAGTATTTTAAATATAATTCTGATTCTTTACAGGAAACTAAAATTCGGTCAAGTAGACGGTGTTATATGTGCAACTCTTATAATCATGAAGTGAAGAATTGTCCAGAGGTACGAAGAGCTAATGCTTCTAATGTTTTTAATCCAAATAAATATTCTAATCCTAGATATAATAATAGAGATACATATAATTTTCAGGGTCCACGCTCTTTTGATGCTAGACGTAACCAATCTTTTAATCCTAATTCACAGGGACAGTCTTTTCAGTCATTTCGTACACAACAGAATCACTCAAGTCAGTCATTTCGACCTAACCAGCAACGTCAATCAAGTTATAAATGTAATTCTTGTTTACAAGAACCCAATAGTGAATTAAAACCTCAAAATAATTCTAATCATGCTTTCTCTGATTTACAGACAGATGCTAAAACGTTATGCGGATGTTGTAATTTTGAAAGTGGTCACGTTGAACTTAAATGTGGACATGAATTACCCGTATTAAGTGCTAGTTGTAAAGACAGTATTAAGACTGATGATATGCCGATATCTGAAGGTTATGTAGACAATTGTAAAGTAATGGTACTACGTGACTCAGGTTGTAATAGCGTTGTTGTTAAAAAAGATTTAGTTCATGAATCTCAATTTACAGGTGTTATTCAAAGATGTGTTTTAATTGATGGTACTGTAAGAGAAATTCCTGTTGCTAAAATAAATATTGATACACCTTATTTTGTTGGTATTGTAGAAGCCTTATGTATGACTAAACCCGTGTATGATTTAATTTTAGGTAATATTGCAGGTGTACGTGGTCCGTTCGATCCAGATAAGAATTGGAATCCTGTTAAGTCTGATTCAAAGTTAGTACAAGCAGTTGAAACTAGAGCTCAGGTTAAAATAAAAGATAAATTGTTTAAAAGTCTTTCAGTCCCCGCAGCAATCGGTGAAGTTACGAAATCAGAAATTGAAATAGCACAGAAAGATGATAAAACTTTAGACTTGATAAAACAGAAATTAGAAAGAGATGAAAAAGAAGTACGAGGTAAACATCAAACGTGGTTCATATTAATTAAAAATTTAATTTACAGATGTTTTGTGTCTCCAGATATAAATCACGGAAATGTATATAAACAGTTAGTCGTGCCTAAATGTTACAGGGAGTTAGTACTTAAGCTGGCGCACGAATCTATTTTTGGGGCTCATCTTGGCATTAGAAAAACAGTTGATAGAGTATTAACACAATTTTATTGGCCTGATTTACAGGGTGATGTAACACGTTTTTGTAGGTCATGTGATCCGTGTCAACGTACTTTTCCTAAGGGTAAAGTAACCAAAGCTCCTCTGGGAACACTGCCCATAATTGATGTACCTTTTGATCGAGTAGCAGTCGACTTAGTAGGTCCTATTTTTCCTTCGACAGACAGGGGTAACAGATATATTTTAACTTTAGTTGATTTTGCCACTAGATATCCAGAAGCAGTACCACTTAAGTCAATAGAAACAGAACGAATAGCTGAAGCTTTAATAGAAATGTTTTGCAGGATTGGTTTTCCACGAGAAATCCTTAGCGATAGAGGTAGTCAATTTACATCCGACTTGATGCGTGAGGTAAGTAGACTTTTATCTATTAAACAGTTATTTACTACCCCGTACCATCCAGCTTGTAATGGTTTATGTGAAAGGTTTAATGGTACCTTAAAAACAATGTTAAAGAAAGTTTGTATAGAAAGACCCAAAGACTGGGATAGGTATGTATCGCCTATATTATTTGCTTATAGAGAGTCAGTACAGGAAACTCTTGGTTTCAGCCCTTTTGAACTTTTATACGGAAGGACAGTGAGGGGTCCTATGTCAATTTTACATGAACTTTGGACAGGAGATTTGCCGGAAAGTGAGGTAAGAAATACTTATCAATATGTGTTAGATCTTCAGGAACGATTGGACGATACTTGTAAATTAGCCAGAGATGAATTAGTTAAAGGGAGAGATAGATATAAGAAATATTACAACAGAAAGGCTAAAGCACGAAATCTAGAGGTAGGTGAAGAAGTTTTGATTTTATTACCAACAGATAATAACAAGTTACTGATGCAGTGGAAGGGTCCGTTTAGAGTTGTTGAGAAGTTAGAAACAGCTTAGATCATTTTTAGGCCTGGTTGGATATTATAGACAATTTATACCTAATTTTTCTGCAGTTGCCGTTCCTTTAACAGATTTGACTAAAAAAGGAAAACCTAATATATTAGAATGGGGAATGTCTCAAAATAATGCTTTTCATGCTCTAAAAGCAGCTTTAATGTCGACTCCAGTACTTCGTTTACCTGATTTTTCTAAGACTTTTATTCTTAGGTCTGATGCCAGTAACGTAGGAATTGGTGCCGTTTTATTACAAGAGTTTGACGATGATAAATTTCCAATTGCTTATGTCAGTAAAAAATTACTTCCTAGGGAAACAAGGTATTCAGTTATAGAACGAGAATGCATGGCATTAATATGGGGTATAAATAAATTTCAGGAATATTTATATGGAACAGAATTTATTGTTGAAACTGATCATGAACCTCTTGTTTATATTAATAAAGCTAAAGTAAGTAATAATAGAATTATGAGATGGGCGCTTGCTTTACAACCTTTCAAATTCAAGATACGAGCGATAAAAGGAAAAGACAATGTGGGAGCAGATTATTTAAGTAGAGTTTATTAATTATATTTTATTTCAGAAAACTTCATAGAAGTTTCTTCTTGAGTTGGGGGGTGTTGTCACGTATGACAAGATCTTTATTAGATAAAGATAATTTACATTGAGGTTTGTTGAGGATGTACCAGATAATAGATATATATTCACGCTGGTAATGCTTAATATGTCAAGGTCACAAGTATTTGTACATTATTAAATTTCGTATATATGTTATTGTTGTTTATTGCAGTTTATGACAACTGGTGAACATGTTTCCAGATTGTGGTAATAAAGTTTGATTTATAAACATTTGATTTTATTGTTTATTTGTAAGATGTATGATAGTTAATATATGCAAAGGTGGAGTAATTCACATGTTTGGTTGCAGGTATGATTGCATTGAATGCATGTGGACTGCCTGTTTTGTTGTCGTGGTTTGATTGGTTGTGAGTGAAACTGTAGTTTACGTGGTGGTAGATATGAATTTATATAGTCACTCTAATGCTGGATTTTGGGAGAATCACATGTAACCATTAATCATGCATATCATTCATGAATCCTTCATTCATATATATTTCAACTAAATGGGTGTTAGACTGTGTGTCGTTGGTTTAGACTGTGTGTCTTTATAATGGTAATCTGTGTGATTTATGAGTAATAATTAGTACAAATGCTTGTAAGTATTGTTTGATTTTTGTAAAATTGATAATCATAGAAATGTAGAAATATTTTGATTATTTGTTAAACATTGTGTTATGTTTTATAGGTGACCTGATTCTGATTCTGATTCTGATTCTGATTCTGATTCTGATTCTGATTCTGATTCTGATTCTGATTCTGATTCGGATTCTGATTCGGATTCTGATTCGGATTGGGATTCTGATTTTGATTATGACATGATTATGTCCAGATTCTGTTTCTGATCATGCTAATGTGCTACGGTTAGTGTTACCGATATTGTTGCTGGGATCGTTACTGTTCCAGTTATTTTATGGTGTTAAAAATAATGAAACCATCTACATGAATAACTCATCTACCTTTGCATCTTAATCGTCGTCTGAAATGTGCCGCGGAGAGCCATATAATTAGTGATTGCTGTGTGCGCGTGTATCACCAACTCATCGTCATCTCATCAACATTTAAATGTGATTAGTGCAGTGATATTAGAGAATAATTACATAATTATATATGTTATAACTGTATTATATGTTATATGTTGTAGTTATATAAAGATATTTAAATCATATTGTGTTTTTATTAATGGCAACTGTATAAGTACATGACCGTCAATCCGCCCCAAAAGAACCAAAGGTCCAATTTTGTGACAATGTGGCAGAGCGCAAATGTAAAGAGTAATGAGAGAAATGTTAATCTGTAGAAATCTAAAAAAAAAACCCACAGCATTTTGCAATAAAACATTTGTCATTTGACACATTACATTTGCTGTTTTACATTTAACTTTGACCTTAGAGGTATTTTGACTTTATCATTAACAGTATTAGGACTTTGTACATTGTACTTATCAGACTTAATCAATGGAAAAGACATTTAAGCACAGGATTTAATATTGGCAGCGATACCCTTCCATAGTACATATCCAATATGGTTGTCATAGCTTAAATGAAACACAGAGAAAATCATACTGGAAACATGTGTAACTATTGTAGTGGTGTGATATTTAGTTTAACACAGTAAAATGCCAAAACAGTGTTAATAGAAGACTGAAACATTAAACAAAAATTTATTGGGGTCCCCCCCCCCCCGAATAATTTCCTCTGCCCACCCCCCAACCCCTAATATATATTTCACGGCTATGCCTCAGCATAATATATACCCCTACGCTTAATTGAAAGCTTGATAGAATAGTTAAAACACGATTATCACATACCTGAAGGAATGTCACCCATACAGTGCCACCGAGGGTACCCCATCTATATGTATTCTGACTACCCAATTCATCCAATGTTTCAAATGGTGGTTTATCCTTCGTCACGGTTAAAAATGCGATTAAGTTACCGCTGTAGGTAGCAGCTACTATGATGGAAAAAAGCCACCAAAATGCAACAAGAAATCTACCACTCGATGACTTTGGTTGGTTTGGACCACCTGTCGATCAAAAATTATACATAGCTCCACATTAAAGGTAAATTAGTTTAATAAAGAGTTGGTTATTCTTGCTATAATAATTCAAAAATAGATGAATAAAAAAGAGAATATTGAAAATTGCATTTAAATAACTTCATTCTGAGCCAAATTATCACTTTTTGTAGTTTTGACGAGTTGCGTGCATAGTGGTAACCCAGGGCACGCCACCGGTATGTTTGCGACTTAGCCTTGCTTTGCCATTTTTATATTAAATTTTTAAATGGCGAACCGTTCTAATCTATTTAAAATTCGATGCCATCGAGAGTTGACTATGTCTTGTTTAGTTAATAAATGTTTAATTAATAGTTTATATAAATTTCAGGCCTAAATAAAAACCTGCAATAGGCAGATTTAGCTCTTGCATAATGCATGTTTAAAGTATGAATGTATCTTTATGTAAGTACAGTGGAATCCTGTTATTCAGCCCAGACATGAATGGTATAAATAAGTCTTCAAATTGGCATGACAAGGTAAGCGTCTAGTCGTTCGGGAGGGGCGTAAACAAAAGTCCCGTTAATGATATCTCGGGAGTTGGAAATCAAGTAATACCCGCCTGTATTTCTTACTGCATTCATATTTAATCCAGGCATTAATGACTTTTTAAAAACATATACTTACCTTGAATTAACATTGCTCCATAAACATAGAGAATCATATCCAGAAAACTATATCTTTTCTTATTCTGCGTTACATAAAAAGGATTGCACTTTTCCAGCGTATACAATAGGAAAGTCAGTAGCAAGAAAGATGCAATGATACACACAAAAACCTGCCATTTAAACGGCTCTGCTAATTTTCTCCACTTGGATCTATTTGGGTCAGGCATTTTAAACAAGACTGCTGAATAATCATGGAAAAAAGGGAAGCTGAAGTCCATAACCTTTAACCTTTCAGATGATATGACCAAAGGTGCTACAACAAGGTCAACTTCCTGAAAAGAAAACAAGTACGTGTAATATAAAAGCGGCTAAAGAATGAGTTTGACTAGAACTGTTCACTTCGTAAAGCATAAGACTGTGCACAATGCAAATAAAAATTCAATGAAATAACGCACCCTGGTGTTTGAAATCTTAAAATGTGAAATGGCCATTAAAATGGCGTATCTTCATGGCAACTAGTAAAATGCGGGTGCCTCATGACAACATTGGACAATAGTTGATTCCTAAACGTATGGACATTCTCGGGAAATCAGGACTGGTGAGTAAGGATATGTTTTAACAAGGGAGGTGATCACATAATTATCTGTGAATTCAAAGTACTAAGTATGTCAAATATATTTAGTCCATATACATTCAGAAAAGCTGTATACAGTGGCTATCATCTTGAATTGCAAAATGACTTGCACACCAGTGTGCAATACGCGTTAAAATTATGGTTCTGGCATTTACAGTCATTTAAAAATTCAAAACGGCGGCCGTTCCTTTATATTGAAATCATGAGAATATGGGCACTTTATAGTTTACCCGAAATGCAGGAAAATTGAACAAAACTAGTTTATTTTGATTATCACAATGGAATTCAAGATGCCTGCCAACAGGGCTCGTCATTTTTTGTTTTATGATCCTTAGGTATCATATAGTACCCCAATCTCATTAAAAAGCAGGTCCTATCTCGTTTCAATTTTTATAGTTAACATTTAGTTGTTAGATAAGCCACGTTATGGGATGGGTAAGCCACTAAAAACATCAACGCTAATTGGTGACTCAAATGTCTGATGTCATAGGGTCAAAAGCCGCTCGTATGACCTCTGACGGGACATCCAACTACAACTGGTCAAATCTTTATGTAGTAGAGGCCATCAAAGTATAAAAAAGCGAAATGAAATATAGATATGCATTTCAATCAAATTGATAGTACCCCTGTACAAAAATTTTATGCTTTACTGAAAATGTCAATGTTTATTAAAATAGGGTTTGCTTAGCCACACAGCTGTTTTCGTATTTAGTCGAATTCCTTTAAATGAATATCAGATTGAATCTCTTTGGGGCTTGAACGGGTCATTGTCTCCTATTAATTAAGGCACTATTTAAATACAAGTGTTAAGACGACACTTTATCCATTACTTGTTTATAAATATATTTGGCAATAGACATTGACAAGTTAGCAGAGCTTTTTATCATGAATTTTGATTTTACCACACATTAATTTGCCCATATTATTAGAATATACAATGTTACAGTGGTGGCATCGCTGCCTACTCATTTCGAGTCGGTAATTTTCGCCCCCCCCCTTGATTGTTCAAGGCCCGGTTTGGGGTTCCTGTTATAGGGTTTTGTTTTGTTCCTGGCATTATCTTACCCTTCTCAAGACTTGACCTACTAGACCTGTCCATGATTCGTTTGCTACCACACCCCATTGTCCATCAGCAGGTTCGATTAATGTAAAACTATAAAAAAAAGAAATACAATTTTTTGACAGGCAACGAAAATACGCCCACCAGCAGCCAAGCTAAGAGTGGTGGTGGTGGAAGGGGAGAGGGGTTTGTGGTTTCCGGTGTGACTGACCGCATAGCATCGAGATAGTTATGGGGAGTTCTCGCCTATAAAATTGTAAAAGTTTGAAATCTATTTCCTTGCATCTGAGGCCATTTCGGAAGAAATTGTACTCTTTTAAAAATACATAGACCCTCTTCTCGAGTCTCTCCTGGTTATTTCCCGTGTACTTTCTGCACGGGAGGGGGTGGGCCACCCCTTGGATCCCCCCCCTGCCCCCCGGACACGCGCCTTTTATTTCACTGTTAAGACGTTTTAGAAAGACAGTTCAAAATTCTTAGCTTCCGCACATATAACATGGATCGATAGCACAAGTGTTTTGTTGACAAGGAAATATGAACGAGGTACAGATTGGCTAGCTTCCTCCATAAACAACAAAGAAGAATCGTCTGTGATTGAGACTGTGATTCGTTAAGATTATTGCCAGTTAATGACCTGTCTATAAATAAATTAAACATATAGCGCAATTCACTACCACACTCAAATAAACCTATATTCCATATCTAACGTCAATTCAATTTAATTAATTAACCTACATAGATACTTACTGAGATATACAAAAACATCAAAGACTAAATAAAATAACAATGGACAGGAGTAAAATATTAATGATGGGTGTATCGTTAATGATAGTATTACACAATAAGATAACGCTGGTCGTAGACTATTATCTTTTTTATTCATTATCTTCTTGTGTCGAAGTTTGACTCGGTCCCTTGTTATATTTAAAGGACATAGAAATTGGTACAAATGGGTAGCAGCGCATGTAATAATGTAATAGATATAAACTGATTTACATTCAATCGTTTCTGTTCACACTTTTATGTTCGGTTAAATACGCCAGAAGTCTTAATTAAATGGCAATATCTAGTGTCTGGTTATTTTAGTCTACATCGATAGTATTTATTGCGCGTGCTCTGCATGTAAGATTATGACGTCACCGTTCGACATGACTTGTGGAATATTATGTCAAGCCTAGCTCTTCGTGCTGAAACGCATTATGGTACATGATTCGTGTACAAATGGTAAAATGTTTATTTTGTCTTAAATATTGGATATCAGAACCATCTTTTCTCGGTAAAATCACAACATCAATGTTGATATCAACTGACAAATAATTTGTGTTTTCGGTGTCAAATGTTCGGAGACATAGCTTCTTTACGTAATATTTAGGTATAATAAATAAGATGTATATTGTAAATACTGTAGAATAATTGATTTATTGTTCAACGTTATTATATTGTATTATATTTATATTAAAAAAACAATTTATCAAACAATTTATTATTTTAAAACTGTAATTACTTGGAAAATCGCTATATATATGTTCGAATGTTATTTGTATCTATAGATCGTATCTGCACAATGAATAAACAAGTGTTATTTACCGTGGTAGTATTATAAATGGACGGTAGATATAACTAGTACTAAGTGGAAAGATATGTACATAAATATAAAACAGAAACCCAACTCAAGATTAATACAATAAATAAACTTTTGACTTCTGGAACGAAAAGTTCCATAGCAATGTATTTCATAATGACAATGAAAACAAAATATTACGCCGCTATATACCCAAGTCAGAGTTATTTCTATGGCAGTACAGGGGATCACGGTGGCTAAGTGGATAAGGCGCTGGTTCGCTAGCCTGGAGGTCGAGTGTTCGATCCCTGCATTGGCCGAGAAAGTTCATCTCGATTTTCCGGCGTGATTTCCACTTGTCAGTGATGCAGAAGGAGGGCCTGACAAGGACAGCTGCCTAGTCGTTCGGATGGGACGAAAAACCGAGATCCCGTGTTCAAATTGGAGTGCACGTAAAAGATCCCTTGGCAGTTGGAATTCGATATAAGAGTAGGCCGTAGTGCCGCTGCCCGGGCAAAATTTCCCTCATAGCACACTGTTGGCGTATGCCCGTCTTCAATTGGCCCAGGTTAGGTGCTTAAGCGTAGGACGTTAAACCCCATTTCATTCATTCATTCTATGGCAGTACAAAATTATTAAATCCGAGAAATTTATAATGAGCAAAGACACAATGTTTATAAGAGATTGGGCTAATGTGTATACAAAGTTACATGCAGATAATCTAGAACGATTAAGGAGATGGTCCGGACGCAAAATCGTGTTGGAAAAATTTTTGCCCCCTTCCCGAAATCGCCCTAACCCCATTCAGTCCAGGATATTTATATTGAAACAAGTTGATTAATTAATACTGGGCTGGGATGTTATAAAATAGGTTCCATAAAAACTGGAAAACAAAAAGAAACGCAAATGACGATGATTCACTCGAGTGTAACAGACATGAAATCTATAGCACAACCGTGACATCAGTACATGTAATTTCAATCAATTCATACATCATTAAGCAGGAAAATTGATAATTTACACAAAAATTGAATAACACAAAATCACGATCTGCCAGTGAATTTGTAAATGAATATGTGCCTGCCTAAGACATTTGAGTATAAACTGTGAGTATACTGCCGGTCAGAGCCTGCTGCCGGTATATTAGATGGGGGGTTAATTTGGGATGTGATTATTGGCAAAACTCACAATAGAACCATTAAAGAAAACTTGTTAATGGCCGCTAAAAACTTACACAATCTGTAGAACTTGCCGAAAGGGTAAGTCAAACATTAACCGAATACAAGCTTCTACTTTGTAGCCAAATGCTCAAAAGATATTACTTAACTTACCAAGACCATAATTAACTCTCGATACCATCATATAGTCTAGGTTTTCAATAGATTTAAGTACGCTTGCGGTCTATGTGCCTAATCGAGAAATGGATAATGGAGACCTAGTTTATTATCGTAACATCGGTAGCTTGACAATCAAGGCTACACTGAACGACGATAAGGAGGCTCAGGGTGACATTGTTTGACTGAAATTTTTAACATATTATTATTACCTCTCCATTATCTTTTTTGAGAACTGTCAGCTATTTATATTATATCTAATGTATTTTTAACAAACATTCTAATCCGAATTCAACAATGTGTGTCAGGATATGAATATTACATTGCGTTGACATGTTATGGCACTATATACTAACTTGTACAATGAATTTAATCAATATAAGAAACAAATAGGACCACGGCATTCTAATCATTGTATGTTCGATACCCGTCCTTATGCGTGGTTTTGATTCCCCGGTTGTAGGTCCGCCTGTTCAACCTCGTGGGTTTCCTCCCACTACTGAAGAACCCTACGCCCAAGCGAATTATTAAAAAAAATTGAATCATGTATTAGTCCAGAAATGACCTAGTTTGTGTCGAGTGGACATTAAAGCCCATTTCTCTCTCTTTGTTTCTCGAGACCAAGCCTCGTTTCGCAATGATTTGATTAAATCATTAAATGAATGGCGATCGTATTTTTAAACTCTTTCAATTTCCGCCATCCGAATAAAAGTTAGAGTGTGGATTATAGGCATGTCATATCAATAAACGTCTAAATAATAATTTATAAGATTTGAAGCCAAAGCAAACCCTGTAATAGGCGGATTTAGCTCTTACATAATGCATCTTTAAGTTTAAGCCAGAAAACGAATGTTGGCTTTAAAATCGTGTGACAATGTTTCGCAGTGAGTCATATCCTAAGAATGTTTTTATTTTAAGTATCAGATTCATGGATTCCATGTTAAGGAATGTTTGGTTCTCATTATGGGAATAATAAAAATAAACAGTAACACTGAGATACAGAAACATGAAGCGTAATAAACGATGTACAGTGTTTTATGTAACAACAAAACTTCGTCGAAATACGATTAAAATAGAACTGTTATATTGCATTTATAAGTAGTTTTTATACTAAATCATACGGGAGCGCAATGTCTGAAATTAAGAAGGAAAGAATAACATAATATTACTATAAACGATGTTTAGTGTTTACCATAACGGCATTTCATATCCGTGACAACAGACCAAACAAATCCATGATCTGTTTGTACAATTATTATCTTCATAATTATATACTGGAACAATTTACCGGCTTTAATTTCCTGTCATGCTATATTTACGTCTACTGATTGTATCATTTTATGAACGATATGTAATAACTGGTGGAGATCGTTTAATACTTTATATTAATATTTTAGTATGAAATTTTACTAATTATTGTCATTGTCAGACTTTATTTGCTCAACCGGAGGTGAGGGTCGGCTGAATGTCAAGCAAGAGATAATGATTTGTTCAGATATAAGCGACTATAGTATTGGGTCCAGTTATTGTCCAATACCAATATGTTACTTATCACCGAATTGCCATTTGTCCATAGTGTTAATTTTACATAGAATCTGTAATATTTGTTTAGATTTATGGATATATATAAATATATATTTCTCTGGTGTTTTTTTTTATTTTGTCTTACTTCGAACTGCAATCTGGGCAACACACGGACCGTCATACAAACTGAGTGACAACAAACTACAGCCAAATCACCGTAGCTGGCCTCAACACATTCCACTTCCCAACTACCCAATTTGCGTGTTTTTGGGGAAAGGGCACTTCGTCCTTTCGTCAGAAAATTATGACGTTTGATCACATATTCTGAAGAACATGTATACATTTAATATCAAACTACCATAGAAATTGTAATTATACTAAATCCCCCAAATAAAAAGAGAGAAGGAGAAATGGGGTTAAAGGTCATTTCGGTACTAACATATGGTTTAATTTTATTTCAATAATTCGCTTGCGCGTAGGGGTCTTTAGCAGTGGGGGAAACCGGAGGAGCCGGAGCAAACCTACGAGGTTGGAAAATATAGTAAGGTTTTAGGGGCATTACTATTTGGAGATGCAGCGGCGGGTAAAAAAAATCAATTTTCAATTTGACTTTATTTGTCTCTCGAACTACTTTCGACATGTTGAAGTCAGAATGTATCAATGTATGCAAAATGTTTAACAAATCGGCTAAGAAATCATATTTTAATATTTTTCATGATTTTCAAAGAGTTTAGCGAACCTTATTTAGGGTGAAAAGGTTGTTTAATAAACCTTATGTGTTTCCCAAGGGTATAATGATATATAGCTACCTGAAGTTCATGGCAGATGCCAACTCTTTTAATAAATCCAAGCAAAAGCCGTCATAAACCACTTTATTATTTATTGTCGATTTCATCACAAACGGTGCCCACTAAAATAGATAATACAAGTATCTACTTTATTATGACAATCATTTGAACTTTTGTATTAAAATCTAAGGAAAAGTTACTGTTTTACACTATCCCGCACCTTGACCAAGGGATCAGTTAGACAATTAGGGTCACACCCTCCATGCTTTGGATCTAGCGGCATACTATGGGAAACGATTTGGCTTCCTTCCAGTAATCTAAGCTAAAATAGTTTAGTACTATCTTTCGAATGCAAGACTTTTCTATTTAAACTGATATCAAAGATTATCTCTGGGGGATAGTATAAGTATGTATGCAGGATAAAGTTCATTGTATTTAACAAAAATCGATTATGGCCTAGATTGTTGAATAGATACAAATTATATACTAACTATATTCGTTGCCACCTTGAAGTTACGATTGTTAAATCCATATTTGGTATTGGGAAATATATCATGTTCACGTGACACCAAAAAGTCCCTGTCGATATACCCCACAGCACTGGCCACTCGGCCACCTGGTTTCCATAGTAACGTATATAACATGGCTTTTCTACAGTTTGTAAAACGCTATAAAAGAAAAAGAATTAATATGAGATTTAACTTACAGAATACATGTATAAAAAAACAATTGCAATCAATCCTCCTAAGTATTCATAACACAAAATTAAATGAGCTAATTCAGTAGAAATCAAGTGAACTCACCATATGAAAACTCACACAGTGAGAGAGAGAGAGAGAGAGAGAGAGAGAGAGAGAGAGAGGGAGAGAGGGGGGGGAGAGGTTCATTTCGGGACTAACACATGGTTTAATTTTATTTCAGTAATTCGCTTGCGCGTAAGGGGTCTTTAGCAATTGGAGGAAACCGGGGGACCTGGAGAAAATCCACGAGGTTGGGCTGGCGACCCTACTCCTTGTCACGTACAATCGAGGAATCGAAAACCACGCCAGTTGACTCAATGACAGACCTGGTGATACAGAGCGCACATGCTAACCATTCGGCCTAGCTACCAACATAGAGTTGATAATATTTTTTGCTTATATAAAGTAATTATTCTAACTAGGCAACAATCTTAAATACCGATAAACTGATTATAAAATATACAATACACCATAGTTGTTGTTTTCTTCGCTCTGCGCCGGGCGAGATGCTTTTTCGATAGTATAGCCTGATGTCCGATCAGTAGTTGAATTGCAATAATTTCAAAAATCTCCATTTTAATTTGTGACTCAGTTAGTATATCTCAACGTTTTTAGCTACGTCAGATCATATCTAATGGTAAGTGCAGGGGGACTGCACCACACATGATTTACACAACAGACAAATTTATCGACAAAGTAGTAAGGGTGCCTGTCTGACTACGCTCGTGCGTGCATGCGCAGACGCATGCACGTGCATGCACATGACCTTGCACGTGTTTGACCTTGATGACCCCTTGCACGTGTGTGACCCCTTGCACGTGTTTGACCCCTTGATGACCCCTTGCACGTGACCTTGCACATGCACATGCAGAAAGAGAGGGCGCGCGCGCGGAAGAAAGAGAGAGAGAGGGAGAGAGAGAGAGAGAGAGAGAGAGAGAGAGAGAGAGGAGGGAGAAGGGGGAAGAAGAGGGAAGGGGGAAGAACTCTTTTCCATTGATTAAGTTGGCCCTGAAAAGGGCCGTTTGGTCAGACTAGCAAGTGCGGTTTAGCAGGAGCATTTCGGCTTTCCTGTCAAATACATTGGCCGCTTCTCGCACTTGACAGCATGCTTCGACCGCCTATGGTAGGTGTTCGACACATCTATCCCACACCAGAAGCAGACTAGGTAATCTGCTTCTGGCCGGTTCCCCTTAGACTATGTCGGTTTCGTCCAATGGCCTCCACTAATTCGGGAGGAGGTCTTTTCCTGTGAGGTGTTTTTAATACCTCGTCAGGTAAGATAAAGATGTCGTCTGCGGTGATGATGGCCGGCTTTTCTGCCAAATACCTTGGCCGCTTCTGGCATTTGATAAGATGCTTGTGTCGTCTATGGCATGTGTTGGATACATATACCCCACACCAGAACCAGACAAGGTAAACGGCATCCGACCGATTACCCCCTAAACATAGGGTGATATCCCCCACAAGTCTGACAAAATCTATAATCGTTAGAATCCATTTTGTTTGTGACTTCTTTTGGCTTCGACACTCGTATTTATCGCTCGGGTAGGGGCGAGTCGAACGCCTTTTCCGCCAAATACCTTAGTCACTTCTAGCATTTGAGCTGATGTTTCGACATCCTATGATAGGTGTTGGACACATCTACTCCACACCAGAAGCAGACAAAGTAATCTCGACGCTGCCATTTATTGCCCGGGACGGGGCGAGTCTAATGTGCTGGGACGATACCATTTTCCACCAATCAGACTAGCATGTCGTCACAAAAAAAACCCACCTGATCTGGTGACAACATTTTATTGAGCAAAACTTTTTACCAAAGAAATCAATGAAACGAACAAACAAAAAACACATGGGTGATCACGGCAAGAGTATTACCCTTGGGATACACCAGGGTATCCGATGGGAGCACCGTCATCCATTACGATACCGAGAGATGAATGTTGTGTCGTTTTATAATCGTCAGGACGAATCCATTTGAGGGTTATGACGTCACATACGAACCCGTTCATTGAAGAACGGGCGTATGATGTCGCATGTAAATCACAGTGCCTAGGTTGGACGTTGGGAACTAAACATAAACGTGATGCAACGTTAAGCAACGTATGGTGTACGTTGAAGACTGAATATAGACGTGATGCAACGTTATACAACGTATGTGCAACGTTATACCACGTGGTGTGTACGATATCAAACGTTTGATGACGTTACGACATAAGGGGGATAAACGAGGCGCGTCGCGAAAAGTTTTGGTCAGTTTTACGCCACCACCGCACAAAGCCTGTACAAATACAGAAGACAAAATCTGAAACTAAAATATAATCTTATAACCTATTATAACACGGATAGAAATTAAACACTGCTGTTTTATATAACATTTACACGAATAACGCGGATGGTTTACATAAATTAAGATAGATAAAAGTTGGGTAGAATTACAGAATATGATGTGAAGTCAATTCTTTTAAATATGTGTATTACTATTGAACTTCAACTCTTAGCAACATACTACAATAAACTATTACATACCTATGGAATGAAAAAAAGCTTTTAAAATAGTAAAATTTAAAGAAGTAAATATGCTGTATATAACCATAATCATTTTAAATCCAAAGTGAAAAGTAGTTATTTAGACACTATCATTAAGATTCCCTAGCACCTAGTGCATTCCTTGCGGATTGAATGGTTGCGCGATACCAATATTATCAATATTATAGTTACACCGTTTATACGGAGTGGTAACGGTACAGGATCGTTGTTTTGGGGGTTGTTTTTGCACATTTGTCATAATTGGAACGCGATCATCATCTCGAAGTGCAATTGGTACATCGTTAGGCGATGCCCGAAAACACTCCTCATTGGTTACATTCA
The DNA here is from genome assembly GCA_917208275.1 of Patella pellucida. Taxonomy (NCBI): domain Eukaryota; kingdom Metazoa; phylum Mollusca; class Gastropoda; family Patellidae; genus Patella; species Patella pellucida. The sequence goes on along the minus strand of OU795040.1, from coordinate 59,457,772 downwards.
GTTTCACCTTGACATTGTTTCTCCGAACGTCCAATTATTCCTTCCACAGTCATCATATGAACAATGACGTCCAGTATAGACGTCATTGCATGTGACCTTTACAAGTTAGAGTCCAATCTTCCAAACCGAGTTGTTTCCCCTTGCAGTTCACGTTAACCTCTGCTAACGACATATTTGACAATATCACCAAGATTCTTTGTATCGATGGATAATGATAAACAACACAATTGAAACCAAATAAATGATACATATATATTACTATTCTAAACTAGAAATGGGTTCATACTTATCGTAAAATAAAAAAGTATTTACAATTATACAGGGAACTGTTTCGCGAAAGATTACGGGGTTAAAGGGTCGTTAAAGTTAATATGAACTGCGCATGTGTTAATTTTAGAATATAAACACGTAGATCTGTTAACCTTTATAACGCGATTCTAAGGCCTAATACATTTACACACGACGATACGTGCAAATTAAGACTTATTTTTTTGGACGGGTAGTAATTGATGATATTTCCCCTAAAACTCATTAAATGTTTATATCGCCATTTTCATCATGTAGTTTAATCACGTGACCAATGACCTCTGGGTCAACCGGTGTAGTGCGCGAGTCGACGGCAGAGTCGAATGCTGGATAGCGAGATTTGTTTGGAGAATGGTCAAGTTCGTACTCGTACACGGATAACCAATTGGACTATAACAGGCATGCGCTGATTTATCATTACCATGGTTACTGAAAGAGAAATAAGATCTAAAGTGTGATTCTATAATCCGATTCGGTAATGAAATATTTATGTTACGATCCTGATTTGGCCGATATCGGAATTTTCAGTCACAATTTCGTAAACAAACAAAACACAAAAGGAGGATTTAATCGGTATTGTTTGGGTTTCCAGATATCACATTGCCAGATTGTTGTCTTTTCTATGAATGTACAAAACACTTTTATTGTTGAAGCAATTATAAATATAAATTTGATTTCATTATCGCTAATTTCTATATCTCGCCAAATATGTCAAAATTGAAGACGACACATATACTTTACAACTCGTCCATAATTTAATGCATTGAACCAAAATTTAAAATGTGTCCGCTATCACTCAGCCTTAGCGTTGGCAAATCTATGATTAAAGGGTGTACAGATTTAACTGAATACTATCTAGGGTCTTAGACGCTACACACGAATTATTAGTCCGTTCCAATCAATAGTGATCATGTTACGCCCACAGAATATACACATATTAACCAGGGTGGATTCTGGTCACGTGACCCCCATGGACGTAAAGTTATGTTGGTGGTCGTCACTAAAGACCCGCCGCCATGTTTCAACTAGGAAAGAATGAACGCTATGTAAGGACAAACCAATTAAATTTGCCTTACTTCAACAATGTCAACCAAAAAATTGGTGATTGAAAGGTTTTACTAAAAACAAAATCGTTTTGGTATCTTTTGGGGGTTTTAATATTTAGAATAACATATAATGACGGTGGTGCATATGATTTAGGGTAGAATTGACGAAATCATGGTTATTTTATTTATAATCGAGCAAAGTGATAGCCCTCGAAAATGTTCTGACCCATAAATTTTGAAACATGGCTCCTCGTAGTTCACATAAAACTTTATTTTGGATAGATCAATTTGTTGGACGATTTGAAAGGACTACTTGATTGACAACTATAACGTCACCCTGATGATAAATAAACAAATAAATATAATTTTAAACATAAATAAATAATCTGCCTCTGTCATCCACCAATAGAGTATTATTGGATGGGAATAAAATAAAATTACTTATGCATATCTGCAGTCTCGTTTTGATTTTTTCCGTGAGTGACGTCAGACGTTGGGAATGTCTTTATAGGCTATTACAACTGAGCACATAAACATAGCCAGCGAGGCCTTAGGCCTATATGCCATGTTTTTTTTCAATTTCATGGTGTCTTTGATTAAAAACTACGGAGCGATATTCAATTTTACAAGAAAATAAGATTAACGTTACGAGATATTAGAAGTAGCATCGAATAAATAAAGTATGAGGCCTTATTTATTTTACAAAATGCAACTGGAAATGAACTAATGAAGTTGTTTAATCCTTATCTAAATTAACCATGTTTTGTAACTAGCTCTGAGTTTTATAGCGGGGATCTGAAGAAAAGAAAATGAAGGAAGCATAAGCTTATATTATTGCAAGAAACTTTCACTTTAAACATAATTTTTTTTAGTTTTTTAGGGGTATATATCTTACTTATGAAATGATAATCTACTCCCCTTTTTTTGTCGGACATTGAAATGACCAAAACAACAACTACTCTCAGTCATATTGGTATTTTATCATATTATATGGCGACGTAGACGGTTGTAAAATTATATACACCTCTATTGGTTAGTGACACCTTTCCCTTACGCGCCACATTGGTATTTTTCACGGAAACCGGTACTTTTCTCGTGAGATTGGTTGTGTTTTCTTTCCTGATAAATTTAATGACGTGGTCTTTTTTGAGAAGATGTTCAACAACAATACTCGATTTCCGAAACATTGATAAAATAAAAACCAAGTACGAACAATCCAAATCATATGACAGAATTCGAAGTCCTAAAAACGTTACAGGCAAAATAGTGTATTCAAGCAAAATTGATATTATGCTAACTTCTGCTCGAGTGACGTAATCACAGCTTCGAAGTGTTGATCGAATGCCGAGCGGTTCTTAAAACAAAACCATCCAGGACCAGACTTAAACTTTGAATGGCCTCTGCATTTCGAAATGGAGTTGTTACAAATAAGCCAGACATTATCTTAGGCTGAAAATAGATTCACTTTAGATCAAGTCACGTGACAAACAAGGATACTTAAAAACTGATTCTTGTGGCGTGCGGTAGTTTTTTTTCCATAAAGATATTTTGATAGTGATTTGAAGCAAACGTTTGGTTGATAAATTATTTTGAATATGTTTTTGTCCAAAAAATAGGCCTATGATCAAAACACATACTATACAATTTGTTCGCAGGAAGGCTTCATTTTTTAAGATAGGGCCTGCCGGAGTTAACTCCACTGATTGTCAATGAAACTGGATCTTTATAGTCTTACTTTACCATTTAGCGGTATATAAATGTATTATTATAGCTCTTTCAAAAAAGACCCCCACAAACAAGGGGATTAACCCCATCTCACCAAACTAGTATTTGGAGTAATTATTTTATCATTGATCTCAATGTTATTTTTTGTCATACCTAGTTTTGGGACATTCTATGCTATTTATAAACTGTATTCGAGTAAAGATGCCAAATATCTGATCGAAATCTTCAAGAGTGGTAACCGGAACAGCACATGTACAATTATTCACTCATTTAGTCTCGTTCACCCAGGATCCCCTAGTCTTCAACGTACGGAGTGTCTCATCTTCAATAGAAGACTTGATCTCGCTTTAACTACGTACATCTTATTAAAGATGCCTTCCCGGGTTCAAACTTTGTGAATTGACGATATATGTGGACTAAAAACATATTCAAAGTGACCAATCTATCAAAAAATTGCTTCAATTTCCTTTCAAAACTTTGCTTTCGTCGTGGTTACCCATAGCTATAAGGAAGCTGTTGTTAGACGCAATGTCTGCCAATTTAACTTCATTGTGGGAGGGTCCATTTTTCAGAATGTATCCTTTATACTTACTGTACATTTACCATACTTACTGAGGCCTAAGTAAATTCTTAGTTATTTCTGTCTACTTATTTTTGGACCTTTTAATCGCAGAGTCTTTTGTACGTTGACAACACTCAATCTCCCCCAAACCGCCTAACCATTTGAGCAAGAAAAAACAACTGCTCCCCGACCTAAGCTGGCAGACAATAAGCCAGCAAAACCTGTTGGGTTACTAGTTAGTGATTCCCTGACAATATTGCCCAGTGCTTACCCCATGGGCGTTTTTCGCGTAATCCAATACTTTTCTAGTAAGATTGGGTGTCTATACTTTCCATATATACCAAATTTGACATACTTTTATTGGAAATAACCACCCGATAAATACTTTGCTGGGAACCCAACTTTAAGCCCTTCACGTATCACTCTGCATATTTCAAGGTTCGACGAATTTCAAGGTTGTCGTGGAGGTCACGATGTCACAACCTCTGATTTGGTGCTACTGTTGACGTGTCTGCGGTTGATGTAGCTATAAGTTTGGGAATTGTGAAGTAACCCAGCGATGGCCAGATGTTGTGAAATTCACAGTCGTTGCTTCAGGAACGTGGGTATGGGTCTGGGACCGTTGTCAATATTTGATGAAAAGTTCCATTACCCATGCGTAACCGGGAGGGGGTTTTTGGGTTGAATTATAATAGCAACTAACGTTAAAAACACTTTCCGATATCCGCAATAACGGAAACACCCGAATATTAATGAGCTACAGCTAAATCACGTGACATGACGTAAGAAAAGGTGACACACGTGTACGAAGCAGTCAATCTATATTTCAGTATGGCATCGGTAGAAAGTGACAACTTGTCAGGCATTGATTTCGTCCGAATGTTCTTCCCTATCAGTACGAGCCAAGAGATAGAACGATCGGGGTTTAAAGTTCACTTAGGGCACTTCGAGACTAGCATGGTTCAATTTCAATAATTCACTTGCGCTTATGGGTTTTGGCAGTGGGAGGAAATCGATGGACACGGAGAAAAGCCACGAGATTGTACGAGTCAATTAAAAAAGCGAGCAATTACGCATACTCCACGCAGTGTTCCGTTTGATTAGAGCTAATCCCACTACTCACTGCTTGACTGAGTGGGTATTATTGTCGCTAATTGTGACTGCTCAGTGGTCCCATTAACAACCAATCACTGACTTCGTTACAAAGGTATTACCTTTATAACAGGGCGTCTTATTTGACCAACTGTGTTTACTCAACGTTACGTCATGACTGCAAACTTTTTATGCTAAATTAACCAGCGCATAGCAGGATATTGCACTAAAACTTATTGCGTGACAAACGAGACTATCGGCATTGACGTCAAGTAAACACTTCTGTATAGAAACGAACATACTTTCCCCGTCTAAAGATTTAGGGAAGACCCAAGATTAAACGAAGGACTGTCATGTTACTGTACGTAAGTGATAGATTTGATTGAACGAGAAGAATAGACACACTTCAGGAATATGAAAACAACGGTGACAATGTTAGTTCGGAACATTGTATCATTACTAGCGCAGAAGAACGATCGCTACAGGCTGCTTATTATTATAAAAATATAGGCCTACAGCGAATATTATTTTACCGTTGATTGTTTGTAACCCGTATTCAAATTGTATTATTCGTGTACGTCGAATTCCAATCGTGTTGATGAATAACAAATTAAAGGGGAAACAGTCATTGTGATTGAATAGTGGACCAAGCCTATTTTATTGATGGCAAATGATGAATAGGCTTAGAACAGCTTTATATACCGTACCTCAAAAAGGTTGAAGACTTGTACTATTTAGATATAAGTATTATAATAAGATATTTCTTGTTGCGTGGTTGTTTTTTTCATCGGCAAAAATGTATCAGAGATTAATTTCAACAAGTTTACCCTAGCCGTAGGGTAATACGGGATTATATGCCCTAGCCTACTTTCTTTGTGCAACAATTGAACGAAGGTGACGTATAGGCCTATCGCTGAAAAACATTTCGATTACTCATTTACCCAGTTAAATTTTACTGACTTCTAGCGTCTAGGACCATCTATGATCAACTGCAAAATCATTGACAGACCTATACCATAGAACTATGTACATATTTAACATAGAAAGATACATTCCAAAGTTAGACTGCCTGTCTACAGCTAGCTCCGACTGGGAACGTCGTATGACGTAGGTGGTCGCTGTGTGCAGTATGAGAAAGATAATATAACTGCAACATCTTTCTATATAATTCAAATTTCACTGGTCCGCATACAACGAGAAAAGTGTTTTGATAGAGACCGACCCTTCCGCCGCGTTGACACGTGCTTCCTGATTCATTGTTGGGGATATTAGTACATCCCCACGCAACCTAATTGACCATGTTATGCTTCCAGTAAGTCAAAATTACGGGGTGCAGTGCTCAGTTGTAATAGCCTATAAAGACATTCCCAACGTCTGACGTCACTCACGGAAAAAATCAAAACGAGACTGCAGATATGCATAAGTAATTTTATTTTATTCCCATCCAATAATACTCTATTGGTGGATGACAGAGGCAGATTATTTATTTATGTTTAAAATTATATTTATTTGTTTATTTATCATCAGGGTGACGTTATAGTTGTCAATCAAGTAGTCCTTTCAAATCGTCCAACAAATTGATCTATCCAAAATAAAGTTTTATGTGAACTACGAGGAGCCATGTTTCAAAATTTATGGGTCAGAACATTTTCGAGGGCTATCACTTTGCTCGATTATAAATAAAATAACCATGATTTCGTCAATTCTACCCTAAATCATATGCACCACCGTCATTATATGTTATTCTAAATATTAAAACCCCCAAAAGATACCAAAACGATTTTGTTTTTAGTAAAACCTTTCAATCACCAATTTTTTGGTTGACATTGTTGAAGTAAGGCAAATTTAATTGGTTTGTCCTTACATAGCGTTCATTCTTTCCTAGTTGAAACATGGCGGCGGGTCTTTAGTGACGACCACCAACATAACTTTACGTCCATGGGGGTCACGTGACCAGAATCCACCCTGGTTAATATGTGTATATTCTGTGGGCGTAACATGATCACTATTGATTGGAACGGACTAATAATTCGTGTGTAGCGTCTAAGACCCTAGATAGTATTCAGTTAAATCTGTACACCCTTTAATCATAGATTTGCCAACGCTAAGGCTGAGTGATAGCGGACACATTTTAAATTTTGGTTCAATGCATTAAATTATGGACGAGTTGTAAAGTATATGTGTCGTCTTCAATTTTGACATATTTGGCGAGATATAGAAATTAGCGATAATGAAATCAAATTTATATTTATAATTGCTTCAACAATAAAAGTGTTTTGTACATTCATAGAAAAGACAACAATCTGGCAATGTGATATCTGGAAACCCAAACAATACCGATTAAATCCTCCTTTTGTGTTTTGTTTGTTTACGAAATTGTGACTGAAAATTCCGATATCGGCCAAATCAGGATCGTAACATAAATATTTCATTACCGAATCGGATTATAGAATCACACTTTAGATCTTATTTCTCTTTCAGTAACCATGGTAATGATAAATCAGCGCATGCCTGTTATAGTCCAATTGGTTATCCGTGTACGAGTACGAACTTGACCATTCTCCAAACAAATCTCGCTATCCAGCATTCGACTCTGCCGTCGACTCGCGCACTACACCGGTTGACCCAGAGGTCATTGGTCACGTGATTAAACTACATGATGAAAATGGCGATATAAACATTTAATGAGTTTTAGGGGAAATATCATCAATTACTACCCGTCCAAAAAAATAAGTCTTAATTTGCACGTATCGTCGTGTGTAAATGTATTAGGCCTTAGAATCGCGTTATAAAGGTTAACAGATCTACGTGTTTATATTCTAAAATTAACACATGCGCAGTTCATATTAACTTTAACGACCCTTTAACCCCGTAATCTTTCGCGAAACAGTTCCCTGTATAATTGTAAATACTTTTTTATTTTACGATAATTATGAACCCATTTCTAGTTTAGAATAGTAATATATATGTATCATTTATTTGGTTTCAATTGTGTTGTTTATCATTATCCATCGATACAAAGAATCTTGGTGATATTGTCAAATATGTCGTTAGCAGAGGTTAACGTGAACTGCAAGGGGAAACAACTCGGTTTGGAAGATTGGACTCTAACTTGTAAAGGTCACATGCAATGACGTCTATACTGGACGTCATTGTTCATATGATGACTGTGGAAGGAATAATTGGACGTTCGGAGAAACAATGTCAAGGTGAAACTGAATGTAACCAATGAGGAGTGTTTTCGGGCATCGCCTAACGATGTACCAATTGCACTTCGAGATGATGATCGCGTTCCAATTATGACAAATGTGCAAAAACAACCCCCAAAACAACGATCCTGTACCGTTACCACTCCGTATAAACGGTGTAACTATAATATTGATAATATTGGTATCGCGCAACCATTCAATCCGCAAGGAATGCACTAGGTGCTAGGGAATCTTAATGATAGTGTCTAAATAACTACTTTTCACTTTGGATTTAAAATGATTATGGTTATATACAGCATATTTACTTCTTTAAATTTTACTATTTTAAAAGCTTTTTTTCATTCCATAGGTATGTAATAGTTTATTGTAGTATGTTGCTAAGAGTTGAAGTTCAATAGTAATACACATATTTAAAAGAATTGACTTCACATCATATTCTGTAATTCTACCCAACTTTTATCTATCTTAATTTATGTAAACCATCCGCGTTATTCGTGTAAATGTTATATAAAACAGCAGTGTTTAATTTCTATCCGTGTTATAATAGGTTATAAGATTATATTTTAGTTTCAGATTTTGTCTTCTGTATTTGTACAGGCTTTGTGCGGTGGTGGCGTAAAACTGACCAAAACTTTTCGCGACGCGCCTCGTTTATCCCCCTTATGTCGTAACGTCATCAAACGTTTGATATCGTACACACCACGTGGTATAACGTTGCACATACGTTGTATAACGTTGCATCACGTCTATATTCAGTCTTCAACGTACACCATACGTTGCTTAACGTTGCATCACGTTTATGTTTAGTTCCCAACGTCCAACCTAGGCACTGTGATTTACATGCGACATCATACGCCCGTTCTTCAATGAACGGGTTCGTATGTGACGTCATAACCCTCAAATGGATTCGTCCTGACGATTATAAAACGACACAACATTCATCTCTCGGTATCGTAATGGATGACGGTGCTCCCATCGGATACCCTGGTGTATCCCAAGGGTAATACTCTTGCCGTGATCACCCATGTGTTTTTTGTTTGTTCGTTTCATTGATTTCTTTGGTAAAAAGTTTTGCTCAATAAAATGTCGTCACCAGATCAGGTGGGTTTTTTTTGTGACGACATGCTAGTCTGATTGGTGGAAAATGGTATCGTCCCAACACATTAGACTCGCCCCGTCCCGGGCAATAAATGGCAGCGTCGAGATTACTTTGTCTGCTTCTGGTGTGGAGTAGATGTGTCCAACACCTATCATAGGATGTCGAAACATCAGCTCAAATGCTAGAAGTGACTAAGGTATTTGGCGGAAAAGGCGTTCGACTCGCCCCTACCCGAGCGATAAATACGAGTGTCGAAGCCAAAAGAAGTCACAAACAAAATGGATTCTAACGATTATAGATTTTGTCAGACTTGTGGGGGATATCACCCTATGTTTAGGGGGTAATCGGTCGGATGCCGTTTACCTTGTCTGGTTCTGGTGTGGGGTATATGTATCCAACACATGCCATAGACGACACAAGCATCTTATCAAATGCCAGAAGCGGCCAAGGTATTTGGCAGAAAAGCCGGCCATCATCACCGCAGACGACATCTTTATCTTACCTGACGAGGTATTAAAAACACCTCACAGGAAAAGACCTCCTCCCGAATTAGTGGAGGCCATTGGACGAAACCGACATAGTCTAAGGGGAACCGGCCAGAAGCAGATTACCTAGTCTGCTTCTGGTGTGGGATAGATGTGTCGAACACCTACCATAGGCGGTCGAAGCATGCTGTCAAGTGCGAGAAGCGGCCAATGTATTTGACAGGAAAGCCGAAATGCTCCTGCTAAACCGCACTTGCTAGTCTGACCAAACGGCCCTTTTCAGGGCCAACTTAATCAATGGAAAAGAGTTCTTCCCCCTTCCCTCTTCTTCCCCCTTCTCCCTCCTCTCTCTCTCTCTCTCTCTCTCTCTCTCTCTCTCCCTCTCTCTCTCTTTCTTCCGCGCGCGCGCCCTCTCTTTCTACATGTGCATGTGCAAGGTCACGTGCAAGGGGTCATCAAGGGGTCAAACACGTGCAAGGGGTCACACACGTGCAAGGGGTCATCAAGGTCAAACACGTGCAAGGTCATGTGCATGCACGTGCATGCGTCTGCGCATGCACGCACGAGCGTAGTCAGACAGGCACCCTTACTACTGACAAGACATCATACTCAGAAACAACAAACAAACAAACAATTGAAAAAGTGCGTCAGATTCCATGTAATATACGCTGTATTCATTGATGATGTCTACAAAGTTTTTACAGTAATAACATTGGATCTGCTTGGAACCAATCGGATTAAAATACAGATTTATATTTCGTTTCGCTCTTTACACTTTCGATGACCTACAAGTTATAGATGTGACTAGTTTTAGCGGGAGCTCACATCAGAGGTCATACGAGCGCCTTTTGACCGTATGACGTCAGACATTTGATTAACCAATAAGCATTGATGTTATACTAGTGGATTACCCACGCCTAAAGCTCACGATTACATACCGTTTCATTTGGGCAATGCCTCACACCATTCAGGATAACAACTCTTCCAGATCCTAGTAAAGTGAAGACAAATATTACGAAATTTTGAACTATAAAAACGAAACGAAATAGGATCTGTGTTTTAATCAGATTGGCTTGAAACACATTAGTGACTTTAAAATGTCAGTTGAGATATATAGAAGACATTCAAACGTCATGCACTATTACCTCTGTAAATTTATCTGCTAGCATGTGTGACATCGTAGATGGTTTAGATGTGGTTTCATTTAATTCAAGGTTTTGAAAAATATTTTCAAAATCATTCTTCAAAAACTGGAGAAAAAAAAAGAATACAAACTAAGCAGTTTGTCCTCTCATAAAAAGTTTGCCCCCACTCTCCCATCACACTTCTGTCCATTCATTCATTTATACCATCAACCATCATATCATTGCTCCCTTCACAGCCTTTTCGCAGTTAACCAACGCGCACCCATGTTCAACGCTTCTAATCCCGTACCCACCAAGGGCAAGATAAAACAGCAAACATTGTCACAGCTCCTGAAATGGGGGGGGGGCTCAAAATCATTCACAACACTTTTCAGTTTAGTGTCTTTTTTATGGTGACTAAACGTGCTTGAGATGATAATGAACAATAAAAAATGGATAAAAATATATCATAATGACTTTGGAAAATGTGAAGCAAATATTATATCATTCAGCACTGCGCAGCTATAGGGTAAACAACTCAACATTGGAAATTACAAAGTCTCACAGAGATACCTGAATATATACACTACAGCCATCGAAAAATTTTGAAATCTTTCTGTTTCAGCACCACGTCAATAAAATCAAACTTATTGTTTTCAAATATCCTCCATTATTGTTCAAGGGACTACTTTCAGATTTTTTGCATCGTAAGCATCCTTATGAGTAAATGTTTCGGGTCTGAATGGAAAATTGTAAAATACATGTACTGCATTACAATTATCTTGAAACCTCTTTTGGTTTTCAGCATTATTTGTTTCATAATGAATACACATTATTATCATGTGTATTTCTTATTAATTCACCCTTGAAACTTTGTACTGACAATTTAATGTACTGACAATGAAACATTTGACATTTTTTACCAAGTTTTGCAGTAAAATATATCGTTATAGATTTTATTTATCTATTTATTTATTCTTCAAGTCGCATGACAATAAATTAATGGGCACAAGTGCCGCATTGTACGACTGGGAAAGTGACAATAATAAATACAGATATGAAAACAAGAACTTTGTGCTACATTGTATAATTGAGATATGAAAAGAGACAAGCATACAGAAATATGATAGGTATGGTGTCATGAAGAGACCTTTACTTAGGATAGCCCATAAAGCCTGACGTATATAGCATCCGTTGCTTATTTCCAATGGGGTCCACAGTTGCGAAGGTCGCGTCAGGTCATCACAGCATTATATCACAAATAAGAACATATATGTATGATACACGTTATACATCAACCAAATTTATTAATAGTAGATTATCAAGCATGTAGGCCTATCACAGATTAATGCTGTATATTAAGTCCAAGGACTTAATAGCATTCGGTAAATCGTTCTGGATACTTATGTAACCGCGATTGGACAAGAAAGTAATGAAACTTAAATTTTCATTAACGTGATAACACGCGGTTGTACGAATTAAAGGGGTATTGATAGTGAAATAGTGTATTGTGTGTAATAGAGTTTATTTTGGATGTTTGTATCCAAGGAGCACTAACAAGTGTTAGAAAAAAAAAATGTTCCGCCTTGTGGTGCATAGACTTGTTTGAAACATGAAACAAGGCGGTGTCACTTTACCTTGCCCTTAAGGATAGGAATTTGTATTTATAAGGGTTGTTATGGCACTGTGATGGGATGGGACATAAACAGAGGTTCCGTGTACACACCGGAGTGCTAATTCGAAATAAGACTAGAGTACACAGTATAAGTATGACGTGTGTCCGGATGTTCAGAACAATTTCATTTCATTGTGGTTATTTGGTTTGCCACAGTAGGGCTACATCAGCGTATCGTTTCTAATCATCCATCCCCACAATGTTGGACTCTTCAACCAAACAATTGATCCGCAATGGTATCAATTTATATGTAGAATTATCTTTTAAATTTTAATACTTACATGTCTGAATGTATCAGTCACCTCACCTACGGGTTTTTCGGGAAGAACAACCAAAGCAACGTTGTCAAGCTGGATATCATGGCGATTTATCTGTACAGAATTTCTTGGGGGAAGTAATATCAGCCATTTAGTTAGTTGTCTTAAAGCTGTTCTCCATTCATTCACCTCATCAAATGTATTTGCCTGAAAGATTCATTTTAAGGTGAGTATATAATTAAGTATGGTGGCGGGGGGAGGCCGGAGGGGGGGTGATATGGGTTAATTGAAGCCTTAAATTATTTTGTCGTTAGAGAAATCAGCCTTTACCAATTACTTCCACACTGTGTTGTAGGATATGCTTTTATTTGTTCAATACAAAATGGCACCGGGAACCATAGAATACATGTCTCGTGTACTGATTATAAATGTTAAATGTTGGATATTAGGATTCTATATTTTCACGGCTATATAGGCTAACAACATGAATAATGAATTCTAATTTTTAAAAAGAGAAAGGGCTATTAGTCATTTTCTTTATTTATATTTAAGAAAAGGCCGGATGTGTTTTTTAAATAACAATCTAGACGATTAAATAAAAAAAAACATTCGAGTGAGATACCACCTTAACATTGATACTGGTTGTTAGAAAGGAGTTTCTTCTTTACAATGTTCTAAAAAAAAATCATTTCAACTAGTTGGAATCGATTTTAAAAGATTAGCATTAATATTGACATTAATAAACACTCATTACATGACAAATTCTCGTCTCTATTGATTCCATAATGTAAGTAAATGCCTTCTATTGAAGTCTCATGGAGGGGTGTTCTCACTTTGCCAGCAGCTATTGTTTTACATGTAAAATCATTGGAACAGTACTAATAAGGGTAACAATGGTGTTAAACCTATAGTCTTTTTCATATCAATATCAACCATGTGTGAGTTTACATTAAAGTTTTTTTAATTAACAAATAATTTAACATGTACATATATATTTTTCACATCAATATTAACTACTTTACATACAAGTTATTTTATTAACAAATTAATTTAGTATTGTACATGTATATTTAAAAGGCGACTAATATGATACCGAATTTCCGTATTTTATATAAAGTCGTCAAACCAGTCAATAATATTTTGTTTCTGTATTAGGACAGTTCTACATCACATCGGTTCTTTGGTATATTTGGTAAATTTTTGGATCTGGCTCGATATAACATGTATATTTAATAAAAGCCGACTAAATATGATATCGAATGTCCGTATTCAAATAAAGTCGTCAAACCAGTTAAAAAATTTTTTGTTTCTTTATAACATTGGGGCAGTTCTACATCACATCGGTTCTTTGGTAAATTTGGGGATCTGGCTCGATATAACATGTCATTTTTTAATTTGTTTGGATCAGCTTCATGATTATGGATGTTTCTGTAGGTAGTAACCAGGTCATTCTTGGTATTGCAAGAACAGTACATCCCCAGTGAATGGCGTCTCCTCTTCTTGTCCTAACACTAAACTTACAATTATCATAAACTAGGCTTCTAGTACCTCTCGAGTTTGGAATGAATCTAACGTTCCCTGTGCATTAGCCATTTCGAAATAACATACAATTTGAACTTTCAGCTATGTAATAAACTTTTATCATATACAGTTTTCATCTAAATTAAGTATAATAATTAAACTGACATATGAACGAAAAATCAGACAGTGATTTACATTTCACACATGTCATTGAACTGTGCATCGATAATTAAAACAGAGTATAACTCATTAATCTATAACTAATCCCTAATCCGCTTATTTAGTAGGGTTAATCTGCAGGCAAAGTGAGAACAAACCCTCATGGACACGATGTCATTGACTAATTGACTATGGTCGCCAACTTTTCACTTGATATTCACAATGTAATGACGTGCGATGTATAGAGTAATATTCCTATTGTTATTCATAATTAATATTGAAAAAACACCAGGTATATTTCCTAAAAGTCAATTAGATAGCGATAGGCGACCGGGTGAGTTAGAGTTCATCATATAAATACAGCATGCATTGTCGGTTTCTCATTCTGTTGGCCAAAGTTTGATATTTCTAATGAACAGGAAACATAAAATGATAGATACAAGACATTGGGTTACTTAATTATTTATTAATGATTATTAATGGTCGGTCATTGTTAACCAGTCTAGTACTTCTACCAACTCTATTATAGCTTTTATACATCCACCCTTACAATAGGGGGTTTCATTTTTAGGATCATCATAATAAAAAACAATTTTTAAACTTGATGGCAGAGAATTAACGTTTAATGAAAAACACTTACTTGATGAAGAACCTTCTGTAAATGTGTACCGGAACATAGGACTAGGAAACTTCTGTGCCCATGAGGCAAATATTCATACGATGAATATAACATGTGGGTGATATCATCAACTTCATTTATATTATACAGTATGATTTTAGATCTAGTAAAATACGGCCGACCCAATAAAGATTGTACCAATTCTTCTGCAAAAAAAAACACAAAAAAAACCGATTTTATTTGATACCCACAAATATTTAATTCGAAATAAATGAAATATGACTTTAAGTCCTACTTGTCTGAACCTTCTAGGCCAATAAAGGCGGCCGCAAGCAGAACAGCGTGCTTTAGGGGAAATTTAATTGGAATCACATAAAATTGCCATAGTGCCACTCTCCAGGCAAAATCCCCCATAGCACACTGCATGGCTTCTGCTTCCAACGAGGGTGATATCACAAACAAGAATTATTTTATTATCTTAATAATGTTCGCGAAGAGGTGCGGGGGGGGGGGCTACCCAAAATAAAAATCGGATTAGCCCCCCACCCACCCATGTTTCGCCAACAATAATTATTTCTCAGGAGTGTTCTTAGCCGGCCAAAAAATTATGTAGCCCCACCAAATTTTATGAGCTGGCTACGGGCGTGAAGGGGTCTATCCTGTAGAAGAAAACTGGAGTACCCGTATATAGTAAGCCCTATATTCAAGTCACATACGCTGACACCAGGGATCGAAACCACGACTGCTAGCCAGAGGTGACCGGTCAATTAGAGCTCGAAGCGTGACACTTTAGACCACTAGGTCATCCCAACCAACACACTACATGGCCTGTGTAAGTCTTCATTAGCCGAATACATGTACGTATATTTACTTACCGCTTGTTTTATCAAAGAAAATAACAAAAGACGTCCAGGATAAATCTTTCACCATGGCAGCAAGTGTCAACATATCATTCTTTATGTCTATAGAAAATAATCTATAATCTCTCATTGGTGTTTCTGTTGGTGTAAATTCTTGATGACAAAAAATTTCCATAGAACTGACGTCCAACTTATCAGTTAATGTCGGCCAATAAGCATATATACTTTTATTTCTGCTTCTGGCTAGATCGTGAAGTTGAATATTTTCATTTGAACCCATTATAAGGTACAAACTAGTCGATGATTGATTTAATGCATCTGAAACTACAAAAATATGATATAAGGGTGATAGTAATTTGCTGTCCGGGCAACAAGATAGACAACGTATTGCACACTTAACTATTGAAATAAAGCTCGTCCGCAAGCTAGTTTTCAATAATGTTCGTTTTCTATGTCCAAACCAAATTTAAAAGTAAATCAGTAAAAACTGTAGTTTTTGTCGCATTGACAGTGTTTCCAGAAGTTAGGGTAACTCCAGAATGTTTGTCCTTTTATCGTTTCGTTTTTTGTATTTCAAAATTTTATTGTACTTGTAAAGTATAAAAAAAACAAATGAAAAATAGATCTGTATTTTAATCAGATTGCTTTTTTATGAGAAAAGTGTCACGCGCGTGTGCTTTATCCTTTTTCATCAGATGGCGGTAAGCGATATTTATAAGCATGCTGCTAGGTTTTGAACCCTTTAGACTGAACAATTGTATGATCATATGTATGTAACTATATTAAAAAAATATTGTTTAAAGCGATAATTTCAAATTTTCTAAGAAAGTCAAAAATGATTATTTCTATGTATGTTGCTCAATAGGTTATCAACTCACTATTATACGACCATGGGCATTATTTTTTCCCACCCTTAAAAAAAAAATTGACACAGGTAATAACAACACAATTGCCTCCCTTGTTTCCCGATTGACAACATGGACGGCCATTTTCCAACGTTGGAATTTGAAATTGAAAATGATATTTTTGCCAATTTCTCAGCTGGCAATAGTGAATTAAAAGATTAATGGGATTATTCTTTAACAAGGTAGGACTGATTATGGATACCATCTATTTTAAGGCTTTATTTTAATAATATTTTAAAATTAAAGGGACAATCAGGAATTAAACCTATGTTTTAAAATAAAAGTCTGAGAATGTTTGGAAATAAAACGCCAAAATATAGGGGAATGGTGTATTTACCTTGTCTCAAAATTTCAACTCAAAATATTGAGTCGTTTGGACGTGAACGCCAAAACTGCTTATCCGGACACGTAACCCTTTTAAGATTTCGGGTCAATTGTTTCGTTGGGTGACCTTATAACCGACTATGGTTACTTGAGAGGGTTATGCAGTGAATACCCCATGTGCCGTACTTGATAGAGAAAGGCAAATTTCAACAACACATTATTTTTATTAAAAAAATGTTTGGTTTAATCTAGATACCACAAAATACACCTTGGGGCACCGGTCTCAAATACCTGATGAAGACTGACGGATTTAAGTCGTTTGAAAAAGTATCATAAATACTGAAGTAGTTGCTAGGCCCTTGACTCGAATATTTTAAGGGATTTTAACACCATATAAGCAGTTTTATTCCCAAAACAAATATCGGGATTAGCCCTTTAAACTTGAAAACTTGAAATTTCCGTGTAATCCAAATGGCGGGATGGGGTGGAAATTCAAAACGCGAGATAATTTTATAGTGATATCATAATTTACATAGCCGGTAGGAGATACCCCTCATACAACATTTCATACATGAAACCGCCCCTGCTTAGGGCCCAAATGCTCACATAACTTGTTGGGTTTTTTTATTTTGCTTCAACAAAGTAGATAGTCTCAGAATAGAAGATCGCGAAACGCATGACTCCTATGCTCCACACCAAATGTATAGGCGTATAAAAATGACAAAATGTTAGTCTAAAATCTACCCTATATACCTCGTTAAACACCGTAAAATGCAGGTTTTTAAAATTATGTCGAATTTTGTGTGATTGAGTCAAATTGGTAACGTGTTGTTTGTTAACTTTCCGTTAAATGTACTCCAAAGAACACTATAGAATGCTTTATTTTATATATTAACATAAATCTGTAGGAAAAATTTGCACAACAGAATGTTCTGGGCCTTTTTTTCAGCAACAATCTTTCTGTCCGTTAAAGTTAATAGATCGTTAAAATATAACAGAGCTTTGAGCAACCGGACCCTGGTATTAAGACATAACATACCCTCCTCGTCTAAATGTTTCAATCATTATGGCGTGTATGTATACGTGCGTAATTAAAATGTTTCTTAAAAACATGCATTATTCAAGAGCTAAATCTGCCTAGTGAAGGTCTTTATTTGGGCATGAAATGTTTTCTAAAGTATTAATTAGACATTAATTAACTGATCCAGGCCTTAATCAACTTTGGATGGCATCAGATTGCTCCGATATTGAACAGATTAAAACGTTTCAGCGGTAAATCAAATACGGCGCTGCTAGACGCTTCGAGTCGTAGCTTTGATCAACCAGGACCGTGGTTGAAATTATTGCACAGGTCGGTCAAATCTTTAAATGCATATTTCTACGCTTGCAATAGAGTAATTTGAATGAAATTTTCAAATTATTCATTTTACATCATCTACTTTCGAACTAGTATAGCAAGAATGGCTAGTTCTTATCTATATCTTGAATAATGTAACTTTAAGCTTTTAACTTCATTAGGCAGCTAAACGTTTTATAGATTCCTAACTAATTAGACGACGACGACTTTATAATGATAAAAAGTCGTTCATGTTATTCGTTAAAGGTCTGTCAAATAAAAAGAATTCAACAATAAGTTTACGAATAACAAAAAGTCATTAAAAAAAGATGCAAAATAATTTGTCTACGCGAACCGAACTAATGAAGGTAACTTCACGGTGTTTTGAGTTCATTAGGCAGCTAAACGTTTAACAAACAAAAAAAGAAGACTTTATAATGATAAAAAGCTGTTCATGTTATTTGTTAAAGGTCTGTCAAATAAAAAAAATTCAACAATAATTTAATGAGAATTTAGATAATCAGATGTAACCGATGTATGATGATAAAAACAACGACGACGACGATGGTGGTTAAGGGTGTAACAGGTAAAAAAATAAAAAAATTTTAAAGCCCACAATTTTAATATAATCTATATAGGCTATATATGGAAGGGGGAACAGTGTGCAATGAATTCTTTGAAATCGGACGAAACGATCGTTATCAAGGAAAGCGATAAAGGGGGTGCCATGGATAAGGAATATTATTAGAGAAACGTCCTTAAAATACTTGACGACAAGCGGGTATATGCAGTTTCCAACCATGATAAAAGAACAATGGGATTAATAAACGGCTTAATCCAAGATCATAAAAACGAATTGACGGACAATGAACAGGACTATTTACGGAAATTCGAATATAAAACAAGTCAGTTTTACGGTCTTCCAAAGATACACTAATCCAAGATGATCAAGGAATCCATTCAACACCAAAACGCCGAAATTATCAGTATTTGTCAGCCAGACAATCTCCCTTTCAGACCAATAATTGCCGGTCATGCTGTCCTACTAACAGGCTATCAAATCTCATTGATATCTTACTCAAGCCGTACGTGCCAAATGTGAAGTCTGTTATTCGGGATGACATAGATTTTGTTAATACATTACCCCAAAATCTAAATGATGGCGACTTTTTCGTAACCATGGATCGGTGTTCCGACATACATTAAGTCATATAACTTTTGGGATTTTCCCGAAGTTTCCGGGGCACAAATGGGTTGACCATATTCAGGAAAACTTGGTATAGTTCAGCCTTTTCTTTACATTTCAGCATTTTATAGAAAGAGATTTTCTTACCAATTATATATATACATGTATATATAATATCACACATAAAGCTGTAATAATTACTATTATGTAAACCTACCAAGTTTACTGGTAGAATATCGATAATCTAGTGGTAAATATACCCAAAGTATATCAACTTCTAATTTACTCTGGTTTGATTCCAACATAACTTGTTCTATTACTATTGATTCTTGAATCTTTGGTGTGTCATTGACTGATGAATCATTGAGAAAAACAACTGCAATAATGAATTAAAACAATATAGCATATTACTGTTTACATGTCATGGTTTTATTTGTTTGTTCTGCAGTTACGTCTGTTAAAACTGAATGCGACCACATTGATCAATCAGATCAATATAATCGTTGTTTTTACATGTATATTCGATAACGATGTTATAAAGAGAATAACTATAATTACATTTCAAGTATGTACGTCTGGGAGATAAAATACATGAAGTTTTATGATGGTTATTTTATTTACATCGTTATACACAATAAATTTTAAGTATGTACGCCTGTGGGATATGGAAATCGTGTTGGGTCAGTATGAGCAATATCTGGAACAATAAGCCACCTAGTATACAATACAAATCGTTTGGAAAGATACAATGACATATTTTCTAAAAAAAAATAATCAAATCTAGGTTTTTAAGTCACGATCTTTTTAAAATACACTAGGATGATATATTTTTAAAAGAGTTACCCGTTTTCTATAGAACATCGGGATTACGGTGGCCAAGTGGATAAGGCGCTGGTTCGCTAGCCTGAAGGTGGGGTGTTCGATCCCTGCATTTGCCGAGAAAGCTCATCACGATTTTCCGGCGTGATATCCCCTTGTTCGGATGGGACGAAAACCCGAGGTCCCGTGTACACATTGGAGTGCACGTAAAAGATCCCTTGGCAGTTGGAATTTGATACAAGGACAGCTGCCTAGTCGTTCGGATGGGACGAAAACCCAAAGTCCCGTGTACACATTGGAGTGCACGTAAAAGATCCCTTGGCAGTTGGAATTCGATATAAGAGTAGGCCGTGGCGCCGCTGCCCGGGTCAAATTTCCCTCATAGAAACCTGTATGGCGTATGCCCGTCTACCATTAGCCAAGGTCAGGTGCATAATAGAAGGACGTTAAACCCCATTTCATTCATTCTATAGAACATTACTTTCAGCATGGAATAAACTCAATGGCAATGCTAGACCAAAACCTTGTAATATTTTTGAAGTTTCATGTCAGCCATTATTCTATAATCCATTAATTATTAATAATGGTAGAAAATTGCATTTTGAATTTTTTAAACTGTCTAATATATGTAAAATATATGATATTTTATATTATGTGAAGCCTGATTTTGTGTCTAAACATACTATTATTGATAGTATACACTCCGAATATCCTGACTACGATACAGATAAGATAACTAAGTTATATAATATTATATTATTAGGCATACCACAAGACTTGGTAGACATTAATAATGAATGTTATAATGGAAAGAACCAGGAATATATATTCAATATTAAGGGTAAAGTTATACTACCCGGACAACTCACTACCAAATTTTGTTATATCTTATTGTTAAATACTTGTTTTATAGAACCTAAGACACTAAGTGTATATCATCTATGATAATCTTAATTTCAATGTCCATTGTAAAATTGTTTTTTAAAGATCCAAAAATGGTCGAATTAGATCATAAAATAGCCCACAATATAGTATGGACAAAGTCTAAATTACATAAAATTGGTAAAACTGATAAGACTGAAGATTACCAGCATTTATTTATTGAATGTTTCTATTTACGTAATTTTAAGTGAAGAATTAAAGAATTTATTAATGATTTATTACCATATAGTTATATGATCCTGATTTTAACACTTGCTTTTTACTACTATGACTTCAGTCTAACAACGATACCCATCCTAATGGCCTGTGTAATCTGATATTTGGTTGTGCTAGACTGTCTATCTATAAGCGTCGAATGCTGTCTCTAGATAAGAATGTAGAAGTTGATATTTTTAAACTGTTCCAAAATGTATTTAAACACATGTTATATATTAATTGTATGTAAATATTGTGAGAACAATCGGTATGAATTAGACTGCACAATAACTGTTGACTTGTAAATGTGTACCAACTGATAACTACTAACCATGATCTTGTTTAAAATAGTCTATAAAAGAGAGACAATCAGGATGAAATTGCTTGTACTTTTCGGAATACCTATTTGTCTCGAAACTTTCAAGATTTTCGCCCATCGAGAACAGGTTTCCTCCGAACGTTTATAGTCAGGTTGAAAATTTTTAAAAGTTCCTCTTATTTTGTGTTGTTAGAAACCCTACTGCAGGTCTGAATTTCAAAGTAATGGTATTTTATTTTTTTATGTAAACAATATTTATATAAAAAAATAAAGTATCATTTCTTTGAAATTCAGACCTTTGAAATGGTACTTTATTTATTTATTTGTTTATTTTTTGTATGTTTTTTTAATAATCTCGTCATTTTACAGGGGTAGCAAATTAGGCCTGAGGCCTGTTTTCGATTTGGCCCTTGGAACAGATCGTGCGAATGATTTCGATCATTACTGCAGGAAGAAACCGAAGAACTCAGCGGAAACCTGCCTAATCGGACGGGAGACCGAATATCCCTCTCACTTACAACAACAAAGTTCTTGCCCTGAGCTGGGATTGAACCCTCGATGCTTTTAAACACTGATTTTAACTTATCTTAATTATTGTACCATTCTTAGCCTAGAATATGTATATAAATGCACTGTACCATATATCATGAATACACATTAGTAAAATAAAAAATAACCAAATAAACCGTTGGCTTGCTAACCAGGAGGTCCGATGCTCGATCCCGGTGTTGTCGAATTCGATATAGGAGTAGGGCAAAATAATCCTCATAACACAGCGTATGGTGTATGTCCGTTTACATTAGCCCATCAGAAAAGTAGGACGTTAAACCTAATTTCATTTTACTGTGGGATAATGCTGAAATGTCTTTTGGGGGGATATTGTAATTTATATAATAATATAATTATAGATATGACATTTGGAAGAATAAACAATTTACAATCGATCATAAATCATTACTGGTTTCCAATACACAGATTTTATTAATTATGGACCTAACATTTAATTTTTAACAATAAATGAATTCAGTCAAATAGGCAACAGAAGAGAGATGATGTGAGCAAACAGTGTTCTTGTACTGCAAACATTCATAATGAAGTATAAATATAACATCATGAAAAAATAATAATAATCTTGAAAAAAAAAACGTTTATTTAAATAGAAAGACACATCTACAAGAACTGCCGTCTTCATTAGGCAGTCGGTCAAAACAAGTGGGACATGAATTCCCGTAATTCCACAAGAAATAGACCAGTAGGTTCGTTGCATTAAAGAGAAACGCACTAACTGATTTGTAATTGCTCTCGGTAGATTAACTATACTTTCAGAGAATTAAAAAAAAAAATTGTTTATCAGTGATGAGTATATGTATAGAGCATCATACATTGGGTATTCTAGTATAAAATGATCTTTATACTCAACAATTTGCATAAAGCAGGGGCGGGCATTTTGGGATCTGTACATTTCAATTTGAAGTGGGTCATTTTGTCTGAAGTTGAATGGCATGATTCAGTGGAAAAGTGAATAAAATGTGGATTGGAGTACTGAATTGATATTAATATTAGGCAGGTTGTGCAGATTTGTTATTGAATAATATAAACTACTTCTGAAAGTCCGTGAGTGTTTAATATTATATTAATTAGCTATTTTGATATCATCATTATATAATATGCGCCAGTCAGTAACTGGCTGATTTCGGTCATGACAGGATTGATTATTTGTTTGTAGTAGAGTAGCATTCTATTGTACATATCAAGCCGTAGAAGGAAATATCGGAGCCCGATAAAGAAACTTTGGAATTTTTGCGAAGTATTGACTGGCAGGTTTTAATGGTTATCTTGTTATTTTCTAACTTTATAAGAGACAAACACTGAGTCTTCGTTCGTAGAACTGTGGTTCTTGGAAATTTCGATGGTGGTCTGAGTTGTTTCATTGAAACATTTGTCACCCTAACCTCCCTATTTTAATCATATATTGTATTTGTTATTACTAATATATTTTTAAAATTTTTAAATCAGAATCCAAGACCCAAGTATTGTCCGTTGACTAATACCTGGAAATATCAGGATATAGATTTGTCTTATCATTATATAAATCATTATAGGTATACTTCAATAACAAACCTGTTACTAAGCACATGCTTTCTTGAAGGAAGTAGATAATCGCACAACTGGTCCAAATGAAATTAAAAGATAATGCCATCTCTCTCGTTAAGAGATTTTTTCAGGATTATTAACTTCTAAGTCCGCACTCTTTACGTTGTATTCGTTTTAATGGGGCTATATAGAAGCTATTCCCATGACATTTAATATACATGTATTATATATAGCTATTGGCTATACCGGATCATGTTCAATACACCTGCAATAAATAAAAGAGAAACATAATTATATATAAGCCATTCAGTACCAAAAAAATCTTAAAGAGAATATCCGTGTCTCTACTAAATACATATCCCACAATCATAATCTCAAGAATGATATTTCCAATAAACAGGTAAAATACCCCACAAACAAAACAAAGCACAATATACGACAGCCACAAGTTTACTATAACTAAATCATTACATATATTTAGCACCTTATATTTGAATTTGGGCTGAAATGACACGCTGCCTGGCAATAGTTCTTGCATGTTTGTAGACGTTTATCCATTCAAAGGTTTTACAACGGAAGTGGCGTGTCCATCATAACTGAAGTAGCTTTAAAGTACTAATGCGTACCATTATTGGAAGTTCATTTGTTGTGGGAAATAAAGATGTTTTCCAGATACTTTGAAACAAAAATTAGGCTTATATGATGCATTATGCAAGATTTAGATATAGAGCTGATCGTTTTTGTTATAATTGTTCAAAAAAAGATAATAAAAAATGAATAATATAGTAAAAAAATTTAGTCAAATTATTCGTTTCTGAGTGAAGTTGTGAAGTATTCACAACATATTAGATTCTCCAGTACCATTGTTACAATAATAAACAAAGTCCCATTCCATGTATTCATTCTAAACCAAATTATTAAAGGGACAATACCGCTCTTGCTGGCTTCACAGGTCCAGAAAAAAAATTAGCCCTATTCCAACTACTAGATGTTTAAGTGCCCTACCTGTTGTGTAAATTATCCATTACATCTTATTTTACTTGTCCATGGGGTTCGAAAATATGTTTAAATCCAAGTTGCATTGGAAAGTGTTTACGTAAAGCTTTTCAAATCATGTAGTTGAATTTTTCCATTTTTTTTAAATTCGGTGTGTTAAGATGAAATTTGTATCATCAATTACTTGGAATATTGTAAGATAGTACAATTTGTTGACCAGAATAATGATTTTGGTATATTATTCAGTTACAACAAGAGTGGTATTGGGGCTTTAAATGACGATCATGTTTTAATCCACTGAAAAGTAGATCTTGGTCTTCGCGTGTGAATGAATGTCTAATTAATAACTTATATAAGAAATTTCTGCAACATGCTGATTTAGCTCTTACATAATGCATATTTAAATGTAATTTTAATTGAAATTGTTTTTTCTTTCAGGTTAAAATTATCAATCAAACAAAACGAGTTTTACAAGTTAGTAAACTGTTATGGGAATAAATAAAATATTTAATAGATTTTGATGGGAAAATACAAAAAGATACCAAAAAACAAATATATAGTTCAAGGAAAAAATCATTATGAGATATTGCTAGCACCAATTACCAGTGGGTGGAAACTCGAATTTTTCTTTACATACAATAAGTAAACATACTAAGTGCCATAGGATAATTAAGAATCGTTAAGCTCATGGATATACTAGTAGATAATATGAACATAAAGAATTGATCAACTTTGTTTGCATAATCCATTGATTAACAATATCAACCCAGGCCCTTCAAGCTTTATTGTAGTGTGTGTTGGAATAATAGATATGGAGTTAATTGTGCTTCCAGAACTCGATGGAATTGTTTACAGTTAAGAAGAAATTGCACGATATACGACATACCTACACAGTAAACAACAATTAGTGTTGGTAGCATCGTTACCTTAAAACACCCGACTGTAGATCCTACAAAATTATATTACAATTACATGTATTTTAAAACAAGTTATATATCGCCAATCGCTAAAATATATACTGATTAAAGATGCATTATTTAGGAGCTAAATCTGCATATTGTAGATCTTTCCTTCGGGGGTTGGATGGCCGAATGGTAGGGTCTGTCATTGAGTAGGATTGCCTGTCAAACCTGGTGGGTCTTCTACGGGTCCTCCGGTTTCCTCCACGCAAGCGAATTATTGAAATAAAATTGAACCATTATGTTAGTCCAGAAATGACCTAGTTCCTGTCGAATAGGCGTTAACTCCAATTTCTCTCTTCATGACAAATTCCTTATCAACTCTCCAGATCATCTGGTGGTTTTATTTTGAAACGTGGTCGTCGTTTATTATAGTAACAAAGATAGCAATGAAAATGTATAAAACTTACAATCTAAGCTTGATCTATTATTATAAAATACTCGCCATCATTAATTACTAGTCTTTATCACACAGAAATTGTTGATAACGGGAATTGTGCGTTTCCAAATGTGACCTGGAAGGCAGAGACTACAAGAGTTTTTTCTTAAAAAAGGTCCTAAGTCCGTAACTCAAAATCCTCCAAAATCGTCGACATCGAGACAAGAATTATTGGTCAATATAAATCAACATTGATGATGTAAACTTACCGGGAAAAGATGAGCTTCTGATATCCGATATTTAAGATAAAAAAAAAATTTTTTGACTTTGGTACACGAATCGTCGACATCGAGACAAGAATTATTGGTCAATTTAAATCAACATTGATGATGTAAACTTACCGGGAAAAGATGAGCGTCTGATATCCGATATTTAAGATAAAAAATTTTTTTTTACTTTGGTACACGAATCGTGTAACATAATGTACTTCAGCCCCAGTTGTAATAAGAGACCCGAGGGACGAGGCTAGACATATTACACCAAACCAGACGGCACATGTAGACTGGAATAACCAGACGCTAAAAATGTGCACTAGATTGAGACTGCATGGCTTATATCGTCAAACATGATTTGAAATTGGAGTAAAAACTGAAAACATTGAATGTAAATCAGTTTATATACATTCGTCAAATACCAATTATCAATAAAATATGTAGTTTAAACTCGTTGGGTGTAATTCTAAAAATATTAAATTTCTAAAATCGTTCGTTTCAATTTTAACCATATCACGGATGAAAATGTGATGATTAATTTCTCAAGTGGCCAGCTCTTAGCATTGAATTTTCCTGGGTGGGTGTGGTCGTGTCACCCTTGGGGAAAATTAAATATTCAAGAAGGCGGCCAAAAATGACGGGGAAAATATTAAAAATCATTTTTAACCATCCTAAGTCATGTAATGTATCGTTCTATATGTTTTCGGGGTCACAGAACACGAATTCGGGTATATTTTTTAAACCCCCGACCTATTCCGACAAAGATATTCAAAATAGCGGCCCAAAATAACGGCAGGAGTACAATAATTGCATATTTCGCCCTACTAGGTGTAATACTTTTAGTATACTGTGTGCTTCTAAGTTTAACTTTTAAGATGAAATTCAATTATATTATATTAACTATTGGTTTGACAATTTGGTACGTTCACACATACTTAATTTAACTTAGAGCAAATTGACATGTTGATGTATAAAAAGAGTACAGAACTGATTCTATATGTAAACATAACTGGTTCTATCTTTTCAACAACATACATGTGATCGGAATTTTACCGATTGCGTCACCAGTTGTTAATTTAACCAATCGTTTTGTTAGTTATGTCAGTCAAGGCTAATGAACACGCACTGGTACGCGTGTCTAACAGGTTTCTTTATAAAAATGCCATTTGTAAAGTTTTAGTTTAGACTCCGATTAGCTGTCAGAAGGGTACGACCTAAGATATCATAGCTAGCCTAGTTAGCTAGGTTTGGGAAGAATTAGCTAGTATTGACTGTAATGATGATATGTACATTGCTTGTATGTTAACTATATCGGCTACATAAAAGGTAAAAACAAACTCTTGCATTGTTTTAACTGATTAGACGAACGTCTTAAGAAACCAGTAATAGTACACAACGTGAAAGATGAGCAAAGACGATCAAGGGCTGTTCTGATATGAAGACAGCTAGAGACACAATTCTAGACGATCAAGGGTTGTTCTGATATGTGACAGAAGACGTCGTATTGCTACATAGGTCGTGTAATATATTGTTTTATATGTTTTTGAGGTCGCTTAACGCAAATTCGGAGATCATAGGCTAAAAAAAAGAAAAAACAAAGTTCAAACAGCTAGATTTTATGATAAATCATTCCAGAAATTTCAATTTTAGCTAAAACTGTTAGTAACCAAAAGGTAATTAATCAAAGCAATATTAATATCAAAGTTTCATATTGTGTCATCTTAATCGTCTTCATCTTCACTGTTCCGATCTCAAATGAGACGGTATTGAAGCATTTGTTTGAATTCGAACAAGAACAAAAATCAGAACATGACAAATCTGACTTTTTAAAAATACAACGGCCGCTTTCATATAGCAGATCAGATGGAGAACCGCATTTTATAACTTTTATCAGAACATCCGGTGCCACCTTAGTACCATCTGGTACAATTCTGGGCACAAATGATCTTTTGGGGCAGAAAGAGTCCCCACTCAAGCTGTAGTCTGGTGGATCGATTTCCAGGGCCGAAAACCATACTTTTAATTGAAGGTAGGGTCGTTTCAGGTTTATCTCTACAGCTTCGTCTGTTGGAGGCAATGTCTAAATTTTAGGAGCCACTGCTCGGTTTCTACCTATTCTCGATTTCCAGCTCGATTGTCGCGCTTTGTTATAACTAGAGACTATGCCTAATCCAAAGCAAGATAGAATGAATACTTTTGATTTACTAAGAAACGTTTTTTACGGGACATTTCTCATCAGAAAGAAACTCAGAATCGCTTGTATTTACAATTCTATCATCAATACCGATCCAGGAAGTGTCTGTACCGAGTCATAATATGTGTCGTAATGCCCCCGTCAGACCGAGTGGCGTCCTTACTGCGCTGCTGCGACTAGAAAATCTACAAGGTCGCTGGTAAATGTAAACACAGCGCGAGAAAATGTCCAAAAAATTTACAAACTTGAAAGAAGTCGCGTTATTTACCCCGTCAGACCGAAGTGGCGCCTTTACTGCGCTGCTACAGAGTCCAGATAGCCATAAGCATGGTGGAAACGACAGATATTGCGCTGTGATCTCGATGGCGCAAATGATCGCCGAGTCACGGCGTTCGTTTTGAGCATGTTCAAAACAAACGCCAAAGTTCGGCGATCTGCCCTGGAACGATGTGAAAACAAGTTTGTGATATTTTCGTACGTTGTGTTCACGTTTGTGCATTTTCTGATCGCCGTACGGTCGCTGCAGCGCAGTAAGGACGCCACCCGATCTGACGGTGACTAGGCGATCATTAACGACAATGGAGAACACAGCACGATATCTGGCGTTTCCACCACGATTTTACCGCGCTTATGGCGATCTTGACGGGCTCTGCAGCCATTTTCCGTCGCCGTAGCTTCGCAGTAAGGACGCCAACACAGTATGACGAGGGTATTGTTTTGAACATGCTCAAAATAAACGCCGTGACTCGACGATCATTGTCGACCATGTTGACCACAGCACGATAGCTGGCGTTTCCGCCACGCTTATGGCGATCTTAATGTGCTCTAAACCCATTTTCCATCGCCGTAGCAGCGAAGGCCTGACGGGGATATAACACAAGCCATTCGAAATCCTCGCATCTCAAGCATTCTTTGTAGAGCATATTCACGATTTACATCGTTCGAAGAATTGCAAAATGATTCAATTAGTAGCCATTGTTTCGGTCGGATACCAAAACACGCATAATGACCGATAGCTAAAGTTACGCTCGCTAGCTCCTTTGCTAGCGAATTGATGTTAAGTTAACTGGCGTTTGACCGCATAAAATGGACTTCACAATATAGGAAAACCAACTATGTACATGGATATCGACAATGATTAAGTTTTTTTATCGTTGAGTCCCGTCTCATGTATCTTTGTTATATACAACGATATATTACACGATGTAGTAGGGCGAAATATGAAATCCTTGTATTTCCGCCGCCATTTTGTAATATCTTTGTTGCAATAAGTCGGATGTTAACAATATGCCCGATTACGTGTTCAGCGACCCAAAAAACCTATAAAACAATATACTACACAACCTAGGGTGTTTTTTTGTATTATTCCAGCTATTTTTGGACGCCATCCTGAATTTTTAATTTTCCCCAAGGGTGACACCACACCACCACACCCACCCTGGAAAAATTAAGGAGGCCCTACCCAACAATAATCCACCGAGAAACATTCTATATCAGGCAAAAGTGGGTTCAGTGAATTTATGGCATTTGACGCCCTGGCTAATACGCCACGTGCGCTACAGGCTTTGTGCCTACCCCGGAAGATTTTAAAAAATTAGGATGCCTCAAAATGCTATCTGAGACCAGTTCTGGGCATTGTACATCGGCATGTTCGGAAATATAGGCTACATTTCCCGGGCTGAAATTAAGACTTTGGTAATTTTATCGGTGCATTTTTCGGAGGGGGGGGGGGCAGACATATGAAATCGCCCCAGTGAAAATCCAGGGGGGACGCCCCCCGCCCTCGGATCTGCGGCCATGACTGTATTCACTGACAGGAGAGTAGGGGTTTATGGCCGTCTAATTTTCCAACATAATCAACACGAAAGCCCCCAAATCTTACTGTAAATATCGGGAATACAGGATTTTTGACATAATTCAAAAAATGATACTATTACAACAGAGGCTCACTGGTCCGAATCCGATAGTCTTCGGACGACGAATATTGGAACACTGCAAATGCGTTTTTTTCCACGGACCCAAATGTCGTTGTTTCGTGTTCAAGATTTTGTGGTACTATAAGAATATGAGCGAATTCGTTGGTACTTGAAGAATTTAAAACAGTAATTTCAATTTCAAATCACTTGTTGAAATTAGTGGAGATTCGATGGCTGTCTTCTTCGAACTGACGTATGTGAGACTTGCCGTGATGTAATTTTAACGGCCATTTTATTTCCGCTCCCTTCTTCCGAAAGTTGTGAATTGAAGTGGGCACAGAGTGTGATTTCGGTTCCAAACTATATAAAAAGGATTATATTTGGATACTTTCTAGTTGCTATACTACCGGACCGAAATAGTATGTACTATGAGGAAAACGCTTTTGCGGTCTTCTGATTTTCGTCGGATAAATGTTTTCCGCATTTCTTTTCTGTGCGCCTCAGTTGTTATCTTATCAATTATCATTGTGTGGATTATGTCCATAACCCTGCATTCCCGACATTGACGGCAAGTTATAGGGGCTTTTTTGTTGAATATGTCACCACAAGAATTTCACACGATATAACAGTAGTTTGCCCAAATAACAGCCATTAAAATTTAGAGTCTGGAAATTTTGATCAATATTTTTGGTCGGTGGTGCCTTTTGACTTTTAAAAAATCATGCTTTATATGTTCTATTTCTATCCTTCATTTATCGGTACCCGCCGATTTCGACCAGTCGTTGATTTTATTTCTTTTTGTTACTTTTCTATCCGTTTTTGATGGTAGTATAAGTTCAAATCATGAGGTTAAAAAAAAACACAACGGCAAAGTACCATTCGCTCCTTCTTGGCGATTTTGTAATTTTTAGTAAACGTTTTCGGTTCAGATATTATTATTATTTTAGTCACATAGGTGCCTCAACCCCTGTTAGATATAGTTTATTTCGTGGAATATTACTCCAAAGAAATATACATAAGCACATCATAAATATAAAAATAAAAGCTTCAAGGAATAATAATACAAATAGGTTGCAAATTAAGGCTTGTCTTTCCTTACCTTTCGTTTTGTGTGGTCCCTGCTTTTTTCTAGTCCTGCTTATAAAACGTTTAATACGTTTAATTGCAATTTCTGTGATAATTTTATGTCAATTCCCAGTGGTGATGCGGGTCATTATGCTGCTGGGTATCAATTGCAATCATTTTAAATTGCATTTTCCGTTAGCTTCCGTTTGTTTCTTTGATTAGTATCGAGATACATATTAGTAGCAAACATATCACTCACTTAGTTACTTATGAGATTAAGGCTCATATTAACATTAATAGTTGTTTCAATAGCCTTTAGTAATTGACTTGGAAATACACAAGGCGCAAGTCTATGGCATACAATTACTGAAAGAATTGTGTGTTACATTAATAGTCTATATCGTCTATCAGCGTGCTACATGGCGTATTACATAGATTGTGATGGGTAAGTTACCACATGTAGTTGATCGATTTTATACTCACGGAGAGATTAGTGATTTTAATTATATAATTATATTCAGCATTAACTAAATGCAAATCGGACCTGCGTTACTCTAGCAAAAACTATAGGGCCTATCATTTTTTTTTCTTGAAAACAACTATTATCATTTACTTTCTAAACGCCCCAAAACGATCATATAATTCTTCCCCATAGGCGTACGAGGCGGGGGGGGGGCTGCCCCCCCCCCAAACATGGTCTTGTCGGGAATATATGCTCAGTTTGTCGGGAAGCGTCACGCCGTCTGTCGGGTTTTGAATATTTTTAATAATATGGAAGCGGAAAGAAAGCAGTCCAGTCAATGATGAACACGTACACCTTCTGAATAGAACTAGCACGTACACATGACCTTTCTCAGTTCTTGAGTACTGTGTTCCTGTATATTAGATGACGAAATTATAAAGTGTCGTCGATTGATTAATGGATTCGGTTACAGTACAAGATAACTGTAAATTTTGCCCATCGTCTCATATTAACTCATTAATCTCATATTCAAATGTATATGACTTTGTTAAACTAATCAATTAATATGAATTAAGTTCTCAAGCGCTTTTTGTCAATTTAGTTGTGAGCGGTACCATATTTATACAATTAAGGGACACTTGGTGAGAAAACTGTCAAATTTTGTAAACATTGTTTGTTGTCAAAACAGTAGGGATTGAATTGAAGTCCACACTTAATTTGCTGTCAGGGCGGATGCAACGTTTATATTTAATATACGGTAACTCGAATGATATGAGTGTACACTATCTATTGCTGATATTTAATATCAATTCGATAACAAAAAAATATTTTCAGTACTGATTTAAATACTGCTAGCATAGAAGATTTTTAATGCTTTAGCAGTACTGAAATCAGTATTGAAGATTTGAAAATTTTCTGCAGCACTTCCATGAAAATTGAAGGGAACGTATCTACTAGGCCTATGGAGCCACAGTCAAATAACCGAAAGAGAGATCACGTCGGCAAAATACAATGTGCGTCCTGCCAACATATAATGGACAAAGAATACTTTAAATTGCATTGCGAGAGAAAGCATGGTCACAACACCTGACATTAAATTCACTAGGATATCAGAGAGTAATCATAAAACGTTATCATCATTCTTTTCTGCCACGAAAAAGCAAAATCCGGATAACGATTCTACTGATGCTGCATCATCGTGTATCAAATGTGAAATATGTAATGATCGTTTGACTTGTTCTTCTTTTGGTATAATATAGTGCACTAGATGTAAATAAACTTGGACTAAAATGGTAATTCATATATTAAAAGTATATAAATTTTACAAGTTCAAAAAGTCTTCTATCTTGATTCTAGATCTATGTATCTTAGATATGGATAAAAAAATGTGAACTGTCATATAATGAAAAACGTGGCAAAAGTTAATCATAAAACGGAATATATAGATTGTATATTTGAACTCTTTTAAAATGGTCTTTCATATATTAAAAGTACATAAAGTTTATATAAGTCTTCTATACATTTGATATCTGGATAAAATATGTGAAGTCTCATAAAATGAAAAAAAAATGTGGCAAAAGTAAATCTTGTTTTCGTAGTAATAGAACTTGTATTTTAAAGATGACTTTCTACCAGTTTTTATGCTGCTACTGACATAATTTACTACCCACTGCAAATTACTAGAAAGTATTCGAAATGCTTGGAAATCGCGTCTAAAAATATAAAATTGTGGCAATCTGTCTTTATACATTGAACAATATGAATGAATGAAATGGGGTTTAACGTCCTACGCTTAAGCACCGTACCTGGGCTAATTGAAGACGGGCATACGCCACAGTGTGCAATGAGGGAAATTTTGCCCGGGCAGCGGCGCTACGGCCTACTCTTATATCGAATTCCAACTGCCAAGGGATCTTTTACGTGCACTCCAATTTGTACACGGGACCTCGGTTTTTCGTCCCATCCGAACGACTAGGCAGCTGTCCTTGTCAGGCCCTCCTTCTGCATCACTGACAAGGGGAAATCACGCCGGAAAATCGAGATGAACTTTCTCGGCCAATGCAGGGATCGAACACTCAACCTCCAGGCCATTGAACAATATACATTCACACTTAATTCACTTCCGATCGTTATTCAAACAAATTTATCACTCCACTGGTATAACTAAAATAAAAGGAAATACGAACAATCCAAATCATTAGACAAAATTCGAAGACCTAAAAAACGGTATAGGCAAAATAGTGTATTCAGATGAACTGTTCATCGTGTACAAAATACACGACAAACAGTGGTAACAGGTGTCCGGAAGAGTAAGCTTATCCTGTTTTGCGCGCCACGCCCGCCATAGCTACATCCTAACTATTAGGCGAAATCTAGGTAAAATAGCGTGATTGGCCAATAAACTATCGGTATGCAAAATTCACGAGATGGACAGTGTTAACAATGTAGTAGGCAGACATTATCATTCACGGATATTGTATATGCGTCAATTAAATATGTCTATAATAATAGTCGAGGGAGACATGTTATATTTACCAATCAAGTCCATATAACGGCCATAAAACTTTTTAAAGGTTTTAATAAGTTTAGTTCGCAAGTATCCCTGTTCTGTAGTTGAAGCTTAGATCTACTTAAAAAATCAGAATAAAATGAAAAAGCTCTCGTGTAACGCGATAGCTGAGGCACAAACACTCAATAAGCTGGTGATATTGGAATGTTACTACTAATAAATGGAAAGTTAACAATCGGAAAGTCAAACTTGCCACGTTTACCGTACAATTTAGCACCAAGTTTATGACAATTGTCAAAATCGAGACGCAGATCAAAGTAGGAAGCGCAAATGCCACTGTCAATAGTGTTTTTACCTTCCAGCTCATCAGAATAAATGAATTCTACATAATCACTAAATGTTGGATCATTCAGTGATAGAACATTGATAAGTGAAATTAAAATGTCTGAATAATCGTTTATTTGATTTTACGAGTGCCTGTATGTAATCGCCATTGTAGGAATAGAGAAACAAATCAGCAAGCAAAGATGCACAGTTGTTACCCATGGGGATAGCTACCACATGCTGATAAATTTCCCCTCCAAACTCAACAAAGATATTATCAATTAAAGAATCCAACATCTGAATTATATTGATGGCGGTGAATTTATTTTTGGAATCACTATGGTTCTTAACAATGTGGAATTGTAATTAACAACTAAATACTGATATCTAACATTTCCCGATTTAGAAGAAAAGACACTGTGAATAATGTCTTTTAACCGAGGGGTCGTTTGGGCCATCGGGCATTTCGGACAAAAAAAGGAAAAACATAATTGTGTCCAATTGGTCTAAAAATAACTTTTTCTGTTGAGTATTATATGGAAGTGGGAGGGAGGGGGGTATTGGTCGGGCAAATTTTTTCCAATTTGTCTTAACAATCTGTTTCTGCTGAACACTATATGGAGGGGGGGATTTTGGAACGGCCATGGAGCGATGATGATTATGTTGTATGTGGCCAGTGGCTTTAACGGAGTCTGGAATGAGCTGGTATAATAAACTTTCTGGGCGGGTGTGTGTGCTGGGTGTGGGCCGCAATTCGGAATCCTACATTGGGATTCCTGCATTTGGAATTCCGTATTTCATCCGAAAATTACATCGGATTCACCCGACACTGTGTCGCCCGCAAATTAACACAGGGGAATCAGCATTCCCGGCAACAAAAATGGGATATTTTTCAATGAAAATATTCCTACTTATTCAATATTCTTAACTGGTTAATCAAATGGTCAAAATGTTCTCAACTAGTCTAATTTTTTAATCTGTTCAATTCTCTTGACGATACAATGATAACACGTTAATTAATAATATGACGATATGATAATTTCACAGGCGGATGGTTGTAAATTACTTGCACGTCGGGCTTTTGGCCTAAATTAATCGATTTATGAGATATATTATTCGACAGACACTAGATCGCATATTTGGGGTTCATTTTTCAATAGTTTCACTGATTCTGCGGTCAGTAAAAGGGGTTGCCGCTCCGACACGGGAGCCCGGACCGGTTCCCAGTCCCAATCCACCCCTGCACACCCTGTACTAATTACAAGAACATTATCTATCAAAATACTGTTTACCTTACAGTTTAATTTTAATAAACCTTGCTATAGTCCAGACTCCACAATCTATACTAGAACTTGTTCTTATTATTTACATATTTATTTACAATAAAATATAAACAAATTACATAAATCACAATAACTAACAAAAAAGGCCAGCACTTCTCAATGAGATAATATTCATAAAGTATTATTTTTACATTTGAAATATCAGTACAAACAAATCAACCTTGTGAATTCCATTAAAAATGTTCTTATTTTTGATGAATGAAATACATGTATTGTTCTCTTTGAATCAATGTTTTTTTATGTAATAATTTCTAGCAGAGAATATTAATAAACATAATTATATGCCCTGTGAATACAATTTAATAATCCACGTGATTTATGTAAAAATGTCCCCAAAGATGTAACCAATAGTATCTGATGGAAACCATAATGTTGTTTGATTAAAATTACATAAAGATAGTTTGCCAGGAAACAAAACATACACCCACAGCCACCAAAAAGGTTTGTGAAATATTTATTCTTTTGTAGACAATGGGGGTATTTACAAGACAATTCCTTACAGATCAGATTATAATTTTTGTTGTTTCAGGGTTTACCCTGTCTTCCATTAGCCCAGGTTAGGTGCATAACAGTAGGATGTTAAACTCCATTTCATTTCATGTCAGGGTTTACAAGGTTCTCCAAACTAAAACAATGACCTTAACTCTGGAAGTAATTTTAAAAAATTATAGAAATTCAACAGGATTTTTTTACTTGACTAAATTAAATAATGCATATAAATTTCATACAGATTGTATGATAACTTTTGTGGTTCAAGCATTTACAAGATTCAACAAAATAAATCAAGGGCCATAACTCTGGTAGTAACAGACGTAAATTGCTGAAATTCCATAGGCTTCTTCATTTCACAAATTTAAATGACACATATAAATTTCATACAGATCGGATGATAATTTTTGTCGTATGATGGCTCAAAAGGTCTAATTAAGAGAATAAAGAGCCATATTAGAAATTATTAGAAATTACAGAAATTTACTCCTCTTCTTTTATTTAATAATTTAAATGATGCATATAAATTTCATACAGATCGGATGATAACTTTTGTCGAGTGAGCATTCACAAGGCCCAACAAAGTAAAACATTAACCATAATTCCAGGAGAAATTAACAGAAATTGCTCACATTCAATCAGGCTCTTTGTTTTACTTATTTTAAATGATGCATATGAATTCAATATGATTCTTCGTCTTACTAATTTAAATGATGAATATCCATTTCATACAGACCGGATGACAACAAGTGTTCACCAATAAAGTGAAACAAGGGCCATAACTCTACACAATTTGCTTAAATTCAATACATTTCTGCATTTAACTAATACATTATTTATTGTTTATTATTTTCTGTATCCATGGGAAAGAACTTATATAGGCTTTGCCCTTTGTTCAATCCTTTTCAAATGAATAAAATATTGTTTAAACTATTTCACTAATTCAAATGATGCATATAATTTTTATACAGATCAGATGATAACTGTTGTCGTTAGAGCATTCACAAGGTTCAACAAAGTGAAACAAGGGCCATTAAAGGAAATTATTGAAATTCAATAGCCTTCTACATCTCACTAATGTAAACAAATATATCAATTTCAAAACAATCAAATGATAATTGTAGTCTGTAGATGGTTCACAAGCATTACTTTCAGAAGTTGTGGACATTCCAGCAATAAAAGTGGGTACGGTACCACAAGGTGAAATATTGACGATAAACCAAGAACCAAATGTATAGTCCACTACACATTCTGAAACAGGCCATTTAACTATGATTCTATACACCATTTTTTATGTACACTTGGTACAAAACTGGCAGGCATTTAATTTTACACGGATGTTAATTAGGTACATGTATATGTAAGCTTTTTTTAAAATAACTTTAAATTAAATATCCATACAAACACTGTAATTACACAATCATTTGGGGCTCTGACAAAACAGTGAAGAGTTATGTATATATGTTACAGTCTACACCACTTTTAAAACCAGATGAACAATGCATATTTTCTTCATTTAAATATCTTTGATATTTTTGTCGGTGAATTTATGCAATAGCGGACATAGAGGCTACACAACTTGATTTAACAACCTTTCCAGTATCGATAGATGTCTTCAGTTAAAATGTTCTCATCA
Source organism: Patella pellucida (assembly GCA_917208275.1). Classification (NCBI taxonomy): domain Eukaryota; kingdom Metazoa; phylum Mollusca; class Gastropoda; family Patellidae; genus Patella; species Patella pellucida. The sequence goes on along the minus strand of OU795040.1, from coordinate 59,419,368 downwards.
TATCATCTGCATTTTCTCTCTATGTTAATATCAAGCTAAAACAGATGACTTTTGAAATGTGCCAATTTTATCTAAAATAAATAACCTGAAATAAAACAAACAGATGAAGAATATATTTGGGGATTATTTTTTTTACAGAAATGAACATCCATAAATCAACAACATAATTTACACATAAAATGAATGAATGAATGAATGAAATGGGGTTTAACATTGTACGCCTCTGCACCTAACCTGGGCTAATTGAAGACGTTATGTTATTTTATTTGACATCAAATATTGAAGGAATCAATCAAGAGTGCAATACAGATAAAAACACCTCATGCTGATCACAAATCGTGGATATACTACATTTTAGTACCCGAGTTCCCATATATGAACCCAAGTTTGGCATGAATATAGAATAAGGCTTATTTACGGACCTGGTTCTTTCAGCCATTTCATTGCCACTCCATCTGGGACTGTAGGGATAATCTTTAAATACTTCTGTGTAAGGTCGACCTTTACTCTCATGGTATATGGATTGAAGAAAAAACGTTGGTTGTTCTTGTGGAAAATATAACGGTAGTTCAGCTGGAAATAAAAATTGGATATACAGGTCAGAATAAAAATTTGCTTAAGAAATACAAGCAAACAATAACATGTGTACATATATTCTTCTCTGTGACAGAATCAAACACAGTCAAAATTCTGTAGTGTAGCCTACATTAAAGTTACATTATGGGATATTTATCTAAAGAGTTTGTCATTCTTGCTATGACAGTTCAAAAATAGATGAATATATAATAAATTTAAGTCAAATTACTTTATTCTGAACCGAGTTATCAGCGTTATAATATTTGACTAGAAATGGTGGCAAAATGCATCTTCACCCTCTCCAACAATTCCCGATTGTTTGAGTGACAGGCGTTAACTCCACCTTCATAATCTCGATTATCAAGCGCTGTCTGCCATGTTAAAACAGTATCTAATGATGCGGAAATAGCCTCGATCAGCACTGCCTTTTATGGACAGTTTCCGGATAATGATGTCAACATAATGGTGAATATACGGAGCTTGGGGTGCCATATATGATTAAATTAGTCAGTGAATTCCTATTAAAATCCAAGCTGTAGCCTAGCCATCCGTGGGTCTACAGAGTTGATTTTGGTCTTGTTGTCTAAATGAAGATCTAATTTATAATTTCTATAACATCTGAAGCCTAAACTAAGACTGCCGTAGGCAGATTTAGCTCTTGAATGATATAACTTTAATTCTACTTCTATGTACTATATAACAACTATTCTCTATCGACCAGTAATAAACACAGGTTGCCATGCAAAGAAACATATACCTGACAACTAAGTCATCTGAACAACCAAAAGGCAGTTAATGATGACAGACAGAAAATAACGATAGCAATATATGAACATATTAAAATATGGATATCTGAATAATTTACTGTTCGAAAAATGAACCTGAATAATAACATTAAATTTAGTTCTTAAAAATAAAATAATTTTAAAAGATTTATCTTTTTCTGTCAAAGCTAAGATAAGAAACCAAATCTTACTTCTAAAAATAAAATAAAAATCATTCCACTCAAATAAAAATGACATCATTGAAAATGATTCTTTATCATATTCTAATATTGACCTGAAAAACACAAAATAAGTAATGTGGTAAGTTTATAATAATATATCATTTTTTTGGGTAAAACTTTATATAATGTTTGTTCACTAGAGAGTATCTACTTTGTGCATTAGAAGTAACAGATATTTTTTATAAAGTTGTCTTTATGTCCATTTCAAACTATTCATATATCAAAAGAAACTTTTGTCGTAAATATTACCTTCCATAATGGGCGAGGAAAGCTGCTACATATTCTTCTCTTTTCTCAAAGCCATCAATAACATGCTTAACCTGAAACAGGCATAATTTTCAATAAGAATTATATACATGGGTATCCACAAACATCCTTGGATGAGTCGAAGAGGTTGGACAAAATAAATATGTGTACCTGTAACAATTTGATCATAAAAATGATGCTAACTATAACTTTGGTAGAGTAATGTGAGACTTAAATATACAACTTTTCAAGACTTACAACCCTTTATCAAAATGCTATATTAAAGAATCAGACGATCTTATATACATTGGTTATAACGTCACGAGTTGCAAAATTTATATCCAATGTACAACAGTAATACAAACCTTAATGTGCAAAATGATTTAAAAACTTATCAACAAAAATACTATACATGCTGGGTTCAAGGTTTCTATGTTATTCCTGCAACATGATATTTAATATTGAAATTTGATTGCAAATTATAAATTTCATCATGTGAAACAATTTGATTGAAGAATAGTGCAAATATTTTACCTTATTTTTCAGGAGTTGATAAACATTGGGAACATAATCAAATAATGTTTCACCAGAAGGAAAAGATGGGATTCTCAGATGTGATGAACCACCTAAAGCCCTAGAAACAAATTAAAAAACAACAGTATTATTAAAATTAAAATGGGGATTGTCAGTTTTTTTACACGGTATGATTCAAAGATTTATTGGGATTTTATTGATTAAGGTGTAGATTAAATTAGTTCTTTCATGATCTTTGTAAGTAAGTAGTAATTAAAACTCTCTATTTCAAATTTATCAAAAATCGTATATTATTTACGTGTATATCTTATTAATGGCTGAATCTAGCGGTAAAAATTGACCTTTCGAGAAAAAGGTAAACTTGCTAATATCATTTGTAAAATTAGATAAAATCTTCAACTTACAATTCTACTGCAGGTGACAGAAATAGTTGAGGTGAAACTCTGTAACCATCAGCTGATACATAACTTACTAACAAAACAGCTGAATTACTACCAACAAAATCCTACAATAATATAAAGTATGCATATAATAAGTCCACAAATAGTTTGATAAATACAGTATATATATGGTATGCTGTTAAAATCAGCTGCCTGTTTTCAGCTACCTTATATGATGTTTCAAAATCATTTAGTGATACATAGAGAACACAATGCTGTGGAATATAATTACTATTTGTTACTGAACAACCTTTTGACTAGCAATATCATTCCTAACTTTAAAAATGCTTCTGTTGTAGTCGGGTTGTGTTTATTAAACTACATGTAGGTGTACTTACTTTTGTCAATATTGGTGGAATTTTACTTAAATCTAGGTCTAATTTAATTAGGATATTGACTGGACCAATTCTTCCCTTTAAATAAACATATTTTCAATCAAATATGACAATTATTGAGACAAATGAATAAACAGTTTGCAAAAAAATAAACAATTGATTATTGAATACATTTTTGTTAACAAGAAATATAAAATGGCTTATGATTATTAACATAACTTTGACAAAGACAAATTAATATACCTCATTCCTAAAAACCACTAGTTCAATATCATCTTCCTTACTCTGTGTATGTTCTATTAAATGTGAATACTCAAACTGTAGTCTTGTTCCCTCTAATAAAGAAATTTGAAACTGACGATAGTGCTTCAATAGTTCTTCTATCACATAAATCAAACCTCTAGAATCTTGTGGGTTCCACATCACCAAACTCTGAAAGATAAACCCATCTAATTAAAATTAAACCCTTGAAATTACATACATAGGTAGTTCATTTTGCAGAATAACGCCTTAATCATAAGTTTGTAATTGAACCCTCTGAAACTTGCCATAAAGTACATGTCATGTAGTAAATTACATAATCATTCTCGGCTATTAACAATAACAATCAAGATTAGTAAAAGTTATACCCTCATTATAAGTAAATAAATTTTGAAATTTCAAATATAGGCCCCAAATTCATTTTATCAACAACAATGAGATTAGTCAAAGTTACAGTAACTATTTTTTGAAATTTTGAATATAATTTCCAATATCTTGATGTCCAAATGGGCATATTTCTGAACCAACGTTTGCTACATGTACATTGCATACAACATGTCATGCATATACATAGATACAGCATCATGGGTCTGGTATTGAAAAGATATTTACCTGTATATCTTCAATATTGGGATAAAATCCTTCATCATCAACACCAAATATAAAATCTGGAGGGTTAGACGGATGAGTACAATCAAAAATTACCTCCCCTGAAATATAAAGAGATTATAAAAATGAAACTTTAAGTAGGCCTACCTGGTCTTAAGAGTAACCAGATTTAAATATTTTGTTGTTACAATACGCATAGTTAAAATATTTTTAAAATGGTACATGTACCATAATGTTAATGTATCAAGTAACATTACTTACATGTGATTGAATCGCCAGCGTATGGTATTACCAATCTAAAACGATCACATTTTGGGTCATCAGCTATTGACAGACATCTGTAATGTAAATCAAATTGAACTTACATTGTCCTCTAAAATATTATAAATATTGAGCGATCTTATGGCCTTTCTTCCACCATGTAACAAAAATAACACACAATAAAAAGCAGACAAAAATTGTTTTCTAATGTAACAAAGAAATAACCATTAAAATGGGCGAAGCTTGGGAAGCCACTGCCAAGAATTGGCTTCAGACATACATGTAAGACCTAACTAAAAGTCTACATCACATTCATAAACTGTTACAGCTACCTTAAACAGTGCTAAATAAACCTTAAGAATGAATCTCAATGAAATCTAGGCCTAGTTATTTGACATTATGAATTAGTAGTTTTAATTTTATGTTGAAGCTGAAAAACTGCTATTCAATTTTTGAATTTGCTAATCAAATTAGGCAAAATCGGACTGCTGCTAATCAACTGTGAAAAAAAACCTACAGCCTTGATTATGAGGCAAGATACTTAGATAGTTAAGATTTTAATATTAAGATATTTTTATTAAAGGAGCTAAATCGCTAACATTTGGGATCCAGAAATTGACAAAAGTGGGTCGAAACTCATATAATACTGTAATATGAATGTATATAAACTGATTTACATTAAATGCTTTCCGTTTTACTCCAATTTCAAATCAGTTATGTTCGGCGAAACAAGCCATTCAGTCTCAACCCAGTGCATGTTTTTTTAGCGCCTGGTTATTCCAGTCCACATATGCAGTGTGATACAGTGCAATGTGTCTAGCCTCGTCCCTCGAGTCTCTCAATAAAACTAGGACCGGAGCGCAATATCAGAAGCTCATCTTTTCCTGGTAAGTTTACATCATCAATGTTGATTTAAATTGACCAATAATTCGTGTTTTCGATGTCGAAGATTTTGGAGGATTTTGAGTTACGGACTTAGGTCCTTTAAAAAAATAAGATTTACCCTGTCTTTGGGTCCAAAACCCGCACTTCTCCTTTACAAATTCCAAATTTTCCTTCCACAACAAGAGTCTCTACATATTTCCTGATATTTGGAGCAAAAGCAGAGCGTATTCCTTCCACTATTTCTCTCTCTAAAACCATGATTTCAATTATTTTGTTCACGACACAAAAACATTTCCTACATTAGTCAGCCATATTACTTCCGGTTTCTATTGATCTTGAAATCGCGAAACGAAATTGGATGTTTTTGCGTTAGTTTCTTATAATAAAATCTGAAATATTTGACCATATATTTTAGAATGCATACGACCTGGTTTCATTACATGTTTGTGCAAAGGAAATATTGTTATTTTGTTTCGTTACGGTACGTTTGTCACAGTTTGTGATCACAAATTTGTATCAGACGCAAAGAACCGGAAGCACGTGTGAGATGTAAACAAAACACGGAAAGTCGATATAATAATGAAGATATGAACAGAGAGATAGATCTAGATCATAGAGCTGAACATATTATATTAAAACATAAAAAGGCAAAGTTAAACATCGATTAACTATAGACTCCGTATAATATAAGCTACCTCGAATTTAAGCTAGCCGATACAGTTATAACACTTATATTTTTTTTTTCTTCAAAACTTAGACAATTTTTAGAAAATATTAATCATCTCTAGACCTACACAAAATAATAATAATACAGGTTATTTTTGGTAAATCTATGGACCCAATTTAGTGTTATAAAATTATATATAAAACCCTGATTAGTTCAGCTCTGAATTACACTCAGCTCTCATGATTACACTCGACCTGTGCGTTCGGGAACCATTACTATTAAGAATCTAGTCGCAAAAGTTTTGACTGTAATTTAATTTTACTGGGCAACATTTTACTGCTAAACGGTCACATGTAAGTCTCTGTGAACAATGTAAATTAATGTAATGGAACAATTTACTGAGAAAATAAGACTTTGCTTACCACGCTAAAGTTAAGCTTTTGGCAGTGGATATTCAACCGTAAACGGCACTTTACTCTATTTACTATATCGCCGTAATTTCCGTTTGACATGCGCAGTTCTCTGATCCGTGGACTTAGCAGTTTTCAGCAGTTTTCGCAATGATGCCTAACCCGAACCCTAACCCTAACCCATGACCCTACCCCAAAACCTAACCCAAACCCTTACCCTAACCCTTACCATAACCACCATACGTTTTTTGTCTAACCTTTCTACTTTCTCCGTTTCTTATATAGGACGAAATAGCCATACTTGGATTTCTACGGTAGAACCCAGAGAATTAGTTTTAGAAGAAAATAAAATAATAAATATAAATTGTAGAAAATTATTCTATTTCGGTCAAGGGCTTATTTCTGTGGGTTTTGGTTTTAATTTAAGTACCAAGACGGTCAGTGGTTTACGTTTTTTTCCGTAAAACCGTGCTTCTGCGCCAAACTTGAAAGACGAAGTTACCGTTCTTGTGGAATATATCAACTGCGCATGTCGAACGGAAGTGTCGCACAACTGCGCACGTCGAACGGAAGTTATTATTTAACCAATCACACACGATGTATATATACGTCATTGCGATTTACGGTGCAATAGCGTTAGTAAATAGGATACCGTTTACGGTTATATATCCACTACGTAAGCTTTTGGGACTGTTTTATTTTTGTCCCATCCAAACAACCATATATTTGGCCTCTATTAATGGATACCCGCTCTTGCCATTTTAATCACTAGAAGGCAATAAATATTTATTTTTATTGACTTATTATTTTTTATTTTCAGGAATATTTGTTAAAAGTTTGAAAAGATGTGGAAATTGTCCAGAACTATTTTAACAAGATGTTTGGAACAAAGAACAATGATTATTGGAAAAACAATGGTACACATTCAGTCATTTTTGGGTTAAACAATTTAGAACTTAAGCAAGTTATCAAATGGGCATGAACCCTGTTTAGCACATGAATTTTGGAATCAACTGAATAGGAACTGTGTAGCACATTGTGATCAAATGAACTAGAAAACATAGATCAGGTAGCACACCACTGCAGTGGGCACTAAACCTGTACAAAATGATACCTATTGATATTGTGGTTGGAGATGATATATGTATACATGTAGCTAGTTTCTGCATTATTTATTAGGCCTCTGCTGGAGAAGAAAATAGTTACATGTACATCATTACAATTACATTGGCTATATCTGCGGACCTGATGTTTTAATGTACACAGACATCCTCTTCAAAAGCAAATGAACTCCTCAAATTTAGTTAATTCGACAATTTCTTTTTACCCAAATCAAGAGGTTTACTTTATTTTTCACAAAATTGATTAAACAATCTTTATAGAGTAGGCCTACATAAAATCTATCTATTATATAAGATATGAGAACGAAAGATGATATAGCATTAAACTATTTATTTTTAGAGTATATCAAGTGAACCATTACCAGTTATAACCATGCCACAAAAAATGATAAAAAAACTGGATAGACATAAAAGTGGCATACGAGAACGTGAGGAAAAATTACGTAGAATGGGACGTAGATCACAAACAATGGTTATATCGTGTAAACGAAGTGAATACAATTGTCATAAAGGTGAAAGATTTCAAGATGAAAATGATAAAAATCTAGCCTCACATGGCTGGAAGCATAGTAAATCTGTTGGGGATTATTTTACACTGGTTTCATATAGTAAGGTTGGTATAAAATTCTTTACACTTTAAGTCTTTCTTAATAAATATTGAAATAAAGAATTTTTAAAAGCATATTTTCATGTGAATGTTTTAAATGTATATTGTTGCCGCGCTGTCTGTCCCTGTGTCAGGACATCTGGTCACATTTTGTTTATAGACCCTCTAAAGGTCACAATTTTTATTCAATTTTGATGTAATTTCAAATATAGGTTTATAACCCTCACACGCTCTCTAGAGATAATAATTTGAAATGTTTATACCCCAAAGATTTTAGTTCCTTTCAATATTAGCACATATCGAACCGTAACTTTGTGGGTAATGGTCCCCTGATTGTACAAAAAATCACATTTTTAGCCCATGGACACTCTTAAGTTCATAATTTTTTATACGATTTTAATGAAACTTAAAACATATATTTATATCTCAAAGATCTCGGTTCCTGTCGATATTGACACTTATCCGTCTGTAACACCCTTGATTATGGTTCTAATTTGTTCCCGGTATATCTCTTTTATGTGAGTGTATCTTGCATGGCAACCACGTGTTATATTAAGAGTAATAGAGCAGCCACAAGAAATAATGGGAAGATAAAAGTATTTGATGACTAATTTATGTGCATGATTTCAATCCAGGCCTTACTTCAAAAAGTTAAATCCAGGTGTTTAGTTTGTATTAAGAAAATATAGTCAGATATATTTAAGTCATGGAAAGTAATATTACATATGTGTGGAAATACCATTTGGCATACAATAAGTGTCTATTAATTTACTCATGCTTATAGTGTTGTTTATATATTAATATATAAAGTATTTGTATATTTGTAGAACCCAGCAGTATTGGAGGAAGATAAAAGAGAAAAATTCGCCGATCAGAATGTAAACAGTAGAATAGTTGAAGGATTGAAAGAATTGGGTTTTATTAACATGACCAAAGTTCAGGTAGGAACTCAGTGAGTAAGGTGCTTGCTCACCTCCTAGTCTGGTTTCCTGTTTTTTCTGAGGCATTAAGGAACAGTATCTTGGCATTTGGGTTGGTTGAATAATCAAGATCCTGTGTACACTCTTTGCAGTTCAGGTATAAGGTCTTACAAATCAGCTAAAGTTCTTACATAGTATGTGAATCTTGTCTTTCATATAAAAGATTCTGGTTGCATTTTGAAGGCCATATTGTCATGATTGATCTCCAAATTTTCTATACTGAATTCAGCAGTTACATTTTGATTCAGGAGCATGTCTCTGAAACCATTCCAGATACCTGTATGCAACATTGTACACAAAACAAACATGTTATCGTAGGTGTGTGTCTATTGCTAATTTGGGGGGATTTTATAATTTTGGTGTTTGCATGGAAAAAAATTTGACTTACATGTAGCAGTATGGCTGTAATTTATATATCTGTATTTTATATTTTTATTTTTTAGTCAGAATCTATCAGTAAAATATTAAATGGTCAGCAACTGATTATGGCTGCAGAAACAGGTTAGTTTTTAACTATTATTTGAACAAAATATGGATGTTTATTGTTGTTTCACAGTTTGACTTGTAGAAAATAAGCCACCATTAAAATATAGTTACTTTAATTAGTATTGTTGTAAAGATGATCCCTTATATGTAGCCATAAATTGAGAAACATATCCAAACTATAAGGGAAAAAATATGGCACTGTGTAACACAGGTTCACTGCAGTAGATTTTATTCATTATATCTTTAAAGTTTGTAGTATACAGTAAAATTGTATATTTTCTAGGTAGTGGTAAAACGTTAGCATATTTGGTTCCAATAATAGAGCGAATTGAACAACAAATAAAAAGGTTTGGCAGAGAAAATCCCTGGAATTCTCCATATGCAATTATATTAACACCTTCACATGAACTGACAGAACAAATAGGTGTAAGTATTGTATTGTTGTTATTATCTGCCTAAATAGAATTTAATAAAGCTTCTGACATTAGTTTTAAAGAATCATGATTTATAACATTGTAATATTTACAGAGTGTGATAGAATCGTTGTCAAATTATACTGATGTTAGATATCACATGGAATTTGGTGGGCGTGGTACTCAGGTAAGAAATGATTTATCTGTGTCATCATTGGTAAATGTGGTTTACTATACACATAAGATGTATACATTCACAATTGGTAAATGTATACATTCATCATTGGTAAATGTGGTTTACTATACACATACGATGTATACTACATTCACATATATGGTAAAACCCCAAAATGTCATTAGATGTCTCTATTCATTATTCCCTTTACATAGCTGGTTATCAATTAATTCTACTTTTATAAGTATAATCTGGGCCCTGACAATGTTTGCAACAGAATGTGTGGCATATAGGTCAAATATAAGAAGTTATACTTTCTACAGCCTTACCATTGCTTTCTAAGTTAAATTGTCTGTATCAAGAAATGTTTTAAGCAATTTTAATATGAATTTATATTTTATAGGGTAAATTAGCATGGCGTGTATCTAGAAGTGTGGATATATTAATCTCAACACCAGGTGTCCTAGCAAAATTACTAACAGCAGGTAACAAAGTAACTATTTGATAATTTTTTAATTAACCTGTTTGTTAATGGTTGCTTTGGCCACATCTTCCTGTGTCTATTTTTATTATTAGAGTAGCTAATAATAAAATGAGACCAGGGGGCCAAATTCCTAAGGCAATTGAAGTTGTTCAATGACCTGGTGATAATTTGCTATTCGTTGATATGGGTACCAGCTTATTGTGCCCATTGCTATTTGATACTTTCTAATAATTGGTCTATATTTTTTCTCTGAAACCAGATTTCGCAATATGTTGCAAATCGATTTTAGGCCAAAATACCTACATAGCACTAGAAATTACAATTCGTTATATTTATTGTCTGTTTTAGGTCATATAAAAGGAAGTAATTTACAGCATATTATATTAGATGAAGCCGATACATTGTTAGATGATAGTTTTAGCGGTTCTGTTAATTATATCATACGAAAGTTACAGGTACATATCTATAAGAATCAGTTCTAATTTGAGAACAATGTATTCCTTGGAAAATATGATCACAGTATTAGCTATTGAGTTAAAATCAAGCGGCTGCCAGGCAGGATACGTCCACATTTTGCAAGAGATGGATAGAGAACAAGCTAATAACAAAAACAATTTTTTGTATATTCAGGGGCCATAATCCAGAAATGTATGGTCTGAAATGTGCAAATACCAAAAAAAACTGAAATTTTTGGAATATAAAAGATACATTTTAAATTTCATCAAAATTGGATAAAAATTGTGACCTCTTAGAGGGTCCATAACCTTTGAATTACATACTTAGGGGCCATCCATAAAGTACGTACGCTTGAAGGGGGGGGGGGCACGCCAAAAGCGTACAGGTGCGTACAGGGGGTGAGGGGGGGTCATTGGCTAAACGTATGTACGCTTGATTTTTTTTGATTTTTAACTTTCGGGACATGCGCACTTCCCTCACGTACATACAACGTGTGCTGCTTTTCTGATATTATTGTTATATATTCATTCTTTATGCCAAAAGCGTACCGGATCGTGCAGGGGGGGAGGGGGGGTCTGAATTTTACCCATTTTGAGCGTACATACTTTATGGATGGCCCCTTACATACAATTTGCATACAAAGAGCGACCATTTTGTCGGGCAGCTTCATTTCGATTTTCCCGAAATTCCAATCCAACCTTCATTATGGTGGAATCGTGATATTTCTAAACATTTTTTTAAAATCAGAAAAAGAGAATCCATAAGCTAAAACTGTGATTTATCTACAAGTCAGGGGCCATAATCCAAGAAGTTACGATACAATATGCGCGAGTATCAAAAGCAACCAAGATCTGTGGGTTAAAACATGCATTTTAAATTTCATCAAAATCAGATCAAAATTGTGACCAAAAGCTAGATAAAAACATGATTTTTCATACAATCGGGGGGCATTATTCAGGAAATTTCAAACCAATATGCGCAATGATAGAAAGCAACCAAGATCTTTGGGTTATAATCATGCATTTCAAGTTTCATCAAAATCGGATCACAATTGTGACCTCATGTATCACCAAAGCTTTTAAAATGTATAAAATTCTATGGACTAGATAATCAAGTCAAGCAATTGAGAAGAACTGTATTCAGACAAAAAGAAAAAATTAAAGAGGTGTATACCTGTAGTTTTATTGTTTAATAATGTAATATGAAATTGAGGGTTATATGTGATGGCATAAATTATATGATAAAGCCCCTTATATGATAAAAACATATCTATTATTATATAATTTGATTACATCACTAGCAGAAGTGGTGTCTTGCACTAAACAAATAATGCATATCGTTTCTTTTGTAGGCATCGAGTGGAGCTAGTTTTAGAGATAAAGATGTTATTGTTAATAAAGGTGTACAGTTTATATTAGTTAGTGCTACATTAGCTAAAGGTCTACAAGATATCATAGGAAATTTAATACCAGTGAGTATGTACAACAATTCATATTATATTTTCCACCTTGTAAAAATTCCAGAAATAGGTGATCTTTTGAGTATCATTATTAACTATATTCTTTTTAAGAATGTTATAGTGCAGTTGTTAGCTTGTGGTCTTAATTAATATATAAGCCTATGTCACTGGATGACTTGCAATTGTAAATAACATCTATGAACTCACGGTAGTAAAAGGTAGGCCTTACTGGATAGTGATTATGACCTTTACACTGGTTTGTATGACATTTTCATTCATGCTTAGCATAATTATGAGCAGTAACGAATGCTTCATTATTCAAAGTCTGTTTTGCTTTCATTATTTATCCTGATGAGGTTAGCAAATATATTGTTTATTTACAGGTAGATAAAATGAATAGAGTAACAACCGCAGGTTTACATCGATTGATGCCACATGTTCCTCAAAAATTTATTAGAGTTAGCAATGCAGATAAAGCAGGTATTCCTTTGCATAAACTAATACAAAACATGAGTTCAGATTAAATATAAATTTATTCTTGTTTTAATTTAATCATGTACATGTATATTATATTATACCTTGTTCAACGTGTTCTCCATCTTTTAATTGATTTTTCACATACTGCGGCAACCTTCGGATCTAGACTATGGTTGGGACTTGGGACTAAGTCTGATCTATCCTGACCATGACCATGCTCTATTATATGGTACGGCTGGTCATATAGTATGCAAATCCATGCAATTGAAGGTCGCTCAGATGCTTTCTTCAATAAAAGCTGACTCAAAGGAATTTACCAAACATAGCACTGCCATAGACTATATTATTGTACATACCAAATGGCAGAATTTTGATGGAATGAATGTATGTTACAGTCTGCATGATTTTCTAGGTATTACATAGTTGTCACCAATATCCCACCTTGAAATTTGTGTTCTATTCTGATGCAGACCAGGGGTAATTATTAAAATTGCAATAATTTTTGTTTTACAGTCTTTAAAAAATATTAATCTGTTTTCAGAACAAATAATTCAGATATTAAAAACTAAACAGAAACCCACCCTAGTGTTCTGTAATAGAAGTGAAACAGTTTATTGGTTGAGTCAAACATTATTCGAAAATAACATTGACAATGTTATGCTGTCTGGAGCTCTACTAGAAAGGGTAAAAATATTATGTAATTCTTACAATGTAGACAGGGTATGCCAACCACCAGCAAAGATGATAGAATTCTTTATGTTTTTTTAATTTGCAATTCTACTAAAAACAAAAAACAATTTATAAACTTTAAAGACACTTTCTCCATGAACAAACTGTATGATTTAAAGATATATTTGGACTAAAACCATATTCAAACTGAATCAAACTAATAATTAATCTATCAAAACTTTGGATTTGTTGGGAGATCCATTTTTCAGAATGTACTTTTCGTTACTTACTGTCCATTTATCATACATATTGAGGCCTAAGTAAATTCTTAATTTTTTTTGTACACTACTTTTTTTGCCATTTAATTGCAGAGTCTTTTGTATGTTGACACTCCTCAATGTTCCAAAAACCGCCTAACTATTTGATCAAAAATAACAACCCCTCCCTCAGTCATTAAGCTGGCAGACAACAGTCTGGTTATCAGTTAGTGATACTCTTGACATTTTTGCCCAGTGCTTGCCCCCATTGGTGTTTTTCAGGTAATCCTGTATTTTCCTAGTAAGATTGGGTGTTTATATATACTTTCAATTGACATGTATACTAAAATTGCCATACTTTTATTGGAAATAACCACCAGACAAATACTTTCGACAATGTATCTTTAACAGAAACTAGGTGGTTTCAGTCTCTTCTTGTATGTGACAAGGAATAGTGTTGTTTGTCCAACCTGCATTAGGTTCTCCAGTTTCGTCGGACTGGTGGAGACACTTGCAAACAAGCAATTTATTGAACTAAAGATGTCAGTCCCAAATAAACTAGTTTGTGGACATTAAATCAAATCTCTCTGGTGCTTGTAACTTCAATTAACCCAATGATTCACTTTTCCATTGCATTCTTCAACGTGAACCCCAAACCCCCTAGATAATTTTTTCACTTTGTGGACTGCTTGGACGACTTGGCTACTGTGGTATATGTTTTGTTTCCTGACAACCTATCTTTTATGCTATTATGGGTTAATATCTAATATTGATAATATTTTGCAGGAAAGACAGGGAGGTTTTCTACAGTTTCAAGAGGGTAAATATGAAGTAATGGTAGCTACTGATATTGCTTCTAGAGGTCTCGATACAACAAGGGTAGGTTTGCTTAATACAGGACATAATTATAATAATATTCATGATATTTGAGAATAATATAAGAACTCATTTAAACTAAAATTTCACCCTAACGTATGATAGATGGTTTTAACAAAAGAATTTTTAGTTAAAATCCACTAAAATAATATTTTGAGTTAAAATTTCATCTTAACTTATTTTAGAAACAATTTTAACTAAAAATAGCCGCCACCCTCTCCTAACTTAAAATCAAGACATTAACAAACATTGATTAAGACTACGTCGTTAGATCTATTGCAACATATAGATAGATTTTGAATAATGATAATATTGTGAATGGCCCGGGTCACATAATTTTTACATACCATATCATTCACAAAAACAATTCACATTCAACATGAGAAATACAGCTACGGTTCAACCATTTGATTTATTGTAAAGCAATTTAAGCATTTGGATCACACCCCATATTATTATTAGAACTCCAAGAAAAAAAAACGCCTAAAACCCCAGTAAACAAAACACTAAAAGAAAGTCATTTATTTATATCCAATGTCATGCAAAGAAGAGCACTCTTGTCTATAAAGACAATATCTTCGTGTACAATGGGGCATTGACAATTGTTTAATATGGCCAATATCTTGGTATTGGAAGGCCTAAAGGCCTATAATACTAGACATTTGTGGGTTATGATGACTTGTAAACAGATAAATCAATAATCTCAAATGTGTCTATTTAAAGATGCATTCCCGGGTACAAACTTTGTGGTTTGACGATATATTTGGACTAAACACATATTTAAAGTAACCAATCTATCAAAAATTTGCTTCAATTCCCTTTCAAAACTCTGTTTTCGCCGGGGATACCTATAGCTGTTAGTAAACTGTTGTTAAACACAATGTCTGCCAACTTAACTTCATTGTGGGAGGGTCCATATTTCAAAATGTATCTATCATTACTTACTTTACATTTACCACATTTTTGAGGCCTAAAAAAATTCTAAATTATTTCTGTCAACTTCTTTTTACACCTTTTAATTGCAGAGTATTTTGTACCCTGACAACCCGCAATGTTCCCAAAACCGCCTAACCATTTGAGCAAGAAATAACAACTGCTCCCTGACCTAAGCAAGGAGACAATAATCCAGCAAATCCTGTTGGGTTGACAGTTAGTGATTCCCTGACAATATTGCCGAGTCCTTGCCCCATGGGCGATTTTCGCGTAATCTAGTATTTTTCTAGTAAGATTGGGTGTCTATACTTTTCATAAATACCAAATTTTCCATAGTTTCATTGGAAATAACCAGCCGATAAATACTTTGCTGGGAACCCATCTTTAAAAATGTTATAGGCCTATTCTCATTAGTTTCTCTGATCTATACTTTATCAATACACATTATTTACCATTGAAGCCTGCAAATAAATCAAATGCCAAGTTAAAGACCAACCCATAGATACATTTTGAAGAAAATAATACACAATAAACTCATTTATTTCACCTCTCTACAACTGTCTGAATCTCTCCCCATTGACAATGTAACAGTTATTTCAGCCTGCTTACAATTTTCAGTTTCGAAGCATATTTGCTTACACCTTAAGGTCCCGCAACGTAAATGTGCAATGCGCGAGTGCAAGTAATTTTAATTAAAATCTATTTAAATAGCATTTTAAGTTAAAATCGATCTCTGTGAAACGCATAAAATTTAAAATTTCATTTTAGTGATTTTAGCGAAAGTTTAAAATTTGAATTTATGGTTTTAAATAAATCATGTCATCCATTGCCCTTTTAATCACAGTGAATGTATTTGGGGTCATCTCTATAGGCCAGTATACTAGACATGTACATGTAGGCTAAAATATCTCTTCTTAAGGCTAGACATGTACTAATAGTTTCATTTCATTGCATTCTATTTTAAAAAATGTCTTTCTTAATGATTCAGAAGAAATAGATTCTTTTGTTATATTGAATTTTAAAATATATTTTTAGGTGGAGCATATAATTAACTTTGATTTTCCACTTTTCATGTCGGATTATATACACCGTGTGGGGCGTGTTGGAAGAGTTGGTGCTCCCAACTCTGGCCACGTGACAAGTCTGATCAGTCAGAAATGGGATGTCGATTTGTTGTGGAAAATTGAGGTAAATAAAAAATTGAAATTAAAACTTGAAGATGAAGATTTCCATCATTTGGTATCCAACCGTTGTAATTATCAATTCTCAACTTTGTAAAAGAGATAATTCATGTGTTTTTTTATATTGTAACAAAAGATAATAAATGATTACTACTTGGATTGACTTTAAGAAAAATTATAGGTGCCCAATTTCATGTGCTGTCCTTAATTAAAGAATGTGCTAGGGAGAACATAAATACTACTAGATCTTGAAATATGCGTTTCCTTCCCAGTTTGACGATGGCTAGTTTTGGTTCCACGAATGATGTCATGAACCCATTTAATTTAGTATATCATTTGAATGGAGATGTCAAAAAATTCTTCAAATTCTTTAAAGCTGTCATAATATTATATATATTGTTAGAACAAAGAAATATGCTAGCTATCTCACTTTACTTGTCCCAGGCTACACTATTAATCAAGTGTGAGTTATGCTCTTGTTATGTACATTTGTTTTATATCTTCAGGTAGCAGCCAGGAAACAAAGTGAACTTCACAATGTAAACGCTAACATTAAACGTAAAATAGATGGTATTATAGCAAGAAAATAAGGAGTAAACTGATGAATGTGAATTGTGACCAATGGACAGTTTAATAAATGTTAACTTTAAGGAGAATGATATGTGGTATAGATATCTCAAAAGCTAGAATTACACCCATTTCGTCCTTAATATGAAGGAAGGAGAGCAGCTCAATGGTATCAAGAGTAGCTTTGGAATCAATAATGGATGCTTTCATCGAAACAGGATCACAAAGGACATTATTATGATACAAAAAAAATGGTTGGAGTGCCCAAGTTTAGATTTGTCATTGATTCCATAAGCAGTTTGGTTTTAGAACGTTAAACACTGTGTAATTCAACATGGCACCCGAGTGGTTTAATATGAAATAGGAACGAAATAGTACCAAATGGTTAATTTGTATTAGAGTCAAGATTTGGACTATAATGCCTTGGAAAGCGGAAGTAGGAGGCAACTAGAATGTGTCTCTCTTTTGTGGACCGATTTGAGTTTGTAGACTGTATTAACTGTCCGGTCACCTCTTGCTTGCGGTTGTGGTTTCGATACCTGGTGTGAGCGTATATGGCTTGGAGATAGGGGCGCCTTCTCAACCTCATAGGTTTCCTCCAGGTACTCCAGTTTCCTCCCACAGAAAAGACCCTTGAAAGTGCTCTAAGGTCACTAAGAACAACAACACATGAGTCCAACCAGACTGAAGAGTATTGAACAAAACTAGTCACTGAAATTCGGGATAACCAGGTCTTCATAGCCACTTTATCTCTTATATTAAGGACATTATTACTAAACTACGATTAAAAATCATAATACAGTGATTAGCTTAAAATACATAATTATTCGTTTTTGGTAAACATGGAGTAGATGTTATTGCAAGAATTTGACTTAATGTACTCTGCTTTATGACTTGTAAATTGGTAATTCCATTATCACATTACAGCATTAATTTAGATTAGAATGTTTTAAGTGTAAATGTCTTGATTTAGATAAAATGATTTGTTTTATATATAATGGATATTATCAGTTAAAATTCTCTTTGAGGCAATTAATAAGGAAACTGCATACATAATTTGTAATCAAAACAGTTCTTTATTTACAAAATGTACAGATAATAAACTAATATATATATATTTATAAAATCAGCCTTCTTCATCTTCTTTTTGCATCTGTTCTATTAATCTTTTACGCTCCTCAGCTTGTCGCATCTTACGAAGAACTAGAGATTCAAAATCATTATCTGATGTGCTGGCAGGTTTAGCAAACTCTGATACCTAGAAGAAAAGGGATTTGTTATGTAATTATCACCGCTCTTTGTGCAACTAGCCTACAAATTATTTATTCAAATGGCATGAGAGGATAATATGAATGGACCTTTCACATACACTGCCATTTGAACACAGGTTCATAGATTTTCAACCAGACCCTATTATAAACTACACAGTCACAGTGTGGTCACTGGTAAGTCAAAACAAAATTAAGGCTCTAAAATCCTGTGCATTCAAATTACAACTCTTATTATTTATAGGATTTCTATAGCTTAAATTCTGCTTCTACAAAGGGCAATATTGCAGACAAAGTTTTGTTGGAATGCATTGCCAGTTTATACAGGGTCTCAGTTGAGCACCCAATACACATTGTGTCTGTCAAACTTTCCAAGATATTCAAATTCTTAAGATGCATTAAGTTATGTTTAAAATAAAGAGCTGAATGTTCTTTCTTGCTATAACACAACACAGTTCAATGGATAACAATCACTAGTAATTTGTATGCTTGATAACGACCAGTCAATTCTTGTCGACACGTCGTGTGTTTATAATATAGTGATTGTTATCCATAGAACTGTGTTGTGTTATATTATGTTCAGTCGCTAAATGCCTTTCAAAGATTCTTTCTTGCTATAATAGTTCAAATTTCAAAAGCTAATTGTCAAGTACCATTGTCAAACTATTTAAAGTGACAATTGCCAGTCCTTTAATTAAGCGAGGTCCATTTAAACGTTAAGCAACCGTGTGGTGAGGATGGTCTAAGGCATTCAATACCTCAGCCACACAATGGTCTAGAGAGCTGAATATGAGCTTGGCATATGATTAAATATTTAAATTATTATCTATATAACATTTGAAGCCAGAACAAAAGACATGAAATAGACAGATTTAGCTCTTACATAATGCATATTTAAGTCTAAAGCCCTACAGCTAAACTACTGCAGACCAATGATAACTAAAAATTGAATTAACCTACATGAATATAACTACTGTATGGCTGTTCAGCTGCAGCTGGATTAACTGAGGATGTCATATTTACATGAGGTTTTGATTTCTGTGGTTTCCCTGATAACCAGCTGACTGTAAATGGATTTTGGGGAAGCCCATCTTCATATTCTACCTCTAATAACTGAAATAATTAGGTTTTAAAAGGCATAAAAACTTTCAATAAAAAATAAATGTAATTATTTTCATATATCTTTAAAATAACTGGGCAAGCTAACAGTAATAATGCATTAAATCAGAGTAATACATCTCAACAGCATTACTATATATCGAGAGAAACATACCTTACTTGATTGGCTTTTATCAAACTCAATTATAGCTGAACCTGATTTTTTAGCAGAAACCAAAACAAATGCTACTTCGCCATACTGTAATGAACAAAAACTTGTATTACAAATCAAATGAACTTGTCCTTTTTAAAATTAATATAAAATATTTTTCTAATTCTAATTTCAATACTAAAATGTAACACAAATGCTGCTTCCCAAAATATGAGTTAATAAAACTGAAGATGTAGGAAGATGTTTAGCAACCCCCAACATTTACCTATTCGACAGAAATAATGAGACAAAATAAACTAAACAAGTAATACTTGTAAACTAAATCATTATTTCTACAAATGTATTAGTATATATATGTAAATTATTTACGTATATAATTCCTACCTGACTAAACAATGCTTCTAAATTATTTTTATCATATCCACCATTTGATTCATCACCTTTTCTAGCCTTCCATTTGACCTGAATTCAAACAATTTATAAAGTTAGGTTGCTTTGGAATTCTGTTTTTACATGAATAAGCAGATTCTATGGAAGGGAAATGGGATTTAAAATTCATTTGACACAAACTAGGTCATTTTGGGACTAACATGGTTAAAAAAAATAATCAAAAATTCGATAGCACGTAGGATTCATTAACAATGGGAGGAAACCAGAGGACCTGGAAAAAACCGACAGGTTGGATAGGCGACCCTTTGTGTGACGTAGAAGCATGGAATCAAACCAGACCATTTGACTCAAGGATAGACCTTATGATCAAACGCGTTTACCATTTGGCCACCCAAGAACCAATGGAAGTTGTAAAAATGGTACAATAAACAATTTGATAAAAGGGATGAACATACATGTGTAGAACTAGTAGATACAATAATACTCTAAAATACTGAGTAAACAGTGAAGAATGAAAAAGGAATTAACAGTATCAATGTACCTTTATTTTTGGTGAAACTGGGACATCATCATCATCTAAAAAAAACAAAAGAAAACTTATATATTGTTACACTTAATTTAATTTTTATAACATTTTTGTCCACATGAGAGTAACATGTTGCATATATGAATCTCCTTTGTCCAATCGTTATAAACGACAATACCTTGCGGCAAATCTTTGATATAGTTCTTTAAATGGGACAGTTTAATAACATACATATAGTTGATATGATGCCTATCTTTATTATGTAATCAATAATATTCATACCTTTTCATTTCTATTTTACCACAACAATGTATTTCCAGTAGGTATAATTAATTATATTTAGCTAAACAGCAGGATTCAGGGATCATGACAAAACTCAAGACTGCTTTGCACTTTGATTCGCCTTTTCTTATTACAAAAATAGTTTAATTCTCATAAAATTTGTTGATTGTTTAGTCTTTGATGGTGAAAACAACAATCATACATCTATACCCAAACATTTTTGGGGATACCAAAAGACATATTTACATGATTTTTAGCATGGAGGCTGATAATTGAGGTGGGGTGTGTGCATGGATATATTTCTGATGCATCAATGGATGATAAAAGCACTACATACCACTAGAATCGACAGTTACTACATTTTGCTGTTTAAGTGATTCTCTCAATAATTCTTGTTCTGTTTCTAATAATTTATTCCCTTCTTTACGTAACCTCTCAATCTATTTTTAAAACAAAAACAGAAAATATTATTACAAAACAACCTGCCACTTGACCCAATTGAACATTTAAATGAGTAGACCAGAGCTGGATATATGACAAGTGCTTTCCATATCATTATTGGCCTTGGTGTACTAATATACATGTATTGTAATTTTCATTTAATTCGACAGACACAATGTTAAAGTTAAGGTGTGATCTGGCACTTTTTAGAGTGATGTACATGTATAACAATTAGAGACATTTACTTATTTCATGTGAACGACAAAATGGAGAATCTAAAATGATTTCAAAGAGATTCTCGCACTAAGAATTGGAATATGATGACTCAATATAGATTAATTAGGAAATATGATGTAATGAAGGGTTAAGTAGTTATTAAATTGCATAATTTGTTTTAAGTTTTAATTGTATTTGTTTTTTATTCTGGAGTAGAGTTTATTTGGGGTAGGGTCTACGATATGTGACATCTATGATTAGTTTACAGATGCTGTCGGCTCACATAAAAATGACAATTGAGAAACCATGAGGTAAACAGGTAGATTTAAAAGGGAAAGCAATGACTTCTGTTTAAGATTAGATTGATGAATTGTCCGACAAAGGATTAAGTCTGTCAATCATGGCAGATTAAGTAGTTAATCAAGGTAGGTGTATAGATGGTATAACACAATAATACATCAGTCACTTAATTACCTAATCAATTGCAATCTAGCCTATTGTCAATGATAATCAGGTTGAGTGGTAGTTATACACTCAGCACATTATATGAATTTTGAAATTTCGAATATTATTCACAATGTCTTGATATTTAATTAGGCATATTTTGGGCGTTTAGAGAAAAAAATCCCATCACTTGGGTAGACTGTCATTAGGTGGACAGAAAATTACGTCATAATATGCATTATAATTCATTAAGGATTAAATCTAAGAATTTATTTTATTACAATTTAGAATATATATCAATAATCCCCATCAAGGGTTTGTTCTAATAAAATGTCATTTATTACTTCTAACTAGATACAGTTTATGTTCTTTGTTTCTAAAAAAAATATTTACCTCAGATTCAAGATTTTTTTTAGCAGCTGCTTCTGTTTTATTCTGTTGTTCAGCTGAATCTTCTCTTGCCTCTAAATCTGTGAATAGAAAAAAAATAATAAATATAAATTTACATTATATGAATGTAATGGAAGGTCGTGCTTTTGTATTCATCTTTTCATGTGTAACAAGAGGAAATTGCGATACATTAGGTCATGTAAGAAACCTTCAAACTACATCTTATAGTGAAAAAGAAATGAATGAAATATTACTCTATGAAGAGGGGTTGGATGGTCAAATGGTTAGCGAATGCGTGCTGTATCATAAAGCCCGTCATTGAGTTAACTGGCATGATTTGGAATCCCTGGTTGTATGTGACAAGAAGTAGGTTCGCCTCCCCAACCTCATGGGTTTTCTCCGGTCCTCCTGTTTCCTCCCACTGCTAAAGACCCCAACGAGCAAGCAAATTATTGAAATAAAATTAAACCATATGTGTGTCCCAAAATGACTAGTTTGTGTCGAGTAGACGTTAAACCCTATTTCTCTCTCCCTATACTATGCTCCATGAAGATGGAAGGAACAGAATTACATTAGAACTTAAAAAACGAAAATCTAAACTATCAGTTCATTTGGCAGTGACAGGTAAGTGTAATGCATGAGGCTTTGCCAATCTGAACGACAGACTCACCCTACCTACAGAGAAGTGATATGCACATGACGTTATCTAAACGTCACAGGTCGCAAGATCAACGCACAGAAGTCAGTTTGTAAACAACTAAACGAAAGTACAATGACTTCGACGAACAGAAAACCCTGCGTCGTATCAGGGTTGTCTGTGCCATAACACGGACACAACTCGAGATTGAATAAAAATCCCCGGGAAAAATTTGGATTTTAAGAGAATTAGCAAGTTTAAACGAACATTTGCCACACACGGGGGCCGCACCATTGGCACTATTGTGTGCTTCGGTTGGGTCTATTTCACATATACACAATACATTCTGCTAATGTTTTTAGCGAGGGGATTGACTAATAGTTAATTTATTTCAGTTTTGAACAAAAATTTAAAACTTTAACGCAATTTTAAAAAATAGCCAAATTCTGGCTGGGATTACTGAGCAAAATGGCCATTCACTGGATACGTGCGAAAAAAAAGCCAGCTACCATAAATTCATCACGTTAGTTACCTACGAAGGCTTTGCTTATATATAATTACCTTCTTTAAGTTTTTTTCTCTTACTATCAAGTTCACGGTGGCGTACTTCTGCAGCTTTCTTGGCTTTTAAAGCTTTATCATAGGCAGCCTGTAAACACAAATAGTGAAAGAAAAATTACCAAATGGTAGTCCCAAAATTACCTGGCTGAGTTGATTCAATGTTAAAGTCCCTCAACCCTTCCTTTTCTACATGTATAGTTTTGTGTGTAAATTATGTAATGTAAGGGAAATGATGAGCATTACCCCCAACCCCCTAGACTACAGCTATTTAGGAATCTATTTTAAGCAATATTAACATAAACATGTGGATTAAAACAAGACCAACCTTCCTTACATTTGGCAAGTATAAAAGGTTATTCTGAGCAGCCGACACCAGTATTCCAGTTTTCGACATTATAGCCATGACCCAAGAGTGCTAATCAATATAACTATTCCAAGCCCAATTTCATAAAACATTTTCATTGTAATTTATACTTACTCTAGCAGCTGCATCTGTCAACAATTCAAGAGCTTTTGATAATTCATGAAACAATTCAGCTGTAAAAGAAGATGAACAAATTAATTAACATTGTCTTAAAAATGAATAAAATAAATATCTTTGTGTTGTGAAAAAAAACCCACAACACTTGAATTTTATCTGATCAGATGACAGTGTATTTACCTGCTTTTGGATTATCAGGATTTTTATCTGGGTGACATTTTCTGGCTCTTTTCCTGTAGGCACTGACAATCTATAAGTGAAAAATTGAATAACATATTATAAGAATACACTTACATACATATATACATGTAGCGCAGTTATCTGTATAGGCATTTTTTTTTCAAACATTCATACAGTTCTCTGCCTAATCTTTTTGATGCCTATAGTAATAGGTGAAGGCAAAGTCAAAAGTCTATGTTTTTCTTCTTTTTTTTTGAAGCTTCAAGGTTCTGAATTTACATTTTTGTACCCACATCAGTGTCTTTATAGCACTCTACTTGTATGTATTGGTTGACCTATTTCTATTTCATTTAATTACATTTCCATTTTGAAATGGCAGCTTACATAAAACTGGTCAAAATCCAATGAAGTGCAATGTAAAGGCACTTGACATAGTTAAAAAAATGTAAAAGATTGATTATGTAGGCCTAGTAGTAGTAATTGTGTTATTGAAAAATCCAATTCTAACTTTTTCAACTTGAGTAGTCTGAACAAATATGTTTGGTCACTGACTTGTGAAAATGCAGACAATAACACTCTTGCTGGCTTGACAGGTCCAGAAAAAAAATCAGCCTTATTCTAACTACTAGATGTTTAAGTGTCCTACCTGTTGTGTAAATTATCCATTACAACCTATCTTACCTGTCTAGAGGGTTCGAAAATATGTTTAAATCCAAGTTGCATTTGGAAGTGCTTACGTAAGGCTTTCCAAACCATGTTACGACATGTAGTTGAATTTTTCCAATTTTTAAAATTAGGTGGGTTAGGATGAAATTTGTATCATTTATTAATTGGAATATTGTAAAATAGTACAATTTGTTGACCAGAATAAAGATTGGGACAAATTATTCAGTTACAACAAGAGTGTTATTGGGGCTTTAAATGAACTTGGTCGCTTTTTGCACAAGAACTTGCCATAAGATTATTTTTCCTTATCTTGGTTAAGCACCATACAATACACCATACAGGGAAAAAATATGTTGTCTTGCATAATTTCTGGATTAATTAATATTGGTCTGTAACACTAAGTGTTACATGTAAGTGGAGTTATCTCCCTTCCATTACCGCGCATACGCTTATTACATGTTGTATAATGGCTGTCTTTTTGGTTTTCTCTCTTTGTTTAATCTGTACCACCATGTCCCTGGGGGCCCTTGATTACTGTGTGATGTGTCCTGTGTATCATGCTTATAAAATATAATATAATATTTCACCTCTTTTTCTGTTGCCTCTGCTGTGACATCAAGTAACCCGTAAAGATCTAATTTCATTATGTCTGATGGTGGCATTTTCTTTCCTTAGTTTTCACAAAAATTAAATAATTCAATCATATCATATAAATAATACAAATATCACCAACAAAAAAGAAAACTTTCTGTTTACAGTTTTACAACGATTGTCGTTGGTGGGTCAATATCTGGTTTGATGTCGGAAAATGTAAAAAAATAACAGGTTATTAAATTTTAGATTTGATTTAATTCCAATGAAAATATCATTTGCATCTGATTGATTTTCTCCAAGTCGTCGATGAATTGGAAGTATTTTACGACACAAAGAACGTTTTACGGTAGCGAGTGGTTGTAGTCCCGATTGTCACAATGTGAAAGCGACTTTTAGATCGAGTCTTTAAATAGCCGTAAAGACGAAATGATAACAAAAGTTGATGTGACACTCCTAAAAAGTTAAATATTATGACACATAAATGCCGGTAAGCATGACTATCATATGATTAGTAGATCTGTCATTGTAACTTAACCAATTATCCAATAAGCAGGTGCCTGTGTTTCATCACACATCTTAAAAACTCCCTTCTCCAACCTACATTGTTTATGTTATGCATGGAATTTTGAGGTGTTGAACTTGAAATGCAATATTTAGATGTGTCACCCTCTTGTGTCGCCTGGCGTTTTGTGTCAGTCCGTGGAGACAAATATTTGAATGTTTCGATTATAAAAGTGTTACGGATTTAAATGGCAAGTTTTTATTATTTTTACCTCAAGCTTTTGTAATAATATTTTATATTATATTTATAAATATATAATTTGCTGAAAGTGCATGAATCTATAATCTTTTAAGTTTTCACTAAACAGTTATTATCAGTGTTAGCTGTATATTAATCTACAGGTTTGACTTGCCTTGCATGCTTGAATAATTACTTTCATCAGATAAATTACATGTTTTCATACAATAGCAAGATTCAGCTAGAATATATTTGGGCTCTGTTTAGCGTTAGTTGGATACCAAATTTTGCAATTATCATTCTGTGCACTACGTACAGTAGTGACTGTCATTGTGACTAAATTATGTTGGTTCTAGTTCAGTTGATTCATCAAAGTTATAGTAATATTGAAACCACTTAATACCATTAATCATCAACGGAATTAAATTTAATTGTAAGTTTGTATTAATTATGTCAATTATCAAAAAAATACACTTCTAATTACTTTTATACGTAATGTAAAATAAGAAAATAACCTGATGGTATGAAACAACTGAAAGATACATTTTGGAAGATCAGATAAAGGGCTGACAGTTCTTACTATAATAGTTGAAAACTAGATTATGTAAAGGGAATATGCTAAAAGTTTCAGTTAAACTGCTTTACTCTAAGCCCAGAAAAGAAAAACTTATTTTAAAAATCACTGTATCCTCAATTGTCATTGTTAGTGCCATCACGATAATTAACACAATCTTGACTACCGGTATTCATTTTTGCAGTTAATCGTCAACAGACATTTAACAGCAGATCAGATAGATTTAAACCCAAAGTAAATCAGACATGTTTGGTGGCATAGAGAGATATTTAGGGTCGTTTTATACATGTACATGTATGTTAATACATGTAGATGTTTAATTAATAGTTTATATAACATTTCAGGCTTAAAGAAAGACCTCTTGCATACATTTTATTAATCGGGATTATTTAGTTTTTGAAATAACTTTTTTATTAGCCTACATGTACTTTTATAAGAATTTATATTTTCTTGCAAATAAACTGTTTCTAACAGTCAGAGTAGCCTAGTAATTAATTAAACTGTCTGATTAGGCAGGTTTAATAGTGTACATATTATAGATTGGTTTTAATATGAGTTTCAATATGACAGACTACATATATGTAATGGCAATCATATTTAGTTACAAAATATGCAGATGCAAGTTAAGTAATGTACATGTAGGCTTCTCTGTACTGTTTACAACTGACATACAATTTCTTGTTATAAATTATTTTCATATGCAGAGCCAAAATTAACCACAGCACGATCTGTATTCCAAGTGCTATATTTGTTTTCACCATTCTACTTGACGAAAAGGCAAACTCATTGACAATTTCATGATAATTTGAAAATCTGTGGGTTTTGTTGATAAAGGTGTTATGTTGAGATCATGTTGTTTTGGGTAGAGAGAGGATTTGTCAGTTATCCTACACTGTATGCTGTTGTATTTGTATAGAGCAATAAATTGACCATAAATTGTATATTACTATACCAGGTTAGATGTACATGTTGGTAAGCTCACCAGATCTTGTAGTTACTTGAATTTATTACATTATCATAATATCAAATATAATGGTCCACAGGATATTTACAGTGCATAGTATACCGGGTAGTTAGTATTTTATACACAGTATTATCTTTTGTATATACCGGTACATGTAACCTTATGACTTCTATCTTATAATCAATATAACACACAAGCTGAATTTGTATGCAATTATTCTACATCTTGTGATTTGTGAATATATTTAAATAATTAAAAATATGAAATCTGTCAGTTCTTTACTTAAAGTTTCATGTTGTACTCCACACTCATCAGAAGAAAAATACAGTATAATATTAATGAATAAATTAATGTACGTTAATATTCTTAGCTGAGATTTTAATCAAATTGGTAGCACTACTTCACAGAGCACTGTACACTAAATGTATCGGTAGATCAATTTTGTTAAACTTTATGTGCAAATACAATAATTATAATTATGCTCTTTGTAACTACATGTATGAGGGGTGTGTGTGAATACAATATGAGATTAAAAGTCAAGTGTTATTATTAGTTAAAATTGAATTGTTTGTATTATTTTACGATGAAAGATAATAGATGAACTAAAAGATAACCAAGGTGGTCAGCCTTGTCAGCTTTTAAAACAGGTTTTGATTAATTTAATTGCTGATGAAACTTGTTTGGTACAAAAATAATAAGATGAACTGTTATGGCCTGAGTACTCTGTGTGTGTACTGGCCACATAATACTGGTGACAGCTTATGGTTGAAGTAAATAACAATATTTTATTATATTGTATCATTTCACATGCCGCCAGTGATATACATGTACATGTACATGAGACATCGAAAATATTTTAAAATATTACTACACTACTTACATGTACTTGTATTTTTGTATTAATGGCCTACATGTCGACAAAAAGTGTACAATGTAGGCCTACATGTACATGGTAAGATATGTACATATACATGTACATGTAGGTCTATTTGGATTTTGGTTTAAAGACAAGTGTCTTATTTCAAAAATAAAATACCTTGAGGTTCTGCATTATTAGTTGGTTATTATTAAGATTAGTAGTAAATTAATATCTCTTATTAATTTTGTATAATTCTAGATAGAAAAGATAAAAGGAAATAAAGTAAAGAAAAAAAGAACAACAAAAGAAATTCCTCGGATTGAATGAAAAACAGTGGAGTCCGGTAGATGTGATCAATTACAATGCCCTTTAAATGGAGATTAAAGAAAACAAAACGTTACGAGATTTCAACAAAGAATGCTTTCATTGTGGGAGTTTATTTACTGGATAATAGTTTCTTAGAATGCACATTAACATCGGATAGCACAGGACACGAGTGTTTGGATAGCATTGCTCAAAGAATTGAAATAACGGAGGTACGTGGCTTATGCAAACTTATTTAACGCTTCTACATCCACACTTAAAAAAGATAAATTTTTCAATCAGTGGAACTATAGGATAGATGTTTTCATTTTTTAATCACATTGTTATCTTTTTACCCCTTAATAATACATGGTTGTCTTAAACAAATTCCTGACATTTGTAAGCTTAGTTATAACTACAAATATATATGTAAGATGTTTGCTTTTTAAATATTTTCTTAAATCAACAGGCTAATTTATCTGTATAGTTTTGTTTTTATTCTTCACCTTTTATTATATGTGTGTCAGATGTCAATTCACTGTATATAGAGTTCATACATGTATGGGTGTTGTACAAAAGGCAGGTTTGTGCTAACCCCTTCTGGAAATCCTGCTACAGCTTCTTGTTTGAGGAGAGCTTGCTCTTTTAAATTTTGATGGATGTTTTTCAAATTTGGTATAATTGTTTCAATTTGTTCACAAGGTACAGGACACAGTGGAATGTTTTAGAATTGGATGGGTATACATTAATGTATACCCAAACCTGTAGATGAGGCAGAGATTTTTATTCCAAAATGGGCATTTCAAGGAGGGGGGGGGGCATTTTTTTTACATTATATCCAGATTTTTACCCTGTAATTTTATATATTTATTTAGTCACAGAAAAAGTAATCTCGTATTTTGTTTTCGCCCCTGTTCGTTCATCCATTGTCAACAATTTACATGTACCTGGTACTTAAATGCACTTTAGAGGCTAAAGTTGTCTTGAGTCAAAGTTGAAAGAAGTGTATTTATTATCATTTAATTACCACTACACATGTACATGTAGAACCTTTCAAATTCTAATTTTTTCTCATACATGTTGGTAATTACATGTACTGTATGGGTTGTTACTCTTGTAGTGTCTGGTAAATGTTCCCATTACCTACAAAAGAATCAATATTTGACAACATTGTTTGTGGACTGTTGGGTTGACTTCGCTGCTTTTATGTCCCGTTTCCTAGCTAACTATCTTTCATTTATACACTCCAGCCAAAGCTTTATGGCCTCCTTAAGAAATGTAAGCTATTTGTAAATTTATGTACATGTACATGTACGTACATGTACATGTATGTCTATTTTAATTTAAAATTTTCATTGGGTTGAAATTCAGAATATTTAAATTGTTTATAATTATATGAGATTGAAGCTTGTTCAAGCAGTGTACTTCATCTGACTTTGTCAATATGAATTCTGAAATGAACATTTGTTTTAAGGACAAATATATATGCGGTATGCTAAAGTCAATATGTACAACATCACAACTTTAATATTCATCACAACTTTTTTTTTGCAATGGACCATTCTTTTGTTGAAAATGTTGTGTACGATTAATGAGGAGTATTATAGTCCCGGTATTGTACGTATTGTATCGAAGGATCGCACAAATTGCTACAGTACTAAATGCTGGACTAATGCCTAGACTAGAATTTCTTTTGAAGTTTAAGTGTAACATTTATCAAAGTTGCTACTTCAGATTTAAAGCCTAGTTCTCTTTTATCAGATTTTTTATTGGCTAATTTAGATTAAAAGAATACAGTACCGTACTTAAGAAGTTCTGATCCCATTTTGCTGGTAGTTTCTGATTAATAAATGTACATGTTTGAACAGTTTTAAGCAACCTACATGTATAAATGAATAACGGAAAATATTGATGTTCAAAAATTAACTTCACTGCATTGATGTTTCTAGTTATAATGGTTTGTCTTTAATTCAGTATATTATTAAAGATGTAAGAGCTGGCTGTTCTTGCTATAATAAATCAAAAATAGAAAATGAAAATAACTATTTTGAAAGTTTCATTCAAATTACGTTATTCTTGGCGTAATTACATGTATGACTGAAGATGTAGAGTACATGGACAATGTAGTTCATTTGTTATTGTAGCAATGGTACTTGACAACTGAGACTAAGTTTCAATTATAGATTTTATCATTAAATTTTTTAATTTCACCAATTGCGATTGTTTAAATCCATTCATATTCCAGCCACCCTATGATCTAGAGGGTTGATTATAGGCTTGTTTTTGTGAATAGATGTCTAAATAATAATTTATAAGATTTGAAGCCAAAGTAAAAGAACTGCAATTGGCAGATTTAGCTTGTACATAATACATGTTTAAGGTATTTAGTATTATTAAGTTGAAAAAAGACAGTAAAGAATTGTGTTAGAAAATATAAAGTAAACAATAAAAAGTATAGATAGACAATATATAGCCTACATACAAAGAAGAGTGCAAATTAACAAAATTCATGGAGAGTCATATAACCTCTAAAATTACCCAGGTTACAACATTCCCCAGATTACTGTCACACATCATCACTATGGAAACAGTTGCCAAAACACACAATGGGAGATTATTTGTCTGTCTGGCCCTTCTGTAATCTTTTATCTAGATTATCATCATTAAAGTCATTTAAACTTAGTGATTAAAAGACCTTGATCAAAAGTCAAGATTACAGGCCATTGTTTTCAACAACCTCCATTTAATTTGCAAACAGTTGAAAATGTTGTTTTGGGGGGTTTTAATTTTCTTTAAACTCTAGATGGTTTTCTTGTGAAAATCTGTGAAAATTGTTTGCAGATACATCCATTTTGCTTCATTTCCAGAAAAAAATAGCATTAAATAAAAACCATTTAAGTTCAAGTAAATGTATCGCCCATGCCATTGGTTATTTTCGATATTGTACATGTACATTGTATATTAGTAGTTCTTTACCGATATTCCTTGGGTAGAGATCAAGAGGGAGAAGCAAGTAATGGATTTTTTTTCTGAATATAAATCCTACTATATAAAACTATAGATAGAATCTAATACATGTATATCTACATGTACATTTGTCATATACTGTCATATGTATTATACAAATTGCATGTCAGGGCCATGCAGGAGTAATGTGAGACAGTTATGAACAAGGATTAAAAAGGATTGCTGCAACTGTTCATGTACACCAGTTGGTGCAGATACATAGAGATGTTTGGTCTCTCTGCTGTGTATCTTTCTACCAATTGTAATCAGTCTAGCCTGTTGCTATTTATGAAGCAAAATATTTTATGAGTCATCATTGACTGTCACTTTAATTAGTGGGTACTCCCATTAGATGTTGACCCCTGGTTACAAGGTCAAATTACAAACATGTAGCTATTAACAGTAGAGTAGTCTTCTGTACCTACATGTACATGTACATACTGTACAGCACTTCATGATGTACAATGTAGGAGTGGACAAGAACATATTAATACTACAATGTCCAAAAATATTTGTACCAACTTTGAATACATGTACATATTATATCTCATTAGGTTAAACAAGAAAAAATATGTGTATTACAAAATTAGTAACTTCTGGTTTAAAAAAATCCAAAACTTTTTGTACGCGTACATTGAAATATGGTCATATATTGTCGTTGCCCCCGACAATATCCGATCGATTTTAAATTTATACACAGTATTTAAGGTAATGAGACAAAGAAGCCTCTTTCGATAGTTACTGTCAGAGTTATAGTTTAGACAATATTTTATTCAATAAACTGAAAGGATTGAACAACATGCAAAGGCCATATATATTTTCTCTTATGTGGACGCTCTAGAGGCTAAAGTTAATATCTGATAGACTTCAAATTTATACACAGTACTGTACATGTATTTAAGGTCATGAGACAAAAAGCCGATTGATTTTCAGCCTTTTCTGATAATTACTGTCAGAGTTATACATGTAGTTCAAACAATATTTTATTCAATAAACTGAAATGGATTGACCAACAGGCAAAGGCCTATATTAGTTCTCTCCAATTTTGGACGCTCTAGAGGCTAAAGTTAATATCCGATAGACTTATACACATTATTTAAGGTCATGAGACAAAGAAGCCTGTTGATTGGGAAGCCGATTTATATAAGCCATTGGCTTGTTTCGGTATCCCGTGAATAAAATATTGTTTAAAAAAAAAAAGCCTGTTAATTTTCAACAAATTCTGATTATTACTGCCAGAGTTACAGCCCTTGATCACTTGTAGTTGTTCTAGATGCTAAAGTTGATATACGATTTACTTTAAATTTATACCGGAGTTTAAGGTCTTGAGACAAACAAGTATATTGAGTTTCTGATACATGTAATTACTTAATGAGTTGTTACCGGTACTCTTAATCAGATTTTAGTGTATTATAAATGTTTTATTACCGAAAATAGTAAAAACATGCGGCAACTCTTGTTGACTGCTCAGAAGATTTAGCTGCTGTGGGCATATGTTTTGTTGCCTGGCAACATATCTTTCATTCTGATATACATCATATTGATTAAAGAAGGCAATTCTCTTACCCAATACTACCCACATTCTTTGACACTGCTAATTCGACTTATTGGTCAATTTATATCAACATTAATGTTATCTTACTGGGAATATCAATAGGCTTCTGATATCCAATATTTAAGACAAAATGATAATTTTAAAATTGGCACATGAATTGCATAGCAGAATGCTTTAGAGCGCCATTTGTAATGATACGATCCCGATGAACAATGCTCAACATACATGTACCTCACTATCCTTGCAGAATATCCAGACACCAAGGTAAATACTTCCATTCAATTCATATACATTCATATTACAATTCATTCATATTACATTAATATATGCTTTTTGACGGTATACAGTAATAATTGCCCCAGTGAAATCCCCCCAGTAAAAATCCCACTCATAATACCCCCCCCCCCCCTTTCAGAAAGTACATGTAGGTAAAAATACCCCCTAATATATGAAATGTACAATTAATTGATAAACATGGTTTACTATCTTAAAATTATGAACATTTTTGTAAAACTTTCTCTGTAAATATTCGTATCATATAATTTTTTTATATATTTGATGCTATTTGTTCAAAATAACTTTAAAAAAAGAATATGACAAAATATTTTGTGTAAACACTTTAGCAGAAAAATAATTGAATTTATCTTGGTCAATTGTTATTGATTTTTTTGAAAAAAGTATTTTCATTACGGGATTATTACCACTTGGATTTGTAATGGTGGGGGGGGGGTAGATTATTACATATACATGTACATGTACCTAGATTCTTTTTATACGCCCACATTGAAATGTGGTCGTATATTGGCGTCGCCCGATCCGTACGTACGTCCGTCCGTCGTCCACAATTTCTTGTGAACGCTCTAGAGGCTAAAGTTGATATCCGATTGACTTTAAATTTATACACATTATGTAAGGTCATGAGATGAAGAAGCCTATTGATTTTCAGCGATATCCGATAATCACTGCCAGAGTTATGGCCCTTGATCACTTTGAAACATCTTGTGAACGCTCTAGAGGCTAAAGTTAATATCCGATTGACTTTAAATTAATACACAGTGCTTAAGGTCAGGAGACAAAATAGCCTATTGATTTTCAGCGATATCCGATAAATACCGCCAGAGTAATGGCCCTTGATCACTTTGAAATATCTTGTGAACGCTCTAGAGGCTAAAGTTAATATCCGATTGACTTTAAATTAATACACAGTGCTTAAGGTCATGAGACAAAATAGCCTATTGATTTTCAGCGATATCCGATAAATACCGCCAGAGTAATGGCCCTTGATCACTTTGAAATATCTTGTGAACGCTCTAGAGGCTAAAGTTAATATCTGATTGACTTTAAGTTGATACACCCTGTTTAAGGTCATGAGACGAGGAAGCCTATTGATTTTTAGCGATATCCGATAATTACCGCCAGAGTTATGGCCCTTGATCACTTTGAAATATCATGTGAACGCTCTAGAGGCTAAAGTTAATATCCGATTGACTTTAAATTGATACACAGTGGTTAAGGTCATGAGACGAAGAAGCCTATTGATTTTCAGCAGTATCCGATAATTACCGCCGGAGTTATGGCCCTTGAACACTTCAAAAAATCTTGCGGATGCTCTAGAGGCCAAAGTTAATATCCGATTGACTTTAAATTTATACACTGTGTTTAAGGTCATGAAAAGAAGAATCCTATTGATTTTCAGCAATTTCCGATAATTACTGCCAGAGTTATGGCCCTTGATCACTTAAAAAAATCTTATGGATGCTCTTGAGGCCAAAGTTAATATCCGGTTGACTTTAAATTTATACACAGTGTTTAATGTCATGAGAAGAAGAGCCCTATTGATTTTCAGCAATTTCCGATAATTACTGTCAGAGTTATGGCCCTTGATCACTTCAAAAATTCTTGTTTATACTATAGAAGCTAAAGTTTACATCCGATTTACTTTAGATTGAAACACAGAGTTTAAGGTCTTGAGACGAACAATGAATTTTGATAACTTGAACAGCTATATCCATGATATTAAATGTTTAGTATACTAAAGGTTCGCATGGTGGAGAACTTTATCAAAGCCAAACAAATTCTTATGATTTTCTGATAATTACTTTTTAAGTATTAAAGTGAGTTGTTACTCTTAATCAGATTTTAGTGTATTATAAATGTTTCATTATCGAAAAAATTTAAAAAATGCGACAACTCTTGTTGACTGCCCGGTCGATTTAGCTGCTAGGGGCGTATGTTTCGTTGCCTGGCAACCTATCTTTTGATCTTATCGATAATTTTTTCAGACTCATTTTTTTGGATTACGATATGTGACGAAGAAATTACATTTTCACTGGGTAGATTTAGAGAGACCATTAAAGAAACAACTGGATAAACAAGCACAGATATCCTGCCATCCACCATGTTTATATTTTGGAGTTCAATTTTATGTTGCTAGTGCTCACAGAATCCCAGATGAAGTTGCCAGGTAAATACATATTTTTATTTGTACAAAATATGTGACGAGGACACATCAAATGGTCACGGGTTGTGGGACTTGGGTGTTCATTTAAAAATAATTTAAAATACCAGGTACCCCATGTTTGATAATTTTAAATATATTTACAGAAATTTTAACATATTTACTTTACTACCTTGTTTAAATCTAGTTTAGATAATGTTTTGCTACAAAAGAGTTATCTAAAGCCTATTAACTTCCTATGTACAAATTGGGTGTTTTGAATATAGAGCCTACGCATATATCTGGACTAAAAACACATTCAAACTAATTAATCTATCAATATTATAATTTGCTTCAAATGTAGCATAAAACTTTGTATTCTCAAGGAATTCCTATGCTGTAAAAAATTTATTTGAAGAAGTACTATTTGTGTCAAGTGACTTGGCGGTAGCAGAAAATGTCAAGCCGGAGGCAAATTCATTGCATATAAAAAATGATGTTGTCTTTATTTGCTGTCAATTTACCATAAATTCTGGGGTTACCTCCTGTCCACTTCATTTTCCCCCTTTTAGTCTCAGAATCTGTTGTACATGTACGTTTAAGTCTCTCACTTTTACCACGCCTAGTATTCACTGTCATGTTTATCAACATATACATTAGGCGATCCGAAATGAAAAGAGATCAGACAATCTATGCGTGTAACCTTTGATGTTACTCGAGCAGACAACCCTAAATGTATCCAGTATTTTTCTAGAAAGACTGGATATCTCTGCTTTCCATATACAGTTGTATACCAAAATTGCCATACTTTTAGCGGAAATAACAACCTGATTAATACTTTTGTGGGAATCTATATTTAAGTCATAAAAAAGATGTTTTGCATACTTTCTTAGCCTAAATTATTTTTAAGCTGAATTATTATCATGATTATGTATAACTGATGGTACATCCTACATGTACATGTAATATGAAGCTAGTACAGTACATGTACATGTGGTTGTTGTTGTTATAACTGTTGTCTTGTGTGATTTATCTGTCAACTACCACATTCCACAAAACAAAGATAAATTTAACAACTTCTCATCAACAGAAAGACAGTCTCAAATAGAATACAATGTATGGGGTACAGATAACCATCTAGAAAATTCAAGTCTTTAACTCACCTTGCAATATTTAACAGAAAGACAGTCTCAAATAGAATACAATGTATGGGGTACAGATAACCATCTAGAAAATTCAAGTCTTTAACTCACCTTGCAATATTTAACAGAAAGACAGTCTCAAATAGAATAAAATGTATGGGGTACAGATAACCATATAGAAAATTCAAGTATTAAACCACCTTGCAATATTTAATTGAATATTTATTATGAATCGCAAATTATAACTTACATGGACACTGATGATTTTTCTGTTTTCTTATCTCTATAACTTTGAGGTTACATTAAATTACTACATGAACAATGTACATGTACATGTGGCTTATTCCACTCAACACAAACAAACTACATGTAGATCATTTTGGGACAAACATGACAAATTTTATATTCAATAAATTAGTAAAATGCATAAATATATGTCTCTGGATGTCACAAAAACACTAATAAATTTAGTAGTTACTTCTTGTATAGATTATTTTAACCCTGTCCACCCCTCAAACAACTTGAAAAACTGCAAAAAGCTACAACACTCCTCCGTTCACCCTATTTCTAGAACATACAGGGATCATATCACAGTATTCACACCTATTTTACATGTATATAAAATACACTGGCTTATGGTAATTTTTAGAATTGAATAGAAGTTTTTAATATTAGTTTTTAAATGTATAAATAGCATTGCACCTACTTATCTTTTAGTAATCTTTTATGTTTTTATGAACCTTGTCGATAATTATGGTCTTCTAGTGATAATTTGCCAATCATGTTGGTTTTGGCGAGAAAGCTTTTGAGGTTGCCGCCCTGAAACTGTGAAATAAACTCCCTTATTTGGTTTGGTCATGTACTTTAAAAATTCTCTTAAAACACACTTGTTTAAAAAAAAAGCTTTTGATTAATTTTTTATGTAATAATTATATCTATAATTTTATACATTAAGTTATATTTATAGCACAGCTTTCATGACTTAACAGCTTTTAACCTTGAGACGGCAATCAAGATGTTAAACCAGTAAACGAATGAAGCGTGCTATAAATGACTTGTAACATTGACACCTACTCAACATGCTTGTTGTTATTTCACAGAAAACCCACCCCACTCTCTATATGATTTCTGCTAAAACTAGTGTAAACCAGCAAAAGAGTGCAATAACATTGAACAGATCTAGTTACTTCTCGGTTAAACCCCACCCAAACTACTAGAGGGAAAACAATCTGCTTATTCAACAAAAAGAACAAAGGAAGATTTACAATTTCTTTCCCTATCTTTTATATCCATTATTCACTATTTTTATGTTTTAATCCTTTATTTGCCTTGTCATTGCCAGGCGCGGATCCAGGGGGGGAGGGGGGGCCCAGGGGGGCCGTGTGTATCAGCTTTTTAATTGATGATATAAACTGATTTTTGCATTGTCTCTGCCCTGGCAATGCGACGAAGGCTCTGGGGACTACACCAAACCACTAATACTTGCGGCACTCTAATGATTACCATTTATTACAATGTATGGGCCCCCCCTTGAAAAAATCCTGGATCCGGGACTGATTGCTGTACGTGTATATCATTATTATCATATTATGTTTATTGTAAAGCATTATTGAGCACTTTTATGGAAATGGTGCTATATAAAGTTAAACATTGATAAATAATAATAAATGTTTTAATTGTTAAATTTAAATTCATATTTATTATTTTCAGATTTCACTATTACTTACAGTTGAAGAATGATATCATTGATGGTCGTCTGCCATGTTCTGTAGAACAAGCTGTACGATTGGCTGCTTTGAGTTTACAAGGTAATACTCTTTAACAACATATTTCGAATTGTAGAGAATTCCAGAATGTTTAGTCGATTACCCCCTAATTCATCTACATTATCTGTCAATTTAATTGCATATTAAATCTACTGTATGTGTATGTGCAGTTTGTGCTTATCTTATTGTTCATGTCTATCGTGATTATAGCTTAATACATGTAGCTGCTATCAAATTATTATTTCATAGTACCTGTACCGGTACCAAAAGTTAGTGTCATGCGCAATTTTTTATTTACTGTTTTTTGCCAGAACTGCAAAGTGTAATACACTTTACTACCGATATATTGATGTTATTTTCTTTATTCAGCTGAATTTGGCGACTGTGAATATGATAAACAGAATCCAGCATATTTTAAAGACCATCCTCTTTTGCCAAAAGTAAGTCCTTTATTATTTATAGTTCAAACTCAAAGCAATCAGTAAATGATTTAATCCATATTTTTCTGCCACAGCAGAAGCAAACATGATATCTGAGAGTATGATGCCACAATGTTTAATTATAATTTGTATGCTAATTGATTGTGTTTTCTAGTCTATGACAAAAGATGAATCAACATTTATGGAACTATTATCAGATGTTATCAATGGTCACTATCGATTGCATGGAGTTCATGGAATTAAAGCAGAAATACAGTATATTAAAGAAGTTCAACAAATGGATGGATTTGGTACAGAATATTACATAGCTAAGGTGGGAAACATACTCATTTTGTATAATTCTGTTCTAAAAGTGAGAAGTTATTCCATAAGCTTCCATATTGCAGGCCAACACATTAATTGAAGTATTAATAAATTTTTACAAAAAGAGTTAGTTTTATAGAATGAAATTCATATTCAGTTTCATCGTCGTCCCCCCCCCCCTTACAAGATGAATCATTTTCCAATTTGTAAAGGAAAGAGCTATTTGTACAAATTTCAAGTTAATCATAGCTTTTCAATGTTAATATTTTAAGTAGTGATGGGCCGATATGGCACCTGAAGGTTTTACCGATATCAGATATTGACAACCAAACATATCGGCCGATACAGATAATTACTGATAGTTGGGGATATTAAAGTATTACGCATTGAAATACCTCGAATGGCATGATAATCTATGTAGATACATGTATAGGTCATAGTTAGTCGGTACTATTTTACCTCAAGAATCAAACACGAGCCCGCTGTCCTTTGAAGTAATAATTGGGTCCAATTCCTATACAATCACACACTCACTAGGCTATCTATTACAAGCCTGATTATTTAATGTATAATAAAGTCAAGATAATCATATTTAAGAGTTGATTACGATATAATTCTCTAAATTGATCGGCGCCCGTATGTCTAAAATAGATGACAGAATGTTTCATTCAGTAATGAATGATACAGGTACATCAAAGAGAAAAGCTTCATGACTTGTCGGTCAACAATGGCAATCACATGACATATTCTCCTGCCAAAATAAAGCCATCTAATCGGTCATCTGAACTTTTTGTTGGTAATATTATTAATTAATAAAGTATGATCTATAATATGAGTTATTATTTGTTGATACAATGTATGTCTAATACATCAAATGGCATGATAATCTATGTATATTATATGTCATAGTTAGTCGGTACAATCAAAAGTTTTATCGGATGGTATTGTCGCACATGGAATGTCTGTCGGCACATGTGCAGAAATGGTATTCTAAAAATAATTCTTACTCTGTGCTATGGCGAGATCTGGGACCGGTTGCTCAAAGCTCCGTTATCTTTTAACCCCTTGTGGACGGGATTTTCGACTAAATGACGTAACCCTGGACGGGATTATTTTGGGGAAAAATCCCTTTTTTTAAATGTGAAGTTATCTTGAATCTGCTTGGCTTAAATTCTTAAAAAAGAATTACTATTGTAATTTTATGATGTTTTGAGTTCACAAAATTAATTTTTCCTTGCCTTATTTTTCGATTTTAATCCAGGAAGTTGCGTACTCACATCGTTAGAAATGTCACCCGACACCGAATTCGAATGATTGTGATAATTAATTACCACGTTGTCGGCCCCTAACAGCCGTCCACTCATCAGAACCATTTTCCTCCGAACCTTCTAATGAAGACACATCATTATCAACGTTATCAGGGCCACTTCTCGCGAATATTTCATCCAAACTTTCGTCGAAAGACCGCTAGTGTTCCTGGCAACCGCCATTGTTTACATGCGTGCACTATGTGCACTGATCTATATATAGATCAGTGGTCGTGTATATGAAGAAAATTACACAATAAAATACACGTGCTGACATCTAGAACAATGGAAGATAACTAGTTTATGACCTCAAGACAAAAGGGGATTCCCTGTGCTAAATTTAGCGTGTATAAATGAGGACTGATTCGGGGTATCACGTGTGACGTGTTAACACGTCACCCGTCCCTGGGCACGGAAAATATTTGCGTGTTAACACGTCATCCGTCCACAAGGGGTTAACAATCCGTAACTTTAACGGAGAGAAAGATTGTTGCTGGAAATAAAGGCCCGAACATTCTGTGGTGCAAATTTTTCCTACAGATTTATGCCAATATTTCTAAAGGAAAAAAAACTATTCTTTAGTGTTTTTTTGTAGTAAATTTAACGCAAACAACACGTTACCAGGATATATATGTCCGTTAGAGTTTAACTGATCGTTAAAATATCTTAGTTATGCAACCATCCCCTGAACTCATAAACAGTATGTGAATAGGATCTTAAAAAATAATGGAGACCAGTAAGAATTTTCTACTGTTTATTCTTTCCTCTTATTACGGTCCCTATGAGAGCAATGTATTACCTGTAAGTCTAAATAGCAAACCACGCGGTGTGAGAGTCCTGTGTTACCCGTAGGTCTAATAATAGCAATGATTTGTTCAAAACTCGGATAATATTTCAAAAGTATTTACCGAGTCCTTTTGAACAAATATCGGCACTCCAATATCGGCAAAATTGGCTCATATCGGTCGATACCGATTTCTTTAGATAGGCCACTTATCGGCCAATTACCGATATTAAAACCGATTATCGACCCATCACTAATTTTAAGGTGACAAAAGTAATAAATTTATACTCCATTCCAATTCCATTTCTTTTTCTACAGTTTAGAATTTAATTGACCTAACATGTTAATTTGACTAAACTTTTTATTTTGCTGACTTTATCAACATGGAAGTGAGACTTCTTTATCTATGGATAAATTATTGTATTCTAGGATGATTCAGGAAAGGAGTTATATCTAGGAACGTCATATATTGGTCTCTTTGCTAGATTTCTAGATCGTCAACCACCAGTTTTCTTTCGGTATGTACAGTTCTACACATAAAAATAATAATACAAGATTCTTTTATTAGATATACATGTATATACCAATATTTACATGTAAATCATTACCTTTACATAAAGTATAAAAGATCAAAAACAAATCTCTTCCTGTGAAGAATAAAGCACTGATCCTATCATCAAATACAGTCTGCCATGCATGTTGGAAGGAATATGACATAGAATGTTGATTTATTTCAGATGGGCAGAAATTGCACGAGTTTCACAAAATAAAAAGAATTTAGAAGTGGATACATCAAAAAGTTCAGCTCAGTATACACTTGTAAGTATTCTGTTCTATTTTAGTATGCACAGCCCAAAAATATGTAGTCAAATTTGTCAGATTCAACTGAATTTTGTCTATCTCAAAATGAAATTCTTGTTTTTATGTCATTCATATCAGTTGTTATCAAACATAGGTTTTAATTATATATACCATATTAAATATATTGAAAATTTGTATAGTATGATTTATTCATAATTTTTAAATTGAGTACTGTGCAGGTATATACAGGTCTGTACATAACCAGGAGTAGGGTCGCCTGTCCAACCTCATGGGTTTTCTCCAGGTCCTCCTGTTTCCTGCTACTACTAATTATAAAGACCCCTACCCTACGTGCAAGCGAATTATTGAAATAAAAATTAAACCATGTGTAAGTCCCAAAATGACCTAGGTTGTTTTGGACGTTAAACCCCATTTCTCTCTCTGTTGTTTTGTCAATATTTAATGTGTATTTAATGTTTGTTTTTTTATATTATGTATTTTATTTCTAATATAATTTTTACAGGAAGACACAGATACCAGTAAATATTTATGTCGTATCATCAATTATCAAATCAAGTTCTATAAATCCAGTAAGGCTAACCTCAAGTAAGTTGTTCTAAAAGCAATTACCCGTGATACATGTACATAATTCAAATAATTTTATACAAAACAATTTACTCTTTGATTGATTTGTTAGCCTTTAACAAGAACTGCATATCATTCCTAACCAGTAGAACAAATTTAAAGAGAACTTATCTTTATAAGAAATACAATTGTTGCCAGATTTTTACTCTGCCAATGAAAAGGTTTTAATCTTACATATCTTAGATTATAATTATTTTTAAAATAGGTCTGTGAACATTTGTCTATAATGCATGTAGGATTTAACACAATCTTGAATCTGTTTTTATTCTCCTTTTTGATATCTTTTTGCATGGATTTTCTAACATTTTAATGTTTGTACTTTCAAGACATAATTAATAACATGCAATATGGTTGTTTTATAATAACAATTTTGTGATTTCGGGTATTATTTATATATCAATTTCTTGGGTTTATATATTAAGAAATCCATATTCATGTATATACATTGGGTATAATGCTAAGACATGAAGTCTTTTAATAATAGTTCAAATAAAAACATTAATTCCTAATATTGGTAAATAAATGATATTTCTTTCTCTTGTCTTAGAGTAATGTAATTTTATGTTTCCCTATCAATATGCAATTCAACTCCATGTAAATCTTTATATATAACTTGAAATATTATTTAATGTTGATTTATTTGTCATCGACATATTTCTCTTATTTCTATGCTTGTTTTGTTTTGTTGTTTTGATCTTGTTGATGGCATGTTTTCATTAATTCCAGTGTGAGCATGACAGATGTTCGAGGTGACATAGAAACTGACAACAATAATACAACGTAAGGAAACTAACAATTACTAGACTACTCAGATACATGATTATACTGTTTAGTTGTCATTTAAATTGAAAGTTGTTATTTTTAAATCCAAAAGTGTAACTGTGATCGAAATTTAAGATATGCTTAATTAAAAGCAAATTGTCCAGATTGGTCTAACTTGTGTTCATCAGCAATGATAATTTTCAATTTACTATGCTATGGGTTCAATGATTTCCCACAGTTACTCTCTTAGTATCCCAGTCCCAGTGAAACTTTAACTTATTTTATAGAATATTATACATACAGAAACATTATTAATACCGGTAATTGCATGATGACTATTCTTTGCATGAAAATATATGAATGGTAATGTCTCAATGATATAGTATTTATTTGCCACTTATCAGTGTTCTAAACTGACATTTTTGAGCCTTCTACTAAATATCTATCAATGTTTCCATTGATTAGTTGAAACATATTCTTTGAAAACATTATTGAATTGTTTTCAATTCTTTAAATGAATATAATTGTTGTTACAGTTCTTTCCATCTCTGAATGGGGTTAGCTGGTCGCTGACCA
Source organism: Patella pellucida (assembly GCA_917208275.1). Lineage (NCBI taxonomy): Eukaryota > Metazoa > Mollusca > Gastropoda > Patellidae > Patella > Patella pellucida. Next base: position 59,374,688 of record OU795040.1, on the reverse strand, counting down.
CACACCCATTTTATTTGTAGCGATCATGTTTTAAAATGTTTTATCATTTAATATGAATTGTTTTGCTCATATTTTTGTGCTCTACAATTAAATTATCAAAATGACAAGCCAAATATTATGTTTGGTTCAATAGAAATAGAACTATATTTGATTGGTGCCTATGTGTAAAGTGCCAGCCCGGCAGCATATATGCTCATTTTTTGTAAGAGTACAATAATTCATATTTGTTTTTTTATTATAATTTCAGAGAAGCTCCGGTAGCTCTTCCACAAACAGAATATTCTGAACTGGTAAATAATACATTTACTTATCTAATGTAGTAAGATTCGGAAAAATCTTGTCATGACAGGTTTGATTTCTATCCATGCTAATGTTTTGCCGCCATTACTTGAAATTGTTATATTAAAGACATTTATTAACACCTCTAATATCAATATAAAATGTCAAATATGGGCCCATTTCAAGAAGCACAGGTAAAATTATATACCCATGATTTCAGTAGTAAAATGTGCCTGCATACCCAAATCATGTACTTTATGAAATGAGATTTTGTTTCACTACATGTAGGTACATCTTGCACAATGTCTATTAAGGAATGATACTTGAACTATTAATATTCATATTTTATTGAACTGTTTATATTTATATTTTATAGACAGAGTCCCAGACATCGTTAGCATATATACAAGATCAACGATATACTCCAGGTTTGTTAAAATTAGTAAAATTATTTTTTGGAGAAATTTACCTAACTGATCAGTGTGGTGGTTTTGGATATACCCCATTAAAGGTTTGACACTTGATCTACGTACCCTCTAAGGTCAGTAATCCTATATGCAGTGATCTGCAGGATTGCATTTTTATTGATTAATAACAGATTTCTTACTTCACAATAATAAGGTGATTTTCCTAACCTTTCCACATTATTTTCAAACCACCTTTGAGGCAAGCTGAATATATAGTAACCTCTTAACTGAATTTGATGAACTTTTAGGGACAGCATAAATTATTTATAATTTTCTTTGGTAGATGTACAACAGATGACTGTTACTGAAGATTTTTATACAAACTCACAACAAAGTTTAGATGTTCTTCCTGACTTCCAGCAAATACCCAATTCTGGGTCAGAATCTCACATCAATGAAGGTGTTTATATGAACCATCAACCTGGTAACATCACCCAGCAACAAGACATAGCAACACGTGCTGCTTTATTACCGGCATACCGACATACACCAGATTATGAAACTTTAATGGCGCAGAGAATGGGTACTAATCCGCAGCAACAACACACACAAGTATCTACAACGGAAAGTGCTCAAAGCCTTGGTAGTGCTCAAATATATAATAACCAAGATGCAGTAACATTTAACAGCGAACCAGAGATACGGCAGCCAATCAGTGATTATAAAGATGAAACTCAATATGCCAATGCCATGGCAATTAGAAATTATAGTCATTCAGTATATGCAAGTGGTTTTCAAGATGGCCATGATAATATAAACAATCGAACAGGGGAACGATCTAATCATCTTCCTGTCCATTCAACTTACAGTTCACCTGAATTAAATACCCAAGGATTACAGGAACAATTTACATCGGATATGATACAAGATCCTCTTCCCTATCAATACCGTCCCCCTCCACCTTACCCCCGCACTAGTAGCAGTACACCAGACCTGGCAGTACAGGCTATAACATCACACAATAATGAAATCCCAGATATTGTGGCCCAACAAGGTGAACAATTTGGTAATCTAGCTCAACAATCACGTTTTGATAAAAGTATTGAAAATCTAAATGAAATGGAGTCAAATGTGAATTCTCCGAGTTCGGAAATTGTTGATCAGGATGATACGTCCAGTGAACATTCATATGCAACATTTCATGTCAAAGATGACAGTTCGGATGATGATACAGAAAAATTACGAAGAGAGGAATCTGAAAGAAAGAAAATTCAGGTTCGATTAGTGGGTCCTAAAGAAGCTCCACCCCCTTCGAAAAGCAAAGAAGTAGCTACCTTACGTGAGAGCTTTCGAAGGATGATGATTGCAAGAGCTGGACCAATTATGAGTTCAAAACCTGGTGACAGCCATGTTAAGTCTGTGACAAAAGATTCAAGTGACATCACCTTGTCCAAAGTAGAAGAATCAGTGCCGGCCACTAAATCTAATCCTGTTATATTAGTCGACCCCCCGTCAACATCGTTACCCATCCCAGACGTCATACAACCATCTGATCATGTGACATTATCTAGACGTATGTCAGATACAGGTAGCATAAAATGTTTAGAGTCAAATCAAGTAGTCCACACACAAGCATTATCCATGGATAGTTCCACATCACAACAAGAAGACTCTGATTCTGATCTTTCAGATTTTGCAGTAAGTTTGTTTTATCATGCCCATTATATTTTATTAATAGAGCTAGCTAGACTCAAATTTCTGAGAGAAGTCATTTTTCTTCCAGAAATTTAAGTAAAGAAGTGAAGGATATTTAAGGAGAAACGAGATGTCAACACAGGGTGAAATAAATATTTCACAAGAACAATCTGTTGCGTTTGAAAAAAATATAACACTCCTTCATATTTATAAAATTATGCAGAAGCCATAAAAAGCTCCTGCTAATTTCTTTGGGCTATCATAATCAGTGTTGTATTTGTGCAAAACTTTCAACAGTCACTTTGTCATGTGATTAGCTGACACATACATTGTCATGTAATTGACATTTATATTCCATCTCCTTGATTTTGTGATGAAGGAAACTGAATATCCAGGTTTTCATATACATGAATACTAAATTCAATGAATTAATACAGGTTTAGCATTTATCACCAGTTTTTCATCTGCTTGTGATACATGTAGATAACTTATTATATTTGTCAACACCAATAACATAATCTAATAATTATTTAACATGTAAATTGCAAAAACATGGTTTTAATTTTTGATCACATTATCAAAGTTTAAATCATAACTAATCATAATTTGTTGAGGAAAGAAAGAAGATAAAAATTGACTTATATTAACAGTACAATTGAATTTTCCTTTCAGTTTTTCGTGAATCTGAATTGTACAAATTTATCAACTTGACTACTTTATCAACTTGACTACTTTATAAATTAAATTTGTTTGTTTGTATGTAGGATGGTACTATAAGAAGAAGAAGTATCGGACCATTAAAGAGAGCTGCTATGAATGGGTTAACTTTATCGCGGCCAATGGTATTAGCTTTAATGAATGATGAAAGCCGAGCCCCTAAAGATGAACGTGTAAGTTATGTTTTATACAGAGGATCAATGTCATTGCTCTCTATGGAAACTGTACTTAATTTCATTTAAAGACATTGATAAATTTACAGTTTGTCCGATTTAATTCATAGAAATTACGATAAGATATATTGAATAAGCCTTATTTTAGTTTCTCCCTTACATGCATGTTGTATTTAATGAGGTACCGGTATTACCCATACATCTATTTTAGATATGTAAAATTTCCTGTGGCAGTAGTTAGATATATTATCTAATTTATTTGCAATTTGTATCCAATGTCGCATTTTCAGCATCTCAAGGCTGTATTGAAAATATATTGCTGTTACAAATGAATAAAATTCTGACCTTTGTATACAGCTCAAATGACAAAGCTGCTAGTTGGTCTATGTTTAATTTCCTGGAAAACTAAATTTTATCTTTCAAAAGCATCATCAGGCTAAACTGACTTTTAAAAATTCCCAATGTACAATTTAAAAAAACGTTTATAGAATTTGTCCTGTGCATGTATAAATTTTGCTAAAAAATTGGTTGTAAAATCTAATAATTTAACTTTCTTAACAAGGCATAAAATTGTCATTAGAAAACTATATTGAAGTTTATAATGATAATACTTGATATTTTTCTGATTCTGTTTGTTTTAGTAAACTGTAGATTTGCTCCACTCTTACAGTTACATGTATATTGATAAAATTAAATGTTATAGGAAAGAAATGATAACCCTACCTTGGGTATTTTGAGCTGAAGTTTCGGGGTTTTGTATTTTTCAAACATTCAGTTCCTTTAAAAAAGTATAGATATTTATGACACGACAGCCCTGCCACCACTTCACAACTTTTACTTTTTAAAACATATTCTGAAATTACTTACCTTTTGAAAGTGGTAATGATACATGTAGCAACTCGAACTGTGTAGAGTTGTACAGAGTCAAAGGACGATGTTTCCTCTTCAATTCTACATATTCATATGGCAATTTCTTTAATTACTTACCTTGTTGTATTCGGATAACATATTTATTTATGAGGACAAAGCAACAGAAAGTTGTTAAAATTAGATTGATAATTGATGATATATGAAACCCTGCATATCTCAATCTGTCAATGTGATAGAGAGACACAAGGAAGACTCGCGCTGACCACGTATGGCCTTCTTTCTATCTAGAAAGCCGTACATGCATAGGATTGGGTGTAACTAGCATCCATAGCGGGGACAGATCACCTCAAACATCATACACCCACTAAATGACTGAATGATCAGAATCCCTAAGATACGACTCACTGAACATATACGTGGAATCTTCCCTCGGGTCTCACACACCATCAAGTCCAAGACTATATTATAGAGTTAATTATGTACTGGTATTTTTTAAATTGATAGTGATATAGTGGCTGTTAAAAAATATTATTCATATATCACAATTACTGAAGGGACATTAAAGGGACAATAACACTCTTGCTGGCTTGACATTCAGAAAAAAATAGCCTTATTTTAACTACTAGATGTTTAAGTGTCCTACCTGTTGTGTAAATTATCCATTTCATCCTATTTTACTTGTCAAGAGGGTCCGAAATTATGTTTAAATCCAAGTTGCATTTGAAAGTGTTTACGTAAAGTTTTTAAAACCATGTAGTTGAATTTATCCAATTTTTAAATTCAGTGTTTTAAGATGAAATTTGTATCATCAATTAATTTAAATATTGTAAAAAAGTACAATTTGTTGACCAGAATAATGATTGGGGCATATTATTCAGTTACAACAAGAGTGGTATTGGGGCTTTAATGAATTACATGTAAGTGTGTTTATTAACTTTGCAGTAGGGCCTACTATGTTTGGGTAATTTAAATTTAAAAAGTTGTTATTTTATACTGGTATATTTTTTTAAATTCATAGTCATATATTGGCTGTTAAAAAATATTATTCATGTATCACAATTACTAAAGGAAAATTAATGAATTAAGTGTGTTTATTAACTTTGCAGTAGGGCCTACATGTAGGCCTACCTTGTTTTTGTAATTGAAATTTAGAAAGTTGTTATTTTGGCAGTTGTTGTGGCCAACAAGGAGGTGATTTGTTTTGTATGGTTATTCTATTGTTTGGTGGCTTTTTTGTAGTTTGTGTGTGGGGTGGGGGAGGGGCTGTACTTGGTTTCTACTAAGAGTAGGGTGGGGGAGATGTCTAATTTATTTTGTTCTTCTTTGTTTCAAATATTTGCATAGGATTAGGATTGGGTCCATGATCTATTGAGAATAATATTTTGAGCATGACAAACAGGTGAAGTGCAGTTCATTCTACTTTACATGCTGAAATTCAGAAGCACTTACCTTTAAATACCCTCTTCTTTCCTCATTAACTACATTTTGCATTAAAAAAATTCCACTTCTTGCCATTAACAAAACAAAAAAAAGATAGTAAGCTGGCACTGCCAGGCAGGATACGCCCACATTTTCGAGAGATGGATAGAGAACAAGGAAAACCGAAAGTGATTTTTCCTACAATCAAAGGCTATAATTCATTAAATTACAATTTGATATGCGCAAATATCGAAAAGAATCAAGATCTTTAGGTTATAAACATGCATTTCAAGTTTCAACAAAATCGAATTAAAATTGTGACCTATACTGGGTCCACAAAATTGATATACCATATTTTAACACTATAAGCGTACAAACGGCGGCCACTTTGTCTGGCAATTATGGTCCGATTCCCCTGAAATTCAAACAACCTTCCTTATGGTGTAAAGGTGATAGAGTGGAGCATTTTTTTAAATCGGATAATAATCGTGACCTCCAGAGGGACCATAGGCGATTTTTTGGACAATCAGGGGCCATAATTCAGGAAGTTATGATCTGATATGTGCAAATAACGAAAGGAACCAAGATCTTTGGGTTATAACCATGCATTTCAAGTTTCATCAAAATTGAATCAAAATATTGACCTATAGACTGGGTCAACAACCTTCATATACCATTTTATAACAGTATTCGCGTACACACGGCGGCCATTTTGTATGGCAATTTTGTTCCGAATTTTTGCGAAATTCGAACTCAACCTTCCTTAGGGTGTAATGGTGATATAATCAAACGATTTTTTAAATCGGATAATAATTGTGACCTCCAGAGGGACCACAAGACAAACAAAGACGATTTTGCGTATAATCAGGGGCCATAATTCAGGAAGTTACGATCCGATATGCGCAAATATCGAAAGGAACCAAGATCTTTGGGTTATAACCATGCATTTCAAGTTTCATCAAAATCGAATTAAAATTGTGACCTCTACAGGGTCCACAACCTTGATATACCATTTTTTAACAGTATTCGCGTACGAATGGCGGCCATTTTGTATGGCAATTTTGGTCCAATTTTTCCGAACTTGGAACTCAACCTTCCTTAGGGCGTAACAGTGATATAATCAAACGATTTTTTTAATCAGATAATAATTGTGACCTCCAGAGGGACCACAAGCTAAACAAAGGCGATTTTGCGTATAATCAGGGGCCATAATTCAGAAAGTTACGATCCAATATGCGCAAATATCGAAAGGAACCAAGATCTTTGGGTTATTACCATGCATTTAAAGTTTCATCAAAATCGAAATTAAAATTGTGACCTCTACAGGGTCCACAACCTTGATATACCATTATTTAACCATATTCGCGTACGAATGTCGGCCATTTTGTATGGCAATTTTGGTCCAATTTTTCTGAAATTCGAACTCAACCTTCCTTTGGCTGTAACGGTGATATAAACAAACGATTTTTTAAATCAGATAATTATTGTAACCTCCAGAGGGACCACAAGCTAAACAAAGGTGATTTTGCGTATAATCAGGGGCCATAATTCAGGAAGTTACGATCCGATATGCGCAAATATCGAAAGGAACTAAGATCTTTGGGTTATAACCATGCATTTCAAGTTTCATCAAAATCGAATTAAAATTGTGATCTCTACAGGGTCCACAACCTTGATATACCATTTTTTAACAGTATTCGCGTACGAACGGCGGCCATTTTGTATGGTAATTTTGGTCCGATTGTCCCGAAATTTGAACTCAACCCTCCTTAGGGTGCAACGGTGATATAATCGAACGGTTTTTCAAATCCGATAATAATTGTGACCTTCAGAGGTACCACGAGCTAAAATAGGTGATTTTTCGGACAATCAGGGGCCATAATTCAGGAAATTACGTTCCGATAGGCGCAAATATCGAAAGGAACCAAGATCTTTGGGTTATAAACATGCATGTCAAGTTTCATCAAAATCGGTTCAAAATTGTGACCTCTATAGGGTCCACAAGCTAAAAACGTGATTTTTCGTACAATCAGGGGCCATAATCCATGAAGTTTTGATCCGATACATGCCAATATCGAAAGCAGCCGAGATCTTTTGGGGATAAACCTATATTTCAAGTTTCGTTAAAATCCGACAAGAATTGTGACCTGTAGAGAGTCCACAAACAATTGTGGACGGACGGACAGACGGACAGGGGCGACGACATAATACGTCCACATGAAAATGTGGGCGTATAAAAACACAACCTTTCACCATACAGGTGACATGACAACTGATGCCAAATATGGGCATGCACATGTGCAAGTCAGGCTGCTAGCAGACGTCAATTTCTTGTGTACAATAGGGGAGATAACTCTGCTTGAATAATAATTGATTGATATTTTTCTCATTTCTTAAAATGGATCCCTTATTAATATTCTGAAGTGTGTTCCTGATTTACTTTAGTTTTGTTTTCATTGGCAATTTGATAGGGCCTAAATTTCCAAGATTTGGAGTTGATAGGCCTTAAATTTGCATGTTCTTAGTAGTCTAATAGTAATAGTCTATGCTTTAGTTTTATATCATTTGCAATTTGATAGGCCTAGGAGGCCCTAAATTTGTAAATCCATCTTTTGTTTGCTTTGATGAGTCTAAATTTCCATGTTTTGGAGTTGAGTTCACCATTGATTTGTTTTGTATCAGCTTGAAATTATGCATGGCTGAGAATCCAAAATAGGTAAAACACTAATCATTCAAATACTTATTTAAGATTTTGCTTTAAGTGAAAGATTATTTTTTTGATATTGATAATTCAAAGCCTATAAATATCTACGCCTATAGTGCAACAAAAAATTTCAAAATGAACCATATGAAAAAAGAAAAATCAGGGAGTTGGAGGGTAGACTTCATCAATCGGGGAAATTTAGAGAAAACAGATCTCTACAATTAAATAACGGATAAACTTTGTTTTTATTTAATATGGTTGGACTATTCTTGTCTGTCAATTAGTTCATGCATAAATTGTACATGTTGTTCTTTTGGCATCTTTTTAAAATTGATGAAGGTAATTGATTTTCAAACACATTCTGGTAATTACTTTAAAACATTGCAATTGTTTATGTTTTTCTTGAAAGAATTGTTGATGCAGCTCTATTAGTGGAAGTTATCGTCCAATCCGACAAAGAGCATATTAATTGTCTGTATAAAAATGCTATTGTTAGTCAAGCTGAAGTCAAATGTGATTTTTTTTTTATTTTCAGAGAAAGATTTTGGAGAGTAAGATATCAGAAGGACAGGTTTTTGTGGAATTTGAAGAAATTTACAAAAGAGCTCCAAATCTGGAATATAATGTTGCCAAATTACCAGAAAATAATCCTCGAAATCGTTTTAAAGATGTTTTACCGTACGATAATACCCGAGTAAAATTAACACCAAGGAAAGATAACCCTGCTGGTTATATCAACGCTTCACATGTTAAAGTAAGTTTACATGGTGATGCAGAGTTATTAGTTATTGTCTGTCTCCACCCATTTCTCTCAGGTTCATTATAGATAACAATTGAATGGGAATTGAATGATTCATATGTCTGTGTTTGGAGCCATGGTGTTTAGTGAAGTATTTGAGAGAATTTTAGTAATCTTTAATGCAGAATATTATTGTTTTTTGAAGTCCATACGTTACCATAGTAAATAAAATAATGATTGAAAGGAAGAACAAATATGTATTGTGGTTTTTTTTTTCATGTTTAGTTAACAGCAGAAAATATGGACTGGTGGTTCATAGCTACTCAAGCTCCATTGGAGAATACTGTTAGTGATTTCTGGCAGATGATCTGGGAACAGGAAGTAGATGTGGTTGCTATGTTGACAGCATTAACAGTAAATATTATTTATTGTTTAAAACGGTTGTTTGATGTGTGTTTGTGATCTATATGATTTTATTTGATCTATTAAATTATTGATTTAGAAATCCATTTGAGAATATTAACAATGATTTATTGTTATTTACAGGAACAAGGTCGTCAAAAATGTTTTCCTTATCGACCTGATGAACCAGGTCCAAGTCACAGAAGAATTTATGGTGATGTAAGTTTATTTACTATACATTTCATTAAGTCTTCTTTTAGAACTGATTTGATTGGTTTTTTTTTAGGTGATCCCTTGATGCATTTTCATTTTGAAATGTTATAGACTATTACAACTGGTACTGTTTGTTTTGGGCAACGTTTCGAAGAGTATTAGCTTAATAACGTTGAGAGAATACTCTTTGAAACTTCGCCCAAAATAAATAGTAGCTGTTTTGTCAGACTACTTCATGGAATATTGTGGAGAATTATCATCTTATTTATTTGAAATGCATGTATATTATTCACAATAGCAAGACAAAGAAGAATCTTAAATTTCAGCAATTTTTATTAATTATTAATTAGTTCCTTATTCTCTTTGTAAAGTAAAATTTCAGACATTTCCATTAATTATTAATTCATTCGTGTTCTGTTTGTAAAGGCTTGTGAATGTCTTAGCCCTCAATAAATTTGACAAATTTTGACGATTGACATGAAATTTATACGTTCATGAAACAGAATCCGTTTGATTCTCAGTGTTTTTGCCCTTGATCACTTTGAAATAATCGCGTGTGGTGAAAGGTATCATCATCTATTTGACTTGAAGGTTATAAAACTGTAAATATATTAACAAGTTTATTTGTTTTATTAGTTTGAGATTGAGCTGTTATTGACAGATGATTCTTTATGTTATGTGACACGGAGAATTACAGTTCGTCATTTACCATCTGGTAAATCAAGACAAATTTGGCATCTACAATATACAGATTGGCCTGATCATGGTTGTCCAGATGATATATATGGTTTCCTAGGTAAATAGCACATTTTTCTTCTACACTGTAATTTGAGTAATTTGGTCAATTTAGCGATAAGACAACGAAATGTTTTGGGAGCCACGTTTTCTAAGGGGGTAAAAACGCTGGCTTGCTACTCTGGAGGCTGCATGCTCGATCCCAGCACTGGCAGAAAGGGCCTGACAAGGACAGTTGTCTAGTCGTTTGGATGGGATGGAAAATCAAGGTGCCACGTATACATTGGTGTGCACATTAAAGATTCTTGGCAGTTGGAATGCGATATAAGAGTACGCCATAGTGCTGCTGATAAGTTTAAGATATCGTTGTTTACTGTTATTTAAATATACACAGTTTATATCTACATGCCTAGTTGCGCATGCGTATTGTTCTGTTCTATATCTACATGTCTAGTTAGGCATGCGTATTGTGTTTAGTGTATTTGGTGCTAAAGTAATGGCGGTTTGTTAATAAAGCGTATTCTAAGACTGTAATTATATTGTGTAGAATTTGAGTTTAACAATGGTACCAGAGCGTGGCGACAATCCAAGTGTAGCGTTTATCGTATAGAGACTGTTTTTTGGGCCAATTACGGTGTTTTAGAAGTTTTGTGTGGATTGAAATGTTGAAAATTGGCAACGGAGATTTAAACGGAAGTTGATAATATTTCGCCGAACTGCGCATGTCAGCAAATGTCAACAAACAAATAGCAGACGAAATTAGAAATAGAGGTTTACGACCATGAGTATGAAATTGAACCCACCCGAACTGTCAAAAGACAAAAACTATGAGCGCTACAAACAGGAATTATTAGCCTGGCGAGAGATAACAAATTTGGATAAAGGTAAACAAGGCATTGCCGTAGCACTTTCACTTCCGGAAACAGAAAAGTTTAAAATTCGCGAGCGTGTTTTTGATGAATTGACGGCCGACGAACTAAAAGCTGATGATGGATTCACAAAATTGTTAACTTTTTTAGACAAGCATCTTGGGAAAGATGATTTAGTGGACAGCCTGGAAAAATACGAGGATTTTGAAGATTTTAAACGAACTGAGGGTCAATCTATTGCAGAATATATATCCGAATTTGACTCGAAATATGCCAAAATTGTAAAAAAACATATGACTTTATTGCCTGAAATTTTGGCCTTTAAATTGTTAAAGTATGCTAATATTAGCAAAGATGAGAGGATGCTTGTACTTACAGGAATGGATTATGAACAGAAAGCCACACTTTATGAGCAAGCAAAGGTTTCTCTTAAGAAGTTCAAGGGGACCCTTACCTGTGACCTTCAATCAGGATCTGTAGGTACCAGTCCTTTCAAATTAGAGCCTACATTTCTTGCCGAGAATGAAGACGTTCTTGCCACTGCTGGTTACTTTCGTTATAATCGTGGTGGTTATCGTGGCAGTACTAGTAGAGGTCAGAATAGTGTATCAAATTTTTCTTATCGACCTGCTTTTCGGGGTCCAGTCAGCAGTACTTTTAGAGGAAAATCAGACAGATATATTAATCCAAAAACTTTTTCTGGGCAAACTCTCACATGTTATGCATGTGGATCTTATAGACACTTAATAAAAGATTGTGTTCACAGTTATGAACACATGCAGAGTAGAGGTCGTGGAGCAAGGAACACTGAGGATGTATATTGTGCAGAAAACGTCATCATGTACACTGGCCATGATCATTCCGAAATTGATAGATTAACTAGGGAATCACAACATAGTGCTGTTCTCGATACCGCATGTACCAGTACTGTGTGTGGCAGCAAGTGGTTGGATACATTTCTTGGTACTTTTTCTTCCAGTAATCAGGATGACCTTAAAGAGTTCCCTGGTACAAAAATCTTTAAGTTTGGCGGTGGTGAATGTTTAAAATCTGTGAAATGTGTACATATTCCTTGCATAATTGCTGGTCAGAAAATAATGATTGAAACAGATGTGGTTGAATCAAATATTCCTTTGTTGTTGAGTTTGCAAACTTTAAAAAATGCAAATGTTAAATTAGATTTAGAACATGATGAAGCGGAAATATTTGGACATAAATGTGCTTTAGATTTTACCTCCAGTGGCCACTATTGCATTCCAATCATCGGTGATACACGCGTAGAGGAAGTGTTTCGGGTAAATCTTGAATTTTTAAACACTTCTGAAAGATTTAAAGCACTTGAAAAACTTCATCGTCAATTTGCTCACCCATCCCAACAGAGATTAGTTGCTCTGCTTACTGATGCTGGAATATGGAATTCAGAGTTTTCCGCAGACTTAAATCGTATATATCATAATTGTAAAACCTGTAAAATCTATGCCAAAACTCCTGCTCGTCCTGTTGTTAGTCTTCCAATGGCTAGGGACTTTAATGAATGTATTGCCTTGGATCTAAAAATTCGACGCGATGGACGATACATTCTTCATATGGTTGACATGTTCTCTAGGCTAACTGTGTCTATTTTTGTTAAAACTAAACAAGCCCGTGAGATTGTGGACAAAGTAATAAAACATTGGGTTTCAATTTGGGGATTAATGCACACACTCATGTTTGACAATGGGGGTGAATTTAGCAATGACTTGATGCGAGAAGTTGCCAGCATTTTGGGCGTTAATGTTTGTACTACCCCGGCAGAAAGTCCTTGGTCCAATGGTATATGTGAGCGAAATCATCAAATTACTGACCGTATGTTAGAAATTTTAATTGAGGAAAATCCTTCTGTTGAGTTTGACACCCTTTTAGCCTGGGCCAATATGGCTAAAAACTCTTTGCAAATGTGGAATGGTTTTAGTAGTTTCCAGATAGTTTTAGGAAAAAATCCACATTTGCCGAACATAATGACTGGGAAATTACCGTATCTTCATGGCTATACGTCAAGTGAGGTCCTTTTAAAGCATTTAAATGCGTTACATTCTGCTCGACAAGCATTTATACAATGCGAGTCGGATGAGAAAATCCGCCGGGCTTTACGGCATCAAGTGAGAGCTGTCGAGGAACATTTTATGCCAGGCGATATTGTATTTTATAAACGTGAAGGACATGAAAAGTGGTTAGGCCCTGCAAAAGTCATTTTCCAGGATGGTCGACTTGTGTTCGTTCGCCATGGTGGGGTTTATGTACGCGTATCTACCAACAGATTAATAAAAGATGCTAAAGATCCAATTGCTGGCACTACATGTTTATTGCCAAGCTCGAGTGACACTTCTGATCACATTGAGAAAGATATGAGTCGGCCCTATGAAATCCTCGGCAAAACACTGATTGACACCAGACATGTAGATCCGGAGCCAATTCACGAGTCCATTAACAATCCCCACGATGATTTCATTCAAGAAAATGCTCAAGTTTTAGACACTCCACTTAAGAAAGGTGACAGGATACAATATTGTGAACCAAATTCCGATACTTGGCAATCTGCCACTGTGTTAAGTAAGGCGGGTAAGTCTTCTGGAGCCTATAAACATTGGTATAACATTCAGGTTGATGATAGTGATGTTCAGAAAAGTATAGACTTAAAAAATATTGTATGGGAACAACTCCGAAACGAAGAAGTTCTCGCTGTTTTTATTCCAAAATCTGAACATGGTGACACAGCATGTGTTCAAGCAAAACTTGATGAATTAAATAAATTAAACCATTTTGGAACTTACGAACTTGTTGATGATGTAGGTCAAGATCGTATATCCACACGATGGGTACTTAATAAGAAAGGTGATACAATTAAAGCTCGTCTTGTTGCCCGCGGCTTTGAGGAAGAGGTAAATGTTCAGAGTGATTCCCCTACCGTTTCTAAGAGTACTATGCGTGTTTTTCTTGCTATTGCTGCAAGTCATCATTGGACAGTAAAAACTACTGATATTAAATCAGCTTTTCTCCAAGGAAAAATCTTGGAAAGAGATGTGTTTTTATCACCCCCTATTGAGGTAAATGTGCCAAATGGCAAAATTTGGAAACTAAAACATTGTTTGTATGGACTACATGATGCAGCTAGACAGTTTTATCAGAGTGTTTATGATGAACTTCTCAAATTAAAGTGCAAGCAGTCTTCTCTTGATCCAGCATTATTTATTTTAAAGGAGGACACAAAACTTGTTGGTTTAATTGTCAGCCATATTGATGATTTTCTCCATGCTGGTTACCCTTCATTTGATAGGTTAGTTATGGCACCCCTCCGTATGAGATTTCTTGCTGGGAAAATTGCAGAAAATCATTTTATGTATATTGGCTTCAATTTAGTGCAGCAAAAACATCAGATTATTCTTGATCAATCGGCTTACTTTGAAGAGTTAGAAACAATTAAATTGCCAATCGATCGAGACTCCAGTAACCTTTTGTCTGCTAAGGAGCTTACATCCCTTCGCAGTCTTGTTGGTCGTATAAATTGGGCTGTGCAAGGTTCTCGTCCAGATTTAGCTTTTGAAATGGTTGATTTAAGTACAAAATTGCGTAATGGTAACATTGAAGATCTAAAGAGAGCAAATAAAGCCATTCTGAAACTAAAAGAACTTAATACTAGCATTCGCTATCCTGATTTAGGAACTCCACAATTCTGGAAATTGATTGTGTTTTCGGATGCTTCACTTGGAAATATATATATGTAATGGTGTAGGGAGTGTTGGAGCCCATTTGATTTTTCTTTGTGCGCAAAATAATTTGTGTTGTCCTATCACTTGGCAAGCAAACAAGATCAAACGCGTTGTCCGTTCAACCATTGCATCAGAAGCTCTTAGTTTACAAGAGGCATTAGAAGACGCTTCTTATATCAAATTTCTCATCGAAGAATTAATTTCTTCACCTTCTAGTCCAATTAATATTCCTGTTGAAGCCTATGTTGACAATAAAAGCGTTGTTGAAGCTGTGTATTCTACAAAAATGGTGGACGATAAAAGACTCCGTTTAGATATTTCAGCCATAAAGGAATCTTTGGCTGTAAAACACGTAACATCCATCCGGTGGTGTCCAAGTCAACTGCAACTTGCTAACTGTATGACAAAGAAAGGCGCTCCTGGAATGGACCTTTTAACCGTTTTTCGTACAGGAACATTAGACATTTTGCCTTAACAACAAACTTTTCAATGAAAAAACAAAAAAACAAAACAGAGTGAACTGAAAGTGAACTGAATTACCTGATTTAATTCTAAACTAGTTATTATATGTTCATTCTTAGTACATGTGTATACCTATGTTTGTGCCGAGGGACACTTACAACACAAAAAGAAATTATTCAAATTAGTGTTTATAGACTTTTTTGTATTGTTGTTAGTTTGTTGACTATTGCATTTATTTTTAATATCAGTAAGCTTTAATATCACTTACCGGTACCTTTTAGAAAAAAAGAAAAAGTATAATTAATGATAAGTTTAAGATATCGTTGTTTACTGTTATTTAAATATACACAGTTTATATCTACATGCCTAGTTGCGCATGCGTATTGTTCTGTTCTATATCTACATGTCTAGTTAGGCATGCGTATTGTGTTTAGTGTATTTGGTGCTAAAGTAATGGCGGTTTGTTAATAAAGCGTATTCTAAGACTGTAATTATATTGTGTAGAATTTGAGTTTAACAGCTGCTGCCTGAACAAAATTTCCTTCGTAGAACAGTGTATGGCATATGCCGATTTCATTGGCCCAGTCAGAGTAGGACTTTAAACCCCTTTTCATTTATTTTTATTAGATTTTCCTCGTTTGTGTATACCCAATACATTGATAATGTTTGTATTCTAGAATTGTAAAATCATCTTATGCCTGTAAAAAGCAAAGATTTTGCACCCAATTTAACAAAAACTTAAGGAAATAGTTCCAATGTGTACACAATGGTAGTAGCAGCTTAGAGCATCTGAAGAAAAAATCCAATAATTGGCTTCTGTCATGCAAAAGACAGGTCACCTAATAACATTTCTAATTTAATTACAATATTCCCATACTGGCTAATAGTTTTTAGGGTTTCGTTTATTTGCTACTTTACCAGTGAGTACAATTTTTACAATGATATAATAACATAAATTTGACATGTTGCAGGTTTTCTTGATGAAATTGAATCTGTGCGTAGATTGGCAGAGAGTGAAGAGGGAAGTGGTAAAAAGGCTCCAGTAGTTGTACATTGTAGTGCTGGTGTAGGTAGAACTGGTGTAGTAATACTTACAGCTGTCATGAAATGGTGTTTAGAACATAATCATGTAAGTGTCAGTAATTATCTATATAAAATCAGAGTACAATCATGCAGTGGGGGGTTGAGATTGCCTAGTGGTCTAGCTGGCTGTTCATCTCTAGCTTGCAGCTGTGGTTTCGAACCCTGGTGTGAGCGTATGTGGCATTGGAGATATGGGTGCCTTCTCAACCTCGTGGGTTCCCTCCGGGTACTCTGGTTTCCCTCCACAGGAAAGACCCCTGCACTACGCTCAGATAATAAAATGAAAGATTAGACTTGTCTGCGATATCGCCTCGGTGGAAGCTGACATTAAACACTAAGAACACACCCTCATGACTAGTCAGATAGCGGGATTGTCAGTAACTCAGGTCTTATCTAAAGAATTCTTAAAAAAAAAACAGCTCATCCTTTACCTATTTAAGTTTGTTTCAGTCAATTAAATGTTAACTAATCAACAACAGGTTTTACTTTTTACCCTCACAATATAGTATGTGACTAGATCTGGTTAAATAAGAAATATGGGCAAACAAAATGCAAATTTGTGCATATCTGATGAGTATTGGGGATAGAAAGACAAATTGAGGACAAATACCAGTACCTGTAATAAAAATTTGTTTGCATATCATGCCACATCATATTTAAGGAGCTTCCAGTCATTCTGATTTAGCTGGTCAAATTTAAATGTCTAAATTACTGAGAGCAAGTGTGAATTATTCTTATTTTATTCCTTTTACAGAGTGTTGATTTACCCAAAGCTTTAACAGGAATTCGTCAACAGAGAATGTACATGGTTCAAACACTCGGACAATATCAATTTATACATAATACTCTTATACAATATCTTAAAAATACTAGACTAATCTAAATCAACATTATCAAGTATTACAATACTTGGTGACTTATTAGTCTGTGCCAAACAGTTACATAATTTGTCTTAGTGTGTATAGAATTGTTTTCCAACTACATAACAGACAGAAAGATTTTGCATTATTCAAAGAATGTTCTGGGCAGAAAAAAAAGAAAAGATTATTACAGGCAAATTTTCAGGAAACTTTTTTGCAGCCTTATAATTAACATGATGTTGTTTCACGGTGTATATTCCATAGAGACAGAAACAATTATTCTGTGTGTTAACTGTAGATTACTTTTTTGTGAATCATTACATATATTATTACATATCATTTCAAATTTGTTAAGCCCAATCTGTATAAAAAGAAATTGAATATTTCAGTCACAGACATTCTGTTATAGAAGAAACTTACTATTCAAGTTCAAAGTTAAAAATAACTTAGCATAAACTAAAAAAATTAATCAGCATTTTGTTGGTGTCATTATAAATGTTTAGTAATAGTTGTATATATCGCTGTAATCAACACCTTTTGTAAATTTCAAATGTTGATTTATTTTTTGGGGTAGTTTGTAATAGTTTTAAACTAGGTTTATCTTTATTGTAAATACATCATATAATATTAGTGTATAATATGTACTGTTTATTGTGTATTTTCATTGTAATTGTATATAGAAGCCATATTTTTACTACAGGGATTTAACTCATTTTTAAACCTTACAAAAATATCTATTGTATTTACGTAGTTATAAGCACATACTGGTAATTTGAATTATGTTGCTAAACTCATATAAACTCCACTTTTTCATTAATATAGGGCTATTGGGCAGACCATCAAGAGGAGCTGGCCTCCCCATACAAAGACATTTAATTAAACATACATTATGCAAGAGCTTATTCTGCCTATTGCAGGTCTTTCTTTAGGCCTGAAATATTTTCTTATTTATTAATTAGGCGTTAATTAACTGATCCAGGCCATAATCAATTCTGGATGGGTTCAGATTTCTCTGATGTTAAATAGTTCAGAACAGTTCAGCCATATTTTGATTTAATCTAAGAATAAAGGAGTTAGACTTAGCTACGGACAACCAGTACGTTGGTTGAAATTTTTGCACACGTCTTGTCAAACCTTCAAAGGCTAATATCTTCGCTTGCAGTAGAGTAATTTGAATGAAATTTTCAGATTATTCATTTTACTTTATCTATTTTCGAACTATTATAGCAAGATGGCTATATTATAATTATCTAAATCTTACATAATGTATCTTTAAGGAAAATAAACAATTTTTAGGTACAAATACATTTTTGCAGGGTAATATAGAACCAAATCCTGTAGGCCTATGATGTAGGATTAAAAGTATATTGTATAAAGAATTTTCTGTAATATTCTATAATCTCAAACTTACATGTAAATATAATATAGGATTATAACTTATTTTTTAACTGTTTGATATTCTATTTATTAATAAGAGTATTTGGCTTGTAACTTGCTTTGAAAAAAATACATGAATTTTAGATCTAAGATGAGTTTACTCCTAATGAGTTGGGGTGGGAAGTTTCATGAATTTCTTGGCTTGTTTTCATGCTGTATTTTGTACTAGTCTTATAACAGTTGAAAACCCTACTATTTTATTATTATATTTGTCTAATTCTTTGTTAAATTAAAATTAGATCTGATTACCTATTTATTATGTCATTTATATTAGTATATCATTCTATATTTAGATGTCCTTACAAACATAATTTAGGAGCAGAACAGTAGGACGTTAAATTTCATTTCATTTCCTTACAAACATATTTTTATCTTGAACATTGCCAGACCAATATTTATAATACTTATAAATGAGCTATTAGAATAAATCTTACAACATTGGGTTCCTATTAATTATGCATAGGTTTCGTAGATTAACTTTATTGGTTTAAGTTGATTCCTAGTCCACATATAATTGCCCAGATTTACAAGCAGAAACGTATGTTAAAACTGGAATACAAAATCTATCATTCCTTAACATAAAAATTCCAATTTGATTTAAACACAGATCCAATTTCGTTTCGTTTTTTTATAGTTCAAAATTTGGTTTTTACTTGTCTTTACTACTCTTGGATCTGGAAGACTTGCTATTTAACTCATGTTCTGCTTGAAATGAGGGGTAAGCCAATCAAATGATCTGTCGAAATCAACCGTTTGACCTTTTCATGCGCAGAACTGTGGGTAGGCATTACCAGCCAATGACGTCTATACTAACACCAGTGAATAGAAATCAAATCATAACAAAAGTATATTTTAAAAAGCATGGCGGTCGCTAATTGATTAATCGAATGACGGACGTTATCGGGTCAAATTTCCTGTGCTTGATACCTGGCGTCATAGAATGTGAGCTCCCACTATAACTTGTGTTAGATATACATGTATATTTTAATTGGATTGTAAAAATTCTGAATGACCTAGTTTTTGTCAAGTAGACTTAGTTAAACCCCACTTCTCTTTCTCAAAAATGTTCCAATTAAAACCCAAAGAGGCAAATTTTAAGGGAGAAAGAGTTATTGGGTTATAGACTTACGAATGCATTCTGTAAAATGGGTTTATAAAATGTTTCTCTATGTTCATTTAAAGCAAATAAATTTATGTTTTATATCATTGTTTTAGTTTTTAACTATGTCTATTTGTAAACCTATTTATGAGATTTTTACAAGTTTAACAAACTAAAAATATATTTGTTTTTTTGCATTCCATTTGCAATCTTTAAATCCCTAATACCAACTTAGAATGTCCATTCACAAATAAATCGTATTTATTTTTCAACAGTGTGTGCCTTTTATTTAGAGTGTTAATTAAAAATGTAAATTTAATTCAGTTGTTAATCACATATCCTATATAACTTTCATACATTTACTGCATTAGCCCCATTTTGTTCACAATAAATATGCAAGATACCTAAAATGTAACAAAACTAGTAAAATGTAGATACACATTTATATGCCCTAACTACATGTATGTAATTAGGTCACTTCAAACAATATGGGTCCTTTTTGGGGGGTAAACTTTGGTACCTTTTATCTTATAAGTGATATGTATCCTTCTTTTCTTTTCTATAAAGAAATGAATAATTTCATTATAATTTTTCATCAAGTATTCTCAACATCTGTTGAGTGTTGATATATGTTATGTTATTGTTAAATGATTATGTGGTACAAGTAGTTAAATAGATGATTGTTAATGTTAATGCTTGCCATCATTTCCTGTCCAAATCACAATGTGGCTTAAATATATTGTCATATGTAGATAGGTAAATAGATAGAAAAATATTGTTTTATATTAAAAAATAATAATCACTTTAATAAATAAGAAATAAATCAAATACTGTTTTTATTAAGCCTATTGTATGTTTGTCTTCATTATGGTACTGGATACAGTAGGACCTGGCTTATAACAGCTTGGGTGACCAAATGGTGGGAGTTAGCAGATATACTTTGTGACAGTTTGATCAAAATCGTCTGAAAAGTGTTTGTTTTAACGTTTTCTTCCTGCTTCCAGTAACTTATATTATGGAATATGATCCATTTCTGGTGATTTTGGGAGGGAATATGGGACATCATCCTTTGATGTTGGCGGGGCAATTCGCCAAGCGTACATTATTTTGCCTACTAGTTGCAATATTGAAATGCACATGCTGGATAGTGTCTGTATTTTAAGTTGTTTAATGGTCTGGTGCAAGACACTGCATAATATATAGATATTACTCGCACTGGACCATTAAACTGCACTTAAAATACTGATGTGATGTCAACCTTTGATGTTGGTGTACCATTATTTCAAATAATTGCACGGGCAATGTAGGCTACCAAGTGTAACTAGTTAAAATATTGAACCTGACGTATTTCTGCAATTTTAAGTGTCTGTATTTTAAGTTGTTTAATGGTCTCGAGCTTAAAACATTGCGTAATATAATGTAAAAGTACCCAGGCCTCACAGCCCTCTTTTTGTTACAATAATGTTTCCCTCTCGACCATTAAACAATACTGTCTTAATACTCACTGCACTCTGAATAGTCTACAGGATCTGTGGATCTGTTTGCATAAAATCAACTGCTAAAAGATGCACCATAGACTATGGTGTGATCCAAATGAAGCTTTGTGCCTTTCCAATGACATCTTTGTATTTCCAGTACTTGTACAAGTATGTAAAATCAGGGTCGTATTTCATTAATTTAATTTGCACGGCTATAGTGGTTCATATCCAAAAGATTGAAAGGTGTTATCTCCCATAGAGTAGTGCTTCATTTTGTCATGCAAAATGATTGGTTATTGTAAATCATTAAGCCAATGAGAACTGCGGTAATATTCTTAACAACAGTAAACAAGCTGTCATGGCGGCTGCTAGAAGACTACTTTCGGTTGATTATGAAGTTTTAGGCACAGTTCAAGGTAAATTATATGCATTTGTACAAAACTCTGTCATTCTTGTCTTCTGTTCCAGTCACAGATTAATAGTATAGATTATAATAAAATAATATAATGGTGTACTTTCATTTTAAGTGTCACTCATCTCCGGCACTACTGCCACTGGGACTGAGGAAAGAGTCAATCAAAAGCTGAAAAGGTACACAACACACACAAGCGCTTAAAAGCTCTTTCACTCTAAACCATAGGGCTAGGGCTAAATATTGCCAAAAGTCTTTCATGTTCATGGGAGAATAGCTCGTCTGAAACCGCTTGTCTATTGGAGGAAATATGAGTTATAATAATAACAATGAATGAAATGGGACGTCCTATCAACAGAACAGGACGTCGTGTTTTTGTGCCATCCGAACAACTAGACACGTGTCCATGCCAGTCCCCGTCCTGCACCATGGACAAAGGGAAAGTGTATCGAAAAATCACGAGAAACGTTGAGTGAATCGTGTGGACGATAATGTTGTGGACGATAAAGGTGCTTTTTACCCATCGTCCGAACTTAGCCTATATTTGAGTAGGCTAACCTACCGTAGGCCTATATAAACTAGTATGTATTTATTTATCTTTTCAGGTGTGTTTTTCAGAAAGGTACGTGGCCAAGATTATATTACCGTAGTCTTATCTCGACTGAGTATGTTCCACCATCGTCCTCTGTAATAATGTAGGCATAATCCTTTCAAAGTTTAGGAATGAAATGAAGTGGGCTTAACGTTCTACATTTCTAAGGGGAGGATGAGGGGCTAATGGTTAGCACGTGCGCGCTGTATCATAAGGTCTATCATTGAGTCAACAGGCGTGGTTTCAATTCCTCGGTTTTACGTGACGTGAGTGTGACAAGGAGTAGTGTCGCCTGTCCAACCTCTATGGGTTTTCTTATAAAGACCCTACGCGCATGTGAATTATTGCAATAAAATAGAACCATATGTTAGTCTCGAGATAACCTACTCTATGTCGAGTAGACGTTAAACCCCATTTATTCCTCTCTCCTACTTTTCTGCACCAACCGGGAATACACGGACGGCTGCTTTGGGATAAAAAAAATCGCTTTAAGTGTTTCGGTAATTTACGCAATAATGCCCTTTCTATAAAATACTATTTTGTAATTCAGCACACTAAAAAGACGGCTGTGGGTCATGGGTTAGTTGGTTGGGTTAAAAATACTCCAAATAAAACAGTGGTTGGTGTGGTACAGGGACCCGAAGATAAAATACAAGTTATGTAAGTACATGCTTTTATTTCAAATCAATATTCTTCAGTAATCCGATATACCTCGAGTGTAAAAGCTATTTATGCAACTTCTAAAAAGGGGTTCGATGGATCAGACAAGACTACAGAGAGATTACTACTAAAATGAAAGAGGTTTAAAGTCAGTATCCACAATCTGATAAATGCGCTATCGACCCGACAAGCCCGTCAGATCCAACTTCATATAATTTGTAAGTGGCGGGGGGGGGGGGGCTTGGGATCCCGGAAAAAAAATAAACAATAGAACACATATTTGCCCCCAGTCCCAGTTCGCCATTTCCGATAGGCCTTCCAGGTAGTTCCCTAATTATTGTTTAAGAAGCACTGTTCTGCAAGATTTAATAATAACGTATATGGAAACTACAAAGGCGTATTGTCCAGAACAAAGTGCGCACCCCGATGTGGCGATTGAAAAGAGTTGCATAACATCGTCGATTTGAAAACTGATTTTCGTTGTATCCATTTATGGTAACGATACCTTCAATACCAAAAATCTTATGTCCTATATTATAGTTCGCACGTAGGATACTGCTCATCCCACACCCCCTATCTGACCAATTTGACGTTTATGATGTATAGCATAGTACAAGTAACAAGGAGATAATCTCCATATATACTTAGTTAAAAATATTAAAAAATCGCCATATTTAGGTGAATGTATATAGGCCCAATGGTCAAAATGTGAATCATATTTTTTTTTATTGTGTTGTATTTTTATTTTATTGTGTTTCAGGAAAAATTGGTTGAAGACGAAGGGAAGCCCCAAATCAATCATTAAAAATTGTGTTTTTAAAAATGAGAGAACTATAGATAAATTAGAGTTTAAAGAGTTTGTTGTGATTCGACATTGAGGACAAAAGTTTGTATTTTGTGAACAAGTTAGAGATTAATAATGAGGATTATTTTCTAGTATGGTATATTTAATACCTGATGGCGCGGTCGAAACCGACGTCAAGGTTCTTACAATTATCTGTCACAGAATGTATGACAATGTCCACACTTTTCTTGCATTCAAGAAGTTCTGTCTCTGTTTGTCAAATAGAAGGAGACAAAATAATACATTATTTATCGCGCTCAGTACATACCACCATTTCATTTATATTTCACTGTAAAATAATGTATGAGGTTGTAAATATTTTATTTATAACACATGTAACTTCTTGTTGGTAGATATGATAAATAAATTTGTGAAACCAGTTTATAACTTGCCTTTGCAACTTGGAAGAGTCTGAGAGACTTAAATGATTGTATTGTATACGTCAATATACTACGACAGAGTATACAGTAGCCTTCATTTTTTATAATGAAATCTAAATCTGTTCTTTCGTTTCCATATAAGGGGGTTCCGGTATTTAAAGGCAAAACAATTGCAGCCCAACGCCCTTCGTAAGATAGAATATTACATACATTAAGAGGGTCAGTGGAAACCTGAAGTGTTCAATTAGAAACTCTTTATGACCAAATGACCACACACCAAATATTATCCTTCCAGTAATTATACATCCTGACAGATTTATACAACGATGCGAAACTCACAGACGATACGTAACCTCGTAACCACCATAGTATTAACGTGTACCATAACCCATCTGTGACGAGAAATCAGTACGTCTAAAGCGAAATGGAGTTTAATGTCCTATTAAATATTCTGCTCCGACTGGTTTAATAAAGACCGGCTTACGTCATACAGTGTGCTATGGGGGAAAGTTGTCCGGCCTGCAGCGCTATGGCGTACTCTTATTATGGAATTCCAACTGCCAAGGGATCTTTTACGGGCACACGAATATGGACATGGGAAATCGGTGTTTCGTACAATCCGCACGACTACACGTTCTCCCTTATCAGATCCCCTGTCCTGCAACACTGAAAGGAGGGAACCACATCGGAAATCCCGCATGAACCTTTTCGGTCAATGCAGGGATCGAACACGGGACCCCCAGGTTCGCGAGCCAACGCCTAACGACTTCGCTGCCGTGGCTCCACGTCTTAAACACGACAATTTTCTCGTGACGAGTCCAATTGGTGTTACTTGATTTTGCCGAATTCGTCCATTATATTTTGACTACTGCATAAACTATGCAATATTGACTGCGCATGAATTGTTTTATAAACGTAATAATTACAGCAACGTAAAACAATAGAATTACGTCATAATAGGATTATAATGTTAATAACTTGAGGTGGCACATCGTTTTTCTTCTCAGACAGACAAATTTATTCTGATTTCTTCACCGAACGCTGAAAAATGAAGTCCTGGGTAAAAAGAAAATTAAAACACCGAGAAGACAATAAACAGGCAACAGGCGGATG
Source organism: Patella pellucida (assembly GCA_917208275.1). Classification (NCBI taxonomy): domain Eukaryota; kingdom Metazoa; phylum Mollusca; class Gastropoda; family Patellidae; genus Patella; species Patella pellucida. The sequence continues at coordinate 59,349,300 of OU795040.1, read as the reverse complement.
TTGTGATGGAATACAAGTTACTGGAACACAATCGTCATCAAGGAATCTGTACTGTCAAATTTCAGGCGATGGAGAATATAAAGAGAATAAAATGGAAAATCCAAAAACCATGTGTTCTGACACTACTGACAGGTCTGAAGAAAACATCACAAGTGTCAGAGCTTTAGAAGTTTTAGGTAATGGCGATTTCGTAGAGATTAAAGTGAATAATTCCAAAAACATATGTTCTGAAGAGTCAAAAGAAAGAACAACGACTAATGCTTTGAAAGAAAATATCACTCCGTTATTGAAGGACACAAAGAAAGGGACAAAATTAATAGCGGCGAGTGAAAGCAGTTGCACCGATGATGGCGATAATCCAAGGTTGAAAAATCCACTTAAGGAATATTTAAATAAATCAAGCGCGGAACTAGAAAGATGCCGACAATCGATGCTGAAACGAACAATAGGTGCCGACGATTCTTTCAGGTTATATTTCGAGAAAAGAAACGAAGCCCTGAACCTTGCCATTGCAAAATACGATGCCAGAATGGAAAGTTTCCAGAAAACTAATGCAAACATATCAGAAACAGTCCAAGAAGACATAAAAACAACTAAAAGAAGTCTTGGCTCGCGTCTTTTATCGGTAAGCTAATTTCTTTTAGTTTAATATGGAGCCTTGGTGTGAACATATTTTATTGGCTGACAAGGGCAATACTTTGATTATTCCAGACCATGTAATTTTAAAAGAGCATTTCTAAATGTACACGTATTAGGTTATACTTTTGTGACAACGTTTTCGTACTAATTACCCCTTAAATTCATCATACATAATTAATGTAAGGCATTACAATGAATGACATTTATTTAGAGAAAATTCAAAAATATCAACAATACACTGACGTCATTATATTTATACATGAACGGGATGAAGCTGCTGAGGCGGAGTTTGACATGGAATACGACGCTTCACAACTGGTTATTCTCTGTAGGTAGGGGATATAATGTATATTTTCATGATATATAATATATATACAATCATTTGTATTTCATAGAAGTTGCAGTTTTGGAAGAGGAACCCCCCCCCCCCCCAAAAAGGAAAAGGTTAGTTGGTGTTATATTTTTTAGTAATTCGATTGGATAATATAAGATTGATTTTATTCCTAGGCCAATCAAAATTTGTATTTTATCTTTTTCTTTTAGACAACAGGGCCCTGTTTCCTTTTTTAAAATACAAACTATGCTAATATTTTATTTCATGGAAAATATATTTTTAAATCGAGGGGTACTTTTCAAACTGTTTTTTTTTTTTGAGTATTGGTAAAGGAGAAGACGTAAATATGGTGATTATTCACCCGAGCATGTATTTATCGTTAGCGACATCGTCATAATATTTTAAAGGCTATTCTAGTCACGCGATCGCTTGGTGACTTAATATAAAAAAAATCATATCAATACTATTTTATTCTTCAGACTAGAAGCAAGTAGCTGGATATTACTGATTTGAAAACGAATAGTTGGAGCATAAAATGAAAATGAAAATTATCGTAACATTTATGAAATGCCTTAAATTAATGTAATAAATATTTCTAGTTTATAAAGTTTGACATGAAGATTTTTTTCTTATTGATACGTGGATGCGGGGTATATCTGTGCCCTTTGACCGCACTTAAGGGCGGGGGGGGGGGGGTGGAGTCGGAAGGGGGGACGAATATGTCTCTGCCCCCCACCGCCATGATTTTAATCGCCAGGACAATTTAATATACTTTGCAAAATAAATTGCCCCAAATCTAATAAAACACCAATGTTACACACGTTTGCGGCTGTCAAATATTATGGGGATTAGGATGGTCTATAGGTCTAGAGTGCCGCGCTTCGACCTCTTGCTGGCCGGTCACCTCTGGCTTGCTGCTGTGGTTTCGAGTCCTAGTGTGAGCGTATGTGGCATGGAGATAGGTGCGCCTTCTCAACCTCGTGGGTTTCCTCCAGGCACCCCGGTTTCCTCCCACTGCTAAAGACCCCTACGCGCAAGCGAATTATTGAAATAAAAAATGAAAACCATACGTTAGTCCCAAAATGACGAGTGGACGTTAAACTCCATTTCTCTCTCTTTAATTGAATACCACGAATTTGTTCTGAGTTGACTAAGAATTTAAACATTTTGTTTGGAGCCACTCTATTTTGTGCGACATTTTTCGGGAATCCATTATTATTAATTGTGAATGCAGCTGGTGGGAATTCATAGTGGGATTTCAGTTACAAAACTATTGGATACTTTTGGAGTTGCTTACACAGGCTAGAATAGAAGAAAACGCATTTGCGGTGGTTAAATTTTCCCCGGGAGGGTGAGGCCCCTCAATTATTATTTGTGAATGCAACTGGTGGGAATTCATACTGGGATTTCGGTTACAAAACTATTGGATACTTTTGGAGTTGCTTACACAGGCTAGAATAGAAGAAAACGCATTTGCGGTGATTAAATTTTCCCCGGGAGGGCGAGACCCCCCTTATCCCGTTACGATTGATAAGTTGTTTAGAATTCGGGTCAGCCAGGTAGTCTGGAATAGCAGGAAAACGCGTTTTGAGCAGTTAAACATTATCTCCCAACGGTCTCGTCTTCGTGAACTGTAAACGATTGATTGGAATTCCAGTCAGTCACCTTAATATTAATTGCTTTGTTCACGGGCTGAAATAACAGGAAAACAAGTTTGCAGCCGTCAAATATTTCAAAATTATCTTGTTGGGGGGGGGGGGGGGGTACAAGGAGAGCTACACTTTTTCGCCTCTCGAGGAAGACCGCCGCCGCTGTCTGATCTAAACTCGAAATGTTTTCCGGCGTTTCAGGTTCTACCCCTCTAACTGTCATCGATCCCGTACGCCTATTCCCTAACACTGGTAAACTGTTTGTAATTATCATTTTGTTTGGTAAAGAAAGGTTCAAGGGTTCGTCCGACCCCCCCCCCCCCCCCCCCCCCATCCCCAAAGTTTTGACAAATCCAAGCCCTTGGACAGAACTATTTTGATTAAACTCCTCTGATAGTTGTAACGTCTGCTATCACTTTATTGACCAACACACAGTAAGGTCTACAATTCTTGAAGTTAATAGGGTCACAGAATTCTTCCGAAATTTCCAATCTTAATTTCGCGGGATTATTTATTGGGGAATATTTTTCATTGTATATTAAGACTGATTTTTACACGATTATCAGACACTTCAATATGAAGGCTGAAATTTCACAGAACTATTTGACATTAAAGTTTCTGATTATTGCCCATAAATAATATTACTTGTGCCAGAAGAAAAAGATTTAGCCCCCCTCCCCCCCTTCCCAAAACAAAACATATCTCCCCATTATTGATGGCAGCGGTAAAGAAATGTACACTAGAAATGACAGCTCAGCTTGCAGACCATATAAGAGAGGTAAGTGAATTGGAAGAAAATAGATCTATATAATATGCAGTGATTGTTCAACCTGAATAACCAAGGATTGGGCAATGTGATGTTCTACATTCTAAATACAGGGATAACCTGGCTAAGTGGGTAGGATGCAGTCTCGCTAGCCTGGGAGGTTGGGTGTTCGATCCCTGCATTGGTCGAGAAAGTTCATCCAGACTTTCTGGCGTGGTTTCCCCTTGTCAGTGATGCAGGACGGAGGGCCTGACAAGGACAGCTGTCTAGTTAATTGGATGGTACAAAAACAGAGGTCCTGTGTACACATTGGTGTGCACGTAAAAGATCCCTTGACAGTTGAAATTTGATATAAGAGTAGGCTGTAGCGCCGCTGCCCGGGCAAAATTTCACTCATAGCACACTGTATGGCGTATGCCGGTCTTCTTTAGCCCAGATTAGCAGCAGAAAAGTAGGACGTCATTTTATTTCACATTCTAAATAACATACTATCCATTTTTATACGCCCACATTTTCATGTGGACGTATTATGTCGTCGCCCCTGTCCGTCCGTCCGTCCGTCCGTCCACAATTGTTTGTGGACTCTCTACAGGTCACAATTCTTACCCGATTTCGACGAAACTTGAAATATAGGTTTATCCCCCAAAAATCTCGGCTGCTTTCGATATTGGCACGTATCGGATCAAAACTTCATGGATTATGGCCCCTGATTGTACGAAAAATCACGTTTTTAGCTTGTGGACCCTATAGAGGTCACAATTTTGAACCGATTTTAATGAAACTTGACATGCATGTTTATATCCCAAAGATCTTGGTTCCTTTCGATATTTGCGCCTATCGGAACGTAATTTCCTGAATTATGGCCCCTGATTGTCCGAAAAATCACCTATTTTAGCTCGTGGTACCTCTGGAGGTCACAATTATTATCCGATTTGAAAAACCGTTTGATTATATCACCGTTACACCCTAAGGACGGTTGAGTTCAAATTTCGGAAAAATCGGACCAAAATTACCATACAAAATGGCCGCCGTTCGTACGCGAATACTGTTAAAAAATGGTATATCCAGGTTGTGGACCCTGTAGGGATCACAATTTTAATTTGATTTTGATGAAACTAGAAATGCATGGTTATAACCCAAAGATCTTGGTTCCTTTCAATATTTGCGCATATCAGATCGTAATTTCCTGAATTATGGCCCCTGATTGTCCGAAAAATCACCTATTTTAGCTCGTGGTACCTCTGGAGGTCACAATTATTATCCGATTTAAAAAAACGTTTGATTATATCACCGTTACACCCTAAGGACGGTTGAGTTCAAATTTCGGAAAAATCGGACCAAAATTACCATACAAAATGGCCGCCATTCGTACGCGAATACTGTTAAAATATGGTATATCAAGGTTGTGGACCCTGTAGAGGTCACAATTTTAATTCGATTTTGATGAAACTTGAAATGCATGGTTATAACCCAAAGATCTTGGTTCCTTTCGATATTTGGGCATATCGGATTGTAACTTCCTAAATTATGGCCCCTGATTATACGCATAATCGTCTTTGTTTAGCTTGTGGTCCCTCTGGAGGTCACAATTATTATCCGATTTAAAAAATCGTTTGATTATATCACCGTTACTCCCTAAGGATGGTTGAGTTTGAATTTCGGAAAAATTCGGAACAAAATTGCCATACAAAATGGCCGCCGCATGTACGCGAATACTGTTATAAAAAGGTATATCAAGGTTGTGGACTCAGTATAGGTCACAATTTTGATTCAATTTTGATAAAACTTAAAATGCATGGTTATAACCCAAAGATCTTGGTCCCTTTCGTTGTTTGCGCATATCATATCGTAGCTTTCTGAATTATGGCCCCTGATTGCCCGAAAAATCGCCTATGGTCCCTCTGGAGGTTATGATTATTATCCGATTGAAAAAAAGCTTGACTCTATCACCGTTACACCATACCGAAGGTTGAGTTTGAATTTCAGGGAAATCGGACCATAATTGCCAGACAAAATGGCTGCCGTTTGTACTCTAATAGTGTTAAAATATGGTATATCAAGGTTGTGGACCCAGTATAGGTCACAATTTTGATTCGATTTTGATGAAACTTGAAATGCATGTTTATAACCTAAAGATCTTGATTCTTTTCGATATTTGCGCATATCAAATTGTAATTTAATGAATTATAGCCTTTGATTGTAGGAAAAATCACTTTCGGTTTTGCTTGTTCTCTAACCATCTCTCGAAAATGTGGGCGTATCCTGCCTGGCAGTGCCAGCTTACTATCTTTTTTATGATATTTTGCATTAAAAAAAACTCAAGACGTTTGTTGTCTGTCTTTTATTATAAATAAACAGACAAAATGATAAAAAGATGATGTCATTATAGATTTATCATTCTCATTCATAGAAACCTATCATCTACAACCAACAACCTTTTTCCTAATTGACTAGTAAAGCATTTAGAGTCTAGTGACCACATTTAATTCTATCAACTCTGTAACTAAAAACTCTAAAAACAGCACTTTTATTGGATACAGAGTGCTATATCAGAGCATATTTCACATAATGTTGCAAAAGAATTAAGGTTTTAGTGTCTGATGATGGGTTCCCAAAATGCACCGATCTACACATCATTTACTATGTACAATATATAATATATATTACAATCTTTAACAAACATATTTTTATATTACATTTATCTTAAAACCATCTAAATTTTCGGACAAAACATTTTTATACTCTGGGTTTCCACTTAAATTTCAACCACATCCAAAATGATACAATTACAGATCTACTGACATAATAGCATAGAATTTTTAAATTTACAAAATTTTATGCATAGGAATAATTGGAAATTTAAGTAAAAATTCAACAAAGTAAAAAATTGTTTTAGACTCCCAATCTTAAATTTGGCAGGACGATTGCTAACAAATAAAATTTTCAAGCTTTAATATTTTTTTTTGACATTAAGTTTCAAACCTAATAGTACCATCACCCACATTTAGGGTTAAATAAAAAGAAAATTTTCTTCAGTTTTGACATAGTCTTTTAATAATAATACCAAACAAATGGTGAATAACTCCCAATCTTCATTTCACCATTAAGTGAAAATAAAGTGTTGAACTGGGTAGATATTTCTATTAGTAGTGGGAAAAGTTCAAATCTAGTTTGATTCCCTGTTGAAATAGAAGTTGCTTAATTATATCGTTACTTCGGTTTAATCTATGAAGGTTCGAGTTAGTGTTTTACTACAGTAAGATATCCACAAAACAAATAGATATATCACTAATTAAAATTATCATTCATCAAAAAGTTTGTGAACTTTGTTGTTATGGTGGAACCAGTGCAAAGACAATTATTCCAGATATTATGACTAGTGTTAAATTTGCATTTGCAGAAGAAATCTGCCCGCCAGATGCAAAGATGTTTATGGAAAAGTGACAGGAAAACACATTATTATATGACATGTATATTTTATAATAGCCTTATGTCACCTTCCAAAATAAATCTTATTTTATTGACAGTACGAATGAATTTATATTTCTTGTCTATGCTCTTCACACAATAAGACGTTAAAGGTCCTTCAGATCAGATGGTATACAAGGTATGTATAAGATGCAAAATTGACCATTTAATATACATTAATTCAAACAAGAGTAAACCATTTATCACTGTATAAATAAACAATATTACCTTTGGTCACATACATTTCATTGATTAATTTATGTAAGTTTATACTCCACATATCTTAGTCCATAATAACAATATGATAATCTCACATAAACTATTTGGTTATCGTTTTACGCACATAATAACTTTCAGTAATTTATCAATCTAGATCTATATTATCTGCTTTTGTACTCTCCGTGGAAGAAAATTTCTGTAATCGTCTTTTTCTAACTTCGTGTAAATCTTCTTCCTCTTCCTCTTTCCTAGGGTCATGCCACTCAGGAATTTTTTCTTCCTTTGGTACAGTAAAACCTGCTGCACCTAAATTTGATAAATCACCTACAAATAAGAGTAATATATATTAATATAAATTTTATAACCCATTGCTTTGTTATGTTTGGTGTTGAGTGATGAGCTGATCATAGATTATGCAACTGGTTAATGTACATGTAGCCCCTTATTGGGCCTATAACTAATACCCCCGTCAGACCAGGATGGCATCATTTTTACTGCCCTGTCATGGTGATGGAAAATGGTCTCAAAGTGCTTCAAGATTGTCATAAGTGTGATTGAAACGTCAAATATCATGCTGTGGTCTCCATGGTCACAAATGACTGCTGAGTCACGGCGTTTCTTTTGAGCATATGAAACATTTTAAGTTGGAGTCATTTTCTCGCAATGTGTTTACATTTGCTGACGACCTTTTGTTTTTTCCAGCCACCATACGGTTGCAAAAGCAGCGCAGTAAGAACGCCACACCGGTCTGACGGGGGCATTACTCCTCTTATTGATAGCCGTGTAAATGGTGTAAAACAATCTGATTAAAATACAGATCGTTTTTTTTTATATATTTTCAATGGCCTTCAGACTTCACTACGTGAAAATCTAACTGGTTGTAGTTGGAGGTAATGTCATGGGCTTACAAGCAACTATTAACCCATTTCAGTTCTGCCTAACATGCTCTTTAAGACATCACCATATATCAACAACAGATTTCAACATCTGGAAGATTTGAGACTGTGACGTTTATGAAAGAAATCATGGACAGCTACAATAAAATGAAATAAAATGTATACTGTACCTAATTTTTCTGTTTTAACTGGACTAGAAGATTCTTTAGAATTATTAGATAAAGATGTTGTTTTAGGTCGAGCACCTCCTAATGACCCACTGTTTAATGTTACATCAGCTGTATTTTTAGTATCAGTTTGTTGTAATGTATTATTATTACTATGGGACGTATTACTAGGGTTAGGTATTCTCACACCAGGCATACTAAAAAATATAAACATTAGACATGTCATATATACAGAAATATCTCCCATCATCAAATATAAAGATAGGTTGCCAGACAATGAAACATACGCCCACAGCAGCTAAATCGTCCAGGTCAACAAAAGTTGTCACATATTTTTTAAATCAATAGGCTTCTTCGTCTCATGACCTTAAACACTATAAATTTAAAGTCAATCGGATATTAACTTTAGCAATTGTGGACATCAATAGGCTTCTTCGTCTCATGACCTTAAACACTGTATAAATTTATAGTCAATCGGATATTAACTTTAGCAATTCTGGACGCTGGGTGGACCGCCGTACAGACTGACGACAATATAAAAATACCAAACTATTTGATTTGAATCTGAATTTAATTGAGTTATAGTTCTTAATTACAGATTAACTCAAACTATATATAATCTACCCATAGCGCACAAATGCTGGCTAATTTCAAATCTGTGTCAAGACAGCACTATTTGTATCCATATCTAAGATTGTTTTAGCAATGCAGCAGTGTTCTCATTCTAATTGTGTGTTAGCAGAAAAATCCCTTTACCAAGATGCTATCTCTCTGAACTAATCACTACGGTTCTACTTATATATTGAATTCAGCAATATCTAGATGATATTTTAATATTTTTTAAATACTTTATTATACATTCCTTTTAGAGACTTAGTAGAAAGAGAGAGAGAGAGAGAGAGAGAGAGAGAGAGAGAGATGGGGTTTAACCCCCACTGGACACAAACCAGGCCATTTCGGGACTAACGTATGGTTTAATTTCAATTCAATATATCACTTGCGCGTAGGGGTCTTTACCAGTGGGAGGAAGCTAGAGGACCCGGAGAAATCCCACAAGGTTGGACAGACGACCCTACTCCTTGTCACGTACAACAAGGATTTGAAACCACGCCAGTTGACTCAATGACAGGCTTTATGATACAGCGTGCCAAGGTAACCATTCAGCCATCCAACCCCCCAGACTGAGTAGAATTTAAGATTAACATACCTGCACTGTGTAGCTACTGTATTATATTGATGTATTAATAACATAGCTCCATCTAATAATGACTGTATATCACGTAACCACTGTATTCTAGCCTCTATATTACTTCTCTCTTCCCCTTCCATAGTATGTAATTCATCTATAGATAGGCCAGACATACTACTAGGTGGCTGGGGATACACTGTAATAAACATATAAATATTATAGATAGACCTGACATACTACTAGGCCCCCGTAGGGGGCTGGGGATACACTGCAATAAACATGTAAATATTATAGATAGATTAGACATACTACTAGGTGGCTGGGGATACAGTGTAATAAACATGTAAATATTATAGATAGACCTGACATACTACTAGGGCCCAGTAGGGGGCTGGGGATACACTGTAATAAACATGTAAATATTATAGATAGATTAGACATACTACTAGGTGGCTGGGGATACAGTGTAATAAACATGTAAATATTATAGATAGACCTGACATACTACTAGGGCCCAGTAGGGGGCTGGGGATACACTGTAATAAACATGTAAATATTATAGATAGATTAGACATACTACTAGGTAGCTGGGGATACAGTGTAATAAACATGTAAATATTATAGACAAGAGACAGAAATAGGGTTTAACGTCCATTTGACACAAACAAGGTTATTTCGGGACTAACACATGAAATTGAAATGAATCCATTTTATCCCAAAATTCGCTTATCTATAGGGGTCTTAAGCAGTGGGAGGAAACCAGAGGACCCGGAGAAAACACCCAAGGTTTGACAGGAGACCTTACACCTTGCCACGTACAATCAGGAATCTAAACCATGCCATTTGACTCAATGGCAGACCTTATGATACAACACGCATAAGCTAACCATTCGGCGGTTTGAGCATGCTTTTGGGTGGATTTAGCACTCTATAGATGTTAATTATTATTATTATTTATTAATCATGCATATTTTTTTTGGAAATTTATTTGCAGAATTCTTTAACAATTTCTTAACCATATAATACACCTCAGTAATAGCAGAACTTACTAAATGGCATGAATGGTGAAGGTGGCATCATGGGAGGTAAAAATGGTGGTGAAGGAGGAGATGATAATGGTGTGGTTGTAGTAGATGTTGTTGGCGCTGTAGAAGAAGCTGTTGCACTTTGTCCAGGTGGAACTTCTGAAATAAACAAAGTAAACCTTCATCTACTGTAAACCATCAAACCCCTTGTCAGTGATGCAGGACAGAGGACCTGGCAAGGGACAATGTATAGTTGTTCGGGTGGTTCGGAAAACTCAAGTCCTCTGAACACATTTGTATGCACGTAAAGGAACTCCTAAAAGTTGGAGTTCAAAATATTGGTAGGCTATAGTGCTGCTGTCCAGGCAAAGTTTTCCCCATGGCACATTGTATGGCATATGCCCGTCTTCATTAGCCAAGTTCATAAAATTATTGCACTTAAGGTTAGCCTCTTGTTCTGCATGCGACAGACTGATCAGTTATCGACCAATGGCAGTTGACCGAGTCTGCTGAATTTAAGTGGATATTTATCAAAATCTTTTTTAATCTAAATTTAAATTCTGACCTGGTTGTGGTTGTTGATTAGGCATCCAGCCATATTGAAATCCTTGAAACACTGAAATATAAAAATATATAATCTTACTCTTAATTCCATCCATGTTTTAAAGTCAGTTAGTTTGGTATCTCTTGCCCTGAAGAAGAACTCTGTCCGAAGAATTTCCCAGGTTAATAAATTGTTCTCCAAATTATAAGCATCCAAAAAATACAAATTCAGCAGAAATAAAAGAATATAGATATATTATATATTATGTTGCTTTTAGTTTAATTTGACATTGATATTTCAGATGTGATATAGAATAAATCGTTTACGTGGAAATGAGTTAACTGTATTTTGAACTTACTGTTTGGCGGCATAGGTGGTTGAGCAGGTTGAGCTGGCGGTGGAGTAGGTGGTTGTGGTCGGGGAAGACGTAATACATCCATTCTACATGTTGGACATGTTTGTTGGCGTTGGAACCACGTTCGGAGACATGATGTATGGAAGATATGATTACATGGAAGTTTTTTGCAATTGGTGTCCATCTCTTCCCGACAGATAATACAAACATTATCGCTACTTGCCAGGTCTTCAGCTGTCGCATCAGGATATCTGAGATAGAAATATTACAGTAATTTCCAAGATGGCAATGAAATAGCCTCTTACTAAAAGTACAGTAGATGGGTGGAAGAAACTCTGATATGGTGCTGGCTAATATTTTAGAACATGTAGGTTTCGCAAATCAGTATTGGAAAGTAACACAATAAAAAGTTTTTATTTTTCACCATGACACTTCAAATTCGGTAAAATTTTAAAGTTATTTTGTAACACATAGACAGATTAAAATTTAAGTGTTCTATGAAGGAAATTTTGCTTTGGCAGTGGCACTATGGCCTACTTTTTATATCGAATTCCAACTGCCAAGGGATCTTTTACATGAATGCCAATGTATACAGTGGACCTTTCAAACTATCCGAATGACTAGAAATTCCCAATGAACTTTCTCAGCTAATGGAGGGATCAAACACGAGATAAGTGAGTAAATATATTTAGAAAATTAATTTTCACATAAACTCCAGATATTAATGCATATATAAGTCTTTTTAAGCCCCCAAAATAGGTTGCCAAACAATGAAACATACGCAATAGCAGCTAAATCATAGAACATTTCTAGCCGTCATAGCCTAATATACGCTTTTTGTCACAAAATTTGTTCATCAAAACAAATTACAACAATATGCAACCTAATTTCAATGTGTCAATGTGGGTGTATTACTATGAGAGATATAAATATAACTCTATTTACCGTATTTCCTCTAATAAGCGCCGGGTCTCCAATAAGCGCCGGGCCTCTAATAAGCGCCGGGGGGTCAAGGGGTGCTGAAAAAATAAACGCCGGGCCTCCAATAAGCGCCGGGTCTCTAATAAGCGCCGAGTCTCTTGATCAAATGCCGTAATTCAAAAGATTATCCGGCCCAATGTCCATGGTAAATGACGGCTTTACCCTAAATTCAATTTGCTATTAAAGAAATAAGCGCCGGGCCTACAAAGAGTGCCGGGCCTCTAATAAGCGCCGGGGGGTCAAGGGGTGCTGAAAAAATAAGCGCCCGGGCGCTTATTAGAGGAAAAACGGTATGTTGTTTTACACTGTTACAGCTGGGAAATTTCAGTCCATTTCTTTGCCAGTCAGGACTGGCAAATATCAAAATAAGATCAATTTCATCGTCTCAATTGAGACACTGATAATCTCAGCAAACAGTAAAAGATCTGATTTAATCAATCATCAATCAGTAGTAGATACATGTAATTAGTTGTATCATATCAGTGATATTCAATAATAGAGAATTATCTCCTCAAATTGATTCACTTTTTATTTATTAATACTTACAATGTATTCATATTTCTGATGGCACGTCTTGACATTATTACATCATGTAATGCTTTCTTAAACGCCCTTAAAATAAAACAAAAGCATTAAAACAATTTATCATAACTGACAAAATTAAAATGACAAATATAAATTAGAAAATATAGATTTGACATTAGCAAAAAGTTTAAGTTTACAACCTATCAAGACCAACATCTAGGGTTATCAAAGGTAGCCTATATCAACCAAAATGATTCATATCAATATTACAAACTGTTTTCATAATATTGATAATATAAACATACCTCATAGCTAAATACATTGGTCTAACAGCAAACAGAGGAAAGGTGTGAACTTTGATCATAATAAACATAAACAACACGTATAATATCACTCTTATTAACCCTGCAAATATAAATAACACATGCAATATTACCACGCTAATTTATACCACTCTTATTAACTCTGTAAATATACCAAAACCTACATCCATGGCACTTGAGTAATTTCTAAATCTAGATAGCAACTGGTAGTGGTAACAATTAATGTTTTCTATTCCCTTATACAGTGACATTAAAAAAATCATGTGCCCAGTAAGGCTTTGTTTCAGATTTGAATCAATCATTAATTTAATGATGAAAAGAACTTAAAATAATTCAATAGATTATTTCCATCATCAATGAACATAGATTTTTTCTACAACATTAGAAGAAAAAAAGGAAAAAAACAGCATATCCTTAAAAAATAAATGTATCAAATCCATTACAGTCTTAGTCCTTCCCCTCACTTACCCATAAATAATTCTGTATATAAAAGATAAACTGCTTTTCCTTCCCATGGGTTTTCACTCTGTAGATCCACAGAATGAAGAAGATATTTAAAAAACGTCATCAATACTACTGTTAGAAGAATGGCATACTGGAATATGATAAAAGCATTTATTACAAAAAACTGATTAGTTGTTTTCCTCTGTCTCACAAACCAGGAGGTCCTCTGAGAAAGTACCTAAGGATTATATACTATACTTTTCCCTTGGAAAAACTATGAGGTCTTGGGAAACAGGGAATAAAGGTGCAAGACTGGGGTACAAAGGACATGATAATGATAGCTATCTAGTCTTTTGGATGGTACGGAAAAACAAAGGTCCTGTGTACACACAAGCGTGCACATAAAAGATCCCTTGGCAGTTGGAATTCGAAATATGAGTAGCCTGTAGCGTCGCTGTCCAGGCAAAATTTCCCTCTTAGCACACTGAATGCAGAAGATATTTAAAAAACGTCATCATTAGCCCTGTTGGAGCAGAACAGTAGGATACTAAACCCCATTTTAATTTATTTAATATTATAATTTGCTTCACAGTGTAAGTCAGCATTGCTTTAAAAAGTGTTAATGGAAAGATGTACAAAGCTAGTGATAAAACCTTTACTCACTTCAAAGCCAAAGACAAGTTGCACTGAAGCACCACGTAATAAAGTACTGTAGTAGGCATGGTTTATAAAATACAGATCTACAGCACCAAGACCTACTAATAGGGCTGAAAAGAAAGAAAAACTAATTATACACACACAATGGCCACTGACAAACTGTAAAAAGGTGGTTTAACTACTGGTAAACATCTTTGCAACTCTTTTTTATTTATATATCTACACCATTTTGAGACTAACATATGGTTTGTGTTCAACTTCCAATTATCAATGGATTTCGTTATAGGAATTTAGTGCCAACTGACCTGATACTCTTACATCTAAACAACATACTATTGTCAGACCTATTGCAGAAGTGAGCTTGAAAAAAAAACAGTTGGTTCTTTTGATTGAATTTGGCATCTGAACACTGGATTTAGGTACATTTATTTGACTGTGAGACATTTCTGAAGCCTCCCAAATCACTAACGAAATAATCTATACTTACACAAAACTCGGGTGTGAAATAAAAATGAAATGACTGGACTCCTCTCCATCTGTTAAACAAGAAATATATAAATATATAGATTTAACAGATAGATTGCCAGTCATTGAAGATTTTCCCACAGCAGCTTCATTAACCCATTCAAGTCGTCCACTTGGCAAAACCTTCCACAAACTATGTCATTTCTCGACTAAAATATTTTACAATTTTATTCCAATAATTTGCTTGCAGTAGGAGGATCTGGAGATAACCAATGATGTTGGGCAAACGACCCTACTCCTCGTTAAGATGGAAATCAAAGCCATGAACTAGGTCCAATGATAAACCTAATTTATCTAAAGCCCATGCGTTAAACACTTGACAAAGCAGCTCCTCCAATGGTATATAAAGACAATAGAGAGCAAAAACCTTAACAAAATACAAGAGAGATGGAGATATGGGGTTTAACGTCCACTCGACACAAACAAGGTCATTTCTGGACTAACATTTCTAAAATTTGCTTGCGCGTAGGGGCCTTTAGCAGTGGAAGGAAACTGAGGGACCCGGAGAAAACCCAAGAGGTTGGACAGGTGACCCTACTGCTTGTCACATACAACCAGGGTTTTCGGAACCATGCCAGATGACTCAATGACACGCTTTATGATAGAGCACATATGTGCCAACCATTTGGCCATCCAACCCTGCTTAACAAGTGGAGTTTGTCACTTCCGAAGTAAAGTGCAAAGTAAGGTGATCAGAAAATATAAATACATACGTAGTCCACTCTGTCCTCTGCTAGCCAATGAAAACATTTTAAAAATAATAATAATGTAAACATGGCCACAAATCTGGGACTAAAATCATCACGAAATACTGTAAACGCCAGACATGTTTCTGTAACAGCATACCAGGATTTTTCTATTAAATGCTGAAAGAAAAAAAAAGAGTCCAAACTTGACATTTTATTGGTGTTTGAAGGAGAAACAAAGAACCTATAGAATAAGCCTTTTTTTTGGCCAAGTAGGTGAAACTGGATTATCATAACATATTTTTCAAGTTTAACATAGAAAAGTCTGCCTTATTTGATCCAACAACATTGATAACAATTTAATAACAAACACAGAAGATAATAAGTAGGCTGAAGGTTTATTGGATAATATACAGAATCGACCAATCTGGCATAATACTCTTGAAAACGAGTAACGGTAATTTAGTATAGAAGTATAATATTGTAACCTGTCACAGGCACATTGACTTTTGCAATTATTTTCTGTTTCATTTCAAGAAGCAAGATTGGATAATATACAGAATCGACCAATCTGGCATAATACTCTTGAAAACGAGTAACGGTAATTTAGTATAGAAGTATAATATTGTAACCTGTCACAGGCACATTGACTTTTGCAATTATTTTCTTTTTCATTTCAAGAAGCAAGATTATCAGCCATCAAATATATTTTAACTACTGCCACTGGAAGAGTCTTTAAGATACAGTTCTACTGTAAATATTATTATAGCTAGTAATTTACCTCCATTTCTGCTGCTCTAAGTTGACCAAAAAATATCTTCCTCATGAGTTTTCCCAACAATATAATAAAAACAAAAGCTTGTAAATATAATACCTGAAAATAAAACCATAAAATACAATAATTAATAGAAGAATTCCCTATTAAAATAACTAATTCGCCTACGAAACAGAAAGAAAGACAGCTAGCAACGTCAATATTTTTTTAACGTTTTAAGAAATCGCCGATCAATTAAATAAAACTAAAGCCAACTAGCAATGGTGGGTTGCTTGTTTTTGTTTTAAACTTTTACTAGCAGTTGTTAATAAATTAAAAGACAACTAACAATGATATATTTCTTTATTTTCAACAAACAGTCATCAGCCTCACTTAAAATGAAAAAAAACTACTTTACTAATTTTACTTCTTTTGTGTTGAGTCCAAATGGTTACGGGACCGAAATGATGTGCTACATGTACATATAGGTCAACATAAATTTTTGTTTCAGGGCTATTAATTAATAACTGGAGTGGATAGAGCAAAATGTTATCATCTATCTACATAATAAGGTGCTGAGTAGAATTGAATGCATCAATGACCAGGAACTATAGGACTGGAGTAAGAGAGAAAGCGAGAGAGATGGGGTTTAATGTCCACTCGACACAAACAAGGTCATTTTGGGACTAACATATATAATAATATATGGTTTAATTTTGTTTTAATAATTCACTTTCGGGTAAGGGTTTTTAGCAGTGGGAGGAAAACAGAGGACCTGGAGAAAACCCACGAGGTCAAGGCTGGACAGGCGAACCTACTCCTTGGCAAACTCCATCATGTACAACACGTCAACAGGGGATTCGAAACCACGCCAGTTGACACAATGACAGGCTTTATGATACAGCACGCATGTGCCAACCATCTGGCAATTCATGTCGTCCACCTGAGAGCACCGTAGGCCTCCCCCAGAAAATTTTGAAAACAAGACGACCGTAGACGCGATTTCCAGGCATTTCGAATACTTTCTAGTAATTTGCAGTGGGTAGTAAATTATGTCAGTAGCAGCATAAAAACTGGTAGAAAGTCATATTTAAAATACAAGCTCTATTACTACGATACCAAGAACAAGTCAAACGATTTACTTTTGCCACATTTTTCATTTTATGAGACTTCACATTTTTTATCCAGATATCCGATGTATAGAAGACTTGTATATACTTTATCTACTTTTAATATATGAAAAAACATTTTAATAGTAAATGCAGGAGGACTGCACTACACGTAAAACAAAAAACCTGCGGACAAGACAGAAAATAGACATTGCAAAAACTAAACAATTATCAAATCAAGTGAATGGATCCGGGGGCCAGCCGTAAGCGTCCACTGCGCTGTACAGTCCCGGGCCTGTCTTGGTACAGGCTTCACTAAAATGATTTACATAAAAGACGTAACAAAAAAAAAAAAAAAAAAATGCGACCGATCTTGTAAGTGGTCGTCTCTTCAATGGCGATAGTCAGCCAATCGACGTCAGGTGTTAGAACGTCAAATAATTTTAACAATAAGGGCGATAATGCTGACAAACTCGGAAAACGCTAAAAGAAAATAAATGTAGTGAGCTAACAGGACCAAAGCCCGACAACGAGAACATTCTGCAGTACGAAGGGCTAAAACTCTACTCTAATAGTAAATGCAGGAGGACTGCACTACACGTAAAACAAAAAATCTACAAGATAAACCTGCGGACAAGACAGAAAATAGACATTGCAAAAACTAAACAATTATCAAATCAAGTGAATGGATCCGGGGGCCAGCCGTAAGCGTCCACTGCGCTGCACAGTCCCGGGCCTGTCTTGGTACAGGCTTCACTAAAATGATTTACATAAAAGACGTAACAAAAAAATGCGACCGATCTTGTAAGTGGTCGTCTCTTCAATGGCGATAGTCAGCCAATCGACGTCAGGTGTTAGAACGTCAAATAATTTTAACAATAAGGGCGATAATCCGGACAAACTCGGAAAACGCTAAAAGAAAATAAATGTAGTGAGCTAACAGGAGCAAAGCCCGACAACGAGAACATTCTGCAGTTCAAATTTACAATCTATATATTCTGTAATTATGATTAACTTTTGCCACGTTTTTCATTATATGACAGTTCACATTTTTTATCCATATCTAAGATAGATAGATCTAGAATCAAGATAGAAGACTTTTTGAACTTGTAAAATTTATATACTTTTAATATATGAATTACCATTTTAGTTCAAGTTTATTTACATCTAGTGCACTATATTATACCAAAAGAAGAACAAATCAAACGATTATTACTTATTTCACATTTGATGCACGATGATGCAGCATCATTAGAATCGTTATCCGGATTTTGATGTTTCGCAGCAAAAAAGAATGATGAACCATTTTCTGATTACTCTCTGATATCCTAGTGAATTTAATGTCAGAGGTGCTGTGACCATGCTTTCTCTCGCAATGCAATTTAAAGTAGTCTTTGTCCATTATCTGTAGGCAGGACGTACATTGTATTTTGCCGCCATGATCTTTCTTTCGGTTATTTGACTGTGACTCCATGCTCCATAGGCCTAGTAGATACGTTTCCTTCAATTTTCACGAAAGTACTGCAGAAAATGTTCAAATCTTCAATACTGATTTCAGTACTACTAAAGCATTAGTAATCTTCTATGCTAGCAGTATTTAAATCAGTACTGAAAATATTTTTGAATTTTTTTTATCGAATTAATATTAAATATCAGCTATAGAAAGTGTACACTCATATCATTCGAGTTATATTAAATATAAGCGGTGCATCGGCCCTGAGAGCAAATTAAGTGTGGACTTCAATTCAATCCCTACAGTTTTGACGGTATCAGACGTATTCAACACCAGGCTAATTCAACACCAGTAAAATTGGCGTATTCAAGACCAGTATATTATAAGACAAAAGCACGATTAACAAGATATTTTAATATATCTTAAATAGTCATAATAAATATTTCATATTCGAAGACAATATTTACAGATTTTACATAATATAAAACAAGTAATAAATAAAGTGGAATCGGTCCCCGAGTGTTCAGTCGAGAGTTAATAATAATAATAATAATAATCACGTCATTTTACAAGGGTAGCAAATTAGGCCTGAGGCCTTTTTCCAATTTGGCCCTTGGCACAGATCGTGCGAATGATTTCGATCATTACTGCAGGAAGAAACCGAAGAACTCGGGGGAAACCTGCCTGATCGGACGGGAGACCGATTATCCCTCTCACTTACAACGTAGATTCGGTTATGCCAACTAGTGATGTGCGGTTTTCCGGTTTAACCGAATAACCGCGGTTTTTACATATAAACCAAAAACCGAACCGATAAAACAAAAAATTAACCATGCGTTTCGGTTATTTTTCTAAATTCCTAAATTTTAATTTACCCGTTTTTCGTTTCGGAAATGTTTGATACATTCCAAAATTTTGATGTAACCACCACTTTCGTTTTGATTTTAGATCAACCAGGCCCCCTATGTATAGAGTGTTTAATAGTTTAATAAGTCTGGATGGCCTAGACTATTTATTTTCTCAATTCGTTTCGGTTTATAATCCAAAATTTTATGCAACCCTAAGCCGGTTGTCAATATTAGGCACGATGGCTTCCTCAAGAAGTAAAATGTCTTCCAAGTCCATGGCTTTCTCACTACGAAAGATTGGATGACAGTACATTTCTATGGACAGTACTAAATATAATGCAATCTTTGTGAAGAGCATATTTCTGCTGAATTCGGAAACACATCCAACTTGAAAGTGCACCTAAAATAAGTTTGTCAAATCTTTTTTTTTTTTTACAGTAACTTTGTATTTACTAGTCGTAATTAAAGTCATCTTAACAGTAAAAAAAACTTGTTGTTTACAATTTACATCAATATGTTTGATATCTTTTCTGGCTTCCAAATAGGCTGTATAAGATAACTATAAATCACTACATTTATAATACAGTTTTTAAATGAATAAAAAACCGAAAACCGAAACCGAAACTGAGTTTTTTTGCCCCAGAAAAACCGAAAACCGAAACCGAAAGAAAATTTACAAACCGCACAACACTAATGCCAACACTTGACGTCTTTATTCGGCGAACGGGGCGCATAAACACGGACCATCTCTTCGCACTAAACATTCGGTTTGATATCCATTGGTTCTTGACGTACTCAAGGACATCAGAATTGATTTGAAGTTTAAAATACAAAATAACAATATATACATGTACTGGTCTTGAATACGCCTATTTTCCTGGTGTTGAATTAGCCTGGTGTTGAATACGCCAGGATTCGTTTTGACAACAAACAATTTTTACAGACAGTTTTCTCACCAAGTGTCCCTGGTACCGCTCACAACTAACCGAACAAAAAGCGCGTGAGAACTTAATTCATATAAATTGATTAGTTTAACAGAGTCAGAGAAAATTGAAAATGAGATTAATGAGTTACTATTAGACGATGAGCAAAATTTACAGTTATCTTGTACTGTAACCGAATTCATTAATCAATCGACGACACTTACAGTACGGTACTTAGGAACTGAGAAAGGTCATGTGTACGTGCTAGTTCTATTCAGATGGCGTACGTGTTCATCATTGACTGGACTGCTTTCTTTCCGCTTCCATATTATTAAAAATATTCAAAACCCGACAGACAGCGCGACGTTTCCGACAAACAGAGCATTCATTCCCGACAGGACCATGTTTGGGGGGGCCATGCCCCCCCCCCCCCGGCCTCGTCCGCCTATATTGGTACCGGTACATGCTTTATTGTTGATGGATAAGCTTACTGACGTGACAACACCACAACAATGTTTCTGCATGTCACTCAAAACAAATCATGAAATAATGCCATCGTGGCAGCCGTCATAAGTCAATCATTGGAGATTAGGTAGGCCTAGAGTCCTAGAGTAGAGTTATAAAAGGGAAACCAAAAAAAACATCAAACTCACTGCCATACTGGGGTTGGATTTAGTTATATACACAACGGACGGGTAAAATTGCTTCTTCTGATAGTATGCATTGCATACCACCATGCCTGAGAGGGCAAAACTAGCCCCCGTAATCAAAAACGACCTCATGATTTGGTTTGGAAGCCGTTTTCACACAACTGACTTTCTTGTTTACGAAAGCGAATCAGCAATATGGCCGCCACCACATCAATAAGTCTACATTATCCAGTTCATTCGAACTTGTCGTTTCAAAATCCGTCTGGATGAATATAAAACAGAATTCGGCCTTCTATAAATAAACTGTTCGTGGCCTCGTGTCATTGGATAGAAAACTACTTTCATTTTAAAGTCAGACATATATCCTTTGATGAGCATTTTGAGAAAATGTTTTAATTATACAGTTGAATACTATTTTGATTTAACTATTTAAC
Organism: Patella pellucida; assembly: GCA_917208275.1. Classification (NCBI taxonomy): domain Eukaryota; kingdom Metazoa; phylum Mollusca; class Gastropoda; family Patellidae; genus Patella; species Patella pellucida. The sequence goes on along the minus strand of OU795040.1, from coordinate 59,327,737 downwards.
TGTAGATTAAATTCGAACAAAGTTTATGGAATTATTCATTAATATCTATTTTTACATCATTTAGAGCAGTTTGATAAAAAATATCACTAGTGAGAGATAACTCTGGTTTATTTCTTTTGGAAAGGTGGCACTGTTGTGTTTAGCAACACAGCAGACGACACGTGCTTATATGACGCAGCCGACGGTGACGGGATCACGTCTCTTCATTTTGTAAATAAACCCATTTATTTTAGTTTTTAATCTACAACAGTGCGGCGATAGGGAAATGGTAGTGACAATAATAGGTAGGCTATGACAATGGTGGGTCAAATGTCAATTTAATTACGGTGGATCAGTAGCCCTAAGTAAGTAAAAGTCAGTAAGTATCAAAATAAATTATTTTAGGTAGCCTAGATAGGCCAAGGCATAAATCAAGTAGATTCTATATGTCGTACTAAAGTAGGGACTATATTTTATTATATATAGCTGCATAGCATAGACTAGGATTAAATTATATAGGATAGGGCCTAGTGACTCAGTGATAAATGATTAAATCTTGGCAAGGCCGGCAAGGGCTGTGCAGAAATTTGCAACACTTTGACTTACTCAGCCTCAGGTCAGGCAAAAGCAAAACTTACTCATTAGTCATTTACTGGACTAGGCCGGTCACTAGTAGTGTAGTAGTAGCCTACTGTAGTACTACTAGGCCCTACAGAACTAACAGTAACACAGTTACAGTATATTTATAAATTATTAGTTCTATCTATGCAAGGTCACGAGTCTCACGACTCGACTGTACCAAGGCAACAGACGGCTATGGTTGTACGTGACTGTCGTGACAATCTCAAGTCAAAGACTCGTACTACGAGTCGTAGGATTGCCTGTCCAACCTCGTGTGGTTTCTCAGGGTCCGGTTTCCTCCCACCGGCCACTGCTAAAAAAAACCTACTCGCAAGCGAATTATTGAAATAAAATTAAACCATCATATTCATATGTTGTTACTGTTAGTGTCCCCTGGCATCCAGTTTACAAATCATTCTCAGACTAGGATTAATAATTTACTCCAAAAATTTCACCTCACTGTTAGTTCCGAAATGTCGAGTGGACGTCCCCCCACTATCTCTCTCTCTCATTGATTTGATCTGATTTGATAAACAAAAAGTGAAATATACTACTACTAGGTAACAGTGACCTGAGTGTTACGTCTGTACCACGTCCACAGTACAACCGGAACTTGACCCGTACCACAGAGTAAGAATTTTACTCGTGTGCCCGTACTAATATAGCTAGTTTTTAGGAATCTAGTTAGTACAGTACTACTAGTAGCCTACTACGGTACTAGCCTACAACTAAGACTAGCTCCTTGCAAATAATCCAAATTTTGACAATTATTAACTGGCAAACATATTGATGTTTCCACTTCCTTAGATCTACGTTATACGTCACCAAGGCAAAGGCAAGAACCCTCGTTTTAACCTTGTCTTGTATTTAATCAGTCTTGTTTTACTTCAGGCAAAAGATGCATCACAGAAAGAAACTGTAGGTCAATTGACGAAGTGTCCTAAATAAGACGTTCGACTGTTATATTATTAGCCAACTCAGATATTAAAAGAAATCTTAATAAAACATTCATGTATGGTTTGTAATCAGTTTGCTTAAAAGCAAGATCGTAAACGCATCTCAAATGTCATTTCGCCTGCCAAGCTTCTCAGAGACTTTTGTACAGCCAAGAATTAATCATCAAAATTATTGGCTTGAATACCCGTACCAGAGAGATTTTGTTTTACCTTGGTGTGTTGACTACTCAAATATTCCAGTTATTTATCCAGGATCGGGACGTCAAGCAATTCAACAATTTTCAAATTACCATCTGTCAAGACCCTTTAGCATTGAAGGACGTGGAATGAAGCGCTTAAGAACTGTTTCTAACTTACAAAACATAACAGCTAACAAGAATGAATTTGTAAAGATAGAGCTTCCCGTGGTTCCTGCAAAAAGAGCCAAGAAATCGAGTTTTATTGTAAAGCCAAAAGAAATGCGGGCATTTTTTGGTTTACTAGGTAGAATACATTTTTTTACTCCTCTCTCCTTAGACCTCCGCCACCCACTTATATCCCCCGAAATATAAAGATTGGCTAAAGCACACTTTGTGTGTTATTCTATTCATTTAAATTTTAAATCCCAGGGCTGCCGGGGCGTCGATTGCAGATGGGCTTTGGCCCCAAACTTAAGCCGGTAGCTCTCGATTTCTCAATCATCTCCAGTTATTTATTAGCAGGGACTGGTGTCAAATTATGCGCTTACAGTTTCAAGAACATCTGAAACTTCTTTTTTACCCCAAAGTAGGGCATAGCATGCATATGAGGTTTTAAATCCGTGTATCTTAATTACACACAAATTGCTTTTTTTAAACTTCAAATATAGCTCAAATTACTGGACGGAGAACTAAAATATCCACGATTCCAATTTCGGCGTGAGAGGAGAACCTTTGGGATTTTTAAAGTGCAGTCTTAACTTGTCGGGTAGCGCCCGTGAGGTTAAAAAAAAAGCAAATATGTCTAGTCCTTCAGATGGAACAAACAACCGAGGTCCACTTGTGTACATACCGACCACAGGCACTTGAAGGAATTAAAATAAAACTTCTTACTATATATTACCTAGACTGGTAGCCAGTCTCCTCCACACACCAAAAATTGGCCAGTCCTTTCCAAAAAAAAAAAACCGAAAAAAAACGTAATCTCTAGTGCTGGTTACAGGTTTACTCAAAAAAAAAATTATACAAATGGAAACGAAAGTGTTGGTTTACTAAATATTAATACTTTTATATAAATCGAAATGTAAAATAAATATAATTCCTTGATATTATTGCTTGTTTCACATATAAATAGACTTGCGGTGTATACCCCCCCCCCCCCCAAATTTTTAGTGCTGGGCAGATGCGACAGCTTGAAATTGTTAAAAACGTTTCTTTTTATTTTTAAAATCTGCAGCTGATGAACTGATTCAAGATTTTTTAGAAGTTGACAGTTGTATAAAGATATCTGATAAAGTAAGTTTAAATTGTGTCCTATACTAAAAATAAATGTATGCATAGTTTTAGGACAGGGCTATCCAAAAAAGTAAAAGAATACCACAGACAAATGAAAGTAACCTTAGGCTATCCGGGAGATGTCGCCATTGCGTCATTTTAAGACATACCTCATCTATTCGTTTCATTAGTTACAAGAACAAAAGCGGGGAAGCAATGTTATCTTATAGATTATGATAAATTACTTTGCTCAAACGTGTATCAATCAACAGATTATGGACTGCCGCGGGACAGATAAAATTTATTGGAAAGGCTGACTAAGCTTGCAATAAAAGGCTCAAATTACTAACAAGTTTTGGACAGTTTCATTTTCGATTATATTTATTTATATACCGTAATATAAGGTTTTAAAAAGATAATAATGTTTTTAAAATTCAAAAGATATATGACGTTAATTGTTATTTCAGTACCTGCTGGCTATGGTATTTGCCTATTTTAAACGGGCCTGTTTTTCTATACGAGAATACACGAGAACGAACTTCTTTGTTGCCCTGTAAGTATATTTGAATGAATGAATGAATGAAATGGGGTTTAACGTCCTACGCTTAAGCACCGTACCTGGGCTAATTGAAGACGGGCATACGCCACAGTGTGCAATGAGGGAAATTTTGCCCGGGCAGCGGCGCTACGGCCTACTCTTATATCGAATTCCAACTGCCAAGGGATCTTTTACGTGCACTCCAATTTGTACACGGGACCTCGGTTTTTCGTCCCATCCGAACGACTAGGCAGCTGTCCTTGTCAGGCCCTCCTTCTGCATCACTGACAAGGGGAAATCACGCGGGAAAATCGAGATGAACTTTCTCGGCCAATGCAGGGATCGAACACTCAACCTCCAGGCTAGCGAACGTATATTTGATAAACAATGAACATTATGTTGGTTTATAAAATACTTATTAAAAGAACGTACATTAAAAATTAAAATTAAAGTAATAAAAAATACTTATATTTTATATATAATCATTCTGCGTGTTTTTACTGAATTGGTCAATGAAAAGAAACTACTTTTTTTTATTTTCAAAGAACACTTCATTTTTTGAAGAGCCTCGTTTTTTTTTTAATTTATCGACTTGTGTTAATATTTTTTGAAATTATTGAAATTGCCCTGTAGTGTATGCACAAGCTGGTATGTTCGTTGTAAACTGGCTACAAAGTAATATTTGCTTTGATTGTGCTTAAAGAAATGGGATTTTAAATCGTGATTGTTTTGCTCCTGACGGTCGTATAAATAAGCTTCGCGTGACAATTCCCCATCCTTATTTTGTCACTGTTATTCCTGCAACCGAGAGGTTTTAGAGAAAGAAAAGAGAAATGAGGTTTAACGTTTACTTGACACAGACTAGGACATGGTTCAATTTCATTTCAATAGTTCGCTTGTGGGTAGGGCTCTTTAGCAGAGGGAGGATCGAAACCGGAGGACCCGGAGAAAACCACGAGGTTGACAGGCGACCCATTAACTTGTCACGTATAAGCGGGGATTTGAAACCAAGCCACTTGACTCAGTTAATTACAGACCTAATGATCTAAAGTGCATGCATTAAACCATTCGACCACCTATCCTCTAGACGTTTTAGAAAAACTTTGTATACGGGACGCTTTTGACTATTGTTCCCACCATTAGGGAAACATTGACAATAAATACCCCCTTTTCATTCCAGTTATTTAGCTAATGACATAGAAGAAGACGATGAAGATTTAAAATATGAAATATTTCCATGGGCTCTTGGTAGAAAATGGAAAGATAAATACCCTCAGTTTTTGTTAAAGAGGGATCGACTGTTTAAAAGGATTGGATATAGAGCTATTGTTAGTAGACGATGCTGTGATGAGGTAATTCTTAAGCCCATTTTCTATGTATGTATGCGTTTTCGCCGGTTACATCTTAATACATTTGCATTAGACCGACTTTTTCGTCGGCCTAAACACGCGCGGAAGCGCCACGAAAACGCCTTATATTAAGCTGCATTTCCTTCAGTCCGGCTCAGGTCCGGTTGCGGATACGGAAAAAACACTTTCAGAGTGGGATGGCGTCCTTCAGGCCTGGCAATAGCGGTTTTAGATGTACCTGACAAAATGTCAGGCACTAATGAAATATTTTCAACTAAGTGCCGGACATGTATTAATAATATCATTAAAAAAGACAAATCAGTGCCGGCCAAAATGACAGGCACCAGAGGTTTCGTGTCTGACAAAGCCTGAATCTGTCAGTGACAGGTGCCTCATTTCCAGGCTTCAGCAATCCTTACTACGACGCTACGGCGACAGACAATGGCCCACAAGCGCGTCAAAATCGCAAAAAGTGTGGTGGAAACGCCATATAACGTGCTGGGACCTCCATTGTCGCGAATGATCGCCTAGTCACCGCGTTTGTTTTAAGCATGTTCTAAACAAACTCCAAGGCTCTGCGACCTAATGCCCCCGTCAGATCGGTTGGCGTCCTTACTGAGCTGCAGCGACCGTACGACGACCAGAAAATGCACAAGGTCACCGGCAAACGTGACCACAACGTACGAAAATGTCCTAACACATTACAAACTTGAAAAAAAATTCGAGTATTCACATCTTTCAGGGAGATCGCAGAACCTTGGCGTTTGTTTTGAACATGCTCAAAACAAACGCGAGATATCTGGCGGTTCCTCCACGCTTTTACCACGCATTATTTTGATCTTGACGGGCCCTGGGGACATATTATGTCGCCGTAAAGGCGCCAACCAGGTCTGACGGGGTAAAGAACGCAACTTCTTTCAAGTTTGTAAATTTTTGGGGACATTTTCTCGCATTGTGTTTACGTTTGCAGGCGACCTTGTGCATTTTCTAGTCGCTGTACGGTCTGACGGGGGTATTATGTGCGGACGCGGTTCTCTATGTGGTGTCCCGGTACGGTTTTTCAAAACGGACCATGTCGCGTTCGGTACGGAAACGCATGTGGAACCGTGTCAGTAAACTCACATAATGCAACACAGTTTAGGTAGCAGCCCGCGCGGCAAAAAGCTAAAAGTAGGTAGGGAAAATGCAGCTTTATACCTGTTTTCCATGTCCGCGTTTCCGCGTACGTTTTCACCAGTTACATGGAAACGCTCACATTACAATTGCATTAGACCGAATTTTTAAAACGCCTTAATGGGAAATGGGCTTAATAAGATCTGTTTTTTTTTCAACGTGGCACAGTTATTTTAGAAGAATTGCTGCACCAATATGTCCAGTTGCACATCTGAATCGGCATTTCAGCAATATCAGCCCCGAACCCGCTCTCAAATAATATGCTCTTTTACAATCCTAACAGTAGGACCCGCTTTCCATACGGTTTCCGTCAACGGAAAATCGGTATAAATAGTATAATGCAAATTTAATGGGATGGGACCATCGAGGGTGATACCTGAGTCAAGTTGTCCTATTTTATTATCATTGCGCACGCACAGGGGTATTTCCTGTGGGAGGTAACCGGAGTACCCATAGTAAACTTACGCAGTTGAAAAATCACAAACAAACGCTCAAGCCAGAGACCGAAATAATAATAATAATAATAATAATAATAACTTTATTTAATGAGGATAGTCCCCTTAGCACAGGTGTACTAATTTTCAGGGGGTTCCTCCTACACTACAATAATATACATAGATATATAGTAACATGCAAATACTAAACAAATATAGACCCCCCCCCCCCCCAAAAGCAAAAACACCAAGATAAAGTAATAGTCATTATGAAATACACAATCTACTTCTGCCCACCCCCTGCCCCTCACTCTACTCTACCCCCTTCCCCAAAACAAAGGTAACACAAATAATGTAGTACCAAATATAAAATATAGCATGCAGCTGTATTATACACAATCTATTGGTCACCCCCCCCCCAAAAAAAAAAATGTAATAATAAGTAAGATATGATATAAAAAATGCAGCTACGGTATATATAATATACATGGTTAATCTACTTTTCTTTTACAAATTTATTTAAATATCTTTTAAAAGTAAATGTTGATGAATCTTGTTTTATTTGAAGAGGTAAGGAATTCCAAAGATTAGAGGCCGAAAAATGAAAAGTACGCGTCATTGCGCGTTTTTTGCCTTTTGGGGTGTCGAGTTTCTTTTGAGTTTCAGATCTAATCACGGCCGCAAGCCAGAGGTGACCGGCCAACAAGAGCTCCAAGCGCGACAACCGAGATCACAAGTACCACATCCCCTATAGCACTGCTCACTGACGATATCCTTTTATACGCCCTGCAAAGGGAAGAATCCGATCTGAATTCAGAATCTTTCGATAGAAAATCACCTAGTTCTATTCCCGTTTATGTTCAAACATGAATCCGGTAAAGATAGAGTGTTCGTTCAACTTATTGGAATTATTCAATAGGAAATAAATGAAATGATGTGACCGTGGGGTTGAACGTCCTACTTTTCTGCATAACTCAGACTAATAAAGACGGGCATACGCCACGCAGTCTGCTTTGAGGGGATATTTTGCCCGGAAAGCGGCGCTACGGCCTACTCGTATACCGAATTCACTTTCAAGGGTTCTTTTACCTACACGCCAATGTGTACAGGAGACCTTGGTTTTGTGTCAAAACCGAACAACATGACAATCTTACTTGCCTGGCCCTCCGTCCTGCACTTCTGGCATGGGGAAACCCCACTGGGGGCGAACCCCAGACGTCCTGGTTAGCGAGCTAGCGCCTTAAATAGGAAATAATGTGGAGTATCCTATCGAATTTCAAACTTCATACTTTTACTTTTAAAGCTTGTGAACTCGATAAAATTTTCAATAATTTGTGGCGATCGTTTAATGGGGCACAAGGAGGTCAGAGGAAACTTTGCTGTGTATGTCATATTTTTATTTCAGATTATGGCGCTGACCCCTAGTAATATATATTGGAGGCGAGTGCGTCCTCTACACCATGCTGGAGCTCTGCGGAACTATATGAGAGATCCAGACGATGACGGTTATCCTAGAGGACCCGAAGCGTCACCGAGATTATGTCGTGAATGTGATGTTACAGATAGTCAATATGATTCCGCCAGCCCAACTGATACGGCTTGGTACATTTCTTCTCACGAATCTTCTCCAGAGCATAAAAATTGTACTAGAGAACATGATCAGTCAGATATATTCTTTAATATGCAAGGTAATACATTTAGTTAATTATATTACAGCTCTGTATTACAATATGTGAACGTAATTATGCTAATCTGCTCGCACACCCACAGTTTATACTTCCACATAAATTTAGAAAGGAAAATAGTGGATCGAATCCGAGTAGATTTCAGAATGCCAGTGGAGATCTGGAAATGATTCATAAAACATATTCCCGCGAATATTGCTGTATTGAGACTAAAAACTTGAGTCTTTAAACGGAGCGTGGCCATTCTCATCGTCCAATCATGTCTCTCCTGAGTAAAATATAGGGATTGTTCATGACTTTATACCCCGTCAGCCTGAGGTGGCGTGCTTACTGCGACGACGGAAAATTGCCGCAGAGCCCGTCAAGATCAACATAAGCGTGGTGGAATTGCAAGATATTTTGCTGTGGCTGATCGCCTAATCACCGCGTTTGTTTTAAACATGTTCAAAACAGTAAGGACGCCACCACGACGGAAAAGGGTCACAGAGCCCGTCAAGATCGCCATAAGCGCGGTAAAATTGTGGTGGAAACGCCAGATACCGTGCTGTGGTCTCCATGGTCGTGAATGATCACCTAGTCAACGTCAGAATGAATGAATGAAATGGGGTTTAACGCCCTACTGTTATGCACTTAACCTGAGCTAATTGAAAACGGGCATACGACATACAATGTGCTATGAGGGAAATTTTGTCCGGGCAGCGGCGCTACGGCCTACTCTTATATCCAACTGTCAATGTGTACGCAGGACCTCGGTTTTTCGTCTCATCCGAACGACTAGGCAGCTGTCCTTGTCAGGCCCTCCTTCTGCATCACTGACAAGGGGAAATCACGTCGGAAAATCGAGATGAACTTTCTCGGCCAATGCAGGGATCGAACACCCGACCTCCAGGCTAGCGAACCAGCGCCTTATCCACTTAGCCACCGTGATCCCCAGTCAACGTCAGATCGGCGATCAGAAAATGCACAACGTGAACATAACGTAGGATGTCCCAAAATATATCAAAAACTTGAAGAAAAAAATATTGTGTTTTCACATCTTTCCAGGGCAGATCGCAGAACCCTGAGGTTTGTTTTGAACGTGACTCGGCAATCATTTGCGACCATCGAGACCACAGCGCGATATCTGGCGTTTCCACTACGCTTTACCAAGCTTATGGCGATCTTGACGGGTTCTGGGGCCATATTCCGTCGCTGTAGCAGCGCAGTAAAGGCGCTACCCTGGTCTGACGGGGTAAAGAACGCGACTTCTTTCAAGTTTGTAAATTTTTGGGACATTTTCTCGCGTTGTGTTTACGTTTACCGGCGACCTTGTAAATTTTCTAGTCGCAGCAGCGCAGTAAGACGCCACTCGGTTTGACGGGGGCATAATCACACAATGAGTTTATCTGCAATATTCTGTTATGTACTAGTTAATTATGCGTAATTTCACGCGTTCTGACGTAATGTAGCTGCGTTTGTCGCCAGACACTTACGGTATCTTATTTAGAGCTCTGGTGAATCCCGATTGAATTTGTTAAGTCGTTATGTACTGGCACATAAATTTGCGCTTGGTAGGACTGTGTTTGAGTGGGATTTGGTCTAACTAAAAACGAAACACTGCGGGGAGTATAACAGCAGAGGTTTTAGGGTAACTTCTGCGAAGTTTACGACATTTTGCGTTGTATACAGATTCGAAGGTGGGTGGTTTTATTAGGCTGAACACAGAATTAAATTACCTTTTAGAAAAATTCGCAGATATGACCTACTATGAGATTGGCCTTGATTCTACCATTGTGTTTCCTTTTAGGCGTATTATGTCGTTAGCGTGTCCGTCGTTCCGTCCGTCAACAAGAATTGATTGAGTTGTCACCCTATTTACGTTAAAACTTATGAATGTGAACATGAATTTACGTGATATAGGGGTACAGAGTTTTTGGTAGAATTTTTCAAAACTTAGTTGGAACGTTGATTGGCATCTAAGCAGGAAAATCCTGAAACGACAACGTTTCTATCTTATCAGAACTGACAAGGTGGTCACGTGGGATTATGGTTATTTCTTATATTGTTTTTTTTTTCTAGGATTAAAGAAAACTCTACCATTGTCTAAAGGTGAGGGAGATGATGTTTGGCCTTCTTCTAGTAAAGAACTAACAGAAGAATGACATAAAGCCCAACAGACAAACGGTTAATAATTGGTCTTGTGAAACAATCTTGCAACAACAATAACAGCTTTTATGTAGTACCGGTAATATAGAATAGGAAGATTCAGTAATACAAGATAGTTCTCAAACCACACTAGCAGTTCCTTGAATTAAGAGATAAAAATGAATAAACTATTAATTAAATGCATATTGCACCCTTCATTGAGATATGATTGCTAAAACCCCTAATATTGATAAAGATTTTACCTTGAAAATCAGTGACCTCTGTGATTATTTAGGGATTGAATTGAAAACATACAATATAAAACATGTAGTACTTGTCATATTTTTCAAAAGGGGCCAAAACATTACTGGCCTGCAGCATACCTCAAACACAGGTTTATTATATTTTAATCCAAATGTAGTTTTAAGATAAGCTTGTAATCAATATATTATGTAAGCTTACCATTTATGTAAATATATTATTTTATATGCATTGTCTTGTGACAATTTTTGAAAAGTCTGTGACAGTATTTATTTATAATAAGGGATAAATTTAATCTATTACAATGTTATGTGTTCACAATATTTAATATTATTACATTATATAAATTGATGAAAGAAAACTGAGCTAGAACTCACTGTATATAATTATTATATTTATAGAGGAATAAAACATTGAGTGTTATATCCATCTGTCCCTAGTTTCATAGTATATGTACAGGTATTAAATTATTCTGCTTTGGTACACTAATAGATGCTACACACAATTATTTCAATTAAAACTAAATGCCTTAAATATAGATTATGTAAGATTTAAATGAGCTAATGCATAATGAAAAGTTAATATATTCAAAATTTCAGTCAAATGACTTAATTCTGAGGGAAGTTATGAATGTATGAAACATTGACAATAAATAGCCTAGAGTCTTGATTTTCCTTTAACGTTAAACCAAGATATGGCAAACATGTGCTGGTCTGGTCATGTGAATAAATGTCTAAATAATAAACAGATATCATATAGCTTTTACATAATGCATATTTAATAATAAAACCTGAAACTACAGCATTATAGGAAATTAATGTAACAATTCAATTAAATTCATGAAATCAAATAATAGTAATTAAAAAAACATATCTTGATGAATTTAAAATTTAACTTAGAAGAAACATTTAAGTCCACTATACAACAAGTTAGGAACCATTTTTCTTTTTGGATTTCAGTTTGTTGTTTATAATTAAAAAATACTCAAGCAAGACTGTGATATTTGTACATAGGTTATTCAAATAATTTAACTTATATATATATGGATGGTGATTGACACAATTTAATAACATTGTTTATTGTTATGTATAATGTAATTCATTGATAAACTTGATGAAAAAATTACAAAAATATTTTATTGTGTTGATTTATTAGGCAAAATAACACACTATACACTATTTATAGTGTAGGGTATGCCTTATCCCGAAATGACCTGGTTTGTGTCGAGTGGACGTTAAACCCCATTTCTCTCTCTCATTGTGCCATTTTGGACAATCACATGACTTTGATACTAAATTTGGAGAGCTAACGTACCAATACACAAGATTGTTGAAATTATCCACTGGATTTATGAATCAGACTACACCTACCCCGGGGCTGGGTAAGATTATTCCAGGTCCTGTTAAATTGATTTATTATAGGCTATTATCTGTCTGTAAATTAGCACAATGACCTCCCACGCTGCAGCTACATTGGCCAGTTTATGGTTTTGACTATATTATCCAACACCACTCACATCAGTTTTGCAGGATACTATGTAATTAATACTTGGCTAGGATATACTATTAGGTTGATTCTGTATTTTCAACCAATTACCGTCTAGTTTACAGCCAGTGGTCTCCCAATTGTATATCAATGTTTTTAAGATCACACTAGGCACAATTTTCTAGGTTGGATTTGAATATTATGTCAACACAATCGGGGATAAAGCATGTGGCCATGACAAAATGAAAATATTCATCATGGTTGTAAATTTAAGAAACACAGATTCATTATTCAAAGTTTAAATGATGATAATATGGAATCCGTTTCAATTTTGAATGCTCACTAAGAAATAGCCCCCAAATGTCTTTAGGAATACAGTACATAATTTCATGTGGGCGTGTATAAACTGTCCACACAGTCAAGGTACCATCCTGAAATGAAAAGTAGGCTCTTTTATAGCTTGACTCTGGGAAAATGTAGTGTAACTAACAGTGCCCTGGATTATCTCAATGTTGGACGGTACACTTCTGACTATATTATAAGACACTTTCATGTTAGTTCAATCTTTCTCGTGCTTATTATTAGTATCTTTCAAATCTTCAAGTTTCCTCAAATCTTTGAACGACCTATTACCAGTTGAATTCTCATCTTCAGTTATTAAAATATCTCTATAGCGTTGTAGAGGGGATAAACTTCTTCGCATTTTCCTCTTAAAGTAGTCCGGTAAAGGATTATCCTTGTTGGCAATTTTGATTTCCTTGGGTTTATTTTGTTCTTCCTGACTTTTATCAGATAGTGTTTCTGAAGATTGATGAAACATAGATTGAAGTCTATCTGACGGAGAAAGAGATTTCCTACGTGAGAATTTCGAACTATTATTTTGGGGGTCATTAATGTCTGAAGGTTCGTCACTATAATGTCTACTACTAACAAAGTAAGGCTGCAATAGTTTCAAGGATGGCACATTTCCACATGTTAACACCTTCAGATACTGTGATATTATTAACCTTGATTGTATGCCACAGACATTCATCTTTAGAGTACATGCCAAACCATGAAAGCTAAAGTGAAAGTTTATTTTGTCAATTGTATCTTATCTACCTTCATTGACATGCATTTAAATCTCTGAATAACATAGGAATTACTGGATGAGACAATTTAATAGTGTGTCAAGGGGGATAACTCCTTGGTGTAATCTATTGATTTCATTGAACAAAACTGTCAGCTCCATGTTAATTCATCACGAATATGATACTTCCCCAGTTAGAAACTATGAGTAGGCCAATCCTGTTTGGCAATCATTTATATATGGTACAATTGTTGCATTAGACATACACAGTAAAAAAATGGCTTCATTTGACTTTACTCTACATATTAGAGACAGATAAATGAATATGTTCTTATACAGAAACATACTGCACCCTAGCACAGCTGGATTGACAGAAAAACACCAGAAGTAAAAGAGAGGGGGAGTAATCCTATGGCTTTACCAGGATCATAGAAACTTGGTTTAATATGTGCAGTACTTCGGTGGGGTGGAATTTACTATTTTGCACATTATTTTAAATCAATGTCCTCATTATTTGTATCTATTATGACCATAATACTAAATAAAAACTCAAGATGAAGGTTATCATGTGTATATTTCTTTTTTTTTTACATGTCAAAAGATTAGTATAAACAGAACCAGTATATATCACAGATGTGATCATCAAGACTATATATCACAGACAATACCATATAAACCCTCCCAGATAAACACACATTACCCGGAATCTAATATGTTGACTTCCTCACAAAAATGAGAAATATTTTCAGCTGCTTTGCCTTTACAAAAATTAAGCATGGTTAAAACAATGGGCAATTCTTTCTAGTTAAAAGCTGTTATCAAATCTGTTATTCTTGATTAAGTTACCGATTCACATGTACATCAAACATTTTGATTAAATAAGTCTATTGAACAAACATGTATGTAACTTTAAATACTCTTGGCAAAACGGACTAATGTTCTAGAGTTCATTTTACATCAATTTCTGGCATAATATTGTAGTTCTAAAATATTACCCTTGTCCAACAATAAGACATCTTTATAGAATTGAGACATTTGAACTGTAAATAACTTCAATAATTACATCCAATAATTTGACACATAACATTAACATTTGGCAAAATAAATACATTCAGACAGCTAGAAGTTTGCCAGATGTTTACCACAAACATAGAGTAAGAGACAAGTGTATGCTTTGATAGATTTTTTCCACATGAATGAATAACATTTCTTGGATAATTAAAAAAAACTCTATTCATGAATATGATAAATCCAAAATAAATTAGGCAAGCAACAATTATAACAAACAAACGTATCATTAACAATTATATCATGGTAATTAACAAATTTATCACAGTTAGAGACAGGCAGAATAAGTAGATGGTCATGACTTAAATGTCAAGATGAAATAACCATGTTCGATCCTACCTTCTTAAAAAAATCAGGGTCATTTTTATGAAATTTATTATACACCCTACATTCGATGAGAAAAAATAAACTCACAGTTAATCTTACAAATACATTTCATAGAGTTCAAAAACTTCAAAAACATAGTAACAAAACATTACAATCAATTTTACTCCTTGTAAATAGAACAATATTTAATAGTAATAACAATAAATATAGATGAATATAAAATGTTGTATATAAAACAATGTATATATAAGCCACTAGTTATAAAATAAGACACTTTTCATAATGCAGTTTACAACAATTATGTATAAATTCTTACAAATATATTAAAATCCATGTAAACTATTTAAAAAATAAGATATTTTAAGGAAAAACTGGATTTCGATTTTTTGAATTATAACATAGGTCCCATATTCACAGTTTATATTGACCTAAATCAATAAGATTAATGCTTCTTTAAAATCTTCCATGAGCATGATTAAAAACTCGGTTTAAACATCTAAAAATAGATCTAAGGCAAATAAAATTTAAAAACATTAGCGACATGCATTGGTTTGGTAGATGATATATTCACTTGCAAGCTTAAGATACTTTGACGCAATAAAGAAATAGTGATCCAGTGCCTGTTAAATTAGACTCAGTTTAAGAAAGACTACATGCATAAAACAGGGTGATGTGCATTTTAAATAAATGGAAACATAAGTAAGATTACAGTTATCTAATCTGTACTTGTTTCCAAATCTATCTCGCTATCTTTATTTTGTGGTAAATCTGTACTGAACTGCGGTTGAGATATTGGACAGTTATTAGATATGTTTTCATCGTTAATTTCTACTTGTTTAGTGCAATCATCAGCTCCATTTAAATTATTTTCAAACTGTTGTGGTTTCTCTTGCATACCTGATGGTAACACTTCAGGTACCTCAGTCATAGGACTTGAATTTTGCTGAAGCGGTGTTAATACAGAGGAATAATTTTGTTTTTGTGGATCTTGATATTGATTCAAACTCTGATGATAATCGATAAATTCCTGTAATTTGTCCGGCTTCATTTCATTCCAAACAAAGTTTCCCTGTCGCTATAACAAAAAAGATTAATCATATAATAAATAAGTTTGAACAGAGTATCATTTATTTTAAACAATCCCATTTAACCAATTACAACTTACGCTGGTCACAAATTATTAGCAGCTTTAGACATTATTTTATTTTTTCTTGGGAACACTAATCTTAAATAAAGGCTTGTTCTCACGGTGCAACTTCTAGTAACTACTTGTAGGATCTTCACGTAGTATCTACGTCACACTACGTGTAGATTACAAAATCGTATATAAATGAGTTGAAACGATTTGGAATCTCCCGATAATCTTGTCACTGGATATTATTACACTACATTTGATGAATAAGAAAAAGAGAAAACCCAAATCTGTCTGGGTTAAACAGTGGATACGGTGTAGACCCACTGCCGACGCATGCAGTTCCGTGTTACATGAACTTGAAGAAGAAGACCCCTTCGCGTCCATGTTTACCAACAACAAAGGGAGAGAACTTGTGTTTGTACTAATGAAAACTCGACTTCTCTGGTTGGTCAATTTCATCGGATCTGTTGACTGAAATAGGGAAGTTTCTATTTCGTTCAACCCGCTTTCAACTGTTTGGGCGCTTGCAAAAATTTGTACGACTAGGGTGTTCTCAAGCTGCATCTCGGGTCAATACTACAAATAGTTTACTTCAAGTCGCACCTTGAGAATAGGCCTTTAGACAAAGCTGTTATCAATTTCTCCAAGAACATAGATGTAGATAACCCAAGACTTGTTTGGCTTATTAGCGAGAATACAAGCACTGGCCTGCATAGAGTAATGAATTTTGTAAATCAATAGTTGAAATATTTATATAATTGTTTCAAATTTGACAGTACATAGTAAAAACGGCAAAAAAAAAATCTATTTTTAGTACCCATTGGCAAAGATCTAAAGAGTGCCAATGCCTCATCTACACCTTACCTTTTTTTTGATGCAACAACCAGTAATTAGATAAAATATATAATATGTACTCACTCTGCTACGAATAGGATAATTAGGATCTTTACGACTATTATATTCATGTTCGTATGACATTTTCTCTGTATATAATCGATGTTTATGTTTACGACCACCAAGTTGATTGATTGGTACTGGAATAAAATAAACAGGAGAAAGAATAAAGTACAGCACAGCAAGCTATCATTGTGCTCACTTTAAACACTGGAGTGGGATCAAGTGGGTAAGACGCTGGCCTGCTAGCCTTGAGGTTTGGTTTTCGATCCCTGCATTGGTCGAGAAAGTTCATCCAGATTTTCCGGCGTAGTTTCTCCTTGTCAGGGATGCAGGACGGAGGACCTGACAAGGACAGCTGTCTAGTCCCTCGGATGAAAAATCAAGGTCCTGTGTACACATTGGCGTGCAAGTAAAGATCCCTCGGCAGTTGGAATTTGATATAAGAGTAGGCCTTGGCGCCGCTGCCCAGGCAAAATTTCTCTCATAGCCCACTGTATGCCCGTTCCCAGTAGCCCAGTTTCGGACTGTAACCCCATTTCATTTTAGTTCCATTAAACACTGGACTATTAGAGATTGCATTAATGTTTTTGCTAGATTTGAAAGTATTCATGAGAAAAGTATTTTCTATTTCTAATTCTTTGTCCTTTTGAGACATTTTAACATTGCTTTATGATCCAATTGATATGTATAACTTGCTTACACTGAATGGTGATCTAAATCTTTAATGATAAGGATAAACAGATTCTTTAAAATATGTTTTTAAATCATGGCAAAAATTTGCAAAATATATTTATTTTACATAGATTGTTGCTAAATATAACTATAGCAAAAACAATTCACAGCCAATTACTTATCACTCAGCCACCACAGTTTGCATTAAACCTAATGATACTTACTTATTCCATAAGCTGGATCATTGTTTGGATTTGATGAATGTCTGGAAGAAAGGGGGAGCCGTTGTTCACTTCGATTTTGGAAATCATTTCTATATAAGGTATCTAAAGTATAAGATGGTTTATCATGACATTCTTCTGGCTTGTTGGCGCACCACCAGTATGGTTGCTCTGACAGTGTTTTCTGGGTTGTAACTGTGCAAACAGGATCGTTAAGAAGTCGAACGTTATGCGTTAGAAAGTTACATGTGCTTGGTTGTGGTTTATTTGCTCGATAATCTGGCATTACATGAGGTAAAACACGAGTTTCTCTTCCAAGTATGTTAGGTAATATGTTTGACTGTGACCAGGGTCGTCGACCGAGTCCATGAAAACAGGAATTTCCAAAATGTTCATGATATTCTTCGGCTTCTCGACTTATAACTCGGAAAGAATCAGGACTGCAAAACAGAAAGAACAAAATGTAAATTTTTTTAGTTAACTGAAAACTATTTCTCTATGGTACCGGTACTGATCTGGTGCTACGATTGCAATGAAAAACAAGTCAACAGTGGGTCTGATGTTTTCTGCTGAAGTCCCAAAATAAATAGATGACACATTTATTTATCAACCATTCTAGCTCAATTCGAATGAGAGTTATTGTTTTCCAAATTCTCAACCAATCAAAGTGCTTATCTCTCCAAGGGATCTTTTACATGCACGTCAATGTGTAGGCCTATACGAGACCTCAGTTTTTTGTCCCATCCGATTACTAGACAGCTGTCCTTGTCAGGTCCTCCATCCTGCATCCCTGACAAGGGGTAAACCACGCCGGAAAATATGGATGAACTTTCTCGGCCAATGCAGGGATCGAACACCCGACCTTCAGGCTAGCAAGCCAGCGTTTTACCCATGTGATCCCCCTGATCAGAACCTATAGGCCTACTTTGGAAAACTAGACCGCAGGCTACTGCCCAAAACCGAGTGGACTAATGCGCAGTTTCTGCAAAATAAGCGATTTAAAACAGAACATAATATTATGAATCCAACCAAATAACATGTCCTACAGTCTGAAACCTAAGTAGGCTATTAAACTGCCACAAAAGAAACAGGGGAATTTGCCATTACTAAATATTTCTAACCAAATGTACCCGATTGGGAGATACCTGTCTACCCTATATCCGAAATGCAAGCAAGTCTCCCATTACGCAGACGCTCTCCATAATGTTTATCAACTTTATGTTTTGAGTAAGAAACAATGAATGTTGAATTAGGCTGGATGTAATTTCCACCAGGAGAGTGAATCTTTTAGGCTGGATGTAATTTCCACCAGTTGTGATATAATCCCTTTCACGCTACAAAAAAAATCTAACATTAACTGTGACTCTCAAAATCTGTTTACCGGTATTGTGATTGTGATTCACCAATTAATAACAAAATAGCTGTGATTCTTACAAAAAAAAAAACACAAAAAAACAAAAAAAATTGTGATTCCCCCGTATTGTGAACTATTGTGAAGCTAATTTGGCTGAGAACATACAAAAGCGGACACAGGTCACATGACCTATATATTCCGAAAATGATATGATATGATATGATATGATATGAGAGTGAATCTTTTAGGCGTTAAGGCTCGACGAAGAGAGCAACGGGATGACAATTTGTATGTCACCAACTTTGTGCTGTTTAAATTAAAAACTGAAGAAATTGAATGGAATTTGAGAATTGGAGTAGTACTCAGGCCTATCTCTTGGAAGTTGTAACAGACAGAGTAGGCCTAGTCGTGTTTTACACTACTACAGTCACTGCTACAAATCCGCTTTTAAAACTTACTGAAAGTGATCTGGTACTTTTTTCTTTCGTGCAAGTGGTGGCATATAAATTGCCATTTTGTTTTTTTTTCGATTAACTTCTAACCCGATCCTTAGTCTCAGTAACTAGACGTTGCCAGTTAAGTTATTGTTTATTTGTAAAATTACGCACACTGGTGGCCGCCATGTTGTTTACAAGCAGTTGCCACAAGTAACGGAAGCGGAAGTAGTCCTTATTTCATGTTCTTGTACTTGACAACAATAAACATCATGGCGGCGATGGTAAGACTTCAACGTCAAATCAACAGCCTTGTCGAGGAAACTTATGCCCGAAAAAAGTAAGAATTTATTCAATGTTTAAAATGATTTATTCAGCATTTATATAGCTGTCTGAAATAATAAAAAATAATACGTAAATCGTGTAGAAATGCGTGAAACTTGTTGCACATATTAAAGAGACAATAATAACACTCTTCTTTGACTCTTGCTCACTTGCTGGCTTGACAGGTCCAGAAATTTTTTTTAGCCTTATTCTAACTACAAGATGTTTAAGTGCCCTACCTGTTGTGTAAATTATCCATTACAACCTATCTTACTTGTCCAGAGGGTTCGAAAATATGTTTAAATCCAAGTTGCATTTGAAAGTGCTTACGTAAGGCTTTTCAAACCGTGTTACGGCATGTAGCCTACATGGATTACATGTAATTTGGGTCTCGGTCATTTGGGACTTGCGTCATTTGGGACTCGGTTGACGACATTTGGGTCTCCGGTATACGACGTTTGGGACTCGATTGACAACATTTGGGTCTCGGGTATACGTCGTTTGGGACTTTAGTATACGTCGTATGGGACTCCGGTATATTTAGTAATTAATACTTTGTTGTTTTTCTTTCTCAAATAGTAAACGAGCTTGATTAACCGGTCACAGCTAATATTTTTTCGTGAAACAGGATAATTGCAATCAATACATGGCCGCCATTTTCGTTTAGGACTCAAGTATACGACATTCGGGTCTCGGGGGGGAAAAAATACATTTTATTATAATAAAATAATACCAACGATTTAAATAACATTACTTTATACATAAATCATAGATTGATTTTAATACATAAATCATAGATTGATTAAAAAATTACCAACGATTTAAATAACATTACTTTATACATAAATCATAGATTGATTTTAATACATAAATCATCTATAGATTGATTAAAAAAATACCAACGATTTAAATAACATTTATTTTAACAATATTTTTATTTAATACATAAATCACAGATTGATTAAAAATTATTGTAAATATCGTTATCACAGATTATTGTAAGTTTTTATTAACGGCTTTTATCATTAAGGGTGTTTTCACTAATTGAATACAACAAAAGACAGGTATCGGTCGTGTTTTTCTTAACGGCGTTAATCAACTCCAGATTAAATACAACAAAAGACAGGGATCAGCAGCCGTGTTTTTATTTACGGCTTCAATTATAAAGGGTGGTTTCACTAGTTCACTAGTTGAATACATCAAAAGACAAGTATCAGCCGTGTTTTTCTTTTCAATTGAATAGTAACAGCTCAATTAAAAGATCAATAATGTTTTTATTAAATTAAAGACAACTAATAATGTTTTCAGTTCTTTATTATTATTTGTAATCTGGCCTCAGCCATCAAAAGACAGGTAGCAGCCCTGTATAGTAACGGACAACTGATATAAATAAAATACAACTAATAATGTTTTCAGTTCTTTATTATTATTCATAATCTGTCATCGACCATCATCTAAAACGAAAAAAGGTTAGTTATTACTATTTATACATAAAGTCCCAAATGTCGTTTATACTGAGTCCCAAACATCGTATACCCGAGACCCTAATGTCGTCAACCGTGTCCCAAATGACGTTTATGCTGAGTCCCAAATGACGCGAGACCCAAATGACATGATACCGTACTGTGTTAGTAGTTGAATTTATCCAATTTTTAAAATTAGGTGTTTTAAGATGAAATTTGTATCATTTTTTAAATTGAAATATTGTAAAATAGTACAAATTGTTGACCAGAATAAAGATTGGAACATATTATTCAGTTACAACAAGAGTGGTATGGTATTGGGGCTTTAATACTTTAACTTTACTAGTACTCAAGTAGTACTTTTACTACTAGTAATACTAGTCCTGGCAATGCGGTGAATCAGCCAATGCCCAATGAATGGCCAATGCCAAAACTCAGCTGGGTTCAGTGGTTGGTAAATTTTAACATTTTGACACTGATAGATAGGCCTATAGGCCTAACTATGTAGAGTGTGTTCATTATTCCACGATTCTCTCTTGTGGATCAGCCCTAGCCAAAAAATAGTTAGTAAAGAATCGGGAGTTTCCAGAATACCTTACACTTAGGCTTAATTAACCTTTCCCGGCACATTGACAAGGGTAGCACGATTTACCCAAATCTACCCAAATCCACCATTATTTCAACATCGATATTGGCCAAATTGTAATATTTAATTTTTAATTTACAATCGTAACGTTTTGGTGTCAAAATGCCCCATGCGATTTCCAAGCAAGTTTGGAAGTAGTTACCTAACGGACATAACTCGCGTATTGCACGAGTCACTTG
Organism: Patella pellucida; assembly: GCA_917208275.1. Lineage (NCBI taxonomy): Eukaryota > Metazoa > Mollusca > Gastropoda > Patellidae > Patella > Patella pellucida. Next base: position 59,305,892 of record OU795040.1, on the reverse strand, counting down.
TTTGTCAATTGCAATTTGAGGGATATTTTTGAAACAAAAACCTTACGATTTTGAATTAAAAATGCAAATTTGGCGTATGTTATCAATTATAGATATAAATTTTTATTATTGGAGTGGAAATATGTATGGTGGATTAACCGATTTGGGTGGATTTGGGTTGTTTGGGTAAATCGTGCTGCCGCATTGCAAATAATGACAAGTATTAAGTACTAGTTGGCTGGGTGTGCCTCACGAAAATGGTGGACAAGTTTGCAGCTAGTTACTATAGGGTACTATTACTAAATAGGTCTAATACATGTGAAAGGTCGCAGTGTGTGCATTGACATATTATAGTGAGCACATGGTATGTGCACAGCTACAAATTGAAGCAATGGCAATGACTATTTATTGTAGTATTGATGTTAAAATTGAACTTATTATTTTTCATCAAATCAAAATAGCATTAGGCCTATGCATAGGATATAGGGTCTTAGTTGGCTTGTATTTGGTTGAAAAATGTGATATGTACTTACATCTTTTTCAGATAATTTTTCATTTAACTACCGGTAATTACTAATTTTGCTATTTTATTTCAGTGAAGCCGAGGAGAGCAGAAATCCAGAATATGTTTCTGCTGTTAAAATTCAGTCATGGTTCCGGGCGACAAGATGTCGATCCTATTTAAAGTAAATCATTAAATTTTATCTTCATTGTAGGCCTATGCTAAATGATAAATATAATTAATTATGAGGTTACAATAAAAGAACATCATTCAACTAAAATATTTTAGAAAAACACAATCAATCTAAATTCTAAAGCTTACACTGTTTATGCAAACTTTATTGAATAAGCTAAAAGCTTGAAGGGTAATTTGTGCAAATTTTAGTATAATGATAATTTATTACATGTAGGCCACTTTGCACTGGGGATGTGAATTCAAAATTTCTCCGCAAATAGCCTGAAAATAACTTTTAAATGTAATTTAATTCATTGTAGATGTTAGATTAACTATTAATAAGCTATAGGTTAATCTTAAACAATTGAGCAAATCCAACAATTTTCAAAATATTTTGCTTTTCAGACATTTAAACAGTTCTGCTTCAAACATACAAAGAAGATGGAGAGGATTTTTAGGAAGGAAATTCTTCAGAGTCCTTATCCAGGTTGTAAAATTAGTCTTTATCTTTCACAATCAATCTCCCACCCCCTGTTCTTGGTTGAATTAAAAATTACTACATTTTGTTTCGATATCCTTTCAAAGTATGAAGCGCCAGTAATTGAGAAAACAAAATGAAATACCAACACCATATATATATATATTATGTCTGCTTGGATTCAATCAGATTTCAAACAAGCCTATCATTGAGTTTTCATTGACAACAAAATTGTGGAGGCCTTATTGTATTGAATCACTTAATGGCCAATTTATAGATGGTAATGATATTTTGGTTAATTTCGTTGCCTCTGGCTAATTAATACATTGTGAACTGAGTGTCTGGTTGCAAATGCATATTAGTTTTCCTTCTTGACAAACATTTATGGACACTAAATATCTCAACTCTCTCCATATTCCATTACCATACTGGTACTAATATGTTTCTTTAAATTTGGTTCTATTATATTCAGAAATTCAGAACAAAATCCTGCAATAGGCAGTTTAAGCTCTTGCATAACTTTAATAGACTATATTTGTTTTATTTCAGAACAGTGTATTTATGCTTAAATTAAATTATTATAATACTATGGCATCAAAGGTAAATAGGTTATCAATGTACTCAATTTATCCAGTAGAATAAATTATTTATTTAAAATTATACATTATTGTACCATATTGAAATTTAAATAAGTCAATTTTGATTATCATCTATTGTATAAGAGATACGAGTTGCTATTAAGACATGGCTCTGCGTTCACAAAGCTTTCTCAAACTTAAGTAAAGAATTTAGTTAAACAAAGTACTTGGGCACCCCCCTAATTTTTTCCTTTGTTTACACCCTATCCACTGGGTGTTCCAACTTTGGATTTCTTTTTAGCCTCCTTGCCCTCTCACCTCACCTCACATGGGGTTGTTATTTCCCCCCCCCCCTTTTCCTAATAATATAGCCTACTCTTGTACGTACGTTGTACGTTGCTCAAAGCTCCGTTATCTTTAACGATCCATTAACTTTAACAGACACATCTTGGTGACTGTTGTTTGTTAACTTTCCCTTAAATTTACTACAGAAAACACTATAGATTACTTTATTCTTTATATTAGCATAAATCTGTAGAAAATATTAGCACCACAGAATGTTCGGGGCCTTTATTTTAAGCACCATTCTTTCTCTCCGTTAACAGATCTTTAAAGATAACGAGGCTTTGAGCAACCGGCCCCTGAACATTACGTCACAATTACCCACTTGACGTCATAGCGACCGCTTTCTGAAAGTAGATAGAAGCTTGCAAAGAATGTTAGCATGTTTTTTCTAAGAGGTGCCATATTTCCTGCAACATAGAAAACAAAAATGAATAGTTGTATTCATAACGCTAGTTAATTGATATGAAAAAAGGGGAATAGTAATCACTAATGAATTTTTTATTTTACTCATATGTTGAACTGATGTCGTATTGGTCTGTAATTTTCAAAAAAGTAATTATACAAAAAATTGTCTGACATCAAATATTAACTCTTGCATAGTAAATAAGCTTATTCCTTAAAGGCAATATCAGAATTTATGTTATTTGTCTTTGAACAGATCCAGAAAGTATGGCGAGGTTATTACATCAGAAAATATATATTTAATTACTTCAGTAGAAAACGATATCTAGAAGCTCTTCAAATCAAAAATGAAATTGTCAGGTATGGTTAAGTAATACATTTTATGTAATTCACATCTAAATTAGTCCCCCCCTGGGGTGTAGGGGGTGATAAGAATATACCCTTCGTATTTCCTGCGTGTCGTAAAAGGCGACTAAAAGGATCCCTGTAATGGGGCGACGTGTTTGCCGTGCGTTGCGACCCGTGTCGGTGGAGAGTGGAATCCTGGTGATTGAGTGGGGATTTGGCTTGCGAGCCCTTTTTCTGCAACACATTACTTTGGCCCATGGTTCACCTAGACGGGAGGTCAGAGTGGCCCACTCTGATCAATCGGCTTTGGTCGTTTTCAGCTCTGTAGAATGTACCCTTTCCATGTTTAATGCTCTGTTGTTTATTCACTCTGCATACTATCTACCTTTGTGTCCTATGTACATTCTACAGGGCGGCGGCTTGGGTCAATCAGGTTAGACAGGTATTTTTTACTTTCTGGCTTGAGTATACCCCTCGTCGAGCCCTGAGGCCATGCGCAGGTTATCCGCGCTAGTCCTCCCCCTGGTAGGCAGGGTAGTAACCTGGGGGACGACGAGGGGTGAATTTTAAAAAAATATTCTCATGGATTCCCTAATCCCCCCCAACCCAATAATAACAAATAAAGAAAATAATAATAAAAGTAAACAGAAACGTCTGAATTCAGAGGATGTTTCTGATTTATTTACACAAAAAAATAAAATGTCAAAGTCTTGGCCGAGGTTTCTCTTAATTGAGAGTCCCTCTCGAGACCTATCGAAAGTGTCACCATTTTTAATAACCAAGGGTATAGCTGGCTTGGCCGGCGAGCCCAAGGCTATTAAAAAACTAAAGAACGGAGCACTCTTAATAGAATGTGCCAAAGAACAGCATGCTACCATGCTTCTCAAATCTTCATCTTTGGCAGACATTCCTATTAAGGTGTCTCCACATAGGTCTTTAAACAGTAGTAGAGGTGTAATACGTTGCCGGGATCTCGAAGGCAGCAGTGAGGAAGAAATGGTAGAATACCTTTCTTCTCAAGGTGTACAACACGTCAAAAGAATAAGTGTTCGTCGAGGAGATAAGGTGATTCCAACAAGCACCTACATCCTCACTTTCGACCGTCCCGACATACCAAAGACTCTCAAGGCAGGTTATTTAAGTATACCTGTGGATTCTTACATATCCAATCCTCTTCGTTGCTACAAGTGTCAAAAATTTGGACACAGCAAAACTGTCTGCAGGGGTAAAGACACCTGCGCTCGTTGTGGCCATGATGGCCACGAGAGCGCTGCCTGCCAGGCTGAGTTTTGTTGCGTGAACTGTAAGGGAAAGCATTTTGCTTATTCCCGTGAATGTCCAATATGGCAAAAAGAGAAAAGAATCCAACAGGTCATGTCTGAGCGAAAGATACCATATTTCGATGCTCGAAAACAGGTAGATTTATCTGCACAATTTCCCATTGCACCACAAGGGAAATCTTTTGCTAGTGCAGTTAAAGTTTCAACCACATCCATCTCCGTTCAGACAGAAATAACCTGGCCAAATAAGCAGAAAATGAAGACTTTGACAATACCCGATTATGTAAAAGGGGTCTCGAGCTCTTCTCAGTCATCTGAGAGCTCGGTCCAAACATCTTTGCCCTTGCCTGATGAGGGTTCATCTTCCTTGCCCCCAACTGAAGTTATTGGGATTATTCCCAATACTTCCTCCCAGCACGGTAAGGAAAAATCCCAATTGGATAAACCAAAAGCTGCAACTCCTGACCCCAGGTCCACTGGGTCAGCATCGCAGCTATCGGTTATCCCACCCTCACAGGATAAAGTATATCTTTCTTCTAGACAACGAAAGTTGGCAAAGTTGCGTGATAAGGGTAAGAAAGGTTCACTAGACCCAATTGTCCATTTCAAAAAATATGGTGAAGATGTAATGGACGGTATTACCGTAGAGGGGGCCAGTAATGACCCAATCGGCGGTAAGATACCACCAATAAATTATCCCTGACGATGGCTAATTCCATTATTCAATGGAATTGTCGTGGTTTAAAACCAAATTTTAATGAAGTCCAATTATTAATTCAAAAGCACAATCCTTTAGCTATTTGTTTGCAAGAAACATTTTTACGGAATTCTGACACTTTGTCTTTTAGGCATTTTGTCGGTTACCATCATCATTCAGTTGGTGATGGTCGAGCTCATGGGGGTGTTTCTATTATTCTTAATGGAGATATCCCTCAAAGTAAAATCACTCTCAACTCGCCTTTACAGGCAGTTGCTGTTAGGGTGACTTTACATATTCCTATAACACTCTGCTCTGTATATCTTCCACCAAGTTTACATCTTAATCCCAGAGATCTTGATGACCTTGTTGCCCAACTTCCCCTCCCGTTTATTCTGACGGGAGATTTCAATGGTCATCATTCACTCTGGGGTAGTCCAGATGATAACAACAGAGGTAAACAAATAGCGGACTTCATTAACATTAATAATTTGTGTTTATTAAATGATGATTCGCCTACTTATCTACATCCTGCCACAGCATCATTTTCTTCTCTCGATCTCACCATTTGCTCTCCGGTCCTGTTTCAGGATTTTACATGGAGAGTAAATGAAGATCTGTGTGGTAGTGACCACTTTCCTATCTTGATTGTTAATAATGGTCCCTCTCCGGTCGAAAGACCCCAGAGGTGGAAGTTGCATAAGGCTGATTGGGCTCTTTTTGAATCTTTGTGTCTCTTCTCTTTTGATGCAAAAGAGTTAGAAGATGCAGATGAGCCCATGGCCTTATTCACTTCAATTCTTCAAGATGTAGCTGAGCAGGCGATTCCAAAAACCACGACAGAACCAAAACGTTTCAATAAACCATGGTTTAACGACGATTGCAAATCCGCTCTTAAAGAGCGTGATCGTATCCTAAGACGACTAAAGAACCATCCTTCCATGGAGAATATTGCGGCATACCAGATGGTCCGGGCGAAGGCCCGTAGAACCATACGCCAAGCAAAGAAGTCTTCATGGCAAGGTTATGTCTCTAGGATCAATTCCCGTACCACTTCCAAATCGGTATGGGATAGGATTCGTAGGATTAAAGGTAAAAGTAGTGCATTATCAGTTAACCATCTCAATGTTGATAATACAACCTTAACAACATTTCCTGATATTGCTAATTCTCTGGCCAGTACATTTTCATACAATTCATCATCCAATTTCTCCTCTGATGCCTTTCGAGGCATTAAACAACAACAGGAGAAAAGGCGACTTAATTTCAAGTCCCGCAATGATGAATGCTATAATGATACCTTTTCCATTGCAGAGCTTCGGGATTCGCTAAAGCGAGCTCGAGATACTGCAACTGGTCCAGATGAAATACACTACCAAATTCTAAAACATTTACCTTTTTCCACTCTCTTAATTTTATTGGATCTTTTCAACCGGATTTGGATTGATGGGAATTTCCCTCCTTCGTGGCACGAAGCCACAATAATTCCCATCCCTAAACCGGGAAAAGATCATACGAATCCTACAAATTATCGTCCAATCGCTTTAACTAGCTGTATTTGCAAAACCATGGAGAGATTGATCAATCGAAGGCTTGTTTGGTACCTTGAATCCAACAACCTCATTACAGACCTCCAATGTGGATTTCGGTCCCAAAGGAGCACTCTTGATCATCTCGTTCGATTTGAAACGTTCGTCAGGGACGCTTTCATCCAGAAGCAACATTTAGTTGCAATATTTTTCGATCTGGAGAAAGCATATGATACCACGTGGAAACATGGTATCATGCGCGACCTCCACAACCTCGGCCTACGAGGTCGCTTACCTATCTTTATAAAAAATTTCCTGGAAGATAGGTCATTTAAGGTACGACTGGGATCAATCTTCTCTGACCCATTTCCTCAGGAAATGGGAGTTCCCCAGGGAAGTATTTTATCTCCAACATTATTTGCGATAAAAATTAATACTATCCCAGCGTGCCTTAAACCAGGTACAAACGGGGCTCTCTATGTTGATGACTTTCAGATGTGCTATGGTTCTACAGACATGCGGATAATCGAACGTAAGTTGCAGCTTTGTTTGAATTCACTTCAACAATGGGCAACCGAAAATGGATTTCGTTTTTCGAAATCCAAGACTGTCTGCATGCATTTCTGTCAGAAAAGAGGTTTGCATCCTGATCCAGAACTTTTCTTGGATGGCAACCGCCTTCCAGTTGTGGATGAAACCAAATTTCTGGGGCTGATATTTGATAAGAAATTATCATTTATCCCCCATATTAAAAACCTAAAAAAGAAATGTCTGAAAGCCCTCAACATATTGAGAGTCCTATCAAATACTGACTGGGGAGCAGACCGCAAGGTCTTGCTCCGATTATATCGAGCATTAATAAGATCTAAACTCGATTATGGGTGTATTGTGTATGGGTCTGCCCGCGAGTCTTATCTCAAAGAGCTTGACACCATACACAACCAGGGACTTAGAATCAGTTTAGGAGCATTTCGTACATCTCCAGTGGACAGTTTATACGTCGAGGCGCATGAGCCCTCATTGCACAACAGACGTGATAAACTGGCCCTGCAGTATGCTACGAAAATTGCATCACTTCCAAACCATATATCATTTAACACCATATTTAGACCTCTTCACGAACATTTATATCTTGTGAAGACTAAAGTCATTCCATCTTTCGGTATTCGCATACAACCCCTTTTGTCGGAGGCTGGTATCAGCCTTGACGGTATTGCGAATACCCCTTTCTTTGAGACTCCACCGTGGGCTGTATCTCCCCCAAAGATTGATTTCGATCTTACTCAACACAAAAAGAGAGATACTAGCTCGACGGTGTTCCAGTCTCTCTTTAGAGAGTTACGGTCTAAGTATGGTAATTATGCTCCTATTTACACTGATGGTTCTAAAGATGGTGATCGGGTAACTTCGGCTACCGTGACTCCATCTGAGACCATCTCTGTGTGTCTTCCACCTGCTGCTTCAATATTTACAGCTGAGCTCCAGGCCATTCTTCAGGCCCTGGAGTTCATACAATCCTCTTCATCATTAAAGCATATCATCTTTACTGATTCTCTGTCCTCACTTCAAGCAATTAACAATAAACAGCTTGAACACCCATTAGTAGCAGATGTTTATCGTCTGCTACTATCTTATGAGTTGAAAAGCAAAGACGTTGTCTTTTGCTGGCTCCCCAGTCACGTCGATATAAGGGGGAATGATCAAGCAGATTTTGCTGCCAAAGCTGCTTTAGATCTTCCCCAATCACCCTTTTTAATACCATTTAAAGATTTTAAAGCATCAATAAACCAGTACATTTATGATCGCTGGCAACGGTCTTGGGATCTTGCAGACACTAACAAACTTCATCACATTAAGCCTCTCTTAGGAGATTGGCCAAGCTCCTATAGAACTAACAGGAGGGATGAAGTTGTTTTGTGTCGCTCTCGCATTGGTCATACTTTTTTAACACATATTTTCATCTTAAAGCGAGAGCCTCAACCAGAATGTGAACACTGTCATGTTCCTTTGACAGTGAAGCACATTTTGATTGAGTGCAAGCATCTCAAAGATACAAGATTACGACACTACCGTTGTCAATCCCTTTATCAGTTGTTTTCCCAACCGGGGCTATATTGTAAAGCGCTCGACTTTTTAAAAGAGACAAATTTTTATAGAAAATTTTAATTGTATATATCTAATTGTATTTCTCATGTTTTAAATATATATACATAAAGTTTATATTTAGTTTTATTTGATATTTTCTGTGATATTTGTTTTTATTTATGTATATATAGATAATGTGATTATTTATTTATAGTTTGTCTCGTTTTTTCATAATATGTTTGGCGCAATATGGCCCGGTTGGAGCTCACGTGCCATTAAACAACATTTCATTCATTCATTCATTCTAAATTAGTCATTTACTGGTAAAATGAATGACGAGCGACAGTCTTTAAACTAAAATTACCAGTAAGATTTCTAATTGAAATAGATTTAAAAGTAAGCATCATCAGTATTCAATGGAGTTTGTGACGAAAAATCTAAATTAATAGTCCAAAATGGGGACAATAAATGTACAATAGGTGATTTGTCGCAGTTTCTTATTGTTTTGAAAATGTGAATAGTCTAAATACATGTATATATCTTTATTGCAATTTGGCCACGTGAACACAGAATAAAGGATTCAGGAGTATAATGTTTAAGATCCATAACATAAACACAGACTTAAATTATATATTGATCAGGTCAGAGTTGGATGAGTATGCTGAACAACAAGCACAGATCCAACAGCGAATGGTGGACGAGCAGGAGCGACAGGATAAAATTTATGCAGCGCGGAAAAATCATCACCTTGTTAGTACAGAAGTTATACCGGGTATCTACAACTCTCCTTTCTTACCGTAAGTAAAATATTAACTTGGGAATATTATAATAACAGGTACTTTAACAGTAGCAGCATTGTGAAATGAAACAAAATGGGGTTTAACATCCTACCTTTCTGAACGATTGGGATAAAAAGACAGGTATATGCCATGCAGTGTACTATGAGGTGCTATATTTATATGTCCTACTCTTTATTTTGAATTTCAATTGTCGAAGGTTTTTTTTCAAGCATGCCAATGTAAAAACAGGACCTTGGTTTGTTGTCTTATCCAAATGACTATGTACACAGTTGACCTTGTTAGGCCCTCTGCACCACTAAAAATATTGCTGATGGCACTTTATTTTCTTTATATATGACACTGTCTCCATACATGTATGTGTACCATTTTGAACCATTTCTTTCATGATATATCTTTTTAGTTTCCCATCGGAACAAGAATATGAATTACGAAGTGTAAAACCATTAGGTATTCGAAGGAAAAAGGGAGATAAATCAAATCGGTTTGATCCTGCATGGAAAAGTTACGAATTACCCCGTCCAGAAAAGCTTCCTCCACTGGTTTCTAAACCACAGGTAAAATAAATACTCATGTAATAGAAAGTGGTCTAAAGTTCTATAATACTTTCCTTGTTGTCCCACAATCAGTGATTTTATATAAATTATTTTTTTAAATGTGCTGCTCATGAAGAGTAGAATAGAATACCAGCAGCTGTCCAAAATAGTCCTAATATGTCAGTCTTTAAGAAATTTCTTAAACAAGAAAATATTAAATTATGTTATAAAAACAAAAAACACAACACAATTTTTATGGAAATAACAATCACTGTTTATATATATAGCACAACGTTTCAACAAGTATCTTCTTGTGGTTATCAAGCACAAATGATAATTAGTAAACTAAAAGGCTATATATATATATATATGTTACAAAAAAATGTGAAGCCATAAAAGAACCCATGGTGTTAAGTACAGGGTGATTATAAAAACAATCTGATTAAAATACAGATCAATATTTTATTTTCATTTTAATATATACATTCGATGCCCTACACTACATGAAGATCTGACTGGTTGTTTTGGTTTATCTGCAGTAGCGTGCATCACACGCCAAGAACTCGCCATAACTGGCAGTTATTAGCTTATCCCTCAAATTAAGCAGAATGTGGGTTAAAAAACATCTCTTCCAGCTCCTAGTGTTGTGAAGACAAGTAAAACAAAATTTTGAACTATAAAAAACGAAACGAAATAGATCTGTGTTTTAATCAGATTGTTATCAATATTAAAGTTATGTAATCTTTGTGTTTTGTTTTTCTTTATTTTATCACTATGTTCATTGTTCTATGTTACAAATATTGTAAAGCAAAACATTCAATGATTATTGATCTTTTCTAGGGTCCATTCCGAGAACCACAGGAGGTACAGGAACAGAGATATAAAGGTTTTCAACCATCTTTACGTGTTGCTACAAACTATTATTCTCTTGATGTGGCCAGAAAACAGATGAAAGCTGAGGAATGGGTGGCTAGAATTAATGACGATATGTAAGTTGAATATAGTGTACAGATGTCTCTCTATCAACCAAATATAAACCACAATAAGTATAATACAAGGATACATTGTTGGATCAAATCCACTGTGTCCACATCATATTTATAGTTATCAAGTACCTATTTTATGGAATAATCTACCATTTAATTTAAGATGTTGTATATCTCTATATTCTTAAAAATAAACACACTATGGATATACTATTTTATTAACATGCTACATTTCAATACACATACAGGTATCGTTATCAAGCAAATAATGATTAATTAACACAAATGTGGTGCAATATATAGATGAACTCTTTGGAAACCATTTAGCAGATAAAACAATAACAACAAACTGTTCAACAAATGAAAGATGTAATATATAGACAACAAGTAGAAACCATTTTAGCAGATAACTCAATAACAACAATTAATTTACCAGCTCAAAGATATCAATTGGAACCATTTTGCAGATCAACCAAAGACCACAATTAATTAACCAGATCAAAAATATAGATAACAAGTAGAAATCATTTTGAGGGGGTGGGGGGAGAGGGAGAGAACAAGCATAAACCACACACTAAATAATTAGGGATTTTGTAAATCAACCAATAGATTCAGGATAAAATATCCTGTGTCTCTGATTAGTTTAGGCTTATGTTTCTGGATTTATAGTGCTTCTCTGAGAACTCTATTTTTCCACACTGTCAAGTTCCTGGCTAGAATTTCTGTTTTTTCCTATTTGATTTCATTTTGTGGGTTGTTGTGAATGTGTTCTGCAATTGCTGATTTGTTATTTTCTTGCCTCCTAACTGCGGTGTGATGGTCTTTAATCAGCACTGAAATCAGCCTTGATGTTTCTCCGATATAGGCGCCATTACACTCACATTTTATTTTATATATGACACTATTTTGGTTGTCTTCAGGTTGCTTTAATCTGTCATTTTCATTTATTAAGGTTTTTATATTCTATTAAAAAACAACTTAAATTAAAACACATTTTAATTGACTCTGTATACAATTGTTATGTCCATAATCTTGTTGTTTATTTATGATTACATTGTCACTTTGTAAAGGGCCTCTGGACATGTTATATGAAAAGGATCACATAATAATGATAAACATTAACTGGATGTTTGGAAATCAATTAATCTTAATCATTTGAATGAATGAAGATATAATATAATGCTTCTCTTACAGATTTTTACCAGTTAAATCTAGAGATCCACAATATCAAAAACTTCTTTATACAACGTCTAAATATGGTCATCTACCTTATGGAACTAAATATTTCCGTGAAGAATTTCTTGACAAACATGTAACACCAATGGTAGGTTATGCTTATATTGAAACCTTTTTGATAAATTTCATCTTTGTATTATATCTATATGATATATCGTCTGTTTTTAACGCAAATCATATTTTTAAGTGACTCGGATAGTAAGTCGCTGGTTCATGATTTGGAGACCGGGGTTCAATCTCAGTGGTGGCAGAGAGGTTTTTTTTTTTATTATATCAAAGGATCACTACGCTATATAACTTTTATACAAATCAAAATTTTGTTTATAGGAATGTAAGATTATCCAGTATCATTTATAATTGTTATTAACATTTATCAGGGTTATGTACTTGATAAACGAGCCTATGGATTCATTCAAATTAATTATAGATTTATTTCCTGTAACCAGGATAAAATATTTACTTACAGTAGTTGTTGATGAGTCTGTTTTAAATATTATTTTTTTTAAAATAAAAACAGGTCAAGCGTCCCTTTTTGAAGTGCTTCAGGATTATCTGAGAACCTAAATATTATTTTTATATGGCCTTATTAGTTAACATTTACTTTAGAAAACAAAATCAATAGATAATCTCCAGGCTTAGATCCAATCAGAGAAATGGGGCTTAACGTCCACAAACTAGGTCATTTTGGGACTAACATGTTTTTTTAAAAAACAAAATGTATTTCAATAATTCGCTTGCACGTAGGGGTCTTTAAGCAGTGAGAGGAAACTGTAGAAAACCCACAGGGTTTGGCAGGCGATCCTACTCCTTATGATACAGCATGTACATGCTAACCATTCGGCCATCCAACCCCCCAGATTTTACCTAAGACTTATAAATACATGTAGGTGGTGCTGGCTTGTTTATATTCTACGGAGGTGCTGATTGCGAAAACTTGCATTCATCATATCTTTGTTAATACTCAATGGAACTGTGGCCGAACTGGGCCATATTTGGTCTGATATTTCTATTAGAGATTTAACATTCACAATATCGTAGTTTGTAAGGGATACAAAATCACCCAAATGTAAAACAGTTACTTCAAATACATGCCATATAAGTTTTATATTTTTTTACTTTCAGAAGTTTAAGACCCTTGTTCCTCCAATACCCGTATTTGATAAATTAAATGGTACCTACTCGCAAGGCCAGGTGTGATGAATTCTAAACAATCACAGAATGTGTGGATAATGTAATGACCCTTTAATTGTTTATATCTGGTTTATATACTGGTAAACACAACTTGTATTGAAATAAAGTGTGTTTTTTGTTTTATTATTGTTATAAAATTGTATAAAATCTGTGATAATCTAATTGTATAAATGTATTTGATGTATAAATTGTTATTGTTTGTAAAAACAAAATGAAGAATAATGAAATCAATTTTAAAGGAAAGGGATAGTATTATTCCATATCATGTCTTTGGGGATAAATTTTAAAATGTAAAAGAGGCATTTCGACATTTTAATTGGTCTAAAAGAGACACCATGGGGAAATTGAAATTGCCTCATATCAGACCAAATTCTATTCGACTTTCCCCAAGTGTAAAAATCCAAACATTTACCTATGTGTGCAGTTTATATTCAATATAACTTGTAACCCTATTGTGCCACTTTAAAGAAATCTTGAGAAGTTAATTTATTAAAGTTTCTATTCTCACCGTGTTTACTTACATTGTCTATATTTCAAAAAGCAATATTTGTATAAAATGGTTTTCATGTGGAACTTGCAAATAGTTTGTATTTTAAGTTTGAAAGTGTATTTAATTCTTTAGATTTTATCTCTTTAAGCATCATATTATATATTTTTTTATTTCCATTGGTAGGAAGGAACAGCGGTTTGTGTTTTACAAAATTATGAATTCAGATTAGGATTAGACTCTTGTAGACTTTGAAATTAAAATCCATATTATTCACAAATGATTTTTTTTGGTAGCCATTGTAAGATGTGCTGTTTTACATTAATTACGCACATAACATCACATGATCATTAAATTTAAAAGTATTAGCCATTTTCCTTCAAATTTGTACAGTAGAAACAACCACCCTAACACATTTATTAACACATAATCTTAAGTATGTGCTGATTACTTTTAGTCTGATATATTGACATGTATAAATTATTTCCAATTGTTTGTGTCTTAAAGTCAGATGTTTGGACTTGTATAAATTATCTCCAATCGTTCAAAAGTATATATTGTAATTTACTATAAATTATGTGATATAATTATGTGTGTATACATTATACAATTCCTTTTATCTATACAGTATACACTGTAAGGCAGGTATTATTTAATCTTTTGCATCTAGTTCTAATTTCTTTCACATTTGTTTAATATCTTGAAAACCTCCTCACATCATATGTTCTATTCTAGAATATCATCAAATAAATTATTAATCTATTCTAGTACTTGTCTTATGTTGGTTGTGTGTGTTAATTAGAAGCTGGACTCTTCATCTTGTATCACTTACAATGGAGATATGGCCAGAGTGGAAGCCACTTATTTGCAAATATTGTTTGCCTGTTGTTAAGATAGGTTGCCATTGCCAGGCAATGAAACATGCCAACATCCGAGCGTTGCATAAAGGTGGTTGCACTGGGAAAAAAAGTTAAATATTTAAACTCTTATACTTTACATCATTTGCGATTAGACACGATTCTTTGGCATAAAGAAGTAGGGCATTAACTCAGAAATAATTGTAATTGTTATACATTGCATTAATTATAACCACACAATTTAAAGTACATCAGAGAATAGACTGGTGGCCAGTCTTCTCCACACACCAAAAATTGGCCAGTCCTCATCGAAAAAAAAAACGTAATCTCTAGAGACTGGACAAAAAGAGCTTCAATAACATCTAGTAGGTCAATCTGCATTATGTAGGTCGTGTAACGTCGTGCACGTGATCACGACATATCTAACAACAACGTGACATCAACCCTCAGACAGTCTCAGCATGACTGCTTTGCACTCCAGTCGAGACGCATGATTCATGTCACGTGACTCGGGGCATGCTTGATAACTGTCAATCATTCCAAATAAGGTAGGACGAAAAAATATGGCAAGAACGCCCATTTTATTGTGAAGTTCGCAAATTGTCCAGTCTCTGGTGCTGGTTACAGGTTTACTCAAAGTTTTTTTTATACAAATGGAAACGAAAGTGTTGGTTTACTAAAAATTGATATTTTTATATAAATCAAAATTTAAAATAAATAGAAGAGACTGGGCCAGTCTAATCAGAGAATGACTTTCGCTGTTAATGCATTCACAAGGACTATAATGCTAGATATCATAAGCCTTTCTCGTTTCATTGTTCTGAACAATGCATACACATTTCAAGCAGATCGGATGATAACTGTTGTTGCTAGATTGCTCACAAGAATCTGCAAAGTGATCAAGGACAATAACTTGAAAAGTTCATATATATAAACCATAGTTTTTAAGATAGTATGTTAAATCTAGTCTATTGAGTCTTCACAAGAATTTGTGGAGGACACACAGGTCGACATCAATATAAATTCAATTGGATGTATAAAAATCAATACATCAAAATGGAATGGTTTTAAAACTTTAGCTCAACTTATTTAAATACATACTGTCATACTGGACCATGTAGGTAGGTATTTGAACCTGGGAAGTTTACAGTAGTTGAGAATCTTATTTCCATACGACAGCTCTGCAACAAAATCATAGGGGGTTTGTTATGCTCCATAGTGGATGTGCATTGAACTTGGTCCAGTAGTGAGCCACCTTACCTAATTACTTACATAGTTATGGCCCCTGAATCCCAAATCTGCTATATTGAATAGATCAATTTGTAACTCTGTCCAGGGGCGCCTGTACCAGGGTATACAAATGGTACCCTGCCCTTTTCTGGGGTATACATGTATACCAATACCCTAAAGATTGGTGTATTGAATGTCAAATTAAAAATAATTTTTTACAATTGTTTATGATACGAAAATTGTGAATAATCAGGATTTCGCCTCTTTCATTATCATGTATTTTTAAAGGGTTTATGTTGTAATTTTGAATGCCAGTGGCTCTCTAAACAGCGTTCTTGGAATTGACAAATTTTTTAAAATTTCTGGAGGCGAAGGGGGGGGGGGGATAAGAGCCCTCACGGATCCCCTCTCTATCTTCTAGTCCCTGGCCCTTGCTCCGGTGCCCCTGACTCTGTCTGCATACCATTTTGGGCGTAGGGTGATCCCCACTGATTTTGGTCTACATGATCTAATTTTTTACGTAGTTATGACCCCTAAGGTAACAATTTTTTAATGACCTGCTTGAAACTTAGTATACATTATGCCATTTCAATCAAAACAGGAATGTGAACGTATCATGTAGCGTTATTCAATTTCGACCTGTTAGCAGATCAAAAGAAAAATGACACCAACTCCTCCAGGAATAAATAAATCAAGATATATTGATGTGACAGTGTTTAATATTAAAACATAAAACAAACGGACGGATATGTGTATAACATGAAGATATGAATAAATATATTAAATAATATTATCAAGAGTTATTCCTCTTTTGTTTCTAGGCTTTCATTTTTCTCCCATTCTGTTATGAGGTCTGATGTAACTTCTGTAAATAATCTATCCCAGTCCCATGGTTTATCATCCTACGAGCAAATTAAGAAAAAATATTTGAGAGCAATGTAAATAACATCAAAATCAATACTAAGCTTAAAAATATATTTTTTTTTTTGAAACGGTAACATGGTCCCATTAAATTTTACAAACGGGGTATTTGGGTACTGAATCTGCCTACTGCAGGTCTTTCTTTAGGTCTGACTTAACTTATCTAGACAATAATCAACTCTCGGTGTCAACGCTAGCCTGTGATATTTATTGGATTAGGATCCGATTTGCTGCTCAACTTTCATTCATGATTTAATCATGAAATGTATAATCGAGACTATGGTTTTAATGGTAGCAACTTTATTAATGATGAACGAGGCTAGGCAAAAAATTAAATCGCTAAAATCTCTGTTCAGAGTGGATTATCTTAAAAAAAAAAATAGAATTACCTCAATAAGGTCTTCCTTGGGTGATAAAGATTTGGTTAAAAGTTTTAAATCAATTTCATTATCCTGTAAGTAAAGATCATTTAATAATATAATTTCACATTCTTAAATATTTTTATCAGTTTTACTGGGATGACTCTAACAATTTATCACTGTATTCCTGGGATGACTAACAAATTATCGCTGCATTCCGGGGATGATTAACAAATTTATCACTGCATTTTGGGGATGTCTAACATATATCACTGTGTTCCTTGGATGACTAACAAATTATCACTGTATTCCTGGAATGACTAACAAATTATCATTGCGATCCTCATGTGGGATGACTAACAAATTATCACCGTATTCCCTGGGATGACTTACAAGCATGTAAAGGGGAATTATTTACATCATTTCTACTAATTAGAATCCTGCAATAAAGTCTGGTGGTAGAAGCTTGACATTCTTTCAAATTTCACATTTAAGCCAATTTGCCACAGGGACATCACTTCTGAGAGAAATAAGGATTTCTAATGGAATCTATGATCAGTAAGACTAAACTTACTAAAGTAAGGAAAGCTGCCTGTCGTAATAAATCATCATCAAGTTCGCGGAATGTTGCCACACGATTTACAGCTACACTGAAATATCAAAACATCAGCAATGAATAAGATAATTACTATTCATCTAAAGCAATACATTATAGGGAGCCATGATGGTCGCTAAGTGAGTCAAACAAAATCTAGAGAAACCTTCTTGGGATCTTTCATTCTTATGAATGGAAGTAAGCGTAGGCTATAGAGGCTTGGTCAGGTCTAAAATTCCTCATAACACAGTGCACAGAGTATGCCTGTCTTCATTAACTCTGTTGGTGCAGAAAGAAATATGTAAGACCCCATTTCATTTCATTTATCTAAAATATTTGTCTGAAAGTCATGTTGGACTGTGGAATATCATACTCTAATTACAAATCTTAAAATTTCAAAATGTTGATCCAGTAAATCTGTACTATGGATCAGGGTCCTGTTTCACGAAATCTTAAGATAAGATCCATAATTTTAGTAAATATTTCACGATTGATTGGCTAAGCACTAAAATCAATCTAAATTATCCATCAAATAACTAAAATTTGGATTTTATTTTAGATAAAATTTTGTGAAACAGGCCCCAGGTTTTAAATAGCATTCAAATCTTTAATGGAAGCCTGTAAATTTACGCAAACGACTATGAACAAGATTAAATAACAGGAACTAACTTTGGTGCCGAAGCTACAGCTGATGTCATATCTTCATCTTGTTGGTCTTCTAACTCGGGTATTATTGGTATCTCTGATGAGTATAATGACATTATAATTTATAACAATTTGAGAGGTTGTATAATGCATGTATCCTTCAAATAAAAAATGGCCTGTAGGTGCCTTATAAACTAATTAGATACTATTGGTGTAATCTTCTGGTTGGGTAAAAACACATTAAATATTACTAACCGTTATCAGATTCGTCATCATTAATTGCAGGACTTCTAGGGCGTAATCTCTCACTGAAATAATACAAAATGAATCTAAATTACAATTATTTTCATGATATTGGCTAGTATAGTAAGTAATATTAATTCCTTACATTCTGGTAAAACAGACCAACTCCACAAATAAATAATATGTGATTCAATAATCATAGATTAGATGTCATTTGTTTTTTTTTTAAGGGTTTTAATGTCCTGTTGCAAAAGCTTTGTCCTTTCAAATATTCAGAATTTTACTTACTGAAATTCATCAGTCTCAATTAATTATGAACCTTGAAATAAACCCCCTTAATCTCAGCTATAAAGATTTGCTGCACTTATTAATAAAACTTTACTTTTCATGCAAGTTCATTGAGGGTCTAAAACTAAACATTGAGTGAATAAGATACATGTAGCATCTCTGTGAATAAGATACATGTAGCATCTCTGTGAATAAGATACATGTATCATCTCTGTGAAGACTCTGTGTAGACCAATTGAAAGAGATTCTGTGAGTACTTGTTGGTGAGAGGTACAGAGCAATTTATGCTGTGAAATAACACTGCAGATGGATATACGGGGGAAGGAACAAAATGGGCATATGGAAAACAAAAATTTAACTGTGCTTCTGATATTTCAAAAAATGTTCTACGGATGTAAATAAAAAGAACTACATTAATAATGCTATAAAAGTTGCATACAAAATACAATTACCAAATATAATGAGGCAACTTTCTATGAATACCAGAGATAGAAAACGATCTATGCTTTTACAAATTATGTTTGTGAGAAACTTGTTAAGAATTAAAGAATGCTTTTGTAAAAGAAAGTGGTTGATCCATTTTGGAAAAGAGATATGGATATATAATGTAGTATTAACACACTTGACTACCGGTAATCAAATACAACACACTATGTATCTAGAAGAAAGAATGCTATTAAAAACGTGTAGAACACTACTTATTCCAAATATATTTCCTTAAGAATGAAGATCCTTAATGCATAACCGTGACTGGAAATTATATACAAACCATACATTCAAAAGTCTAATCGTTGGAAGAATCATTAGATTTTACCAAAGAATTTCTGTGAAGTTCATTTTACAATCTTTTATTGTGCAGATTATAATGGGACTGGCCAACTGGGGTACCTATGCAATGGGCGATAACTGCACACATTAATTATATATTTTTTTTTATTAAAGATAGCAGAAAAGTAGGATTTTAAACCCCATTTCATTTCATTCTTTTAAAGATAATTAGGTTATCATTTTATGTCAGATACAATTCCTGTATAGTATAACTTAGTTGATCCTCTGTATTAATTTACTTCAAAGTTAGTAATACAGTACATATTATATCTGATAGAAATATGACCTAATTATCTTTAAAACAAACAATTATTCAATCATATGGATCTGTAATTGTCAAGTTGACTGTGTAATAAGCTCTGGCTTTTTTTCAGATCCCATAATTGAACATTGTATCTTTATAATATGTAAATATTGAATAAATATTGTTAGAAAAAATTAAAAAAAACCTGCCCAGCTCTGTATCTAAATTTTACATAATGTCCCTTTAATATTTCAAAACAATTCAATAGTGCAGATCAGATCCCATTACTAATCCAAATAACAAGTTAGATCAGTTCTTGGAAGTCAATATTCTATTTTAACCTAGATCAAAGAAGTTTTAATTCCTTAAAGCTGTCCAATTGATCAAATCTTAGACTAACAAATAACAAGTTAGATCAGCTCTTGGAAGTCAATATTCTGTTTTAACCTAATTCAAAGAAGTTTAATTCCTTAAAGCTGTCCAATTGATCAAATCTTAGACTACACTACAACAAACATAAATCTCAAATGCCAAATAAAAACAAAAAAAGTAAGGTATAAATGTCACACTGAAAGAGCTAAGAATTAAAAGACAAAATGAAAGATATTTTAAAAATATCGAAATAAAACAAGCTAAAAATGTATAATATGATAGTAGCAAAATGATAGATTTCTAAAATTCAGTGAAAATATATTTTTAACTCACTCTTCATAGACCTCAAGCCCTTCTCCTAGTTGACGAGTTCTGTAGAATGGGGATTAAAGGTATACATACATTTAGATAAAATACGTCAAATTTTGACAGTCATACTTTTAGTGTACCAGTATTAATATTTACAATTACATTACTCCATTCAGCAACACTGTAGAATAGTTAGTATTTTTCAGTCATCGATGCATGCATATATGATAAAAACACACATCAAATCTTCCGGCGACTTTATATCATTTTTAACTCAACTTGGTATTAAATCCAGTCAAAAATTGTTCTATAAGTTACATTGTAAGAAATAAATAGAATTATTTTTACCGTGGACGTCTTGGTGTTTCCTCTCCCCAACCCGATACAGCTTTAGTTGGTCTACCTGGAGGACCAGTAGTTTCTAACTGGAAAAAGAAAATATTTCAGGTATATTCAAACAAACTTGTACAGAACACAAAAGCCACTATACACGTCTTTGGCTGAAACATTTTTAAATGGTAAAAATGTAATTTTGGATATGTCTTGATTCTAGGCCTATGTAGAAGTGTATGATCAGAAATAGTGCTGGGAATTGCCACTGCAGTCACGATATGCTACGGATTGCGATTCTGGTGCTACGATACGATTCGTATCACGATTTATAGGTAGGTCAATATTGACCAAGAAACAACAGGATAACTGAATACTTGATATTTTTAGTCCTGCTGATGTCGGAAAAACTGTTTTACAATACAATATTGATGTAGATAAAAATATGGATAACTGAAGCGATGACACATTGATTCAACATCTCCCAATTCAATACGCAAATCATGAGAAGGTAAATCGTGATAAATCAAATCAACAATATATTATGCCAGCACAAATCACAAATGCTTAAACTGAATTGTATGTAATCTGAAACCATTTCTCAAACATTTAAAGATTAATTATCTATCAGACACAAGTAGCATTATGTAGAATAAGTTTTAACTTATTACGTTATCACTTGAAATTGGAGGCATCTGCTCTTCTTGTGTGTCATCTTCATCGACTAGGGTTGGTTCTTTTCTGTTTCTGGCCCGCCGACCCTGTTTTGCATTCTGTAGAAAAGAGAAAAGAAAATAATACTTTTGCAGAGTAAATAAGCAGGACCTGATTTACGGAAGTGCAGGACTGTTGGGGCCCTATAATGTACAGTAGCTATGAATTGTATTATGACATAATATTAATACCGCAATCTCTTTAACTACTGTGTGAAAATTATAATACAAAGTAAAGGTATTAATTGACCAACTTAACTAATAACATCCCTAACCTTAAACACCCATTAAACAGTCATTCATAAAAGTTGAAGGCAGTGTACATGAAGAGACTGTTTCGAAATTAACTAATACATTTAATACATTTTTGTCACATCGTGAAAATGTGCCCCATCAATTTCTTTGGAACCACAAAACTAGTTATGCCACGTTCCCACTATCGTAAAATGCGTTACATAATGAGTGTCCCTATTGAGTCCATGATTATTGAACAAATTACGTTGTGGGTAACAAGCATAGAAAAACATTGCTTGTGCAATTTCAAATGAAATTATATTTGAAGGAGCTAAATCGCTAATATTTGTTGGACCTAGAAATTGACACAAATGGGTCGCAACACATACATGTGCATGTAATAATGTAATACGAATGTATATAAACTGATTTACATGTAATATTGTCCTTTTTTATTCTAATTCAAATCAGTTATGTTCTACGAAATACGGCAGAGGTCTCAATCGAAGGGTAGCACGATTTAACTTTTAAAATCCACCCAAATCTACCCAATCGAATGACAATCTCTACTCTAGCATCTGATTTTTTCAGTCTACACACCGACAGTATGTATTGCATGTGTTCTTCAGATAAGAATATGCCGTCACCGTTTGACATGACTAGAGGAATATTTCTAGCCTTGTTCTTCAATTCCTGGTTGTTTATTATAGAGCGAAGCTCTAAAGTACCGCGCGAAGCTTGAGAAAAGCTCTTTTCCGGTAACACAGGAGCGTAAATGAAAATGTCACCCACAGACTAAACAAAAACAAATTCAGACCCGAACCGGATACACTGGGCAAAACTGGCAATGCGCATGCCAACACACCAAATCTCTATGAAGCGTTCAATAAATGACGTCACATATTTTTGACGTCAAAGAAATTAATTTTTACACTTTTTTGCGCTTTTTTGAAACAAAATTATAAAGGTTTTATATTTGTCATCAGCTTCGCTCTACTCTGGCAATGCCTGTTACATATTAATTTGCGCCTGTACTACTACTACAAATAGTAGGCTACTATTTCAATTTGTAAAAAAAAAATTCTTAATATTTTTATTGGTTGGATCCAGTCTATGCGAAAGCCGTCGGACCGTCAGTCATTACCGATAAAATAGCTCTCGGTCCGGTATTTTCATCATGAATACCGGCCCAGTTGTCCGGAAAGATTCTGGACCCGGTTTACTGACTGCTGGTTGTATTAAATCATCGCCGTATTGGCACTGACTGATGGTACTTCGTGTACGGACTGTTGAATTCTCATTTAATTTATTGTGTTAATTTCACTATTGTTTAAAATGTAAACACAATCTTATCTCGAGTACGTAGTACCGTATATTAAGCTAGTGTATCTGACCTTCAAAATCCAGCGTCAATAAAGACCATTCACAATACCACAAACGAAACAACTCGTAAAATGAATGTATTAAACTTGTATTTAAAAGGAAGAAGTTATACAAGATCGCGTGGTACACAATGCGCATGCCAGAGATAGATAGATAGAAATGTTGTTTAATGGCACATGCGCTCCAACCGGGCTATATTGCGCCAAACATATGGTGAATTTTGAGACAAACTATAATCAAATTATCACAGTATTATCATATATATACATAAATAAAAACAAATATCACAGTAAATGTCAAAAATAAAAATAAATATAAACTTTATGCATATATATTTAAAACATGAAAATGAAAATTAGATATAAACAATTAAAATTTTCTATAAAAATTTGTCTCTTTTAAAAAATCTAAAGCTTTACAATATAGCCCCGGTTGGGCAAACAACTGATAAAGTGATTGGCAACGGTAGTGCCGTAATCTTGTATCTTTGAGATACTTGCACTCAATCAAAATGTGCTTAACTGTCAAAGGAACATGACAGTGTTCACATTCTGGTTGAGGCTCTCGCTTTAAGATGAAAATATGTGTTAAAAAAGTATGACCTATGCGAGAGCGACACAAAACAACCTCATCTCTCCTGTTGGTTCTATAGGAGCTTGGCCAATCTCCTAAGAGAGGCTTAATGTGATGAAGTTTGTTAGTGTCTGCAAGATCCCAAGACCGTTGCCAGCGGTCATAAATGAAATGATTAATGCAAGATTTAAAATCTGCATATGGTAATAAAAATTGGGATAAGGGAAGATCTAAGGCAGATTTGGCAGCCAAATCTGCTTGATCATTCCCTTTTATATCCATGTGACTGGGGAGCCAGCAAAGGACAATGTCCTTGCTGCTCAACTCGTATGATAGTAGCAGACCATAAATATCTGCTACTAATGGGTGATCAAGCTGTTGATTATTTATTGCTTGTAATGAGGACAAAGAATCAGTAAAAATTATATATTTTAAATCAGATGATGATTGAATGAACTCTAAAGCCTGAAGAATGGCCTGGAGTTCAGCTGTAAAGATAGAAGCAGCAGGTGGAAGACGGATAGAGATGGTCTCAGTTGGTGTCACAGTAGCCGAAGCTACCCGATCACCATCTTTAGAACCATCTGTATAAATAGGAGCATAATCACCATATTTAGACCTTAACTCTCTAAAGAGAGATTGGAATACCGTAGAGCTAGTATCTCGCTTTTTATGTTGAGTAAGATCGAATTCGATCTTTGGAGGAGATATAGCCCACGGTGGAGTCCCAAAGAAAGGGGTATTCGCAATACTGTCAAGGCTGATACCAGCCTCAGACAAAAGGGGTTGTATGCGAAATACCAAATGATGGAATGACTTTAGTCCTCTAAATATGGTGTTAAATGAAATGTGATTTGGAAGTGATGCTATTTTCGTAGCATACTGCAGGGCCAGTTTATCACGTCTGTTGTGCAATGAGGGCTCATGCGCCTCGACGTATAAACTGTCCACTGGAGATGTACGAAATGCTCCTAAACTGATTCTAAGTCCTTGGTTGTGTATGGTGTCGAGCTCTTTGAGATAAGACTCGCTGGCAGACCCATACACAATACACCCATAATCGAGTTTTGATCTTATTAAAGCTCGATATAATCTGAGCAAGACCTTACGGTCTGCTCCCCAGTCAGTATTTGATAAGACTCTCAATATGTTGAGGGCTTTCAGACATTTCTTTTTAAGGTTTTTAATGTGGGGAATAAATGATAATTTCTTATCAAATATCAGCCCAAGAAATTTGGTTTCATCCACAACTGGTAGGCGATTGCCATCCAAGAAGAGTTCTGGATCTGGATGTAAACCTCGTTTCTGACAGAAATGCATGCAGACAGTCTTGGATTTCGAAAAACGAAATCCATTTTCGGTTGCCCATTGTTGAAGTGAATTCAAACAAAGCTGCAACTTACGTTCGATTATCCGCATGTCTGTAGAACCATAGCACATCTGAAAGTCATCAACATAGAGAGCCCCGTTTGTACCTGGTTTAAGGCACGCTGGGATTGTATTAATTTTTATCGCAAAAAGTGTAGGAGATAATATGCTTCCCTGGGGAACTCCCATTTCCTGAGGAAATGGGTCAGAAAAGACTGATCCCAGTCGTACCTTAAATGACCTATCTTCCAGGAAATTTTTAATAAAGATAGGTAAGCGACCTCGTAGGCCGAGGTTATGGAGGTCGCGCATGATACCATGTTTCCATGTAGTATCATAAGCTTTCTCCAGATCAAAAAATATTGCAACTAAATGTTGTTTCTGGATGAAAGCGTCCCTGACGAACGTTTCAAATCGAACGAGATGATCAAGAGTGCTCCTTTGGGACCGAAATCCACACTGGAGGTCTGTAATGAGATTGTTGGACTCAAGGTACCAAACAAGCCTTCGATTGATCAATCTCTCCATGGTTTTGCAAATACAGCTAGTTAAAGCGATCGGACGATAGTTGGTAGGATTCGTATGATCTTTTCCCGGTTTAGGGATGGGAATTATTGTGGCTTCATGCCACGACGGGGGGAAATTTCCATCAACCCAAATCCGGTTAAAAAGATCTAGTAAGATTAGTAGTGTTGAAAAAGGTAAATGTTTTAAAATCTGGTAGTGTATTTCATCTGGACCAGTTGCAGTGTCCCGGGCTCGCTTTAACGAATCCCTTGGCTCTACAATGGAAAAACGATCATTATAGCATTCATCATTACGGGACTTGAAATTAAGTCGCCTTTTCTCCTGTTGATTTTTAATACGCCGAAAGGCATCAGAGGAGAAATTGGATGATGAATTGAATGAAAATGTGCTGGCCAGAGAATTAGCAATATCAGGAAATGTTGTTAAGGTGGTATTATCAACATTTAGATGGTTAACTGATAATGCACTACTTTTACCTTTAATCCTACGAATCCTGTCCCATACCGATTTGGAAGTGGTACGGGAATTGATCCTAGAGACGTAACCTTGCCATGAAGACTTCTTTGCTTGGCGTATGGTTCTACGGGCCTTCGCCTGGACCATCTGGTATGCCGCAATATTCTCCATGGAAGGATGGTTCATTAGTCGTCTCAAAATACGATCACGCTCTTTTAGAGCAGATTTGCAATCGTCGTTAAACCATGGTTTGTTGAAACGTTTTGGCTCTGTCGTGGTTTTTGGAATCGCCTGCTCAGCTACATCTTGAAGAATTGAAGTGAATAAAGCCATGGGTTCATCTGCATCTTCTAACTCTTTTGCATCAAAAGAGAAGAGACACAAAGATTCAAATAGAGCCCAATCAGCCTTATGCAACTTCCACCTCTGAGGTCTTTCGACCGGAGAGGGACCATTATTTTTAATCAAGATTGGAAAGTGGTCACTGCCACATAGATCTTCATTTACTCTCCATGTAAAATCCTGAAATAGGACCGGAGAGCAAATGGTTAGATCGAGGGAAGAAAAAGAAGCTGTGGCAGGATGTAGATAAGTAGGCGAGTCGTCATTTAATAAACACAAATTATTAATGTTAATGAAGTCCGCTATTTGTTTACCTCTGTTGTTATCATCTGGACTGCCCCAGAGTGAATGGTGACCATTGAAATCTCCCGTAATTATAAACGGGAGAGGGAGTTGTGTAACAAGGTCATCAAGATCTCTAGGATTAAGGTGTAAACTTGGTGGAAGATATACAGAGCAGAGTGTTATAGGAATATGTAAAGTCACCCTAACAGCAACTGCCTGTAAAGGCGAGTTGAGAGTGACTTTACTTTGAGGGATATTTCCATTAAGAATAATAGAAACACCCCCATGAGCTCGACCATCACCAACTGAATGATGATGGTAACCGACAAAATGTCTAAAAGACAGAGTGTCAGAATTCCGTAAAAATGTTTCTTGCAAACAAATAGTTAAAGGATTGTGCTTTTGAATTAATAATTGGACTTCATTAAAATTTGAATAATGGAATTAGCCATTGTCAGGGAATATTATTTTTTGGCGGCTTACCATGTGGGCCCATATAGACCCCCTCGATGGCAATACCGTCCATCAGATCATCCCCAAATCTATTATAGAGGGAGACAGGGTCTTTTGAACCCTTTTTCCCTCTATCTCGAAACTTAAATAATTTTTCTTTTCTTGACGAATTACCCTTTGACTGCGATCCTGACCCAGAAGAACTGGATTCAGGGATAACAGCTTCAAGGGGAGGCGAGGGAGATGACTCCTTGCCGTTTTGGGAGGGGGTGTCAGGAATGATTCCAACAACTTCAGATTGAGGCAAGGAAGATGAACCCTCGCCAGTCAAAGAAATTATAGTTTCGATCGAGCTCTCTTTGGTTTGAGAGGAGCTCGATACACCTTCATTTTGACCTGATGGTAAAATTTTAGGCATGTCCTCTTTTTCATGCCAGGTAAAATCTGTCTGAACAGAAATTGTTCTAGCAGAAACTTTGGCTACACTGGAGTAAGATTTCCCTTGTGGTGCAATGGGAAATTGTGTAGAAAGTTCTACTTGCTTTTTAGCATCGAAGTATGACATTTTCCGTTCAGACATAACCTGTTGGATTCGTTTCTCCTTTTGCCAAATTGGACATTCGCGAGAGTAAGCAAAGTGCTTACCCTTGCAATTAACACAACAGAAATCCGCCTGGCAGGTAGCGCTCTCGTGGCCATCATGACCACAGCGAGCGCAGGTGTCCTTACCTCTACATACGGTTTTGCTGTGTCCAAATTTTTGGCATTTGTAGCAGCAAAGGGGGTTAGAAATATACGAATCAACAGGTTGTTAAGATAACCTGCCTTGAGAGTCTTTGGTATTTCGGGACGATTGAAAGTGAGGATATAGGTGCTTGTAGCAATCACCTTATCCCCTCGACGTACGCTAATCCTTTTAACATGCGAGACGCCTTGGGATGAAAGGTATTCAACCATTTCATCCTCACTGCTGCCTTCAAGATCCCGACAGCCAATAACTCCTCTACTCGAATTTAATGACCTATGTGGCGACACCTTGATAGGAATGTCGGCTAAGGATGTGGATTTAAGCAGCATGGTTGCATGCTGTTCCTTAGCACATTCTATCAGAAGTGTGCCATTTTTAAGTTTTTTGATAGCCTTGGGTTCACCGGCTAATCCAGCAATGCCCTTGGCTATCAAAAATGGAGAAACTTTAGAGAAGTCGGTAGAGGAACTCTCAATCAAGAGGAACCTCGGCCATGCCTTTGATATTTTTGATTTGTTTGTAAATAATTCGGAAACGTCATCGGTGCTATGACGTTTCTGTTTGTTTTTGTCTTGTTTATTATGTGGTGTTGGGGGAATTGGGGAATCCATGAAAAATTTTTTGTTTGATTCACCCCTCGTCGTCCCCCAGGTTACTTCCCTGCCTACTAAGGGGAGGCCTAGCACGGATAACCTGTGCGTGGCCTCAGGGCTCGACGAGGGGTATACTCAAGCCAGAAGTAAAAAACTCTTCCAACCGGATTGACCCAAGCCGCCGCTCTGCAGAATGTACTAAGGACACAAAGGTATGTATTATGCTGAGTGGTTAAACAACAGAGCATTAAACTTGGAAAGGGTACATTCTACAGAGCTAAAACGACCAAAGCCGATTGATCAGAGTGGGCCACTCTGACCTCCCGTCTAGGTGAACCATGGGCCAAAGCAATGTGTTGCAGAGAAGGGGCTCGCAAGCCAAATCTCCACTCAATCACCAGGATTCCACTCTCCACCGACACGGGTAGCAACGCACGGCAAACACGCTGCCCCATTACAGGGATCCTTTTAGTCGCCTTTTACGACACGCAGGAAATACGAAGGGTATATTCTTATCACCCCCTACACCCCAGGGGGGAGCATGCCAGAGAAGCCTTTGCTATCCAGGCATGTGCATAATAATAACATAGCCTAAAGTTACTAGTATACTGCATGGCACAGGCACTGTAGAGCTATATGTACTTCATATTGCACTTGTCATTTGTAATCATTCTTCCAAACATGAGATGACCCCACGAGTTATAGGTAGCGACTTATTGACAAACAGTATTTATTAACCTCGTCAGGACAGTAAAAACATTATTGCTCGAGCAATGCCGGGGAGGAGGTCAAAGTTGACGACATCCATACGGGTCACTAGTACTACCGTACAGCATGGCTTTAGTGAAAGTAGAAATAGCCACGTGTAGTAAATTCTTTGGAAATATAGCTGGCATGCTAAATAGTCAAACTCATTTGTCATTTTGTGTTTGAAAATCAAAAGGTAGGCTTACAAATGTTTATGGCATAACCAATCATTTAAAGAATTGGGGGTGTTGTTGGGTGTTGTTTATAAGATCAACCGGCTTGAAACTGGCAAATACCTGATGTCAAAATAGGTGATCTGTCAAAGTACCGATAAGAGACGAATTAATATAAGCCCTTGGCTTGTTTTCGAATCCTTAACTTTTGTCATTGTATGTATAATATGTATCTTATTTGAATAAAATAATGTTTAAACCAAAGTACCGATAAGATGGAGAAATGAAATGTCAAGAATGAATGAATGGAGTTTGTGCTATAATACGAATAATTTAGACCTGTGTCACAAAGTCATCCTGTATAAAAAAAATTGATCAAATGTAAATAAATTTCTTAACGTAACCGATGTTAATGAAGATGCCACAAAATGACAATTAAAAGGAAGTGTGCGAAAAAGTCTTTATACAATAGACAATCTTTGTAATAAAGTAAAGTATTTGCCCCCTTATATACTGTTTGTAAATTTTCCAGTTTTTGGTCATTATTACCTATTTTATGCATATTTTCGTTATGAACATTTTTGGACCAGTAAAATCCCATTCGGTCCAATAATAGTTGGATTAATACCTGCCCAAATGTCCAGTAAAAAAATATCATTTCGCATAGACTGGTTGGATCAGAGAAGTCAATCTTTTCCCGGTAAGATAATTTAATTCAATGTTACCCTCGCTTTTGTTTGCCCTAAATCAAATGTTTCCTCTTCCATTTTCTTGCTGCGTAAATGACCACGAAAACAGAATTCAGTTCTCTTTCACTTTTTCAGTGATTTGTTTGTTTACAGTCTTCTTCATAGGAATGTCACTTAGGGATCCCTCATTTTGGTTTCTTTATACAATAATTAAACCTCTAATTTTGTGTGAAATATTTAAACTATGTTATAAAAAAAATGTTCTAAATAAAAAGTCAAACTTTATATATTAGATTACTATAAAAGTTGTACTAAACTTATTAAAGATAATAAATCACTGTATACATTCACGAACTTCTCCCCTACTCTTTACAAATGTAACGGGTTTGTAGATATTGGAAACTGCAATATATGGAAAACGGAACGAAATACTCTAAATATAACTTTTGGAAATGTTATGTAAACTTATTTAGAGATGCACTGATCTATATCATTTCCACACAGATAATCTGGAATTACTCAAATTTTACATAAGAATTACTGTTTTCATTTCCTGTTGCGTTTTGCTAAAAATAATGACGCAAAATTTGGTCTCATGAGTTATAAGGTGTTTGTTCAATAACCAGTATCTGGAAAGTTTGGAACCGTGTTCCTTAAACTTTTTGTTTGTTATTTAATAGACAATTATGGCATTAAAAGTGACATTACCCTTTTTAAAACCCCACGTACATGCACATCACTTGATGCGTATTCTATCACAATCTGTGCAAATGACCCCCAAAAGACTTTTATTTTGTTCTACATCTGCCCAACCCGGTTGCGTTAGTCGAATAGTAGGCCTATTCGGTTATCAGATCGGTTATTGTTCAAGGTACCAAACCGGTTACAGGAAAATATTGTCATACTACACCACAAAGACTACTCGACCTTATGAAATAAACTCTAGCGTACCAAAAAATGTGCTGATTTATTCAAATGAAAATAAAACTTTTTTAAAATTTGTACCGTACTTTGGGGTAGGACAATTTGTGTTTTGGGGATATTTGGCATTATTCGTTTATCAAAATTTCAAAGAGGACAAGACACCATCAAAAATTGAAGTGCCTGCAGCTTCATGGATAAGTGTCATCAATGCATTTCAAGTGCATTATAAAAATGCACTCAGTTTGTTGTTTTTTTCTCTCGGTAAAATCAATTTAATTTTTAAAATTTTTTGCATTATATATTGCTTCTGATAATTAGGGAGTGGTTAGATGTATATTGGTAGCAAATATCTAGAGCAATGCAAATATTCACACCTGTTTACTAGGATATTTTGCAGTCCAGATACACATCATGTCTGAAGCGTAAGATAGCAGGCCTTATGTCAATATATAGTGAATGGGGATTTTTGGTAATTCCACAAAGTTATCCCTAAAAAATGTTTTCACGGTCTGGGTGTCCACTCTACTCCTAGTCCTATAGGTAGACTGCCCCCTTCCACTGCTAAGCTGCATTGACAACACACATTGACATTCGACTTACCTCCAGTAAGGTGTATTGTATAATGTTAAAAAAAAAAAAAATTGATCAACATATTCAAATATTTATTTAAACAATATTAAATTTACAAAATTTATAATTATAATAAATACAGGATACGATAACAAGCTTTTATCAGCTTAAATAATATCGCTTCCCATTGACTAATACACAACAAAACTCAAATTACTTTTTTATTTTCAGGTTATATAATCCTTAATGTGAGTGTGCTGTATCCAACACGTACTGTACGTCAGCTTTGGTTAATGAAAGGAGGGAAGAGGGTCGGTATATCAACATATGGATTTGCAAAAAAATACAAGAGTTTTATTATTCCAGTTGAACATATTAACTGTAGACGTGCCCGGAACGAGTCAGGAGCTCATATTCCAATGAAGATTAAAGGAAAATGGTTTTATTTTCTTATGGATAAGAATGGAGTTTTCCATAATTCAAAATTATTTGATTATTCTGTTGGATTAAAAAGACAATTTAAAACATAAGAAAACTTTCTCTAGTACAAAATCAACATAATTTGAACAAGACATTTTTCTTGATTTAGAAGTATAACAGAGAGCATTGCTGATAATAACAAAAGTTTCAACAAGTTGTATCATATAGAAATTGTGAATAGAATAAATAATATTGTATCTGCTATTATTGATTTGAGTTGCCAACTGACACAGAAGATATTGTTTAATAATTAAGCCAGTCAAAATATAGTTTTGGGTCAATAAGTAGATTGACTGAGTTAAAAATTAAAATGTAGTAAAGTGGCTGTAGGAATTTGCCCCTGTAATGTTATAAAAGAATAAATATTCCTGTACATTCTTACCATTGAATTTAACTTCAAATATTCCTAGTAGGAACATACAAGGTTAAAGTTGAAGAATGTCATTCATTAGCCTAGTCAGTGATGAAAAGTTGGATGTTAAACCCCATTTAACTTATAATTGTGAATCTATTCTTTTCCAGTTTTATGTACTTTAATTGTTTCTGATAATAGACTGAATAAGACACACAGATATCTAGCTTGACAGAGCAAAGTTATTCCATTATGGTTGTACACAGAATGGTATGTTATCGGGCGCATACATAGCCTAGTATCCTGGAATGCAACTGTCTCCAGAGATAATTAGTTTAAATGTTGGGAATATAAAAATTTGTTACAAAATATTTCAATTGCCATTGCTTATAAGGTCAATAAAAGTTTGTAAATACCATAACTTGTGCAATAAACACTTCAGTGTGTGTTATACAATTTATTTCATATATCATACTGCATGTATATACAGGAAAATCATAATTACATAATAGCTGTGTGAATTCCTAAACTCAGAAGGTCACAGATAACACCATACATATCTGCTGAATTTCCATTATTTTACTGAACAACTGTATCAAACACCTATTGCTAAGAAAATTTAAGGAACTGATGGAACTACTGATTAGCTTTTATGCAATCAAAATAATTTTAGTACATGGCATGCCATTACCTTGAAATTGCTTTCAGTTCACTGAACAAACATCTTATTTTCTTAAAAGCTGCTATTTGCCGAGAAGAAAAGATAGAAGTACTGTTAAACCTTGAAGATATGCAATTATAAGGCAGACAGCTGCCAAAGTGAAAAAGGGTTGTTGGCTTCCAATAATCCATGGTGTTCTCTTTCCTCAACTATCATCTGATTTTAAATCAAAATGTTAGGAAAAGAATTTAGGTATCCGGCTATAGCCAATTACTTCTTGACCTATAATTACTATTTTAAGAGGGAGACATTGAGTGCTGTGGGACTGACGAGAAACTGATTTCTGGGTTGCTGCATTTCCATTGTAGTGTTCTACCTGAAATATGTTCAGATTTACAGTGCATTCCGAGGAACAGCAAAAATCAAACTAAAACACACCGGTAGCTAGAATTCCAACAAAACTGGATACCAGTTCTCACGCTTTCAGAGAAATTTACTGTCCGGTATTACTTATATCACACAGATTTTTATAATTGTCCACCAGAATAAGGTGGCAAAAATTCAATACCTGACTCGTATATGGTGCTACTAGCATTTAACTGTTGGTTACCAATACTAATAGATTTTAACACTTAAACCATTTTTCGTAGACACTTAACTATTAAAGTTTATGATCATCGTATATGGTGCTACTAGCATTTAACTGTTGGTTACCAATACTAATAGATTTTAACACTTAAACCATTTTTCGTAGACACTTAACTATTAAAGTTTATGATCATCGTATGAAGTATAATTTGATGAAATTTGACATGCATATCCAAAGATCTTGGTTCCTTTCGATATTTTCGCCCATAGGAACGTAACTTCCTGAATTATGACCCCTGATTGTCCTAAAAATCGCCTATTTTAGCTTGTGGTCCCTCTGGAGGCTAGTCCCGAAATGACCTCGTTGTGTTGATCGGACGTTACCCCCCCCCCCCTCTCTCTCTCTCTCTCTCTCTCCCTCTGGAGGTCCCAATTATTATCCGATTTATAAAAAAAACGTTTAACTATATCACCGTTACACCCTTAAGGTTGAGTTCGAACTGCAAGAAAATCGGACTATAATTGCCAGACAAAATGGCCGCCATTTGTACGCGAATAGTGTAAAAATATGGTATATCAAAGTTGTGGACCTTGTACAGGTCACAATTTAAATTCGATTTTGATGAAACTTGAAATGCATGTTTATAACCCAAAGATCTTGATTCCTTTTGATATTTGCGCATATCAAATTGTAACTTAAAGTTACATTATTCAAGATAAAGATAAGAACTAGTCATTCTTGCTATAATGAAGATGGTGTAAAATGAATATTTTGAAAATTTCATTCAAATTGCTCTATTGCAAGCGAAGATTTTGGCATTTGAAGATTTGGCAGACGTGTGCAATAATTTCAACCACGGTCCTGGTTAATCGTAGCTAAGCCTCGAACCGTCTGGGTACGCCATATTTGATTAAATCGAAGTATCACTGAAACGTTTTAATCTGTTTAATATCGGAGCAATCTGATGCCATCGAAAGTTGATTAAGGCCTGGATCAGTTAATTAATGTCTAATTAATACTCTAGAAAACATTTCAGGCCCAAAGAATGGTCTTTGATTGTGGGAAGAATCACTTTCGGTATTGTTTGTTCTCTGTTCTTCTCTCGTAAATGTGTGCGTATCCTGCCTGGCAGTGCCAGCCTATCTTTTTTTGTACGCCCACTTTGTTTTAAATATGTTTTTCAAATATGAAGGATTCATAGGACATCGAGACCGCGGTCGGGCCCTAGCCCCCCCCCCCCAAAAAAAAATCGAATAAGCCCCCCCCCCCCCCCCCCAAATTATTAAAAAAAATTTGCAAACAATAATTATTTCTGTGTTCTTAGCCCAGCCCCTCGAAAAAATTCTGTAGCCCCCAAATTTTATAAGCTGGCTACGGGCTCGACCACATTTCTTGGCTCCGAGTTCACAAAGCATTCTCAGACAAAAGTTAAGAATTTACTTAAAATTGTTGGATTTATTTTAAGTAAACTACAGCCTTTTATAAAACGTTTGCTGTACCATATCATGTACTAAATACACCAGTAAGAAACTATGTGCAAAGTTTTGTGTTTCTGGATCAATCATTATTTCTCATAAACAGTGATTGAAAGTTGAGTAAATTCTTAACTTAAGTCTGAGAAGGCCTTGTGAACTCGGGGCCTGGACTTTTAAGCTATTAAAGTCTATGAACACGGTATAAATTGTTTGGGGGTTTTTTAAATCCAAAACAAGCAACAATACGTGCATGGTGACTTCAGTTAACATGTACTCAAAAGAAGTTAAGGGTCAAACCTTTTTTTCTACCAGGTAATTGTCTATGCACATATCAGATATATATAAAAAATTATTGGCGGAAATCGTGTCAAAATTAGCTCAGGATATCCTGACGACAAAACTTGTGTACAAGGCATAATATGTCATTTTCAAACAAAACGATTTTGACAGTCTCCTTAAAAACCATAAACTGAAGCTCAAAACAAGGCTCCACATTACTGTTTGCATCGTCCAAACGCAGAAGGGTACGACTTTTTGGAGTTTATTAAGTCCTTGCATGTGCACTATGCATTTTCCATGAACAGTTTTGGCATAAAAAAACCTTCCATAATCGTGCTGCTCTCGGTTAACGATGCGACATTGATTTTGGCCCACCAGACCGCTGGCGATTCTGAAATAAATTGATTGCCTGGAAACGATGCCAGTCTCGCAATAACACTCTCGCTACAACCGATTCTGTGCCACATTCCTCTGTGTAAAACCCAGTTGAAGCCACACAATGGCTCTTCCTCTGTCAAGTTCACTCAACTGACCGTGCAGGCCCGTAGCCAGGAAGTTGTTGTTTTTTTTTTTGGGGGGGGGGGGGGCAAAGATGTTTTCGGGAGGGCCAACTAGCATGGGCATCTGCATGAAATTTGCGGTAAAGGCCAATTTTCTTGTGATATTGGGGGGGGGGGGCAAGACTCAGTATTGGGAGGGCAGTTGCCCCCCCGTGCCACCCTCTGGCTACGGGCCTGAACTGACGTCTGACCATGTTGAAATTTCAACTGAATTCAGCACGGCCATGGAAGTTATTTTTATTCCAAAACTGTTCATGGAAAATGCCTAGTGCACATATATCGGCCCGTGTGCACAAAAAAAAATAATTGGAAAGATGCACATGAAAAACCTAATATTCACGTGTAGCATTGTGTGTGAGCCCTTTAAAAGCATGTTTTCAACTTAATGTGCAGTAAATGAACCGTGAAATGTCAATCTGTCGTAATTTGTTGTTTGACATGTGAAGGAGTCGAGCTAGAGATGCCGAGACTTAATGAAAATCAACGGAATGAAGCCATGGGAATGTCCCGGGATGGCATGTCTACACGTGCTATTGCCAGACACTTCAATTGTCATCAGTCCACTATTGTAAGGTTGGTGGGACGTGTTTAAGTTACTGGATCAACAAGTGACCGATATATGAGATATATATGCAGACTCATATCGAAACTAAGGGTGAAAGAGCGACTGCGAGACTACAAACACCAAGTCATCCTCTGTGAGTGCGGAGAAGAGTGTACCACCAACCATGTCCTGGTAGACTGCGAGGTTTACAAGGAAGATAGACGGGACTTAGTGAGAATGATGGAGACCAATAACATACCATTCAACACTAAGAACCTACTCTTCCCTAGATCAGATCTGAAGCTACAAATCTTCGAAGAAATCCACACCCTAATGGACACAGTTGGACTAAGTAAATTAGTGAAATAAGAAAGGGTCACGGCTAGATAAAATCTCCATACAACGTAGGATGGTTGAGTAAAAACGTCCTCACGAAGGAAGCCCAACCATCCTATACATTTATTTTAATTTATTCATTTTACTTTATCTTTACTTTACTTTTACTTAAATTTATTTTATTTTTATTTATTACCTTCAATTTATTTTTTATTTTTTCTACTTATTTTTTTATCTTAACTTTTTTTTATACGACGTAGGGTGGGGAAGTAAAAACGTCCTCTCGAAGGAAGCCCAACCACTCCACAACTTTATTTTAATTTATTCATTTTACTTTATCTTTAATTTATTTTTCTTTATTAATTCATTTTACTTTATCTTTACTTTACTTTTAATTTAATTTACTTTATTTTATTACCTTTAATTTATTTGACTACAACATTATTATACTCTCTTTATTTATTTAATTTTATATTAGGTTAATTTACTACTAACATCTACTAAACTGGCGGGATAGTGGAGAAAGGAGGAGTCATGATCAGACGGGCTCGGCATCTAAACACTATTCTGCCAAAACAAATACCTTCTTCTTCTTTTGGTGTTTAACGTCTGCTTCCACTTAAGTGATATCACAGACAAGACATAGGAGAGCCGAAGCTGGTTCCTGATTTTTAGAATATGATTTTGCAATCTTTCCATTTTGGCCTTAGGCCATGGATTAGGTTTTAGTGGGAAGTTCTTCCCTTTATTTAATAAAAACACATCGTTGGTAGATGATCT
Organism: Patella pellucida; assembly: GCA_917208275.1. NCBI lineage: Eukaryota > Metazoa > Mollusca > Gastropoda > Patellidae > Patella > Patella pellucida. Next base: position 59,268,206 of record OU795040.1, on the reverse strand, counting down.
CTTTTGTTTCTGGATTGGTAGATGTCTTCTTTGTGGGATTTGTGTTTTTAGGTGCCAGACCTGTCTTCTCGTGGTCTCCCCTTACTCCACTATCCCACTGGTATTTGTTTTGGCAGAATAGTGTTTAGATGCAGAGCCCATCTGATCATGACTCCCTTTTACTCCACTATCCCGCCAGTTTAGTAGATGTTAGTAGTAAATTAAACTAATATAAAATTAAATAAATAAAGAGAGTATAATAAAGTTGTAGTCAAAATAAATTAAAGGTAATAAAATAAAGTAAATTAAAGTAAAAGTAAAGTAAAGATAAAGTAAAGATAAAGTAAAATGAATTAATTAAAATTTATTAGTTAATTAATTCAAAGGTAATAAATAAAAATAAAATTAAATAAAATAAAATAAAATAAATTAAAGTAAAGTAAAGATAAAGTAAAATGAATTAATTAAAATAAAGTTGTAGAGTGGTTGGGCTTCCTTCGAGAGGACGTTTTTACTTCCCCACCCTACGTCGTATAAAAAAAAATAAGTTGAGATAAAAAATAAGTAGAAAAAATAAAAAATAAATTGAAGGTAATAAATAAATATAAAATAAATTTAAGTAAAAGTAAAGTATAAAGATAAAGTAAAATGAATAAATTAAAATAAATGTATAGGATGGTTGGGCTTCCTTCGTGAGGACGTTTTTACTCAACCATCCTACGTTGTATGGAGAATTTATCTAGCCGTGACCCTTTCTTATTTCACTAATTTACTTAGTCCAACTGTGTCCATTAGGGTGTGGACTTCTTCGAAGATTTGTAGCTTCAGATCTGGTCTAGGGAAGAGTAGGTTCTTAGTGTTGAATGGTATGTTATTGGTCTCCATCATTCTCACTAAGTCCTGTCTCTCTTCCTTGTAAACCTCGCAGTCTACCAGGACATGGTTGGTGGTACACTCTTCTCCGCACTCACAGACGATGACTTGGTGTTTGTAGTCTCGCAGCCTCTCTTTCACCCTTAGTTTCGATATGAGTCTGCATATATCTCGTCTAGGGTGATTGGTTGCTGTCTTGGTGTAGATCTCGTCATCCAGTCGGAATCTGTATGTGTCAAGTTCAACGAGATTTAATTCCCAGATTGAATTGACCTGTCTTTTGACCATACTGTAGATTTCCGTGGTGCTGTAGTCTATGAGGCGGCGTGTAGCTGTGTCCTTGAGACCCTCGCTGGCGAGTCGATCTGCCTCCTCGTTTCCTTTAATGTTGACATGTGATGGAATCCACACGAGCTCTAATTTGCTTCCCTTCTCTAGGACCCTCTGATATAGCTGCCTGATTTCCAAAATGACTTCTGGTCTTGATTCCGAGTTGTCATTTTGGATTGAAATCAGACTGCTCAGAGAATCGCTTGGAATGACGAACTTGCCGGTCTTTTGATGGGAGATCCATGAAATAGCGTCACGAATGGCAACAAGCTCTGCAGTGTACACCGAACAGTTATTGGGCAGTTTCCTGCTTATTCCCTGTTCCCCGTTTGGCAGGTATATTCCAAACGAGCTGGTGCCCCTTTCAGGATTGCGTGAGCCATCCGTGTACACATGGTCCCAGTCATCAGACGGCCAGTTGTCTTCCAAGTGTTCTAGAGAGTAAGCACGTGCAGCACTGGGGTTATTTTTCTTGTCGGTTTTCTGTAGTAGATCTAGATTGACCAGTGGTATAGGGAGCGTCCAGGGGGCGACAACTGGGGGGTCGTGTTTATTTATCACGAGCTCCCCCAGTCGTAGTTCCTTGATCGTTTCTCTGATACCCTGGCTGAAGGTTTTCTTTTTGGGATCTCTTACATATTTTGTCTTTTGTAGACTGAGAAATGTTGGGGATCTTTCACCTAGTTGTGATATCTTGACCCAATACCTTGTCGCCAGTTCTTTTCTTCTTAGGGATAGGGGCAACTCCCCGACTTCTTGTAGTAGTGCCTCTCGCCTAGTCCCGAGCCCTACGCCAGTCGCAATGCACAGAGCTTTGTATTGGATGGTGTCAAGCTTGCTTAAGAGTGTTGGCGCGCAGTTCATAAAGGCCAAAGAGCCGTAGTCTAATACAGAACGTATTAGAGCACGATATACCATCATTAGTGTAACTCTATTGGCGCCCCACGTACTGCCCGTTAATTTTCTCATTAAGTTTAGGATTTTGGAGCATCTATCTACAGTCCAGTCGATGTGCGGTTTCCAGGTCAACCGTCGGTCAAAGATTACGCCAAGGAACTTGGTTTGGTCTTTGAACTCGATGGTTTTCCCGTTCATACACAGAGTCATTCTGTTTATCCCTCTATCCCTGCTCACAAGCATGCCGACTGTTTTCTTCTCCGAGACTTTAAATCCCCAGTCGTTTGCCCATGTCATGAATTTGTCTAAGGCTCTTTGCATATTCTTTTGTAGGTCACAGAAGCTCGTCCCATTTCTCCATATGGTACTGTCATCGGCAAATTTAGCCAAGTTAGTTTTAGAATCGAGGTAGGACGATTTGTGAATGTCATTGATCATGATGTTGAAGAGAGTGGGACTGATAACAGACCCCTGAGGCGTGCCATTTTCTAATGTTTGCTCGGCACTCAGGAATCTGCCAACATTCACCTGTATCCTTCTATCGCTCAGAAAGCTTTTAATCCACCGAAACATTATGCCCGTTATACCGATACGTCCCAACTTGAAGAGCAGCCCGTCTAACCAAACTAAATCGAAAGCCTTGGTCAGATCTACGAACACGGCACATAACAGGTTTCCCGAGAGAAGGGCCTGCGACATGACTTGCTGTAGTCTAACCAAGTGGTCCATTGTTGATCGTCCTTTCCTGAACCCACTTTGATTTTCGTCGATCAATCGGTTGCTCTCCAGATAGAACTGTAATCGGATATTAACCATTGTTTCCAATGTTTTGCATAGTGTGGATGTCAAACTTACTGGTCGATATGACTCTACCTTGTTCTTCTCTTTCCCAGCTTTCAGTAGAGGTATGACGTTTGCTTTTCGCCATTCTTTAGGTACCTCTCCTGACAGCCAGGATGTGTTGAAGAAGTTTAGTAGTATCGTCTTGGCGTTTCTTGGTAGATGTTTGAGCATGGAGTACTTTACTTTGTCCTCACCAGCCGCACTATCCTTCTTGAGGGAAAGAGCCTTATTTAACTCTCCCTCAGAGAAGGGTAGGTTGATTGGTTCAGCCACTTCATTAGATTCAATTACTAATGAAGGGTGCTGCGAGTAAAAGATTTCCTTCCTCTTCAGAAACTCTGGTGATTGGTTTTCGTCTCTGCTTGCATCAGCAAAAGTTTTTGCTAGTAGATCTACCTTTTCCTTGCCGTTCGTAACATACTTATCTCCATCTTCAAGGTTTGGTATGTTGAATGATCTGCGTTTCCCGTTCATGGCGTTCAGCTTCTTCCAGACGGCACCCGTTTGCGTGTTTTTATTCAACGCATTACAGAATGTCATCCAGTGCCCACTTTGTGCCTTTTTTATGGTGTCTCTTGCAGCGTATTTCAACTTAAGGTAATTTTGGTGGTTGGCTTCATTGTAGTGGCGTTTTCGTAGGCGGAGGGCCTTCCTTCTGTCGTTGACCGCCTTCTGACATTCCGGTGACCACCATGGTTTTCTAGTCCTTGGTTTTCCGCCAGAAGTCTTTGGAATGGAGTCGTTAGCAGCACCTATAATAGAGCTCGTAATGTTGGTAGCGTACACGTCGATGTTGGTATCGATGATATTTTCTTCCTTCCACTCAAGGCAGCCTACACGGAATTTAACCCAATCAGCTTGTTTCATAATCCAATTGGGTCTCCCGTTATAGACTTCCCTGGTTGCTTCGGCCTGAATGCAGAATTCTATCAGGAGATGGTCACTGCCAAGTGTTTCGTCTTCGTGTACTTGCCAGTCGCAGCGGTTTGCCAGACCAAGCGTACAGAACGTGAGATCTAGGTGCGAAGGTGGGGCATTTCCTCCAACAAAAGTAGGGCTCTCATCGTTCAGCATGCATAAGTCGTTTGCTTCTATTATTGAGCATAGGCTAGTCCCCCGGCAGTCATTCCTCGGCGACCCCCACAGGACGTGTTTTGCGTTGAAATCCCCGCAAAACAATGATTCGCCCTGTGGAAGTTGATCGAGAAGTGACTGGAAGTCAACTGGTTTTTTCGTGACATCTGGGGGTACATAGACATTCACTATTGTCAAATTCGTATTATTGCTCAATGTGATGGCTATGCCCATTGCTTCTAGAGGTCCTTCTACGTCCAGTGAAACAGAAATATAATTTAGGTTATCACGGATATAGATGACAATGCCGCCGCCACGTGTCGTACTTCCTGGTCTGTCCCTTCTCTCACAAGTGTATCCGGGTATGTAGATGTCTTTCGAGGTTGGTAGTAACTTGGTTTCTTGGAGGCAAATTACATCCCTGGGGTTGCGTGTGATGTATTTTCTCAGCTCAGCACATCTGGGGGCCAGTCCATTAACATTAAGTTGTAGAACTTTAACCTGGCCCGCCATGATGACTGTCCGGATGGATGCCTCTATGTATTGTCTTTTTATTGTTCAATTGGCGTTTCACATTCCATAGGGATACCTCATTAGTGTTCGTCTTTGGTGTTAAAACCGGCAAGCAACTGGGCATATCGCCAGTGCTGTAGTGACGAACATGAGATATCCTTCTACGGAGTGCGAGGTTTGCCGTTTGATCACTTTATGTGGTTTCTTCGTCGTCGTCTTCTTCTCTTGATCTTTTTTTTACTATGTTGATTGAGTTAATCATGACACACAGGACATCGGCGTTGACCATGTGTGTCCTTACTTTGCCGAGTAAGCTTTCCATCTTGGTAGTTTGGTCCTCATTGGATACGGCCACCCTGAGGAACTCGATCATGAAGTTCATGAAGCCACTTTCCGTTTTAAATTTAGGAATGAAGTGTTCTTCATGACTCTTCGTTTTCGGTTCCTCTTTTTTTTTTCTTGGGTGTCTTCTGTTTGACCTCTGCAGGTTTGGTTGATATGTTCTTCTTTTTCTTCTTCTTGTCTTTACCTTTAGGGGTGGGGGTTACATCGGATGTCAAGAGAGTCGGTGCTGGAGCTTGCTTTGGTTCCACCACCGGTTCTCTGACTACTTTTGCTTCCCTCTCCTTGTTTTTTACTTGTTGGGTTGCCTCCCTAAAGGTAAGTTTGTCTTTGCTTTGCAGGCGTAGAGCTGCTTTGGTCGCTAGAATTCTGGGGCATTGCGGGGAGTTGGCTGCGTGGCTGCCCTTGCAGTTTGAGCAGTTAATTTTACTACCCACCCTACACTCAGCCACCGCGTGTTCTCCTCCGCATTGGGCGCATATGGCTTTTCCTTTACAGTACTTAACCGTATGTCCCAGTTTCTGGCATTTGGTACACTGTCTCACTCTCTGAACATAGGGGTGGGTACGGCGGTTGAGGTACACGATTTTAAGGGCCTCAGGTGCGGAACCTTTCTTGAAGGACAGGGCGACGCTTCCCTGATCCTCCCCCTGGGCCACATTAAACCGGTATACCTCGGTAGCTTGGTACCCCCTCTCTGTCAAATCTTCCAGAATTTCCTCCCGGTATATTCGGCCGATATCCCATGAACAACCACCTTATCAATAGACAAGGTGATCGGTTCGGACACCGTCACGGTCATACCGAGAAGTGCGTTCTGAGCTAGCGCCAGATCCATCTCAGACCTACTTTTTAAGGCAAGTCTAAGTTGTCCTGAAACAGTTATCTTTAAGTCGGGTATGCTAGTAATACCCCACTTACTCTTAAGTTCCTTCCCCACTGCCGTAAGTTTGGCTCCTTGAAAGGACTTGCCTTCCAGTGGCCTCACCAGTACGACGTGAGTCTGTTCCTCTCTCCTTTTTGCTGCAGGAAAGAACTTTGGTGCAGGGCTGCTGTTAAACGCGTCAGCCATGGACATTGGTGAGCTAGCCTCTGTCGCCATCGTTCTTTTGCTGCCGAAATATATAATCGAAAACTAAAGGAGGGAATGAACAGTGTTGATTAAGGTTATATTAATTAATGACGTAAGTTGATATACCTGTTGTTACCCCTTTCCACAAAGAACCGCTAGTCAATCAGTGTGATTAATACTAATTAACTATGGGTTCCTATTGCTTGTATGAGTGTACTTAACAGTTATCAGACTTATTAGTTATGTAAATAAATTAGCTTGTTATTGTTTTAAGAAGCTTGTGGTGAGCTCAATCAGTTGGCTTGTACACTGAGCTTCTTTGTTAGTTGATGATAGAAAGAAAAGTAAAATGACCAAAAAATAAAAAAATAGAAATATAAAAATAAATAAAGATAGGAATGTGGTATATCCTATATAATATATAGCTGAAAAGGGGGTAAAATGTATAATAATAAAAAAAAAGATTATATTAGGGGTGAACAATATGAGGATTTAAGAAAATAAGCTTTAATTAAAGTAAATTATTAAATTGAAGAAAATAAAATAAGATAGTAAATTAAAGTAAATAAAGTAAAATAAACAAAGGAAGTAAATAAAGTAAAAAAAAAGTAAATAAAAAAGTAAATAAAGTAAAAAAAAAGTAAATAAAGTAAAAAAAAGTAAATAAAGTAAAAAAAAATAAAAATAAAAAAAAGTAAAAATAAGCAAAGAAAATAAACAAAGAAAATAAACAAAGAAAATAAACAAAGAAAATAAACAAAGAAAATAAAGTAGAATAAAATAGTAAATTAAAGAAAATGAAAGACTGATGAAGAATGCAAAATATAAAGAAAGTAAACCTTATACCCTGTAAAGGTGTGAAGAAAAAGATAAAGACAACCTTAAATCTACTTTTGGACTAGACAAATACCAGTGGGATAGTGGAGTAAGGGGAGGCCACGAGAAGACAGGTCTGGCACCTAAAAAAACAAATCCCACAAAGAAGACATCTACCAATCCAGAAACAGAAGAGATCGTCTACCAACGATGTGTTTTTATTAAATAAAGGGAAGAACTTCACACTAAAACCTAATCCATGGCCTAAGGCCAAAATGGAAAGATTGCAAAATCATATTCTAAAAATCAGGAACCAGCTTCGGCTCTCCTATGTCTTGTCTGTGATATCACTTAAGTGGAAGCAGACGTTAAACACCAAAAGAAGAAGAAGAAGAAGTGACCGCCAACGTCCTGGTCCACAACGCGTTACAACCCAGGCTCATGACCGCTAGATCCGGGTCGCTCATCTGCGTGACAGATTCCACACAGCGACCCGAACAGGTGCAGCAGTCGTCGGATGATAAGGATCAGTAAGTGCCAACACCGCAAGACGTCGTCTATTAGAAGTAGGATTCCGTGCACGACGACCTTATGTTGGAGCTATTATCAGAGATTATCACCGTCAGCGGCGTTTGATATGGGCTCAAGGACACCAGCCATGGAGAAGAGTAGACTGGCAATTTAACTGCCGCGAACGCGTTTTCCTTCTATTTCAGCCGGTGCAAAAAGCAACTCCAAAGTGGTCGAATATAACCCTTTAAGGTGACTGACTTGAATTCCAATCAATCATTTACAGTCCACGAAAACGGGACCGGTAGGAGAAAATTTTGAAAAAGTAACTGCCGCAAACGCGTTTTCCTGCTATTTCAGTCTGTGAATACAGTAACTTCAATTTGGTCGAATATAGCCTACTGGACTGACCCGAATTCCAAACAACCAATCAATCGTCGCGCGGTATAGGCCTATGGAGGTCTCACCCTCCCGGAGAAAAATTTGAAAATTTAATCACCGCAAATGCGTTTTCTGCTATAATTCTAGCCCGTGTAAGCAACTCCAAAGGTATCCAATGGTTTTGTTACCGAAATCCCACTTTGAATGTTGTATCTGCATTCACACATAATAACTGATGCCCGAAAATGTCGCACGAAGTAGAGTGCTCCAGACAAAATGTTTTAATCCATAGTCAACTCGGTACAAATTCAATTACAAGAAAAGTAAAATTAGTGGTTTATTAGGGATTGATGACAGTTAGGGAAGCAAAACTAGAAAAGCCCGAAAAGTTTAGGGTTTTATAGACAACGGCCCCCCCAAGAAAATTTTGGATTATTTGGCGGTCGCACACGCGTTTTACTGCTAGTTTCCTCTGCCATTTTCCAGCCCGATGCCCGTTTTTCGGGCAATAGCTATTTTCGGGCAATACCGTTTTTTGGGGCATACCTATCATAAGAGCTTCGGGCATTTTTTCGGGCATGCAGTGGACAGGAAAAAGACGAGAAAATACTTTTCGGGCAGTGTGGATCTCAAAGAAATAAATTAATTATATTTTTTCTCTAAACGATAATATAAAAAAAAGGTCGTCTAATTTTGCATTGCCCGAAAATAATTTTTTGGGGGGTTGGGGGGGGGGGGGGGCATACCTTTAAAATTTTGTCAACAGAAATCACATACACAAGTTATCTCCCTTCGGACAAGTGGGCGTGAAAGTCCGATTTGGGCAGAAAGCAGCGAGACTTCTTGAATTTTTGTGTTTCCAAAGTCAACATTTTGAAGTTATTGTGTAATTTACACCTGGGCCCGGTTCCTAGAAAATTCTTAAAGTAAGCACAAAGTCATACTTCACTTTTACTTACGTAAGAATCTTATAAAAATACCGTCCCTAGAAAATTCTCAAGACCATTCTTACGTAAGCACAAGTCAAGTAAAAGTCTAAGCACATTGTGACTGGTAAAGCTTACCATACACTGAGACTACGATGCTCTTTAACGTCTTAAAATAACTTTGGTATGCGAATTACGTCATAAATTTGTCGTCTGCTTCATTGCGGTTGGTTTTGATTGACATGTCCCCTGTATAGGCCTACATAATTATAAAATGTGCCAAAATATATTTTAAAAAAAACGCAGACACATAGGCCTACAAACTAACTGAATAATTGTGAGAGCGCCTGATCAGCCTGTGTGTTTGTAGCCTATTGTTTACCATCCTCCTCGCAGTGATCCGTTTGATTAGAGCTAATTAGAGGGATTTCTCGGGCCGTTGCTTCAGGAATATGATTGTTTACTAATTGGCAAATACATAAATTGGTTTCAGGGTAGGCCTATAAGGACCTAGATGCAAAATTTTCTATAGCATTCTTAATTTCTTTTTGAGAAGAATTTTCCCTGTCTTGTAATTATTTCTTTGGTATCAAAAGGTGTCGGAAATGCCGTCGAATAACTCTACGGTCAGCCATCTTTTTGAAGCAGAAACAGACTTAAGGTTGGTAAGCGACTGGCTATGTTTAAGAACGAAGTTGTGCTTAAGTTTTTTCTTGGAAATTTGGGCCCGATTCCTAGAAAATTCTTAAGCACGTTTCTTGTGCTTAGATTTTAGCCGACTTTGCATTTAAGTAAACTTACCTTATTTTGTGTTCCCAGAAAATTCTTAAGAACGGCCTTGTGCTTAGATTTTAATTTTAAGTAGACTTCATTGTAAGCACAAGAACGTTATTATGCGTTCCAAGAAAAAACTTAAGCAAAACTTCGTTCTTAAACATAGCCAATCTAAGCACAAGTCCCAAGCAAGGTATAGGGCTTGCTTACCAACCGTAAGTCTGTTTCTGTTCGACGGCATTTCCGACACCTTTTGACCAAAGAGACAATTACAAGACAGAAAATCCTTCTCCAAAAGAAATTAAGAATGCTATAGTAAATTTCGCATTTAGGGCCTTAAGTAAACAATAGGCTACAAATAAAATAAAACCAAGTACGAACAATCCAAACCATTAGACAAAATTCGAAGTCCTAAACACAGGCTACTTTAAGACCAGGCGCTCTCACAATTATTCAGTTAGTTTGTATGCGTTTTTTTTTTATATAACTTTTGGCACATTTTATAATTATGTGTAGGCCCTATAGGGGACATGTCAAACGCGTCTACATCAACCACAATGAAGCGGACTACAAATTTATGACGTATTTCGTATACCAAAGTTGTTTTATGACGTTAAAGAGCATCGTAGTCTCAGTGTATGGTAAGCTTTACCAGCCATAATGTGCTTAGACTTGTACTTGACCTGTGCTTACGTAAGAATGGTCTTGAGAATTTTCTAGGAACATAATTTTTATAAGATTCTTACGTAAGTAAAAGTGAAGTATGACTTTATGCTTACTTTAAGAATTTTCTAGGAACTGGGCCCAGAACGAACGGTTTGTTCCATTGATTTGGTACCTAAAAGGAAAATTCGAAGCCACATTTAGGCGACATAAAAAAAAATAGTTGGTGATCGTCCTCGTCCGCCCAGAAAATTCTACCCGACCAGAATTTTTTTTTTTTAAAATTTACCCGATTACGATGTTTAAAACCAATGCTAAAAGTTCCAAATAGTAGCCAGACTACGAAATTTCTAATGAAACGAGCGGATTTATGACACGTGTTCCAATACTTTTAAAATGCGTGGGACTGAATGACATATAACAAATTGCGACCCGTTAACGGCAGCAATGGCCGACATTTTCGTTCGCATGCGTACAACACCAAATACAATATTAAGAATACAATACAACCTGGAACTATAATATTTAGATGGGAATAGGTCTTGCCGATTTTGAATTACATGGAACAGTCTCTCGAATAAATGTAACAACAGATTTTCGGAATGACATGTAGGCGGGTCAAACGACGGCTAAATGATGTCTTACGTAGAACAAATTGCAACAAGAGGTTTCTTGTTTTCTATTGGCTCGTTATGATGTCCTAGGTAAGGAAAAGAAAGTTTACCAAAATCGGAGTTCAAAAAAGGACAGGGGGCGTGACAAAATCGAAGATGGCGGCTGTCGATCAGAAATTGCGAATATCTTTAAAACTATTGGATTTAAATACCATAAATGTATTGGGGACATATAGGAAGTCGGTATCAGCGAGTCCAAAAATTCCTACGGTATGTCTCTACAACGTCATGACTTCACTGTGACGTCACAACGGCATATCAGTCGTCGCCATAGAGTTATATATAGAAACTAGAGTCCGCACTCATCACGTGACTCCCATGACTACAACGTTAAAGGTTTGTGCCGGAATGGAGCGACGGCCGCCATGTTAGTTCCGGGGAATATGAACGTAAATACCCGGATGTTCACTATGTTATCGCATCAATCCATCTGTGTCAAACTGTTTTAAAACGTGCACAAATATTAAATTTTTAAATTTTCTCACCCAAATATTTATTGTTTAATAAAAAGAATAATAAAGTTCCATGGATCGACTTATCTCCGGGCCCCTCTTTTCACGTAAAGGTTATAGAACAATTTAATTTGAGATGTCGAAATCTCGACCGCAGTGTCTCTCGAGGCCTACTTTAGTACTTTAGCGGCTTTATTACCTTTACTTACCTTCGCTTTCTCTTTTTATTAAATTATTGATCTTTTAAATTAGTAAATATGTGTTCCAATACAGTCAATTTGTTAATTGTTTTAGAAATTTACGGAAATAATAAATAAAGAATGTAGAGAAATGAAAGTTGGGTTTTTTTAACAATAAAAGTAAACTAAAATCAATAGCCCGCAGAATTAGGCCTACCAGTATTTTTATTTATTTGTTAATTATTTTATTAGGAAATTAGGGAATGAAAAGTGAAGAAAGATTAATAGTAATAAAAGCGTACTTAAAATGTTGTATTTATATTTACCGGTATTTATTTATTTGTTTATTATTTTTAGACATTTATTGAACTGAAAAGGGGAGGGAAACTAAAAACAAAAACAGTCTACAGAAAATGTTGTATTTTTCTTTAATTAATTATTTATTTGCTTATTTGTTTTAGAAAATTATGGAATGAAAAGTGACATGTCATTGTAAGCGATCTCGTTTTTTACTTTCACTTTCAATTTAATTTCCAGGGGTCGGTTGCTCAAAACTAAGTTATTTTAACGACCTATTAAACTCTAACGGACATATCTTGGTAACGTGTTGTTTGTTAAGTTTCCATTAAATTTACTACAGAAAACACTATAGAATACTTCTTTTTATATTAGCATAAATCTATTGGATAAATTTGCACCACAGAATGTTCGAGGCCTTTATTTCCAGCAACAATCTTTCTCTCCGTTAAAGTTAACGGAACGTTAAAAGATAACGCAGCTTTGAGCAACCGGCCCAGTATAATATATGATATTTTAAATTATGTCGCGAATGTGTAGCCTAGGCTATTCTTTCTACGGTAAATATGACTAATAAGTTTACAAATTGAAATCTTACTAAGTTACTGTCCTAAAAACGGGACGGTCTTCGTCAGCTGTACACGCGACCTCGGTTTTTCGTCCCATCCGATCGAGACGCTGTCTCTGCAAGGTTCCCCGAAAACAAACACGCTCATTAGGCTACTCCACCTCAAATAATTAGACCCTGGTGCAGAACAGTAGTACGTTAAACCCCATTTCATTTCATAAATATTGTTTTCATTCTGGAAACATATTTCCTTTACTGTTCTATAAATATTCATTTCTCTACAGACCATTAACTTCTCTTCCCTTTTAGTTCCATAATTTTCCAAAATAAATAAATAAATAACTTAAAAACATTTTAGGTTTAAATCTGGGCTTCTTAATCAATATATAAATAGATAAATAAATAAATAAACCGTTCTAGCAGAAGTTTACTTATCGAATTTATTAGTCATATTTACTGTAGAATAGTAGGCCTAGAGTACGAGATCGCTGACAATGAAATGCCATTCTATAATTTTCTAAAGCACATTAGCAAATAAATAAATAAATAAATGAAAAAAATACAACATTTTCTGTAGACTTTTTTTTTATAGTTTTTCTCCCCTTTTCAGTTTCTTTAAATTTCTAAAAATTATTAACAAATAGATAACTACCGGTACAGATAATTCTGCGGGCTATTGATTTCTGTTCACTTTTATTGTTACAAAAATCAACTTTCATTTCTCTACATTCTTTATTAATTACTTCCGTAAATTTCTAAAATAATTTAACAAATTTACTGTATAGGAATACATATTGTGGATATTGTAGGCCTACTAATTTAAAAGATCAATATTTTAATAAAAACTAAAAAAGAAAGCGAAGCCGAAGGTAAAGTAAGTACTGTAGGCCTAGACGTAGAGACACTGCGGTCGTTCGCTGACATGTCAAATTAAATTGTTCTATAACTTTACGTTGAAGGAGGAGCCCGGAAATAAGTCGGTCCATGGAACTTTATTACTATTTTTATTAAACAATAAATGTTTGGGTGAGAAAATTTAATATTTGTGGCTTTGTGCACGTTTTAAAACAGTTAGACACAGATTGATTCATGCGATAACATAGTAAACATCCGGGTATTTACGTTCATATTCCCCGGAACTAACATGGCGGACAAAACCCCATGTCGGCACGCTGTCACGTGATCAGTGCGGACTCTAGTGTCTATATATAACTCTATGGTCGTCGCATTTCTTCCAAAATTAGTCCATGAATGCATGATAGCAGGAACGTATATCCACATGACTATGACTCACTGTAAAATATATTAAATTAGGTTTAATGTTATGGTTGATTACACAAGTTTAACTATCTCCACGGTCGATTTCGTATGAAATTGAATTTCCGTTATTATCTTCTTTCCCGATCCAATATTTTGAGCAAACATAAAAACTATTATACGTTTTTGTTGGCCAAAAAGTTATATTAAACGAACTGGTATATTATATATACAGCCCTTGGACTAGCCCAGGAAAAGGAGCTAAATTTTGGATGTTTGTGTTGTGTCCAGTTCACGGACATATAATTGGCTGGCATGTTAATGTAAACAATTTGGCCGACTTGATAGCATTATTACCCTTATATGTTGACAGCTATAACCCTGCCTGCTATTGGGAGTATCAAATGACATCATTTTGATTTATAAAATAAAATAGCTCTTTATTATAATTGGTATAATTTCTGGACAACTGTTTTGATTGGGGGGGGGGGGGGGGTAGCAGGTGTAGGTGTACGTACTATGTTGTCATAAATGATGATCAGGTTATATATTAATAAAAAATATTTTTTTAGGACTGCCCATCCCTAAATTAGTGTTTATTATAACCCTGGACAACTGTTTGATTTGTGGGGTGGGGGTAGCAGGTGTGTGTCTGTGGAGGGCAAGCCTGAAAATAAGGCACCTGCCACACAAAACCTCTTGTGTCTAACAATTTGTCTGGCACTGGTTTGTCTTTTTTATTAATATTATTAGTATATGTCCGGAACAAAGTTGAAAATGTCAGGTACTATTTCATTAGTGCCTGACAGTTTGTCGGGTATATCAGGCCTGGTGGAAAGGGGGGGGGGGGTAAATTGGTAGGAAATAAGTTCTCGTTGATTTAAATGCTAATTTTCTTAGAGCTTGGTAAAAACATTAATTTTTAAATCCACTGCACATCTCTAAATATTAGGGGTAAATGTATTTTGAGGGACAGAAATCACTTGGTTCAAAATTGACATGAAAAGTGTTTTCTCAAGTTTTTCTATCAGTATCAATATCGTCATTCAAAATATCAAATTATAATTGTACTTTCCCAGAGATGTGCATAAACAACACATGTTTAGATATAAGTTCCTTCTTATAATATGAGCGGGACAAGATATCGCCTTGTTAGCTGATCAACAGCTCGCATGTATCCTTTGGATATGCTTCAGATACCCATTCATATTGTAAAATCTTCATTCCAGCCTTGTATCGCAGGGTACTCTTGTTTGATCATTGATTTTGTAGCCTGTCTCCATATTGTTGCAACACAATTTTGTTGCGTTTAATGTACACATAAGACTATTTAGGCAAGATGGTAATAAAGAAAGAAAGTTTGGTTATTTTTTTATAACAATTAAAATTGTTCCAGATGATCTTTCTTCTAGTGCCATCTACTGCAGTGTAAGTCGGTTTTTAAAGGCACAAACCAATTTTTCTAAACCAGCAGTTATGTCATCAGAAACACCACTGGTCTCTCCTAGCACTTTAGAAATTGTGAGAATGTTGGGATTATCTTGAAAAAGAAGATAGCCCTTACCACTGTAAGCATGTACCGTAGGGCAAGATAATCTTGACACTTTCAATACTAATCTGGATTGGATCAAAAAATATCAAGATTAGTATTGAAAATGTCAAGAATATCCTAGAACTGACAACCAACATCGAGCACACCAAAATATCTTACCTACTTCGCATTGCAAGTTAACTGAGGTGCTGAACCAAATTGTACTTTGCATTCTTGCTTGGGCGAAATTTCCTTCTCGTTGCGAACGATGATCCAAATATACAAATTGTGATTGATAATGAGACTGGCAAAGGTAGCCAATATTGCGAAAGGCGACTAACATCATTAGATGACGCTAGAAAAAAAAATTTCTGGGTGAAAAAATAACATATACGTGGTCGTTTGCTGCATGGCTGGAATAAAGATTTACACTGTGAATTGGTTTCTGAAGCATATCCAAAGGATATGGAGCTGTTGGCCAGCATCCAAGAAAATATTTATCTCGCTCATATGAACTTTTAATTTTGAATCTTCTGATGAAGACTAAGAATTAACTAATAACTAAACATATATCTGTTTTTCATTTACATTTCCAGATATTTTGAAAAGTACCATTATAATTTAATATTTTGAACGAAAATGCTAACAAAATACCACTTTAATATCAAATGATTTCTGTTCACAAAAATACATGTTGCCACAATTTATGTTTTATTAATATGTCAACATAATGACCCCCCTTCCCCACACACACTACATTGTAGACATTTGACCCGCTATATATCGAAAAAAACTCGAATGCCTGGCACCATCGAGATTCGAAATCGTCACAGAATATGGTCTAGAAAAACTTGGGTCTTATAAATTCACAGTGCGGATGGCGCCCCTCCCCCTTCAGCCACTGGACGAGTTCTTTTTATTCAAGGAAGAACACATACATGTGAGAGGGTTCATTTCAACCGGTCCTGATTTTTATACGACTACATTTTCTTGTGGGTGTATACTGCTGTCACCGCTGTCCATTTGTCCGGCCATGATTCGTTTGTGGACATTCAAAAGGCCACAATTGTTATCCGATGTTGACAGAACTTGAAAATGGGCATATCTCCCAAAGATCTTGGTTTCTTTCGATAATCGCCTGTATCGGACCGGGTCTGGTCTTTAGATTGTGGATCCTCTAAAGGTCACAATTATCATCCAGTTATATAACATTGATACTTTAGACTTGTTGCGCCCGATTCCTAGAAAATTCTTAAGCACAATTAGATTTTAGTCGACTTTGCATTTAAGTAAACTTACCTTATTTTGTGTTCCCAGAAAATTCTTAAGAACGGCCTTGTGCTTAGATTTTAAGTAGACTTCATTGTAAGCACAAGAACGTTATTATGCGTTCCAAGAAAAAACTTAAGCACAGCTTCGTTCTTAAACATAGCCAATCTAAGCACAAGTCCCAAGCAAGGTATAGGGCTTGCTTACCAACCTTAAGTCTGTTTCTGCTTCAAAAAGATGGCTGACCGTAGACTTATTCGACGGCATTTCCGACACCTTTTGATACCAAAGAGACAATTACAAGACAGAGAAAATCCTTCTCCAAAAGAAATTAAAAATGCTATAGGAAATTTCGCATCTAGGGCCTTATAGGTCTACCCTGAAACCAATTCATTTATTTGCCAATTAGTAAACAATAGGCTACAAACACACAGGCGCTCTCACAATTATTTTTTTATATCTTTTGTCACATTTTATATAAAATATGTGTGTAGGTAGGCCCTGTAGGGGACATCTCAAACGCATCCAAATCAACCATAATGAAGCAGACGACAAATTTATGACGTAATTCGCATACCAAAGTTGTTTTATGACGTTAAAGAGCATCGTAGTCTCAGTGTATGGTAAGCTTTACCAGTCACAATGTGCTTAGACTTGTACTTGACCTGTGCTAACGTAAGAATGGTCTTGAGAATTTTCTAGGAACAGTATTTTTATAAGATTCTTACGTAAGTAAAAGTGAAGTATGACTTTGTGCTTACTTTAAGAATTTTCTAGGAACCGGGCCCTGGATTATGAACCTTGATTTTTACAAAGAAACACATTTTTGTAAAATATAAAAATAACACCGATTTGCTTCTACATGTTTCAATATAGCATCATCATTCATCAGGAAGCCATTGATAATGTGATAGAGTAAAGTATAACTCTACAAGTACATACATTATTAATATTGTATTATAATTAAACATGTTCATTTCGCATGTATATTTTTTATTATTATTACACATTTCTTATAGACGTTAAGCAACCCTTAATCTTGATAGATTAGTAGTAAATGTATCTAATTGTTTTAATTTTCAAAGCGTCTAGAGAAATATAACTTAAGCTCATTCAACCTGTATTCTTATAATCTGTATTCTTATAATTAAATATATTGTGCTAATTGTTTAATGGGTTAATCTTAGGACGCTCTAAATCAGACCTGGTAACCAACATGTCTATGTATATAAACTTATGCAGAGTGCAGTGTAGATATTCATACATGTTGAACAATCTCATCTGATTTAGAGACTAATTTACTTCTAGGTAAGATACGTTATATTAAGTTTTATGTACCGGTACACATTTTATATTCTCGTTTCATTAATTCATTTCTTTAAATATTGCATATATGTTCATGTAAAGGTTTACAATAACACGAATAGAAATATACATCTAATTAACTATGTTCATTTTATTAATATTTTATTCTATATCCAATATTTGTTTTTATTGATATCTATATATATATATATAAGATTCACCCTGGAAATAAACATACATGTTGAACAATCTCATCTGATTTAGAGACCAATTTACTTCTAGGATAATTGAGAATGAAACAGCCAAGCGAGTAAACAACCACCCCCAACCCTTACGTATTGTAGTAGAATCTTGATGCACAAGATTCCCTCAATATAGAACACAACAAGCGGCCCGTTCTCAATAATATAACTTATAACGTTGAAAGGTTACCCTTGTGACGTCACAATAGAGGTACATTACATTGCATGAATGAATGAATAAATATTGTAGCACAAATTAGAAATTTCCTCGATTCTGATTGGTCGAAAAGTGTGGTCGAATGGACAATAAACCCCCTCTGAATTATCAAGGCGAATTACTGCGTATAAATAACCCAGTCTACTTTTTTTCATTTTTGTGCTCCATGATCTTCCTCAACTCAAATCTTTATTGGCAAATATCTTCAAGAAATTCTGCATATATGACTATCACACCATTTTCAAACATCATCTTTTATGAAAACACATTTCTGAAATACATAAAACAGTAGAAAATCAGTCCATATATTTATTAAAACCGTTTTCAGGTATCTAAATATATTCGTAACTAGGCTGTCACAGTATGGACAAATATATTTTCTTTTTTGGTAGGATTTCATGATCACTCACCAATCAATTTTTACTTAATCAGGTGGATTTTTTTTTTTATTAAATCACGGTTTGATCAAAGTCTGGCTAACATGATCTTCCTAATAATAAGTCATTAGTCACAAGAAACCGCTTACAAATACAATGAGGGGGCGAAAATAGCAGCTGAATATCCTAAACATGCCAAAATTGACTTTGTTGACAACACGTCAGAATAGCATAGCAACCACTTGAAATCTTAGGCTAGCCACCACTGTCATAGATTTATACGGTATTTTTGAGGATGTAAGTACAAAATGCAATTGTTTGAACACGAACAACCTGCTGGGTTGTGATAAAAGTCTGCAAATAAAATAATAAAGACTGAAAACTTACATGAAACTCACGAAGCGAAGAAACCTCTGTTGCCAAGAGTTACCCCTCTTTTAGTCTCGGATAGCAGGCCGGAATTATTTCTATCACGCTAACACCCGTCTCTTAAAATGCCACAGTAAGACTAATTTCCCGTACTTTTAAAAAAATCTTCAAACGTTAAAAAAAATTTATATCGATATCCGAATAACATTTTCTTTCATAATTTATTTACTAGACACTCGAGAATCCAGAATTTTAAATTTGAAGGAAAGCCAGGACGGCCTAAATCTGTGTTGAGAATATTTTGAAAAATGAACGAAAGCACGTGGGCAAATAACGGCTTTTTGAAATAGGTGTAAAAATGTTTCCTAAATAGTTCCTAAGAAAATCCCTAAATATTTGAGCTACAATATCGATAAACACGTTCCTGTTACGTATTTATCGGGGGTTTATTGTCCATTTAACCATGCTTGAATTATCCATTAGAACAACTCGACGCTATCGCGTCTTGTGTTCTAATGATTCAAGCATGGTTAAATGGACAATAAACCCCCTCTAAATACGTAACAGGAAGTGTTTATCTCCTAAGTGATATTAAATAAACAAATATTATAATATGTACATACACTATTCAGTTAGCTACTTGTCAAAAGGAGATCAATTAGGCTATTTTATTTGTTTAGCAGAGGTCTAAATTTGTTTATGAAATATTCCTGTTTAACTATCTCAGTGAGCATCTGGACATATGTGCACACAACTTTCATACCAAATTTCAAATATTCCCGTTCTACCATAATATAGAATGTGGACAATATTTTTAAAGAATTGTTTAGTGGGTGGCGAAGTAAGTATTCTGAACTTTGACACTCACCACGTGGTAGGATATTCTACTATGATGTCATCAAATATGGCCGTCGACTTCATATCAATTGTATCCTACCTGCTCTAGTTTTCTGTCAATTTCTATGAATAAAGGCCAGAATGAAGCGGTTTCTGCGATCTTATATGAAAAATATATTTTTGATAAAATTTGATTAATTTTCAAGAAAACACATTTTTAAGTGACACAATAGAAAAGTTCAAAAATATAAATTGAAATGGGGTTTAACTTCCTACTGTTCTGCTACTAAACTGGGCAAATAAAGAAAGGCATTAGGGAAATCTTCCCCTGGCAGCGGTGCTACGGCCTACTCTTATATCGAATTACAATTCACATGAGACCTTTTACGTGCACATCAATGTGTACACGGGACCTCGGTTTTTCGTACCATCCGAACGACTAGACATTGTCCTTTCCGGTCCTCCGTCCTGCATCACTGACAAGGGGGAAACGACGCCGGAAAATCTGGATGAACTATCGCGGCCAATGCCCCCGAACTCCAAGCTAGCGAGCTTACCGACTTAGCCAGCGAGATCCCCCTATTAAGATACTGATGATGGAACATAAATTATTGTGTATTAAACATACATTATTCAAGAGCTAAATCTGCCTAGTACAGGTCTTTATTTGGGCATGAAATGTTTTCTAAGTATTAATTAGACATTAATTAACTGATCCAGGCCTTAATCAATTTTGGACTTAATAAACTTTGGATGGCATCAGATTGTTCCGATATTAAACAGATTAAAACGTTTCAGTGATAAATCAAATATGGCGGTCCCAGACGCTTCGAGTCTTAGCTTTGATCAACCAGGACCGTGGTTGAAATTATTGCACACGTGGGCCAAATTTCAAATGGCAATATCTTCGCTTGCAATAGAGTAATTTGAATGAAATTTTCAAATTATTAATTTTACATCACCTCCTTTCGAACTATTATAACAGGAATGGCTAGTTCTTATCTATATCTTGAGTAATGTAACTTTAATAAAGGCAGCTCAAAATCGGAAAAATGATTTTGTCTAATGGACTATAAAAAACACAGATAACACGCAGGATCAAAGGATGTGGAGTTTTAATTTATTTATTTGCATATATATTAAAATTTCAGAATAATTGAACATGTGTTTCATAGACATTTTAAACTTGTTTTAAAATCAATCACGTATATTTTAAATTCTGTCTTATATATAGAAAGAGAGAGAGAGGGAGAATGGGACTTAACGCCCACTCGGCACAAAGTATGTAATTTCAGGGCTAACATATGGTTATAAAATATTTCAATAATTCGATTGCGGGTCGGGTTTTTAGCTGTGGGAGGAAACCAAAGAAAACCCACGAGGTTGAACAGGTAACCCTACTCCTTACCACTTACAACCGGGTAATCGAAATCCCGCCAACTGACGCAATAAACATCCAACCCCTCGCTGTTATGTTTGTTGTAATTAAGCGAATAAATTGGGCTAAAAAACATTCTTTTGCGCCCGCGCATGGACTGTCCCAACACTTATTTTTGGCGATCTGCACCCCTGCTCATGGTACACTAATTGAGCCAAATCAGAACAGAACAATACAATGTATAACCTCATTTCATTTTTCAACAATTGCAATGAATCCGTGTTCCTGCAGCAACTCTAATAGTATCCCCTATCGGCAATGTAGCATTTTCTCCGTTAATGTAACACATTGTTCTTCTTTATCAACCCAACATAATGGGCATGTACTCTTTTCTGAATCAACATTCCTTTCCGCTGTTAAGATGTGTAAAATTTACATTTAATGGACTAATTTTGGAAGAAATGCGACGTCCGATATGTCGTTGTGACGTCACATCGTCATAGAGACATAACGTAGCAATTTTTTGACTCGCTGATACCGACTTCCTATCTGTACGCAATACATTTATGGTGTCTAAATACAATAGTTTTTGAGATATTTGCAATTTTTTATCGGCACCCGCCATATTGGATTTGAACACCCCCCCTTGTCCTTATTTGGACTCCGTTTTTGGGAGAAAATTTTTTTTTATTACTTAGGACATCATAATGAGTCAATAGAAATCAAAAAACCTTTTGTTGCAATTTGTTCTACGTCAAATGTTAGTTTGACCAGCCTAATGGGAGTCATGAATGACTAAATCAACCAATTATTAGTGATCGTTAGTCGTTATGCAAATCGTTGTGGGTTTTTGGGGAGGGTTATTTACGGATTCTTCTGGTGATCTTACTATTCGTAAACTACAATATTATTATGAAAGTTGATGTCTAAAAAGAATATCGATCCAAACATGATATGAATTGGAACATTTTGTACGTTTGATATCCTGCAACATTAAATAACCAGTCGGCACTACCTATAGGCCTAAGTGTTCAGTAATAAATCTCTTAATTATATTATCTGATCGAATCCCTTCCGGAATATCTAAAGTTTAAATATTTAATCTGTACAATATATGCAAATGGAGATCCTTTATATGCAGATGAGTTGTGTTTTGACATGAAAGGTTAATATTCCTGAAGTATAATTGCTTGTTCTGTATATATATATATTCATTAAAAAAAAAAAAAAAAAAACCTCCCTCCCTCCCACATTTTTTGAAAAAATGGACGATCACCAACTAATTTTTTTTTATGTGGCCTTATCTTGAATAACCAATCACGATGAAGGAGGAAAACACTTACAACCCGAATTACTTATAGCATTGAACTGAGTTTGTTTCCTGTTATTTTAGTGTACACGTTCATACACTCAATGGCCTTGGTATATCGTGACTCATGCATGGATAATAACGATCGTTAAGCCGTGTTTATAATTTCACTTAGGCCTGGATATGCCGTGATTCATGCATGGACAGTAACAATTGTTGAGCCACGTTTATCTTGGATAACCAATCACAATGAAGGCGGAAAACACTAGCAACGAAATATAAAATATTATTTCCGGGAATAAAATGAAAGTAACATGTCGACAAGAAAATGATTGCTAAAACTTTTAGATCTAAAATTAACGACCAAATAAAACTTACTGATTTTATTTCCCCAACACAGCTGATTTATATAATCTGTTGGGAGAACTCCCCAAATCCCAATTTAATGTTGTAAAACAATAAATAACTTTTGTGTGGACCATAGCCTGGTTAAAGGGAAGTAACTCCAAATAAGGAGTCTTATGATAGGTGGCGTCCTCTTTCTTTCATGACTTGTTCAGAACGGATGGATCGACAGAACAATTAATACAAAATTTGGTTACCCTCCCTCACGTGACACTCTTTGTTTCAATTATCTTATAAGTTATATGACCATTTTTTGTTATTTGTTATTTACTTGATTTATGTATGTAGGCAGGTTTCAGGGCCGGCGGAAGCAATTCTTGATTGGGGGGGGGGGGCTCCCATCCTAGGTCCAGGGATGTAGCCAGGATTCGCTGAGTAGTTGTAAAAAAGACTTTGGCGAGCGTAGCGAGCCTAAAAAAATTTTGGGAGGGGGCGTGGTCGTGGTCTTTTGTGAAAATTAACCCTTATTCAATTATTGGTGTATTTCCAGAGCATTTGCTGTCTTTTATTTTCTTCAGTGCAAATCAATTTCCATTTATAATATTATATTCAAATTTATATAGGCCTATTCCTCAAAATGGTGTTTGTAGTATTTTATATTATCATTACGATGGAATGAGAATCAGGTCAGACAGAAGTTGAGAAAGAATAAGAAACATTGACATTGTGGATAGGCTAGGATTTAATATAGATTCGGTAGAATTAACCGTAGAATGCGAACATTAAAAATTGATCGTACAACCAAACGTTCGACAACATTTACGACATCCAAACCTTTAACATTGAAGTGCCGTAATTGGTCTGGGTGACCGTGAAATGAATAGACCTGCACAACTTCTAAATTTAAATAAACATTATAGCAATACTTCTTTCTTTAAACTAATAGGGTATACTTCGGCACACAAAAATAGATAATTATAATACCAATACTTCTTTCTTTAAACTAATTTGGGATGATAGGGTTTACTACGGCACACAAAAAATAAATAATGCCGTGTCAGACATGGTTTGCGTGGGCTTATAGTTTACCATGGCTTTGCCGTTTGCCGGGGATGGTAAATTTCGAGTGCGGAGTCTGAGTATAGAGTGGGAGAAGGACGAAGTCGAGGGGGTTTAAATACGACTTGGCGGCTTTCTTCTATTTTTTCTTTGTGCTGGGCGGCAAAAAACAGTGCGGCCTGAAGAAAAGAGTACTTGCGGCCAAATTATTGGGGGGGGCTAAAGCCCCCCCCCCCTAGCCCCCCTACTCCGTCGGGCCTGGGTTTTCTACATGGCGGGGTTTCTAACCCCATCTTTAATAGTTATCAGTTTAAACACATTGTCATTAGAATGGTTGTTTACTTTGATAAGTATATTTGTGATTATGTGAATTTGTATACTTTGATAAGTATGATTTGTTATATGATGTATAAATGTTAGTTGTCATTTATTTTAAAAAATAAATAAATGGCCTTTTCTATAAATGTGTTTATTATTTAACTATTAAACTAGCTCAATGTCTGTGGTGTCGTCACAAAAAACATAATGTCGTACAAAACAACACCTGTGAACAGGTATTTGATGTATTATCAATCATGTACATTCGTGACTAGTCATGCTTTTTTTATTGTTTGAAATTATATACGTAGCATATTAAACCGATTGTGTTTCCTATTATTGCAATGTACAGTCATTAACCTATGTATACTGTACTGTGCATCAAAATGATCTATTTTGTGTCGCGTTGACGTTAAATCCCATTTCTCTCACTCAAGTCAAAATAACCCTTGCTAACGGCTGAATGGAATATATTTTAAAACTTTGTAATGATGTCCATATATATATATGCATCCCCATATTATGTAAGTCCCAAACAGTCCCGTATCTAGACACCATTAAGCGAGTTGGCATTACCTTTCGGTAGGGGGGCTGTAATCATCATGCTATGTAGCTACTTAGGTGTCTAATAAGCATTTTAAAATAAGTATTCAAACAAAACATACGCCCACAATAGCTAAATCGTCCGCGCAGTCAACAAGAGTTGTCGCATATTTTTCGGTAATGAAACATTTATAAAACACTAAAATCCGATTAAAAGTGACAGCTCATTATGTAATTATCAGATACGAAACATTTAATATTCTGGATTTAGCTGTTGCAAGGCATGTAGTGTGAACGTAGCTTTATTCTAACTACTAGATGTTTCAGTGTCCTACCTGTTGTGTAAATTATCCATTAAAACCTATCTTACTTGTCCAGAAGGTTCGAAAATATGTTTAAATCCAGGTTGCATTTGAAAAGGCTTACGTAAGGCTTTTCAAACCATGTTACGGCATGTAGTTGAAATTTTTCAATTTTATAATTAGGTGTGTTAAGATGAAATTTGTATCATTTATTAATTGGAATATTGTAAAATAGTACAATTTGGTGACCAGAATAAAGATTGGGACAAATTATTCATTTACAACAAGCGTGATATCGGGGCTTTAAACTAGGTCTATGGATTTTGATCACCATTTCCGTATAAGTATATATGAGTACTGGTATGCCTTTACACCGTATAAAATATTATGAAACAACACCATCGAAATCATGTTTTGAAGCAGTTTGCAGGATTATTAAAATGTAATGTCAATCCCTATTGTAATCTATACTGTATAGAATATTATGACCCCACACCGAAATCGTGTCTCAAAGCAATTTGGAGAATTAATCAAATGGAATGTATATTCTCTGAAAGATCGGTCGTCTTGGGATTTTGAACATATTTTTGGTATGCATATCAGATAAAATAATCGACCCAATTGCATTTTGTATATTCACATCTATAGTTAAATACAATTATTACAATAGGGGTTACACGGTATAACCCCTATTGTAATATTTGTAATAAATATGTTTTGCCATGTCAATAAAATCGACACCTAACTTTAAAATTCTATGGTTTTGATCACCATTTTCACACCAGTATCTACGATAATGGTATGCATTTATACTGTATAGATTATTATGAAACTAAACAACCGAAATCATATCTGAAAACTGTTTGGAGAATGAGTCAAATGAAATTTCAACCCCTATTGTAATCATTCATATTTGAATAAACGTAAAGTATGATCTCTGTTCACATCAGAAAAAATAATCCGTATGCATATCGGATAAAATTATTCTCCTTATAGTCGTTTGGAGCATTACTAAAATGGAATGTCAACCCCTGTTGTAATCAATGGTATTTAAATACACGTTAAGTATTTTCTCTGAAGTATCTGTCGTCTGGGAACTTTGAACATCTTTTCCGTGTGCATATCAGATAAAACAACCCTCCTATAGCATTTTTAAAATCCTTCTCTACACTTAGACTTATTTATTACAATAGGGGTTGGTTGATATTACAATAGTGGTTACACGGCATAACTCCTGTTGTAATACAATTTATGTCAACCCCTATTGTAATAAATATGTTTTGCAATGTCAATAAAATCGACACCTAACTTTAAATGTCGATGGATTTTGATCACCATATCCGTATCAATATGTAAGAGTACTGGTATATCTTTATACTGTATAGAATATTATGATAAAAAAAACCCCACTGAAATCATGTCTCAGAGCCAGCCGTTTGGAGAGTTAATCAAATGGAGTGTCAACTTTACGTTTATTTAAATATCATTGATTGCAATAGGGGTAGGGGTTGGACATTCCATTTTAATAATTCTCTGTCCTTTAATCATGTTTTCGGTTGTGGTGTTTAATAATATATCTATGCAGTGTAAACGCATGCCATTACTTCTAGATATTGATACTCAGATGGTTATCAAATTTAATAGACTGTTTCATTTAGATGTCGAATTTATTGTATGGTTATATACATTTATTACAATAGGGGTTGATATTACAATAGGGGTTGATATTACAATAGGGGTTGATTGAAATTTTATTACATTTCTTACATTTATTACAATAGGGGTTGTTATTACAATAGGGGTTGTAACAATCCTATCCAGTTTGTCTTGGTTCCAATTTATACGTGGGATTTTAAACATACCTTATGCAAGAGCAAAATATGCCTATTGTCATCTTCAATAGAAGGCTTGATCTCGCCTTAACTACATACAGCTTATCAAGCCCTTCACTCAACACTCTACATTTTTCGGCACTAAATTTGATTGGGTACCGGCCCCAACCGTGATCCAATCAGACTCCTTCGTTAAATGGGTTACTAAAAGTAAGACTACTTTCAATTTAGTTTATATATCCTTCCTTCGTCACAATTATCAAGTCTCGCGCTTCTAAATAAAATGTCTATGTGACAATCGAGATGAAAAGGTCAAGGTTCGATTAATGTCAAGGTCCTAAAACTGCTTCAATTGCCCTTTTTTTGGTTTTCTGTGAGTTTCTCAATTGAAAAAAAACTTTCAACGGCTGTAAACTTGTCTCGTTCTTTTTCTGTGGAGGCTGTCACGTGCTACAATGTGAGTGTGTTATGTGCCACGACCTCTGATCGGACAATGATTTAAATGCTAATTAGTCACGTGTAAACACAACCAGCGTAAAAGTTTAGGAAAAGCCAAGTGTTGAAGCAAGGGTTAGATGTTGTTAAGCTCGCGGCCGTTGCTTCAGGAAGATGATGGGTACTAAGTCCAGCGTTTGATATTCGAAGTCGACCGCTCGTGAATGATATTTAAGTCGAGCACACGAGGTACTAAGTCGAAAACTCGAGATATAGTTGAGTGCTTCAGATGATTAAGTCAAGCGAACGGAGAGAATTAAGTTCAACCATGGGCGCAGATCCCGGCGGGGACACCGGGACGCGTCCCCACCATTTTTCTTAGTGGTAGGGACATGATATACTGTGTCCCCACCATTTATTTCCGAGGTTTTGCTGTTTATTTATTCCAGAGCTTTTATTAACATTTCAGAAAGTGTTGGTCCCAGGCACTTGAGGCCAGGGTCCTTAAGTTGGAATAAATTTTACGCGCAATACCATAATATGGATGTTTGACATTCATGGTACGGTATGTGAAATGTTAATGATATAGGTACAGTACGTTTTTCTCTCACTGATAAAGACCCATACGCACAAGCCAATTATTGAAATAAAATTAAACCATGCGTTAGTACTGAAATCACCTAGTCTGTGTCGAGTGGGCGTTAAACCTCTCTATCTTAACTATATCTCCCTCGCGCTCTCTCTCTCTCTTTCTCTCTCTTAATCTCTCATTCTCACTGAACCACCAAGGCTCTCCTTTATCATGACTCACTGTAAAATACCGTAGTTAGATTTATTACTAAATGAAATTCATACATTAAAGTATATTTTATGTTAATAATTGATTACACAAGTTGAAAACCCACAAGACTATAATGGGGGGGGGGGTAACTGATAATTGACTTAATATCAGACCCTTTAATCTAACGCGTACGCGTTAAACCGACATGTTCAGAAGAAGACTGGTTAACAACAGTTCATTTTAGACAGTCTTTGATCATTGATCAATTCTAGAAAAGAAAACAAATAGCGGCACAATATTGGTGGACTGACACAGATCATAACTCCGGTAATGGTTAAA
This sequence comes from Patella pellucida, assembly GCA_917208275.1. Classification (NCBI taxonomy): domain Eukaryota; kingdom Metazoa; phylum Mollusca; class Gastropoda; family Patellidae; genus Patella; species Patella pellucida. The sequence goes on along the minus strand of OU795040.1, from coordinate 59,239,998 downwards.
TATAAGGCAATACAAAAACACGCGCCTTTACCAGGGTTAGGCTCTCTATATTACTACTACTCACTGAGCCATCAAGGCTGCCCTTTTGGGAACGTATATGTACATGGCTATGACTCACTGTAAAATATATTAAATTAATGTTCATGTAATGATTGATTACACAAGTTTAACTATCTCTACGGTCGATTTCGTATGATCATCTTTCCGTTATTAATGTTCATATGAATCACTATTGTCGTTTAATTTGCAAATTGACAAATACTGCAATTAATGTTCACATAAAAATGTTTCAATTTTATGGGAAGATTGATTTCTGATAATTATTATCGGCGAAGGTTTACTTGGTCTAAGAACATAACCTAACTCTTGGAACATAACAACCCTGCTTTAATTTAGGTATATACATGTACGTTAATTAGGCGAATGTCTTGACTGAGTTCATTGATTAACATTTCCCGCTAAAGTTAAACATGCATTATTCAAGAGCTAAATCTGCCTAGTGCAGGTCTTTATTTGGGCGTGAAATGTTTTCTAAAGTATTAATTAGACATTAATTAACTGACCCAGGCCTTAATCAACTTTGGATGGCATCAGATTGCTCCGATATTAAACAGATTAAAACGTTTCAGTGATAAATCAAATATGGCGGTTCCAGACGCTTCAAGTCTTAGCTTTGATCAACCAGGACCGTGGTTGAAATTATTGCACACATTGGCCAAATCTTTAAATGCCAATATCTTCGCTTGCAATAGAGTAATTTGAATGAAATTTTCAAATTATTCATTTTACATCACCTACTTTCGAACTATTATAGCAAGAATGGCTAGTTCTTATCTATATCTTGAATAATGTAACTTTAAGTAAAGCTAAGCAATTTCATGATGATTATGACCTATCCGAAAATTTCCTCAAAATGTTAGCCCCCCTACCGAAAGGTAATTCCCCCCCTCCCGCTTAATGGTGTCTAGATACGGGCCTGTTTCGATACCAAGTATTTAAAAACATGACTTGGGTTTGGTCGTAAGCCTCCCAGGGATTCACGAATGTACGACGTTAAACCCCATTTTCACCCCAAACTTGTCAATAGAATAATTGAATATCGCCAACAACAAACATAAAAAAAATAATTTTGCGGTAAACATAGCTGAACACATGACGCGTCATGTATGTTCTAATATTGAACACATAGGTCTAAAAAGAACACACCGTATTCTATGTGAGATCTCAGTGGTTCTCAACGAGATTACTAGTGTACTAGCGATGTGTTCTGATCATGATGGATATGCTATATAATATCAAATCGTGTTTTATTCGTGTAAAAATGAATGAAAATTGTTTAATGTTACGTTTTGAATATCACAAATTAGAAAAGTAACATACAACACACACTACACCGCGTCTCCTTTTTTTATCGACTACACTCATAAAATATGTGTTGCCTTCACATTAAATGAAAGTATATTTACTGTTAGTTGCTGTAGTTAACTTACACAATGTCATTTTTATATAAACAATTTTTTTTTTAATATATCAATGAAAACAGTTATCAAAAAATAAACTGTTTTCTTGTCGGATTAAAATAGCACACTTAGTGTTCATCTGGTGTTCTGTGGGAGAACACAATGTGTTCTGTGGGAGAACACAATGTGTTCTGGTTTTTATGTATTCAGAGTTACCTACCCTTTAGAGCATGCGCATTGAATCCCGCGCTTTGTTTCAAGTTTGCCTTCAGACATTGTACCGTTTGAGTATACTATTTTGTGTTTAGGTAAAATTATCAGGTAACTTTACGTATAGCGTAACGTTTGTCGTGTATATGCTACAGATAAGAAATGGAATAATTATTTTTTCAAAAATATATGCTCACGGCAAGGGTTTACATTTTTTGGGTAGGCGCTGGGGTTGAGAAAATTTGATGAGCGGTAGACATGTTCATCACGTGCATTTTGCATACCGATAGTTCATTGGTCTATCACGCTATTTTACCAAGATTTCGCCTAATAGATTGGATGCAGCTATGGCGGGTGTGGCGCGCCAGGCAGGGTAAGCTTACTCTTCCTAGGACACCTGTTACCACTGTTCGTCGTATATTTTGTACACGGTGAACAGTCCATATGCTGATTACACTATTTTGCGGTTTTTTTTACACATTTTTGCCTATACCGTTTTTAGGACTTCGAATTTTGTCTAATGGTTTGGATTGTTCGTACTTGGTTTTATTTTATTTTATTAAATACATTTATCTATATTTCTAATTGTTTTTTTAAAATTTAGCCAAGAAGACCGTTTCTTTGATTTCAGAACAGGTCGTGTTCACAATATCCACCAGAACACTATTGTGGTGTTCTAAATCTGTTACATCCGTCCAATGTGTCCAAAGTGTTCTCAGTGGGGGTCTTTAGAACACACGCAAGGCGTTCTGGGAGTAGAACAGTAATGTTTTCTACTAGAACACATACCGTTTACAATACAGAACACTATGTTCTCTGACAGATCACAGGTGTTCTGCAAGCCTTTAGAACACACATGACGTGTTCATTATCTGTTACATTTGTGTGTTCTGAAAGGCCATTTTATGTGTTCATTTTTGGAACACTATGTTTAAAGTGTACTGCCGCTACAAGAGAAAATAATTCCGTTTAATAAACAAGTTATTGCTCGTTCTTGGAGAAAAAAATATGATAGGAAAACATTTAGAAATTGCTGTATTACTTGATGAATGTAAAATTAATAGTTACTTCACGACAAATCAATAAACGCATTTCATATTGCATTTGAAGCGTATTTACGGCTACAAGGGAATATGTTTTTGTTTTTGTGTCGCTAATACCAATAAATAATATATATATAGTTAGATTTGTAAGTGAGTAAGACGCTGACTCGCTAGTCTAAAGGTCGCGTGTTCGCTCGCTTCGGGTTGGTAGGACCGTAATCCCCTTTTTGATTCCCCATTTTGAATAAAATACGAAACGTTTAATAAACAAGTTATTGCTCGTTCGTGAGGAAAGATAAACGACAAATCAATAAACGGTTGTCAAATTGCATTTGAAAGGTATTATACAGTTACTGGTGAATATTTTTATGTTTTTTTCGCTTATATCAATAACTAATAAGATAAATTTATGGCGTTAAAGCGTGTTAAAATGGCCAGTTTAATGAAGAGTACAATAGGTTTTGTTGTCTGTTTTCCTTTAGAATTCTAGCAGCAAGATTGATATAAGTTGTTCGGGATAATTATTGGTACGAGACTACAGACTATCATTGGTTTTGTTCCCAATCATATGTTTTTTAGCTTAAAACTGTGTTATTTTTTTAGAGTTATTTTGTCAAAAGCAGATTTCTTATAAGTGTACAAACTACTTAATTGATTTGTATCAATGCCTTTGCAATTTTTAAAATACTGTGTTATTATGATGCTACGTTAAAGAGGAATCTAGATCATAATTTAACAAAATAGAAAGGTATGACTGTTTATCACGTAACTGAATCACATCTAGTTTATGGCTAAGAAAGCTCAGTTTTCTAATTTATGTACAGATATTCAAATCATTTCCATCATTCAATTCATTGATTTATATTTATTTGTTATGATTAATTTTAATGCCGTTGTATTTAGAATTATTCTGTATATTATTGTAATAAAGAGATCTTATCATTTGTATTAAATTCGATGACACTACATTTCAAACAGTATATTGTAACATAATGTTCTTATCAATTTAATTAAATTTGAAATTAAATTTATTTATACACTATTTTGATGACTCACATAATAATTGATGGAGTTGTAGGGTGGAGCCACACGGCATCCAGGTTAATATATTCAAAATTAATTTGTAATATAAAATTTATTAGTGTTCATATGAATCACTATTGCCGTTTAATTTGCAAATTGACCAATACTTCATAATACACCCACCCTTAAATATTTACTAATATAGTTCAATTAATGTTCAAAGGAAAATGTTTCAATTTTATGGGAAGATTGATTCTGATAATTATTATCAGCGAAGTTTTACTTGGTCTAAGAATTTATTTTTTTAGCGGTTTTGTCAAATAATTAAAGCAATTAAAAAAAATATCTGTATCTTTTACGGAGAAATGGTGATTAAAATCCATCCCTCCCCATACAATACTAATCTTATACACATATAAACGGGTGGAATAATGCATTTTGAAAGATATTTTACAGTTACTTGGGAATATGTTTTTTTTTGTTTTTTTTTTTGGTAATACCAATAAATAATATATTGTTAATTTTGTAAGTGAGCATTGCCCTGACTTGCTAGTCTGAAGGTCGCGGGTTCGCTCGCTTCAGGTTGGTAGGACGTTTAACCCCATTCCGATTCCAAACTTGTAAATATAATAATTAAATACCACCAACAACAAACTAGAATAAAATGCGAAAAGTTTTAATAAAAAAAACCAAGTTATTGCTTGTTCTGGAGTAAAGATGTAATATGACAACTCAATAAACGGATGTCATATTGCATTTTGAATTGTATTGTACAGTTACTTGGGAATATGTTTTTTGTTTTTTCGCCAGTATCAATAAATAATATATTGTTAGTTTTAAGGTGTTAAAACGTGTTATAATGACAAGTTTAAAGAAGAGTATAATAGTGTTTTTTGTCAGTTTTTTCGCCAGTATCAATAAATCATATTTTGTTAGTTTAAGGTAAATATGGTGTTAACACGTGTTAAAATGGCCAGAGATATGAAAGGTATTAAAAGTTTTGATGTCAGTTTTTCTTCACAGTCCTGGCAGCAAGATTGATAAGTTGGTCGAAAGTTTAAAGGAACTAGGTCGCTAATATTTGGGACTTAGAATTTGACACAAATGGGTCGCAACGTATATAATACTGTAATATGAATGAATATTAACAGTCGTGTTCGTTTTTACTCTTATTTCAAATAAGTTATGTTCGTCGAAATATGCCAGAAGTCTCAATCAAACGCCAATTTCTAGCGTCTAGTTATTCCAGTCTACATATTATTTATTGCGAACACTCTCCAGATAAGAATATTGCGACGCCGTTTAATTTGGTGGAATATATCTAGCCTCGTCCTTCGAGTTCGTTTGTTGCAAATGTGCCCGAAGCGCATTATGGTACACAATTAGTAAAATGTCTTAAATATTTGATATCAGAAGCGCTTTTTTTCCCGGTAACATCACAGCTACTTTAATAGATGATTTGTAGATTAATGTGAGGCTAATCGATAGATCTACATTAGGAAGATTTAGTACTAACATAATAAAAAAATAATAATAATAATAATTTATTTATTAAAGTGTCACAAATCATTCTATACAGCTAAAATATAATATTATGTTAAAAATAACAAACAAATAAAATTAGAATGATTTCCGGCCATAATTGACCTACGAGACACGACTTCATAAAACATATTTAATTTATTTAGTTCAATAAAACATATTTAATTCATTTAGTTCAATAAAACATATTTAATTCATTAAGTTCAATAAAACATATTTAATCCATTTAGTACAATAAAACGTATTTAATTCATTTAGTCCAATAAAAGATATATAATTCATTTAGTTCAATAAAAGATATTTAATTCATTTAGTTCAATAAAACATATTTAATTCATTGAGTTCAATAAAACATATTTAATTCATTTAGTTCAATAAAATATACTTTCACTTTTCACTTCTTATTGAATAAAATATAGTTTTACAAATACAAAAATATAGTTCGTTTAGTATCATAAATACAGTTTAAAATTTTAGTATTCGTTGGTTCGCTCAACCTTAGTTATAATTGCATGTTGGTAGGATGTTAAACCTCATTCCGATTTGTCAATAGAATAATTAAATATCACTAACAACAGACTAGAATAAAATACGAAAAGTTTAATAAACAAGTTATTGCTCGTTCGTGAGGAAAGATGTAATACGACAAATCAATACACGGGTAGTATGTTGCATTGTGAAAGGTATTTTACAGTTACTGGGGAAAATGTTTTAGTTTTTTCGCCAATATCAATAAATAATATATTGTTAGTTTAAGGGAATGGTGTTAAAACGTGTTAAAATGGTTTAATCTCACTGTGCCAACCAATCAACTGGTATTATAAGGCAGGGGTGTGAAAATTTAAGGATTATATCATTATTAGTACTGTTCATCTAGTTAAGATTTAATTATTAAAATATATAAGTTACGTTCACGTTAACGAGTATCTTAAATATTATTCACCTACCTTTCATTCAGAGAGTACTTATAAATCAATTAAATATATGATTAGAAACTCACTATCATTATATTAGGATAGTTGTCACCCCCAATTACATTATATCTTCCGAAATGTGCCCGAAAACTTTTTTTTTTCAAATGTACACGATTCACGCCTTGATCGACAATAAAATTAATGATCTAAAAATCGAACTATAAAATGGAGTAAAAAGTGCAATTGAATATACTGACGCCATATCACATTTAGTAAGATTATGGTTTATGTTTGATGTTATGTATTAGTTGTTACTTTTATGTAATGTATTGTGAATAAATTTGTTAATTAGTTTAAACCTAGTAGTTTAACAAAACGGACTATACTTTTAACACCATTGTATTCGATAATCCCCTTGCTTGATTAATCCCCCATGAGAAATATAGCAGGGAGCACAGTGAGATGTCCCCGTTAAAATGACCAGTTTAATGAAGAGTATATTAGGTTGTGTTGTCAGTTTTTCTTTAGAATTCTAGCAGCAAGATTGATATAAGTTGTTAGGGATAATTATCGGTACGAGACAATCATTGGTTTTGTTCCCAATCATTGGTTTTGTTCCCAATCATTGGTTTTGTTCCCAATCATTGGTTTTGTTCCCAATCATCGGTTTTTTTCCCAATCATTGGTTTTGTTCCCAATCATCTATATCTTACCTTAAAACTTTGTTATTATTTAAGAGTTGTTTTGTCAAAAGCAGAGTTCTTAGTAATGGTGGATTCTTTAATTAATTAATTATTCATTAATTCAAACAATTAATTTAATAATATAGCTAGCCAGATAATTAATATAGTTCTTGCTCTAATAATTAAACAGTAGATATGTCGAAAATTAAAGAATAAAACTTCGTTCTGAGCAGATGTATTGTCGTTTGAAGAATAGTATAGCCTTGGTTATCATTGCTACCGGAAGTACCGGTGTTACGATAATCCAATTTTTTTACGTTTTATTACTTTGTTAAATGAAAGATCAGCCTAAATTAATATTCCCCTAATTTAATTGTTACAAAAATAATACTTTTTTATAATGATAAATGTCAATACAGCTTGTTTATATTCTTTAAAAACATAATAATTTGTATACGTCAAACAAATGCACTTAACAGTAGTAATATCACGCGTAATTGCTACAGACTTTGTACGATTGTATTCCATCCACAAAGTTAATAAATTTTAAGTTTAATCAAGCGTTCATTATCATATCGCTAGTTATTTACTTCTGCGTCAATATGCGTCATCTCATACATAAAAATCAATAGCTGTTTGTATTAAAAAGCAGCCATAAACAGAATATTCACCAGTTATAGTGTTTAACTTCTTAGATTAAACATGATGAAAGCTGTAGTGTCTGTCGTCATCCTAATATTGGCGTCGATGTTAACTCTCTGTTCAACTGGCAAGTATTTCCATTTTATATCTTTGATTTCTTTCTGCAGATATTTAATGTATGTGAGAATGAAGTAAAGTGTCGGCATTTCTTTCATCATTTACCGTGAAACAAAGTAATGTAGCTTTACGGCTGTGCTTATAGTTTTGGATTTATATCCAGGTGAAGAAATTCTCCACTATGCTTGATTCTGTATCATTATATATACTAACAAATGGTTGAATAAGTCGCTTACGCGTAGAAGTCTTTAGCTGTTAGTGGGATGTTTAATGTAAATCCGTCGGTTTTTCGGGTAGAAATCATGGAATAAGCTTTATTTTGTAGGTTTTAATGTTTGATAACAAAAAAACAATGTTGACATTTTTTCTGAGTAGGTCTTCATAGTATGGGAGGCCATTATTTGAGGGTAGCCATTTTGTGATAATATTCCAAATTATGTTTATATTTTCACGGTTGTAAATGCCAAGAATGGAATCTGTGACCCCGAAAACATATATATTGACACCAAACACTACTACTTAATCGAAATCAACACATTGACCGATTTTCCCGACAAAAATGATCGCCATCTTGGAAATATCATCATGAAATGATTGAAAACAATCTAAAGTATAGTCATGAACCCTGCGAATATTAATACATTGTCAAATCACAGTTGATATGTCGAAAACATTATAAATAAGGTGAAAATAAAAACAAAAGTTGGAATATTATTGCAAAATGGCACCGTCAAATAATGGCACCCCATACTATGAAGACCTACTCAGAAAAAATGTCAACATTGGTTTTTTGTTATCAAACATCAAAACCTACAAAATAAAGCTTATTCCATGATTTCTACCCGAAAAGCCGACGGATGGGTATTATGTTACAAACCCTATCCCACTATGTAGGAGAGAACCAACGAAATCACAGCAAGTTGTACAGGTGACCTAACTCCTTGTGATGTACAACTGTGTGATCGAAAACTTATCACTCGTCCCTGACAAGGCGGCAGGGAGTACTCAAAAAAAATCCAAGGTTTGGTTCAGCTATTTTAAACTTTCTTTTTCTTTATATATTTCAGCACGTCCGTGCACAAGCAACGCCGATTGTTACTCGCCCCTAACATGTAGTGGCGGTTATTGTAAATGTAACGGAAAGATCTGTAAAGAAGAATATCCGAACAAACATGCCACCTGCATAAAGTATTATACAACATCTCCTCCTTCTTGTCAATGGTCTAGAAATTAGGTCGTCCTGTTTGTAAGTAACCTGTTTGATATGGAGAAACTTGTGAGAGAGAGAGAGTGAATGTGTAAGCGGGGGTGGAGGAGGGGGGAGGCAGCAGACAGGGAGACATAGAAAGGGATCAGTAAGCGTATTCCCCACTATTGATGCCTACAACAGAACAAGTACACATGGCGGTTTATCATCAACCACTATGACTTATAGATAAACAAATTAAAAATGGCGGTATTGTTTGAACCCATTGAGAGTTTCTAATATTACAGAGGTAACCCAATCTTTCTCTGGTCCTACGTAACCCCAATACAATACGAGTGACAGGCCTACGTTAAACAATCATTTTATTTTTCTGAGGGTGGATGAGTAAGATACATCAGCAAAGCACCAGCTATTACATGTAATTATAAACAACCATTTTATTCTGTTTCAGGATGACGACTAACTGGATTCAAATATACCATAGTGAAATGATATAATAAATGAAATTGACATCTTAATTTAATGTTATTGTGTTGTTTCATTTGTTGGGAATTCTTCTTGAAATGAAATGAAATGGGGTTTAACGTTCTACTATTATGCACCTAACCTGGGCGAATGGAAGGCAGGCATACGCCATACAGTGTGCTATGAGGGAAATTTTGCCAGGGCAGCGGCGCTACGGCCTACTCTTATATCGAATTCCAACTGCCAATGAATTATTTACGTACACTCCAATGTGTACACGGAACCTCGGTTTTTCGTCCCATCCGAATTATTATGTCAGATTCCAACTTCCTCCCTATCCGAACGACTATGCGTTAAGCTGAAGTCACCGGGTGTAATTTATGTATTGATTGACATAATAATATTTAATTGTTGGGGTTACTGCATTGGCCCAGTCCGTAAGGTGCTGGCGCACTATCATCCACTTCTCGAGTTTGGTGTTGTTCGATAAATAACTTGGGATTGTTCAGTGTGAGAGAAAGAGAAATGGGGTTTTAACGTCGGCTCAACACAACTAGGTCATTTCGGGACTAACATATGGTTTAATTTTATTTCAATAATTCGCTTGCGGGTAGGGGTCTTTAACAGTGGGAGGAAACCGGAGTGCCCGGAGGAAACCCATGAGGTTGAGAAGGCGCCCCTATTTTCATGCCACATACGCTCACACCTGGGCTCGAAACCATAGCCGCAAGCCAGAGGTGGCCGGCCAGCTAGAGGTCGAACCGCGGTATTCTAGACCAATAGGCCATCCTAACCCCCCGGATTGTTCAGTGTACCCCCCCCCCCCAAACACCAATGCATATTAGATTAAATTTGACCCATTATTTGTATTGTGTAACGTTACACCCCACCCCCTCCGTCCCTGACAAAGGCCCTTATTGGGCAGTGGATTTTCCCCGACTACCCTTAAACCAAATCAACATCGTATTGCTTCTTGTATATGCATGACAGCGAACCTTGGGTTTTTCGTCTTATCCGAAGGAATATTGGTACCCCTGACAAGTGCAGATTAAAAAACGGAATACGATGTTTATGAATAGAAGAGAAATAAGTTGTGGTTCAACCCCCCCCCCCTTTTCTGCACCTACGGGGCTAATGAAGGCGGAAGTGTGCCATTTTGCCCGGTGAGTAGCGCTACGACAAACTGTTATATGGACTTCCTATGTGCACATGGGATCACGTGGCAAAGTGGGAAGGCGCTTGCTCGCTTCCCTGGAGGTCGGGTGTGTACGTAAAAGATCCTGGGCAAATTTCTCTATTATAGCATACTGTATGGCGTATGCCCGTCTTCATTAGCCCAGTTTAGGAGCAAAACAATAGGACGTTTTACGTGCACACCAATGTGTACACGAGAAAGAGAGAGAGAGAGAGAGAGAGAGAGAGAGAGAGAGACTAATTCGCTTGTATTCAACAAAGGGAAGAAAGGACAGATCCGGGAGAAATCCCACAAATATGGACAATTGAACCTACCCCGTTCATGTACTACATGGGAATCAAAACCACTTCACTTTTACCAATGACAGACCTTAAGTCGAAAGATAAAATAACGAGTTTTATATGCAGTTTATTTGAAACGTTTGCTTTTTTTTCTTATTAAGGGGGGGGGGGGTCGGATGGCCGAAAGGTTATCAACGAAGTTTAACGATGTAGACAGTAGAAGTAGAATAGAACAAATTGTACATAATTTAGATGTTGTTTGTTTCGAGGAGACTTGGGTAACCCAAGAGCAAGTAGATTTAGATTGTTATAAATATTCATTGTCAAATTATACAGGTTTTCTATATGCAAGAAATAGCTGCACCTCTGACCATACATATGCAAGAGGCGGAGTTGCAATATACATTGAATCACATCTTTAGCACTTTCAAACTCCATAACTTTTAAAAGCAACCATGACGGTGACATAGTTTGGTGTAAAATTAACAAATCCATCCTCTGTATTAAGAACGATGTATTTATTGGAATTGTTTATATACCGCCTAAGAATTCAAAAATTTGGCACAGAAAGAATTATGATCCATACACAGCCCTTGAAATCGATATAATGAATCACCAAAAAATAGGCAATGTAATTATAGGCGGTGACTTCAATGCTCGAACTGGATCACTGGATGATATATTTCATACTGAAGAACCATTAGATCGAGACAAACAATTCCCCTGTTTTACATCACAAAATTCATTTATTGATAATATACCAACAAAACGAAACAACAATGACACAATTGTTAATACCTTCGGAAAAGATCTAATGAATATGTGTACTAATACGGATATGTGTATTTTAAATGGCCGGACTTTAGGTGATGTTTTGGGTTCTCCAACATGCTATCACTATAATGGTTGTAGTACCGTCGATTATATTTTAGTTCAACATTCCATATTTAAAGAAATTACTTCATTTAACATACTTTCAATCAATGAATTTTCAGATCATTGTCTCATCTATTGCGAGTTTAGTCCAAGTAAAACCAGTCACTACACTCAAAGAGATGAACCCAGAAGGTCAACACGCGATAACATATCTGAAACGCCAATTAATAAAGACAACAATTTGCATGCTGCTAACTTTGTTTGGACACCGGACTCTGACGAGGCATTTAAATTCTGTCTAAAACAATTAGACTCGGTTAAACGCTCAAACGCTTTCCTTCTTTCAAACTTCGACGACTCATTAAACGGGATAAATAAAGCTACGGAAATGTTTACTGATATCCTTATAAGTGCGGCCAAGATCAGTCTTAAACTGTTGAAACATAAAAAGAAAAAAAATCAAAAAAACCCCGAATGGTTTGATAAGGATTGTAAACGCCATCAGACCGATATGATTAAAGCCAAATGGCAACTTCAAAAATATCCAAATAATAAACATTTATTGAAAATATATTCGGACAGACGTAGGGCCTATAAAAGGATAACCAAATTTAAATCTCGAGAAGAAAAAAATAAAATTTTAGATAAAATTAATACATTAGAAAGCAACAACCCAAGGAAATATTGGAAGCTTGTGAATAAAATACTTGAAAATAAAAAGTCTAATAAAATTCCAAATATTTCCTGTAGTGAATGGGAACAGCATTTCTCTCAAATATTAGCGACGGATGAAGACCTTAGTCTACCACTCCACAGAGAGATCAAAATAAGATCCGAAACTCTTTTAGAAACTAAGAAAATAAACCATGACATAAATAAGCCCATCTCCGCGTTTGAATTTTAAAAAAACGTAAGAAATCTCAAGATCAACAAGTCCAGCGGACCAGACTTGATAATTAATGAAATGATTAAACATTCCTCTAGTATTCTTATTGACCACTACCCCAGGTTCTTTAACCTCATTCTCTCGTCTGGTCATTTTCCGGACAAATGGACAGAGTCATATCTAATACCTGTATATAAGAAGGGGGCATTAATGATGTTAATAATTATAGAGGAATTGCGTTAGCTAGCTGTTTAGGCAAAACTTTTTTGGCAATTATTAATCAACGACTCTCAGAGTACCTAGAAAACAATAACATTCTTGATAAATCTCAAGGAGGATTTAGACCAGGAAAAAGAACAATAGATAATTTATTTATATTAAAGACTATTATTAACCGAAAATTTTACGAAAAGAAATATTTGTATCTATGTTTTGTCGATTTCAAAAAAGCATTTGATTCAGTATGGCGAGATGGACTTCTTTACAAATTAGTTAAACATAATATAAACGGCAATGTATATAATATTATACAATCGATGTATCATAAAACAACGTATAAGATAAAATGTAATGATCAATTATCAAAGGTAATTTCTTCGACGGTTGGTGTCAAGCAGGGTTGTAATATGAGCCCAACCCTATTTAATATATATGTTAACGATCTACAAAACTACCTTACTAAATCAGCTAGCACCCCGCTGCTTAATGGCGAACCGTTGTCCCATCTTATGTTTGCAGATGACTTAGTTTTATTGTCCACTAATGAGGCTGATCTACATATTCAATTAAATAATTTATCCGAGATCTGTTCTGATTGGCAACTGGAACTTAACTCGAATAAAACAAAAGTAATGATGTTCCTTAATTCTAAAACAAGTAAAAAGCAGAACTGTGTATATAAATTTTATTTTGAAGAATTTGAACTTCAAAAAACCGAAACGTACAATTATCTTGGATTAACGATTACTAATAATTCTAGCTTTAAAACAGCATTCTGTGACCAAATGAAAAAAGCCCGACGCGCGTGGTATGCGATAAGACAAAAACTATGCTGTACTGAATCCCTGCCGTCTACAGTAATGATAAAACTTTATCATTCTATTGTTAAGCAGATAGCACTTTATGGGGCAGAGATTTGGGGTCCATACGTTATCAAAAACAAAAACATAGTTAAAATTGACAGATGGGATAAATTTGAAGAAAATAGGAGTACGATCAACATTTGTAAATCCATTCTGAATATGCCTAAGCGTGCCAGTAACATGGGATGTCTAGCTGAATGTGGTATTCATCCACTATCTCTGGACATATATCAGCGTATGCTTCTTTACTTCAAAAGGTTCTTATCGGATAATAAAAACAAACTCCTTGACACGTCATTTGTAGCGGATTATGAACTTTCTTGTAAAACTGCTGGTTCAAGAAAATCATTTTGTCAAAGCATAGGTATTTTAACCAGATATTTTGAACTTGAACAAAATGACCTAAAAAAGTATGACATAAAATCCGCCACCGAAAATAAATTTGTCGATCTTTTCCTAATAGTCACCGATCAACAAGAGAATTCGCAATCGACCCATAAACTTCGGACGTATGGAAAAATTAAGCCAGATTTTTATGAGATACCGTTCTATCTGCACTCAGTCAAATTGAAAGCCCATAAAATTGCTTTGACTTCGATTAGGCTTACTTAGCACACACTATCTTCAAATAGAGCGTGGTCGTTATAAGAATATTTTTATGAGATACCGTTCTATCTGCACTCAGTCAAATTGAAAGCCCATAAAATTGCTTTGACTTCGATTAGGCTTACTTAGCACACACCATCTTGAAATAGAGCGTGGTCGTTATAAGAATATTCCGTCACATGCACGTTTATGTAAACAATGTAATAATAATCAAATAGAATACGAATACCATTTCATATTTGACTGTAATAAATATAACAATCTTAGAAATTCAAAATTTATGCTAGTTTTTAAAAGCAATCCGCACATCTCGTGAAATATGATTAATGTTTTAAATCCCCCAAACGAAATTGCTAGTCAGGTTGCTTCATATGTATATAAGTGTCTCCAAGAAAGAGCATCTGAGTTACCTGTTAACCAACACATCTGTTCATTATAATATGATAACATGTATTATACTAACACTTGCGGTAAAAATAGTTTGTTAGCTTTCCAGGGTAGTTTAGATAATTTTCGTTTTATCTCTATGCTGATTATCGATATACAGACCACTTGTTAATGCTTATAGGATTATTATATAAGATTGTACATCCATAAAGAATCACCCCAGATGTTATGTTATAATAATTGTATGATCGACTTATGTTATAATTGTATAATCGACTTATGTTATAATTGTATGATCAACTTTTGTTTTAAAATGTGTATGCTGTCCGTAATGGATGCTATGATACAATAAATCTATCTATCTATCTAAAGCCTGTCACTGAGTCAACTGTCCAACCTTACGCGTAGGGGTCTTTAACAGTGGGAGTAAACCGGAGGACCCGTGGAAACCCCACGTGGATGGACAGGCGACCCTACTCCCAGGCCCGTAGCCAAGGGGGGGGGGGCTGGGAATAATCTCCCCCCCCCCCCCCCCCCCTTGACAAAAAGTTGTCGACCATATGGCCGGGGCGAGAGAACCATCCCGGCCCTCCTATCAGCCGGGCTGCCCCCCCCCTCCGCCAGCAAGCTGGCTACCGGCCTGCCTTCTTCTTGTCACATACAACAGGATAATCGAAACCACACCAGTTGACTCAATAACAGACCTTATGATACAACGCACACGAGCTAACCATTCGACCATCCAAACCCACTTGATAGTGGATTGTATGTAAGCTATAGATAAGAGATATCTTTATAATTGCCACCACGACATCCAAAGCAAAACTAATTGTCTCAAAATTAATTTCCGAAATCAATGTTTTGTTATGAATACCACATTGAATAGACGTCATCGATTCTCTAGAGCCAGCTTTATTTCTTAATCCCCACCTGTACAATCGCTTCATCCCGTTAAATACGCGACATCATTGTCCTTTTTGTTTTTCATTAGGAAATTAATTTTGAAATGAAATGGGGTTTAACGTCCTACTCTTCTGCACTTAACCTGGGTTAATTGAAATGAAATGAAATGGGGTTTTACGTCCTGAAAACGGGAAATTATTTTTGAGACACATTTTGTTTTAGATCCACGTTTCTCAACCTTTTCTCACCGCTCACCCCTAAATTAATTATTCACAACCCATTTTTCCCCCAGAGTTTTGAGGAGGTTACTGACTGCGGAGCCGTGTCCGGTGAAGCCGGTCACTGCGAACGACGGAGGCGCGAAGCCCGTCGAGGAGGGAGAGAGAGAGAAATTGGGTTTAACGTCCACTCAACACAACTAGGTCATTTCAGGACTAACATATGTTTTTTAAATTTTATTTCAATAATTCGCTTGCGCGTATATAGGGGTCTTTAGCCGTGGGAGGAACAAACCCACGAGGTTGAGAAGGCACCCCTATCTCTATGCCACATACGCTTACACCAGGGTCGAAACCACAGCCGCAAGCCAGACGTGACCTGCCAGCTAGAGGTCGAAGCGCGACACTCTAGACCACAAGGCCATCCCAACCCGTCGAGGAGGGCCTAGGGGTGTTATCCACTCAGAATTGTTTTAGGAATGGAGCCCGGAAACGCGATTTCAAGGATAAAGCCTGTCATTGAGTCAACTGGCATGGTTTCGAATCTCCGGTTGTACGTGATAGGGAGTAGAGTCGCCTGTCCAACCTCGTGGGTTTTCTCCGGGTCCTCCGGTTTACTCCGATGGCTAAAGGCGCCTACGCGCAAGCGAATTATTGAAATAAAATAAAAACCATATGATAGTCCCTTAATGACCTGGTTTGTGTCGAGTGGACGTTAAACCCCATCTCTCTCTCTCCCCCCTCTCTCTCTCTCCCTATAGTGCGGCTATAGGCCTAGTGTACACATGGTACGCGGAGGCGTATGATAAGTAAAGGGCATCATTCTGCCCTGACCAATTTACGCTACAAAACAACAATCGGCACGTTTAAATGAATGAAATGGGGTTTAACGTCCTACGCTTCTGCACCTAACGCCCGATTCCTAGAAAATTCTTAAGCACGTTCTTGTGCTTAGATTTTAGTCGACTTTGCATTTAAGTAAACTTACCTTATTTTGTGTTCCCAGAAAATTCTTAAGAACGGCCTTGTGCTTAGATTTTAAGTAGACTTCATTGTAAGCACAAGAACGTTATTATGCGTTCCAAGAAAAAACTTAAGCACAACTTCGTTCTTAAACATAGCCAATCTAAGCACAAGTCCCAAGCAAGGTATAGGGCTTGCTTACCAACCTCAAGTCTGTTTCTGCTTCAAAAAGATGGCTGACCGTAGACTTATTCGACGGCATTTCCGACACCTTTTGATACCAAAGAGACAATTACAAGACAGAGAAAATCCTTCTCCAAAAGAAATTAAGAATGCTATAGGAAATTTCGCATCTAGGGCCTTATAGGCCTACCCTGAAACCAATTCATTTATTTGCCAATTAGTAAACAATAGGCTACAAACACACAGGCGCTCTCACAATTATTTTTTTTATATCTTTTGTCACATTTTATATAAAATATGTGTGTAGGTAGGCCCTATAGGGGACATGTCAAACGCATCCAAATGAACCATAATGAAGCAGACGACAAATTTATGACGTAATTCGCATACCAAAGTTGTTTTATGACGTTAAAGAGCATCGTTGTCTCAGTGTATGGTAAGCTTTACCAGTCACAATGTGCTTAGACTTGTACTTGACCTGTGCTAACGTAAGAATGGTCTTGAGAATTTTCTAGGAACAGTATTTTTATAAGATTCTTACGTAAGTAACAGTGAAGTATGAATTTGTGCTTACTTTAAGAATTTTCTAGGAACCGGGCCCAGGAACCATCTCACACACTCACACGTCAATGGTCACACCGCTGAGTGTAAATTTTGCTGTCCGACCCCGTCTATTTTCTTTTAGAGTTACCTCCCTCTTAACACCTTCTTTTTTCGGAAATGGATACAGCCAGAAACATGTAAACAAATCAAAATCTTTTTCAAGTTTATTTGGAAAACGGTTTGTTGTAAAGAGCTTGCTTCGATGAGTGGAAGTAGCGAAGATGATTTCAGATGAAACGGATCACATCACTTCCTGTATTGTTTCGAAACCCAAAATAGCCAGGCAAAGATGGAGTTTATTAGCACAGGTTTGTAATTAATAATGTATTTATGTAAATTGTAATGCAAATGATGTGGTTGTGGAGGGGGGGGGGCATGGCGCATCTGTTTTACATCTGGAGTTAATGCGGACAGCCGTCTTTTATCTCTGTCCTAGATAACTGACCTTAAAAAGATCAGACTATTATAAACTATATGAACTGGTACGGGCAGAATTATATTTTTTAATTTGTAGGCTACCGGTACCCATTTTATAATAATCTCGTCATTTTACAAGAGTAGCAAATTAAGCCTGAGGCTTTTTTTCAATTTGGCCCTTGGCACAGATCGTGCAAATGATTTCGATCATTACTGCAGGAAGAAACCGAAGAACTTGGGGGGGGGGGGGGAACCTGCCTGATCGGACAGGAGACCAAATATCCCTCTCACTTACAACGATAAAGTTCTTGCCCTGAGCTGGGATTGAACCCTCGTTGCATTGGTGAGAAGCCACCTCTATCGCTACGGCTATCCGACTACGCCCTGCGCTAAAATATGGAATATTTTTTTATCCAAATATAGGCCTACTTCAAACACATTTACTTATTTTTCTAATAATACTAATACTCCCCAAAAAATGTTTTAGACTTAAATTTGTCGGAGGAAAAAGGTTAATATTTCAGACTCATGTCTTTAAGTCGTGATGATGTCATCCTTATCAGTACCTGTAGCGGCCAAGCGAATATTCACTGCATATCAGTGTTATGTGCAGGCTGTTTGGTAACCTGGCTGTTTCGTGCATGTACTTAGCTCATTCGTACCTCAAATTGATTCGTACCTTTTCCTATGTTGTTGAAATCAGTTGATAGAAATTAAATATTCCAAACCAGAATTAGAATATGCTTTCTGATATTGTGGGGTTATTTGTAGTGATGGGTCGATAATCGGTTTAAGTATGGTATCGGTAATTTGCCGCAAAGTGGCCTATTGAAAGAAATCAGTAATGATCGATATGCGTAAATTTTGCCGTTTTTAAAGTTGCCAATATCTGTTCAAAACAACTCTTTAAATACCTTTAAAATATTAACCGAGTTGTGAACAAATCATTATTTTGCTTTGTCCCGCGGTACATCTAAATACTAAAATAGCCATGCGCATGCTATTATTAGATGTACGGGTAACACAGGACTCTCACACCGCGTTCTTTGCTATTTAGACTTACGGGTAATACATGACTCTCATAGGGACTGTAATAAAAGGAAAGAATAAACAGTAGAAAATCCTTAGGCCTGCTGGTCTCCGTTATTTTTATAGATCCTAATTCACATACAGTTTATGAGGTCTCTCCACAGCACAGAGTAAGACTTATTTTTAGAATACAATTTCTGCGTATGTGCCGACAGACATTCACTTGTGATCGACTTAAGTCATGATTTGGGTTGGCGTAGACATACAAGAAACATCTTGGTTTACTCTTGTGCAGGAGAACACTTATTGCATGTGACCCTTATTTCAAATAATGAAAAACGAAGCCATCAATTGTTATAGTTATAGCCTTGAGGAACTATTTTACGGTGAATAAACTTATTTGAATATTTGTGTGCGTACTAGAGTATATTTGATTGATATCAACCACGATACGCAACAGAAAGGTATGGGCTGTAACTGTATACATGTTGTTCTTTATTTTATTATAAACAGATAATTGGCAATGGTGATCGCAGGAACAATGTTTGTAAAAATGTTATTTCCATCCGAAGATTTGAGACTTTTGGTTTGTTTCGTGTTGATGCTATATCTGAAGAAGAGGAGTGTAAATGGTGGGAATATAAAACAGATTTAATCAACAACTTTACCCTCATTGTCAGGTAAAAAAACTATATAATTCTCATACACATAGATGTCATTATACATCAATTCTCAACCTTAGTGCGGATTATATGTGGCAATACATTATTATTATTATTACAGAATATTTATAGTGCGCCCTTTCATATAACATGTTCAGGGGCACTTGTCAAAGTGACAATTTAATCATAAATAAACAACAAGATTATCAACATGTAGATAAGATTAGATAAAGAGCTGATAGTTTTCACTATAAATATATAATATTTAGAAATCAGATAATATTTAGAAAAGAGAATGATATGCTGGAAATTTCAGTCAAATTACTTCACTCTCAGCTCAGACAAGCCTTGATTGTCATTACTACCATTCTTACAATAATAAACAAAGTCTAGATTATCTATTATGGTCTTAATAAGTTAATAAATATCTAATTGATGATTCATATACATGTAACTTTTCAAGCCCAAAGAAAGACCTGCAGGCAGATTTAGTTCTTGCATGTATGTTTAAAAATATTATGATATAGTAATACTAGATATCTATGAATTATCTTTATTTTATTGTAGACAATTATGTGGATGTTTAAAAGCTGATAAATTACAAGGTTTTAATAACACTGGCAATGTTTGTAAGTTATAATATTTTATCTTCAAATACTTTACATGCTCAAAAAGTCCAAGCATCAAAAAGCTTCTATGGCAAAAATATCTCAAGACTGAAAAATGTGATTGTGCATGAGGAAGAGTGGTACTTTAGTCAATACTGTGCTTAATCCTTATAAGACATATAGAAATAGAATGCACTAAAAAAAAACACACTTTATGGATATACTACTTCTGAATTTTATTAACATGCTACGTTTCAATACACATACAGGTATCGTTATCAAAGCAAATAATTTATTTGCAAATTATTTGCTTTGATAACGATACCTGTATGTGTATTGAAACGTAGCATGTTAATAAAATTCAGAAGTAGTATATCCATAAAGTGTGTTTATTTTTAATACTGTGCTTGTCTAGAACACATGATTCCACTTCTTTTCTTTTTGTGAACTTTCCAAACCTTCTATAAATAATTGTTGTAAATCTTAAATTAAGTACTATTCCTGTATAACAAATAACCACATAAATTAGTACCATGTACTTCATAGCTATATGCATGTATCTAGAGTACAATTATTCTTCTGTTCAAGGTATCTGGCCAGCAGAAGAAATAATGTCTTATTATTGTTTGTTAAATGCAGCATATTTTCGGTAAGTTTTAAAGAGAAATCAAATCTGCTGTACATGTATTTTACGCCTTTCGGCACATTTGTGATTCCATTAAGCTTATAATTTATATTTAAACATATTTTATTGATCATAAATCATCAATGGGATGAGAGAAAAGAGAATTCACTTACTTAAAATTTATACTACATTTGTATTTTTTTCAAACACATGTATGTCACACCAAAATGATTCTAGTATGTGGTACAGGTACATTACATAACTTCAAGTTTTAAAAGAAAAATTCTAAGCATGACCAATTTAAGAGAACTAGAAAGGATATTGATTTTTTAAAAAAAATTTCAGAAATAAATCAGTGATAGAGATTGGTGGTGGTATGACTTGTCTGGCAGGCTTTTCAGTAAGTTTATATTTTGTATATATATTATTTTAACTAATATTGTAGATATAATGTCAATAATGATCTTCCTATACCTGTAGTCTAATTCATATCATTTGTATACAAAGCCAAGGCCTTCAAACTAACCTTTATATGGAGGCTGAAGGAGATTTAGAAGAGTGGTCTGACAAATACAGATATTTTGAATATATGAATTAAATCTGAAGAATGTAAAGGAAAATATATTTATAATATGAAGCACTTTTGAGTTATTAAACTGTTAGTTTGTACTACCAAAGTTTGTAATAAGTAGAGAAATCCATCGACACGGGAAAATCCAGGATTTGCTTAACACAATGTATTAGGTGCACCCCTAATTTGGTAAAAATAATGGGCCTAATACATCGAAAAATACAGTATCTCATATTATTATTAATCTTTATTTTATATTGTATTTATAGGTAGCAGTGGGGACCGAGGCGGAACAGGTTCAAATCACTGATGGAAATGAAGATTCAGTTAAAAGTAAGATTTATCTTGAGGATTATTTTACTGCCATTATTTATCACAGGTAGCACCTAGGAATGTGTGTCTAGTTAATGGTATGATCTCAGGTAGTGAGGTTCAGTGTGCTTATTGGTTTTGCTCATAAAAAATCATTAATTTGAGGAAAGTGTCCAGTTAAATATCACTATTAGTAAAAAAAATGCCTCTTTAATTTAGATCTGGAGATTATGAGAGAGAGAAATAAAGAAAATTATGGCCAAACACAAGTTGAATCAAGGTGAGTTGCCATCCAGTCAGATTCGTTGGAGGGAGAGAGATAAATGGGGTTTAACGTCCGCTTGACACAAACTAGGTAATTTTGGGACTAACATAATGTTTTTAAAATTTTATTTCAATAATTCACTTGCGCGTAGGGGTCTTTAGCAGTGGGAGGAAACCGGAGGACCTGGAGAAAACCCACGAGGTTAGACAGGCAACCCTACTCCTTGCCACGTACAACCAGGGATTCAAAGGCACGCCAGTTGACTCAATGACAGGCTTTATGATACAGCTTGCGCACGCTAACCATTCAGCCATCCACCCCCTACCTGAATTCGATGAAATACCCTAAGTAGTTTACACATCATTTGAAACAACTTCTAAATATTTTTTCTTTTAGTTTATTTCGATGGGGACCAGATAAATTAGACGGAGATCTTCAAGAAAATTTTGATGTTGTTTTATGTTCTGATTGGTAAGTTTTTGTTCTTAGAAGGTAAATCTGAAATTAGAAACATATTTTAGGTTTAGACAACTTGAGCAGAAATTGACTACCCTAGTCTAAAATATTTTTTGCCCAGTGATAAAATTAAATGAAAAACTCTGATGACATACTTTGGAGCTCATTTCTGACACGTCCAATTCCAATCCCTGACCAAGACCAGTTATGACATAAATAGCCATATTTAACAAAAAAAAAAAGGTTAAATCAATTACATTCATGTTTCACGTATATGAATTGTACAAGAATTGATTTTTGATGGTATATAGGGTTATATACACAAATAACTCGCATGCCAATCATCACGGTATCATACGGGTAGCAAGATTTACCCAAATCCACCCAAATCTACACAAATTTACCCATTATTTAAACTTAGAAGACAATAATTTATTCCGATAGTGGGGGATATTAAAGTATTACTATTACGCATTGAAATACGGTAAGATAATCTATGTAGATATATGTCATAGTTAGTGGGTTATCTTACCTCAGGAATCAAACACGACCGCGCTGTTTTTTTAAGCTATAATTTGGTCAGGTACGTTCTCTATGCCATCACCCTCACTATCTATTACAATCTTAATTATTTGCTGTATAATAAAGTCAACATAATCATATTGAATTGTTGATTACGATATAATTCTCTAACTGACTGTATTCCCCAATTCTATGATTTTGATCATCATGCAATTAGCTTATTCCCTATTCCAATCAAAAGCCTTATCGGGTGGAATTGTTGCACATTGAATCTCGTCAGCACATGTGCAGAAATGGTATTCTAAAAAAATTCTTACTCTGTGCTGTGGAGAGACCAGGGGCGGTATTTATAAAAATTCTAAGAGTTGAAATCAACTCTTAACTGTCAAAAATTACTCCTAACTGTGTTGATTTCCCTTAGACCTATTTATTAAACATTTTACTTCAAGAATTACTCCTAACTGTGACACATATTTAGGAGTCCTCCTGTAGCACTCCTAACTTGTTAAAAGTGCTCTTATCTTGGTTAACATGGCCACCCGTGTACGCCGCCTAAGAGAGTTTAAAACAAGCAGAGATTTCTTAGTGGAGTACAACAATGACGAGCTGATAAGGAGATATCGAATGGACATGGGTGGGATTCTTTTTGTGACAGATTTAGTTTGGTTAGGACCCAAGTCTTACATTTAGTTAAAAGTAACTCTAAGACCCTTTATAAATATTTCTAAAGAGTAACTTTTAACTAATTGTTGTTTTAGGAAGTCTTAGAGTAAAAGTTATGGAATCTCTAAGAATTTTTATAAATACGGCCCCAGGGGCGGTATTTATAAACATTTTACTTTAAGAATTACTCCTAACTATGAAACATATTTATGAGTCCTCCTGTAGCACTCCTTATTGTTAAAAGTACTCTTATCTTGGTTAACATGGCAGTTTAAAACAAGCAGAGATTTCTTAGTGGAGTACAACAATGACGAGTTGATAAGGAGATATCAAATGGACATGGGTGGGATTCTTTTTGTGACAGATTTAGTTTGGTTAGTACCCAAGTCTTACATTCAGTTAAAAATAACTCTAAGACCCTTTATAAATATTTCTAGAGAGTAACTTTTAACTAAATGTTGTTTTAGGAAGTCTTAGAGTAAAAGTTAAGAAAACTCTAAGAATTTTTATAAATACGGCCCCTGAACTCATAAACAGTATGTGAATTAGGATCTAAAAAAATAACAAGGACCAGTAAGGATTTTCTACTGTTCATTCTTTCCTTTTATAACGGTCCCTGTGAGAGTAATGTATTACCTGTTAGTCTAAATAACAAAGCACACGGTAAACCGGTAAGGATTTTGTTCAGTTTATTCTTTCCCCTTTACATAATAATTAGTTCACAACTTGGATACTATTTTAAAGGTATTTACCAAGTCGTTTTCAACAGATATCGGCAACTCCAATATCGACAAAATTTGCGCATATAGATCAAAAACCGATTTCTTTCAATAGGCCACTTACCGATATTAAAACCGATTATCGACCCATCACTAGTTGTAACGTTTTGGTGTCAAACTGCCCCTCAAAATGCGATTTCCAAGCAAGTTGTGAAGTAGTAACCAAAGGACATAACTCATTTATTGCACGAAATCGCTTGTTTGTAAAATTGCATTTTGAGGAAAATTTTTGAAACAAAAACCTTACAATTTTAAATTAAAAATGCAAATTTGACATAAAGAACAATAATATATTATCAAATATAGATATAAATTATTATTAGGCCATAAGATTGTTTGTTTGCCCAAACGCTACCTACCCAAAACAAAGCTGCCTACTCAAATTCTTTTATTGCCGTTTTTGAAGGATTTTTTTTTAACAGCATTAATTTTACGCTGGACAATGTCACCCAAACGCGAAATAATCGGTCGGGAGATTGAACAGCCACTGTCATGTCCATGCATGGTAATATCAAACTCGACACATGATTTCGTAAAATCTTGTTATTTATTAAGTTTGGTCCTCCCCCCCCCCCCCAAAAAAAAGAATTTGCCTACCTACCTACCCATACCTAATCATCATGAGTGGCCTTATATGAGTTGAAATAATGGTGGATTTGGGTGATTTGGGTTGTTTGGGTATATCGTGCTACTGATATCATACATAACATGCTTAGCAGATCATTCTGTTTAGCCAATGCAGTACTGTGACATATGGACCAACATATTTGCATAGCGGTCAATTCTTAGATGGACACCACAGCTAGAATTTGTATCTGTTTCCACAGGAGTACATACATGTACCTTGTCTATGCACATGAAATACAGTTCAAATTGTAATCCATTTTATTGGGGAAAAAAACAAACATTTATTTTAAATGTGCAATTAAAACCATGTTTTCTTTGTTTTGTTTTTTTTCAGTTTGTTTTTTGAAGAGGGTAGAAAAGATCTAATCAAATCAATGTATAATTTATTAAAACCTCAGGTATGCCGATTTCTCTAAGGTCTTTTATATATTATTTTCTGTTATTTTTATTATCTTAAATGCAGAAGAAAAACAAAAAGAATGTATAATTCATTAAAACCTTAAGTATGGTGATTACTGTTAAACTATATTTTAATTCAATTTGTCTTTTATCTCAATTGCAAAAGTAAAACAAAATGAATGCACGATTTATTCAAAAAAATTTATATTTTATTCTGCATTTTATCTAAAATGGTAAAAGTAGAACAAAAGGAATTCAATATTTATTCAAACTTTGTTTTATATTTTTTTTTTTATCTGAAATGCTAAAATAAGAACAAAACGAATGCATGATTTATAAAAAGTTTCATATATTTTTTTATCGAAAATGCTAAAAGTAGGACAAAATGAATGTTCAAATTATTAAAGTTTTAGTACCAGAAACATTGGGCATACTCTGACCACAAGAATCTGACCTTCTATCCGTATATATATTATGCATAGATCATGTTGTACCAGACAATATATAATAAAAAAAGAATTGAGTGAGAGTGATGAAACTTGGTGTATAGTTTCATTACATCAATACCTTGACTAAGTTCGATAATGAGCATTTTCTGCTCAGGGTAAGCAGAGTGATAAGCAATTTGATTGGTCGCGATTTTGGAACACAATAACTCTCATTCTAATTGAGTTAAAATGTTCACACTTGGCATAGGTGTCTATTAGGTGAATACCTTGATGGGGTTCGAAGGTGAGCATTTTCTGCAGAGATAAGCGATTTGATTGGTTGATGCTTATTAAGTTCTGATTAAGTGAGAGTGAGGACACTTGGTGTATAGCTTTAGCTTAATTACACCGATATATTGACCAAGTTCGATAATCAACTTTTTCTGCTGAGGGTAAGCAGAACGATAAGCAATCTGATTTGGGGCACGCTTACTTTAGTTGTAATGAAGTGATAGCAATGTAACTCCGAGTATAGATTCATTTTATCATTAGCTTGACTAAGTTTAATGGTGCAAATTTTCTGCTAAGGCTAAGGAGCGATAAGCACTTTTATTGGTCAAGACTTTGGAACATAACTCTGCTTTCAATTGAGGTAGAATTTTGAACTTGATGTAGATGATCATTAGGCAAATGTCTTGACTAAGTCAATAATTAATATTTTGAGCTAAAGCTAATATTTTGAAAAAAATAAATGTTCGAATAATTAATACGTGTCATCTTATTATTTTGGGATATCGGCGGGGGACATCAGCCTCACTGTTGGCTTGTTTTTATCTATGCCATATAATAACATTCTTCTAATTATTATCGGTGGGAGGTTATAGTATTTTATTGCTTTCAGGGGGAGGTGATAGTATTTGCACCAAGAAGAGGAGAAACCTTTAATAATTTTATGCAGCTAGCTCAGGAAATATTCCACACAGAAATCAAAATCAATTACAATGCAACAATCTGGCAATTACATTCAAAGGTTAGTAGTTTTACATTTTCAAATTATAGACATGGTTATAAAAGTAGATCTTGTTCTGAGGGAGAAATTTGAGGAATATACAGTTGTTTCTAGTAAGTCATGTAGAGTTGAAAATGGGAGCTAAAGTGTACTCAATTTGATTACCGGTATTTAACATTTGATTAAGAAAACTGAATCACAAGAAACCTTGGATTCAGGTGACTTAAAAAGCAATCCATTATAAGATTTAGGGGGTTGGGATGGCCTAGTGGCCTAGAGTACTGTGCTTCGATCTCTAGCTGGTCAGTCACCTCTGGCTTACGGCTGTTGTTTCGATCCCTGGTGTGAGCTAAGTGGCATGGAGATAGGGGCGCCTTTTCAACCTTGTGGGTTTCACCGGGGGCACCTTCTCAAAATCGTGGCTATCTCCGGGTACTCCGATTTCCTCCCACAGCAAAGACCCCTGCGCGTGCTCTAAGATCATTAAAATGATAATAAGACAGTGTACGTTAAACACTAAGAACAACAACATTAGATTTTGGCGACAATTATAGGTTTTTGACCATATCTACAGAATATAATATTGTATGCAGTGGATACTAATTTTAGAAATTCAAGTCTCTCAAATGCTAACCAGAGACTTAAATGCATGTATTTAATTCTCACTTTATTAAGAGTGTATGTATATGCAATTGAATATATCATAGTAGTCAGGGGGGTTGGGATGGCCTAGCGGTCTAAGGTGCCGCGCTTTGACCTCTAGCTGGATGGCCACCTCTGGCTTGAGGCTGTGGTTTTGAGCCCTGGTGTGAGCATATGTGGCGTGGAGATATGGGCGCCTTCTCAACCTCAAGGGTTTCCCCCAGGCACTCCGTTTTCCTCCCACTGCTAAAGACCCCTATGCGCAAGTGAATTGACATAAAATTAAACCATGTGTTAGTCCCAAAATGACCTAGCTGTGTTGAGTGGACGTTAAACCCGATTTCTCTCTCTATCTCTCTCTCTCTCTCTCTCTGATAGTGGCCAGACTGAAAGAGTTATATCCCTTCAAACATATTTGTAGTTCTTGAACCTGATCTTAATAATGTTCAACTAGCAAAATTTTAAAACAAATTATTACCCTGTCTTTTTCTTCCTTGTTATGTGTTTGTCATAAATAAAAAAACCTCTAAAAGCTACAATGTCATATTTTTGAGTTATATTATTAAAATTTATTAAAATAAAGCCTTAAAATAGATGGTATCCATAAACAGACCTACCTTGTTAAAAAATAATCCTATTAATCCTATAATTCACTATTGCCAGCCTAGAAATTGGCAAAAATATAATTTTCAACTTCCAATTCCAACGTTTGAACATAGCTATTCCATGGAGGCAATAGGAAAACAAGGGAGATAATTGTGTTATTACTTCCTGTGTCAATGATTTTAAGGGTGGGAAATAATGCCCATGATTGCATAATAGTTAGTTGATAACCTATTGAGCAAAAGACATAGAAATAATTATGTTTGACTTTCTTAAAAAAATATGAAATTTTCGCTTTAAGATTTAAAACTTTTATTTTTCTATGTATTTCAGTTCAAGGAAGATAGTTTATATGATGAAAACATCCATTACCCTATTTTGCTTAAGTTGAAGAAAAAAGATATATAGATTTATATATATATAACAACAATCCACCTATATAGAGAATATATTTATATTTACATATTATATTAATAATTAAATAATCGTATTTCAACTTTGCTCATGTTTATTACGGTGAACTTTGCAACCCATTCCGATTGACTATGTCACAAATAGTATGACAACGGCTAAAATACTGACATCCTCTATTGTGTTTATGTTATTAAGTTACATAAAAGATTCCTTGTCAGTTAAAAAAGGAGTATACTCAATAAAAAAACTCCACTCCCTTAGCAAAATTCTCCTCTTCTACATTGCATCATTAGATAAATGGCTAAATGAGATGTTTGTCACAAAACAATTTCAAGTTAATATTGTTTGATTGTCTATGAGTAGGTGCCTCTGGAAAAAAAAATGATTTCAAATTTGTAGCTAATAAACCAAATTAATGCCCTTATAGGTAGATGGGTTGATTGGCTACCGAAAGCTCTGTGAAAGACAACCATTAGAAAAAATAAATTCCATGACATTTATACCAGAGAGTGTGTGTTATTCATACAGCTGATGAGCTTCCAAACTTTATTTTTTGCACAGAAAAAAGAATTGGAAATTGAATTTAAACGATTGTATGATTCCATTTAGAATTAGTTCCCATGCCTATCCATTATTTTCCACTAATACCAAAAGTTGAGAGAATTCCATTAGTTTTCACTATAGTCAATTTATTTTGTCACATAGAAATTAGCCAAATCCATTTTTTGCCAAACTCCTTAATTATAATTTAGCATTCCTGTCTTTTTAAACCAATTTACTTACATTTAAATTTAATATTTTTTTATCTCTTAAATGTTGAACTGAATTCAATTCATCAATTGCTTAATTATAATGCTTAATTGAAACCGCATTTATTAGCTTAAACATGCTCTAAACCAAAGAAAATTGGGTACTTTTGAAATATTTTTCTGTGAGTTTTCACAAAAGTGCCCCATTAGTTAATTTACTTAAAATTCCAGTTTTAGTAATTACATTTGATCATGTTTATATGTTCCAGTTCCAGTAATGATCTACTTTGAAAGTAGTTTTTTTGTTTAAATATGTATGTATGTCTACATCTAGAACTTTCATTCCTGTTTATATAGACAAACAATAATTAGCTGTCTTATCATTCCAATACTCTAATTTTTACTGTATAAACTGTGTATTAAATTCAATAAGACCTTGCCCCAAGTTCACAAAGCATTCTTAGACTTAAGTTAAGAATTTACTCAACTTTCAATCACTGTATAATATGAGAAATATCTTTGATGCAGAAACACAAAACTTTGCACATAGTTCATTATTGATGTATATGATACATACAAACAACAAAATTATTATCAGGGGCTACATTTTAGTTAGAATCTGAGAATGCTTTGTGAACTCGGGGCACAGTGTTATCTATCTATATAAGTGTATGGTAAGATGGAATGTCTTAACCATTATTCTGTAATAAAAGGCAACTATATATTATTTGCCCTAAAACATTTATCCGAATAAATCAATCTCAAAGTATACCTAAATTATGCCCATCTATGTTTCACATTCCTTTCCTTCAATTTTATACTGCCATCTTTATTTCTTAGTACCGGTAACCATTTTTCAACTTCCCAAGGATAACTGATTTATATCCAGGAACATCAAGGCCAAAATAGTATCAAACTTACGTTTTTATTTAATTGTCCATTTTGTCAAAAGAGAGTAATTTAGATGTATTCATAAGATTTTTACTGTCTGTATATTTTTGAAATTTACGTTTTCATGTTATAAGGATTTATTTGATTTAATTATTTGAAGTTGTAAAGATTAATTTGGTTTAATTTTTTAATTTATAACATTTTTTTTCATTTTGAATATAATTATGTTTTGAAGTTATAATGCTTTATTTGATTTAATTAAATGTAATTTATGTTTTGAAGTTATAAGGACTAATTTGATGTAATTTACCTAACTGTTATGTTGTTAATAATTGTTGTTTATGTAAATTCACAAAAGGATTGCTACAGCCATGGTCATATTGTGTCTTATGTCCATTCGTTTATTTGTTCAAACATTCCCTTAAAATATAAATACATACACCTGTAGATGTATGATATAATTCCATTTATAGCCAATGTCAAATGAAAAAACATTTGTGGTTGCCTAAGAAACCTAAGAATCGCCCGAACATGTCAAATGAAAAAAAAACAACAAACAAATCCAAACATTTATCAAGGCCTAAGAAACGCCCGAACATACTCAATATTTATAAACATTTGTGGATAGACCTATGGGCATCGTCACAAACTGACACTGGATCTCAGATAATACGTCCAAGTTTAATAATATCAAACCCAGTCTTCCCAACATTGTGCAGTTGATTTTACCCTTACATTAAATGTAGCGTTTTATTGGCAAGGATAGCGACGAGTGCAACAGTTACCAAACGACTGAATTCAATGAATAAAATAAAGTACGAACCAAGTACGAACAAAATTCAAAGTCCTAAAAAAACCTTATAGGCAAAATAGTGTATTCAAGCAAAATGTAACTTGGCTGGTTGCAATATCTGGCTTGATGTATCTTACTTTACTTTTTCCACACCTGTCGGAAAGATGAGATACGATGTAAAGTAACAATACCTAAAGATTGGCCGTATGTCAACCTTTACTAAATTGAGTTACAAGTTACATACATGTACATTGATTGCCCTCATCGTTACTGCATCCGATAGAAAATTGCATTCTTAGACTTTACAGCCTTTGAAGAACATTTAATCCGAAGGTGATGGTCTAACTTTAACAAATCATAGCTTTCATTCTCCATCAATGTTTGTAAATCTTGTAGTTTAGAATTATTAAAACTTGATTATTCAATTTGACTTTTAGTATTTCAAGACTGCACTAATTACTTAAAATATATTTTGTGTAATACAAATAAAGTTAAGTCACATGCTCAACTGGAACAGTCTCCAAACATGCAGTATTTGAAATATGAATTATTATTTTTTGTGCAGAGACTGTTCCATATGAGAATGGTTAGATCTATATAAAGGCAACCATTACGGTGCGTGTGTTCTCATAATATTACAACTGAATTTCTTGACGTTGGCGCTTTTTTTCTCCAGTGGTTTATTAAACGTAGATAAACCCTTTGTGTTGAGCTTATATCAAATTTAGGTAATGCGGAAATATGTTTGTTGTTTTTCTGTATTGTTCTCCCAGATGTCTTTTTTGCTAGTTTTGGGGACAATATACCCACCGTATGACTTTCTATTTAACGCTGATCTTACTTACTTAACCAGGGAGACATTTTTATTCCCCACCGATATTACTTCCTGAACTATTTAATTCCTTTGTAGCCAATACTTTTTAGTTTTTCATTTTATTCATTAATTGTATTACAGTAGAACTTGTATTAAGCAAGCTCCGATGTGGAATTTAAAAATGCGTGCTTAACGGAGGTGCGCTACTCTGAGGCAAGTGTTCGCTGAGTGGGAGTGCACGCCCGAGCAAGTTCTACTGTACTTGGAAATTTCAAGACGAAGGTTACGTAACATTCAATTTGGCAAGCTATGCTTTCTTAAAAGCAATGCTCTCAAATATTGAAAATAGGACAAGGCCTGTGACCTTGGATAATCATCCGTAAATTTGGCGAGTACATTATACGCCATAGCAACCCAGGTCATTGATCTTGTCCGTTTTTGTACATTAACATACTGGTCGTATATTCTCTTCACCCTGGTCTGTCTGTCCGCATGTGTGATTTCGATCATTACATCATTAGTGTCTGGTAAGAAGAAATCACACTGCGACTGTACGGACGTCTTCGCCTGGCAACCTATCTTTCAAAGTAGACAGGGTTATTGAAGAGGATTCTAAATTACTATAATAACAAAGTTAATAACTTACAGTAAATAGTTTTGTAATATTGCACTTTAAATAATAGATCAGTTCTATTTTTATAGCATATTTGTGTTGATTATAAAATTGTGTAATAAATAAGTTTTTCGTCAGTTATTTAAGTGTTTTATGGTTTTATTTATAACTATGGATAAGCCGCACGCCACGTTCTTTTTTTTTAACAGACCCATTTTCGAACGATCGGGGAGTGGGGGCTGGTTAGCCTGTCATTGAGTCAACTGGCGTGGTTTCGAATCTCCGGTTGTACGTGACAAGGAGTAGGGTTACCTGTCCAACCTCGTGTGTTTTCTCCAGGTCCTCCCAGTGCTAAAGATCCCGGATGGTTGGATGGTAGAACGGTTAGCACGTCGGACTGTATCATAAAGCCTGTCATTCAGTCAATTGGCGTGGTTTCGACTCCCCGGTTGTACGTGACAAGGAGTAGAGTTGCCTGTCCAACCTGGGTGGTTTTCTCCAGGTTCTCCGGTTTCCTCCCACTGCTAAAGACCCCTACGCGCAAGCGAATTATTGAAATACAATTAAACCATGTTAGTCCCGAAACGACCTAGTTTGTGTTGAGTGGACATTAAATCCAATCTCTCCCTCTCTCGCCCCTCTCATTTCATTTCAAAGAAGCCCCTTGTCAGTTTGAGAATAAGTCAGAGTTATCAACCTTTTTGAAATGCATCTTGGAAACTTCAGAGGTTTATAAGTTATTATCCGATTGACTGTAGGACGTTAAACTCCACAAAATGTTAATACTGTTTCACACATGGTTATGCCAACACCACTTGCAGAATACGAACGGAACTTTTTAAAAGGGTTCTTCTATTTCCTATTGATAGCCTTATATTGCAGCCTACAGACCTGACCACACCCTAGCCCTGCATTGTACAGGTACGACCCTACTGTCAGCTCTTCGGCATGATAGACCCAAACGGTCAGACGCACATCATAGGTTAAAATCAGTTTGGTACTAGATTTAATTTGTGGATTAGAATACAATGCCAATAAATAAATATAGATAGCTACAAAAATATTTATAAAATTCCTAAAAGTTTATCTGGTTATTTGCATACCCGGTGAAACCATGCAAAACGCTGTTGGCTTTAAGGGAATTGATTTACTTGGTTGTTCATCTTCTGCCTCTAATGATGTAGTTTTCGGATGAATAGACGCGCGGCTGTGGCATGTGACTGCTGAATTATTTCTGATTTTAGCGTCGACTTCTATTTGGTATTTTCTGGCCATGGCTAACCGTGAAATCAACCGTCGCTCCATTTGGGGTCGCCGTTTAGCAGATATCTTCCTGGATGTCATGAAGGTGTCGATTGCTTTGATGATGACCTCATCGTACATATCACCCATCAGATCTATCTTAGGTAATGCCATTTCTGATTTGTTACCTAGTTGGGATCTAGAGGAGGCCATTGGTCCGTTGCCAGGGTTGGGTTTATCTGGACTCGGATAACGAGGTTCACTACGGGAGCTATACATCGACAATCTGCTAGGAAAGCGGCTCGAAGTAGCTGATGATTTCGATGAACACCTTTTTGGATGTGTTCCATCAGAAGAATATTCTGAGAACTGAACCCGTTTTGGATGATCACGATCTGCTGTAAGCTGCGCTGAAGGAATCCTTATCGCTCTGTCCTTACTCTCTGAAACCGAAAGTTCCAAAGTGATGATACTGTTGGATTTTTTTACGCTTTCTATGGCACTTGGATCCGAATCAAAATCCTGTTCGTAATCGGACAGTCCATAAAACCGCGTGTGTTTCTTTGAATAATCTGATTTTTCACCCGGTGACTTGCCGTTATTTGAACTGTTACAAAGAGGATAAAGATCATTTGTTAACGCTGTTGCTGTATTGCCGTCACTGTCTTTTACCGGTCCGAGACACAGGCCGAGCATAGAGTTCTGTTCTTTGATTATTTTTCTTACCTCTTGGCACCGCCTGGCCTGTCTTTTCTTGTCGTTAATGAACTGTTTCCGCACTTTTATGGCGTGATTACAGGCTTGACTTGTACCATCCAATAGACTAACTTGTACTGGCATTTTGTTTTCAGCCACCACAAAATATACAAAAGGCATATGGGCCGAGGTTTTCGGTTGGTTTATTTCTAGAGGGGGTACATAAGGGATTCCCCCGTCGTTTAAAACCTCAGCCTGTTGTACTTTGTCATCGTCGGCGGCTTGAACGATGTGGGTATTTTCCGAATTTGTGTTTTTTTCCATCCCGTGAATAAAATATAAATATAACTGTTTGGTTTCCTTTTTGACTCCGATAATAGATCCCTGTAATGTCAAAATTGATCACTCACACAAAAATATCACTTAGGTGTCTACTTTAATCAAGCCAACATACCTGTAAAGACAATGTTACATTAAAAGTAATATTAAACTTTAAAGTTTACACGGACGCGACTCTTATTAAGATTTTGGCAATTTTCTAGCTTCCAAATTATTAAACCAGAATTGCCACTAAAGATCGCGTAACAGTCTCAGAAATTCTAAAACGACAATTTTGATTTTTTTTTTCATTTTAGGTTGATTTTTTATGTCCGTAATTGGTGTAAAATTGTACCATCATGCAACAACTCAAAGTACATAAATACAAAATGACTGATCAGTGTTAACCAGCATGGACTTGACCGGGGTAAATTGTAAAAAATAGAGTCTGATTAATTGTTGACAATTTATACTTGTGATCAGGCCTGGAACAACGTGTTTATAGGTAGTCGACAAAATGTCAGGCACTAATGAAATATTAATCTTGTGCCGGACATGTATTAATGATATCAATGACAGGCCCGAAATACACTTTAAACTACATATCAATCCATTTCCCTACCGTCCCTTCTCATTCGAGACACCGTGTTATTATTGGAAGAGAGAGCGGGAGAGAGAGAGAGAGAGAGAACTGGTGTTTAACGTTCACTCGACAAAAACTAACATATGGTACTAACATATGGTTTTAATTCAATAATTCGCAGGCGCGTAGGGGTCTTTAGCAGTGGGAGGAAACCGGAGTGCCCGGAGGAAACCCACGAGGTTGAGAAGGCGCCCCTATCTCCATGTCACATACGCTCACATCAGGGCTCGAAACCACAGCCGCAAGTCAAAGGTGACCGGCCAGCTAGAGGTCGAAGCGCGCCACTCTAGACCACTAGCCGACCTTTAGCAGTGGGAGGAAACCGGAGGACCCGTAGAAAACCCACGAGATTGAACAGACGATCCTACTCCTTGTCACGTACAATTGGGGATTCGAAACAACGCCAGTTGACTCAATGAAGGCTTTATGATACAGCGAGCGCGTTCTAACCCCCCCCCCCCCCCAATTGGAAGAGAGGGGATATTTCGCAAAAGAATCATTTACCTTAAATGTATATGCTGTTTATCACCATTTCTCTGGAGACTCTGTGTAAATAAAATCCATTGGTTTGTAAACGATATTGTGTACCCGTGTCACCAACTGAACAGGTCGAGGGCAAACTGGATTAATTAAGATTGGTATTTGGATTAAGAGGATTGATATAGTGAAGTAGAGGATTAATGTATTATATAATTTATAGTCCATTGATTAAGTATTATTGTTACGTGTGGTTATTGTGAGCTTTTTTTTCTTTCATATTTCTCATGTATAAAATTAGTTAATATCCTATTGTATGTTACAAGATTTCGACATACGTTCGTACAGGGAGGTACCAAATTGGTTGATATAACATTTCACATATAAACATATAGTATTTAATGCACGGAAGAAAACTCGATTTTCCCATTACAAAATGTATGTCTTTTTGTTGGGATTTAGTTACCACTTACTTGGCAGTCAGGATATATCTATATCGGGACTCAATATGATATAATTTGTTTTTCAACAATTCTCATGCGCACAAGGTTTGTGTCACCCACATGAGAACCAGGAGATACATCCCATACTCCTCGCCTCGACACCTGTTTTTTAAATTTGTTCACATTCATTGCTATTCTTTACTGAAGGTACAAACATATTTTTAATCACGTTTTACACATACTTTGTGATAATTATCCGCCACTATTCGTTCCATAGATAATATTAGTAGACCAGTTTTTCTCTTTTTTATACGGGGTTTCCCCTATTTTCTCAGGGTGTCAAAATGTATGTAATAGCTTTATTAAATCAAAACGTTCCAAAACGATCCGAAACATTCAGTCTATATCCATATACACTTATTAAGCTATTCCTTTATGAGACATGAAAGACTAGGCATCTGCTATCACCAATCTTCTGAATCATCCAGTGCATTGATTTCTTTGAACCTGCTCTAATCACGGGTAACAATAAATCAGTCCAGTTTTAACGCTATTTAATAAAAAAGTTACAAACTCATCTTTGTGGATGGAGTGCATTCAGGTGAAAAAATCATTACTATACCAGCAACAATAATTTTGAAGATGGCGGCCCCAATAAACACCGATGAGAACGGAAGAGAGTAAGGTTGTTTGTGAATATATTAACAATTTTGAATTAACACTTTTTCTAGTAACTATGAGTACTCTTGACGACCGATTAGTTGCATGTGTCTACTATGTTTTGTGGTAGACTACTCGAAACAATCGACACAAGCGTACTGCTATCAGATCGAACCCCGTGATAGGGATATTTTTAGGTTGAAATCTCGAGGTAACTGTTTTATTATGTAACATCATAAAACGACAGTTGCTCTGTTAGTGCACCTACGGTGGGGACAGGAACCGATAGATAACTAATCAGAAACACCAAGTGTAGCAATGGTAAATGAACTGACAATATCATTGCTACTGGAATATGGCATTGATGCTGATTGTTCGTTACTGGGGTTTAACGCCCACTGGTCAATAATCTTGTTCTTACAGGGCCGGCGGAAGCAATTCTTGATTGGGGGGTGGGGGGTCCATATAGGTCGTTATATGCGAGGGTCCAGGGGCTGCAATAACCTGGAGAAAAGAGTACTTGCGGCCAAATTATTAGGGGGCTAAAGCCCCCCCCCCCTTAGCCCCCTACTTCTACTACTATCCTGGATTTTAACGTCTGCTACCACATAAGTGATATCGCAGACTAAAAAGACCCCCCCCCCTACTCCATCAGGCCTGTCTTTACTCCACCGGGCCTGTCTTATATACTACGACAGCATATGGCAGGCAGACCTCACCAAAAAGTACGTCGTGCGATACGATTTACTGCTCGAAACCCACGAGTAGATTAAGAGCTTGAGGATCACCATATACAAAAATTGTATGTAATGTTCACTCCGCTGAAACCCAAGCAATCTGTCATATTAATCCGACTACCTAAACATACATTATATTGAGGGTCTTTCTTTAGGCTCGAAATGTTATATAAATTTTTAATAAGACATTTTAATGCCTAATTAATAATTTATATCGTGGTCTTGATAAGCCATCGGATGGCTTCAATATTTAGTAGATTTGTTTTGTGGTTGATGAAATAACCGTAAAAATAGACAATCGAGACTTTTATCATTGTAGAAAATCGGCAATAGCTTTGCTTAGAACTAAGTAATTTGACTGAAATTTCAGCAAATTCTCTTTTCATTATCTCTTTATCAAATCTTACCTAAACCCACTTTACATGCATTATTTAATACAATTATGATAAATGATTTCTTTTGTGTATTTTTTTAAAACAGTTATTGTTTGTGTTTGTATGTTTTACAAATAACGTAGACACCGTGTTTATGCTTACAGCCATATAAGTGCACCAAGGTAACCATGGTTTGCTTCTGTGGGAAAATTAAAATTAAAACTTGTTATGGTTCAATGAAAATCCACTCCCTTAAGTCAAGTGAACAGAGATCAGTCGTTATCAAAAAATAAATAAATAAATACTAAATAAAAAAAAAAAAAAAATTTTTTTTTAAATTGAAATAAACGACTGCTCTTTATATTAAAAATTTATCAACAAAATAAAATAAAAAGAAATTCAAGTGAATTGGCTGCTTTAATAAAAAATAATGTGTAAACGTGAGAAACAAGGTCCAGGTATTTCACAGTCAAACCCATAAAACGTAAACTAACAATTACACTCTTTATATTTACTGCTATTTTTCATTTACTTAATCATACTACAAAGTTATGTCCCTATTACTTAAATGAAATAGTAAAAACGATCTACTTTTCTGCACCATCCAGGCTAAAGATGCAGTGTCAATGAGAGATAGAGAGTTTTGATATTGAACAGAGCCTTGGTACTCATTTGAAATGCATAACTTGCTTACTCATTCAGACAAAATGAATAAATTAATTACCACCGTTACCCTCATCGAAGTATACATACCAGATTTAGTGTGGGTCTGCGTCTACCTTAGGTACCCACTCAATGGCATTTCAGTCATGAATTTGTGGATAAGCTCGATATTGAATGTCTGTTGTAGGAAATAATAGACCCAATTGAATGCCTGTAGTTGGAAAAAACCAGCAGTTCCCAACAATCATTTACCTATTATCAAGTGGTCCCCCCTGTTAGGGAAAGTTGTCTGATTTATGGGAAGACAAACAAGGTGATGTTAGCTCCTTTTTGAAGCCGATGACATGTCACGAACAGAAAAAATACAGCCTACAGCAAACTTTTTAACAAACTTTACCGTCACTCCAAAAAGAAAGCACTTCACATTAGCAGCTGGCCTTACAATATTTATATATATAATATTGTTACAGAAGAATCGATTCCGTCGCGAAGTTAAAAAAAAAAGGCGAGTGCCCAATTTATCTTTATTTGACATAATTAATTAGTAGAGAAATGAAGACTGGAGGACTTATTTATGTTCCTGAATTCATGAACCAAGACAACGTTTCGCCAGCAATATCCTAAACAATTATCTTATTGTAATTGGTATCCATTATTGGATATACATGAAATGAAATGAAGTGGGGTTTAACCACCTACATGTCTACTTTGACTTGATTGATGAAGACGGAGCGTGAATGGACAAGGATAGGTAGAATTTATGGTTTCCAAACTAATAGTGTACTTCAAGATGTGTACCCGTTTTATAATAGCTTATCAATTTTAAAAACGTCAGTTGATTCTGTGTCATTAAACGCTAGTATGAAAATTCGGTCATAAAATCGACTGTATTATGTTCTGTTCATACAAACGTTATTTTGTCATCGGCACAAAGACAGAGCTCGAACAAAATTACAGCATCGCTTACCTTTCAACGGCACTTATTGAACCATTACTTGTGGACCATGGATCGGGGATGTCGTATCAAGAACCATTCACCAAAGCAAACAATCAACCAAAACAATAGTAATACTTTTGTGGCGAATACTAGCGTTACATCATGACCAAACCTTTATCACCAAGACACAAAATATAATCCCGGGTGAGATTAAACTGTTATGCTGCTGTTGCTTCTGGCGTTATTGAATTATATGTGAACGAGTTTCACGAAGAAGAAACCATTCCAAACATTATTATGTTAACGGTAACACCATCGCATGTATCTTTTTCATTGGTGACGTCAAATTCGGTATCTTCAGCGTGGCTAGATCCACTGAAACTAACACACGTTCGTACATCAGGCACTGGAACGAACGCCTCCATTATCGGTAACCCCAAGGTCAATATCATTTTTATCCGCGCTACAATCAATGAAGGAAGGGCGTGGAGAGTTAGTACCGTCTAGTTTGAGGAATGTTTTTGATGAATATAACGACAAAGAAGTATTTATCTCATCATCTTCAAAAATTTACGCATCGAAAAGAAATCACCCGTAACAATGATTTAAAAACTCCATTAACAGAGGCATCAGTTAGTCGTTTTACTTACAAAAAGAATCGTGAACCCGAATGGTCTAATCAGATAAGCCATTTCTTTCATTCTTTGTACACATTTGTAACTGAACAGTCCGACATTCGGGACTGATAACTTTTCCTAGCCCTTTCATGATAATTCTGATGATTGCAAAATCTGAACCGCTATAGACCATGGGTATATTTGATTTTGTTTTCTAATCTTCCAAGGTTCAAATGTATTTAATTGTTTTCGCACAAATTCCGACATTGACATTTAGAAACACACGTTGAGAGTTGTGCTTGACCATACAACAATCCATCCACCAAGCTTCCGTTAGCTAACGTGATGACGGAATGATGGAGATGATCAAAACTAACAACATGTCACCATTTTCATAACAACCGATCACATCACTTTCGCTTTAAAAAAAAGTCAATCAAAGGTCGGATTTGGCCTCGATGCTAAAATGTCCCTGCTATATGGTGGCTAGGTGTAGCGGGTCGAGGGAGAGGCCACGTGAATACCCATCATTATCTAGATACAAAAGCCGATTTTCCACTAGGCGAATTTTTCCGCGTGAAGCAAATGTTTTCGCAGCGAAAGATTTCGAGCAAGCCCGTTTGCGATTGTTTCGATCAGTCTTTGTTTCATAGCAGAATTGGCGCGAATGGTTTCCTTCCTGAACTTCCACAATGGTTGCTGAGGTTAATCTGAGATATTTACTCTTGTTAAAAGTAAGATTGATTAACATTTTACTCAATCTTAACTTTAACAAGAGTAAATATCGCAGATTAAAAGCAGCAGCCATTGTGGGAGTTCAGGAAGGAAACCTTTCGTGTCATTTTACTGCTACGAGAATGGGGTGACCTTGGCCTCGTGAGTTGTATTTTAACACGTGAGAGTTTACCGAATTCTGATCGGATTGCTCCTTTTTTCGCGGCTGGAAAGTAGAAACCGTTCGAACTCACTTTTTCGCCGAAAAAAAAGCCAGCGAAAAGTGTGGCGACGCCTGAAATTATACTGCGCATGCCTGTACTCGAAAAAATTCGCTTCGCGCGAAAAAATTCGCCTAGTGGAAAACCGGCTTTAGAAGCATACTATTCGCCAACTAATGCTATGGACAGACGAGCGTATTTTTCGCCCGATCGCGGCAATTGGAATTCGCCAGCGATATTTTACGTATGTCGATCAAGTAACTTGTCGATCATGTGACTTGTACAAAATGGCAACCATTTTGAGATCATTTGATATCTAAGATGTCGATGTCCCCCACTTAAGAAGCCATGTAATAATAAAGATTGTGTGTGTTTTTTTAAAGACGTAAACGAGAAAGAAGGGGGTTGAGCAGCAGGAGGAGGGGGAGGAACAGTAGCAACAACAGATGCGAGAGATAGAAAATATGAACAACATAATGCTAGGTCTTGGCTGTGGTTTAACTGCTTGTATAATGATAATAACAACATGTATCTGTTTCTGTCACCTACTAGCTGTCTCAACAAGGTTCATCCATTGTTAATGCATGTTATACAGTCCAGGACGCGAAAGGCAACTTCCAGTTTTGTAGGCGGGAATTCGCGATATGAGAAGTATGGAAGACGGGTAGGCTGACTACATTTAGGATGTTTCACGATGTATAGTATCCACCCATGATGAGACCTCCGCGTATACAAATATATATGAAAAAAAACCTTGCCACTTTACATTTGGGCAGGTCCATCGAGAGGGTTTGGGGTGGCTAGTCAGCCGAAGTAAGGACCATTAAAAGAATTAATATGATCAATAAAATGATTCGTTTTTCTTTATATAACGCAAAAGATCGATAATTACAAATTATAAATTGATCCAAATATACATTGTATTTATGAGATTTCGCACATGAATGGTTTTGGACTTCATCCGGGTGCATTCTTGGGGGTCTAGCAGAAATTGTCATTCTCATAGGCTAGTCCAAAGTTTGTTATCTCAAGTTTGTATATTAAAAAAAACTATATTGTCTTTTTAAACGCCTTGGAATTATAATACCTACATTTGTTCTCAAACTATCTGTGCTCAATCTCACACAGGTTTGGGGGCGAGGATTGTTAGGTGTTGAATTGCGGTGAAGAGCGTCCAGTCATATGAAAATAGAATTACCATTAAAATGAATTGTTCGTGGTCTGCACCCTGACATCACTAGTTATGTTATCTCCCTTACATCGATGTCTCTTTCTCGCCGTCTTGATTTACGCAACTGCTTTAAAGCCCCAATACCACTCTTGTTGTAACTGAATAATATTTTCCAATCTTTATTCTGGTCAACAATTTGTACTATTTTACAATATTTCAATTCAAAAATGATACAAATTTCATCTTAACACAACTAATTTTAAAAATTAGAAAAATTCAACTACATGCCGTAACATGGTTTGAAAAGCCTTACGTAAGCACTTTCAAATGCATCTTGGATTTAAACATATTTTCGAGCCCTCTGGACAAGTAAGATAGGTTGTAATGGATAATTTACACAACAGGTAGGACCCTTAAACATCTTGTAGTTAGAATAAGCCAGCAAGAGTGTTATTGTCCCTTTTAAATGGTCAAACATCAGGGGCCTGTTTCACAAAATTTTAAACTTAGATCAAATCCAAATTTTGATCATTTGATTGGATAATATTAGATTGGTTTTAGTGCTTAGTCAATCAAAATGAAGTATCTATTATACTTAAATTTAGATGTTATCTTTAGTTAAGATTTCGAGAAACTGGGCCCCGGACGTTTTGTGTTATTGGGTTTAGCGAGGCCAATAGCACGGCAAAATATATTTCACTGTGGCACAATCTGATTAAAATAGAAATCTACATGTATTTTTCGTTTCGTTATTTTATACTTTCGATGGCTTACACTACGCCCCAGTGTAGTAAAGACAAGTAAAACGAAATTTTGAACTATGAAAAACGAAATGAAATACAATCTATGTTTAATCAGATTGACTGTGACATAATGCAATGTTTTATGATCTCTTGTTATCTTAAAGGGACAGTCCCGATAAAAACAGAGTCTCAAAATTTAAAGTCCGAGTATTTGTGAAATTTATGGACCAAAATATAAAAGCATGGCGTATTTACATTGTCTGAAAATTTCAGCTGAAAATATTGAGTCGTTTGGACGTGAACGTCAACACTGCTTATCCGGACACGTAACCCTTTTAAGATTTCGGGTCATTTTTCTCATTGGGTGACCTGATAATCGATTTACGTTTCTTGAGAGGTCTATACAGTTAATGACCCATGTACTGTACTTGATAACAAAAGGTCAATTTCATCTACATATTATTTTTATAGAAAAAAGTCTGGTTTTATCCAGATACTGTAAAATACAAAGGTCTCCATTTCCAGACTGTCAGGTTTAAGTTATTTACAAGCGTATAACAAATATCGAGTTAGTTGATCGGCCTTAGATAATGGATTTTAAATGATTTTAACACAAAATTAAGCAGTTTTATTCCAAAAAAAGTTATCGGGATTGACCCTTTAAGTTCAGGAAATTTCTTATCCTCTTGATGCTATGTAGTTACCTAGATTAGTACAAAAAAATGGTTTATAGTGGTTCTGAGCGGGGGGGGGGGGAGCATGCCCGGGAGAAGGGAGGGGGCAGCTTTGTTGAAAGCAGTACATACATGTACTATCAAGATTAATTATGAAATTAGGCGCCCCTGTATGGTACATATAAGTGGATTTTTTCTTCAT
This sequence comes from Patella pellucida, assembly GCA_917208275.1. Classification (NCBI taxonomy): domain Eukaryota; kingdom Metazoa; phylum Mollusca; class Gastropoda; family Patellidae; genus Patella; species Patella pellucida. The sequence goes on along the minus strand of OU795040.1, from coordinate 59,196,086 downwards.
CTAAGGGCGGAAATCGACCTTAAAGGCATATCAGGTCAGATTATTTACATTATGTTACATGGTGTTATTTACTTAAAGATGCCTTCCCACAAAAGTATTTATCGGATGGTTATTTCCAATAAAGGTATGGCAAAGTAGAAACATCCAATCGTACTAGACCGGCTTCCCCGAAAAACGCCCATTGATCGTTTACAGGATTTGGAGAAAACCCACAAGGTTGGATAGGCGACGCTACTCCTTGTCACGTAAAACCTGGAAACCACTGAAATACCATATGATACAGCAGCGCGCTTGTGCTAACACTTCGGCCACCTGGACGATTTGAAGCAAAGTTTTAATAGAGTAATTAGTTTGGATATGTTTTAGTCAAAATATATCACCAAATCACCCAGTTTGTACGCGGGAGGTATCTTTAAAGTACAGCCGGCTTCGGAAAAAAATGAGACGAAGAAATGGATAGCCCTGCCGAAACAGATAGCAAAATTATTACTATTTTATATGTTTATGACACATAAATATGGCGGTTTGACATTAATAAAAACAAACATAAAATTAAATGGGTCTAATTTATGTTATAATGGATAAACTTGTTTTTAGATAAAGGGACCTTTGATTTTGTTTGGTATTTGACCGTTATTCTGGTATAACTCTAGTTGTTTTCTTTATCATTTTGTCATGTCCGGTTCCACCCTGTCAAGTTGTTCGGATGGAACGAAAAACCGAGGTCCCTGGTACACATTGGCGTGCACGTAAAAGACCCATTGGCAGTTGGAATTCGATATAAGTGTAGACCGTAGTGCCGCTGCCCGGGCAACATTTCCCGCATAGCACACTGTATGGTGTTTGCCCGTCTTAATTAGCCCAATTTAGGAGCAAAACAATAGGATTTTAACTCCACTTAATTTCATTTCATTTCATTTTCCACTCTGTCATGGGTAAGACCTAAGCCATTGTCTTCCATTCGGCTACGACAAAACATGACATATTATGCCAAATGTACCCCGATAGTAGCAATTCAATCGCACCCACTGTCAGTTGGCAAACACAACGTGGTGACAAAAACTGACACGTCGCTTAGGACCGAGGTTTAACCTAATTTCAACATATAATACAGTTAAAACAAAAAGTGTAAGCTATGCGAAGTTTCCAATTTAATGTTCTGGAAAGAGTACGCATAACTAAATCGTACACGATACACGTCACGATGGACTTTCATTTTAGAAGGCGAAGACATCTCATTTCATTTGTCTACCCCAAAAATAAGTCGGCAAAGATCCGGAAAAATATGGTTCAACCTATTATATGGATTATTGTGATATTTAGTAATATTAGAGGTAGGTATTATAACTCCGAGAGTAAAGTATAAGGTTTGTTATTATATTTAGTAATTTGAGTAACAGAGGTGAGATAAGTAAAGTGAATTATAAACAAATAACAATAGAATATTCTATGCAGAGCGAGCAGGAATGTCTATATACGGGATTAGACGGTTTATCATGGTATATTATTAATATGCAAATGAGGATATTCACCAAGTTTTAGGGCGGACAATGAAAACGAGTATAAATATGATTAGATAATAATATGTTGTATATGTGGGGTGTTTAGGGGAACATGGAAGGTATTATGTGTAGATTACATTGAAGGTGTAAATTATCATGAAGGTGTCATAAAACACAGAATTTAATTGAAGATAAAGATCATATTCTATTGACTGACATACGACGCCATCATATGATGATAAAATAAAAGGGAATTAAACCAGTTTTAACAGACATACCAACATAAAAAAAAATATGCAGGAATTCGGCATAAAATATAAATTGTTAGCAGCCTTTGTTCCGTTTTAGAGAACGTGAGGGGAAAATTCAGCTTAACGCCTATTTCTCAAAACGACTTCAGTTTGGAAGAACAAATATAAGTTCAAATAAGCTTACTCTTCCGGACACCTGTTACCACTGTTTGTCGTGTATTTTGTACACGGTGAACAGTCCATATTATGCTGATTACACTATTTTGCCATATTACACTATTTTGCCTATACCGTTTTTTTAGGACTAAGAATTTTGTCTGATGGTTTGGATTGTTCGTACTTGGTTTTATTTTATTGTTAAGGCATACAGATATTCAATAGAAAAGATAAGAATCTAGACAACCCCGCCCTCCCCACCACCCCACGTCACTTGTATTATTGTGCGATTTCGTCTGTATAATTTAACTCTTCCTGGTCATAAGAAATGTCATACTTTCTCCCAACTTAGAGGATAATATAGTGATTTTCCTTTCGTTTTTTTTAAAAAATGGTTTCAATTTTTTTCCACATTAGCTCAAGATAACTCGCTTTTCATTCTAGACAAAAAGATTTGTTTTTACAGATGGTTAACGTATAATTGCATAATAAAATATCAAATGAATTTCCTCCTTCCCTCTTTCCCTAATCTACTCGTATATCAGCAAGAGGAAGGAACAGACAACTAGCATGTATCTGATATCATGGCAATTATTGTAAATACAAAACAACAATGATGATTCGGAATAATTTGATGTGTATAAATCATAATGCTACAAAATTATAGAAGTTTGAATGACATACGTTACAGATTTCACATGGAATTTCAGCATCATTTTGTTGCCTTTATGCCGATGTTATCTGGGCCGAGTGGACTAACTACTTATGTAATAATCTCGAATACCTTCTCATCGTCAGGCAATACGCACTATTTGTCGGGCAGTTGAGGGTACAAGCCTGCTTCCCTCTATGAAGACACTGAGTTTATTCCAATCAAAGAAACACGAAATAGGAACACATATGAAAACTACTAAACAAAATTACCGATATCCCAACCTCTCCCCACCTTATCAATCTCATAAATCTTAGACCGACAAATACATAATATTCCCTTCAAAACGAAGATAAAGTATAAGAAATTAGGTGTAATATAGTACCGTACTGATTTTATTTTTCTAAGTCATTTGGACCATCCACTATAAGAGAGAGTTGAATAAACTCAGTACCCCTGCAAGAAACTCAAGAACTTTTTAAAACATTCCCCGACCATGTCTCTAAATCAAGTTCCATCGTTTTAAGGTAACGGTCACCGGAAGTTCCAAATAATTTATAATAAACTTAGCCTCGGATGCTCTGTATTTGTTTTATGTCCAATCACGCCTCGGGCCTGTAAACATTTGACAGTTGTATTAACCTAATTAAGGCTTTTTTTTTTAGAATTTTAATGGGCTGGAAGGGAGCGATTTAGAAAATCGACACCCGTCTCCACGAGAGAACGCCACATTGCCTAATATTAAAAGATTGAGAATTATAAGATTTTATCTGTTGAGGAGGTCAGTTTACATTAACAAATATAAAACCTAGACTTAGTTTCGCTAGATGGATTTTTGTTACTTTCAATAATAAAATGATTCAAAGTTCAAAAAGGTGAATGTATACCACACCCTACTCTAGCTATACTTTATATAGTTTAATCCAAAAACTAACAATTTAGCAAAATATATATATTTTTTTATATTTCAAGTGGAAAGTTGTTTCCACTCATCTTTGAATAATTGTGTTTGATAGTTGAAGATTTGATTATATTAAAGTACATCAATTATATATCGGGAGGGGGGGGGGGGGCTCAACTTGTATTCTAACTTCAACAATTGAATTTCAACCAATTTTATATTACATAAAACAACATTTGTATCGACATAATATTATTGATTCTCATTCTCGACATAGTACACGAAGGTTAAGAGAGGAAGAGAGATGGGGTTTAACGTCCACTCGAGACAAACTAGGTCATTTCGGGACTAACAAAGGCTTTAATTCATTTCAATAATTCGCGTGCGCGTAGGGGTCTTTAGCAGTGGGATGAAACCGGAGGGACCGGAGAAAACCCACGAGGCTAGACAGGCGACCCTACTTTTTGACAGGCTTTATGATACAGCGCGAATGTGCTAACCATTCTGCCATCCAAACCCAACACGAAGGTTAAACAGATTTATTACTTTCCTTCATCAAATTCCGATAAATTAACGGTGTACATGATAATTCTAGTCAATATCAAGTTAAGTTGAATGTTCGACTATTACATTTAGTTCACACCGGCTTTAAATACCCCTCACCATTCCTGGGGTGGGTTGGGATGGGTTGGTGACCTCACGTGCAAGCAAATTATTGAAATGGAAATTGAACAATATTTTACCACCCCCCCCCCTCTCTTTCTCTCTCCCTCTCATTTCATTAGCCCAGATGGTGTAGAAAAGTAAGACTCACTTTCAATTTTTATGTTACTCTCCTCGGCTTTGTTTGAGAGTGTGTAAAGTGAAATTGGTTATGAACAGCCCTGCGAATCATGGTATGGAAACATGACAACATTTCATTGCCAAGCATAGCTTCTACCAATCTACATGTATGATTCCGTAGTATTGAACGGAATCCTTGTAGTATATTTTCTCTATAATTTTTTGGTTTCAATCACACGATCACACACGATCACAAACACAATTATCTATAAGTACTTACTCACATTTATCAATTTATCATGCGAAGATTAGTGATGACAAATATAAATATGTAAATACTTATATCTTACAGCAATTTAATTGGAAAAACAAACACATAACAAACCAAAATCAAAGAAAGACAAAACCAAAATGATTTTTATTTAAACGTAAATCGATAAATGTTAAGTGTTGCTTTGACTACCCAAATGCGGGCATGCCTTATCAACCGGTACTGTCGAAACGGAACTGATGTCGGGTTATCTGTCTTTCAAAATTAATACAAATTCCAAGAAAGTACCGAATTTAAATGTATAAATATGTAAATAAAAAAGCGGTGATAGATGAAATAATCAAGTAGCATAGTAAATGTGATATTTATTTACATGCACAAATCCCTCTGTAAATCTTAACATCATCATTTTCACACTCAATAGATCACAGATGACCCATTCACGGCATCATAAATTTATTATAATCAACATAGAGATTATGTTGCCGGGTAACGCCTCTGTTTTAAGCATGACATCTTGTTATTGTGCCAGTGCATATATTTAATGATTACATGCATTTCTTATGGCAGATTCCTTTATTTATACGGACAATGTCCTGTTGGTGATTAATTGTTTTATTAATGTGATACTATTGTTTTTATTTTATTGTATTAAAGGCCCAATAGTAACACTCTCGTTGTAACTGAATAATATGTCCCCATCATTATTCTGGTCAACAAATTGTACTTTTTTTTACAATATTTCAATTAAATTTCATCTTAACACACCGAATTAAAAAAAAAAGAAAAATTCAACTACATGGTTTGAAAAGCTGTACGTAGAACTTTTCAAATGTGACTTGGATTTTAACACATTTTTTAAAATCCTCTTGACAAGTAAAATATGATGTAATGGATAATTTACACAACAGGTCGGACACTGTAACATCTAGTTGTTACAATTAGAGTATTTTTTTCTGGACCTGTCAAGCCAGCAAGAGTGTTATTGTCCCTTTAAAGGGATTATAATTACAACATATATATCAATATGCATTATATCGACTGATTTCATTAAGTTTCTAAAACTAACAGGACTCTGAGCCGGATTATGGCATGAATTGTACGAGCTTCGGGGATATCCGCCAGATAGAAAACCTCCAGAGATGAAGTGAACCAACATGTATCTATTTGAACAAAACATGATTCTCTGAGCCGGATTATGGCATGAATTGTAAGAGCTTCGGGGATATCCGCCAGATAGAAAACCTCCAGAGATTAAGTAAACCAACATGTATCTATTTGAACAAAACATGATTCTGTATAGTAAACTAATTGCGACAACAAAACCCAAAGAACCGTATACCAGCGTTGGCTTCTGACTAAGCATTTCCTAGATTATAAGTCCCACTGGGGCCTTGCAGTATCAGAGGCCAAGGACAACAAGTAAAGTAGACATTGAAACCGCATGACATCATTAGAGGTGTTCAGTGAATTTTATCAGATCTAGAAAGCCGAAGAGGATTCGGTGTTAAAGGAGGCAATTCTCAAACTCGATAACATCCACAGTCACCAACACTTATTGGTCATTTTAAATCAACACTGATGTTGTTATCTTACCGTGAATATCCAATATTTCTGACAAAATGAAAATTTAAAAATCCAGAATCCTTTCGGTGCCATTTATAATAAAGCGACTCGATGAACGAAGCTAAACATATACCCCAGGAGATAACTACGGTGTAGACCGGAATAACTAGACGTCAGAGACTGTCATTCGTTTGGGACTCTTCGCGTATTTTGTCGAACATAAGTGATTATAAATTACATTAAAAACAGAAACGATTGAATGTAAATCAGTTTATATACACATTCATATTACATTATTATATGCTTTGCGACCTATAAGTGTCCATTTGTCCATTTCTAGGTGCCAAAGAATAGAGATTTAGCTCCTTTAAATTGAGAAAGAATCACCGTTTGCATGAAGGTTGTCTCATGAAAAGAGACATATTTGCCTACTGATTGTTCCTAATGATGAATTGAAGAATGTGCTCGTATGCCTTTAAAACTCCGTGTAGTCTTTGATTTGGTAAAAGTTGTACTATGATATTAAAACTGGTGGGCCTGTTTCGAGTGAATGTATAGCTGTTCGTTTGGGTCGAAAAACCGAGGTCGCGTGTACACATTAGCGTGCACGTAAAAGAAGTTGCAATTCGTTATAAGGTATATGCAGTAGTGCCGTCGTGCGGACAAAATTTTCCTTCATAGCATACAGTGTGACGTTTCCCCGTCTTCATTAGCTAACCCTAACCCTAATCCAACTCTAGAACAGTAGTACGATAAACACCATTTCCTTTCCCTTTAAAAAACCCTGTACTGTTTGCCTCTTGTTGAGATAAGAGCAAGATAACATAATATAGCGGATTAATTCTAAACCTGCTATTGAGTTATCATGGCCAGGGCGTGATCAAATACACCACTTCAACATCACATATCTTAAATAAATTGATTTTTCTTAAATCCCCCAGATTATGTGAGTTAGAGAATACGGCGAAGTTAAACTCTAATAGAGAAATAACCGAAATCCTAAGGTTATTTATATCCCCGAAGATTATCTGGGGTAAAGAATTGGGAGAGGGTTTATGTGTAACAGAGATTTAAATTGAATAAGATGAAGATATATTTGTGAACGATTTGTATGTGACGGATTACTGGATACCACTCAAACCAGGTAGACAATGTATGAGGGGGTCGACTGGTTTATTGCATTACGGTGCACAAATAGAGATTTGCAGCAAGTACTAAAATGCAACAGGGTTGTTTTTCAGAAGACGTGTGATCTCCTCAGAAGAGGTTATCTACACGGCGTGAGTTTCTGAGAAGGGGTAACCTCCCACCGTGTTTGCACCTACATGGACAGCGATTCAGTTCCTTCTCCCGAGTGCAGTTATAAACAAGAGACTAATTGACGTCCTTTGCCAATCTCTCTATCAGTATCAGTTACCAGTGAAGTGACAAAGGGGGAAGAGAGAAAAAAACGGGGTTTAACGTCCACTCGACACAAACTAAGTAATTTCGGGACTATAACATATGATTTAATTCCATTTCAATAATTTGCTTGCGCGCAGGGGTCTTTATCGGTGAGAGGAAACCGGAGGACCCATAGAAAACCCAAGAGGTTGGACGGCGACCCTACTCCTTGCCACGTACAACCGGGGATTCTAAACCACGTCAGTTGACTTAATGTCAGACTTTATAATACAGCGCGCGCATGCTAACCATTCAGCCATCCAACCACCAGAAAAAGGGAAATTACGCTGGAAAATCCAGACCTCCTGTTTAGCGAGCCAGTGTCTTGCTCACTGAACCACCGTGACTCTTCCGAAAAGGTGTCAGCTACATATATTCACGAGTCATAAAACACGTGTTTTTTGTGAACTCAAAAAGAAGAAAGACCCTCAGATGTAAAGGCTAAGTTGGCAACAATGCCACAAACACGTACGTTTTATATTATTGAGATGATGCGTTTAGGGTTTGTTTGTAACGGCCTCGATCATTGTGTAAGGTTAAAAAATGAAATGCGGTTCAACGTTCGACTGTTATGCTCCTACTGGGCTAATGACAACGGTGGTAGTGGGAAGGGAGCTGTCCCCTCCCTTCTGTGCTTTTGTCACGGGGCGGCAAGGTATAACGCTACAATAGTGTTTACTCTCTCTGATAAAAAAAAGGTAAATAGAAATTACAAAACGTCGTCCTGTTATTGTTAGAGGTAACACAAATGCAGCTTTATCTCCAACGACGATCACATTTCACATTCTCTGTTTGGCGTTCTTTATTCAAGAATCAAGCAGAGATGCATAAATATATTACAGATCTTGATAACGAGGAGTTGGGGATATAATACAGCGATATGATTGTGATATCGCAGTCAACAAGGGTACTTTTAGCTAAAGACAATCCCCAAAATACCATTTTAATATTTTCGGTCATAATTCTCATGTTCTCTCGACGCTTTTTATTATTCTATGGGTAATAATTTATGTAACGCTCCATCTCTCTTTAGTTAATAATGTTTTATTATCATTTTGCCTTACTTCATAATTTATGATGATCACAGGACCGTAGAAGTCGGTCACGCGGAACAATCGTGTTTCGTGCAGAATGGAATGCATGAATACGTGTAAGACATTATAATCATATATAATAATTACATTTTATAGAGATTTTTTATAAGGCTCCATTAAAATCCATGAATCGGGTTTAACCTTTGGCTGGTATATCTTCTTTTAGATTTAATAATAAATGATATCTCTAAAAAGTTATTATTCGTGGGATTAAGTCAACATTTAGCGTGTTATTCATAAGTCATGGGGTAACCGAGAGGTTGTAGTTTTCTAACAAAGGTTCAAATAGTCAACATATGCAAATTTCGTTCGATAAACCAAGACATAATTTAAAAGTGTGCAACTTTGAGGTCTATTTTTGCGAGGTATATATATTTATTACAAAATTCCGAAGGGAGAACTAAACTTTCCGAACTGTTTAAAGATACATTAGTTAAGAGTTTAATAGAGAATTGGCCATTCTTGCTATAACAATTCAAAATTAGATGATAAAAAAAGAAAATATTGAACGATTCATTCAAAGTACTTTGTTATGAACAGAGCTCTCACTGTTGGAAGTTTTGACTAGAAATAAGCATCAACTGTGTCCGCACCGCTTGACAGGCCTATCATCACTAGTTTCTGGTAGTGACATTAGGCCACAGGTCACTAATTATTTACCCATTGACTTTAATGTTAATTCTAGTTTTTTAGACCGGCTCTTACTTTTCCCAAAATTTTCGTTGTGTAAAACGGTTTCTGCAATAGATGGAGCAGCATGTAGCAAACGCTTGCCCAAAAGCATGTATGAGGTTGACCATGACAAAATTGGGATACACAAGCTGGAAGTCGAGACAAATCTAGGGCGCCATCCAGAATATATATTGCCGATCGTTATTTCGCTTAATTAAAGTTGACATAAAGTTCATGTCATACATGTATTTTGATTGTAATTGTTTTTTCTTGTTAAAATTAGGAGCGATTACTTGCCCCCCCCCCCAACTTCCACGCCCACTTGAAATCCACGCCTGGATTCGTCCCCAAGACTTTGAGATTTATGACAGGGGGTTTCGACGTGCCCTTGTGTATAGATATATAGATTAGACAGTTATATCTATATCCGAATTATTAACAGATTTCACGGCGCATGTATATTATATTTTTGGTGCACAATGGTATCCAGTTTTATCGCGAGCAGATAACATTGACAAGGAGTGTGTGCATTAACGAAAGTACATTTTTGGGAAAGATACGTTATACGTTGTTCCACGCCAACGACTGCTGTCATTACAGTGTCACATCTACAAAAGTACATACATGGCGAAGTGTCGACTATTTTATATGTAAAACAATTTGATAATTGGTGGATTATCAAGGTCACGTGCCTTTACACACCTTCGTTTGTCCACGTGGTGCCCTCGAGCTATTAGCAAATTACATTGAAACATAATTTAGCCCAACTGTCATACAAGTTTTTTTTTATTTTACGACTTTAACATCGGTAGTGTAAATACTATCTACATTACGATCGTCAACTGACCACAAAATATTCAAAGTATCTATGAAGTAGGCTAGAGGAGCGGCATTGTCATTTAAAGTATTTGGGTTCTCTATTAAAATTAGGTCAATGGAGGGTTTCAAATTTCAAACATTAGTACAAAAAAGTCGGGGGGTTAAATAGCTGCATTATGATGATACATGTATGTAATATAGTGATTGTTATCCATAGAACTAGGATTATACATTTTGAAGGGAAAGAACCGTTGCTCTGTTGCGTGTATTCTGCTTGGTGTATTTCCTTATATTTTATAAAATGAAATGAGTTTAACGCCCTACTGTCCTGCTCCTAACCCGGGCTAATGAAGACGGGCATACGCCATACAGTGTGCTTCGAGGGAAATTTTGCCCGGACAGCGGCGCTACGGCCTACTCCTATATCGAATCTTTTACGTGAACGCCAATGTGTACACGGGACCTAAGTTTGTCGTCCCATCCGAACGACAAGACACCTTGTCAGGATTTCAGTCCTGCATCACTGACAACGGGAAACTACGCCGGGAAATCTGGATGATCTTTTTCGTTCATTGCAGGGATGGAACACCCGACCCCAGGTAGGCGAGCCAGCGTCTTATCCACTTAGCCACCGTGATCCCCTTATATTGTATAACCTCGTGACGTAAATATCAATCAACAGTGAGTAAAGTGCGGGTTCGCTAACCAGCAGGTCTCGAGTTCGCTCCCGGTTTTGGCCGAGAAAGTTCCTGCGTGGCTTCCCTTATAAGTAGTTTAGGACGGCGTAATGTCTTGTTTTTCGGATGGGACAAAAACCGGATACACATTACAGTGCATGTAAAAAAATACTTCACAGTAATTCGAAAAAAAGAGCAGATCACTGCCCGAGCCAGTTTCCCTGTCTTCATTAGCCCAGTCGGTGCATTAAAGAATGACGTTAAACCGCATTTCATTTATATTTGAACTGAACTAGACTAGCGAACTTGTTGTCCACGTTATATATTATGTCTGCCACCAACCTGCATTGCAACCAGTTTTATCAATGAAATCACATCTAGTATTTAGATTCCTACACATAAAAATCTTTTAAGCTTTACTTGAAAGGATACGTACATGTAGAGCCGTGGGCGATATTTTCAATGTGGCTTTATAACCGTTTCATATGTAGGTCTGCATGCATACCGGTTGTAAAAGTAAACCGTTATCTATAGTGTTATCAGGGGGGTTGGATTGTGCATGCTGTATCATAAGGTCTGTCATTGAGTCAACTGGCGTGGATTTGATTCACCCACAGGGAGTAAGGCTGCCTGTCCAGCATCGTTGATTTTCTCCGGGTCCTCCGGTTTCCTCCCACTGCTAAAGACCCCTACGCACAAGCAAATTATTGAAATGACCTAATATATGTCGGGTGGTCGTTAAACTCACTTCTCTCTCTAAATAATATATAGAATTGTCCATAAATTAATATTGTTAATGGACTGCTGTCGAACAAGAGAGAGAGAGAGAGAGTGAGAGCGAGGGAGAGGTGTGTCTATAGCTGTGAAAGGACACCGGGGGACCCGTATTAAACCCACAATCAAAGATAACCGAGCACCGTATACATATTAATATTTTACGCTGATAATTCCCATTTGGCTGTTATATAATAACACAGTGCCCCGCCCTCTATAATTAATTAAAACATCCGCATATGCAGCGTGACAATGATGCCTCATCAATTTTATTCTAATGGGTAAGATTTATGCATTCAAATTAACTTTAGTTTTAAAAGCTAAACACGCACTCTCCGTTAAAAAACAGCAAACATAAATTGATGTGACTGAAATAACTGAACTTCAAATAACCATGCTTTACATATAGCTTAACCTGTTTTATCACACCTTAAGTTATAGAAATACCTCCTTGCATTACTTAAAATACAACAATTGCAATAGATTACCAAATTACCAAAAATAAACTTCAACTATTTGCATTCATTCATGGTTTAAGCCATTTAAAACTTATTTCCATTAACATAAATGGGTGCGATACGTGGACTAGAATTCTACAATTTAAAAGCTATGGAAAATCGAGTATTACTATGGAAACAATTCCGGTTTAAGATGTAGAGAGAAACGAAAGTGACGAATCACTTTGTGTTGGATGGCCCAGTGTGTTGGTGTGTAAGTGTGTGAGTGGGTGTGGTTGGGTTAAGGGAGACGCGGTATGGGGTAATGCCAGGGGTTTATTTAAACTATAAATAAGTAATTCCAGGACAATACAGGTCGAAAAAGATTTATGAACGTGATTGCCCCGAAGGTCCTTAAATAAAGCGACTAGAAACGTTGTATTATATATATTAAACAGACGAAGTTCATCCAGATTTTCAGGCGCAGTTTCCCCTTGTCAGTGATGCAAGACGGAAGGTCTGAAAGGGACAGCTGTCTAGTTGTTCGGATGGGACGAAAAAACGAGGTCCCGTGTACACATTGGCGTGCATGTAAAATATCCCTTGGCAGTTTGAATTTGATATAAGAAAAGGCTGAAGCACCGCTGGCCGGACAAAATGTCCCTCATCACATTGTATGGCATTTGCCTGTCTTTATTAGCTAAGTTTAGACGCAGAACAGTAGGACGTTAAACCCCATTTCATTTAATTTTATTAAAAAAGCGACTTAAGAATGGTGTTGCGGGAGTATACTTATGTAAACGTTTTTATTAGACCCTGTTCCGAGTATCTGGTTAAGGAACGCTAAGGAGGGGGGAATTATTCCAAACTGTGCTTAGCCTAATAGTCTCCTTTTAGGGAAATCCATCCCTGGATGATGAAATATTCTATCACAAGCCTACTACGTAGTTTGCGTAGATAAGTGTTTGCGTCGCCAAGTAGGACCCCTTTAACACACACATTATCGGACTTCAAACACGACAGCCATGTATGTCTAAAGTGACAGGTGAATTTGGGCGTGACATAAACGACTACCAGTACTCCCATTGGTTAATTTAAAGGTAAATAAAGCAAGTGTATATATAAAGTGTGTTATGTTATTTTTTGCTTTGTGTAGATTCAGTAGTGTAAGACACGCGACGATACATATTCACGTTTTGTTTTCGTTAACATTTAGTTGCTAAAAGCCCTAAAGGATTTTAAGTTTAGTCTAGTGACGACCAATATGGAAGAAGCAACGGGCTTTAAAGTTCCTGCAAGTTTACCAAACTGTACTGAAGCAGCATCCCAGCAAATTCATCCAGGAAGCAGCGACGACTCCCAGTCCACAGATTCAGTCGGCAGCTCTGATTCCAAACGAAGCAAAGTGGTAAAATACAATTTAAGACGAAGTTCAGTGGTAAAACGAATCGAAGTGGAAGAAAAACGTAAACAGCCAAGAGAACAGAAACCGAAAACTAAACCACCTCCTTTAAGTAAATACAGAAGGAAATCAGCGAATGCTCGCGAGAGAACTCGTATGAATGAAATGAATGTTGGATTCGAACGATTGCAAGAAGCTCTACCAGCGCTAGACCCCAGTAAAGTAACCAAACTAACATTATTACGACTTGCTATGAACTACATCAATTCGCTGAGAGAGGTTTTAGGTTACAGCGAAAATAATCCTTTGAGCTTCGAATCAAGTGGTGGATCAACATATAGTAGTTCTTCTGGAGATGAAAATTCGTTCAGTCCAGTTTCGGATTTCATGTTATCTGATGGGTGCACAGACGATTTGATGAACTTAAATTTAGACGAACTTTTACCTTAATACAATTTGTTAATGAACATTTGAAACAAGTGCAATAACACAATGTGCAATGGAAATGTGACTCTTGATTGACTTTGTTCTACCACGAAGGTAGGTTTGGATGTATGAATGGTACCAGCTTCACGGAGTTCATTTGTTAAGTACATAAACGTTTCGTTAGAGATGACCCCGTGGTACTCGAGAATCGAAAATAAGTACATAAGGGTTTATCATTTAAACCAACATCATCTTGTTGTGATCCAATTGTGACTGAATATCATTGTATAAGATTCTAAACCCGGAGACTGATTTTGATGTGATTTCTTTAATGATACTGGGCTCATCCAGGTAAGACAATCGTTAACCATGACGGGGACATGTATAGAGAACTGTGATCGAGATCGCTCTACCTGAACATGGAGAGTCTCACTCTTGCTGATTGTGTGTGGGAACTGGTAGGAATCGGCAGCTCCGACTATACACGATGTCCTCTTAGGGTACAGATTCCAGACTCCAGACTCGCTACGGATATAGTTAACCGCTTAGCAACAAGGTAAGCATCTGTTAGAGATTGTTTTTTTCTACCATTATTATCAGATTGAATTAAGTAGTTTATAGTTATTTTGACACGTCAAATAAAGATATCTCAATTAGCCATTTTATCAAATCAAAGAAACACGTACTTCACTAAAGTTAATTACTCCTTTTATATAAATAAACATCGTTGAGGAGGTCGTTTTAGAAAGAAAAACATGTACAATAAATGTTCAAATATATTCAAGAGAGATCGTTTACATACGTCTTTTATTTATTGTTATATAAATCACCTTTTGAATAGGCCTCTCAAAGCTACTGTTTTATATAAAAGAGGTATTATACCTCACGAAACTCCACATTATCACATGAGTTAAATCTACTATGATCGTATTCAAATGGGGATCCAAAAACAAACAGGTTTCCATTTTGCAAGGAAGAACTAATTAACGGTTTCATGATATGGCCATCACCGATTCTTGCTGATATTTAAAAATAAAATTACTCTAAATTTGTATTGAAACCGACCCTACTTGACAAAAATAACAACAATTACATGAAAGAAGAAAACAGACAAATGGATGCCAATGCATAGTAACACGGCCTATAGTGCGATAGGAATGAAATGAGGGTTTAACGTTCTACGCTTCTGCCCCCTACCTGGGCTAATTGAAGACGGTAGTACGATAAGAAATACTCCAGTAACGAATGGTCCTTCCTGGGTGGTGAAAAACAAATAAATCCAGGAGCTCATTTGGATGCATTGCAATTATTTTGGTGAATATTTTGATTCTCCTGATATTCTTTTGTAAATAGATTTTCCATCTGTTTCAGATTTTACAGTCTGGTGCCAAGTCTTACAACCATGATTCCGACCTATTGTTTATGCTGCCTGATAACATAATGGACAAAGTGATGTTTGATTTTAGAATTGTTAAAGATCATCAAGTTATACGTATATGTTTTAAATCAAGATACGCAAACGATCGTGATGAACATTTTGTGTGGGCAACTGCAATGGGTACATACATAGAGTACTGACACGCAGTTAACACCACACCAGCAACATAGTTCTGAATAGCTTTATGTCGATGCCAGCTACATAATTGGGCATATATATATTTATATATATCTGCATAATGTCATGGTTATGAGTATAATTTAATTGGACCATTCTACGTTTTTGTACATTCGCAGCAAGTTATAATATTTTTGGTTCATTTTTAATTTGGTCAATGAATATGTCATAATATCCCACAAAGTAAAATTTGATGACAACGTCAATGCAGATGTGAATGTGACTTTGCTTAGAAAGGTATGCCTTAGCGGTCCTATGTTCACAAATACGATTCCTTTGAGCCTAACATCCACTTATTCGGATTATGAATATTATATGGGTGTTTTCATTGTATTATTGTAGAATCTGATGTATTTTCATCGACAATTCATTGGCATGCTAATTTTGTGTTGTAAAATTACACGGTCTAGTTATAATTTGTTAAAACTAACATTATGTTGTTGTATTTTCTAAACAATATTTTATTGAATATTAGGATTAGGAAACAGGCAAAGCCTATATAATCCCTCTCCCCAACATTATGTTTAATCACCAAACTTACTAAAACGTCAATGCCAGCCCCCTCCACCCTATTACCTCTATTACCAAGATACTGTTGGTGTCAAATTTTTGAAAGAATAATTTTATCATAACCAAATGATGATTTCGATCAATAATACGTATTGAATTTAACTCTACATGTACATAAAAATAAATATGTTGAATACAAGCTAAATGTGCCAAATAATATAGTATATAGTATTTTATCGCAGGGAATGTTTCTAGCATAATCAAAATCACTTCATATAAATGTATATATTATCATGTAAAATCAAAGTTCAAGTTTATTTTAATATTATATATTAAAGTATTTTTAAATGTATATGTCTTTATTTTGAATTAGAATATCACATATAATTTAATTGTTATTGGTTTGCATTGATTAAAGTCAGGGGCCGAGTGAAGGTTACCCAGTGGCGAGCTTTGCGTCATAGGTTTAGAGCTTTTGCTACACCTGACACACAGTAAACTATAACCTGGTTTCAATGTAGTTTGTAGCGCTATATTCATAAACCCCAACCGGTGGCAAACATATACCGTAGATGTACTCTAGCAGTTTCCACAAAACTGAAACTTTCCCCGCGCTAGGGTATATGTGCCCTTCTCATGCACAATCAGCGACCATGCGCCTCTCAGAGATTTCCTCTACATGTTCCTAACTGATCTACACTCCCCTGTTGAGAGTCCAGAACCAGTCGACTTAGAAACGCGCCTCGAGCAGTGGCTTCTTCGGCTTAGAAATACTCTGTGTGTGTGTGTGTGTGTCATCCAAGGGTGGGAATCCTAGGGAAATATACTATTATATGTGTGAAGGTTACTTCCTTACATTATAGAAATAACCACGTGCCACCCAAGATTAAGATACTGTTAACAATCTACTAGAATTAAAACTGTGATTTTAGTCTTGCAGAATCGAAGGTCTTTATTTTAAGTAGTGAAGTTAAAAAAGGTCTACGATTTGCGTCCCAATGGACACCCCGCAACATCCAGGCTACTGTTCCGTTGTTTAAACGTGTCCTTCCCAATCTCTACATTGCAATTAGAAAGATGCTTATCCCCAAAAAGGGGTGTTGTATCATAAAGCCTGTAAGTGAGTCAACTGGCGTGGTTTCGAACCCCCGGTTGTACATGACAAGGAGTAGGGTCACCTGTCCAACCTTGTGGGTTTTCTCCGGCTCTATCGGTTTCCTCCCACTGCTAAAGAACCCTACGCACAAGCGAATTATGGAAATAAAATTAAACCATATGTTAATCCCGAAATAACTTGGTTTGTGTAGAGTGGACGTTAAACCCAATTTCTCCCTCTCTTTATTCACAATAAGCAGAGACCCAAGCCTACTTTTTTTTCTTTTTGTACTTTAAAGGTTACATAAAACACCTTTCTTTGGCAGAGTTCACTTAAAGAGTTTCATGATGTTAATGTTATTGTTAATTCTAACCCACCACATCAATCTAACTGGGAACCTGAAAGAGAAAAATATCGTTGATGTGCTACAAATTTTTTGTATTTAATTTGGACATTGTGTTGAAATACGGACCAAAGTTTCAGAAATTATGCTATTCATCACGACAATTCACAACTCGGGGTCGCCTTCTTCAATTTATCTTCACGGTGGGGTTACTTAAACAATTTAATTATTTATATACAAACGTAGATAAGTAATCGGGGAGAAAGTTATTCGACTTACACCAGGGGGTGATGGTTTTATAAGAAAATCGTGAGCTCAGTGATTCACAAAGGTTTATAACGATAAGAATTGAGAAAAATAAAATCTCAATTATTTACTTACAATAGAGCAATGTCAAAGCATTCAGACATTTTGTAAAAGTTAACAGTAGAGCGAACGTTTTTCAAGGTAGCTGGTTAATAAAAATGTGAGGCAATCTAAACATGATACAAGTATAAAGGATAAAATTATTGAAGCTTTATTCCCCGAAAGTGCAACAGGGGCACACACTTTAAGGAAAAGAAATTGGGTTTAGGTGTTACTTTTCTGAACCAACCAGGGATATTGCACGCTTGCTCTTATTTTGATTTGTATCTGCCAGGAGATATTTAATGTGCTGTCAGTGGCATTTACGGGACCTCGGTGATTTGTACAATCTAATCGAATAAACGCCTTGATGACGGGCAAGACAACACCAGACTGCAAAATCTTGAAAACTCTCTTCGGTCATCAATGAAATCGATGCCGGGAATTCCCTCTTAGTGAGCCAGAGCTAATGTGGCCCGTCAATAAAGCGCTTGCGAATGTGCAGTTCCCTTTGGAACTATAAATACAGTGGCTTTTATACTTGGCTTTAGCCACTACATAGTTCCCGACGGGCTGGCTTTACAACTAGTATGAAAATAAGGCTTTTCACCATCTCGGTTCTAAGGCTATTTTTTTTAGGGGATCACGGTGGCTAAGTGGATAAGGCGCTGGTTCGCTAGCCTGGAGGTCGAGTGTTCGATCCCTGCATTGGCCGAGAAAGTTCATCTCGATTTTCCGGCGTGATTTCCACTTGTCAGTGATGCAGAAGGAGGGCCTGACAAGGACAGCTGCCTAGTCGTTCGGAGTGCACGTAAAAGATCCCTTGGCAGTTGGAATTCGATATAAGAGTAGGCCGTAGTGCCGCTGCCCGGGAAAAATTTCCCTCATAGCACACTGTTGGCGTATGCCCGTCTTCAATTGGCCCAGGTTAGGTGCTTAAGCGTAGGACGTTAAACCCCATTTCATTCATTCATTCATTCTAAGGCTATTTTAGAATACTTACCGTCTATTTTGCACGGTGATTCTTCTTTGATCACAAAGTTAATCATTTCCTGTCACAACCGACTCAAATTTATAATAATCCAACACTTTTTCATAAAAAAAGCCTTAGAACCGAGATGGTGAAAAGCCTTATTTTCATACTAGTTGTAAAGCCAGCCCGTCGGGAACTATGTAGTGGCTAAAGCCAATTATAAAAGCCACTGTATCTATAGTTCCAAAGGGAACTAGCGAATGTGAGTCTTGAGCTGTGGGTGGAAACCAGAGGACCTTGAGAAAACCCACAAAGTTAGACAGTCGACAGTATGTCCTTGCCACGTACAAGCGGGCAATCGAAACCACGCCACTTGACTCTATGACAGCCGCATTAAACCATTCGTCCACCCGCCCCATATTACCACAAGTCTGTTACATTAAAACAGTAACTTCCGATATGGAAATGTGTCGTTTTGTTTGACACTTCATCCCAATTCAACAACACTCCAACAACTAGAATCTGCTAATCCGATACATCAACAAATCTTCAATGGCAACCCTTATGCTTCTAAAAGCAAGTATTTAGAATACTAATTCCATGAGTTAAATACATTGCCAATTTTTTTACCGGAATATACGAATATCATCGCGTCATTTCCGGAAATTAAACAATAACAGAAACTTATGCTTTTTACATCTTTTTTGTTGCGATTTTATGGGCTTAAATTAGGTGCATTAAATTATTTAATGCTAAAGAAAGAAGGAAAACAAGCGTAAAGTAGTGGCCCAGTCGTTGCGACTGATTGACAAACCTCTCAACTGTAATATTTAAACCTATGTATAAAATTAATCCCGTTTAAATAATTTTGTACATAAAGCGTAAGATTTAAAATTCTTGAATGTAAAGAGAGACAAAACGTTTTGTCAAGTAAAGCAATTTGATATAAAATTGTTATTTTAAGATGGTGAACATGCTTCAGTGAACCCTCGTCATTTCTTTGGTTTAGTAGTGTAACTAAAGCCTAAGCATCTGAAAGGTGATTTTTAATGAGATGGAAATTGATACTTGGCTATATCCAGCTTCGTTGCCCTTTTTTACTCTGTTCAATTTACGTAGCTCAAAAATCTCGTGTATTGCTATAAATGAACTCAAGGCCATCATTGATAATAAAAATGAACTGTATGCTACATGATAAAAATACAAAATAAACGTCCATTTCAAATATTGGTATATTTGCCGAAAAATGACCAGCAAGGGACAAAACTCTGTCTGACTAAGTTCAATCTCAGCAGTCAACGTATTTGTAATAGTTTCGTGTCTGGAATACATATTTGGTTGTAGAGTTATTATTAATACATGTCGTACGTAAAGAGAACAACTCATGTTAGAATAATTATTTTTCGTCATACCTGTCAAAGCAAATGGCATCCAATGTCATCTCCCAGATTAGATTACTGTTAAAGATAATATATTATTTAAATTTTAGATAAAAGGCTGGCACTTCTTGCTATACTAACAATAATAAACAAAGTCACGATTTCCAGTCCTTCACTCGACTGTCTCCGTGTATCGTACATAGTATTAACAGTAACGTTTAAAGAAGATATGTCTAATTGACTCAATATCTTAGTCAACCCATGGACAAAGATTGGCCAACCAACTGACTAAATGAATAAATAACAATTTATATAATATTTGAAGCCAAAAAAGGCTTGCAATATTCAGATTCAGCTCCTACTTAAATCATAGACCAATACCTTTTTGTTAACACTGTCTATTTGGTAATTACCTATATTCACCCATTGCCCCATCCGGAATCTGTCATATATTGACTATGTGTTAAATGCACAGATCATCTTTTGCAAAATTGTAAATTTCTTGCAAAACTACATTATTGTAAAAGTAAAATCTCTTAAAAGGAACATAAGCCCCAGATGGTCCCGGTCCCTTTATTACTTACAAACACATGATGAATTGAAAACTTGTCATCATTCAGCATCCAACACAGGAGATACAAACAAGTCAGTGCCACCTAAACCTTTATATTGGCCCCCGGTTGAATGGAGGTTGAATTCACATTGGTAAATATTCATGGTTTAGAGGCTGAATATAACATAGTTTAGCGGTTGGTTACATGTACTGTGGATAGTTACATGTTTTGAGTATTATACTTCAAGCTTATACATCTCAAAATTTCAGTGGTTAACCTCATTCAAAATTTGAAGCAAAGGCATGACCCCATTTGTTGCTCTGTTTGTAGTGAAAAGCGTTCAGCCCAACGATAATTTTGGAAAAGGTTGGAGCCAAGCGATTAACGCCAAAGTCAATGGGGGAATTAATGGTGGTCTGAATCCGAATCCAAGGCAATGGTTTACTGGTCCCAATTAACATGTTATATATTTGTTAAGTGTGGAGTAAACCGTGGAATTACGCAGTGTTCTGAAAAAAGCCAAAAAAACTCGGAGCGACTTTAAAGGTATACAACAATGCATTCTATTGGGCGTCTGAATTCCAACACGAAATGCCTAGGCATTAAAGCCAAAGGCCGTTCCTTTTGAGATTTTTTTTGTAGGAAATAAAAGCGATCCGCACCTAATTTTTAATCATTTATATAATAATATCACGACCAGTTCGTAATTTTAAGAACCTCAAATGTCTAAAGTTCCCTATTTAAGGAGCAATACTGTGAACTAACACAAAGGATTAGAACCAATTAAATTTTGAGCCCGACCAATCCTAACTTTATGATTGTTTGAATTAAGAATGAAAAAGATGAGCGTTGTCAAATGGCGATCTTTTTTTTTACATCCAAACCATGTACGTTCTAATGTATGTATAAACGAGGAAAATACATACGGAATTTTTGTGAACCTGAACGAGATTTACATAAAATCCCGATTTACATATTCCTGTCATATGTTTTATTGGTTATTAAAATATGTAAAACTTGTTTAATTTTGTCGTCAAACCAGAATTTCACAAACATCTAAAACTACTATAAATACCATAGTATCTTATTGAATGAAATAACTTCACTACCGTATTTGGCGTTTGGCGTTCGAGTGGTCAAACGGATACACTTTAATTCATAATATATGTCATTTGGGCCAGGGGGCGTGGTTCGGATCCCAATTTTGTACTTGACCAGGATTAGAATTTTTTCCCACAAGCAAATTATTAAAATAAAGATATTGTTTCCGAAATTACGTAGGTTTATCGGATCGGCGTTAAACCCGTATTAGTGGTATAGAGGGCCGCGCTTCGGCCTATAGCTGTTCGGTCAACTCTGGCTTGCGGTTGTGGTTTCAATCCCTGGTGTGAGCGAATGTTCTGGTTTACAACCCATTGCTTTTAATTCTTGGGGGAATTCACACAGGAAATACGTATTTTTTTAGGGTTTTGTATACTAATTTTGTAGAAATTAAAAGCCGTATGAAATCTACTGTGTTTCCACTAGAACACACTCACATTCACGTTAAACACATCCCCATCATACATTTACAGTTCGCATCATTCAGAAAAAAGGAAAATTTGAGATATCCGGAAAGGATATATTATGGTCCGGTTTATACGGCGACCTTTTAGTGCTATGCGTCGGTTTATAACATTATCTTGTAATTTACCTCATATGATAAATCCCAAAAGTATGAAAATCCTATTCACCGCACAAAAAAGGTTTACACCACTGAGAAAAGGTTTCCACCGCGGAGAAAAGTTCTACAAAAATGTTTCCACCGCGGAGAAAAGGTTTACAAAAAGGTTTACACCGCGGGTTTTCATGTTTTTTTGGGTTTTTTTTATTTATCGTAGTTTTCATTGCGATTTCTCATATGAGGTATATTACGAAGAAAGGGCATATATCAACACGTGGCTCTAAAAAGTAACCTTAGGTTTACATATTCTAGCCCCCCAAAAATTAAGGACAAAATCCACAATTATTTTTTTTGAATTTTCAAATCGTTTCCGTGGTTATTAAAAAGATTTAACCGTACTATAGTTTACTTAATAAATGTCAAATTTCGTTTTTGAAATTTTCAGATCAAACGCTGATTTCAATGTTTAATATATCTGGAATTTGGAAAAATAATATAAACTGAATATTAACTAAATTAAAACAACTCATACCTTGAGTAAATAAGTTTAGAGGAATTGTAGCAACCTAACGACATTATATGAATAAATGCAACTATATCATTTCTACCGTAATTTCTTGTTTAATGCAGGCGCATGGATTTAAATCGGAGCACAAACGACGCCAACCCCTGAATATAATTCCTTAAAGATTATCACATCATTCACTCTCCTAATTTTTTTATCATGTAAAAATTATAGAACCAAATATATTCCCATGTGCCTAAAAGCAAAACTTGCTGTCCGAATTTACATCGCCGAAAGCGGGATTATTTTGGGCCTACGCTACCACTATAGACAGTTTACAAACTCTTCTTTTTCAAAAAACTTACTCGATAAAGCACTGGATATATTATAAAAAAAACATGATTTCTCGATAGTAAGTAAAACTAATCTTTGTATTTGATTGATCGACTCTTATTTTCCAGGTTTACGTATTTATGCATCGTGTAATATAGTTTTTTCAGTATTTTTCAGATCGTAAATTAAATATCAAATTGGGGCTTGGTATCCTTTTTAAATTTACAATTCCCTGTAGTCAAAATATTCAATTCCAAATGACAGAAGTAAACAAGAAGTAAAATGTAAAATATTTGGTTCACAAATGTTTTTAATATATAAAAAAAGTACGAAATTTAGCACTTATACTTGTACACGAAAAGTAACACTTACCATATAGAAACATTAGCATTTCTTACTGTGATTGATGAAAATGTCCAGATTGACCCGTGATTGTATTTTTTTTTACCTTGAATTATAAACTGACTCCCTGATCCATCATTACCTTGTTATTATTGTGTCTAGTACTATATAATTACCCTGTCGGCATCTCCATCATATTATCACAAACTAAAACCATTTTGAATAATATAAGTGTCGGGAATGAAACAGATGGATGTAATTTTAATGATGGAGACCTAGGTAGTTTTTTTACTAAATTAAATTAGAAGTCTGTGTTACTCCCGTCGATCGATTTCTCTAATATTTTTTTTTAAATTTTAATTTTCGGTAATGAATATTTATAGAATAATGAATATTCATAGAGTGTTAAACATCTGTAATTAGAAGAATAGCAATGGATAAAACTGTTTACTCTTATTGTGAACTTTGATTGGGTTGGTTATTAATATGATTATTAATAAGGAAATTGCGAATAAAATTTGGTATTAGAATATTGACAATGTTGACAAATATTGAACATACTTTGATAGTGTATCGTTGCACAACATTTTAAATTTAGAGATACGACAAACCGTGTATTATTTTTTATAATTTTTTTGTCATTAAGATATAAACGCGCATTCATATATTCCTTTATAAACAATAAACAGTTAATCTATATTATTATTTTTGTAATCATATGTGACTGGTGATATGCAAATGAGTCGCTTGTCGGGAATGTTCATTTAAGGCTACGATGTAAAATAGCTACTTGAGCTTGATTTTGAAAAAAAATTCTTTTTTGCGAAATCCGATGCTTTAACTTGTCTATTATAGGAGTAACCCAGAAGAATTTCAATATTTAATTAATTTAGTGTATAAATTGGGTGTTTTGTAAGTAGTGTCCTTAACATCAATGCTAAAAACAAAAGAATTTTCGTAAAAACTAGCCATTTTTGTCCGCCAGATTGACGATGTTATTGTTGGAATATTCGCTTCCGGTTTTCATGTACGGCAAGCTCGAAAAAATCTATTTTTATATTATGACAACCTAAACCCCAATAACATCATTTTCAACCAATCAAATCGGGGGTAAAATCTATAAATAATCTAGCATGTTGCTATGGACGGTCGCTCCTATGTATCACGTGACAGGAATTATGCCCTTTGATTGGACAGTAGCTCTACTTCCGTATGATCCGGGTATCTGGTTCCGTCCAAAACGAGGCTCAGGGGGGTTCGTCTGCTAATGATATCTCCGGCTTTGTCACTTTTACGCAACCCGTCTACGCCTAATTCTACTTAAAGTTTGTTGTCTTTATCGATTCATCACAAATAATCATTTAAAGCATTCTAATTCCCGCGCAATAATACTAAATTAAACTATACTTCAGAACTAACTTAACTTACTAAGCACGCGATAGTTCTACAGGTAAAAGCTTCCGGTACTAAAAATAACTCTTCTAAAATAAACGACAACATTCCTTGCCGAATACACCGCAATATTTTTTTTGTAAAAAAATATGTCTTCCTTTTAATGTCATTCACAGCATTTTGTTGTTTAATGATAAATAAATAGAAATAAATACTGCATTATAAACTCCCAAGTGTTCACTTCACAAAGAATGCAAACGCCGTAATAATAATAATAGCGTACCGTACCAAAAATGTATTTTCATCACATCACTTAATTCTCGCTGTCTTTTTCACACGATCGGTGCTACTACTGTTAGAATTATCACTGTTTTTCGAATTATTTATATAGCTACACTTTGATTTTTCATAACCCCCCATTTCTTTGAGAGTCCTGACATTGTAGGCCTATCCTATACTAGTTTAATTTAGTATTCTTGTATTGTGATATTTCATTATCAATGCGGCAAACGCATGAGTTGAATGAGAAAAAAAGTGAGCTTGCGAGAAGGGTAGGCTAAATTGAACACGTAGCTATTAAAACGATCGAACAACAAAAACTTTTTCTGATATTTTTTTCCTTTTTATTCCTCCTTTTATGGCTGTTGCTGTCTATTACAATTATAACACTCAATACATTATGGATGATAATATGGATACGTTGAGACAACATTCGAACATTTGGATGCCTAAATATTTGTTACCGTACTTTGTTATTATTTTATGTTTAGTCACTAAAATAATTTCTAAAAAATAGACGACTTTATTTTTATATTCAGGGCAGGTGTATTTTTCTGTAGGGATAGCAAATTTTGTCATGTCACCTGCCCATGGTCTAATAGTGGTTCAAAAGTGAATACACCCAATTTAGTTTGTTTGTTTTGTATAGTGGATTACCGCCTGTGCATGTTCCATTTTCACAGCATGGAATCAAGTAAATCGTTCGCTATTTTTAATGGTTTTAATGCAAACAATTTATGTATAATAATTTATTAAATGGGACTATTTTAGATACTTTAGGGTAAGATATTACTATACACTGTGTTTTACTTGTGAATAAACCTTTGCATATTGAGCCTATATTGAGAAAGTAATTTTGGTATATTCTGGATTCGGATTCTAAAATTTGCCCAAAAAATGCTTTATTAATCCTTTGATAATCCTAAAAAATTATTAGGTATGTAATTGACCTTTTCAGATATTGTTGACAATACACAATTCTGTACCGGTGCCAAATTTCAAGTCAATTGAGTGATGGTTGCTAAGGAATTTTTTTTTTGAATGGTTCCAAGCTTTAAGCATGATTTTCTCAAGTTTCGC
Organism: Patella pellucida; assembly: GCA_917208275.1. NCBI lineage: Eukaryota > Metazoa > Mollusca > Gastropoda > Patellidae > Patella > Patella pellucida. Next base: position 59,169,851 of record OU795040.1, on the reverse strand, counting down.
GACAATCGCGCCATGACTTTTTTTTAACTTAGTTTGTTTATAACTTTTTTAATTTTCATCCAATCTTTACATTTTATATATCATTGAAAAGCTTATAACATGTGCTTTCTGAATATATGCATAACTCAAATATTATTTTTTACCCCAAGTGACTCATTTGGCTGTCACCGGTCACATATATCCATATTTGTGAATTCAATACTGCTGTGAAGTTTTTTTAAAACTAATAATTAACCAAAGCTTTAGTTAAATTATAATGTATCATGTTGCGTAAAATCACCTGCTTTGTCGATCCAGCCAACAAGAATTTGATTTTACGAATTATTGTAACGAAGTGTTAAATTTATTAAATATACATTATGGGAGATTAGATAAATAGTTAAAAACTAGTTAATGTAAAGGGAATTTGCTGAAAATCTAAGTCAAATTGATCCATAGTTAATGTATAATTAATAATTGAGATAACATTTCAGGCTAAAGACAGACCTGCAATATGCAAATTTAGCTCTTACATAATGTACATTAAAGATAAGATATATTGTAAATTACTAAGAATACAAAATATACCCGAATTCCCATAATCTTAAAACACTCAAATTCCCATAATATTACCTGTATTTCGTTTATTACAATCCGTTCACGTAGATGTTTGCAAAATTTTGATCCATCTGAACGATTTCACCACGCCCCCCCCCCATTCCATTGATTGGGACCATAAAACTAAAACATAATCATTGGTACAGGCACGGTGTTTAGATAAGTATCATTATCTGGCAAAAATGTGTGCACACAAATGTCCCATATAACTGTTTTAGTTTTGTAAAATAAGTATAGCCTGGGGAAAGTCACCGTGGAAAAGCGGGTTTTTTTTTCAAAATAAGTAAAAGTAATTTAATTTGGGCTATTTCAAACAGCTGCACTCTATAAACGCCAGGAGAAATTTCAATTTAAACTGATAAAATCTGAAACAAATTGGAGTTATTGAAAGTTACAGAGGTGACAAACCAAATAAACTCCCAAACAAAACAATCCGAACAGCCATCAAAAATTATAAACAAATTAGACGGGCTTTTTTAAAAAGAAAATTTGACATTTAATTTGTTAGTAGATGTTTATCTGACGGTGAAAAGATATTTTAAACACTATAATATTGTTAATATTAACTTGTGGATGGGAATTTGGTTATTACGAATCTGGTGTAACAAGAACTGAATTTAATAAACATGTATTATAAATGGTACAAAACGATTATTTAACACTACGGTTTTATAGGTAGACGGTATTACCCGAAGATACAATACACAATGCCTATGTTATCGTGTATAAATTTTAAAAAAGAAAAAGGCCTTGAAAATTTTGTACTCGATGGTCATGCTAGATATGTATATAAAAATCCCAATATATATGACTCTTTCCAGATGAATATAATAAGACCCGTTAGTTATAGACAGCCATTTTGCCACAAAACCAACGGTGCTCATCAGAACTCCTATAGCGGGACTATTTCGCAGAATACTATAATAGGACCTGTTATTTATTAATAAACCCCCATTTTGTTAAACAAACGCCCGTAGCTCCACCTTGTAAAATGACTTTTATGTAGATCATAATCTGAAAGTTTTAATCTACAGATGCATTGTGTAAGATTTAAATAAAGAGCTGGTTTGAAATCACTATGGTTCTTAACAAAATATGTGGAATTGTAAATAACAACTAAATATTGATATCTAACATTTACCGATTTAGATGAAAAGACACCGTGGATAATGTATTTTAACCGAGCTTGTTATTTACTATGGAAAATTTAAGTGCACAAAGTAGAAAAGTATAGATGAGACTGAAGCAAGTGATCTAGATAGCAAACCATCAAGTAATTCTTTGGATTTTTTTAATATCCACATTTGATTAAAACCACGAGGGTCTATTCGACAGGCAACCTCGTGGGTTTTCCCCGGATCCTCCGGATTGCCTGTCCTATGGTATGGTGGCATTATTTTACGCTTGACAGGCTCGACAGAAATTATTGTAACCCACTAATATATAATATTGTGAGCATAATTAGGTCATACGTTCGGCCGTCTTAACACATTCTTATCAAGAAAAATCAAATTATAGACTCCAATTGACTATTCAGCCCACAACAATTAAAGAAGTCAACTATAACGCAACGTCCACCGCAGTTTAATGTTAATAATACCGCTAGCGCTCACCCATTCCTTTTCTTTCATACGCTTACGTTAAAATTGTTAATATAGCTTCATTTGAACGAAATAAAGTTTTGGTAAGAAATATATTATCTGCCCCAATAGTTTAGATGTTCGATTTCCCATTCTATACCACGTCCATGCCAGTCAGTATACTCGCAGGTATATCATAGAACAATCTGATTTAAATACAGATCCAATTTCGTTTCGTTTTTATAGTTCAAAATTTCGTTTATACTTTTCGTATATACAGGCATGATTTTAAAACTGTTAAAAAGAGACATACAGGTAGTCAAGTAAAGAGACGTGTTAATTTTCTATTCAATTTGTAAATATAAAATCTCGAAATGACCAAGGCAGCGCTTGGTTATCAACAACTCCATTAATGTCGTATCTGTTTTTAAACTCGATAGCAATCTCGATGATCATCGAAAGTATAAAAAACGAAACGAAATATAGATCTGTATTTTAATTAGATTGATCATAGAATGATTGCTATCGAGTTTAAAAACAGATACGACATTAATGGAGTTGTTGATAACCAAGCGCTGCCTTGGTCATTTCGAGATTTTATATTTACAAATTGAATAGAAAATTAACACGTCTCTTTACTTGACTACCTGTATGTCTCTTTTTAACAGTTTTAAAATCATGCCTGTATATAGCTCACAGAATAGAGACATTTACGCAAAGCAAGTACAAAATATAACCAGGAGAACAAATGCACTCATGGTGCCCGACCCACTTAAATCTTGACAGTAATTCAGGTATAAAATTGTATAATAATAAAAAAAAATAACTCGACCTCGATGACGTGAAAATAGTTTGTCAGGTAATCCAAACCCGTTCTCCTTGAATAATTAAAGATTAATGGCCAAGAATGTAATCCATTTCAGTTGAGTGATTATATTCATATATTTACTCCGGGTCATTAAAAATATGATCAACCTCTATAACGACATCTCTCAGCAAAACGTTCCTTACTACAGATCAGGCACTGCAAAACATTCCTTAATTACTATAAATCAAGCTGTTTAGCATGGTGTACTCGGGTCGTTGTCGTGTACTGGGTTATAGATTGTTCACTGTGTCTTAAATATTGGATATCATGAGTCTGTATTTTTTTGTTGTAAGTATATATAAAAACATCAATAATTATTTCCGCGTGATTATTGATTTTGGACGGAAATCGAATTCGGAAAATGATGTGGGAAAATGTTGAAGGTAGTTGCATAAGGGGTCGTTCTTCAGAATTCTTCAGAGATTATTGGAGTGGAAACATACTCATTGTAATTAAAACGAATCTATGACGTTCCAGCGACAGGTGCTTTAAACCCTAAGTTAGCTCCTGTTAAACCTCTGAGAGTAGAAAGTGGATCACCAATTAAAAAATACTATTATTGAAATGCTTGATTTCGTGGTGGTTTCTCAACATTTATACTTACAGATCTTATATAAATGGAGAATTTAGGTTAAACTGAAAAAGAAAACGATTCGGCGATTTTGCTTTGATCCAAAAAATATAGGAATTATGGTAACCCGACTAAAGTTATAAAGGTGTGTATGTTTCTATTGCTTCAAACAGAATTTCGTACCCTATCTGTGCAATATGTTCTGTTTTTTTTGTAAGCTCGCGTATAAATGTGATCGTATATTGCCGTCGCTCCCGTCCGTCGGTTCGTCCGTCGACGCATTATAGAGGCTAAATTTAATATTCGATTGACTTTAAATTTATACACAGTGTTAAGGTCATGAGACGAAGAAGAAGCCTTGATTTTCAGCGATTTCCGACGCTCTAGAGGCTCAAGTTAATATCAGATCAATATTTCGCAGTTATGGCCCTTGATATTATGAGTTTTCCTTGCTATGTCGAATAGCAGTTAGAAGCCAAACAAATTCTAATGACTTCTGATTATTACCTAATGGGTTGTTACTCGTAATCAAATATTTCCCTTACTGAAAAAAGAAATAAAAAACTTGTTGACTGCCGGAAGACTTAACTGCTGAAGGCATATGTTTTGTTGAAATAACGGTGGGGGTTGGGATGGCCTAGTGGTCTAGAGGGCCGCGCTTCGACCTCAAGCTGGCCAGTAACCTCTGGCTTGCGGCTGTTGTTTCGAGCACTAAGTGTGAGCGTATGTGTCATGGAGATAGGGGCGCCTTCTCAACCTCGTTGGTTTCTTCCGGTCACTCCGGTTTCCTTCCACTGCTAAAGACCCATACGGGCAAAATAACCTAGTTTGCATCGCTTGGACGTTTAACCCCATGTCTCTCCCTCTCTCTCTCTCCCTCTCTCTCCCCCCCCTCTCTCTCTCTTTGAAATAACGATATTGTTAATAGATGTATTTGAATATAACTTTTATCTTTGAGGTTTTTAAAATCTCTTCTATCGATTGACTAAATCATTTAAAAGTGTGTGGTTTATGCGAATAACACGTGGCCTTGGACATGTACAGCGTATACGTCTCCAATTTGATTCTATTGTCTGTTGTTTGTTATTTTAACCATATTTTTGTTTATTGTCTTCTGGCGGGACATCTTTCCACCTGTAGACATCCACGACAAATTACCTTCATATGAAATAAACAAGTTTATTGTTGTGCTATAAAATAAAAATACGTAAATCGTCATCGTTAATAGAAATATAATATAGATAAATGATATAAATATGTTTAATATAAACAAACAAAAACAGGAGGAAGGCGGACACCATCACCATCACCGCCATTGTTCAATTTGTAACATGCTATAAAACTACCTAGGAAGCAATACGTTTGTCGCCATTTTAACAATGGCGGCGCTGGTAACTCGCTGACCGGCTAACAAGTAAACAATAACAGGATATGAATTACACAGTTGATGAACTGTGGCCGAATAAAACAACAAGATGTTTCAAATCCATTATCAGAATTCAAGAATTAGCTGTTCGGGTGGCCCTTTCTCCCTACTGTGTACAGAGAATGTACAACGTACAGTTGTACCCAGTATGATGTTTTCAGTTGCTGTTCCCCCTCGGCGAACTTTGAATAAGTTATCATTCTCCCTCGCCTAAATTCAAATGGATATGAAAAGAGAAACCACCACCTCATCTCAGATATTTAACAAGTCAATGACTAGTATACTATCTATGTAGGTCTTGTTCTGAGTTTTTAACGTCCGCTTCCACCGAAGGTGATATCACAGACAAAGCTTGTATTTCATTTTTATTATCTTAGCGCACGCGCAGTGGTATTTCCTCTGGAAGCGGAGTACCCCGAGTAAATCCACGAGGTTGACGGGGTGCATACGCTCACACCAGGGATCCAAACCACAACCGCAAGCCAGAGGTGACCGGTCAACTATGTTTGCTGTGTTGTCTACAAATAGGATACTGACACTGCGATCCCTTTCTCTCATTCTTATAGCTATTTCAATTTCGTAACATCGTCGAAGTTTAAGATATCGGGTCCAGTAGACAATCAAGATGCTGTCGCTTTTGAGAAGAAGAATTTTTTCACGGTTTTCTCTTGCACTTAACGAACGAGAGACTTCTTACACTGCTAAATACAAGCTTGAATTAACTTCAAAGATATCTTTTCCTTTAATTTTCAAACAGATCATACAGTTTTCTCGATATCTAGTCACGCCTAGAAGTATCCGCGTCATGGAGATTTAACTATGAAAGCTCAGACACCAGAACTAATTTTGTTAGCGGTTTGATCATTGGGTGTAATTTATATCACTTTAGGCGCTAGACTAACATCTTCAAAGCTAACGACCATCGTAGGTGGTATTGTTTTATTACCAGAGTTATCGTCCTTGACAATAATCTTCTCTTTAATGTAAGATAAAGATGTCCACCGTAAGATAATAAAACGCCTCCAATAAACAAAACGAAATGTTACTGTTTTTAGTGTCGTATTAAATGTTTGTTTTTATTATTTACACGAAATATCAAATTGTCAACACCGTAATGAAAACGTGTGTCGATCGATGCCTTACGCCTGTCTCTAAATTGATCAAAGTTAAATACACACGTGTTAAACGTATGTTGATATCTTTATTTAACAGATTAACCAGAATCAAAATGTAGGCTATCTGTGACATTAAAGATACATTCCCGGGTACAAACTTTGTGATTTGAGGATATATGTGGACTAAACACATATTTTAAGTAACCAATCTATCAAAAAATTGCTTCAATTCCCTTTCAAAACTCTGTTGTCGCCGGGAATACCTATAGCTGTAAGTAAGCTATTGTTAAACGCAATGTCTGCCAAATTAACTTCATTGTGGGAGGGTCCATTTTTCAAAATGTATCTGTCATTACTTACTTTACATTTACCATATTATTGAGGCTAAATAAATTCTTAATTATTTCTGTCAACTTCGTTTTACACCTTTTAATTGCAGAGTAATTTGTACGGTGACAACCCGCAATGTTCCTAAAACCGCCTAACCATTTGAGCAAGAAATAACAACTTCTCCCTGACCTAAGCTAGCAGACTAAAAGCCAGCAAATCCTGTCGGGTTGACAGTTAGTTTTTCCCTGACAATATTGCCCCATTCCTTTCCCCATGGGCGATTTTCGCGTAATCTCGCATTTTTCAAGTTAGATTGTGTGTCTATACCTTTCATTAATACCAAATTTGCCATACTTTTATTGGAAATAACCAGCCTATAAATACTTTGCTAACTGAACACTATAAATCAGCTATTTCCAAACAAAGTCACAGATTTTAATTTCTAAATCTGTGCAGAATACACTTCCACACAACCTCTGTTCATATGGTCTTCTATTGTGTGTACATTCTTTAAACATATTTTGTAAATAAAATAACACACTTCTCTTTATTATACCTTTTGCATCTAGGGAGAGAGCTGATAAAGGCTTCAAGTCTGTTGCTCAAACCCATTCGTATGAATAAAATATTGTTTAAATAAAAAAAAACATTTTTTTTATAAAACTGATATCTTCATTTTTTGTCGATTTATCAATTCGATCCCGGGTTTGTATGGGACTAGTGAGTGGGATCGCTTGTCCAATCGCCCCCACCCCCACGTCTTAAGTTAAGATTCGCCAAAGCCCGTGATTGCACTCGGGCGATGATTATTGAGCCCCTGGCAATTTTTTAAAAGCCGCTGGCAATGAAAGGGTGTCTCAAAGAAATTCAATATATCACCGGTATAAAAAAATATTTCTTGGTAGTTAAAATTCGAAGAAATGGTAGCTAAACACAACCGTCCACACATTGACACATTACCACCATTTCATGTAGATAATTTATTTTTTCAGTATTCGTCTATTATTAGGTGAGTGGATTAACTTTTGACAGAAGACATCTGTCTTACCCCTTTTGTTAGTCTGTAAAAGTAATACCAGCAGTGCTATAATAACATAAGATGAATTGCTAGATTTATACAGTATTTAAATAGATTTGTCCAACTAATAGGTTAAATAGATAGCAAGGATTTGTCATATCAACAATACGATTTGTAGAGGGATTACCCATGGACATGTTAATAGATTTAATCCTATTATACCCGATGTTACATAATACAATCATGTCACTGGGGAAGAAATTAAAGGGGGTTTAACACCCTACTTTTTGAAACCAACCGGGATAAATATATAAGTGCATGCGTCATACATTGGGTTACAAGGGGTTTTGTCCGAAAGACTAGGTGCTGTTCCCTGACATCCGGGGTACTTTCTCGGTCAATAACTGGACGCCCTAGTTATAGTGAGCCATCGCCGAACCATCTTGCCACCGCAGTGTTAGGTACAGGGTATATATCTGTTTTAGAGATAAAATAAAACCTAGTACGAACAACCCAAACCATTAGACATAATTCGAAGTCCTAAAAAACGGTACAGACAAAATAGTTTAATAAGGCAAAATAGTAATATTGTTTAACCTAGAAAACAATAAGGTGAGCGTTTGTCTGTAGACATCGTACGAAGGTATAGTGATCTTTATTACCTATAAGCTGTTTTCTACGCCCCTTCCACCCCCACCCCCCATGTCAAAATACAGTCTTTAATCCATTTGCAACGCCCCACTGTTCTGCACCGATAAGGTTCATTAATGGATCTCCAGGGCTAGCGAGCCAAGTTTTCACTCACTGAACCACGCTTCCCCCCCATTTTTTTTTAAAGATTATTCTTTTAAGCTCGTGTCCTACTGATTTACATAATTAAACAAAGTCCTCGTTATTAAAACTTCAAATTGATGTAGTCTATTCTTGTAAATATATATATTAAGTGTCAGATTGTAAATTGGTAGCCCAATAAATTTTAGGGTCGGCATGAGATTATCTCTGTATTTTCAACCTTTGACCTCTGTTGTTGTAAGGTAAACCTAATTACTGTATTGTACGGGATACTGACACATGCAATTTGTCACGCTTACATATCTAAAAATTACATGCATTTCTTTTTTTCTAAGCTGAAACCCTGTTATAAATTGATCCATGTCTCATTTATTCGTTCTTGTAAAGGGTGTAAAATATCTATTTTTCTGTTCCAACTGGGCTCCTGAAGACAGACATACGCCATACAATGGGCATTGAATTGAATGTTACCTGGAGAGTAATGTATCTCCTAAAGTAAAGATTTTTTTGACGTGCACGCCAAGGTGTATACGATTACCTCCTGTTTTCTTTCAGCCGAAACGACTAGAGACTATTCCTTGTCCGATGCCAGAACCCCCGTCCTGCACCACTGACAAGCGACCGTTGTCCCCATGTATATACGAAGGGTATGTTTATTCGGGAATTAACTATTCGGGAATTCCATATAGCTAATAATTGATGCAGTAATTTCAATTGAAACCTATACCCCTACTTCAGAACCATTGATTTGCGAAAACCATACCCCGCGTCATGGCTTTAGTGCCGGGCGTGTATATAATGTTCTATAGGTATATAGTGTCGAGATAGTTTGGAATTGATATTTCCAGATACGAATTGGTTATAGAAAAGAAGCTCGATTCTATATTGACCCCCAGTAGATTCATATGGCACTAAACATATACAATGTACCTATAGGTCCAAAAGAATTGTTGATATCATTGGATTGCCTATGTTGATTATAAAGGGTCCGGGTTAGGTTTATAAATTACATGTCAAACGTACAAATTCTAACTGTTATAACGGTGGATTGTGGCTGAAGGGTTAGGGTTAGAAATTTGGGTCTAAACACGGAAAGATATATTCTTATTGTCTCATGTCGATCCTATTTGAATTGGTTGAGATTTGGGTTTACTTCGAAGAGCGTTACCTCCGGAGCAACAGCAAGTTGCTTAAAGACCAGTTCCAAAAATATGAAAGCTAGACGGCCATTCTGAATTGTGATTTTAATAAGGCCTTCTTGTTTATTTCTTTTACAACATTGGAAGACGTACGCGTATCTTAGTATACGTACACTTATTAAGAATTTATTTTTTTAATTTTTTAAAGTCTATTCACTCCATTTCACAGACATAATACAATTTAAACCAATTTGGATAAATAATAGAGTGACTATGAGGTTGTGTATTTGTGAAAACGTTGTATAGCCATAATCATTTTTTGTGTCAATTACCCGAAATTTGCATCTCAAGGTAATGTCGTTCTTCTTACAGTAAACGTTTCCACCCAGTTAATTTTCAATAATAATAGCACCGATTAAATTGTGTTCAAATAATAACATAGTAAATATTTTTTAGAAATATAGTCAATGAGGAAATTACAATAAATTGATGTATACGTTTTTAATTTAAAAAAAAAAACAACTTAGAAAAAAAATCGCGGTCAACAAGTATTACTGGTGTTGGTATGGCATACATACGGAGCCCCTTAAGTGCACGATTCCACTCCTATATAATTATTTCGTTTAAACGAATTAATTATTTCGTTTAAACGAATTAATTATTTCGTTTAAACGAATTAATTATTTCGTTTAAACGAATTATTATTTCGTTTAAACGAATTATTATTTCGTTTAAACGAATTATTATTTCGTTTAAACGAATTAATTATTTCGTTTAAACGAATTAGTATTTCGTTTAAACGAATTAGTATTTCGTTTAAACGAATTAGTATTTCGTTTAAACGAATTAGTATTTCGTTTAAACGAATTAATTATTTCGTTTAAACGAATTAATTATTTCGTTTAAACGAATTAATTATTTCGTTTAAACGAATTAATTATTTCGTTTAAACGAATTAATGAAATAATTAATATAAATAGACGTGTGTATGTACCAATTCCAACTAGTTGTATAGTCACAATAGCTGACCGTAGACCATTCAACAATTACGTAACGCTAGTTTTGCTATTTTTCACACCCACCCACCCCTGTAAAACATCTCGACCACCGGCCATACTAGGGATCTTCACCATGAGCGACAAGAATCCTAAACACTCTGTCACACCAAGACCTCCACCATGAGCAGCAAGCGTCCTAACCACTCGGTCATATCGGGTTCCTACACCCACTCGGCCACATAGGGACTTACTATACTCGGCCACACCGGACCCTCATTCCACTCGTCCACACAATGCTCCCATCATGAGGGACAAGCGTCGTAACCAGAACACACCACATCGTGTCAATGCAATTCATACCGACACAGGCGATGGGTGGTAGGTGTCAAAAATGGCAACGTTTTGTCATCGTTTAGCAGTTTACACAGACCTTCAAAAACTTGAAAGGATATCAGCCAAATGGCCGCCAGTCACTAACAGCAGATGACAAAACATTGCCATTTTTGACGACCACCACCTATGCCATTATGAATTGCATTGAAACGTTGTGGTATGTTGTGGTTAGGATGCTTGTTTCTTATGATGGGGGCTCGGTGTGGACGAGTGAAATGAGGGTCCGGTGTGGCAAAGTAGAGTAAGTCCCCGTGTGGCCGAGTGGGTGGAGGGTGTCCGAGTGGTGGTAGAAACCCGATATGACTGAGTCTTCTTTGTCACCCACCGCGTGTGTCGTCATTAATTGCATTGAAACGTTGTGGTATGTTCTGGTTATGACGCTTCTCCCTCATGATGGGGGCTCGGTGTGGACGATTGAATCAGAGTCCGGTGTGGCCGAGAAGAGAAGTCCCTGTGTGGCTGAGTGGGGGGATGTCCGACTGGGGGTAGGATCCCGATATTACCGAGTGGTTAGGACGCTTGCTGCTCATGGTGCAGGTCTTGGTGTGACAGAGTTTTTAGGATTCTTGTCGCTCACGGTGAAGATCCCTAGTATGGCTGAGTGGTCGAGATGTTTTGCAGGGGTGGGTGGGTTTTTAAAATGGCAAAAAAAGCGTTACGTAATTGTTGAATGGTCTACGGTCAGCTATTGTAACTAGACAACTAGTTGGAATTGGTACATACACACGTCTATTTATATGAATTATTTCGTTTAAACGAAATAATTAATTCGTTTAAACGAAATAATTAATTCGTTTAAACGAAATAATTAATTCGTTTAAACGAAATAATTAATTCGTTTAAACGAAATAATTAATTCGTTTAAACGAAATGTTAATTCGTTTAAACGAAATACTAATTCGTTTAAACGAAATACTAATTCGTTTAAACGAAATACTAATTCGTTTAAACGAAAAACTAATTCGTTTAAACGAAATACTAATTCGTTTAAACGAAATACTAATTCGTTTAAACGAAATAATTAATTCGTTTAAACGAAATAATAATAATTCGTTTAAACGAAATAATAATAATTCGTTTAAACGAAATAATTAATTCGTTTAAACGAAATAATAATAATTCGTTTAAACGAAATAATAATTCGTTTAAACGAAATAATAATAATTCGTTTAAACGAAATACTAATTCGTTTAAACGAAATAATAATTCGTTCAAACGAAATAATAATTCGTTAAAACGAAATAATAATTCGTTTAAACGAAATAATAATTCGTTTAAACGAAATAATAATTCGTTTAAACGAAATAATAATTCGTTTAAACGAAATAATAATTCGTTTAAACGAAATAATAATTCGTTTAAACGAAATAATAATTCGTTTAAACGAAATAATTATATAGGAGTGGAATCGTGCACTTAAGGGGCTCCGTACATGCAAAGAGTTAGCAAACTTTCCCCCTTAGCATCTTGTAAGTAGGTGGATAGGGGCTGTACGGTAACTCGGGGCAATATAACCCACAACATACATATAGGGTTGTCATAGTTTAATACAAGAGAGAGAGAGAGAGAGAGAGAGATAGATAGAGAGATGGGGTTTAACGTCCACTCAACACAACTAGGTCATTTTGGGACTAACGTATGGTTTTAAATTTTTATTTCAATAATTTGCCTGCGCGTAGGGGTCTTTAGCAGTGGGAGGAAACCGGAGTGCCTGGGGAAAACCCATGAGGTTGAGAAGGCGCCCGTATCGCCATGTCACATACGCTCAGACTAGGGCTCGAAACCACTGCCGCAAGCCAGAGGTGACCGGCCAGCTAGAGGTCGAAGCGCGGCACTCTAGACCACTAGGCCACCCCCGGTCCCCGTTTAATACAAATTGGTTTAAGCACACAATAAAATACTCAATCAGCTGAGGGAGGTCCTGCGTGCATCTATATGCCCCCACGATTTGAATCATTTTGCGGGGAGTGTCAGAAGATTATATAAAACATTCTGCTTCTATAATGTTATTCTTTCATTTAACGGGCACACTACGATTTCTTTCTGATGATTTGTTTATGGTTATACAGAATAAACAAAGCATTTGTTATATCCTAAAATATGTTTTCTGTATGGACGTTTCAACTGTAATTATCTTTACCTTACAAAAACTCATAATGTTTGTAAAGTTCCATTTTTAAAAAAGAAAAAAAAGAATGGGCACCTTTGTGAAGGCGGTACCCATTGTGTACATATTTCAATCGCATTGACTATGGTTCATTACACAGTAAAAGAGACGTCTAAAGTAAACTTTAGTTTATTTAATGTGATAAAATGTTTGTAATTAATGCATTTATTTGCTTTGATTATTTACAATTGATGCATAGACCAGTATATGTATTGAGGCATGCATTTAATTAGATGTCCATATAACTTCTATTGGCCGTTTTTATAAAACTATAATCGGCGAGTGAGGTGTTTCCATTGAAGGAAGATAGAGCCTAATATAATAATTATATGCCTTTTATCAGGGCGTGAAATCAACCTATTTAAAGGGTTACTCTATGGTAGCCAATCGGTTAAAGAGGAAATTTTGGATTTGCTTATATAAATAAGACGACACCCTTTTGTTCACTTCGGGGAAATGGCTACCAGCAGCCAGTGGTGAATAGTATTTACAAGATAACCTTCTAGAACAAGAAAGAACACATCCTTCTTATTTAAATCCAGTTAGGGTTTTATTGTTTGGATTATCTGCGATATCACTGTTGTGGAAGTAGACGTTAAACATCAAACTAGGTCATTTCGGGACTAACATATGGTTATTTTTTATCTCATTCATTCGCTTGCGCGTAGGGGTCTGTAGCAGTGGGAGGGTTTTTTAGCACGAGGCTGGAAAGGCGACCCTACTCCTTGCCACGTACTGTGGCAAATGGAACTTGTCCTGTCCAGAATATAAGAGCCTTTTCACAACATGTAGCTGTGACACCGAGTCTGGGAAGAGTTTATGGAAACAATCATAATAAGATAACTCTATATAGATAACTTAAACTAATAAAGAGTACACACTACTGGCATAACCAAATAAACACACACACAAAAAGGCTGGGTAAACATAATACATATAAAAAGTCTGTTCCCTTAGTTCGAATAATAAAATTCTAAATTACAAAGGATTGAAGTGAACGGTCTGACGGACTACCAACAGAACATTTACGGTTTGGATTTGTGGCAAGCATCATGTTATCCGAAAAGAATCCATAAGTACTAGTGTAAGACATGGCATTGATTCTTAACAGTAAAACCCAGCAAAAGGATATAAATTTGTACCTCCCCACTGCAGGAACCTGTCAAAAGTACATACCTCGCAAATGGTATAAATTATAAAAGTACAGGTTGGAAGTATATACACATATTACACAGCAAATCAGGCACTCATGTTACATTGAATATATCTTCAATATAAAAAGTATTAATTCAATTCTATTTGGCTCTGTATGGTAATTTCAGCAATAATTTTTGTTTTAAATTCTGAAATTGGATGTGTTATCACGTATTCTAGAAACAGTACGAATACTGACGAAGACATAGTTATGCGACAGCGCACAAGCACGTGGGCCACGTTGCCGTCTATGAAACTATTTTTTAATTATTTAAAATGACTGAAGTCTAGGACAGTCGATTATGTCAACAATTTAACATTTTTTGGACCGGGGAGTGGTGTAAATGTGATCAAAGGAGGTTATGAATGAAATCAGTTGAAATGAAATAAAATTATTTTAAATAAACCGTATTGTGTGGTATAGGGTATGCTTACAAAGAGAATAAATACAGTTGTTATTATAAAAAATAAATTCAAAGGTACAAAAGTCAAACAGTGAACTACAAATAAAATATACTTTTTTTTTTACAGAAAAAATATCGAAATAGTATATTCAATTCAAAAAGATGTTTTCCGTAGATGGTATGAAATCAACACCCTTGACAATCGAAACACAAACATGGTTATTGTAATCAGAAAAAGACGAAATCAGATTTGATAGATCTCGCTAAAACTTCTATGTAATGGATACACCAATATCCTATTGCAAACGTGTCCACACTTAAATGAAGTAATAATTTCACAGATCATATTTTAACTTTCACTGAAAATTATTTCTTTAATAAAAATGTGTATCATTAATTTCGTGACAAACTTGCATTTAATTGGATAACAATATCCGGCAAGCGCCATTGAGCTCTTTTGTGATGAAAGTAATAAAAATCAACAAGTAAACCTTGGGGACCATTCGCCATCTTTTGTACCCTTCTATTCTGGTTTTGTATTTTTAATATACCAGTGTTTAATTTGTAATATAAAACCTAGTTTAATGTTGACAGAGTTCTGCGGAAAGGAGATGGTTGTTATTTTAGATGTGAAAAGATCCTGGCCTCGCCAACTCGAGACTCTATATAAAGTCTGACTTTCGTTTCTTTATCCTAGCGAGTCATCACGGTCAACAATAGTTAGGGTCTAACCTCGGCGTAACATCGCCGTGTTAAAACCCTTCCAACCCCTTAAAGACACGGGTAACATATATCTGATATTATTGAAAGAATAATTTCTGTTTGCTCGACTATTTTTGGGAATATATTTAGACCTTTCTTGACGTAAATTCTAAGAAATGTATAATAGTATTTATTTAGTTATCATGAAAGGTGTCGACCAGAACGAGGGAGGTGTCCAATTTAGTTTCTATTTCTGATAATATTAGTTAAAAAGAAGAATCAAAGAGTGAAAATGGAAAACAAAATCCTTTTTATAAAATCACGTAATATGTAAAGACGCCATTATTAAAGCATGCCATTTTCGGATGCATGTAGACATTTGATTTGTTTGCTTGAGCTCTAGATGAAATTTATTTAATTATAGGGACTAAACCACACCTTTGATTATAGGGGAAAGTAAACGCATGAATTGTGTTGATCTGGTGGGCCGTTTCGAATGGGGATGGGGCAAGCGATACACGGGCTTAGTTTTTCATTAAATGCCAACGAATTTTGTCTATTGTTAGTTTCGTTTGAAAACCAAATCAGCTATATCTCTTGGTACACCCTACAAATTCTCACATATTTTACTCAAATCAATGTGGTTCATGTTCAGGACAATAGCACTCTAGTATCGACATGAATTTGTCGAAATGCAAAGTTACGATTACTTAGGTACCTTTTGATTTGGGTAGGCATTCGAAATAAATTTTGGCATTATTACATTTACAAAGCCAGTCCATGCTTTTTGCATTGCATATTATTTTTCTTGTCTAATTATCCACTCTTTTATTTTATGTGAGTAAAATAGTTCGGTCAAGGCGTGTTTGCATTGACAAAGAGTGCCAACCTAAACACAATGAAAAGTTGCAGCTTGTCATCATGTCCTTATAAGGTATGTCGGTCCATTTCCCTTAAATCCATCTACTCAGTATCGAATTGTGGGCTTCGCTAACAATTTATTTAGTAGTTACAACTATCTTAAGAACAGCTTAGCAATGCTGGCAAGCTTTGAAATTTACATATTGTGAAGAATGTCATTATTGAGCATAAAACTCAAGAATATGTGATCTGATAAAATTAAGTACATTTAAATATATTTACTCTGCGCGTTAACAATATTCGCAAAGGAGGGAAGTAACCCACAGTTAAAAAGGCGGGTATAATCCTATACGAAGTGTATAACATATTCAGAAGGAGCTTAGAGTATACTGGTACACGAAAATAGACAATAATACCAGAAAAAGTATAAATTAAGAACCAAAATTAAGCGAGTACCTTGTTTCTTGAAAAATTACAACAGAATTGGTTTAAAAAAAAACAACACAAAAGAACAATGTCATTGCATTAATATTTACTGATCTGGAATCTATGCTGGATTTTCACTAAATAAATAATGTAAACCAAATAGTTTGAAGTTTAAGTACACGATCCGAATCGAATTTTTAAAACGATAATCAAAATTAACAAAAAATAAAATGAAATTTAAGGCGTGATTCCATTCACATATTCTACACTAAGCCGCACTAAAAAACGCAAATAACAATATTTTAAGAACAACATGCACCACTCCTTCCCAAAGATAACCAACATAAACTGTAGATTTAAAACAAAATTAGTCAAAAATCAAAGCAGTAGTTATCTCTGTATAGTATAATTAGTGATTTGAGTTGATTTATGACATTTTGACCGACTTTTTTGGTTAAGTATACCGTTTAATGACCAGGTTGTTGTCTTACTTGGTTGAAAGCAATTTGTGGTCATTATCTGAAAAACATTGTTTGACCTTCTTTTAATCTAAGCTGTTACTGTGTCAGTGAGGTTAATCGCGACATCTCGGCGACACCAGATAGACATGAGAATGGAAATCCTTTTAGTAAAAGATATACAAGACAAGAACGGCTTTGTCGTATATTTTAATGGTTTTTTGTTTAGTCAGTAGCTAAATCTCGATATGGCGACCACGGGTCAGGGAGGCATTGACCATAAGCTGATAACAGCTTTATATTGGGAGTGATATATCTCTAAGTTACATTAAGACTACAATGCGAAAATATTTGATTTTATTAGCTCTGCGCATGTTTTATGTGAAATAAGCGCGTAGTATTCAATTTTATTAGAATGATGATGGTCTGCAAGGAATCAAGACAGTATTAAGTTCAGTCTTTAGCTTCTTAATATCACAAAGGAATCTCGATATCTATTTCCGTAGACTGAAATATAGGTAGACCTAGGATAAATATTATAAGCTGAACGTCTTCTAACATAGTAAACTCGATATTACATCAAAGGGGATAACCTTACATGCCCTGGTCGTATTCCATACCTGACCACATGAAAACCATTTTTTTTTATATTCAGATCAAACCAAACGTATCTTATATCACTATGTATAGACATCAATTGTCTCCATTTAGTTTGGGATATTACATGAACCATCTACTGGTGTATGTAGTACACGCGGTGCATCCTGCTCCCTCTGCTGAAATGTTGCTTACTTATGGCGATGGTAAAGGGTTTGATGGCTGAATGGTTAGCACGTACGCGCTGTATCATAAGGTTTGTCATCGAGTCAATAGGCGTGGTTTCGATTTCCCAGTTGTAGGTGACTAAGATTAGGGTCGCCTGTCCAACCGCGTGGGTTTTCTCCGGGTTCTCCGGTTCCCTCCCACTGCTAAAGGCCACTACGAGGAAGCGAATAATTGAAATAAAATTAAACGATATGTTAGTCTCGAAATTACCTAGTTTGTGTCGAGGGATGTTACCCTCCTCTTTCTCTTTCTCTCGATCGCTCCCTCTACATCCTTATGGGTTTTCCCCAAGTCCCCCGGTTCCCTCCCACTGCTAAAGACCCCAACGCGCAAGCGAATTATTGAAACAAAATTAAACCTTGTGTTAGTTCCTAAATTACCTTAGTTTGTATCGCGTGCACATTATATATACCGATTATGGAAGTGAGATTATCGTAATGGTGGAAGGAGGAATTGATGGTAGATGTGAAAATTATGGTTATGGTAATACCATGGTGATGCCTGCTACGCTGATGGTAGAAGTGGAAATTATGATTATGGTAATAACATGGTGATGTCGACGACGCTGATGGAAGGAATGATAATTATGATTATGGTATATATATAATAAGATGGTGATTATGGTAACAACATGGTGATGTTGACGACCCTAATGGTGGAAGTGATTATGGAAGCGTGTATGGGCTAATAGCGCGAACGATACGGCAGATCAGTAAAGTAATATGTTAAGTAATAAGTAAAGTAAAGTAATCTTTATTTAACGTCGGTAATATACGTATGGTTATTGCTGCGGTGATTTTACCAATCAAAATAGCCTACAATTTTTGCATAGTTAATTTTATAAACGCGCTAGTAATTTTGTTTTAAATGCACACGTTTAGGTTATTTTTAAGATATTGATATTTTGAAGCTTTTTTCAATACATTCCATTTATCGCCTGCGCTATGTCGACACACACTGCACCGCGAAATGGAATATGTTGGCAATGCTTCAGGATAACAATATCTTAACTCAAAACGGCACACATTTAAAACTAAATAACTTCATACGACATAAAACGTTGATTCAATTAACCGGGAAATAACCTTATTCATTTGGTGGTGTTTTCACGACATTGGCTCATACATGATTCCATAAATATTAGCTCAACAACAATCAATAATTCGGTCCAATTTTTACAAACGTATGGTTAACTCAGCCAAGACAAACGGAATATACCTGAGTCAAGAAATGCCACAGCAAATTGATCAAATCTGGTGATGGGCCACATGGACCGGTAGATTACCTTCCATTAAGTTTTGATTTTATTTTCTTAATTTAAAATTAAATAATCATTTTGAGTACAATTTGAGCGTGGGGTAGGTCGAGAAATTACATATTATCTGCAAATGCAAATAACGATCAGCGGCTTTAAGTCAACGTTTAATGACAAAGCTAAAATAAGAAATATGAAACTCAATCATTTGAAAACTGGTCATGTTAACATTGTTCACAGACATGCATATCATATGTATGGAAGCGCATACAGGGCAAGAGCGCGAAGACATTTTGCAATATTAGTACGTAATATGTCTACATATTGTGATCGTTGAAATGATTTTACCTCTCAAAAGACATTTTTGTCCGATTTAATTTTTACCAACGCGCTATATTGTAATTTGTCACCATTTCGTTTACGTTTCGTTTAATATATTGCTAATCTGAAGTTTTGTCAACTTTTCCAATTTATGACGATGCGCTTAGTCGTAATATACTACGGCAAAAAGGAATATGTTGACAATGCTCCAGTATAGCAATATATCTCAACGATCACAATGCCTCTCGCGCTATATGCCCCTATGTGCTTCCATACATCTAGGATCAATTGGTCAACCAACGTTTTGTACTACATGCCTTAAAACACAATCTCACATTTTCGTTTTTAAAAAAAAAATCAAAAAAAATCAGGTAAGAATATTGTCTTCGTGTATTGACAAACCATCCGAAAATGATATTTGTCACGGAACAACTTGTAATATAAGATATTTGTTATGGGACATCCTCTTGTCAGTGTTATCCCTGTAAAATTGTCGATAATAATTGAATTGAAAAATATTTGATTTGGAGAAAGAAAGAAAAAAGATAGCTATTTATTTAGATATTAGTTACGTGAGTTATGAATCGTGTCTGTCATCATTTTAATAAACTGTTTGTAAATGGCAAACAATGAGGTATATTCGCCAGTCTGTTATCTCGAACCCGCGTAACTCCCAGAATGATAATATAATTACAGTTTAATATGTCGTGTGTGTTGTTTAACACGTATTTGACCTGGAGTCAAACATGACACCACTGCTAATGTCCACAAAGGGTCTTAAATGCACTACAGCGCAGTGGTGACGATTCCTGTGGGTTAGATTGTAATCTTGAATTGAAATCTATGTGGTTAATTTCAACATGCTTCTGACCAAAATTCTTTCTGTTTTCAACAATTTTTGGATAAGACCCAGATACGTTTTAACGATTTATACTACTCCTTTACAACTTATCTGAATATACCTGTAACAGATTTTTGTTACAGAAATATGAACTGATTTCCATTCCATGCGGGGATATCCTCGGTGTATAGGAGCCCCCAGTGATCGTCGTGATTATCAAGTTACTCAGACAATTAATAAATGAATATCCTTAAATAAGTTACGGAACAACGTTCAGCTCTTATTTCTGATCGGCGCTATATATTTTTAGACTGGACAAAAGGACTTTACCTATTGATTTAGATATTTAAAGGGACCAGCCCGAATTTCAAAGAATCTGAAAATTACACGTTCATGAACGTATGAAATTTAAACGCCAAAATATAGAGGAATAGTGTATTTACCTTGTCTGAAAAATTCAGTTCAAAATATTGAGTAGTTTGGACGTGATTGCAAAAAAAGCTTAACTGGACACTAGCTCTTTTAAGTTTTTCTTTTTAATTGTTATGATACCAATTTTAACTTAATCAAAAGTGAGCTTTAAAAGTGAGCCAATAGGGTTAGATTGAAAGCTGCACATAATATAGACTCGTTTTATCCAGACACTTCTGTGTTATTCAAACAGAACACAAGTCTTCGGCCACCGAGCCGTACCGGCGATTTGAAGTTGTTTGAAAACGTATCACATAGCTTGAAGAAGTTGCTCGGATCTAAGCTAGGGGCTATTAAGGGCTTTTCATACAAAATTAAGCAGTTTTAACCCCCAAAATGTTATCGGGATGGCCCCTTTAAAGAAGCTAAATCGCTAACATTTGGGACCTAGCAATTGTCAGAAGTGGGCCACAACGCATATAATACTATAATATGAATGTATAATATAAACTGATTTAAATTCAATGGTTTCCGTTTTACTCTAATTTCAAATCAGTTATGTTCTACAAAATAAGCCAGCAGTCTCAATCGAATTCAAATTTTTAGCGTTGGTTATTCCAGTCATCATATGGTACATGATTCGTGTAGCAATGGTAAAATGTTTACTTTATCTTCAATATTGGATATCAGAAGCCCATCTTTTTTCGGTAAGATCACAGCATCAATGCTGATTTCAATTGACAAATAGTTATTGTTTTTAAAGTTGAAGATTTTGGATGATATTGAGTTAAAGACCTAGCTACTTTAAAGTACCTTTATTCTTTCTCTTTTCACTGACATACCCGAATTACTTATATTGAATTGCGCTAGAATATTTCCTGATTGCAAGATCCAAGCTAAAAACTGAAACCCCTTGTCGTTGTTTACCAACATTTAGAGCAATCCCGACTATTCAAACCGAGAACAAATTAGTGTTTGTCAAATTTTGGACTGCTCCTTTAGAACAGAAAGCGAACCCTCATAACTGATGTCGACTAATTACACCGTGAAGTTACGGGGCTCGATGCGGATGCTTAACAATAAAAACAGACCATAGAGGCAAAAATATTCGAATATCTAGAATAACACATGCAGACCATGGATCAGAGACCGAGTATAACGTCATTACCGTCATCTTGTAATGGCGACGCCGCACCGGGCTCCGCCACATCCAGGATACGCATGCCAGGTTTCATGTTGATCGAAGTTGAATTGGCGGAGCCTTAGGCTTTCCCCGAAGAGCGTCACCCCTTAGAAGAGAGATCGAGAGAGAGGGACTTACATATAGTTTTTAATTTTATTTCAATAATTCGCTTGCGCGTAGGGGTCTTTAGAAGTGGAAGGAAACCGGAGTGCCCGGAGGAAACCCACGAGGATGAAAAGGCGACCCTATCTCCATGTCACATACGCTTACACCAGGGCTCGAAACAACAACCGCAAGCCAGAGGTGGGCGGCCAGCTAGAGATCGAAGCGCAACACTCTAAACCACTAGGCCACCATCCCACTTTGAAGACGACCAACAACAATATGATAAGCAGTGTAGATTAAATTAATTTGAGCATGTTTCAAGGGTGTATAACAACACAATTCAACATTGAGAAAGGGACTCGACTTCGTTTTACAAGATAGCAAGCATGTATCTTTATACGTGATCTAAAAAAAAACCAAACGGGGTTAAGTGTTCGCGCCATTTAGGTCAAGGTTGATTTGTATTTTACAATTTATTATGGGCCTGGTGATTGTTTAAACCATTAAAACTTTTTTATCTGATAAATGTTACGTACCTATTCACCTGTCGAGCTGATACATAATATTAAGATTAATCCATTTTACATGCAATCTCTTATCCCTACCTTTAAAGTTGCCGCTCATGATTTCATTTTTCGGAAATATATAATGGGCTCAAATTGATTACGTAACCTAGGGATTGGACCAAGTGTAGTTTTCTACCATCGGAAATCTCTACAGGAGTGTTGCTTCGACGAAATTGATTGAAAAAAAAAATTTTTTTGGCAAATTGTTTGTTCTATCTTGATTTTTTCGGTAGGGGAATTGGCATTTTTCAAAATGGCGATCAAAAATGTCTTTTTCGAGAGATTTGTCCTCGAAAGGGCCAGATATGTGTTCACCACCGTGCCTCCATACTAATATCTAGGGAAAATATCAACGCCAAGTACTCGTTTGGATTCAGAGGGATTAAATATGTCCCTTAAAAATATTTACCCGACTCTATGTAATTTCTTACGGAATTAACATTCCCGGTATAGTATTAGTAATTCATTTGCAAAGGAATAAAAAAACCCTCAAATGATCAGTGGTGTTTAAATGCCCAGCATAGAAATAACACAGTAGTGATAAGAGCAGGATAGGACTATTCATTTAAAAGAAATTATATTAGAATTGTGTTTAGTAGGATCAAGTGGACCACCACTAAGATTATATAAGGGTGTTTATTTACGTAAATGCGTAATCTTGTGCGCACGTCATGTATCACGGTGTGTATATTTTCATTCATAGGTTATCGCCATTTAAAAGTTATCTGTTTCCTATAACTTTAAGGAGAACTATTTAACATTAAAAGCACACCCCAATACAGCTAAAATAAGGTATTATACAATCTATGAAGGACGTTAAAAACATAGGAAACAAACATAATAAAACAAAATACAAAATCTAAATTTGTGTGTATGACATTACTTGTTTTTATAAAATGTATAAGTATCATAAAATCAAAAAGTCGCATTCTCTAGCCTGACAAAATGAGCCGTCTCCAATTGTTACAGTAACAAAGAGCTGTGCTTAAAGTAACAAGCCATATAGTCATTCATGATTATCATCAATGTCAGTATGATAAAATATGATTTAAGATTAATATTTATCAGTGACATAATCTGAAAAGTTTCAACGAAAGCAATCCAGTCTGCGATATCACCCCAAAGGAAAGCGTAACTAAACCCTACGTAGTATTGTAACCCGAAAGCAAAAGTAAAGAGTTCTCACGAATGAGCTGAATTTAAAGATGGTCAGTGAGGCGAAACCTTGTAAGATAGAATTTGATTACAATGATGAAATGCGTAATCAGTACCAAGCCGCTATAGAATGTGCATTCATTTATTGTTTTTTTTTCCTTTTTTTTAAACAAAAATATTACACACGAAGTCATTAATTGACTCTTCCGAAGAACATCTCTCTTGAAGTAAATATGTGATACTTGTATTCGTTGGTGTAGTTGATGGGGGTTGGACGGCTGAATAATTAGCGTGCGCGCGCTGTATCATTAAACCTGCATAAGAGTCAACTGGCGTGGTTTAGAGTCCCCGATTGTAAGTGACAGTTAGGAGTGGGGTTACCTGTCAAACCTCGTGGGTTTTCTCCGTGTCCTCCGATTTCCTCCCACTGCTAAAGACCCTTACGCGCAAGAGAGTTATTGAAATAAAATTAAAACCATATGTTAGTCCCGAAATTACCTAGTTTGTGTCGAGAGGACGTTAAACCCCATTTATATCTCTCTCTCTCTCTCTCTCTCTCTCTCTCTCTCTCTTTCTGTAGTTGAAGTGTCCTCACTATCCTTGCTTGAGATTAGGCTAAGATTGTATTATATTCAGAACGGGGATGGAGCTAAAAAAGTACATTAAGTTTGTTTAGACAGAGACAGACCTCCATCCTGTAATACAACATCCCTTGATTACGTTTGTCTCTAACCTTGAATTGTCACAATTTCACATAGTAACCATTTCGTGTCTCCTTCATTGAAGAAATGGTGCAAGATCGGGTAACTCTAGTTGGCAATGATCCTCAGCTTTATATCAGCCTTGTGTCAAAGCCGTGTAACTTTAGCGCTATTCATACGATCTTAGTAAGCTGAAATCCGGGGATTTTGATTACAGATCTTAGAAGATATAGCAGACTTATCCAGCAAGCTAACATTGACATTGTATCAAATAACGTGGACATATAGTAAGATATACTATTAGATAGTTTCGAGGCGTGGCGAGAGAAAGCGTTACAATAGTTTGACCAAATATCCCCTATTTAAGTCTATTAAGAAACAATCCAGCTCTCATCGTCGGTGGTTTTATATAAATAACAAGATAAACAATGTCCAGAACACCTGTACTAGCTATTAAATGACTTTACATTTGATTTGTTCTTTTGTATTAATTGCAATTTATAAGCAGATTTGGATTTTGTTGACTTAAAAGTTTAACGGTTGTCTGCGGATCCAGATATTTGTAGGTTTGCTTTATGCGTGTCCATTTACAATCTGTAAAATAGTTCTTTTCCAAAGAAAAGATTCTCGACCTTATCTTGGGAATACGTGTGTTACCCTAAAAAGGTTTTATAAGGATGTAAAATTCTTGAAATATATTGTGAATTTTTAATCGTCATTTGAGAGATTTTAAACCCCTTGAAAAACATAGTGTGGAAGTTGAATCTCTAATAGTAAGTGCAGGAGGACCGCACTACATGCAAAACAAAACACCTACAAGATAAACCTGCAGACAAGACAGAAAATAGACATTGCAAAATATCTATAAATGGTTTACTTCCGTTTATTATTTACAACGTTATTAGGAATTGAAAATCTGTCAACAGCAAAAAAAAATATTATAATTCAGATAGAGAGAGAGAGAGAGAGAGAGAAATGGGGTTTAACGTCCACTCAACACAACTAGGTCATTTCGGGACTTATCGTTTAGTTTTATTTCAATAATTCGCTTGCGCGTAGGGGTCTTCAGTAGTGGGAGGTAACCGGGGTGCCCGGAGGAAACCCACGAGGTTAAGAAGTAGCCCCTATCTCCATGCCACATACGCTCACACTAGGGCTCGAAACCACGGCCGCAAGCCAGAGGTGACCGGTCAGCTAGAGGTCGAAGCGCGTCACTCTAGACCACTAGGCCATCCAAACCCTCCGGATGATCTAATATAAACCACCTTTGTAGTCGTTGCATATCCTTACTAGGAATAAACATGAGTGGTCCATTTTATCTTGGAAAGTGGGCCATAGAAAATAAATAGAAGAATTTGTATTTACACGAGCATATAAAGTCATTTTTACCCCCACCTCCATATCGAATCAACAAAATCTTCAAAATAGTACACAGCATGCAGTAACACTCCACAGACAAAAATTGTTTCTTTCTTAATACATTATTGTTATTAGGTTTAAAGACTTCTTAACGTATACAAAAGTAACTGTAGCGGTGTCAACCCTGAAAACCTCAATTTAGTTGGTTATAATCTGAACGTGTAGTATTACTGGGCGTATAGTAATAGTAATTCTATATTATCCCTTCATTATTATTCACCACACTTAACTTATTTCACAGGATTACTAGAATCTATTAATGATGTCACAAGAGTCAGCCATTTTTCATAAATACTAATCCGATATCATTTAAACCAAAGAATGGTATAAGTTGCTCAGTATTAAGATTCATATCGTTTTAGAAACTACTTGGCGCCTTTGAAAGATGAAATGTCATTTAAGAGTGAATTCCGGTCGAATATCAAAATTCTTTTGACAATTTTAGATAGGAGTTCACATTTTTATATACATACTGTTAAAAGCTACCAACGTTTTCCCTCTGTTATTGAAGTGCTTTTGTGTGTATTTTATTTTTATATCAAATTCCCCCACGACGTATTGTCTCATTTAAGTGTTACTTTCTTTAACCCTTTGTCAATTTACCTTGTTTGATATCTCAAAGCTAAATGATACTCCTTTTTTATAAACGATTCTTTCAAAAATGACTAAATATTCAATCAAGGAAATGGAATGAAATGGAATTAAATGGAATTAACGCCCTACTCCTCTGTACCTTAGCTGGGTTAATGGAAGACGGGCATACGCCATACAGTGTGTGCTATGAGGGAAATTTTGTCCGGGCAGCGTCGCTACGGCCCACTCTTAAAACAAATTCCAACTGGCAAGGGATCTTTTACGTGCACGCCAATGTGTACACGGGACCTCGGTTTTTCGTCCCATCCGAACGACTAGAAAATGCAATCAACCAATAGAAGTGACTACGTTATGATTCCATTGCAAATATCTTTAGTACACACCGAAACGTTTATTAATGAATGAAATGGGGTTTAACGTCCTACTATGATGCACCGAACCTGGGCTAATGGAACTTTTATTAAACGCATGGGCATGTGAAATTAGTCTTTAACATAAGGCGGTCCCAACTTATAATGAGCTGAATTCTTTAAACTATTACTTTAATGCATAGTATTTATTATTAAATTTGTGACCTATTAGGAATATTTTTACAACTTTACCGACCGACTTAAATCCCAGCTTGATACCGGTTTTTTTTTGAGTCGCCCTACTGCACGAAAACGTAACAAATATCAGCTAATAATAAGCTAATGAATTGAGTCGACAAAGTAACAAATCTGATCTTGACAAATTCAATGGTGATGTACTATGACTGCTTCACTGACGCTGTTTAAGTTTATCATTTATTATTTTGTGTGTGAGAGTTTTAATATCGCCAGTGTTAGCATCTGTAGTTAAAGATACATTATCTTTAAAGTTTGTATCCTAAACTTATGAAACAATATAAAAGGAAAAATTGAATAGGAAATCCGTTCCACGGACTGCCTCGTGGTTTCTATCAGGCTATGTCATCCACCTACATATTTTACCTTACACCTACATATAGGCGAACAAGGGCAACCCCCAACCACCCCCACACCCTGCACCCAAGGACAATTTGGCGAACAAAAAGTTCCTATCGCCCACAGATCTAGACTACTACGACTCTGTAAATTGGATATCTGTGAGGTCAAAACCAGTCACTCACAGACCTATAATATTTGACCAGTCGTTCGGATGGGACGAAAAAGCGAGGCCCCGTGTACAAATTGGCGTGCACGTACAGATCCCTTGGAAGCTGGAATTCGATATAAGAGTAGGCCGTAGCGCCGCTGCCTAGGCAAAAATTTCCTTCATAGCACACTATATTGCGTATGCCCGTCTCCATAAGCCAAGGCTAGGAGCAGAACAGTGGGAGTGTGCAAGTTATTTTATAGACTTGCAACCGAAGAAGCACAAGCCGCAGATTGAAATCCTAAGACAACACTAATGAAATAACTCGTCGTTATCTAATATATTCAAATGTGACTGCCAAAATGATGAATTGATTTGAGACCACCATGCGGGAATGGATGAAAATGTGTAATGTTGGTTAGCCAGGATGGTTTTCACACGACTAGAGTTGTAATCAAAAATCCACGAACCGTACTGAAACCATAGTAGAATTACCCTCAAATATTCTGATTTGAAAGGGAAATAAATACTGATGCTGTAAGGTGATAAGATTTAAAATGTACAGCCGATGTCTAGGCTATGTAGGATATATATAAAAGAAAACTGCCAAGATAATATCTCCACGGTCACGGCCTGTCATTTTAATGAATACGGAAAAATATTGGCTCCATTCCTCTTATATAAAACGGAAGGATTTGTGATATTACTCTTTCAAAGACAGCGCTCCCTTCTCACTATTTTATGACATTTTTAAATTATTCAGCCAAGCAATCGGATACATTTTTGGGGTAATCCATACAGAGGTGTTATAAATATGTTCATAGGTACGATCTCGATTTTGTACGAGCAAGTTCATGGGGATTATCAGGCAAAGTTCCCCTGCGATATCACTTAAGTGGAAGCAGACGTTAAACACCAAAAAGAAGAAGAAGTCAGTGGTGCAGTATAGTGGGCCTGACACGGTCTAATGTACATATTGGCATGCACGAAAAAGAAGCATCGACATTGGGAATTCGGAGAAAAGACTTAGAGTGGTCCGTAGTGCCGCTGTCCGTGCAAAATGTCCCCATAGCACACTGTATATATCGTATGTACATCTTCATTAGCCCAATCGGTACAGATCAGTAGCTACAATTTCATATTTTTAAGTTATTTTTTTAAAATGTATAAAAATAAAGCCGTAAAGAGATGGTATCCACAAATAGTCCTACCTTGTTAAAGAATAATCATGTAATTCAATATTGCAAGCTGAGAAATTGGCAAAAATATAATTTTCAACTTCAAATTCAAACGTTTGAACATAGCTATTCCATGGAGGGAATAGAAGAACATAGGAGGTAATTGTGTTATTATTTCCCAAGTCAATGGTTTTTAAGTGTTGGAAATAATGCCCATGGTTGTATAATAGTGAGTTGATAAGTTATTTAGCAAAAGACATAGAACTTTGACTTTCTAAGAAAGTATGAAAATCTCGCTTTAAACCCAATTTCATGTCATTTTTAGTCCATCAAATCTGTAGCACGGATTCTTTAGATTAAATACTTATGATATATTAATCGCTATTTAGTTAACACATCATTACTAATATCATCAGTATGTGCTATGTAATGAAACTGTAAACGCTGTTAAATTCACACTTTATTGCTAATATGTCTCTAGATATATGATAAAAGTGGTGTCGAAACTGTTAATGGAGTGTCGAGAGTTGCTAAATAGCTGTTGAGAATTTCATTTCTCTGGTTCGTGTGCCATCATAAATTACTTTTTTTTTGCCTTGAAATATCATAGCAAACATGTTGTAAATTGATGTGAGGTTTTCGTATTGGCTCATCTGAAATTTATACAGTACATTCCACTAGCTCTTAGGTGGTAAGGGTTCTAAGTTCACAGTTTAATGCTGCGTAGCTTGATACCTCGTGCATATATTCCCTGTGCTCTTGTATTTTCCCCTTGTATTTAGAATTTGAGCCAAGATTAGGCCACTGATTCCAATAAGCGTTTACCATGCGAAACTAGAGTTTGTCTATCCCAATAGATTCGATACAATAGGGATCCGCAACATATATTTTGCAGGCTAGAATTCTCTTTTTAGGGGTGCACCCCGAAGAGTCCTACATTAATAACAGTCTTTGACCTTTAGTTATTACAGTCTACACCGGTTATATTTCCCTGAAGGATATGGACACCCGCGTTCATCAAGTCGCTTTATTAAAAATGCCGGTCGAAAACATTCTGGTATGCGATTCGTTTGCCAATTTTAAAATTTTCATCAGAAGCCTATCTATGCTGATTTAAATTGACCAATAAATCGGCCTTGCAATGTCGAAGACGAAATGATATTAAATTAGAGACTTAAATTGCCTTCTTTAAGAGACTTTAAGAGACTTAAATTGACATCTTTAACAGTTAGAATCGATGAGGTGTAGGTCCAGAAATAAAAATCCCCTCGTCATTAACCCAGTTGGCAAAGAAATGTGCAACATCAAACCACATTCCATTTAACCCAAAATAAACAACAAAAAAACCCAACCAGGATACGGCATGCATATCTCCCATATCGTCACTGGAGAATAGCATACCCATGTTACAGTAAGGTTAGACAGGTGTAACAATAGATGTTCCACATAACAAAAACCGTGCACATACATATGTTTACATCTTTACAAAAATATGCAACCCATCATTTACATTAGCGTACAATATCATAATGTATATCAAAGTTAAGTTTTTAAATTACCATATACGTGGAAAATACGCTATTATAGAGTACGGTTTCAGTTTATACCCAAAAGGGCCTCGTCACCTTTCTGAAAAAAAAAGAAGTCAAGCTTTATAATAAAAAGATCTTAGGTTAGAAGTACTTGCTGAAATATTACTTTTCTTAATAATGAACCTTTTAAGTTATGTATTTATTCGTTAAATTTATTCCTTGGCATGAAAACCACTCTGGAATATTATTCAACAGCACATAGCGTCTTGTTTAACTATCCAACGCCTTGATTGCATATCATTGGAAACCGAGGCGGAAAGAATTTGGTTTTAAAGCGAGAATTTAATATTTTCTAAGAAAGTCAAAACATAATTATGTCTATGTCTTTTTCTCATCATTATACGACCATGGACATTTTTTCCCACTCTCAAAAATCGGTGACACCAGAAATAACAACACAATTACACCCCTTGTTATCCTATAGACAACATGGACGGCCATTTTCCAACGTTGGAATTAGAAGTTGAAAATGATATTTTTGCCAATTTCTCAGTTGGCAATAGTGAATTAAAGGAATTAATGGGATTATTCTTTAACAAGGTAGGACTGTTTATGGATACCATCTATTTTAAGGCTTTATTTTAATACATTTAAAAAAAAAATAACCTGAAAATTTAAAATTGGAACTTTAACATCCAGCCAACACAACTAGCCCATTTCGTAACATATGACATATTTTTGTTTTTATAAAATCTCATTATACCCTACATCATATACAGCTAGACAAGCTATAACACTATCTATGACAGACCAATGATTTAATGCTCCGTTCTTTATTTATATAAGCTATAACACTAGTGCATGGGTGACAGACCCTTGGTTTACTGCGCAGGGCTCTCGACCCATTGACTCACTCGGCAAACCTTAACAGATTCCAGTACCCTACATCTTGCCTCCGCCTTTAGAACCACTTTCAAGTTCCCGGATAACCAACGGCGGTGCCCATGACAACGCATTTATCTTACAAAATTTGAAGCTGTTTTCTTTCATGTTTATCCAATTTTGCACTGAAAATTCTACACGGCGCAATTTTTAGAACTCCTTTCTAAAAGCGGCAATTTTCTCTCATAGGTAAACCGGTGCGGCAACGAGATTGTCGGCGTAGGCACATGTCACTTACTGTCATACAGCCGAGGCTAGATGTAGGGTACTGGAATCTGCCGAGATTTGCCGACTGTCCATTGACTATTCATTCTCTCACCATTAATAAAATACTAATAGACTATACTGGTAGAGTGAAACATCCACCCCGAAACATGCCCAGTGATCAATGAGTTACAACACTTTAAGTAGAAATAATCGAATCTAGAGTTGTGGTTTGAAAGCGGGTTCAGAGACGTAAAGTAAATGATTTCACAATTTATAAGCAACTACATTGACACTTCCGTCGCCAATGTTTCGATGTGGATAGTGGGGCGGTCAGTGTAATTATGGGATGATATCACACGGACCGATAAGGTTGATGTGGTATTGGTGGATTAGATAAGTAGCTAAGTAGAAGATGTTATCAAGAATTTAGAACAGGTAATCTGTGAGTTGATATTGTGGTCTGTCTGTATTTTCTTTAGTTTGTAGAGATTGGTTTGATTAATCCCAGAGTGTAACATACATTAACAGAGCACAGTTTTTATGGGAATCAATCACTGGTTTATTAAAAAAGCACGAAGTTTCGACAAGTATCCTCTTACCGTTATCAAGCACAATGACAAATACATGTAGTTGCAAATAGTTTATTCTTATCACAACTAGTACCTGTACTAGGTATTTGGCGGTATCAGTCGTGGTGAACGATCTAACTAAACTCATTGAAATAGTATAGTAAGTTAGAAACTGATGTATTATAATCAAAATTTCAAAAAGGCATATTTAAAAGGGTGAATACAGAAAAGGGTTGGAAAGTTGTAACCTCGAATACGAACTTGATAGCTTGGACAAGTAAGTTGTCCATTTCGAATTACATTTTTATAACTGAGTAAGTAGGGCTTCTCCTCCACTACGCATGCATTTATGGATAAATTTGCGCTTTACAAATATACATAATTATTATTATTATTATTACATCGTTCACCGTCAGGCGTCACGACTACTGTATGCCAATTAGTAGACGATCATCTCCAGATCGTGGTATCTAACTTTCTCTTACTAACACGATACATAAATAGTCTAATAAAAAGGTGTTGTAGATAAAAAGATATTAATTATCATTTTGATATTTTGGTGAGTGAACGCATTTTTTTAAAATTGTAGACGACAACCAACGAAATTTATAAAAATCTCGTGCGTCTTTTAAGACCTTTATTTGGTTTATTATAGCAAAGAAAGCTAAAGGTTTTCACCCTATTCGCCCGAAATGCGAATACACCTATCGGTTTATCTCGGCTATTTCTGTTATATCATCACCCGACAACTGTCAGTGATTTCATATCATATCATAATCCCATCAGGTGTGAAATTCGCGATTCAATGGATACATTAGATTTATTGCTAGTAATTATCGCGCTTTCTTGGGAATATTTCAGAGGTAAATAAAGTAAGTTAATTGCCCACACAATTAGATGCAAAATGTACCTGGTTTCGAGTTGTTATTTTTTTACGGTTTGTTATTGGGTATTATCAAGTCTTTGCAAATATGAACAGATCTGGTCCTCGTAGTGAAAGGTGTGTTATAGATGATGACTTATGTAAATAAGAAAAAGGACTTAATACGTTAGAAATACCAACCTATATTTGCGAGTCTTGTGTTTAGGCACCAGCAATACTAACAGTAACAACAAGCTCAACCACAACCCCATCCCTAACAACAACAGGTAGCAGCATCAACCACTGTAACAACAGTAGTAGCAACAACAATAACAGAAGCCGCGGTAGAAAAGCTATCCAGGTTACGGCTTAAAGTTGGCATCCCCCTAATTATATGTTTATTTTAGACTTAAAGTTGGCATCCCCCTAATTATATGTTTATTTTAGACTTAGATTTCATGACAAATTTATTTCGACACCTTAACACATTTTTCTCTTCACATACTCACCAGCACCCTCAGTTTATAGTTGTTCCCGGGGGTCACGGTAGCTAAGTGGGTAAGACGCTGGCTGCAATGACCGAGACAGTTCATCCAGATTTCCCTTGTCAGTGATACAGGACGTAAAAGATCCCTTGACAGTTGGAATTTGATATAAGAGTAGACCGTAGTGCTGCTGTTCGGGCAAAATTCACCTCATATCACACTGTGTGGCGTATGCCCGTCTTCATTAGCTCAGTTCGGAGCAGAACAGTAGGACGTTAAACCCAATTTCATTTTTATAGTTGTACCCATTATACAAAATACCTGACTATATATAGCGTCAATGACCGGTTGTACTACATCTTCTGTTAACCCTGTTTGGTCACTTTTAATTTTATACAAGTAAACGAGTGAGTAATAGCAAATATTTCATTCAATATTTATTTTACTATCATTGTGTAGGCGTGACGCTTTCTCCCGAATCTCTGGCTTTGATAGAGTCACGAATCCAATTTATGATTACGGAGCTTTAGTTGATTCATCGGTATTGCTGACGTAGATGCTCTTTTAAATTGGTTACCTGGCTCTTTAATCCATATTCAGGTCGGATTAAGAAATTCGCAGTGAAAGCTGTCATATATCTTGTCATTAATGTCAATATCAGGATCAGAAATAGATTCGTGTCACTTTCCGTTTAAAGCAACACTTCCGTTAAGAAGTTTATTATTAAGTAAGCGAGTAGTGGTGACTCGGTGAGTAAAGCGCTGATTCGCTAAAATGGGCTTCCCGGCATCGATCGCGGTGTTGACCGGGAAAGTTCCTTAGGATTTTCAGGAGTGCTAAAAAGTTCCCCGTTCGTTTTCGCGTGAGGGTCAGAAACTGTAGTTGTGATTTTGGTTTAGTGGTATTTCCCCGACGTCGGATTCAACAATTGTCATGGCAATGAATAGTAAAACACAATAAATTATTATAAGCATCTGTAAAGAATCAAAGCACCATCGTTAGTTTTTACTTTTAAAGACATTTTACAGGTACTAGCGTATACTACTATTAGGAAATAACGAAAGATGTGCTGAAAGTGACCAAGGACACCTGAGTGCAGGGTGATAAAGCTAAATGCGAGCAAGTTTTTTCCTTTCTCATTTTTAAACAATGAAAGTGACCACGGACACCCGAGTGCAGGGTGATAAATCTAAATGCAAGCAAGTTTTTTCCTTTCTCATTTTAAAACAATACCGCATAATGCAAAACAATTAAATGACGAGGAAGTTTCGTTTACAAAAACCAAAGCTCACATTATGTGACATATCCATTATACTTTTTTTTTTACATCGATCAGGTACTTGTAATAAGATATCATAGACCTACGGCTGCAAGCAAGTTGTGTTTTCGCCAACGACTCATACTTGGGTATGTTTATAGAATGAATATCGTTTGGTCGAGCTGAAATTTTTGTTCGTTAATTATCGCAAATTATTCTCTCAATGACATCAATTGTCTGCTGATCTTAAAAACAAATACAAATTGTCGGCTGTTAATATAATACACCTCACGTACACTGTCATTTATTCTTTACACACGACAGATGAAAATACACACGTACATAATACAAGAGGCCTTTTGATATTAAACTCTCTCATTTGTTATAAGGAAATGTTATTGAGGGTGTGGTCATCCCAGTCATCTCTTAATAATCTATGCGAATTACACCCCAAACCCCCTTCTAGTTCTTGTTGCTTATTCGAGGATTTCTAAACGTGCCTGTATTTGAATGAAATTCACATCTGATAGTGTGTAGTATTGATACAGATACAAACTGAGTGTTTTTCACATTCATTTGAACTGTGGATATGTATAACTTAAACTAATTCGACAAATAAAAAAATGATTGAAGTGTTTGGTGTGGATTTAAGAAATCCAAGTTGGAATAATAAAAAAGATTAGTATTGAACTCGTGGAAACAAAATTGTCCGCTAATATCATGGCTGTGAAATAAATTATGATAACATTTTGAGGCATTTGTAGAGATTTCCAATGGTTTTGTGGCCATTCAGCATCTTCAGTCCAACTGACAAGTTGGAGAGAGAGAGAGTGAGAGAGAGAAAGAGAGAGAGAGAGAGAGAGAGGGGGGGGAGATAGATGGAGTTTAACGTCCACTCGACACAAACAAGGTCATTTCGGGACTAACATACGGTTCAATTTTATTTCAATAATTCGCTTGCGCGTAGGGGTCTTTAGCAGTGTGTGGGGGGAAGAGGAGGACCCGGAGAAAACCCATGAGGTTGGGCAGGCGACCCTACTCCTTGCCACGTACAACCGGTGATTCAAAACTACGCCAGTTGAATCAATGACAGACTGTGTGATACAGCGCACGCTCGCTAACCATTCAGCCATCCAACCCCAATGACAAGTTGGGAAAGTTAATAATGAGGTTGACTTTCAGAAGGATCACTACTATACCGCCAACGTAATCAGATTGCTGCCAACGCTACACTTGATACGGTAGCCATTACTGTTCATTAGCATATCAAACCTGGTCATAGACCACTGTTAAAGTCAAATCCTCTTTGATAAGGTCGTTAAGCTGAATGCTGTGTAAACGAAACTGAGGGAAATGGTATCAAATGGCGTTGCTTCCAGTAATTGTTAATGAAGGTTGATGACCTTTTAAAAAGCTTAATACTAGATCTATTGTCCACAGCCACTCAATCGAATTGGCATAACTAAAATATAAATAAAATGTTTGTTAGTGCGTATAATCAATTAAATTATTACGCATCGTTGCATGGGGAGCAAACATCGATACTCGCACCCATCGGTTCATTTGACTCTTGTCGAAACTCGCTATTCGAATGTGAATCCTTTGACCCAATTCGTATCTGATTTATGTTCATAATGATGTCTTGATAATACACTTTCCCAAATAAAATAGATTGTATTTTCAACAATGACTTGAGAAATTGGATACTCCAAATACCTTTAAATATACCTCTTTGAATAGTTAAATCAACCCCAGTTTCAATTTCTAGATTTCCATTTGAACAGGAAATCGATTTGACCCACTTCTTTACAAATAGATGACCTGATAAAATTGACTTTTAAATTAGATTCATTCATTACAACAAGATGGACGATAAAAACACGATAGGAGTTTGGACACCCATTCATAAATAAAATACACAAAGCGGTTGCGCGAGTCGTAAATCTAGATCATACCTTCGATTGTAATTATTATAAGATGAGATAAACCATAACCTTCACCCGTAAACCAACACACAAAGTACAAAACTAATACCCCAATAATAAAAGCGTGATTTTTTTTTAAATCCCCCGTCTTCATTACCCCTGAGTAGGACATTAAACCCAATTTCATTTCATTTAATATTTTTTTTGCAATTCTAGGTCGTAATTGCCATCCTGCCTGTTTGTTTAAGTGGCATTATGGAAGATTAGATAGGGAGCCGATAGTTCTCGTTATAATAGTTCAAAAATAGATAATGCAAAGGGTGTATGCTGAACTGAAGATTTCCGCTAAATTACTTCATGTTAAGCCAATAAATCCTCGTGTTATTAACACTTTCGCCTCGATTGTCATTGTTATACAGTTACGATAATAAACAAATTCTTGATTATCAAATTTGAACTGCAGATTGGATTCAAATCTGTGGAAAACTGGACACATAAGATGGCACCGAGGGTTGATTGTGGTCTTATCATGATAAAAAAAAGTTATTTAATAGTTTATATAACATTTCGGGTCCAAAGAACGACCATAGACATATTTAGCTCTTGCATAGTGCCTAATGCCTGTTTACTTAATTATATGCGGTTCGTCAACGCCCCCAAACCATAATTCATTAAACAACTAAAAGACACGAAGCGGCGTGGGACCTCACATATATAGTAGTAATGGATTGGAAACGGTTGCTTGGGGGTTTACAATGCCGAGTTAAACTGAATGATTCAAATTAACCAAAATTCCGTCTATTTAGGACCGTTTATCTATGAGTTTCAGTTGGTAATTCAGTAAATGTAGCAAATGAAATGAAATCAAATGGGGTTTAACGTCCTACTATTATGCACCTAACCTGGGCTAATGCATGGCAGTTATGTGCGCTATATCAAATGTAATGTGTTAATGTGTTAATGGAAGACGGGCATACGCCATACAGTGTGCTATGAGGGAAATTTTGCCCGGGCAGCGGCACTACGGCCTACTCCTATATCGAACTCAAACTGCCAAGGGATTTTTACGTGCACTCCAATGTGTACACGGGACCTCGGTTTTTCGTCCCATCCGAACGACTAGGCAGCTGTCCTTGTCAGGCCCTCCTTCTGCATCACTGACAAGGGGAAATCACGTCGGTAAATCGAGATAAACTTTCTCGGCCAATGCCGGGATCGAACACCCGACCTCCAGCTTAGCGAACCAGCGCCGTATCCACTTAGCAACCATGATTCCCAGGTAGCAAATGAATTCAGGTTTATTGTAATGCTTTACTCGATTGCAGTAGATCAGTATATTGTCGTCAAACCAATTCTCTTAATTATTTGCACTACGATCTTAAAGTTTGTTGTCGTATACACGCCCCTTTAAGAGTAGACACACATGTATCTATAGACTGGCGCTTGTATACGACGATGTAAACAAACCAGCGCCACCTATAAGTCTTGTGTAAAATCTCGGCATGGGCCTTTTTACTTATTCCGACTGAATCCATACCGAACTATTTTTCATGTCGTTCATATTTTTTTTGTTTTAAATTTACATGTAGCTGTGATTTATCCGTGAACAAATTAATATTTTATCAAAAATACAAAGAGTCTCTGACCGTCATTTGAAATGCAATGAAATGAGGTTATCATCTTACTGTTCTGCTCCGATTTTGCTAATGACGACGGGCATACGCCACACAGTGTGCTATAAGGGAAATTTTGCCCGGTGTTGTGCAAGACAGAGGACCTGGCAGGGGGCAGCGTATAGTCGTTCGGATATGACATTAAACCGAGTTCTCGTGTTACATTGCCTTGAACGTAAAAGAACCCTTGGCAGTTGGAATTCGATGTTAGAGAAGACCACAACGTTGTTGTCCGGACAAAAATCCCTAATATCACACTGCATGGCTTCATTAACCAAGTCGGGGCAGAACAGTGCGCATTTCATTTCATTTATCATGATGCTTCGTCAAGGTATGTACGTGACAAGGAGTAGGGTCGCCTGTCTAACCTCGTAAGTTTTCTCCGCCCACTTCTAAAGAGCCATTCGCACAAGCGAATTATAGAAATAAAATAAAACCGTATGTTAGTCCCGAAATGACATAGTTTGTGTCGAGTGGACGTTAAACCCCTTCTCTCTCTCTCTCTCTCTCTCTCTCTCTCTCTCTCTCTCTCTCAAGGACACATCATGTTCAGTTTATGATTTCTGTCAAAGTAAATACAACTACTGTTCAATAATTCATGAGATTTGGGTATATTTTATGTCAAGCAGTATGTTCGGGTCCAGCCTTCTCATACTGAGAGTGTTACACGGCGGCTACAATTAGTGTCAGTCTCACTGAGACAGGACCAAAGTTAAAACATACATCATAGCGACGGTGACAAGGCTTCTTTTGTTACCATGTGAAACGTTCCCTGGGTACCCACCAGACTATTTTTACAATATATCCATATTTATCGTTTCAGGCGGTGTCATAATAAACGGCTCCCAGGTGTGCTAGTGTCATCACGTTCAACATTTTACCATAACTTCTTAAATTTATTTGTTACTGTATGTGCTGAGAAAGATTTAAATAAATAATTTTTCAGAAAATTGTTTAATTTGAAATGGGTCATTTATCATCAAAATATATAGCCTACGCACTGCGAGGCAATCCCAAGCAGAACATTATGAAGTTTAGCCGCGTTGACCCAATGAGTAAGACACTGGCTCGCTAATCTAGAGGTACTGTATTCGATCCCGGATTTGCTGTGGACGTTCATCGGGATGGGACGGATGGGACGAAAACCAAAGCTCCCATGCACATATTCGCTTTTACTTAAACATGCATTATTCAAGAGCTAAATCTGCCTAGTGCAGGTCTTTATTTGGGCATGAAATGTTTTCTAAAGTATTAATTAGACATTAATTAGCTGATCCAGGCCTTAATCAACTTTGGATAGCATCATATTGCTCCGATATTAAACAGATTAAAACGTTTCAGTGATAAATCAAATATGGCGGGCCCAGGCGCTTCGAGTCTTAGCTTTGATCAACCAGGACCGTGGTTGAAATTATTGCACACGTCGGCCAGATCTTCAAATGCCAATATCTTCGCTTACAATAGAGTATTTTGAATGAAATTTTCAAATTATTCATTTTACATCATCTACTTTCGAACTATTATAGCAAGAATGGCTAATTCTTTATCTATATCTTGAATAATGTAACTTTAAATGAACTCTTGTCAGTTAGAATTCGATATAGGAGTAGGCCGTAGCGCCATGATGCTTTATTAGCCCAATTGGAGCAAAATAGTAGGACGTTAAACCCCATTTCCTTTCATTTCGGGAAATGAGGTTCCTTTTTCGCTATAGATCTGACACATTGTGGAAGAAGATTTTCATAAAAAATAAACCATGAAAAAGGAAAGAATCAACACATGTTGATATGTTTATTTATTTCGCTGAAATCGGTTGATGCTAAATTATTTGGAAGCGCTAGCCGTTTGACCTTGCTGGTACGGTTGCTAGCTCACCGTTTAAATGCAGACGGCAAGTTTAAATAGTCAAGAGAACCAACTATTAACATATTATTGACATATCTATTAAAGAGGGTATACATCAAATTAGGTGTCGCCGTTATGTCCCTTTAAGTCTTTTTTATCACACATGATCATGGCGAAATTATTCCACAACTATCTGTGAACGAAAAATTGCTGAACCATGGCAAACAATTTATATCAAGTCAAAGTGGTCATGACATAATTATAACACCTTGAATAATTCATAGAAACCATCGTAAATAGAGTTTCATGAATATCTTAAAATATTTTGATCGCTATCAGGTCATATAATTCGGACACATCCTAATATTAATAGCCATTAAGATGATATACTCCACATACCATAGTAATTTATGACCTAATGGTGCCTAGAAATTTCATTGAAAATATTTCAAGTGAAATACAATAAAAAAAACCGGCCTCATGATTCAGTAATCCCTGGGAATTCCGCATTCCTATATACGCAACAATTTTATACCATGGAAAGATTTAAACATTTTGATTTAGTCACATTTCTATATATTGTTACAACGTAGTTCGAACAGTGCTGGATTAAGGCTCTGCTGACTCTAAGGCCTGAAAATAAAGATATGTTGGGCTCATTGACAAAAGGAATTAGCTTAATTAATACAGAACATTGACAGTACTGTATTTACAACTTTGGGTGCTTATCAAAAAAGTTTTACTTTATTATTTTGTGGCCTGGATTTTTGGCTGGCCCTGAGGCACGTGCCTTATCTGCCTTATGATTAATCCAGCACTGTATGTAATTTTATTAGAATAGTTGTATGGTATTCTTTCAGGTGGATTTCAAGAAATTCCGAAGTATGTAACAAACACAAAATTCTGTTAGCGTAATGCACAGGCTCCCACCCCTCAAAACTCTCATGAAACCAAAGCAAATTCCAGCTATATCAAAAATTTATCTAATGTTACCGAAATCCCCTTTAAGCAATTAGTATGTTACAGGAAAACTGTTAAAGATACCTAGCAAGGAAGACCCATTCAAGGATTAGTTTAAAACGGTAAAACTCTTTGATTAAAGCATTGTGACGTCATAATGAAATTTACGTCGATGTATTGTTGCATGTTATTATACACAGAAAACTTTTACCGCGCAGTAGTATTTTAAGACCAGTGGAAATGGATTTTAACATCAACGGTTATGATATTCAAAATATTTTGAAGGACGTTGAAACAGCAAGAAGAAACATTGTTCCCACTATAAAACACATCATTACGGTAAGATTTGGAATTTTGTGTAGAAGGAACGACAGTTGAATTCGTCCACCATTTTGTTTCTTTTTAACAACGTAACTTACCTTAGAGTACATCACTAGCGTGAGCGGTGATCAGATTTTAAAGCTTAGCTGTAAAAGGCCTATATATACCGCCTATCATACACTTGATCCCCCCCCCCCCCATTTTTAATAATGTAGAATAGTTATTATTTCACTTCAAAATACCGCTAACCCAATCCTGAAGCAAAATACCCCCCGAAAACTACCCTTATTGAATCAACCAGAGAGCAACATGGCATCACTTGATCTGGCGTTTTAAAATTGAAACAATCTGTGAA
The DNA here is from genome assembly GCA_917208275.1 of Patella pellucida. Classification (NCBI taxonomy): domain Eukaryota; kingdom Metazoa; phylum Mollusca; class Gastropoda; family Patellidae; genus Patella; species Patella pellucida. Next base: position 59,128,229 of record OU795040.1, on the reverse strand, counting down.
TCAGATGGTATATTCAATATCATAATAAAGTCAAAATGTACTTCTTAACAAAAAACATAAAAATATCGGGCCTACATTATGTTTGTCGGGGATCACGGTGGCTAAGGCGCTTGTTCGCTAGCCTGGGGGTCGGGTGTTCGATCCCTGCATTGGCCGAGAAAGTTTCATCTCGATTTTCAGGCGTGATTTCCCCTTGTCAGTGATGCAGAAGAAGAGCCTGACAAAGATAGGTGCCTAGGCAGTGGGAATTGGCATATGCCTGTCTTCCATTAGCCCAGGTTAGGTGCATAATAGTAGGACGTTAAACCCCATTTCATTCATTCATTCATTCTATGTTTGTGAAATCTATTCGAACACGAAATTGTATAGTCAATATCATTTTTTTTTGTAGACTGCAAAATTTCAACTTTGTAATCTTCGCGAAGAATTGGCTCAAAGACAAGAAATTCCGAAGATTATTGAAGATAAGAAACGTATTCATGTATTGAATCATCGAGACGTAATGCGTTTAGCAGAAATTAGTAACTACAAGGATACTAATTTCAAAATGCATAACAAAATAAATTTGCTGGATAATACATTGTTTCAAAAGATCATACCGTCAAGAAATAAACCCAAATCCAATGCTAGTATTGATACTATTAGCAAAGGATATACAATACAAGAAAAGTTTTGGCGATACAAAGAAAATGCAAAACGTTTGCAAAAGGTTCTGGGAATTAACAAGAGTGGGGTATTTGGTAACAGAGAACTTACTCAAAGCTTTCAGTGTAAAGAAACGGACAATATTTTGGATATAATGAAATCAGTAAATGATAATAACCAATCATCGAATAACAAGGCAAGACAACTCCACCAGAACACAGAGATTGACGTCATGGACGATGGAGAATTTTCGATCAGCAGTCGTCAAAGACCGTCTTCTTCAGCTCCGGCGATTTTATGTCATTCTACGCCAAGGCATATAAGAAATTTACGAGGAAAATTAAAATACATCGAAAGGTATTCGTTTTATTTTGGAGCTGATAATCAGCCTGTTGAAAATTATGATTATTTCACGCCTCTAAACATGGAAAGGGATGAAATATATTTCTTTACACCTGGAATTTTTGACGCAGGATCTTCTTCCGGATCAACGCCATTTATCACCCCTATGCTACGTTCAGGAGAATTTAAAAGCACTTTCGATTTCTTTGAAGATATAGAGGTACCCCTACTTGACGTTGATTCGGTTAGATTTATTAAAACGGCGAGTGACGACTTTTTGTTAGTAGGAAAAGGCACATACGGGTGCGTTTATTTAGCACATGTTAACGACCATAACGGCCTCGTGTGCGTCAAAGAATTTTATCCCGAATCCACTTCACCAGAGGCAGCTGCCCAAGAAGCTAAGATTCTTTGTTATCTGCAAGATGAAGGTATTGTTCCAGAACTTCTAGGTATTATACATAACGAATTAAATCCCTACGAAATTTCCTTGGTTCAAGATTATTATGGAAACGGGGAGACCCTTAAAAAAAGACTCGAGGATAAAAGTTTACGGTGGAGTAAAATGGAAGTACTACAAATTTTAATTGATTTGACCAAAGGTTTGAAAAAGGTCCACCTTAAAAATATCTTATGGAACGATTTAAAAGTTAATAATATTTTAATTGACGTCCATAAGAAAAACCGAATTGCATTTATAGACTTTGGTGTAGCTACTTTTGGAAGTGGCAGAATATTTCGCGTGACTGGTAAATCGCATCTATTTGCTTTTTTAGCACCGGAAGTTAGAGATGGTTTTCCAACCTCCTTTACGTCAGATATTTATAGTCTGGGTTATCTCATGAGGTCTGTTCTTGAAGAATATAGCATCACAGATTCAGATTTGTTAACAATTGTAGAAAACTGCTTGGATGATCGTCCCTCATCAAGACCTTCCTTAGCCAGTGTGCTGCAAGTTATTGAAAATAATGTTGATATTAAATCGTACATAACGTAATCTAAATTGTTGTGTTCTTTTTTTTTTTTCTGAATAACAATCCAAAACCCATGTCTTTTTAAATGTCAGTACGTTTAATGGCAGTAGAGGTTTATATTATTAAGAAGCATTAAAGATGGGTTCCCTGATAAATATTTATCGTGTGTTTATTTCCAATAAAATTATAGCAATTTTGGTATATATGGAAAGTAGAAACACCCAATACTGGATCCCCTGAAAAACACCCATTGGGCAAGCACTTGGCAAATATGTCAGGGTATCCCAAATTGACAACCCGACGATTAGTAAATCAACCATGTGTGACATCGAGTGATGCGCGCGCAGGTTGTATGGGGTCATTGTAAGAGGAGGCGCTCAATGTAACATTATACATATCTTTGAATGGCATTTAATGAAAGTGGTATATAATAACAAACAGCTTTATGGATAACATTCACTAGGTTTATTAACTGCAACGTTTCAATGAGGACACTCTCGATAACGGTGAGAGTGTCCTCATTGAAACGTTGCAGTTAATAAACCTAGTGAATGTTATCCATAAAGCTGTTTGTTATAACATTATACATGTTGATAAACGATACATCGTCTTTTATATATTCAACGAATTCTCCCTTAGCTTGCTTCCCTTCCGTGACGTTCAGTCACGTCCCAAACATGGATTCTTAAAATAGATTTTTTTTTATAGCTTCTAGTGTTTCCCGTGGAGAGCAATTTAGAGCACAGTTGTGATTGATTAATTAGTTTGAGTATGTTTTAAGTCCAATTGTATCACCAAATCACATGTTTCGTACACGGGAGTGTATCTTTAAATTACCAGTAATGCTAAGTTACCACTACCGCGATTAAAATCGTGTTTTTAATTGTGTAGTAATCGTGGTGATCCAATCACAATCAGGTCGTATCATAATATTTATTGAGGTAAGCCGTCACAATCGTGTTGATCGTATTGAAACGTATCTGAACGTGGACTCAATAAGGATAATCCTATTGTAACACATCACACGATAGTTTGAGCCTTGCACAACGTGGCTCATTGCATTTCGAGAAGACTTATCCTTTCGAATGCTTATACTGTATAAACCAACTGAAAAGAGTTTGTGCTGTCACCACCGTGGAATCAGAAGGTAAACATTCAGCTACTACTATACCTACTAGTATACAGCCATCGGCATTAGCCCAGTCGAAGCAGAATGGTTGGACGTTCAACCTCAATGTATTTTCATTACTATACATCTATTACATTGTGTTTTCAATTAATGTTACCACTCCTTCTAAAACTACAGAGAAAACAATAATACTATATTAATATGATTTCAATCAGATTTCAATCAGGACTTATATTTCCATTGCTTGACACTAATTACCCTGTTTACATGCTTTAAGAATCAAAGGCTAACATGTTCAGCTTAATTACAATTTTTTTCTATTTAATTAATGCGGTTGTTTTCTTTTCTATTCATTAATAATATATAGATAATTATCATAATTGCATCTCTGGCGCCATCCTGTTACAGTTTAAAACGTATTTGTTATTCATTAAAATACATATCAAAAATTAGTTTGTAGTTCTTCCGTCGTGTTGAATGGTTTATATGCTCGAAACCCATCGAAGCGTTCTTAAATTGAAAGCAGAAGATTTTCTTTAATGTATAACTAAAGCACATTTGTATTATTTTTGTTAATACAGCATCATTTTGATCAGACCATAGATTAGATAGGTAAGTAATAATCATATGGACCGTGACAGAACGTTTCGCCATTGTGAATCCTTCATCCATAAGTTATCAAAATAGTCAAAAACCGAATGAAATATTTTCTAATGTTATCTCGATGGAGAGTTGAATAAAGGGCATAATTAGGGTTTGGGTACCTTAATTGGGGTCAAGGACGTGGACTTTGATGAACAACTAGTTGTTAACAGACAATCGTTACCGCCAATCCTTATATATAGAATTAAGAAAATTATCAATGAATGTGGTTTTTACCGGGATTTTATTATAATGAATGAAAAAATGTCAAAATATATCTCCCACTGTGAGAGCTATTTTACCCCCTAAACCCCTAAAACCATCCTTTTTTTCTGGGAACTCGACCCTATAATTTTTATCTGAAGGTTATTTAAGTACTAAATCCTCAAATGACCCCTTAATTCACTTTTAAAGTTCAAAGGGCAGCATAAATCCGTCCAAAAGTACAAATACATTTGAGAGACAAGCGTATTGTCGCTTTACTTGCAATAAAATCATTGATCAATGTTTGATACAGAAATGTATGTTGATGTAAGCGAAAAAAAAAGCTCTATATTTATTTATTTTGCGCTTAGCCCCAACCCCTTTTAAAAAATCTCGTATCCGCCCCTTACGGTTGTACGTGACAAGGAGTTGGGTCGCCTGTCCAGCCTCGTGGGTTTTCTCTTGTTCCTCCACTTTGCTCCCATTGCTAAAGACCCCTACACGCAAGCGAATTATTTAAATATATTCAAACTATGTGTTAGTCCCAAAATGACCTAGTTTGTGTCGAGTGGACGATAAATCCCACTTACTTCTCTCTCTCCACCCCTGACGATAACAATACTATCATAATGCAGTTAGTAATAAGATACAACACTTCTAGTTATTCACACAGAAAATGATGTCATATAGATGATTGTTCATTTTGTGGGTATTATTATTCCCGAAACACAATGGCTGTAATTCAATTGTGTTACGTCATGTACCATTAAAACAGGGTAGATCACCTGACTAAATATTTGTGGTTTTATAAGGATTAGCTCGTTAATTCTGGGTTAAATCCATGATTTCCAGTCTGGTTGGTTTTAATAATAGACCTAGGATAGGACATTTTTAAAATGTACATGCACGACATGTATGGTCTATAAAAGAGATTTTTAGCGTTCTTAGATAGGGCATTGTGTAATAGTAAAGAGCAATGACCTCGGGAGAATTGTGCTATTTTTATATCCTTAACTCCCCAAAGTTTGTTTCTGTTGAAAGTATAGATAACATTATAGGGATTGACATAACTGTTGTAAAAAAAAGCTCAAACAAATCTTGTGATTTGATACAAATTAGTGTTAAATAAAGTACCAAGACCGAGCATTATTTATAAAACACAAACCGTATCTGGTTGTCGCTTGTTGATGGCGTGCGTGAGGAGGCGGATGGTGTGGGGGGGGGGCAGAATGGTTACCGCGTGTGCGCTGTATCAAAATGTCTGTCTTTGAGTCAACAGGCGTGCTTTCGATTCCTTGGCTGTATGTGACAAGGAGTATTTCGGCTTCCTTCCATTGCTAAAGAGCCCTAAGGTCAAGCGATTTATTAAAATAAAATTGAACTATATGTTAGTCCCCAATGGCCCCCTCTCTCTTTTTTCTCTCTGTATCTCTCTCTCTCTCTCTCGCTTCATGGCTCTCAAATAAAACGCTTTAAAACTAGAACAATTGGCATTACAAAACGATATTGCAACTACTGCAGATTAAGTTAATTAGGATTTAGCAATGAATATGCATATTTAAAAGACCCCAAGTGTACCCGAATGCTTTACCAAATTAAAAGGTTCTTTAGTATATGAATAATATGATGCACAATACATTGTATAATCCCATGTAGTTATTATCTGATTGAACCACTTAAATCAGTATTTTTGTCAGGTACAGCAAAAGGCATAGATTATATAACACCATAAAACACCGCGGGCTCTTTATTTACAAAATGCATGTTATGAATTGGACAAAAAGAGTAAGCCTGTGCCTATCATCATTCGCTTTAAAAATTCCTCAATTATTAAGATACATTCTGGTTAAACGGTACGCTAGATTTATATCTCCTCGCTGTATTTGTTACAATTTATCAAATAATCAGGGTAATAATACCATCTACACTTTTTATATCATTATTTTATGTTTAAAATAGTGCAGTTGCTTTATAATTGAAAAGAAATTGTCCTCGCACTAAACTAAATTAGGAACTGATACCATCATACGAAATTTACAAAAGATTGTTATATGTGGTGTCGTACATAATGCATATTAGTTGTAGAGGAGATAGGCCCACTGGGTGTACTTCAAGGATATATGCGTTTTTAATGGACCGATGGTACTCATTATAGTCCTTATTGTGCATGAGCTATATCTGTCTATTGTAGGTTTTTCGTTAGGCCTGAGATAAGATGTTATATAAACTAATCAACTCTCTATAGCACTTGATACTCGAGATTTTAACTGGACTAGAACTGTTCGCCATTTAAAAATTTAATTAAAAAATGGTGAAAGCGAGACCGAGTCGCGAATATACCAGTGCCCTGGTTACCACTATGCACACATTTTGTCAAAACTACTAACATTGATAATTTGTCTCAGAATAAAGTAATTTGACTGAAATTTCCAATATTCTCTATTTTGATCATTTATATTATTAAAGCAAGAATAACCAACTCTTTTTTTAATTAAGCTCTTAACTAATGCATCTTTAGACATAAATAACTACGATCAGAACACAGTCCAAAATATAATTCAGATAACGTTAAAGGTCCGAAGTCCTTTACTCAAAATCCTCCAAAATCTCCAACATCTCCAACGTCGAAAACACGAATTCTTGGTCAATTTAAATCAACATTGATGATGTAAACTTACTGGGGAAAGATGAGCTTCTGATATTCTTTTTAACATTGGTACACGAAACGTGTACCATACTGCGCTTCAGTCCCAGTTGCTATAATTCCGAGGCTAGTCATATTGCACCAAATCAAACGGCATATTATGTAGACTGGAATAACCAGACGCTAGAAATTTGCACTCGATTGAGACTGCATGGCTTATTCCGCCGAACATAACTGATTTGAATTTGGAGTAAAAACGGAAACCATTGAATGCACATGTAAATCAGTTTATATTCATATTACAGCATTATATGCGTTGCGACCCACTTTTGTCAATTTATAGGTCCCAAATGTTAGCGATTTAGCTCCTTTAAACAACAATGAAGGTTAGATAACATTCGTTAACATAATTCACGTCCAATAATGTTATCTTTGTATTTCATTGTATATCAAGTTCAAATTTAAATTTAAGACGACATAATGATTATTCTTACGGATCGTAAATATGTAGAAATGTCTAAATCGTGCTGCTAATCATATTAGGAAATTCTTAATCAATAGTTAAACTTAATTTACTACACATAATAAATACCCAAGTTTTTAGATAATATGCAGTGGACACCTGCCCGACGAACTTAAGTCAATTGTATTTATGGGAATTCTTGGTCATAAAAATATAACATTTGGTAATAATCATAAAACAAATGTGTTTACATAAATTTGTTGATCCTCAATCAATTCTACTAAAGCATCACAGGCCGTGCCGTAGTTCGAATATTCAGCATGGTTGTACCTAATAATATTAAACATGTACTTATAAATTTAAATTTAATTCTCTGGCCTTTCAGCTTAACCCATATTGCTATCTTAAATTTTAAAATATGTCATCTTTATTTTATGGGCACGGAAAGAGGTCTTCGAGTTCTGTTTATAACTAGTTATATGTACAGGTGGGTTTTTTTTCTCGAAAAGACTCTCTGTCATGAGAAAAAAGGGAACAGCAATATAGAGATAGAGAAATAGGATTTAACGTCCACTCGACACAAAATAGGCCTTTTCGGGACTAACGTTTATTTCAATACTTCAATTGAGCGTAGGGGTCTTTACCAGTGGGGGAAACCGGGGGTTCCGGGATACACACGAGGTTCGACAGTACACCCAACGCTTTGTCACGCACAAGTAGGGAATCGAAACCACGTAACTTGACTCAATGGAATACTTTCTGATCGCACGCGTTTTACGACTCAGCCACCCAACCCTCCGAGACGGTAGAATAAAAGAAGGTAAAAGTAAATCGTGAGAAAGACCAAATCAAAGACGAGTACTAATTAAAACACGCACTAAGGTACTTTGGGCCAAGAACTGCGTATGACGTCATCGCCGCCATCTTCGAATTGTGATATATTAACATTCGAATTAATGCGCAATTGTCCAAAGAGCAAGCAGGCCAAGTTTCTAAGAACGTCACCCCCAACAACAACAACAAAAACAACAATATGAGTAGCGGTTGGGTCCAGTTCCTGGTTAAAAAATTGAAAAAGACTTTAGTAGAAGTTTGTGAAGCAAATAGGTAAAGCAACGTTGTAAATTAATTATCGGATGTTATAAAATATATTACATGAGACAAACTAGCTATGTGACTGATTCAAAGTCAAACCAGGTACATCGTACGGGGCGTTATGGTCAAGCGGGGGAGGGGGTGATCACGTGGGTAAGTGAATAGAGTGCTGGCTCGCTAGCCTGGAGGTCGAGTGTTCGATCCCTGCATTGGACGATAAAGTTTATCTCGATTTTCTGGTGTGGTTCCTCATTGTTAGATATGCAGAGTGGTGGTCCTGACAAGGACAGCTGTCCAGTCGTTCGGATGGGACGAAAAAACGGAGGTCACGTGTACACATTGGGCGTGCACGTGAAAAAAGCCTTGGCAGTTGGAATTTGATATAAGAGTAGACCGTAGCGCCGCTGCCTGGGCAAAATCTCCCTCATAGCACACTGTATGGCGTATGCCCGTCTTCCATTAGCCCAGGTTAGGTGCATAACAGTAGAAAGTTAAACCACATTTCATCGTTAAAGCTAAGGACTCTGTGTCCTGGTCACCCTTCTAAGGTCTTCTCTATCAAGAGACATTCTGGACTAATTTGCAGTGAAACTTATCCTCCTGTATTATAGATATATTATACATTGATATATCATGAATAAAAATGAGACCAATTGGGGTTAATTTACATTTTAATTTGAAAATCTGACTTTATTTATGTTGATGAAACGAAGCGTAAGTTATAAGAATTGAAGCCTTCTAAACTCTCTTACACGTGGGTGAGTTTAATGTGTCTTTACCATCTCGCGACTTGGACATAAAACGATATTTATTTGATTGAACAATGTATATTTTATTTGTTTGTATTTATATACGGTATACTGGCGGTGCGATCAAAGGTTTTCGCCTTATATCGCCGGCCCCAATAATTACCCCCTCCTGTCACTCACTATAAATATAATATTATTCATTTATTATTCATATTTTGAAGAAGTAGAGTGGTAGGTTAATGTGGCTATCTAGACAGAGATAAAGTCGACATAAATTAACTAAAATAATTTCGTCTGTAGCAATATACATACAGTACCCAAGATAACTAGCTTAAAAGCAAGATGTCCGAAGTAATACCATAAATAATCTAACGCTAATCGTCGAAAGAACAATATTTTACTGATCGGAATTGATGACACGAAAAGCTCAATTAATATTTATAAAACTATTCACTCCTTTTCGAAATCATCAAAAGGTTCAAGGGACAACTAAAACACACTCCCTGTAAATATATTTTACGTCTTCATTTTTGTTTATTTATAAATTTAATGTAAATACATGTATGTATATCTGACATGGAGAAGAGGTTTAATATAGGCTGCCTGTTGCCAAAAAAATATTGTTTATATCCATTGTCGAAAATCAGCGTAGATCTCTTTCGGCGTGCACTGTTATGAGTGCCGTGACAGGAATTTGCTCGGGATTGATTTCTGGACGCAGATGGACCGTGTTCCGAATTGTGGGGTATAATGCCAGCATTTAGAGGTAGGTGTGGGCAAAGGAGAGGGGCGGGCCTATTGGACAGAGAGAGGTGGGTGGATGACTGCTTTAGATCATAAGGTTTGTCAATAAATAAAGTCGTTTCGATTCTCCAACTGTGAGATGTAAGGAGTATGGTCGCCTGTCCATCCTTGTGGGTTTTTTCGGTCGAAAAGTTCATCGAGATTTTTCAACGCGGTTTCTCCTTATCAGTGGTCTAGGACGGAGTACCACAAAAGAAAACCCGAGGTTCCGTATACACATTGGCGTGAATGTTAAAGAACCGTTGACAGTTGGATTCGAGATAGTAGTAGGCAGTAGTGCCGGTGTCCGGACAAAATTTCCCTCATAGCACACTGGACCAGTTCAAGTCCTGGGTTAAGGTGGTGTAGTGTTCAACGACAGTTAGTTCAGTGTAGCACTGGTGTATAGCTGTGCTAACTCAACCTGACACCCCTCTGTATTCCAAATCAGTCGAGTTAAGATCTTAGGTGTTGAGGCTGTCTTAAACATGGATATATGAACACCATGTTTAAGACAATCAAATCCCGATATTTACATGTAAAAGTAACCCGTCAATGAGCGTTGTGCAATAAAATTTCTATTTAGCTTATAATATTTTGGTTTTAAAAAAATCCCGCTTCATATTATTTATATTAACATTGGTGTTAAACAGTAGAAGCAAAAAGGGGGATAATTTTAAGGCTTTTAGTTTTAATTTTCAGAAATAATGTCTTGAACCATAAATGGTCAAAACATAAAGGCAAAAAAATGTTGATTGCTGACCTACTGATGTACGAGAAATGCCCCACAGGAACTCTCGACTGAATATTGATCTAATAGATGAACTGTCTATTGAATATCATACATAGCAATAGCAGACATTTAACTCCCGAAGGTGGTTAGAAGTGGTTATTATAGTCAGCCAGTCCATGCATTTGGGATTGTAGGGGGTACCTGTTATTTTTTTTGTTTGATATTTCGGACAGATGATAAATCCATTTGGCCAATGGCAGAACTAAGTTTTCAATATTGTACATAGATAGTATGATCGTTAAAATACGGCGTAAAGAGTCCATCGCATGATGCAGATCCTTTCTTTTTTGGGCGAAAGTGGTAAATCATGTAATGCAATGAATGTTAAATATCTTAAGTGGTAGCCCTGGTGCTGCACATGACAAAACTGCAGCAATATGCAACCTAATAATGTAACATTGGGAGACGTAGCTTACAGAGGACATCATGGCTAATCTATATGCCCCAACCTTACCGATTAGGGTCTGTATGCAATTAATAATCTTGTAAAGCTTCCAGCTGTTCGTATGTGCAACTTGTTAGTGATCAGAAGAGAACTGAGTACGTTAGGACAGGAGACAAAGGGTAAAATACTTAAAGGTACAATAACACTCTTGCTAGCTTGACAGCCCCAGAAAATAAATTATAGCCTTATTGTAAGTACTAGATGTTTAAGTGTCCTACCTATTGTGTAAATTATATATTTAATCCTATTTTACTTGTTCAGAGGTTTCGAAAATATGTTTCAATCCAAGTCACATTTGAAATGGTTTACGTAAGGCTTTTCAAATCATACAGTTAAATTATTCAAATTTTTAAAATTAGGTGTATGTGTTAAGATGAAAATTGTATCATCAATTAATTGGAATATTGAATATAGTACAGTTTGTTGAGCAAAATAAAGATTGGGACATATTATTCAGTTACAACAAGAGTGGTATTGTGTTATAGTGTTTTGTTTTTATTTTCCACCAGTATTGACACTCGGATTAAACTAGTGTTATAAAGCTTTTGTTTCATTCTCCATCAGTATTTACACCGACATTAAACTAGTGTATCTGGTGTAAAGACTAGTTATAAATTTAGAGGTTCAGTTCAAAGCAGAACACAGTTATACACCACTACAACACAACATTAACACAAGCGTATTAAGGGTCTTCATTTGCCTAGGTAGTACGGAACAGTAGAAAATTAATCCCTTTTCATTTCATCAGTATAATTCAGTCGTAGTAATAAACAACATTATTGTAAACTGTAATAACCAAGTAGACAAGACAACCGACATGGCGTCTATATATACGTGTAGAATGTACACATGTTCAACATTTTGTCTTGTATTTTTATAGTTTATTGTTATTATCAGCGGTACTTTATGTTTATTACGGGGACTGTCAGTCCAACGTCTCAGTAACACACACTATCAGTGAAGCGATAATACAAGTCATCAGAGTTACACCATAAATGACAGAGTAAGAAATGGGGTTTAACGTCCACTCGACACAAAACTGGGTCATCTCGGTGCTAACATGGTTCAATATCAATTCAATAATTCGCTTGCGTGTAAGGTTCGGTGGGAGGGAACCGTAGGATCTGGTGAATATTCACGAGGTTGGACAGGTGACCTTACCAACTGTCACGAACCACACATAGATCTGGTTTTACTGGACGACTGAGATGTGGTACTTGTGATAATGTATGTATTTGTGTTACATGTATGTAGCCTTCGGCTACCCAGATATAAAACGTTTATGATTCAATGATAATCCAGGTTGGCTAATCTTGTTTTGGTCGGACGAGTGGGCCAATGTGATATTTTTTATGCTAACTAAATTCTGATTTTAATACAGTCCATGTGAACCAATGTGCTACCTTGATTTATAATTTTTAGAAGTGGTTTTCCCCAGGGATAGTTTAGGTGTCCATTCATATGAAAGCAATGAAACCATAGTAAAATCAAATGGGATCGCATTTTGTGAACCTTTATCATAAACGAGGGAGGTGTTAATGACCATGATGAAACCCATGCAATATGATTCGTCATTTCACAATTAAGGTATCCGAGGTTTACCTTGGTAAATTGATCCTGGCTTGGGCTGCTTTTATCCAACTTAAATCTACGATGACCTATAAATAGAAAAGGGTCGTCAGCCAGACAAGTTCTGTTTAGTGTTTCTTGGACATCTGATGTCACTTCTCATTTAATTGGGGAATTGACACACATGCAGCTAATGCAGTGTATTGTATATTTTCTTGCAAAATATGGGGGGTGGGGGTGGATGGTCGAATGGTAAGAACGTGCGTGCTGTACGATATAGTCTGTCATTGAGTCAACTTGCGTTGCTTCGAATTCCGGTTGTCACCTGTCCAACCTCCAGGGTTTCACCGGGTCTTCCGGTTTCCTGCCTCTTCTAAAGACCCCTACGCGCAAACGAATTATTGAAATAAAATTAAATCATATGTTAGTCCCGAAATTACCTGTTTTGTGTCGAGTCGATGTTAAACTTACTCTCTCCCTCTCCTTCTTTCTCTCTTTCAAAAAAAAACTAGTACATGTAAACCGTACCTATTTTTGGAAAGTAACAATAAAGCTACTCACGTGCACGACGTTGTCTTTTTTCATAAAGCCATTGTATAATTTAGGATAATAAACCATGATACAAAACCCCCAAAACAATTTAATAATGGTAAAAAGCTAAAGTTGACTTATGAAGACAAGATAAAACTTAACGATAATAAATTATGCCTATTTAACTGTGTCCTCTGGGGGTTTTGAGCCATAAAATGACTATTATTTTGATGTTGTTATCATGTGTTGGTGTTAAAGACTATGAAATATAGGACTCGTGTTGTATTGTAGGTTAACATATATTAATCTTCATCCTTTTAAAAACTAATATTTCATACCAGATGCCATGGTTTATATAAGTATGAACATATAAAGTTCACATCTCCGATGTGTAATTTTGATATACAGATGTAATTTGATACAATTCCCTGCATATATTGTATAGGTTTGTGGGAGATTGCGCGAAGAACAAAACATACATAATGTTCTGGAACGAATTGGCATTCCCAATTTCACGCGAAATATATAAGAAACATCATTTAGCGTTGGTTCGCGAAAATGATGGTAACAAAGTTCATAGAAATCCAGTTAGTATATTAATTTTAAGCGTTCTCTAAACCTACAAGCATATGTGGTAGTGAAGCGAATGTGACCAAAGGGCCTAACCTAAAGTGTAAGAGAAGTGCAGATCATCACCATAAAGCGAAGAATAAATAAATATCGTGCTTCGTGCTTCAGACGAGAGCGTGATAATCGGAATATTAGACAGCACTACAACAGAAGTTCCGGCACCTCGCCAGTCAACAGTTATTTATTTAATAGTTATTATACAGCCATCTACAGAGCGTTCCAACATAAGACAGTGGTGCAACACAAGCTCCAACACCACGCCAGTCAACTGCAGTTATTCGGTTAATAGTTATTATGCAGCCATACAGGGCGTTCCAACATAAGACAGTAGTACAACACAAGTTCCGACACCACGCCAGTCAACTGCAGTTGTTCGTTTAATAGTTATTATGCAGCATTACAGAGCGTTCAAACATGAGACAGTACAGCACAAGTTCCGACACCACGCCAGTCAACTGCAGTTGTTCGTTTAACAGTTATTATGCAGCATTACAGAGCGTTCCAACATAAGACAGTAGTGCAACACAAGCTCCAACACTACGCCAGTCAACTGCAGTTGTTCGTTTAATAGTTATTATGCAGCATTACAGAGCGTTCCAACATAAGACAGTAGTGCAACACAAGCTCCAACACTACGCCAGTCAACAGTTGGAGGAAACCGGAGGACAGGAGAAAACTTTACGAGGTTGGACAGGCGACCCTACGCATAGCCACGTACAACCGGCGATTCGAAACCACGCCAGTTGACTCAATGACAGACTCAATAATTCGCTTGCGCGTTGGGGTCTTTAGCTGTGGGAGAAAACCGGAGGGCACAGAGAAAACCCTCGAGGTTGGACAGGCGTTCCAAAACAAGACAACATTACAACACAAGCTCCAGCATCTAACAGAAATGAAAGCTTGGGTAAAAATACACCAACCCCTACAATGGTGAATATATTCAGTTTAATCCTTAATAGAAATACATAGGCCTAATATATAATCTGCTATGTTTTTGAAATGTGTATCGTATATTTTGTTGAATGTGGGGATGATATTAATTTAGCTATTGAATATCATTTTTAATATCAGAATAAAAGATGTACTATTTGTATAGGATATTAGATTTCGGTAGAATAATTGAACAAAATAAGTAAAACATATTTTCTTCCATTTTCCGTCTAACATGATTAATAGCGCGTATTAAATCTCGAAAAGCAAAGGATCTGGAGTAAGGGTTGTCAAATATATCGAATATCGGATTAGAAAAAAAAATATATATGAAGAGAATTTAACAGAACTGAAATAAAAATATCAAAAGTGATTGATGATAAGTGATATTTTAAACAGCCGTATGATCTTATATTTATATAATTTAGATTAAGTAGAAACTACTAGTGATCTTTTAAAAATTAAAGCCACAAAAAAAATAATCCCTGCAAAAAAACCCCGATTATTTGAATGTTTCAGTGAATATTTACGTTTCCAGGAGTTGGTGGTTTTATAAAATAAAGACTACACACACGTACCGCATTATCCGTCATGTTTAAATTACATGGTCTTAAAGGTCTTTTTTTTATCATTTTTGTTAAAAAAAATTTTTTTCGAGTACTTTTAAAGTGAGCATTTTGCATTCCATTTGTGCAAGTTTGTGTAGCTGTACAATATAATAGTCTTTAATATTTGATTGATAGATGCATATCTTATCAACTATGCTTTCAAGCTATGCCGTTTGTTTATTCTTTGAAGTTTTAAGTCCCATTCAGTTACCGATTCAATTATCAAATCTCTAATTGACGCTGGAGTGAAGGGCGTGGGTGGTGGAGAAGGTCAAGCTATGGCATGCGTTTATTCTTTCAAGTCCCATTCAGTTCGCCGGTTTTTAGAATGTGGACCTAAACTTATGAATATTTACGCTAGAACGAAGGGGCGGGGGAGTGCGAGGAGGGATTTTGTACACCAAATCCGAGAACTGATATTTGACGAATTCCGTTTCCCCACACATCTGCATCACCATTCTCAATGGCATTTAAGGGTTTGATGCGAAGATGGTAACTTAATGAAATAAACAGAGTTAAACTTGGTTCAACGTTATCACTTCTCATTGCCATAATGGAGGGGGAGTACGATGACCTAGTAGTCTGGAGTGCAGCGCTTCGACCTCTAGCTGGCCGGTCACCTCTGGCTTGGGGCTGTGGTTTCGAGCCCTAGTGTGAGCGTATGTGACATGGAGATAGGGGCGCCTTCCCAACCTCGTGGGTTTCCTCCGAGCACTTCGGTTTACTCCCACTGCTAAAGACCCCTACGCGCAAGCGAATTATTGAAATTAAAATTGAAAACCATACGTTAGTCCCAAAATGACCTAGTTTGTGACCCCTACGCGCAAGCGAATTATTGAAATAAAAATTGAAAACCATACGTTGGTCCCAAAATGACCTAGTTTGTGTCGAGTGGACGTTAAACCCCATCTCTCTCTCTCTCTCTCTCTCTCTCTCGATTGCAATAATAAGAAAATACAGACTTCAATAGGAACGACGCTACTGTATCGGACATAACAAATGTTTATCTCGAAAAGTGTATAATATCTATTATGTGTATACAAGATTATATGTCGAGTTGAAGTTGATATTTAAATAAATATTCAAAGATGGTTAATATCAGGTATACTATATTATAAACGATTTAATCATGGACTAATTATCTCTGAATAGATCAAATTTCATGAAATACAAAATGTGATATTTGTTAGTGTATAATAGGTTTGAAATATATATAGTATATATAAAAAAGATGATTGATATGTCTCTTTTAATCTTAAATTAAAGGATATCCAATATCAAATTATAAATTATCGTATCAACCTAATCCAAAATGAATGATGGATTATGAGTATATTGTTCTTTTGTTTATATAGACAAATTCGATCACTTGTTTAGCTTAAACAAACATGATGATTGATGTATTTCGTTGGTCAATCGTCCATCGTATCAGCCTGATATACGTCTTTGTTATTTTGTTGTTGGTGGGGGGGGGGGTGTATTTGTTAAGTTTCTTAATGAATTTCATAATAATTAATGTGGGGATACTAAGGCATGGTTTGCGCTGATGAAGATTTAAAAACAAAACATGACCGTTTGTTTCTATTTACTTTTCAAAGAATCTATAATATCTTGACAAATGGTAATGGGCATATTTCTCGGTTCTATAAATTAATGCGAGGTTTAAAAGATCTCTCAGTTTTTTAACAGGTAGTTGAACTGCGAATGGAATCTTCGCAAACGTTTCTTAACATCTTTTCTCGCAACTAAAATAAATAATTATTTCACTGTTTATTTCATTCTCCACACAAGTCTCTCTTTTTCACTGCAAGCGAAGACATCTCTGTTTGGGAGATTGGATTTATTTACGTGGATGACTTCTAATTATAACTTCCAGTTGGGGAAAATTTTCACCAATCACACACATACACCTGATTGTATTTCTCTAAACTGGAATTGAGGATTAATAATTAACTGAGATTGTCCTCACTTCCACAGTCTTGGAATTATAACGTCATACCAAATATCGGTGCGCAAATGTCCCAGGTACAAGAATACCAAGTTTTTAATCGACCGTACATGAATTGGTGCGACTTGCTCTTATTTCGAAGAACTCCGCCCGATTGGACAAGAACAAGATGATGAGAGTAACACTTGGGACCCAATTTCTGATTACAAAGAATTTCTGGGACTGCTCTCTTATCTCCGGGTGTGGGGGGTTGGATGGCCGAATGGTTAGCACGTGCGTGCTGTATAATAAGCCTGTCATTTAGTCGACTGGCATGGTTTCGAATCCCCGGTTGTACGTGACAAGAAATAGGGTCGCCTGACCAACCTTCGCGCAAGCGACTTATTGAAATCAAATGAAACTATGTGTTAGTCCCAAAATAGTTGTGTCGAGTGGACGTTAAAACCCATTTCTCTCTCTCGCGCGCATCTCCGGGTGTACAATTCTCGCTGATTGACCCAGCTTTCTCGTCTGTAAATGTATTTTAAGTGAGATTGCCCATTTAAACATAATGTTTATTATATGTACAGGTGGATAAAGCTGTGGGCGTTTCATACTAATAGATATACTGACTAGTTATGTCTGTATTTTAATAGACAGGGATTAGGTTTATTTACGGTATATTAGTCAGGTATTTACAAACTTCTATTAGTGGAATGTGACGACATATTGTTGTGGTATTAAATTATAATAGGTTAATCTATTGTTGATACACCTCGGCCATGACACACTCTATATTTACCAACGATACATTTCAGTCGCGTTTTCTTATAATCACGGTCGTTACAATCTCAATTCCTGCGATTTTCATGTTCGGCCCGTGGCCAGTTGGATTTGCATGTTCGTCTCCATATACGGGCCCGTAGCCAGCTTATAAAATTGGGGGAGGGGGCTACAGAACGTTTTTGAGGGGCTGAGGATGTGGCCAGCTAAGAACACCTTAGAAATCATTATTGTTGGCTAAATATTGAGGAGGGGGGGGGGGTCTAATTCGCCCATATAATTATAATGACTGAATGTTCGGGAATAGACCAGAATGTAATTCGCTTGATTTAAAAAGGCTTACAATGTCCATGGTCTGTCGCGAGAGCGTCGTATGATTTTTGAATGGGGTGCTTTAATATTTAACAAACACACACGTTTTATAGGGTTAATGTTACTTGGCTAAACCCCAGAATGTACCCTTTTAGTCTTTGTCTGACGTAGGCCCTACGATAGTCGAAATTATCGAGTGTAATCTTTGAGCGGAAATTTCAAATTTTTAAGTTATATTTTTAAAATTTATTTAAATAAAGCCTTAAAATAGTCCTAACTTGTTAAAGAATAATCCCATTAATCCTATAATTCACGATTGGCAGCTGATAAATTGGCAAAAATATAATTATGAACTTTGATTCATTCCAACGTTGGAAAATGGCTGTCCTATGTTGTCAATAGCAAAACAGGGGAGGTAATTGTGTTGTTATTTCCTGTGTCATAGACTTTTAGGGGTGGGAAATAATGCCCATGATCGCACAATAGTGTGTTGAGAACCTATTGGGCAAAAAAACCATAGAAATAATTATGTTTTGACTTTCATCGAAAATATGAAATTCTCACTTTAATGCAGTCCGTCAGAATAGATGCGACTTTTATTACAAAGCAATTAATGAAAGTAATGCGACCCAGTTTTACCAAATACATAGCATCTCCAGGGTGTTTATAAGATTTGTTTAGATTTTCTTTTTCACAATAAAGGAATTGGGGTGTATGGAGGTCCTGAATGTATGGCACGACCTAATTGTATTGCTAATAAAGGGGGTGCTAGCTGGAGCTAGCTTGGGAGTGAAATGTTTTCTGTAACTGCAGTTTCTAGTATGTTGTGTATACGATTATTGTCACACACTTTCTTCCCCTGTCCACATTATGTTGTCAAAACGAACGAGACAATACCGCTGCGATCAGGGCAAAATTTCCGTCATAGCATACTGTATGGAATATGCTTGACTTCATCAGCCAAGTCCGTCCATTTCATTTTTTAAAACAGCTTTTAACTTTCATCGGTAATCTCACTTACAGATTCTGAATGTATTTCGGTAGTTACAATTTAAAACTCATGTTCGTTTCCAAATTTTGCTTATTTTTTATTCAATGTTGACGACTTGATTTTCAGTTCACCTGAACTCAGTGACATTGCCACTATTTAAGCCACCCGTTTTATTTGTATCTTACGTTTCGGCAGATTTCTTTGTAAATAAACAACCATTTATATTTATTTCAGCTCGAGTTCATTCACTAGGAGTAACCCCTACTGTCCCTGTATTTACGCCAAAGGTTTTTTACTCAATACCTACTTTAACTCGTCGTAAATGTCAACATCTTTAGGCTGTAAACACTCAATTTGTCAGTTGGTTAAACTGGATTTGACGGGTTTTATTGAGACGTAGTATAGGTACAGACTATATAAACATTTTTCAAATTATATAAATATTGATGTCTAAAGATGTTCACTTTATAGTTAGAATTAAAATCGTTTAATTAAACATGCATTTTACAAGAGCTAAAGCCGCCTATTGCAGGTCTTTCGTTAGGTCTTAAGTGTTATCTAAAGTATTAGTTAGACATTAATTAACTCATCCAGACCATAATCAACTCTTGATGTCATCGCCAGCCTGCGATATTTACTAGATTGGAATCCGATCGGCTGCGCATCACTCATTGATGATTTAAATCAAAAATTGGATACTCGAGACTATGTTTTTTTTTATCGCACAGACTTTAATAATGATGATCGGGGCCAGACCATAATCAACTCTCGATAAACGTTATTATCTAAAGCGCACCCCCTCCATAAAGAGTAATGTGTATGGTCATTTGTACATACAGAGAGGACAAGGAATGGAATTGGGTTAAATCTCCTACTGTTCTGCTCATACCGGGCTAATGAAGACATAGATACGCCATGCAGTGTACTATGAGGGACATTTGACCAGACAGCGACGCTATGTCCAGGTTAGCGAGCCAACGTTCTACTCACTGAGCCGCCAGGAGCAGCTTGAACGTGCAACCGGGGTTTTTTTTAGTTTTGTTTATCAATAATGCCCCTAATTAACAAATGACAGCATACAGTTTCCGAGAGTAATTGTCATTTTTGTACATCGCCAATGCAAACCAGGGACCCGCACTATTTTTGCTAATCCAAAAATTGTGATCCTGTGAACTGCAAATGAAAACCCCCAAACGTTATTTCTGGTTAACGGAGTCAACACCATGGTCGTCGACATACAATACAAAAAATTTATTTAACAAGTTACCCTCGAGCTTGTAAATTTGTGTATTTGACAATAGAAAAGGCGAAATGAAATTTGTACAAATAAAAAGATGAAAGTAACGCTTGTTTACATCCCCGCTAGTAAGATATACAAGATTATCAACACTATACGAAAGGCATTGAGAGAAAATAAGTCGTTTTTGTAGGGTTTCTTTGATTATTTATTAAGGAATTCCGTGAAAAATGTTATTGAAGGTATTATTCTGTTATTATATTGATAAATACTCTCACGTTATTTACTACGAGCAGCCATTTATTAGATCTTTTGTTGGTGGTAAACTGGCCGGATAATAACTGACAAGAATAGCTCTACGGGACAACTTCTTGTAGCCATTTATTATAGCGAAAAGTCATTTAAAATAAGATACGTTTTATTTCAACTGACCAGTTTTAGCTAAAAGAAATGTTAAGCTAAGACGCTTACGAGTTTCTAATCCGCGTTAAGAATGACGTCTGCCATCTTCCGCAGCGACCTTGTCATTAAGGTCAAAGACCGCGTACGGTGCAATAAGAATAAGCTTTAACATTTATTTATTTCTTTTTAATTCAAATTATAAATAGAAAATGTAGAAATTACCATTTAAATTAATGTTTTCGAATAAATACGTATTATCTTCTTTCAAGGTTATTTCCCTGTAGTTAATGCCGTCTGCCGATCCGAAGATCTGTGACATGTTGCTTAAAGAGTAATGCCCCCGAAAATATGTCAGTGAATACAACTGGTTTATTCTGTATGGAAGGCTCATGGTACGATTTGTTTTAACCCCAAGCTAATATCTAAAGCTCTGTGAGACGCGTTATACGTTTTTAAAGGCACAATACCACTCTAGCTGTAACTCAATAATATGTCCCAATCTTTTTCTGGTCAACAAATTGTACTATTTTACAATATTCCAATTAATTGGTGATCCAAATTTCATCCTAACACACCTAATTTTAAAAAACTGGAAAAATTAAACTGTATGATTTGAAAAGCCTTACGTAAACCTTTTCAAATGTGACTTGGATTGAAACATATTTTCGAACCCTCTGATCAAGTAAAATAGGATGTTATGGATAATTTACACAACAGGTAGGACACTTAAACATCTAGTACTTAGAGTGTTATTGTCCCTTTAAAGAGTTATGTCAACGAACATATTACAGCGAATACAACTGGTTCATTCTGTATAGAAGGCTCCTAGAACAATTTATGTGCAGATATTTTTCAGCGTCATACTATTTTTAAGGAAAGTTTAAAGGGTAATGTAACCAGATAACTTTTAGTGAATACAACTAGTTAATTCTGTATGGAAGGCTCTTAGAACAATCTATTTTAGAACCAAGCGACTATCTGAAACTACGTACATGTAAACAAACCGCAATCTCATAGTCCAGTGGAGCTCGTTTTTTTGCCGTTGTTTTCTAGCGAGTGGTACAATTTTCCAAGTTATTTTACTGCTACTAATTCCCCTAGTAATCGCGTTTATATGATCGATTAGAGACAAACTGTTCTAAAGATGATTTTCAAACGGATGAATACTTCAAGCTGACGCTTTAAGACTATTTTGTTATATTTCAGCGAACTTCTTCCGAAGACCTAGTAGAATTGGAATGTTTCCTGTAAACTCAGCTTATTTTTTTGCAACTAATGTGTTCGGTTATATTCATATACCTATTCTACCTGTTGTTATTAATTACATGAGATCGGTTATGGGTCTTCTTCCCAATACAAAATATATACCGCTAAGAATTTATTTCTAACGATTGCCTCGTCTGAATTAGTCCAGCGGTTAAATCCCATTTAACCCTTCTGTGGATACATGGGGTCGTGACCGCGCAACCAGACCCATCCTTAACATATTGACCAGGGAGAATTTTATACATTGACAGCTACTTAACGTCGGATATAATGCTGTAAATAGAGCGGAAGTGAGGCAGTGTCAACATTCACCATTAATTGACAAGAAAGTAACCCAGTATTACATGCTTTGAAACATCCCCGTCCCCTTTAAACGTTTTGCTGGTTACAAGTGCTTATTGTGTTCTGCGCTCGATGCAAGCTTTGTATTTGGAATCTTTCTTACTGATGATAATAATATTGTGTTGATCATTCAAGTAATCTACATCTGAAAACAAATATAGGAACCCCGTTAAAAAAAGACGATTCTACATGGAAATGAAAAAAGTTATTGGGGATTTTGATCGTTTCAAAAATACCATATAATTCATAACTTCACTGTTATTACCTCAAATATTGTTTTTATTAATTTCATTGATTATTCTTCAGTCTTTATATGAAGCTCTAGTTCTATCGTATTTGAATAAAATTATGTGCCCAAACACCTATCTATGTATGGGGTCTTAGATTACCCCTTATTGTCGACGTGTTTGCACAAGGCGTAATTGCAAATCCCTTTATTAATATAATATCATTTAATTGTGTTTATTGCATTCATACTTGTAACATTATTCCTCACAATTCGGTTAAATATATGTGTGTGAAATAGCTTTAGTTAACGTCCGCTTCCACCGAAGTGATATCGCCGACAAGGTTAAATATTTGTGGTTTAATGGTCGAGAGCGAGACATTAAGTAATGTAACAGCAAGAGGACCGTGAGGTCCGAGTGCTTTTACAATATATTACGCTCGAAACGATTTAACGACTTAAAATACACACACCCGCACGTGCGTTTAAACTGAAATATGTCATACCAGTCTAATATTTTTATAATGTACGCTTGGCAATATGCCCATACATTATTGGAAATAATGGTACGCCAGCATCAAAGGATGACGTCATATCTTTATTTTAAATAGATGTATCGTAATTTAAGAATCGTACACAGGGGACATTACCTTGCTGGATTGACTTGTCTTTTAAACTATTTGTCACACGTATATATAGATTAGGATTCAATATCAAACCAGTTTCAAATCACAAAATAAAACAGATCTTAGTGGGAACTATTAAAATGAATGTTCCCTACCACTTCTTTAGACAACATGAAATCGGCTTTAACGTTCTACTGTTCAGCATCGGCCATGCTACAGAAGATGTGCTATGAGGGAGAGTTTGCCCTGAGAACGACACAACGAGCTACCCTCATATCGAATTATAATTGTCAAAGGTTCTTTTACGTGTACGTAAATCTGTACATGTGGCATCGGGTGTTCGTACCTTACCACGCCCTCCTTCCACACTCCTTCCAAGATTTTGCCTCCACAGCAGCGTGTTGATGTTTTATTTCGGATAAAGAGCTGGAAGATATTGCAATAATAGTTCAAAATACATTATCCTGAGCGAAGGTATGATTTCGTTGGCGATAAAGCGTAGATCGTTCGTAATCGGAGCAACGTTAGGTGACAGCCGAGACTAAGTCTCGATTGTCAATTTTATAGTTAAATATTTTAATCTCGGCCATCCGATGATCTGGAGAGATGATAATAGACATGTCACGTGACTAAATGTCCAAATGATAATTTATATAAAATTTGAGGCCGAAAGAAAGACCTGCAATAGACAGATTTAGCTCTTATATAATACATATTCAAACTTAATAAACATCCTTTTTTACAAAAAAAAAAGAATAATCCCACCTAAAGGGTCTCGTCACACTAAGAAAATTAATAGATATTATCAACCATCGTATATTTATTACAAACAAAAATACAAATCTCTTGAAACATTTTCTTTTCATTTAGAAAATAGCAAGTCATATTTAGTCGCGTGTTTTCAAAAGATGGTATCATATAAAGGGTAACCTCTCTTAGATTCTTTTTTATTATACACATATTTGAATATTATCTAGAATAAAGGGCAAAGTTTGTTCGAAAAAAGGGGGTGTATGGCATGTTACTTATTCTCTTTGTTAGAGCATATTCTGTCTTGAGTTTCAGTAAAGGGGTGTCCCGACGATCAAACGGTATCTCACTGTACCAAGTTTTATAATAAAGTTGTGTCATTTAACATGATTAGACAGCTAGGTAATATTTACCTCCTTTTCACTACTTTCAATTTCTATTTACCTGCTTTCAATGTGTGTATTATATACCGTTGTTTGGTTTAACTTGTCCTCGAGGCATGTCCACAAAACATCCAAATGTAATCAAACCAACAATCAGAACACTTAAACACCATTCAGTCACAGTTAAATGCAATTTGTTAAAAATTTCTAACATTGAATAAAAAAGGGACATATTGTCGAGAATTGAAAACTATGGTTCCGAAATATTTGACTATTCAAATTTGATGTCGGAGCCGCAGTGGCTCAATACGGAAGATGTTGGTTGACTAACCTGGAAGTCCCATGTTCGATCCCGATATTCGCCGAGAAAGTTCATAGGGATTTTCCAACGTTGTTCCCCCTTGTTAGTGCTGGAATACAGAGGGCTTGGAGAGGGACAGCATATTGTCATTCGGATGGGACGAAAACCCCGAGTTCCCGCGTACACATTGGCGTATGCCAGACCTCATTTCTCCAGTCTGAGCAGAACAATTGGACGTTATACTCCATCTCATTTCATTTTTAAATACTGTTTCTCGTTTTCCTACTTGTTCCCGGGCTTTGTCCCAAGTGAACACTTTCACTTGTCGTCAACACGTGTTGTTGAATGTCGTTGAAATGTCCCCTCGAAGTATATTTTTTTTGTATTCATCACGAGTTTATCTCCTTGAAATATGCTTGTAAGTCATCAACATTACAGATCAAAATAAACCCAGAGTAAACAAATTTCTATAGTAGTCTCAGTTTTTTAAAAGTTTTTTGGTTATAGCAAACATATATTATTTATATGTAATTGTTAATTATTAGAATTTTCTTTTACTATGGCATTTAACAAACATGTAAATATACGCAAATATTTACTGTACGTTTTTTTTTGGTTGTTAGATCAATGTGACATGTAACTGTTACTTCTTTTCGTTACTTATTCTAAGACCTGAATTGAAAATAAAAGGATTTTAACGTTTTGCATTCTTGTCTCAATGGACTGTGTGCTATTATGGACACGTTCTCACGACATGCTCTTAATTTGTTTTCTGCCCCGTGTACACATTCGCGTGCACGTAAAAGATCCCTTGACAGTTGAAATTGGATATAAGAGTAGGCCATAGTGCCACTGGTAAACACGGAACCTTGGTTTAACTTCAACAATTATATATTAAATAGGTTGCATCCTCAATTTTTTGACATTATTTTTATTCGAGATGTATTCAAATCTATAAATTCAACGAATATATGTAGTTTATATACTTTTGGTAGTGGCCAATCCAATTTAATGAAAATGATTAGCTGTTCCTGAGTAAATTAGGAGTACATATGAGGCTGAAGCCTGGTAGGGACATATGTCTGGTGGCGTTACACTACCGCTTCAGGTTTCGGTATTGAACTACATCCGGTTTCACGAAACAACTGCAAGGAGGCTATAATATGTGATGTCATAAAATACACGAGAAGATACATGTACTATTATCGTGATAGGTTAGCCTTCTTCAAACTACATTACATAAAAATACCTCACAGAATCCCCTTTTAAACGATGATGTCTAATACTATATGACACCGCGGATCTTATGTTGGAATTTACATAAAAAGGACCCACACTGAATGTATCTAATAAAAGGATTTAAAATTGTCTAGATAAAAATTTGATATTTTGATGCGAGTATAGTCCCTTTCACACCGATACTCACAATAGAAAAACAGTTTTTGATTTCTTTTCTTCAGACCATCAACAATTAAACATAAATATCTTGTTAAATGTATATAGAATATACCCGTTTCATCTGACACCCTTGCCTCACCCCAAAGTGAAACTTATTTTGAGTTACAATGAAACTATTGTTTGGGGTTATCGCAAACAGATTTAAATGCAAACCCTTATAAAAAGTAACATTTCAGAATTTTACATTATCTTTTTTTTTCTCTCAGGGTTGACATGAAAATCTTGATAAATCTAGTTTTAAAATGTATTTTTTTATCCACGTTTTGTTGGCTATAAATGTTTAGTTATGCAAATACAGCACTCCTAAAGGGTAGGGGCTTTCGATAAAAAAGTGCATTATTTTATATCGAAAATTCAGTCGACCACAAGACCCCCCCCCCACCTTCCCACCTACTCTCCTTTTAATATTGTCGTTTCGTAAGCGCAATGGACGCTTAACCCAGTCCCCACACCCTACCCTTCATACCAATTCATATATTTTTTTTACAGTGTCCGTTTTTTTTTGTCTTTTCCGTGGATTTGTCTTTTGGATTTCTATTTAATTGTTGTGTATGTTCTATTGGCAATTCTAGCGTTAGGCGACTTCTGGTAGGGTATGGGACC
Organism: Patella pellucida; assembly: GCA_917208275.1. Classification (NCBI taxonomy): domain Eukaryota; kingdom Metazoa; phylum Mollusca; class Gastropoda; family Patellidae; genus Patella; species Patella pellucida. The sequence goes on along the minus strand of OU795040.1, from coordinate 59,101,446 downwards.
CTGCGCTTACTTTTTTTTTCTTTTGGCTGTTGAGACTCCGTAGGCTGTATATATACATAATGGTTCCAGTTTCATGCTTGCTGACTTTTATGACAACCAGGTGAACGTTATTTTACATTTTTACACTTTTTCATTCTCTAAACTGTTTTTACCCTTTAAAATAATCTGCAGATATCAATGACACTTTCAACAACTGGCATCATTATGGGGTTCTTTTTTATGTCGAATTCTTTACATTACTATCTTTTTGACTTTTCTTAATGAAACCTCGAATAGTCTGACGCCTGTTTTAATGGTTTTAAGTGAAAAATTGATGATCTTGTTATCAAAAAAATAAAAAAGGTAGAAATAAAATACTGATTTAAATTGAGTTTTTCATGAGGTATGAAATAAAAGAAGAATTGTATTTAAGTTGACAACAGTAGTCCATTGTTTACATAGTATCCTGTGTGCACTTTATAGATCATGAGATAAGCCATCTACATAAAGCGGACTTAAAAACCAATAAATTGTATCGTACTTGTTACTCGTGTCAGTGTTCTGTTTAAAGTCGTGACATTTTTTTTCTCGCGAAACTCTTATTTCATTGTTTTGGGTGAGGCAAAAAGCTGATATAGCTGTAAGAATTTCATTTCCAGTTTTGCGACTTTGTCTTTTAATAAAAATAAAAGGTCACTTAAATAATCAGTTAACATTGGACAACGTAGGTTTACTGATTCTAAAACACTTAGTATTACAGCATGTATTCCCGTTGGAAGCTCACACCCCTTTCGCCCGCATTTAATTAATTTTTCAACATGCTCTACCTCTCTTTAATACACTGTAGGCTGTCTCCCCAATTTTCCACAAAGTGATACCACTTTTTGTCGTGTATTTTGTACACAGTGAACAGTATATATGCTGATTACACTATTTTGTCTGATTACACTATTTTGCCTATACCGTTGTTATAGGAATTCGAATTTTGTCTCATTTTTTGGATTGTACTTGATAGAACTACATAATTTAAATGCGATATATCAAAATATTATTGTGAGAGCGTATGTTAATAATAATTATTGCATATTGCTACCGATCCATATCGGTGGGTTGTTGCATAAGGTAAAATGAAAAATCGAAAATATTATTCCCAAATCCTCACCTGTCATTGAGTCAACTGGCGTGGTTTCAAATCCCCGGTATTACGTGACAAGGAGTAGGGTCGCCTGTCCAACCTCGTGGGTTTTCTTCGGGTCCTCCGATTTCCTCCCACTGCTAATGACCCCTACGCGCAAGCGAATTATTGAAATAAAATTAAACCATGTGTTAGTCCCGAAATAAAATAGTTTTGGGTCGAGTGGAAGTTAAACCCCATCTCTCTCTCTCTCTCTGTCTCTCTCTCTCTCTCTTTCTCTCTTATTCCCCAAAACCTCACCTTCTCCTACTGTACATGATTATAATTGAAAACGTATTAGAATTACACTTGACCTTAACGACTGACAAACTAAAGAATGTACAATTTATGGCTGTCTAATCGCATTTATGTTCTGGAGGCTTAATTATGTTTGGATGTTTTCCACACGATTAGAATACTGGACGAAGTAAATGACGGTTCATTTAAAATCTTCACAAATCCGATATTGTGTTTTGCTACGTGGTCAAAAGAACGGCGTTACGTGCCCCCAGGGTCATCGGATCACGCGCCAAGTTTAATACGTATGTGATTAATGACGTTTTCACGTGGACGACTTCGATTTAAAAAGAAGGTGGATCTTGTCGCGTATCAAATAGCTATAAATACTAAACACGATAATATATACTAATCCTTCTCATTATAAAGATAGCATATTGATAGGTTTATATGTTCTTTTAACCACTGCCCCGTCAATATGATTGATATTATTTTACGACAAGTATTTGTTGTTATTTACCCTTTAATATATTTCGTGTCGACCGTACCAGGGTATAAATCAAACCAGGTATCACGTGAACCGTGATGGCGGACAAGACGTGGACATGTGAACCGTGATGGCGGACAAGACATGGTCAACACCAGGGGGCATGTATGTTGACACCTCAACTCTTCATCCGTGTAGATATCACTTGTGTTCGTCTTGTAAATACGAGTAATATATGTCTTTTTTACAACTCGGTCTGAACTTTTTCTTTGATTCAACCTATGTTGTTGTTCTGTCAACCCTATATAGATATCATTTATGTCCATCATGAAATATATATCTTTTCAACACCCACTCGTATTATACTAGTTTCCAGACATTTCAGGGGAGGGGGTTGGATGGCCGAATCGTTAGCCTGTCATTGAGTCAACTGGCGTGGTTTCGAATCACCGGTTGTACGGGACAAGGAGTAGGGTCGCCTGTCTAACTTCCTTCGTTTTCTCCAGGTCCTCCAGTTTCCTCCCACAGCTAAAGACCCCTACGCGCAAGCGAATTATTGAAATAAAATGAAACCATAATATGTTAGTCCCGAAATGACCTAGTTTGTGTCGAGTGGACGTTAAACCCCATTTCTCTCTTTCTCTCTCCAGATATTTCAGGTTATTCGTTATCTGCAGTCTTAGTTTAAATTTTTTTTTTTAAAAGATACAGATTTTAGTGACAAACTTGAAATGTTTAAAGTTTTCAGCATGATATACTAGAATTACAATTCAAAAGAAACAGTCTGATGTTTGGGAGCTCGACACAGAGAAAACAGCGCATCACGAAGTGCATGCTGTCCCATCGGTAATTGTGCAGAAATCAACATATTAAAAAACCTGGAGAATTTGAAGGTGGTCCTGATTTTTGCCTGTATCTTACATAACGTGGCTCATCATTCATCAGTGTGATGCCATAAATTCATAATCACAGACTCCGAGTTTTGCTATGCAGAAACTCGCAGTCTTTAAAGATAACAAAATGGATTTTATCTTTCGCCGTAATATAAGTTCAACGTTTGAAAGAGGTATAATCCGAATCCCCAAAACAAACAAAGGGACGAATTGTATTCTATAAATCATGACGCTCAATTGAAAGAATTTAAATCTTCCTCTCTCCCGGAATCGCATAAAGAAAACCATTACGTCAATCAACTAAATCATTACAAAAGCTTGAAGTGCGTAGGCCTGTAACTTGATGCCTTTTTCTCTCAAAAGGTTAAAGTTCTTGCAACAACTATTCTAACTAAATACCTGTCTCTGATTAAAAGTTATCAATGTAAATACTAATTTCATTCTGTAGCGTATTAGTTTTCAAGTATTCGTGATCTTTTATGAATCTGATCGACTTAGGGTTTCCTGGTCAATTTTTTGAAGGATGCGTGTAGGAATTTTTAAAATAAATTCTTCCCCTATTTAATAACAACCAATCAAAAACATGTTCAAAAGCAAATATAGGTAGATATTTATATTCCTAAAGTTACAGTTCATGGACAGTCGTTTTGAAAGTTCTCATACACCTTAATGGGAGCTCATATGTGTGCCCCTCTCAGCATGTATTATATCAATCTTAAAATGGCTTTAATTATGTTTTGACAAAACTAATATATTGTATGAAAATAATGTACTTTAAGGATAATGGTGCCGTTTGTAATGTAATATAACCTATGAATTTTTTTTTTAAAAAATGGGTTTTAGCGTTCTACTGTTCTGTTCGAACCGGGAAAATGAAGACGGACATACTTTTATTTCGAATTCCAAATGTCAAGTTTTTTTTGTACGTGAACGAAAACGTGTACACGGTAACGCAAAGATAACTTACCTGCTTACCGCGGTTTCCTTCGAGCAACAGAGCGGTTCTCCTGACTTAGCCTCTAAAGACCTATTATCTGGTAGTGGGGAGTGGATGATTGAGTTTGAGATTCTATCACTATGAAACGGACAGTACTAACAAGTTCAAAGTTTCAAATAGTGAGACCTACAGTGGAATATGGATTTGATTTCTTTATTGAAAACGATAAAGGCACATATACACCACAAAGCAGCCTTACATTTTGATCTAATATTATACGATATCAAGTAACATTAGATATACTAAGAATAAAATAAACCTGTTGCAAAATGTGAAAAAAGGGGTCCTTCGAAACCCTCCAACAAAATCAACAATAACTTTCAGGTTTTCAGATAAAAAAAATAGACAAAAGGTGACAAGTTAAGCCGTGTCCAAGGGACTTTGAACCTTAGCCAATGCTAGATATATCACAAACTGACCTCTTATAAAATCTAAACGATTATCTGATAGAAACTTAAACTGTTTGTTATTGACACGTTTCTTAACTCTCTAATTCTCCAAGGCTTGATTTCATTTAACAAATCATCTCTTATCAATCATATTCGAACCTTTTAACAGTCGGAACCCCTAACACTTAATCCGTAAAACCCTAACATTTAATCCCCCGCTGTAATCTTTACTACACCAGACAGTGACTTGTGTGGTCAGATCAACGGTAATATTATGAGACCTGGCCTCAGATGGAATTAGTATCATCAACAAGCAACACCGCCCGTTTTGTATTGTGTTATGTGAATCCCTAGGACTAAGGATAATCTAAGAGATTTGAAGGTGTCCGCGATATTAAACCAACACCACCTACGTTCAGCGCTTCATATTACTTTTATTTGGATAAAATAACTTATTCAACTACACACAAATTAATCGTAATAGATATAAAGTGTGTATTTATTTTAGGTTTGAGTATAAGAATGCTATTTTGCATTATAGTGATAAGGAAATTAAGGGCCCTAATATGCAGCCTGGGGACACACCAGTTGGTGCTAATTATTATTGTGTAACACTTATAAGCTTTCTATAAAATAACTTATTTAACTACAAACAATTGATCGTAATAGATATGTATTGTATTTTTTAGGATTGAGTATAAGAATGCTAATTGTATTATAGTAATAAGGAAAGGGTCCTAATATGCAAGCCCGGGGGCACACCAATTGGGGCTAATCATTATTATGTATTACTTATTAGCATTTTACATGATTCTATGATATAACTGTGGTGATTAAATCTACGAATGTAATGAAATTTAGAATACAACTCCCTCTCCTCGCACACAAAACCCCAAGAGATAAGCACCACCATGCTGAATATCGTAAACTTAACCAGACATTTAAAACACACGTATGACCTTATACAATACTGACTACAATACAGAAAAAATCAAATTTCCCATTGGTAATATCAATTCATTGAAGTAAATTTCTTCTTTGTATATCTCTTGGAAAAAGGTAAATTACAGATTAAAGATGGGCGTATTGTTATCTCTTGCAATGTATGATAATATTGTTATTCAAAGAATTATTTTTCTGAACGTATACATTCAATTATTAGCAGAAGTGTTGATTTAATGTGCATGTGGTAAGGGAATGTGACGGCTGATGTTTCGAGTATATAACAATAGCATGATAATTAGAGGTTTAGGCGTACAGATTGACCCCATAATGACCTACGTAGATATTTAAAGTACTTAATAATTATAGGGTACTAATATTTTAAAGTTTAAATCTTAAAAACAGCGAGATAAGAATTTGGTATTGATTTACCTTATAGAAACAGGTGTTCATAACTCGCTACCTAGTTTTTGCATTTACGCACTCTTTACTTTAACAAGTCGTGAATGTCGAGTGCTTACATGACCATGTTTATTTTATAAGTTTTAAGAGGCAGTATTTTCTATCCTTTGTCTTCTTGTTACACCTGCTAAACGTCGAAATTTCTATAAAATAGACTCAAAACCCCACGAAAACCTTATCCGAGCACAAGTGAAATTTGAAAAATTCGTGTCTGTGACTAGTAGTTCGAATTGTGATGCCACGGTGCCCCACCCCTTTAGGAATTGTGATGCCACTCTGCCGCACCCCTTCAGACAGACACACACACACACACACACACACCCACACACACAGACGCATGAAATTAGGAAATAGCCCAATTTTGGGAGGGGCGTGGTCTTTGATGAAACTCCAATCCTTATTGGTGTATTTTTATAGCATTTGCTGTCTTGCTTCAGTGCAAATCAATTCTATTTATATATTCAAATTTATATAGGCCTATTCTTAAAACGGTGTTTGTGTTTTTTTTGAGTACAACGAATTATGACAGGTAGATATTGATAATTAAAACACGCTGTTTTGTTTGACTTGTGTCTCACAAATTATATTATTATTACGGTGGAATGACAATCAGGTCAAACAGAAGTTGAGAAAGCTCTCATCGTCCTCCTAGCCCTACTACCGGGCCGTAGCAAATCCATGATCAACACAGGCAAGAAATAAAATAAGAAACAGTGACATTGTGGAAAGGCTAGGATTAACCGTAGATTTAACCTACCTTCAAAATCAATCGTAAAACCGAACGTACGACACCATTAACGACATCTAAAACTTTAACATTGGAGTGCCGTAAATTTTGATGATAAGGTCTACTACGGCACACGAAAATAAATAATGCCGTGGCAGACATGCTTTGTGTAGTCTTTTATCATGGCTTTGTCGTTTGCCGTGGAAAATTCGAGCACTGAGTTTGTGTGCAGAGAAGGACGAAGTCGAGGGGGTTTAAATACGACTGGGCGGCTTTTTTCCATTTTTTCTTTGTGCTTGGCGGCAGAAAATCTGGCGTGGTTACATCCCTGTTCCTTGCATCTATAGCAATTCCAAGAGATATTTTCGGACATATTTGGGTCTGAGAAATGGCACTTTCAGAAGTACAAAAAGGCACTTTCAGAAGTAAAAAAGCGCATTGTAGAAAATTAGGGGGGGGGGGCGCCCCCCTTAAATCCGCCTCTGAAACCCCATGCTATTTGTATTTCATTTCACATTTGACAGTTACTAGAGTTTAATGTGATATCGTTAACGTGTTGTGGACTGAAACATGCTTGTGTACACGGATCCTCTGCCAAATGCAAGTGAATTATAACCATGCAAGGAAGATATTTACTGAGAAGACATAACTGCAAACAAATAATACTCTAGATAAAAGACACCACTTAAGCACGTGGAATCATGACAAAGTTGTGTAACGTAGCAATCTGTAAAAAAATTTCAACGGCGAAGGAGGTTGTTAAATTCGATATTATAGAACTTGTTAAACTTGAGATATAATTGAATACATGCACGACACGCACATTAAAATATTAAATGGCATTATCGTGCTGGTAATGAATGGAGGTTAGTGTTTTAATAATATAATTGATGAACGTAGTTTCAAGAGAGTGCTCTCTCCCATCGTGGGGGGTTGGATGGCCGAAAGGTTAGCACGTGGGTGCTGTATATATAAATATCATAAAGCCTGTCATTAAGTCAACTGGCGTGATTTCGAGTCCCCGGTTGTACGTGGCGTGACAAGGAATGGGGTCGCTTTTCCAACCCAAAATGACATAGTTTGTGTCGAGTGGACGTTAAGCCCCATTTCTCCCTCTACCTCTCTCTTCCCCCTCTCTCTCTCTCCCTCTCTCTCTCTCTCTCGCATCGTCATCTAGTATCAGTATCACACTGAAAGCAACGTACTATACAAAGTTCATTGAAACGAAATATACCACAAAACGAATCAACACGTACCAGTATTCGTTATAAAGATAGAGAGATCTTTTGCATAATTATCATTTTGCTACACGTTAGTAAAATTTTGTTAAAAATGTATCTTATGCCCTTCTTCATTAGGCCAGTTGGTGCAGAAGATAAGACGTTAAACCCCACTTTATTTCCTTTTTTGTTTTTTTTGATACAAATTTTAATATTTGCCCAAATTGTGATTCTCTTTTATGCAATGTTTATCATTAACGAAAACCCAAACCCTCTTCATGCATTTCCTTTCTACATTTCTGTGTCTAATGCAAACTGCAAACTGTTTGAAGTGCGTACGTTTTGAGTGATTGATACTGTAACTATTAATTATGTGATGTGCATATGAAAAAAAGAAACAAATGTTTTTAAAGGGTATGCGAATGTCACAGTCGAGAAGTATAATTATTTATTTTGCGTGTATTTCATATAGGACAATATCTTCACTGAACAATTTATATACATTTTTGTTTGGACAGAAAAACTTGCTATATAGTGCGTTGTCGTGAAATCTGTCAATACCCAGCAACATTTGCCGAGACATTGACATTTCCAGTTATCAAGGGCTTTTTTGCGCTAACGAGTAAACGGACGGACCACAGGCCCTCCGTGTTGCATCACCAGCAAGGATGAAAACTCATGTGGAGATTCCCTAGACAACAACTAGATCTTATGGTTATCGAGTCGGTGTTCTATATAACTGAGCGACACTGGCTTCATTTATAAACAGACCAGCGGACAGTATCTTGTAAATACGGCTTTTGGCTGGGGTGGACAAGTTAGAAATAAAATAAAATAAACTGGGCTATTAAAGACGGGCATACGCCACACTTAACCGGACAGCGGCACTACGGCATATTCATATCGAATTCCAAGTGTAAAGGGAACTTTTACTTGCACACCAATGTGTGCACGGGACCTGGATTTTTCGCCCATCCGAAAGACTAGATAGCTGTCCTTGTCAGGCCGGGAAATCTGGATGAACGTTCTCGGCCAATGCAGGGATCTACAACCCGCACTCCAGGCGAGTGAGCCATCGTCTTACCCACTTAGCTACCGTGATCTCGCACAAGTTTGAACACGACACCTTGTATCAACTTCAAATATGGCGTAAAACATAAAATACGAAATATAAAACGACAGAAAATAAAGAAAAAAACCCCCAAAGAACACCGGTCTTGGTTATTAGAATGTACTTGGATATAAAACATCACAAACAATAGATGTGTCTTTTTTAAACAAATGTTGACAAAGTGTTAGCTGATATTTAAATCATGAAAGATAATTATATTTCAGCCAGTGAAATAAATTGAACTAAAAAGACAGAGTAAACTGATTTGTTGCCGTGGGCGTCTCTCAAAACATGCAGCCATTATTTAATTTTATAATGGCTATATTGTATTTAAATTTAACCGATTTGTCAAACGGGAATACTCTAATTAAATAACACCCAATAGCAAGAAATGCATCTTTAGAGCCTTCTGTTGATAACAAAAAATGATTTCCAGATATGAAATATGAATTTGTCTGACCTCAAACATTCACAAATATAATGTAAATGTAACACTCTCAAAACATGCTGCCATGATTTATTTTATAATGGCTATATTGTATTTAAATTTAACCGATTTGTCAAACGGGGATATTCTAATTAAATAACACCCAATTGCTAGAAATGCATCTTTAGAGCCTTTTGTTGGTAGCAAAAAATGAAATTCCAGATATGAAATATGAATTTGTAAGACCTCAAACATTCACAATAAAATGTTAATGTAACACTTGGACGTCAGAACAAGTTTTGCTCATCTGAATCAATAATATGTATATATTGTTTGATGTCACCAACCCCGTGAACAATGGCGGACTTGATTTGGAAATTCAATCTTTTATGAAAAATACCTTCATACCGCACCTCTAAAAAAAATTATGGCACACTTGCATCAGTTTTTGCAGATATATTGATATGCAAAAATTGGCCAAGCAAATCACGCATATTGTTGGTATTATGTTTATTTTGTTACATGCTGTAGACTTGCAAGTATATGAGTTTGAGGAATGAAGTTTCCATGATTAGGTCCTTTGAATAAATTTCGCTTTTCTATGGCTTAAAAATGGATAAAAACGTTATAATTTCGCATTAACTTAATAATTCTATGTTTGTTTACTGTTTTGTAAACCCTTAAGCCCGATTTGTAATATAATGGTATTTGGAATTCGATTTCAATCAAACTGTACCTCAGGCGATTGACTTATATTTAATTCGATCACCATTATGCCACGCATTAGTCTATTTAATTTTGGGGATCACGGTGGCTAAGCGGATAAGGCGCTGGTTCGGTAGCCTGGAGGTCGGGTGTTCGATCCCTGCATTGGCCGAGAAAGTTCATCTCGATTTTCCGGCGTGATTTCCCCTTGTCAGTGATGCAGAAGGGGGGCCTGACAATGACAGCTGCCGAGTCGTTCGGATAGGACGAAAAACCGAGGTCCCGTGTACACATTGGCGTGCACGTAAAAGAACCCTTGGCAGTTGGAATTCAGTTGCTTCCCGGGCAAAATTTCCCTCATAGCACACTGTATGGCGTATGCCCATCTTCAATTAGCCCAGGTTAGGTGCTTAAGCGTGGGATGTTAAACCCCATTTCATTCAATCATTCTATTTAATTTTGAGAAGAACCAAGTAATTTGACAGTGTTGCCTAGTTGTTCGGATGGATAGAAAACCGTTACAAAATGTATTCACTGACAGTTACGCGATAACCGACATAGAGGACTACTTGTTTGGTGATTTGAACAAACTTCTTTTTTATCTAAAGATAAATGTTGTGCAGACATGTTGTAAATTGATGTCGCTATTATCATACCACGCTTTGAAAACAACGAGCTTCCTCATAACCAGAGAAAGAGATAAATGGGGTTTAACGTTCACTCGACACAAACTAAGTCATTTCGGGACTAACATATGGTTTAATTGTATTTTAATAATTCGCTTGCGCGTAGAGGTCTTTAGCAGTGGGAGGAAACCGGAGGACCCGGAGAAAACCCATGAGGTTGGACAGGTGACCCTACTCCTTGCCATGTACAACCAGAGCTTCGAAACCACGCCAGCTGACTCAATGATAGACTTTATGATACAGCGCGCGCACATCCACCCCCTCCGCATAACCAACAATACTGTTATAAATCATGACGAATCAAATAATAGGACATATTATAAGTATTCCCACAGTTTAAAACTTTCCCATAAATAGAAAAAAGAAACATGGTAATAATTGCAGTTATTTAGTAGACGTGTTGGCAACAGTTACCATTTACTGTTTTGTATTTTTTATAAAATTCTTCATGCAAAACTCTTTTTTTTTAAGATACCTATTGAACCTAAACAAGTTCAGCTATACTGCTGTTTAAAACCACAAAAAAAACCATATTTTAATGTAAATTTCTCCGAGGATATCTTTTTTCACATTTTTGTCGAGTGAGAAGTTTTCCAGGTACCTTAAAAGGTGCCCAAAGTTAGTGATGGTTACATGTCTGCGATATCACCGCGGTGGAAGCGGATGTTAAATAAATATATTTCACACACAGTGATGGTTGTACGTGACAAATAGTAAGTCAACTCCCCAACCCTTCTATGGGTAGTTCGAGAGATTGGAAGTTTGATAGATTGGAATATGATTGTGTAAGTTCTCTATTATACATCTTCGTGAAAAACAACGCCGCGCTTTTTTGTCTTCACAATTATCTACGCGGTAACTATTTAATTAATTTTAATTTCTACAACTGTTTTTTATTGTTCGATGTTTCAATTGAGTTGATAACATTACATATTGTTGGGAGTCTTCATTTTTTTATTTAAAAAGAAATGCAAACGATTAGTCGCAATTAATTCTTATAAGATGTTTCGAGACTATTTAAATCATATTTAATTGAATATTTGAAGGGTTGTGTTGACATGGAAAAGACATCGTGCATAACGGTTATTGACAGTGTAGCAATATAGTCGTTACGACATTGTTTTCAATTTATAGGCAAGGAATGGAGAAATGCCTATAAAACAAACCGTGGGACTCTGTTAGACAGACTTCCATTAGATTCAGGAGAGGTTCCATAAAAGTTCCTAGACAGCGGTTTTGTTCTAAAAGGGGGTGGATGTAGAAGTTTCTGTTCAGCAGACTCTCCCAAATCGAGCCTGACAGTCTAGTATTTGAGAATGACTTTAGTTAGTATAATTGTATATGTACTATGCATTGCACCATATGTAAGCAGCTATATGATATATAAAATGTACAAAAAAACTATTGCATTGTTATAACTACAGAGAAGACAAACGTCTTAAGAAAACAGGAAGAAGTAAACACACAACGTGAAGTGGAAGCAAAGACAGCTAAATACAAATTATAGACGATCACAGGGCTACTAAAATATGTAGTAAGAAAATATGCATTGGTCGTATGTAGGATGTGGCGACGGGTCTTTGAAATCGACCGCTTTCCACGTCTGGCGAAAGACCCATGGTGCTACAACAGCGAGGTGGACGTCTGTAGCAATCATATCAACTCCAATATGAGAGTGCTTATTTGAACAGTACCTCAAAACGTCGATATGACATCAGGTTCAGACAGCTTTTTTAACGTGTGTCCCAAAATTATTACAATTAAACATGTATTGTAACTGAAAACCGTTTTTCATCCCACTTTTCCACACCAATAGTGCCCATTAAGGCTATCAGAAATCACGTCATACTTACTTTAATAGGGCGGCAAATTCAAATGTTTTTACATTGAAGCACGATCCTAAACTAGAATCCATACAGCTAATATGTAAATTGACAGAAACATTATTTGACTAAAAAGGGTAACAAACTTCTAAGTCTATATAAGTTGCGTTCGCTTTTAAGACTGCAAGATCGAACTTTAGATCACTTAATTACCGAAGTTTATGTTGAATAATAGCCAGATTCTACACGTTTCGTTTTGGGGGAATTTTAGGCCGGCTATATCGAATGCGATAATTCTCAGAACTGTGAATACAACATTTAAGACCGCAAGATCAGACAACTGTTCTCACCAGTAGCGAAGTTTAATGGAACAGAAAGTATAAATAGCACGTTTATTTTTGGAAAATTTAGACCGACTGTGTCGAATAAGATAATTCACAGAACTGTGCGAAGACCATTTTAGATAGACGGTTATGTGTGATTAGAGATCAAGTGACTCGTCAGGTACTATAATAAGGATTAACTCTCTTTAGAGTGGTCCAAAACCTATAAATGGTGTCAGAAAAAGCAAACCTACCAATAAAACAAGTATCAGATACACTAACAATGTTTTATACCAGACACGTATGTGTAAATACAAGAACAATATCCATACCATAATATTTATTAAGTGTCGGTTTAAATTAGCCAATAAGAATACTAGATTGATTGACGCACGTGTTTGTAGTATATGGTGTCCGTCCAGTATGGCGCCATCTAGTGTTGACAGTAAAATAAAAAGGAAGAATGTATCGATTCATCTCTAATTGTTTTTCTTCTGTGAGATGTGTATAGTAAATTACACAGGACACTGACCAATAAAGAATAACATAGTTAGAAGAAATGACAAAGGACGGGACCTCCAGGGTAGAGGGACGGATTACTCACTAGTTAGTCTGTCTAAAGGTGACTGTTAGTGATACCCTTTTATAAATTATTACAAAGGCGCCTTCGTCATTTAATAAAAAATCTGGGGAAAGTAAAAAAACGAAGAAGTACTTTGTTAGAGACAATAAACTTATTGGATATTTACCAACCTTACTGATGTAGGCTTTAGACTGGTGCTCGGTTTTCGATATGCCTATCTTGGTTACCTTACTCAGACCAAAGTGTCAGGTGCTTATAGGGCTGATGATTAGTACTGATCTGTAAAGTGCAACGGGTTTGTGTGTGTGTGTCTTTTTATTTGACCCTACATTTTGTGTAACGTACACATTTCATATGCAATTGTTATGACCTGCTACTTACCGAGGTTGTTTTATTCGTCCACTGGATTTTTGTTTAGACTACGTACGTTTTACTAAGGACGATTCGGGCACCATTAGGCAGATAAATCTGTACCTGATAAACCATTTCTTATCGCACGAGGGCATACCTTTAAAATATATAACGTCAAAGACATGATCTTTATCAAAGGTGTAATAAAACATAGATCTATATAACTAGAATTACGCCATTATTTTAACCCAAGCCCGTACAATCTTTTACATCTATCACAGGTGTGCAACATCTTATTTTTGCAAAAGAAAAAAAACATAGCGTTGATTGACAGTTTGATAAATATAATACATATATTTATATACATATATATTTATTTTTTTTAATTAAAACATTCATAAACAATATCTGTTATTAAAATGCGTCTTCTTTTTCACAGATATTGTACAATTTGAAAAAGTGGTCTGGAATCTAAACATCTTGCTAACAATACCCTTTCAAAAATAAACATCAAAAAGGCTTCAATAGCGGAACTATAAAGTTAATGAATGCTGCAGGCATGTTATCTCAATATCTACCCAACATTCATGCAGAAAAACTACTGCAGTTTAATTATCTTTGAATCTAAGTTTATAACTATTCGTTATTTTCGTTAAACACTGCTAATGTATCCATTAAAAACCACACCCATCATTAATGGCTCCAACATAAATAATAACCAGGGCAACAGTGATCATGAAGACCTACGAATACATTGATACTATGAGCGAACCACACCACGACAAAGAAACAACCCAGATCACAATGAAACTCAACCACAGTCTGCAACCACCTCAACGATGACCTTGGGAAACATTTGGTACATCAACAATTTAATATATTCCTGAAGCAATTTCCCGAGAAATCCCCCTCTCGCCATTGCTGGATTGGCTTCTGAAAGTTGAGCTTTTGAGGGAGTGTGTCTATGCTTCCCATTATGGACAGAGATTTATGTATTAATCGGCGAAAGTCTTGTTCGTCTTCATTGTCTACATTGTATCCGTGGCGATAGCCTCGTTTGTCAGTTAATTAGGTGTAATAAAATCGCGACTATTGACGTAAAGTTGTGTAAACATATTTGGTCCAATTTGGAGCTCTGTTTAAAGCATAATGATATTGTTACGCTGTTGGCTATTGTTACGCTGTTGGCTATTGTTAATCGGACTATTGACTAGTCATAATTTGGAACATAATTTTGCTTCCATTACCGCAGCATTAACTGGGATGAGCTATAATCAAACGAAACACTGCGAGGGGTATAACCACCGGCCTTGTCACTTCTAATATAAGCCAACTGTTGCGCTGCTGAACACTGATTCTTCCTTACCAGACTTCCAATCCCCGCAGGAAAACCTTAAGACATTTCTCGTTCAACATCAGGATCGAAACTGGGAACCCTTGGTTAGCGACTAGCGACCGAGTGCCTTATTCACTACAATGTATCTTATTTCAAGATAAGCATGCTAGTCGGATCTCTGTGGGGGGTGTGTGTGTGTGTTGGGGGGGGGGGTATCAAACAGATTAATGAGCTTATGTCAAAATATTTCAGAGAACACTAAGTGTTTAGGAATCAGTCTAAACAGTGCACTAGGTCCACGAAGCCTTTTCTTACACCGTCAGTGCATTGGCTTAATTTTCATTACCACCCACAAAGATAGCAATTTGTCATAAGACTTGCACTGAAAGATACCAGAAAAAGTAGAATGAAATTGTACATTCTAATCCGACACTTTTAACAAAATCGGCTGAAGTATAAAGAGAGGGTCAGAGTGTATCAACTAGTTATAATCAGCTGATATGCTATTCACTTAACACAATTAGGAATGTGATACGTTATTCCATAATGTTCCTTTTTTGGTGTAAAATGACGAAGGTGTAATGTATCAAATTTTCCCCCCTCCCTCGAAAAAAAAAATTGGACTATTTTGCACGCAATCCTGCGGATACCTCTGAGAAGTAAATGAGATCATGTTAGGTACTCGTAATTAATACGCATTTAAATCATACTGAATAAATCTTAAAGGGGCATCACTGCGAGTTTATTTTTTTCATGAATATGTTTTGAAATAGGATGATTGGTTTTGTTGTTGCGATTACAGCTGGAGAATCTACATATTTAGTCAATAATAGCTTCCATACACATTTTGATTTTCTTCCACTTAAGTCTGGAAATAATTCAAATCGTTACGTCGGTAAGCAAAATGCAATTTACAACCCATATGGCATATCAATGGGTTTATTTCCACTGTTCTTTAAATATACATTATGGGAGATGAGATAACGAGTTGGCAGTTCTCACTATCATAGTTAAAGACTACATAATGTATTGGCAATTTGTTGAAAATTTCAGTCAAATTGATCCACCATGAACAGTAAACCATTCGAATGAAAGTTCCGCTTAGCATCGATCATCATTACTGAAGTCGGTTATTGTCTCGAATATCCATTTTTATGTTTAATCACGAAGGAGAGTTTTCTTGCATATCACAGTCTAGCCTTACCGCCGAGAGCTGATTATGGTCTGAATAAGTTAGTTAATGTCTTATTTATAATTTCTTTAACATCTGAAGCCTAAATTAAGACTTGCAGTAATCAGATTTAGCTCTTGAATAATGTACTTTTAAATGTTTCAGATACTTTACTTTTCAGATACTGTAGTTTTTCCAAAAATAGGCGTTCTTAAATTGTTTTAGGAAATCGGTTATCAAATAATCATATGTTTTAATGATATAATGTTCATTTTATAGCGAGAGACTTATATTTCCTTTTAAATGGTATAATATGATACATCGTAATTTAAATATGCACGGATTGTTTGTTGAATTTTTGGCAGTTGTGCAATATGGTGCGAATTTCTGCACTAAATCTTAGATATCATTTAACCATAAGATAATGCTTATGTGACAGATCGACAAAAATATATTAATATAATCATTAGTTATTAGATTTCATTAATACCTGTACATGGAAAATAACATACCATATGCAACGGCAGAATGTATACTATTACCATATCTTATCGTCAAAAGAGCAGTTGGGCTGCATGCATTATATAATTATATTTCTTTACTTTAGTTCAAGATATCGTTTTGATGAGCATAATATGACGCGTGACCTGCTTAAGACCAACCAGTTTGAATTTTTTTTTATCAAAATATATGCACTCGTTGTATACCAATATAGACCAGGGGTCGGTTGCTCAAAACTAAGTTATTTTAAAGATCCGTTAACTTTAACGGGAATGTCTTGGTAACGTGTTGTTTGTTAATTTTCCGTTAATTTTACTACAGAAAACACTATAGAATACTTTATTTTTATATCAGCATATATCTGTAGGAAAAATTTGCACCACAGAATGATCTGGGCCTTTATTTCAAGCAACAATCTTTCTCTCCGTTAAAGTTAACGGATCGTTAAAAGATAATAGAGCTTTGAGCAACCGGTCCCTGCAAACTATATTATGTCAGCCAGGTTTGGAAAAGTAGTCGAACGACAACAGAGTATGTTCCGACTCAAACCATCATGAGATCAAAAGAACCATGCCCGAATGTCCATCACATAGGGAAAAGAAGGATATACCCAACTATTTGTCCTTTGTTGAAGAGTAACAAGAAACACACGAAAGTAAAGTCTTCGAGGAACAAAATATAGATATTGTAGTATGGCATGGGCTTTAGGGCAGAGATCTTAAAGTTAAGTGCGATAAATTTGAATGTAATAAAGTTTAATGGCAATGCATGATATATGATTGCAGTGTAATCAGGTCAAATTATAATTTCTTTACCTTATAATAAAATAGTATAGATTATTGTGTGCCATGGGCTTTAGGGAAGGGATCTCAAAGTTTAGTGCGATAAAAGAGTATGTACCGCCTCAAACCATCATTGGATCAAAAGAACCATGCCCGGATATCCATCACATAGGAAAAAGAAGGATATACCCAACTATTTGTCCTTTGGAGAGTAACAAGAAACACACAAAAGTAAAGTCTTCGAGGTACAAAATATAGATATTATAGTGTGACATGGGCTTTAGGGCAGAGATTTTAAAGTTAAGTGCGATAAATTTGAATGTAATAAAGTTTAATGGCAATGCATGATATATGATTGCAGTGCAATCAGGTCAAATTATAATTTCTTTACCCTATAATAAAATAGTATAGATTATAGTGCGACATGGGATTTAGGGAAGGGGTCTCAAAGTTTAGTGCGATAAAAGAGTGTGTCCCGCCTCAAACCATCATGGGATCAAAAGAATCATGCCCAAGTGTCCATCACATAGGAAAAAAAAAGAATATATCCAACTATTTGTCCTTTGGAGAGTAATAAGAAACCCACGAAAGTCTTCGATGAACAAAATATAGATATTATAGTGTGACGTGGGCTTTAGGGCAGGGATCTAAAAGTTCAGTCCGATAAATTTGATCGTAATAAAGTTTAATAGCAATGCATGATATTATGGTTGCAGTGTTATCAGGTCAAATTATAATTTCATTACCTTATAATAAAATAGTATAGATTATAGTCTGACACGGACTTTAGGGAAGGGATCTCAAAGTTTAGTGCGATAAAAGAGTATGTACCGCCTCAAACCATCATGGGATCAAAAGAACCATGCCCGAATGTCCATCACATAGCAAAAGAAGGATATACCCAACTATTTGTCCTTTGTTGAAGAGTAACAAGAAACACACGAAAGTAAAGTCTTCGAGGAACAAAATATTGATATTATAGTGTGGAATGGGCTTCAGGGCAGAGATCTTAAAGTTAAGTGAGATAAATTTGATCGTAATAAAATTTAATAGCAATGCATGATATATAATTGCAGTGTAATCAGGCCAAATTATAATTTCTTTACCTTATAATAAAATATTATAGATTATAGTGTGACATGGGCTTTAGAGCAGAGATCTTAAAGTTAAGTGCGATAAATTTGAATGTAATAAAGTTTAATGGCAATGCATGATATATGATATTAGTGTAATCTGGTCAAATTATAATTTCTTTATCCTATAATAAAATAGTATAGATTATAGTGTGACATGGGCTTTAGGGAAGGGGTCTCAAAGTTTAGTGCGATAAAAGAGTGTGCCCCGCCTCAAACCATCATGGGATCAAAGAATCATGCCCAAGTGTCCATCACATAGGAAAAAAAAGAATATCAAACTATTTGTCCTTTAGAGAGTAACAAGAAACCCACGAAAGTCTTCGATGAACAAAATATAGATATTATAGTGTGACGTGGGCTTTAGGGCAGGGATCTAAAAGTTCAGTCCGATAAATTTGATCGTAATAAACTTTAATAGCAATGCATGATATTATGGTTGCAGTGTTATCAGGTCAAATTATAATTCCATTACCTTATAATAAAATAGTATAGATTATAGTCTGACACGGACTTTAGGGAAGGGATCTCAAAGTTTAGTGCGATAAAAGAGTATGTACCGCCTCAAACCATCATGGGATCAAAAGAACCATGCCCGGATATCCATCACATAGGAAAAAGAAGGATATACCCAACTATTTGTCCTTTGGAGAGTAACAAGAAACACACGAAAGTAAAGTCTTCGAGGAACAAAATATAGATATAATAGTGTGACATGAGGGCAGGGATCTTAAAGTTAAGTGAGATAAATTTGATCGTAATAAAATTTAATAGCAATGCATGATATATAATTGCAGTGTAATCAGGCCAAATTATAATTTCTTTACCTTATAATAAAATATTATAGATTATAGTGTGACATGGGCTTTAGAGCAGAGATCTTAAAGTTAAGTGCGATAAATTTGATCATAAAAAAGTTCAAAAGCAATGCATGATATATGATTAGTGTAATCAGGTCAAATTATAATTTCTTTACCTTATAATAAAGTTTAATGTCATCAACCTCGTGATCTGATCATAATTACAAGCAGTAGATAATACAACATCGTGTATATAAGCCTTTATCATGTATATATCTACATGTACTAACTTATCATGCAAGTTTTAAATGTATATTTAATTGCTCGGTTAAATAGAAGATACATGTAACCTGCTTCGCCCATCATTAAAAAATATTCAAAGCTATTCAGCTGTAATACATTATTTAGTATGCATTGAAAGATGAAAAACACGAAGAATTAATATGCCCTTGATACCACTTGCATTATATCCTTTTATTTTTAGCAAATTGCAATTTGTAGTTACATGTTTAAAAGTTAAGGGCGGGACCCCATAAATCCGAGATTGATGTCTATTGCAGTCAAAGATTTGAGATACTATTATACCGTGATGTCGTCTAGACGAGGTTTTCCCATTCGCCTTCTTCTTCCTCGTTACTGTTTGGGTGTCACCGGAATCAACCGCTATTGTCCGGAATCAGCTGTTCATAACCGCCACCGGACGAAGCTCGCTGGGGTTGTTCTAGACGTAGTCGAACGTGGGACTGAAACTTAAAGAGACACTGCCAAATATTTCAGCCACAATAATGTATACTATTGACCTCGTTGACAGAGCTGTTGTTATGAGCTTTACGTTCCCCCAACATAGCATCAAAACATGGCATTTAATCGTTGTAGGGGTCGATTCACGTGCTCGAACTCAATTTGCGCATATCTGAAACGACTATACAATTGAGGTAACTATTAATACATCTTTCGTTTTTTTTACAAAGGACAACAATAATTAAAGTACAATATATTACAAGGAACATCGATATAATTATACAAATATAATATAACAATACAAACATCTGAATTCCTTCTCCAACGAACATTTCCTTTAAGTACGAGATCTTAATATGTATATAAAGTAAAACGTATCTTTATTGTATGGAAAGGTCTAAAGGTTCGCGTTAAACGAGAATTCGATTGATTTACACTAAGTTATATCTGGACGATATTGACTAGAAATATTTAGCGGCATTGTGCTCTGTCTATAAGTCTTTTCTTCAACAAGCCCCTACTTTTATTCTTTAAGGTTTTAAAGCTCTTTAAAGTGTCTGCTCAAATAGATATCCGAATATAAACCTAAAGGTTCAATACAGTTCAATCAAATTAAACGAAGGTAAAATTTAGTCAACCTCAAATTAATGACGCCATTTTTACTGGGTCACCTTTCTTTGTCTTTAGGCGTATTACGTGGGAAATACAAGCAGAACATGAGTATGTTCTTTTGGTGTTTGAATCGGATATAAAAATAAGTGTAAACATACCTTATGAAAAAGCTAAATCTGCCTATTGCAGTACGTACTGAAGGTCTGAAATTTTATCTAAATTATTAAATAATGTATCCAGACGATAATCAACTCTCGATGGCATCGCTAGCCTGCGATATTTACTGGATTAGGATGCGATCTGCTGCTCAAAAATCATTCATGATTAAGTCAAGAAATTGATATCGAGACATAGGTTATTTATCGTACCGACTTTAGGAATGATGTTGGCGACTAGGCCCAAAATTCAATCGCTAAAGTCGATCGATTTGACTGAAATTGTCAGCAAATTCCCTTTACATTATCTAGTTTGTAACTATTATAGTAAGGCTGTCAACTCTTTATCTAATCTCTCAAATGTATCTTTAAGTATACATTTTTACATTATATTTAACGTTGAAGTGGATACCCTTGTAAGTATGGTTCTACAGCTGATCGACATTTGAATGAGGAACGAGGAACATATTTTTAAAAACCATGATTATGACTTTGAAAATATTTTGAGATTTTGACGCCATGGGATCGTTAATGGCATTTTTATTCAGCTAAAGTTTATGCAAAACATTGACCATGGGCTATTACACAGTCTGTAAAACTGACCTTGGTGATACCGTTAGCTACATGCTGTATATTATTACCCGTTAACATAATACATCTGCATAATTATAATTTATTCAGTAAGTGGATGGTCTATTAGCATAATTGACACCTCCCGTATGACCGTACATAGTTTTTATTTTGTCACTTGTTCTAGTGTATTTAAAACACAGCCTAAGGACAATTAATTCAATTATTGAGATATAAATTAGATTTAAACCCGCGGCTATTCATTTTTAACGCTATGACTTCATCTTTATGGATGTTTCCGTCTGTGATTCATTGATATAAAATAAAAATTTAAAATTCATTTCCGACGTTTTGTTTGTTTATTTTGAAACATAATCAAGACCCATTCACCAAAAGTAGCTACAGGGTTATAAAGTCGTAAGTGAAATGTATCAGTACCTTGAAAATCAGCAAAAGTGTCTAATGTGTCTAATGGTAACAAAACGCGTTTAATTTCAAGTCTGGTTTTCGTGGGTGTTCATAAGCAAAATGCTGCTTGGTTTTCCGATTGGAAAGAGAAACCGAGATACTCCAATGTTCCAGTGTACACGTAAAAGAAACCCGCTTGACAATCGTATTTCGACAAAGCTGCAGGCCGAAAAGCCGCTGTCCTCGCTAAATTTTTGACATTGTACACGCGACAACAGACACACAAAGTAATCATATGTTAGTCTCAAAATGATAGTATTATTATGTTGATGGGACATTAAACCTCATTTCATTCATTTATTGAGTTACATAAGTTCAAATTTTAGAGCTGCTTTAGGTTATTAAACATCTCTACAATTACAAACACACACCTTGGACTCGGAAAATATACGGAAAACAAGAGAACGCAAACAAATCATGGTAAAAATCCTTTAGTGTGCTGCTATACACGGACTCAAACGAGAAGTGTTATTAGATGTTCTGCGAGAACAATACACATCATACCTTACCTCGTATGACATCTTTGTATCAGCGTAAATTATATAGTGTATTAAAATGTCAACAACATGTATATATAAAATGTAATCCGCCCCTATATGGTCTCCCGTTGAGAACTGCCCCGGGCGACCACACAATTTCTTACATATCTTTGGATCTGGTTGCCATAAGTTCAAGTGTAATTTATAATTGAATCCTCCAATTTAAGGATTATGTTCAAGTGATTTAATCTCCAAGTGAAACTACGTATCTGGGTTATCTGAATTCATTTTATTTTTTACTACACTTGAGGTATAATATATCATATCATGAAATATGCTTAGCTTAATACAATAGATTTTTATTATACTATATTATAACTTACGTTGATATCGTCTAGTTGTTCGGGTGAGAAGGAAACCCGAGGTGACTTGTACACGTTAAAGAATCATTGACAGTTGGAGTTCGATATAAGAGCAGGTCATACCATACTGAATAGCGTGGAATATGGCCGTCTTTATTAGTCGGGCAAGTTTCTGTTGATTTCACTCCGCCATCTATATCTATCTTAGACAATAAAAGTTATAATAATCTCTTTATACTTATATAATGTTTAGACTTCCCATCGCCGTTGTCACTGAGCCACGGCGACTCTTGTAAACGCGAACAAAATCATCTGAAATATTTTCTGGTAAACAAATCACGAATATAGATGCTATTGTGGAGGGTATTTACCCCCGTGTTCGATTCTACCAGATTTGGTATTGGTAAGACAGTGCAGGATACAAGTTGTGTAGCAGAGGGTGTTTACAATTCAACCTGAAAGTGTGATCTATAGCATTGTTAGACCTGGGTACAAACCGACTTAAGATGACATTATATGTAGGTGTTGTGTATGTCTTGTGTTTTGTATATCCATATGCTATTTTGCTACATTATTGTTTACAATTGTTCATTTCTAAAACCATTTTATCTACTTATTACTATAACTATATTATCATAGCTAATACGCATTAGTTTTAGAAATGCTGTAACATTCAATATATATTATACGTTTATGTATATCTTGGTTGGTGTAAACTTTTACTTTCCATTATATGGTATGTTCCTGGCAATCCATTATTCTTAGATTGATTCAGTACATACGCATACACCATTACATATACATATATACATTATGTACATGATATAAGTATAAGAATATACAACATTATGCTATACATATACCTGAAGACGCGAGAGTAGGTCAAAGGCATAAAATCAAGCTAGTTGTGTGGAGATAATATATTTTACTTAAAGGGGCTCATGTTATACTAGTCTACTACCCTATTCATACATACCCACATATACAAAATGACACGACAAAACATAGCTTCACTATGTTGTTCGATGGTCTCATTTTTAAAAATTTAGTCAAGGGTGTCTTCTTTTAACATACCCGTAGCTTCTATTACCGTTGTTTCTAACAAGACTATCTACACCATAGAATTTTGAGAAATATTAATATTAGAATCCAGCAATAGATAATCGCTAGGAGTAGTGGGTTAAGTCAAATTAAAAACGAATAAAAAATCCAAAACAATGTAGACTTCCCTAAATATCTCGAACTGAAATTGGTTTTAAGACTCAAGGACATGTACAACAGCGTGTTAACCTTTATTTAAGGGCAAGAGATCACACAAATGTATACTTAATTTCTTTGATATAACTCATCGTTGATCAGGATCAATAGATCTATAGATCGAAGATATCGCTTGGCTTTGGTTTTATTCAATCCACAGATTAAATCATCCGGAAACATATTTTAATGAAGCGTATGAAGGTAGAAAATACATAAATGTAGTATAACTACACAAATATAAATTTCTTTGACTTCTGATTTCTTCATATCTGACTCATAATTTCAACTACCAACGCAACTTGTATGTTGTTTTGAAATGTTGCTGTATTAATGTTAAAAAACAAGGAATACGCCAACTTCGGCGAAGTTTAATATCTTGACACTTTAATGTCCGTCGCTTGTCAGTTATATACTGTATATTAAACAATCAAAGTTAAATCGATCCCCAATTTCACGGAGCTTAACGTAGTGACTGGTCTCGTACACGAGTAAACGGGGTTGGGTATACTTAGTCTTTTAAGAACACACCTGATGCCAGTTCCAGCGTGATGAGTTCACATCTGAACGTTTGTTTAACACCTGTACTACTACCGCAAGCACCGATATTGCCCAGATATCGGTAAAAACATTAAAACTCCCCACTTTTGAAATGAAATGGTCTTCAACGTCCTACTATTCTGATCCGACAGACCCCCACTCCTAACACATGCTTTAAGCTTACGACATACTGTATGTTTAGAAATAACAAACATAAACCTTTTAAATTTTGATTTATTGTCAAAATTGAACAAAATATAAACAAATTATTTACAAAATTTATTTAAAAATATATATAATGTTTTCTTTTATTTACAATATAATTTGAGGTAGATTAAAAGTCTTAGTTTTATCTTTTTTAAAAAAAACTAACCTGCGTTTTCATAATAATATAAAATCCAAAGGTTTTTAAACTATGCACAATTGTTTCAACAAAAATAGACTCTAAATATATAAAATCGAATATGTAGCACATTTGTTTGTAAATGTCGTAATACATTATTATTAGGTAAGTCACTGTAGCACTTAATTGTAACATCGTTCGTCACAGACAGTTAATTGTAGCTGCATAAAGTGTTTCATACACACTCCATGCACTGAGTCTTTGACAGACAAATTCCGCACAATACTGGATTCATAGTTATCTTTACTTATATAAAATGAATAACATTCGATTATTATTTCAATCGACTATTTGTCAGTCAACCATCTTCTTTCCACAGAACAAGCGTTCAACATGTATACATCATTTATTTCCCACTCCATCGTTTTGATTATAAAATTAAACAACGTCAGCACATATTTGTTGTAATGATAATAGTTTTGGTTAATTTTGTTTAAAGATTTGAACAAAATCTAAACCTAAATTGTGCTAAAGTTGTCGAGAAACTATTATCCGTGGCATAAATTGAGAAACCACAACTATAACATTAAAGTACCGTCAACATCGAAATCCAAACACAAATCATCTTCTAGATCGAAAGATGATATCAGATCTAAATGATCATTTTGACACGGCGATTCGTCCCCGGATGAAATACCACAAAACGATGGACTGGACGATTCACCATCAGAGTTTAATTGTTCATGACCCGGCATTGGTGCACATTGCGAAGTACTCGAGGAGGTCGAACACTCGGACCCAAGGGACGAACTGGCACCGTCCGAATCAACTTGTCCATGTTCGTAACCCAAAACCCTCCGCAGGGCAGTGATATAATTCATAGCTTGTTTTAAAGTGGTTACTTTTGTTTGTTTTGGGTCAGACTCCTCTGACAACGGCACAGATTTTCGCAATAACTCAAATGCATCGTTCATATCCTTCATTCGTTCTCGCTCACGGTGATTTGCCGTTTTTCTTCGATATTTACTCAATGGTGGTGGTCTTGTTTTCGGCTTTGGTTGTTTGGGTGAGTTTCTCTTTCTTTCGCTTTGAACTCGGTTAACCAAAGAACTCCTCCGCAAATTATATTTTTCTTCGTTCGTTAAATTTTCACAAGTATCGCTGAGGTATCTTGTTGGTTTGGTGATGTTGTTCGAGGGTGGACCGTCCATGATGTTGGTCGCCATAATTACAGATAACTCTATGTTATACGCTTGTCAACAGGAGCACGTTATATTGAAAAAACTTCTATCAAAAGCAACTTTTCAACAATTAGTCCCGAGTTAATCATTGGAATCGGGAAGGCTTTCTTTCGAAACTAACGAACAACTGTGATGGATAACTGATTAACGCTATTACAAATCTTTGCATATATATGCAATTGAGTTGTCTCTCAAACTGGTCGATACACCTTAACAAATTACGGGTCTACTCAAAATCTGTAGTCACTGTTAATTATTCGTTGAGTACGACTCTTTCTCGACTGATATTCCCGTAGTGAGTGTGTTTACTATATCCAAACGATAACCACGCGCCACCACATATGAACATATATACATATTTAAGAAAATTTGGGGCATATTGTTTCCTTTTCTCTTATTGGATAAGGAATAAATCACTATTAGTCGGACCAATGATTAGGAGAGACATTGTGACTTTTAAAACGCCCATATGAAATCATGCTTGAGGATAGTCAATGGGATTTCCCAAAAGCTTCGTTTATTCGTTGACACGATTTTCAGCCAATGAAAATACCCTCTTGCTGTCAATGTGTAGTATAAATATCTGAATTTGATTTAATCTTATCATTCGAGAGAATGACCGTCACATACTGTTTCACTTTGTTTATTTTTATCTGGTAAAGAGATACTGACGCCTCTGCCATTTACACGACTTGAGTCGGGTATTCGTGCTTATTATAGTTGATTCAGTCAACAATGTTACTCTGAATTCTTCTTTCGTTAATTAAAAGGACATTATGCAGGAGGTAAATCTGCATATCGCAGGTCTTTCTTTAGGCTTTATAAATGTTATATAAAATATTAATTATACCTTTATTAACTTGTCATGACCACAATCAACTCTCGACGCCATCGAGTGCTTTATATTTGCAACAGATTTAAATACCATTTGCGGTTATTGATTTAATTTAAAAATGGATAATCGATACTTTGTATATAATCGTAATAACGGTGGCAATGACAATCGTGACTACACTGTTATGTAATGGAATGAAGTAATTTTACTGATTTTTTTAACATATTACCTTTTTAACTATTCTTGCGAGAACTGCCGACACTTTATCTAAATATTATATTATAAAGATACATTATGAGAGATTAGATAAAGAGGGAGCAGTTCTCACTATAATAGGTATAAACTAAATAATGTAAAGAGAATTAGCTGAAAATTTAAGACAAATTGATTCTTTCTAAACCGAGGGTTTAGCGATTGAATTTTTCGGCCTAGCCTCGATCATGATTAATAAAGTCGGTAATATAAAAAACCCCCAAAGTTTCGATTATCTATTTCATGATTAAAATATAAATGAACGTTAAGCAGCAATCGGTCCCTAATCCAATACATATAGCAGGCTAGTGATGACATCGAGAGTTGGTTATATCATCAGGATAAGTTAATTGATGTCTAATTAATAATTTAGATAACATTTTAGGCCGATGAAAGACCTGCAAATTGGAGTTTCACAACCTACTCCTTGCCACTAACCGGGCCTACGCCACGCAGCGTGATATAATACTATTATTTATCAATCCAACTAACAATGATTCTTTTACGTGCCCGCCTACGTGTACACGGGATCTCGGTGTGTTCGACCCAAATGCCAGGCCCTTTACTCAACTGGAATTAACAATAAACATGTCTAGAAATATACGTTGTGTTGTGTTGAGAGTTTTGTGTTAACCTTGGCTATCTCTGTCTTGGTGAAGATAATATCCCGCGTTAAAGTTGACCTATTTATGGTGGATATTTCCATGAATGGTTTAATATAAGAACGTAATTGAGAGAGAGAGAGAGAGAGAGAGAGATAGCGATAGTTTTCCATCACCGACTCACATGAGTAAAGCCCAAGGACATGTACCTATAAACATTAAATATGTTTCACTTATCATGTTAAATACTTGCTGCAAAATTCAAAAGAGGGTTTCTAATGTGCAGCGAGTACAACATAGATGATGGTAAAACGGAAGGTATGGATTTTTTGTTAATGTGATTAAAACAGTGGCGCGGGGGGGGGGGGGGGGGTAAGAAAACCAACGAAATAGGGCAGACGATCCAACTCCTTGTGTTGTCGGTACAAGCTTGAGATCGAAATCACGCTAATTCAATAATTAGCTTGCGCGTAGGGGTCTTTAGCAGTGGGGGGAAACCGGAGTGCCCGGAGGAAACCCACGAGATTTAGAAGGCGCCCCTATCTCCATGCCACATACGCTCACACTAGAGCTCGAAACTACAGCCACAAGCCAGAGGTGACCGGCCAGCAAGAGGTTGAAGCGCGGCACTGTAGATCACTAGGCCACCCCCCCCCCCTACCCGAATGTATGTAATGAAGAGCATTGTCGTTAATGGAAAACTATCGAATTCGTGCGGTAATTTATCAAAAGTATTAAGTGACGTTATGTAATAATTATTTCATTTAATATTCTATGGTCTTATTTGGAGAAAGAGAGTGAGAGAGATGGAGAGAGAAAAAAACCCACGAGGTTAGACAGGCGATCCTACTCCTTGTCACGTACAACCGCGGATTGGAAACCACGCAAGTTGACTCAATGACAGATTAAAATACGGTTAGAGGCTCGAAGAGATTACTTAATTATACAATACTATTCAATTATATTTTATTTTAAATTGTTGATCATAATGCCTTAACTGAATTCTTTAATTAATTAAATACGATATTGAGATATTATTACCTTTAGTAGGCGAGACAATTTCGCGATAACAGACTTCGAGGTAATTAAAACGACAAGAAGACCACAGTGGTGCTCCCATTTCGTCTGCTGTCGCCATTAGGAAATTTATTGGGCATAGTAAGTGGACCACGAAACTCTTAAGTCTGCTGAAAGGATTAATATTACAGCTATTCAAAGATATGAATAAACCTTTCAAATATTTAATAGTTGTCTATAATCGCGACCAACCTTATCTGTCGTTGACGATTAAGTATTTAAAGGACCCACAGTAATTTGAGTTGGTGTTTAGGCGTCGTTTTAGGGTCTGTCGCAGTTAATAAAGAAATAAAAAGGAGAGTCATTAAGAATATTTCGCCAAATAGAAGTACATAGTAAAATACAGAGCTGTCAACTCCGGTAATGAATCAATTTTTTTGTCATTGACTTTTTAAGTAAGTCGTGTTACTGACCTGACCGAACAAAAAAATACCCCCGAATATCTTTGACGCATAACATTTTTTGTATGCTGACTTTACATATCCAGTTGTCGTTTAAACAATCCTTCACTGATAAAAGAGACTATGTTATTGAACACCACTTGATTTTAAAGAAGAAAAATACGGCCCACACATACATTATACACCCACTCCTTATTTGTAGATTAATGATATAAAGGTACCGATATGTACAGGGAATTGCACAGAAGGGATCGAATGAAAACTAACTTTATGCTTTGAATGAGGTTCTTAAAAAAAATAATAGACACTAGAGGTATGTAGATTTTTTAGGAAGGGAAGCATTCCTCATCCGATGACATCGTTCGTTTTCACTAGGTCATCCGGTTTCCTCGCAGTGCTTAAGACCCCTATCGAATTCCCCCCACCCCCCCCACACACACACAAAAAGAATAAATTGAAAAAAAAGAAAGAAAATAAATTGCACCATTTCTTAGTCCCGAAATGATATAGTTTGTGTTGAGTGTGAGTTTAACACCACTTCTCCCTTTTGCTGAAAATTGCATGGCTGTCGGACGAAGCGAGATACAAATTTCCTTAACCCCTCTTTCTTCAAATCTATGTGTCCAAAAGCAAACTAAGATACCATGCAACAGATGACAATTTCCGTCAGTAGGCTATGTAGCCCCTTGGTCCAAATCGTCCGACGGCAGAAAGAAAATCGCTTCATTGGTATCTGTGAATCTCTTCGTTTGATTGTCGAAACAGTGGATTGCGTATAACAAGTTCGTTTCAAACTTTCGACAAGCAATTCGATTTTTGGACATCTTCTTGAATTTTTTTCGCATTGGTACGGTCTGGGCAATGTGTTGTAGACAGATTGGATTTAGTGTAAAGATGTATGAATCGAATACAAAGGTATTTGAATAAAAAAGGATGTACATGTATATACATGTACACATATATACTTACTTGAAGCAAGTAGACATCACTTCAATCTCATTTATACACAGATCCTATTTCGTTTCGTTTTGTATAGTTCAAAATTTCGTTTTACTTGTCTTTACTAAACTCGGATTTGGAAGAGTTGTTATATAACCTGCGTTATATAAACGGTCTGTTACGGCGAGTTTTTGGCATAAGGTGCATGGAACTATGGGTAACTCACTAGAAACATCAACGCTGATGGGTTTTTATGACCACTGACGCGACTTTCCACTACACACGGTCAGATCTTTATGTAGTGTAGGCCATCGAAATTATATGAAAAACATATCGAAATATAGATTTGAATTTAATCAGATTGATTTCACTTTTATGTGATCACTTTTATGTGGTCACTTTATGTGCTCTTTAATTTACACGTAGTTAAGTGTAATATTACATGTAATAAAAGCTTCCAAAAAGAGTTTGGGTTACTTTCTCCTTTTTCCACTATAACTAACATGACTTAAAAAAAACCTAAGAAATGTACAGATTCCAAGTGTTTGGTCGAAATTTAAAACATCTGGCCTAAATACACCCGACTTTAAATTTACCTTCATGCCGCAAGCGACCTAAACGTTTAATTACCTCTTGATTCATGAAACACTATAGGGTAATTTGGATATTCTTCCCCACAGTCATGGATGTCTTGAAGGGTCATAGAAGTGATTTTGCACTTCTAAATGGTGCTTGTATCATCTCCTAAAAATGCCCCAAATTTTGTAAAACTTTTAATTCATCACACCATTGTAAACGCTGCAATGTATTCAAAATCACTCCAATTGACTGAAAACGGAACATGGGGGCGATTAAAAGTACCAAAGTAACAGTTTTTAATCTGGTTTATATAAAGGCTACACGGGTGAATGTATTCTTCTACACGTATGTATCCTACATATCACCAACTGTTATTTTAATACGAATAGTTCTCAACAGCGGGATATTAAAAATTGTACAATTTGAATCTGAATAACTAAAATCAACCACTCAGAACCATAAATTAAAAGTGAGTGTGATTTAAAATTTTACAAAAAGTTAATTATTGTTCCTGCTGAGCCATGAATTGCTTTCCTGCAAAGTCGATTTTCTTTCTTTAGTTTGGCGTCCCATACATTGTAATAAGGTACAAGAATACACTTATAAATTCAACAAAATTTGAATTAAAGCGTTAAAAGTCTCTTGCTGATTATATTTAATATAAATATTCCTTTGAAGTACCGAGAATCAGTATTGAAGACTATGGTCATAAAATAGTTTTGTTCCTTTTTTAGAAGACGCTTTCTATTTCCCGATGATAACTTAATTAAATCTTTTTTAACGTCCACTCATCACAAACCTATATGGTATAATTTGAAATCAATGATTCGCTAGCTTGCGCGTTGGGTTCTAGAGGTACACGAGGACCTGAATAAAACCCACAAGGTTAGGCTTGCAACCCCAATATTAGTCACGTACAAGTGCGGGATCAACACCACACAACACTGATCGCTATGTCAATCCTTATCATATAAATCACACGCGTTAAAAACTATTCGGTCCGCCCTCCTCTCCAAAAAAATCGAATTAGCCCCACACCCCCACCCAATATTTTGCCAACAATAATAATTTCTTAGGAGCGTTCTGGTCGGGCCACATTATCAACTCCTCCAAAAATTCCGTAGCCCCTCCAAATTTTATGAGCTGGCTACGGGCCCGATTCGGTCAGCTCCCGTCATCCCCTCCGAATGAGGTCCATTGCACAGCATAGAGAAGAAGGTATTAAGGAGCCATAAAGGCGTTAAATAGATTACCATGCACAAAAACACTGAGCCCAATAGAAGATATAAATCTAAAAAACAGACAGGATGTTATCTTATTGAATCATCACTATATCAACTTTATTAATGTTTTCACACCCAATATCTTTGACTACGTAATCCCAAAATACAAGAAATTAAAGGAGTGGTCTATCCATCTTTTTAGAACTATAATACCAGTTGTGTCTGGCACTTCAATTGTCTCGGTTACAGGAAAGATTTAGAAACGTGTACAAACCATATGTGGTAATATGTGGCCGCTGTTTTTGACAGATGATTCCGAAATACTTTATTTGTTATTGGGTAGGTCGTAAGTTATTATATTCATCGTCGGTATCACAGACAAGACCTTTAGAAGAAGTACTAAGTCGCCAAGAGTCCCTTTAAGTAAAGTTATTATCAACCCTGGTTATACCCTGTTGTCCCGAAGATTAAATGACCAAATAAACTACACGGCTGACACAATCAGGTGGACAAATTGAAATAAATCCCTATTTTAACCCCGTATCCAGGCAGATAAATTGTACATTCAATCAGGTCAAGTTTCAAATAAGGGTCAACATTAACAATTTGGGGTCAATTCGTTCCTTAAAATATGTGAGAATCAACTGCCATGCCCTTTAAATATGGCGATTTAAACTGATCATTTTGATCATTTGTTTAGCAAAATATTTTCCTAGCAAGATTTAAAGACAGCTAAGGTAAATTGAACAGCGCCGAACAATGGATACACGTAGACATTCACTGCGATGCTTGTGGCCGTAGTTATTGCGCCCACACGTTTGGACATTTCTCACACAAATTTTTTTTTAGGGAAATTAATAAAAAGGGAAATGAAATACCTCCTTGTTCACTGCTTAAGACCTCTACGCGCAAGCGAATTGTTGAAATAAAATTAAACCATATTATGTTAGTCCCCAAATGACCTAGTTTGTGTCGAATGGACGTTATACCTAACTTCTTTCTCTTTCATAGCCTTGCATTCAACAAACAGTCTTCTTTGGTAACAATTATATTTGTAAAGTAGTCAAACCACTCGACAAAAAGAAAATGAAGATTTTAACAATCCCAAATATCAATATGAATCAAGCTGTGAGCTCCGTGAACCCACGATAAGATATTATAATAGGATGACGATGTGACACCTTGGCCATGCGATGCATCTAAAGATTTATCTTACTTATGCCCATGACGCTGATTAATCTGATAAAAAATGTCAAAAAATGCGGTTTTTATATAGCAATACAATTAAAAAATAGATTACAATTTCGTTTCGTTTTCTTTATTTCTTATAATTTCACAAAAAAAAGTGTTGTTTACCAATCTGCAAGATTTGCGGTTTCGGCAATACAATCAAAATTAGATTACAATTTCGTTTCGTTTTGGGGTTTTTTCATGATTTTCTCACTAAATATATTGTTCTCATAATTTTCTCCCCAAAAATAAGCATTGTTCATTAATCTGTAACATTTGAACATTCTTTAATACAAAATAGTCAGATTTCAAAATTGACGCCGATTTTAATTACATTTTTGAGTGTTAATTGATCAAGCTATATATGTAAACGCCGAAATAGTGCTAAAGGTAGGATTCTTTGCATGTACATCTTTCAGTGATAATACGAATCAAATTGTTTGTTTGTTATAAGCTGAAATAATACAGAAGTCAAATAAGGGGCGGGGCTATTAAATACAAAATAAATCAACCAATCATTTTTTGAATAATTGTTTAAGCATCCACGTAAGATAGATAAATCAAATGGGGGTAATTTAATAAACGTATAACTTTTCTAGATGATGCCTGTATATCTTCGGGAACGTTCTCGGACAATCTTGGATCGTACGCCGTATCCCCTGATTAGCAAGCCACCATCTTGCCTCACGACCACTTCAAAGGAAGCAACACACTAAAAGAGAGAATGAATGAAATGAGGTTTAACGTCCTACTATTATGCACCTAACCTGGGCTAATGGAAGAGAGGAAGAAAATGCACCCTCCTTTTAATTTTTTCGACCATATTAAATTTAACCTTTGCGGAAATTTACATTCTCATAATTAAATAGATGTTGACATCTTCACGTTTCGCTTTATGATAATCTGTTTTTTTAACTTGTCTATCTATCAATTCACTCGTCAATGTCACAAAATTCAATGTATCAGTCAATTAAGGTGGACATTGGTTTAACTTGGGGTATTTATCCCTAGTAATCCCTTAATAATAAAACATGTTACTCGTCAATAAAAGACGAGAAAACGACCTGCCTCTGACATGTTATGCATGTGAATGCGACCCACCTATGACACGTAACGGACCGTGCGTTTTTAGTTCCGTGTAAAACGTGCTGTGAGGACGTTATTGTTGAATGGTCAATGAGCGTGTCCTTTTATGGATGATGTCCTAGGGCTGACCGATTCAGATGCACACTAGATAATCCCCTATTCGTGACCCCTTTCAGACTGAAATTGACCCTTTAATGATCCACTCCCGACCAGATCATTTACATTGAGTCCCATACAAACTGTCGAGATGATTTTGTTATCGTTTAATTTGTGATGATTGTAATCTAGACGAGACCTAAAGGGTTAAATAGGCTTACACTTAAAGGAATTGTGCATTCTAAACTGGGAGTTATCTTATTTCATGGCATGGACACCTTTAATGTAATCAGATGTGTATTGAATTGAAGGATTGCTACCGACAGCCTTACATTGTAAAGGGTATGGACTTTAATGCCCTACTGTTCTACCCCGACTGGTCTAATGGAGACGGACATACACCATAAGGTGTATTATAAGGTAGGACACGTTACATTGACATCGGCATTGCGATCTTTTTTATATTGAATTTCAACTGTCAGGGGTTCTTATACATTCACGCCGGTTTTTTGTTCGATCTGAACGACTATACTTCGTCCTTTGCCGGAAAATCCGCATGAACTTCCTCGGCCAAAACACCGATTAGGCTAATACAGATGGGCATATGGGATTCAGTATGGTATGAAGGAAAGTTTGCCCGGATTCGAACGGTCAGGAGTTGCTTTACGTCCACGCCAATGTTTGCACTTGACCTCGATTTTACATACCATCCGAAAGACAAGACAGCTGACCTTGGTAGATCGCGTATCAATCGTATGACTTATCTCTTTAAATGATATTTGACCGGTATTGAAATTTGATCTGGTATTAAACTATTGTAAGGTAGAGATTATATAAGGGTTAACTGGTATTAATTTTGAAATAATATACCGTATACTTGGATAACAAACCTTTATTGGTAATACAACACATTGGCTCCGAGGTTACCCGCAATAACAGTAACTTTAGGCTTCTGAAATCTATGTTCGCACAATAAATTTTAATATACATGTATGTCGTGCATGATGCACATCATTGAGTTAGCAATACGTTTTAATCAGAGATGAGAGAGTGAGAGAGAAATGGAATGAATGAATGAAATGGGGTTTAACGTCCTACGCTTAAGCACCGTACCTGGGCTAATTGAAGACGGGCATACGCCACAGTGTGCAATGAGGGAAATTTTGCCCGGGCAGCGGCGCTACGGCCTACTCTTATATCGAATTCCAACTGCCAAGGGATCTTTTACGTGCACTCCTATTTGTACACGGGACCTCGGTTTTTCGTCCCATCCGAACGACTAGGCAGCTGTCCTTGTCAGGCCCTCCTTCTGCATCACTGACAAGAGGAAATCACGCCGGAAAATCGAGATGAACTTTCTCGGCCAATGCAGGGATCGAACACTCAACCTCCAGGCTAGCGAACCAGCGCCTTATCCACTTAGCCACCGTGATCCCGAGAGAGAAATGGAGTTTAACGCCCACTCGGCACAACTAGGTCATTTCGGAACTAGCATATGTCGATTGCGCGTAGGGGCCTTTAGCCAAGGGAGGAAAACGGGAGGACCCGGAGAAAAACCCAAGAGGTTGGACAGGCGACCTATCCCTTGTCACATAGAGCCCGGGAATCGAAACCATGGCAATTGACTCAATGACAGACCAATGACAGACCTTAGTTCATATACAAATGACCGTTTTGCTTACTCTGTCTAGAACACTTGGAGTCACTTCTTTTGAGGTGTTTACAGCACTAACAGATTCATATTTTATTTTTGTATATAAAGATTAATTATTGTAAATACATGTGTTTTAAGTTAGATTTAGTTTTTCTTTAAAAATTGAAAAATGAGATCGGGTTTAACGCCCTACTTTTTTGCATTAACTAGGATAACTAAGACGAGCATATGTCATACATTGTGGTGTGGGTGAAATCTGCAAGTGTTTCTTTTTCAAGCGCACGTCTACATGTACATGGTTTCTATGTTATTTGTACTAGAAAATCCATGAAAATCTTCTCGTACCCGGACATCATGATTATTGTCTTCAGTTCTTCGAAATTTGTAGAATTCATTTATCCTGATGAGCTCGAAATTAAAAACACTACTGACAGTGACGATTACGCTTCCTACTTGGATCTGTGTCTCGATTTTGACAATTGCCATAAACTGAGTGTTAAAGTGCACGATAAACGTGATGACTTTGACTTTCCGATTGTTAACTTTACATTTATTAGTAGTGACATTCTAATATCCCCAGATTATGGAGTGTTTGTGTCTCAGCTTGTTCATTTTATTCTGATTTGTTTTAGTAGATCGATGCATTGTCATCTAAGCTTTATCTACAGAACAGGGATACTTGCAAACTAAACTTGTTAAAACCTTTAAAAAATTCTATAGCCGTCATATAACATGTCTCTCTCGACTATTATTCTAGATATATTTAATTGACGCGTATACTATCTCCATGATAATGTCTGCCTACGACATCGTTAACACTGTTCATCTCGTGCATTTTTCATAACGATAGTGCATTGGCCAATCATGCTATTTTAACGAGATTTTGATGCAGCTATGGCGGGTGTGTCGCCAGACAGGGTAAGCTTACTCTTAAAGACATGTGTTCCACTGTTTGTCGTGTATTTTGTACACGGCGAGCAGTCCATTATGGTGATTACAATATTTTGCCTGCTTACACTATTTTGCCTATACTGTTTTATAGGACTTCGAATTTTGGCCAATAGTCTGGATTGTTCGCCTTGTCAGTGATGCAGGATGGAGGGCCTGACAAGGACAGCTGTCTAGTCGTTCTGGCTAGGATGAAAAACCGAGGTCCCGTGTACACATTGGCGTGCTCGTAAAAGATCCCTTGGCAGTTGGAATTCGATATAAGAGTAGGTCGTAGCGCCACTGCCCGGGCAAAATTTTCATCATAGCACAGTGTATGGAATATGCCCGACTTCATTGGCCCAGGTT
Source organism: Patella pellucida (assembly GCA_917208275.1). Taxonomy (NCBI): domain Eukaryota; kingdom Metazoa; phylum Mollusca; class Gastropoda; family Patellidae; genus Patella; species Patella pellucida. Next base: position 59,064,172 of record OU795040.1, on the reverse strand, counting down.
AGATGCAGAACAGTAGGACGTTAAACCCCATTTCATTGGATTGTTCGTACTTGGTTTTATTTTTTCTTTCACTAACCTTTAATAATATAATATATGATCTTCTTAGATAACTATAATTACTCTTTACAACCCTTATTAATGATGGATCTACCTCGAATCAACTGTTGACTAAGCTGTCTCACCGTGGTCATTATACAATATTTATGATTGGTCTTGCGGTCATTATATATGATTTATGTAATGTCCACTACAGATAGTAAACATGGTCCGTTTGTTTCCCATCTCCATATAATTAAACAAATATTGACCAACCAATTGTAAACACCTCTTTAACGGTCCCCATTTATCTTCAAATTAAAAACCAATAACAAATATTTCTAAGTTTAAATAGAAAGTAAATCAGAAACGATATCAATTCGTGAAATATTCTAGTAAACTATATAAGTACTGACGCTGTATACTGATTTGTTGTCCAGTCGTGGCAACCTTTAGATACAATGAGAATATGTATATTCGAATATCTCTCTTTCGCGTCATAATGAACTCTTTGTAGGACATCTCATAAAACTTCCCAATTTACTGTATTAGCTTGATAACGTAGAGAGAATATTCCACAAAACGTCGCCTTAAATACACTAGTAGCTGTTTTCCGTAAGTAATATGTGTTATTCTTCCCGGTTACTAAATGCCATTTAAAGAACATATCGACCTGAATGTTATCAGGCCCGGGTTCACAAAGCATTCTTATACTTAAGTTAATAACTCCCTCAACTTTCAATCAGTGTTTATAAAAAAAAAATAGTTGATCCAGTTTCTTATTGATGTATATGATACACTAAAACAATAAAAGTTTTTTAAAAGGACTATATTTTAGTTAAAATAAGGGGAACAATTCTGAGTAAGTTATTAACCGAAGTCCGAGAAGGCTTTGTAAACTCGGGGCCTGGTCTTTTAACACACGGAATGTCGGAATATTCCTTAGTTTTATAAATTAGGTGTCATGTCAGATCGTGATAGGACTTGTTGTATTCATTTTTATTCAGAAGTACCGCGAAACCCGAATCTTTACCACCAGGCCACCTTGGTCGTGTATTTTGTACACGATGAACAGTCCATATGCTGATTACTCTATTTTGCCAGATTACACTACTTTGCCTATACCGTTTTTTAGGACTTCAAATTTTGTCTAATGGTTTGGATGGTTCGTATTTGGTTTTTATTTTATTTTTAATAACCAACTTTTTTTTACCGATTTAAATTTATTTGATAATGTATTAATACTAGTTCTCATGGGTTTGTCAAGATGGTTGTGAGGCCAAACAAAGGGCCAAGATATTTAATAACATGAATCAGGAGACGACAAGTACCTTTCAAACTTGAAAGTCTAAAACTTCACATGTAAGTCGTGTATTATCATCTCACTAAGCCGTAATAATTCACACTTTCAAGTGGCCATATTTACACTTACTTCAAATCTTATAAAAGGGGACATAAATTCAACCCAACTGCAAACACACGATAAGATATATAATTCTATAGCGGGCCCTTATAGCAACCCTTATACCATCCATGGCTTGGCGTCATAGCAGAGTTCATAAATCTAACTGTATGGCTTGGGGCTGGTTTTAAATCAATTGGGTTCCTCATCAAGCTTTAGCATAATGACCCCGAGGTTATCGTCCCTCTGTCTGCTTTGGCTTCCGAAATCTAAACCTAAACTTAGCTGTAAGTCGCGACGGTGTCTTGCACGCCTCAGAGAAACTTACGCTTTCTGTAACACATTTACCAGAGTTCATCTAGCTAAAAATATATCTGGTCTGTGGTATCCCTGTGTTTGTCACTTGTTTGTCGATGGTTTGTCTAGCTGGGACATTGCCATTTATAGAAACACCATTGGTATCAAATAGCGTAGAAAATCATGAGCTACACCCGCAGAAACACCATTGATATCAAATAGCGTAGACAATTGTTAGCTACACCCGCAGCTTCCAGAAGAGGTAGCAAATGGTGTTCTAGAAATACTTAGCATACTCGACACTGTGTCCGACACCAGCTACGTGATTGCTGTAACTACAAATAATTCAGAAAAGAACATTTCTTGCTAGTTTCACGTTGTAGCATTTAAACCATTTAAAATGGAAAATTCACAGTTAATAGGGCTTGATATTCCAGAGCATTGACACATTTCAGAGTGCATATGGCAGGGTTGGCGGGCCAGGTTACTAAGATTGATATGTACGACCGATACAAGAATTAACAAACCCATAGTATGTAGAGCAAGGGATTAATATTTGGTATCGTTCGGGAAACGAAATGGAATATAGTTTAATGTCCTGCTCTTCTGCACCAGCCGACATTACTTCATGCAGGTTGAAAAATCACCAGAAACGTACTCGGTCAACACTGGAATTGAAACTGCATCAACTTCTAGCTGAGTCAGGATGAGTGGACATGAATGAATGAATGAAATGGGGTTTAACGTCCTACGCTTAAGCACCTAACCTGGGCCAATTGAAGACGGGCATACGCCAACAGTGTGCTATGAGGGAAATTTTGCCCGGGCAGCGGCACTACGGCCTACTCTTATATCGAATTCCAACTGCCAAGGGATCTTTTACGTGCACTCCAATTTGTACACGGGACCTCGGTTTTTCGTCCCATCCGAACGACTAGGCAGCTGTCCTTGTCAGGCCCTCCTTCTGCATCACTGACAAGTGGAAATCACGCCGGAAAATCGAGATGAACTTTCTCGGCCAATGCAGGGATCGAACACTCGACCTCCAGGCTAGCGAACCAGCGCCTTATCCACTTAGCCACCGATAATGGATCCTAAGACACACATGCAGTTGATAGTTCATCCAGTGGGTTAACAGAAAAACGATTGAAAAGCAACTCTCGTGATGGAATGTGATCTTGTCTATTATCGGAGAGAACTGGTTCTATGTACGTCATTGTCTTAAACGCTAGCAACGTCGATGTTAAACCAACAATAGATAATATTAAAACCTTTTATTTTTTTTTTGTATAAACAATATTTTTTTAAAACCTATTCGTCACGGACATACGCTAGTTCCGATTTGCGTAAAAGGCAGGTCTGCATTTATCACATGCATAGTCGGAATATTTCCCACCACGGTGTGACCTGATACAGCTATGACTAAAATTTAATGCAATTTTTATCTCACAACTTTTGAAATAGAAGCACGTTCCATCGATCAAACACACCCAACTTGGTAAACATAGCACTCAAAGGATATGTGCATAACGTCCTTGAATTGGCACTTAAGCAGTACAGATAGGAACAATACAGTGTGTAAAACGTCATTCAAATTTGTATTTGGTTTAAATGTTATTGTATGCGCGAAATCATCGACAAGTGTTTTATCTGAGAGGTTTTTGTAGTACACCTTGTTATGGTGCAAAATAGGATTCCAATTTAGGTAATGCTTTTAGACCAGTATTACGAATAATCGAAATATTGCGGAGAACTGCGGTTAGAAAATTAGTGCGACATCATGCACAAAAGGGCCGTTTAATCTGTGTGCGACCGCGACTACGAAGGCGACGATCGCACTTTATTGTTTAACTACTATTTCAATGAAGTAGTTTTTGTTTATGGCGAACACGAACTCGGTCCAATTTTTGTTCGAGCGGAAAACCGCAGAGATTTTAACAGGGAGAATTTAGGGTCCCTTTTTACTAAGCGCGAACGCGACCACGAACGCGAACTGCGAACTGTCCAATTTCCTGCGCGAATCATCGTTCGTACTGGAAGTGACGTTACGTACAGAAATTCGCAGATGAAGGTGGTGCATTAATGATTTGACCATATTCGGCTACACCTACGCCAAAAAAATGCATGACTTTTAACCCCACACTCTGATTGGCTAATGACAATCGTTCGCGCGAACTGTTCCAACAATATTCGCCAAAAAATCAACAGTGTTCGCGTTCACAGTTAGTTTAAAGCGATAATTCTATATTTTCTAAGGAAGTCAAGACATTATTATTTCTATGTCTTTGCTCAATAGGCTGTCAACTCACTATTACACGATCATAGTTATCATTCTCACACTCAAAAATAAATGTCTGACACCGGAAATAATAACACAATTACCTCCTAATTACCTCCCTTGTTTTTCTATTCCCTACCATGGAATACCTATCTTTAAAAGTTGAAATTTGAAGTTAAAAATGATATTTTTGTCAATTTCTCAACTCGCAATAGTGAATTGCAGGAAATGAAATGAAGGGGGTTTAACGTCCTACTGTTCTGTTCCTAAACTGGGCTAATGAAGACGGACATACGCCATACAGTGTGCTATGGGGGAAATTTTGCCAATGTGTGCATGTGACCTCGGTTTTTGTTCCATCTGAATGGCTAGACAGCTGTGCTTGTCAGGCCCTCCGCCCTGGATCCCTGACATGGGGAAACCATGCTGGAAAATGTGAATGCATTTTCTGGGCGAATGCAGAGATCGAACATTCGACCTCCAGGCTAGCGAGCCAGCGTCTTACCCACTTAGCTACGTGATCCCCGTGAATAAAAGGATTAATAGGATTATTGTTTAACAAGGTGGGACTGTTTATAGATACCATCGATTTTAAGGCTTTTTTTTAATACATTTTAAAAATATAACTTAAAAATATGAAATTGTAGCTTTAAAAGACGTCATTCAAATAATAGTTCAAATTCGCGTTCGCTGTCATGTTCTGCATACACATCCTTAATAGGATTAGGGGTGTGTGAATCAATTAGTCCATTATTAATGACGTAGCAATCACTTTGAGAAATTGCCCTCTTGTGGAGATAAAGGAGTGAAAGAAGGGGACTGATCCCACAAGTAATATAAACCGTGTTGCTTTTATTTCTCGGTAAACACCAAATTTTAGAATAATATACTTTATATACAAAGTTCTAAAATATATAGAGTAGAGTAACATTATACATAGAAAACCTACTGGGGGTATTATTATTTATACACTAATATTTAAGTTATTATATTATATACTCCATAAGAATTCATCTACTGGGTTAATATGTTAGTGAAGTGGTTCTCACAGACTTATAAAAATGAACTTGTATAGAGTGTTAAGCGAAGTTTGTCTTCTTCAACCAAACACTGTATTGTTTAATAATCTGTGGTGTTCATTGGGCTGGTCATCGCATAATATTTATATAACAGGGTTTAGTGTCCAGTAAGGAGGCCATCTTAACAATTCGATATCTTGAGGTATTTGTATGTTTACGTTCCTCGTGTAGATTATGTTTTCACCTATTCATCGTGGATCGAGTTACATATTAACCTCGTTGACGGGCTTCTTTGAATTGTTGCTTTACTCCAGGCAATATTTCACTTATGAATTAATTGACCTGGCACGGATTTCATTTTTGTAAAGTAGTAGTATAATGAATAACCCATTAACCCAATACTGCATTTAAATGTATACATGCATACATCCACCCTATTTTTAAGTGTGATCGTATTGTCGTCACCCATGGTCGCTAGTTAGTCGGCCTGTAAAACGGATTTCAAACTTACTGTGGATGTTCGGCTCTTAACAAAGATGTAATCTTGCACAATGTTTCGTAGACGTAATCTCCCGGATTATTCTGATAGTCCTGTGGCGAAACATTGTCGAAATTTAGAGCCCCATATTAGGAATTATATTTGAAGTTGTTATTTGCTAGCTGCAAACACCCTTTTTAAGTTGGCAAAACTTAGAGCCGCATATATATGAATTATATTTGAAGTTATTATTTGCTAGTCTCATAAACTTTTATAACCATAGACCATAATATTGACAATTATTCGTTTAAGAAGGAAGGTTGAATTGGACAGCGGGAATTCGTCAATCCACAGCTCTCTAACAATTCCTTTGAAGACGAAGGTTGTAAACTGAGATGTTTTGTGTCTTACAAGTTTTTGCCATATGTTGTAATAATAGACAATCGTTAAGCTGAACGAATAGTACATCAGTAAGCACATGCAACATGATAAGGGAGGCGTGCGTTACACCATAAAGTCTGTCATTATGTCAAATGGCGTGGCTTCGATGCCCCGGTTGTACGTGATGAGGAGTACGGTCGCCAGTTCGACCTCTTGGTTTTGTCCGGACCCCTGCCCCCCCCCCCCCCCCCGCCCCACTGCTTAAGGCCCCTAAGTGTAAGCTAGTTATTGAAATAAAATAGAACCATGTTATAGTCCTGAATGACCTAGTTTATGCCGAGTGGACGTTAAACCCCGGCTCTCTCACTCTCTCTCTCTCTCTTTCTCTCTCGCAACATGATAATCAAATTAGCGAGAATCACAACTGAACTTTGGCGACCCGTCTGTCCGTCTATGAAACCTCACAACCAAGACAATGATCATCTTGAATAACAAGACTTTTTGAATTAACCTTATACACAACTCCTGCTGCGATGCACAATATCTGATCTGTATCTGTAAAGGATAGGTAATTTGTATTATTATTATTATTGTCATCGTAGCTAATGATCGAATTGTACAATGGGTTTATCTCTCAGTTTATCTCTACTCAATACTCACCCTGTGACCATTCAATGTATGTACAATAATAACACTAAACGGGCATTGTTTTCATTTTTCATACCCACTTAAAGGGGTTATCCGGGGATTTGTTGTTTTTTTTTTGGGGGGGGGGGGCTCATCGGTTAAGATAATCCAGTATAATCCCTGAGTTGGGGGTCTTTATCGGATATGTGGTGGCTCGATATATATTCCACACTGCTATTGGGGTCGAACGATTCATTGGAAGTGGGACCGGAGTGAGTTCATTGAGTGCGGGATTCCCTTCTGGAGTAGAGTACGACGTTTAGTTTTGAAAAGGCTATGGTCACTGGTCAAGTTAAAAGACGTGGTTCTCCGTTAATTACGCAGATGCTTTGCTTCGACAAGCTTTTCAAAACTTTTACCTGTTCAATACTTGTGTTTAACTGGTCGGGTAAGATAAGTATTGTTAATGTCTACCTGTAGTAACATACCAATGAAAGGGGGCTGTCAATCTGTCATCTTGAAGATGTCTTCTCCTGACAATCTCTTTAGAACACTGTATTTTGAAGACGTGTAATACGGGTGGTTTGATTCGTAATTAATGTTTGTTCAACCTATCAGTAGATTTATCTAGCCCCTGGGCACCCTTCAAAAGATGACCATAACAAAAAAAAGCCAGGATATATCAAGTGTTATTGTTCAAATCTGAAAAAGTCATCGTCCTCTGAAAAACGCCCCCTCCCATCCCCCACGCGGAACGGAACGTTCTGATTTTAGATTTCGACTAAATGAAAGTTTGTTTAGTGTGCACTTTTATTTACAAATAGAACCCATAAATGGGGTGGGCGATTTGTTTTTCCTAACTACGCTCTTTGCATGTTTTTCATAACTACGCTCTTTGCATGTTTTTGCAAAAGGCACACCTGTCTGTTATTATTTTGATACTGATCAGAACACCTATAACTTTTTCAAATTTATATAATTGACACATCTGTTTAGGCAGCATCTTTCGTCTATTTAGCTGGTGAGATAATTCAATGGCCTTGTTTCCATCTTAGATCAGTAACAAATTTACGAGACATATTAAGTGTATCCTGATTTGACAAAATGAATAATCGTTAAACGGGGTAATCTTTATAACATTCGACCACCAGGATGAGTGTCGATCCTTCCGGAAAACCCCCTTTCCCAACAACATGTGTAATGTTCTACCGGTAGAACACACAACAGGGCCACCAGAGTATGCTAATTGTGTCCGATTAAGACCTCGGTAATTTAAATCAAAAACCAGCCTGTGTGGCCATTTACACCCTATTAGACATAACATTGCCCCTCGCTTTATATTATGTTAACGGTATATAATGTTGTAGTTTGTTATGGCATTGATTCTGCAATAATATATTTGGCCATGTGCATGTACAGTATTGGTGGGCACTGTGCATATAGCAGAATATGCTTACTCTTTACAGGGCACCACAGCAAAACAACTTATATCATCTCTTTTGTCAGCTTATTCATGTTGGTATTTGTCAGTTTTTATTCCAGCATTAAGGACACCATTGCTCCGTTTTGCAAACGTATGCTGTATTCTTGGTCAATAACGACAACCCCCGTTCGGGAATTGATTATTGTGCTTTTAGAATTATTAGGTCTTTTAATTCTCTCCGTGACATTTGTAGCCATGGACAGTACATGAATGATTTGAATGTATCAAGGGAAAGACTGACAAGATCTGTATTCAACTTCACAAGGTCAATAGACAACCTTATGACATGCCCTTTCTTGTATTGTTGAAAGGAAATCTAAAGCATAGTGGCCCTTAAAGCATAAAACATATGTATGGACTATTGTCGGTATGATCGCGAATAAAGGCCAATATTTTTGACATATTAATAACCTATCAATACTTGTCAACCTCCGACCTTCAGCGTCTAGAGCAAAATCAAAGAACTAAACTAATTTCTCCCTCTCTCTAAAACCCCTCTCTTAATATCAATAAAACTTGTATTTATTCTGATGTATGGAAGACCATCTATTTACCGTCAACTTCAACGCTTCTTTGAATGTGGAAAAGCTACAAAGAACCCTCTTACTGGTCAAGCGTGTCCACTGAAGGGTGTAAACACTTTAAATTAAACAAGAGGTGAGGGCGTGGCTTAATGTCGTCTATCTGTGAACCCGGAGTTCGTTAAAACCACGCTACATGTCATGGCTGGAGTTTGTTTATATCGCTTCAAGCATTTGGTTAACATTATCCACCTTACATTACAAGTTGATGTAGACGAACAGGAGACACGTGTGTGCCACTAGAAGGACTTTCTGTTTTTAAATTAGATACTTGTGTGTATATTTTGTTTTATTTTGAATCATAGGCGAGGTATTTAAAACATTACTAATTAAGACGTTTTGTGCCACGTGGTTGGAGACGAAGAATACTTACTTATACAAATGTGGCGTTCTGTGTAGGGACTATGGTTTCTAAATATAGAGTCTAAATTTACATTTTTTTTGTTTTAATTTAAAAACAAACACGTAGACTAGCATTATACGTTTAATAGTAATTGCTATATAGTTTAATAATTGAACCCTTGTATGTAGATCGCCTCTTATTGAATTAAGTGTTTTAAAAGTTTTTTCTTGTATTACAGGCACACGTGGAACTAAATTTTATAAATTTGACAACAGGTGATAGGAGCTTGTTAATATCTACATCACTTTTCTTTTCCAGTGTTGTTATTTATGGTTGTGTTTTTTGGCCAAGCGACAACTTCGGAGGACGTATGTGACAGCCGTGTAACAATTCATCATACAGTATTCTAGTTTGTTTACTTGTTGATTAGAGATGCGTACGATATACAGGTGCAAACGGCTGTTGTTGTGTACTTACACGAGTCTGGATGGACATACCTTACCCATGTTTTAGATGTCACTGTGGACAAACACATGACTGGACAAGCCATATTTATGCTTTAGAAGTGTAGGACCAGCTGGGTTGAGATAACGTATATTTTTTTATATATATAGTGTACATGAGCGCTATGAGTCAGATTCTGCAGTCAAAACACCAGATTGAAAATTTGATAAGTGTACAGTATTGAACTTCTATCGGTATCTAAAACGTTTCTCGTAGGTGTATACTAAAAGGAGATGAGGACAGTGTTTATTGCCTATAACATATTTTTATAAATAATGTACATGTGCGTTATGACTGAGATTCTCTAGTCAAAACAACAGATTGAACATTTTAATTAGTGTACAGTATTGAACTTCTAACGGTATCTAAAGTGTTTCTCGTAGTTGTCCACTAAAAGCAGACGAGGACGGTGTTTATTGCCTATATCTTTAGATGTCCATGAACGAGTTTATATTCGTAGTGTCGTGACTGTAACACTACTTTTATCTCTTTTATATGACGGGGCTGTTATAACGAGGAATGTTCGTGATATTCGAAGCTATAGTAACATGTGGTTGATATCTAGGGAAAACTCGTTATACCACGATATAAGACACTTTTATACAATAATGCACTGCCTTTAACGATATTGTACACTTTTTAAAAAGTTAAAATTGTGTATTACTAACCCGGGGACAATTCGTTCATTATACTAAGAAATTAGACACTGACAGTACCGATATTTTACATTACTGAGTTTTTCTGTTTCTGTGATTATAAATGTGTATGACGAGACATTAATTGTGTGAACAGTTCTTAAAGTTTCATAATACACGCTGTATAGGATCAGCAGGGAAATAATTAAACATTTAGCACGATAAAATGGATAACCAGGATTTATGTGACAAGAGCAATGAACAAAAATACAACTTTAGAAAAAGCTCGGTCATAAAACGAATACGCGTGGAGGAGAAACAGAAGATGACCAAAGTAGAGAAACCGAAAATTAAATCCAGACCGCAGCCCCTGAGTAAATATCGTAGAAAATCCGCAAACTTGCGTGAAAGGACTCGAATTAATGACATGAATACCGCTTATGAGGAGTTGAGATTAGCCCTACCTGAAATGACGGTCTCTGATAATAAAGGTAAACTCCCCAAGCAAACAATACTTCAACTAGCTTTAAACTATATCAGAGCTTTACGGGATGTGTTGGGGTATGAGGGAAATCAAGGATTGAACTCAGACGGTGACAGTAACAGTTTAGCAACGGACAATAGTTCTTCGGAAGACGGGTCAAATTCTTGTTCGAGTCCATGCTATTTAAGCGATAAATCAACGGAACTGTTGAGAAATGAAAATGCCCAAAATGCGTGAAAAATGTGTCACACTGTCTGCATATTCAGTTCCGCGAATGTTTATAACCGGAAATAGAAAACACAACACCGCAGTCGAACATCCGGGATCTTTATAATCACGTCTGCGTATATAGATATAATTGAACACATCAATGCAAATAAATTATGTGAATTTATCAACGTCCTTAACAACGGGATATATAAGAACCAGGTATGGCATGGGACATGAAATGGCGTTTAATGTCCTTCGTTTCTGCACCGACTTAAAATTGGAGGATTGTGGGACAAGTTATTCGATTGCAAAGGCGCGGTTGATATGTTCATGTACACACGAGGTGATATGTTTCAGCTGTGAAATACACTCGAAGTCGCGTTTGACTATAACGTTGTTTCTTAAAAAGCAACAAATCTGAACAGCATAGCGTATTCTAATCATATGTATAAAGTTATCACATAGAAACACTATCAATGCAAGTTTTTAAATTTTATTTATACAAATTATAATACAACAGTTAGCAGTGTATCAGTTTGTATAGTATACCGTGTTGTTTATTCCGTCAAGGAATCCAGCAAAGATCTATCTATCGCTTGAGCACTGTGGAGAATGAATTAACGTGTATTGTAACTAAACAGATTTACACATACATGTACGACAAAATATCTTCACAAAATTAAAGAGCTGCAATGCGTGCGGCCATTGACTGAATCTTTTTAATTGAAAGACGATCTATTTGTCATCTGAGAGCTGTGTAGTGAACCAGAGTGTATTGTAGATAAACAGATTTACACAAATGACAATATATCTTCACAAAATTAAAGAGCTTCAATGCGCGCGGACTTTGACTGAATCTTCATAATTGAAAGACGATACCGAAATATACCATAACATGAACTGGAGTGTATACAATTGTGGTTTTAGTGCCACTTTATTTTGTATAAATGGTGGTATACAAACGTGCGACCTCTTTGTGCTTACTCATGAATTGTATAAAATTCTGTAGAAAAATGTACTTTATGGCGCTTTATGTTGGTGGCATGTACATGGGACCTTTTGATACTATCTCAACGTTTTTAGTGTCACTGTATTTTATACACCACGGTGGCACACATAAACATACGACTATATGTATTTCAACAAGTGTATGTGTAGATCATGGTGGCAGATCCACATTAACATGAGACTTTATTTCTAAAAGTGTACACAACTGTGTATATCAAGAGAATATATTTAGTGCCACTTTAGTTTATACATCATGGTGGCACATGCACATAAACCTAAGACTTTATCTCAACAAAATCAAAAGTGTGTCATTTAGGAGAATGTAGTTAGTGTCACTTTAAGACACATGCACATAAACATAATACTGTATCTGAAGAAGTATACACAATTATGTTTATCTAGAGATTATATTTAGTGCATAATATGTTGTACACCATAGTAGTGCATAAACATAACATTTCTCTATGTCTACAAGTACATATACAAGAGTGTATATCTAGAGAAGAAATGTATATATAGTGCCACTTTATTTTCTACAACATGGTGGTACATAAACGTGAGACCTACTGATGCTATCTCGATATGCTGTATAGAGATTCTATGACCCGTAGAGATTCACCACACAGATTGCTATTAAACTAAAGTCTTATCATTTATATGTCACAACTTATAATGGGTATATATCAGTTTACTATACAGGTAATATTACATTCAACTATTAAGGATACTACACTTTGCATAAAAACAAATATCAGCAAACTATCTCTTTAAGAAAACCATGCATCCTATAAATAAAACGGTTAGTTCATTGAAAAACAACAAGATTTCAAGTTAAGTATTGGAGCCCTAGTGGTCGATCGGTCAGGCTAGACTCTTAATTGGAATGTCCCGGGTTCAAATTTGATAAGCCCGGTTCCGACTTGTTACCGACGCGTCAGAAAAGCTCCCGTTGGGGTGATAAAGAATGTGTGTCTAACCGTTTAGATGTTACGAAATTAGGGTTAACGTCCACTCGACACAAACTAGGTCATTTCGGGACTAACATATGGTTTTGTTCTATTTCAATAATTCAATTGTGCGTAGGGGTCTTTAGCAGTGGGCGCAAACCGGAGGACCCGGCGAAAACCCACGAGGTTGGATAGGAGACTCTACTCTTCGTCGCGTACAAATGAAACGGTTCATTCATTGGAAAAACAACAAGATTTCATGTTTAATAATGGAGCCCTCGTGGTAGGCGAACGATCAGGCACTAGACTCTCGAACGAACGATCAGGCTCTAGACTCTCAATTGGAATGACCCGGGTTCAAATTTGTTAAGCCCGGTTCCGACTTGTCACCGACTCGTCAGAAAAGCTCCTGTCGGGCTGACAAAGAATGTGTGTCTAGTCGTTTGGATAGTACGAAAAAGCTGAGGTTCATCCATGTTCACACTGGGCTTCACGTGAAACAACTGTTAGGATGGCCTAGTGGTCTAGAGTGCCGCGCTACGACCTCTAGCTGGCCGGTCACATCTGGCTTGCGGCTGTGGTTCCGAGCCCTAGTGTGAGCGTATGTGACATGGAAATAGGGGCGCCTTCTCAACCTCGTCGGTTTCCTCCGGGCACTCATTTTCCTCACACTGCTAAAGACCCCTGCGCGCACGCCAATTATTGAAATAAAAATTGAAAACCATACGTTAGTCAAAAAATGACCTAGTTTGTGTCGAGTGGATATTAAACCCCATTTCTCTTTCTCTCCCTCTCTCTTGACATTTATAATCCAATGACGATTAGCTGCAGGAAACCCCGCTATTCCCCCAGCATTTCACACGTACCCTAAAAAAGGTACGATATGTTAGTATCGCAAGAATTGTGTTGACAAGACTTTAAACTCTGAGTTATCCCTACTTTTTTCTATCTTATTGAGTAAGGTTGCAAATAATATGTCTATTACATCGTGTGGCTTTAAACAAAATGTGGATTTGATATAACTTTATAAGTTTATCATCAAACGCGTTTGTTCGTTATTTTATATGAAAACTAAACTACTCGAATCGCGTAATGCCACAGTGTGTTTATTGTCTATAACTGGATGGATGAAAGGGAAAATCCTGAAGTTTGTGTAGATATTGACAACGACACTTTTATAAAAATTTTATTGGGGGATGTACATGAAAGTTTTTTTTATAAATCTGGCTGCCCAGATGGAGAAATGGTGTTCAGTTTTATAGTTATAACATTATATATTTCATTGAAATATATATATATAGTAAAAGTATTGGGGTCAAAATACTTTTATCTCCGTTCTAAACTCGGTCACAAACCTTCTAGTAAAATGACAAAAGACTCCTTGAAACGCAACATTTTGAACACAGTTGTGGTTATCATAAACGGTTTTAATCAACTCGATTCTCTACCCTTTAATGTCATAAATTATATATATCCTTATTTGAAATAAGTTATGAATCGCATTATGTCAAATACATAGCCTACTCGTATTTCATTTCGTAACAATAATATAGTATCTAATTTACATATGAAGTATTGCCATCTTTATGTGGTAACCAACGCGTCATTAATCATTACAAATACGAGTTTAACTATTGGATAATATTGCACCACGTGATCTCAGCATGTCTTTCTGTATGGCCTCACAGACTTTGAAACTCCTAAAGAATAAATTAAGGTTGTATAAATTTATAAATGTCTTAAGCTTGTCCCATTTAAGTCGTTTAAAGTCTGTTTTTATTATCTTTTTAACATTTTGTAAGTTATTTATAATGATAAAATCGGACGTCCAGTTTTAAATTAATTACATTATACCTGTATTTGTAGCACCTTGTCACCAAGTAAAATGAATGTCTACCCTTTACGCACGATAAGCTCAACCACGTGGCACACGGGGGCCATCAGTGAATGGAAATATTTATCATGGTGGGTCTATTTGGTTAACTGCGTATTTTCCACTATTTCAGGGTTAACGTCCCTTATAGAATTAAACTACCAGACCAACTTCGTACTAAACGTAGTTGCTTTTGCGAATGTGTGGAAAATGATGACTATGTCGAAAAAATGCAATGGTTTCTATTTCATATATAAATTGATTTTTCCTGAAATTTATAATGAACATTCATTGTTAGTTAATATTTAAAATATTTGCTGACATTTTTAGGAAGTTGTTTTTCGAATTTTATGCCATTGTTGAAATTCGAGAAATGTTTATTGCACTATTGTATGCCCTTCAATGTAAGGAGTACACGACAAGTCTCTTCATGTAGTTGAATAGTGTGCTTAACATACATTACGCAAGAACCAAATCTGGCTATCGCAGGTCTTTCTTTGTGATACACCCGTTTCAGCAAACCACTGGCCAATTATGATTTTTTAAGAAATTTTTATCTAATAATAGTTTACTACCCAAAATTTCCCCTGCTTAAAGTATCCTTGGCTTCTCAATTCCAAATTCAAACTTTTTACCTATTAAACTTCACGTGTAGGTAGTATAACTGTTTAGGTTCTTGTTAAAAAAACCAAATTAATAAAATATATTCTTCTATGGAATAACTGTTAATACATACGAATTATCTATCTATCTATCTCCTTGGCCTTTAACGTCTGCTTCCACATAAGTAATATCGCAGACAAGACATAGGAGAGCCGAAGCTACTTTCTGGTTTTGGAATATGATTTTGCAATCTTTCTATTTTCGGACATTCGAATTAGGAACAACAACGTTTTATTCAGCATGGTATTATCAAGACACACCCATCATGTCTTTATAATACGTAACGTCCTAACGTAACCTAGTGGGTGTCACAGCAAGACCATTTTGTATAGAATACATCGTGTCACACCGCCCTATAGACAAATCATTAATACAAATCACACTGAATGATATATATAATGACCTTTCAACACGCCACCAAAACATACACCCCCATCATAAGGTAACAATTAATGCCATCGTAGAATGTATATTTATATAAGACACGATATTTTATAGGCAAATGTTTCTATTTAAACTACTAAATGTTTATAAGATCTAATAATTTACTTAAAACGATTCAAGGTCATTATGAATATGGCTTTTGTATTCGCGACGTTTGTGCCTCTTCCTTCAGTGAAATGGCGTATAGATTAAATCACCAAGGTCTGACAACTTGTTCTGCGAGTCAAATCTTCAAAAGCTGTCATTGTACATGTATTTATCCATGCTGTGACTGAAAATGACCAAGTAAACCCAACTGATTAATTAATAATTATTTATATTTTCAGTCTGTGAATATGAAAAAATAATCAAGAGATTTTATGGAAGAAAAAGAACCTTCTGTGTACATTTGTGAATCAGTCTATCAACACAGGGTTATCCAGGATATTTAAGCACTGTGTCGATGTGAGGTATATTGGAGTTTGACAAGTTTGTGTCGTGTGTAAGTTTGGAGAAACCCGACAATTGTGTCATCTCATGTACGACGTTTCGGCCGAAACCTCTGTGGGCGAATCGTCGGTTTACCCCCATATGATCTTGATTAATTATACATGTACTTTGTTGGATGGGGATCTTGTCATTCCCTTCTCTATTAGTCTATTACAGAAGGATGGGGGAGGGGCATCCATTTACAGCAATAAACAGAGATATTTGAATCAACTATTTTCAAAATACATGTAATTTCATAAATGTATAAAATATATTGTTATCGTTATATCAGCACGGCTTATTATCGAAGCTTAAATGTTTTGAATGACTCTTAATGTTTACTTTAAGTTGGATAGTTAGCTACCTTATTTCCCTACCTTGTATCTTTTTATAACACATTTTTCAAACATGGTAAACATATAACACGGATCGTATTCTTATGAACAGGAGATCTAGACGAAAAAGATATATCTGTAAATTAACAGACTCGGATCCAGTGAGACTGCATGATCATCGCTGTTCAGACCAGCACCTGCAGCCAGAAACGTATACAGATACATGTACTTTCGGAATGAGATCGCGACGAAGACTCTGGGGACTACACCAAATCACTAATGCATGTGACAGTCTGATGATTACCCCCCTCTCCATCGACAAAATCCTGGATCCGGGCCCGATCAATTCTTAGATTGGTAGCTATTCATCTGAAATTACAGGACCTGTGTTAGTTGACGAGCAACGCCGAATTGCCAATTTCATGTTGATATAATGATGATATAATATATGTATGTTTGTATATTTATGTACCAAATATATTTATTTATTGTGTGTGATCAAACGAATTAGGTAAAATGGGTTTGTATAAATAATGATATAGACATAGAGATTACCCACAGTTAATGGCCAGGTATTGGAATATACATCAAACATGTACATTCTGGATTGTGTGGTTGAATTTTGTCAGACATAATAAGTGTTCAAAATGTATATGGTTATTCCACTAATTCCAGTACACGATTATAATATGCATATTTTAATTGTATTATTCAATTTAAGATATTCTTATATAGATGATATTTTGTCAGTTTTTAGGCTGACAACAATCGAACCGAATGGTGCCAAATATCGCGTTAAAATCAAAAGCATTACTTTTCTTTTAATTGCAAAATATTTTTTACAATGTTTAACTTGTGTATTTGTGTATGCCACATCAAGAAAATGTATTTAATTAACCTGATAATGATTTTAAAAAAAAAAGTAATATTATTTCTATTTGATCTATGTTCGTTCTCTATTCAACAAAGGGAGGGTCTAGTGGTCTAGAGTGCCGCACTTCGACCTCTAGCTTGCCGGCCACCTCTGGCTTGCGGCTGTGTTTTCGAGCCCTGTTGTGAGCGTATATGTCATGGAGATAGGGGCGCCTTCTCAATATGGTTCGAATCCCCTGTTGTATGATCGCCTGTTCTATCTCGTGGGTGTTCTCCGGGTCCCCCAATTTCCTCCCACTGCCAAAGACCCCTACGCGCAAGCGAATTATTGAAATAAAAAAATAAACGATGTGTTAGTCCCGAAATGACCTAGTTGTGTTGAGTGGACTAATTTATTCTCGATTTGAACAGTCGGGATTGCTCGAAATGTAGGTTAACAACGACAAAGGGTTGCAGTATTTAGCTTGGATCCTGTAATCGGGAAATGTTCTAACACAATTCAATATAAGTAATTCGAGTATGTCTGTGAAAAGGGGAAGAATAAAGGGACTTTAAAGTAGCTAAGTCTCAATATCCCCCAAAGTCTTCGACATTGAAAACACGATTTGTTTTGCCAATTTAAATCAACATCCAAAGACGAATCGTGTACCATAATGCGTTTCAGTGCCATTTGTAACAAGGGACTCGAAGGACGAGGCTAGACATATTCCACACCTCATTTTAAACGGTGACGAAACATGGTTACCTGGAGTGCATGCCCAATAAATACTATCAGTATAGACTGAATAACCAGACGCTAGAGTTTGTCAATCGATTGAGACTTATGATGTATTTTCGCCGCACATAATTGTTTTGAAAACATTAGAGTAAAAACGGAATTGAATGTAATTTTTTTTATGTAATTCTATTACATTATTATAAGCGTTGCTACCCGTTTGTGTCAATTTTTAGGTCCCAAATATAAGCGATTTAGCTCATTTAAATAAAACAGAATTATGTTGTTAATGAGCCACCATAGTATGGGGTTTAACGTCCACGCGACAGAAATCATGTCATTTTGGGACTAACATATCATTGTTCAATATTATTCAACAATTCGTCTTTAGTTGCTAGAGGGAACCGAAGTACCCTGATAAAACCCACGAGGTTGGATAGGTGACAATTGTCGTTAGGCTAGAAACCACGACGCTTGTCTAATGACATACCTTCTGATCTAAAGCGCACACGTTCGAGTCTTAGACCATTCGGCCACCCAAGCCCTCAATAAACACTAGGACCACCGTTCACATTAAGATAGAGAAGATGAATACCTATTGTATTCTCTACATGCAGTCCGTTAGATAATTAATGAACATGACCTAGTTTTAAGGCTATCTTTTGTTCTAAAAATAACTGTAAGTGGTAGTAATAATAATAAAATGTATATAAACTAGATATTTTTTATTTTCTTTCTGATTTTTTCCCGAAATGTGTCACCAGCCCCGGGCTATTCTATATAAAAAAAACACTGCTATTTACAACAAGAGTAAAGTACGGGATCAAAGTACTATTACATAGTTACATGAATTTGTAATTGTGATGTTTTTCACGTGTTAAAATTATATTATGTAGTATATATAAATGTCAGGAATCTAGTTAGTTTTCAAAATGAACTTTTCTGCCGGCATACGTCATACGGTGTACTATGAAGAAAATCTTTGCCCGAGTAGTAATTGAAATCCAGATGACAAAGGATCTTGTCTGTACCCGCCAACGTGGATAGATCATAGGTATCAATAATACAAATAGTTGGGTAATGATTGCCCCCCCCCCCCCTGCCAACATTCTTATGAAATCATGGCCATTCTGCAATTATTGCCCTTGCATGCATATTATTAGAGATTTTGGCAAGCGGAATTTTTTCCACCCGTTTCACGTATACGTATCGTATACGTGATACGTTGTATAATTGTAGTTTTAGAGTTTTGGCAGATTTTCGCGTCGCGTATGTAATGATAGCAGATAGTTACCAAGATCACAATCAGTACTATAGTCACTAATGTATCATTTAGAATGTTAATATAGAATAAAATCATTTACAGATGTACAAGATACAACCTTCCTAAAATTAGCACCTAGATCAACCAGCATGCAGACAGAAGACAGATAGACAGGAAACGTAAAACACTTAAAAATAATGATTATATTCAGTCTTTACCGTGATTAAAATCACATCAAATATACACGTAGATTCATAAAAACGCTACGATACAACATTTAAGCCACGCCAGACCTCCACCCCGGCCATTCATCATAAAGACTGTCATTGAGTTCACTGGCATGGTTTCGAATCCCCGGTTGTACGTGACAAGGAGTATGATCGCCTGTCCAATCTCGTGGGTGTTCTCCGGGTCCTACGGTTTCCTCCCACTGCTAAAGACACATAAGCGCAAGAGATAAACCCCATGTCTATTTCTCTCTCTGGGCTATTCCCTGCACAAATTCGCCCCTAACGGGGTATGCCCCAAATCTCCGTATGCCAAATACAACCACCCCATTATACCTTTTGCTAGTTCCAAAATGACCTAGTTTGTGTCAAGTGGACGTAACACCCCATTTCTCTCTATATATATATACCTTTTGCAGAAGCATTTGATCTGCATGAATTTCCTCTTTATTGGATTCTTTGGAAATTAAGCCTAAATAGTATGCAGATTGTACTGTTGGGGTGAACCTGGTACGAAATCAGCTCACGATCTGCACAATCGTTTACTTTACTATAGAGTTTAAAACTACCAATAACAACTGATGGACAATTCATAAATCTGTCGTGAATGTACTCCTGACGTGAATAATGGTGATCCAACCCCCTAATGGAGACGGACATACGCAATACCGTGTGGTATGAAGGTCATTTTGCCTTGGCAGTGGCGCTACGGCCAACTCTTATATCGAATTTTAGCTGTCAAGGGATATTTTACGTGCATGCCAATGTATACCACAGACCTCGGTTTATCGTTCCATCCGAACGAATAGACAGCTGTACTTGTCAGGGTACCACGCCGGAAAATCTGGATGAACTTTCTCAGCCGCCGCAAGGATCAAACACCCGACCTCTAGGCTAGTTAGCCAGCGTCTTTCCCACTAAGCCACCGTGATCCCCAAAGAAAATAAATCTAATATCCATGTTACGACGACGCAAACTACGATGAAGAAGGATTCTCCCGACAACTGTAAACCAGCATTCCATTTTGAAACGACTACGACGATCATTGGCATTTCGGGAAATGTTGGGCTCGGAAAAACGAGTCGGCTATCTTTGACGGAAGTTTGAAGCAACCATCTGTCTTGCTGCAACGATGTCAATGAAATAAGATTGAGCCCACGAGTGCCTAATTATCAAAGCTCCGACATTTTATAAATTATCGATAATAAATTATTGTTACTGATCTAAGTCTGACAATTCTCCCCCTATTCACTGCAGTGTTAAATCCAGTACCAAACTTTGTGTTTAACTTAAGAGACAGTATAGACTGTCGTCCTTTTGGTGGTTCCCCTATCATCTATGTTTATCAAAACCTGACAGAATATGCCAAGTCAAACGGACATGACTTACAAGACCAAAACGCTCTGAATGGAGTGTGTGGTCTATAAATAGATGGGGGAAAAACTTCAGAATGGTGGTTTAATATAGCTGTTGTATGTAGAAATAGATATGCAACCTTAAACAATATCATATAGACATCACATTAAAGTGTTCACCAGTTAAACCTACATTTTTAGATGATTGTGGCAAAGCAAATGAATCAATACTATAGTAATCTTCAATTGGTCAATGTGTATATAGCCAATAGCCAGCCTATAATGGTTTGTGAGTGCATAATAAAATATAAGGGATGAACCTGAATATTCTATATAGGGGTGACAAGACATACATCTAAATATTGAAACACCACAAAAGAAAAACCCGTGCTTAAAATTTCGATTTTCCTTCAACATACCGTATTGAATATCATAAGCTCCCCTTTACAAAACCAAAAGAAATCTATAAAGGGCGTTTTCCTATTGTTGCGAACATCTATTATCGGTTTATTATTATTACAAAAGGCATCTTAGTGTCAAAGTGCAAATAATAGAGTAATGCACCGTATGACTGAGTATGAAATGCGATAAGGCAAATAACTCTGCTCTCTGATGTGATGTATAAAAGGTTCATATTCTGATAGAAGAACCACGCTATACGCCAAACAAAACCGACAAAACCAACCTGCGGATAAGACAAACTACATATAATAAAGCCTAGCTCACACCCTGTCGTAAGTGTTTTGACCAACACGGGCCGTAATGTTTGGTAACTTGCAGACCAGCCACAAGAAATCGGATAAATATTTTGTGTGTGCAGGACCAAAGTCTCTATGAGTCAGTCGTCGATCGCCTACGGTGCCGAACACACGCAAGTGACGCTCAAGTCTCTCACACGGATTTTCTAAAATGACCCCTTTAAGCAATCAAGAATAGCACTACGATGGGGCGTAGGCCTTAGACAAATGAACGGACCCGGGGATGTGGGTGGGGGAATGGGGCAGCTGTAAACATCGACGACGTTATACAGCCCTCGACATGTATAACGATTCAAGCTCCATTTAAAAATGATGATTTACAAGAAAGACGTACTATAAATAATGCGACGATCTTGACGGTGGTCGTTTCCTACATTAAAAATAATGATTTACAAAAAAGACGTACTATAAATAATGCGACGATCTTGACGGTGGTCGTTTCCTACATGTCGGTAGCTAGACGAGCTTCCTCGCTATACAACAATCAAACAGTTATTGTGACCTCTCGGCAGACAGAGTGCAATCTAATTAAAATACAGATCTACATTTCGTTTCGTTTTTTTATACTTTCGATGGCTGTAGTAAAGTCAAGTAAAAACAAAATTTTGAACTATAAAAACTAAACGAAATTAGATCTGTGTTTTAATCAGATTGGGCAGAGTGCTATAATGATGGAAATTTTGTCCGGACAGCGGCGCTACGGCCTATCCTTATATCGAAAGGAAACAGATCATGCATCGAGCACAACACCTATGACGGTCTGACCAAATATTGATACAAGCGGAATCTTATGTTCTAGAAAGAAAACCATGTCCTACAAAAACACCTATCACTACCTACATTTAAAGAAAGCAACAGCTTTGTCATTCGTTTGCTTTTGTTTACACATGTACAATACTGTCTAATGGAGCCGAGATTTCTCAGTGAGTAAGGCGCTAGTTCACTAACCATGGTGATCCAGGATTCGAACTCGGTGTTCGCTTAGAAATGACCTTAAAAATTTCAAGTCATCGACGGCGGATAGCCTGGCAATGAACAATATTAGTCGATCGGATGGGACGAGAACCGAAATCTCATTACGTGTATGTCAAAGAAACCTTAACAGTTGGGGTTCGAAATAACAGACGGTCGTAGCGATGCTGTCCGCGCAAAATCTCCCCATGGCACATTGTATGGAATAGGTTCCGTCTTCATTAAGACAGTCGATGATGTTCAATATATCTTATACTTTCATTACGTCCGGGTATCTTCTAATACAATCCGAACTGCATTAATTTTTGTTCGTGCACTTAAATGCCCACATAACTTGTTTTTATCTCCAATCTATTCATCTAAAATGTGGCAAAAGGCATCAGAGATAGCATTGTATGATAACAAGTAGGTGATAATATTTTTTAAAACAAGTTTTATGTTATTAAACCAAGTGCACTTGGGGTTTTATTTTATTTATTTTTTTGTTAATATGGTTTAGTTCAGTTCAGTATTCATTGCGGCGGCTGTATGGACGACCATAAAACGTGACAAAAGTCAAATACGGAACATAAAATGCAAGAAAGCGAAAAAAGAATGAAAAAACACAGTAGAACAGATTAGGTTTGGATTCATGATACTATCTCCGTAGACGTTTTGCCTAATCTGGCTTCATAAAACAAGATTACGATGGGTGCCGACAAGGTTGCCCTAGAGGTGCTTAACGACTGTATAAATTATCCAGTTAATAACAAGTGTCTGAATTTAAATATATCCATCGTTTGTCAGTCATATACGTTTTACGTATCAGAAGAAATAATGTCTGTCTTACGATTAAAGGTTATAAATGGCTGTCTGGTAAGCAAGGAACAAACCTTAAAGGAGAAATCCCTATAGATGTAATTTAGTAAATAAGAATGGTCAGTGCTGTAAAAAAGTCAAATCTAACTCTTTATTCTAGATGTACGCAATTCAACGACGCTTTGTGAAGCGTGTTCAAAAATACCATTACCAGAGATAGGCACCTCTCCCGCAATACTTAGCTGAATTTATGGTTTCGTTTTCCAGTGAGTACTTTGCTGAATCTATGGTTTTCGTTTTCTAGTGAGTAAGATAGTTGTGTTTGTTATTGTCGTGTTTAAATGATCCTGAGCAACAATGGTCGTCGCCTTAAAAGAGTTATGTAAGTCCTATACATACACGTTTTGTAGAATACTTTGAACTAAGACTTTAGACAGCTAAAATAGTCATCATTCTCCGCACATTGGCGTTTCGATTGACTTAATTAAAAATAATTGTATTCTTATTCCATGTAAAAGCTGGGACGTCCACTTTAACATTTATTCAAACATACATTGGTGCCAGATAAATACCCCTGGAGGTATCAAACCCGTATTCGTTTTGCAAACATGTGCTTCCGGCCTACAAAACAATGAAAAATACATAAAGAGGGATTAATACTGACCCGCGTTTAATCTCGACTGGACATTCAGTCACCATATAGAATGATAACGGATTGTTGTTGACGTGTGATTGAACTTACAACACGCCTGTTTACAAACACAAACGACAGATCCTTCGGGCAAAAATAATGCTCCGTATCACTGATACATTAACTATAATTATCTAATATCGGTCAGGGTGAACTTGTTAATTCATAGAAGGCGGTTGATAAATGTAATTCCCTAAACAATTTTCTTAATATTTTTTTTTTCAATATTCACGAATTCTATGTCTGACGTTTGGAGATCTTCTACCGGTGTCACGTAATAACATAACATACACTGGAGTATACAAGCGCTGGTTGTTTACTAGTTGACGTATATCACATACAATCTAATTAAACCACCAAGTACCATTCATAATGTAGAGGTGGACATATAATTCAAATACACTAGCCCAGAAGCTAGTTTAGGGAGATAGCAGAATCTGTAAGTGTGTGTGGGTGTGTGTGTGTGGGGGGGGGGGTCATGTGGCTAAGTGGGTAAGGCGCTGGCTCGATATCCTGGAGGCCAGGTGTTCGATCCCTGCATTGAGCAGAGAAAGTTTATCTCGATTTTCCGGCGGGGTTTTCCCTCTTCAGTGATGCGAAACGGAGGGCCTGACAAGGACAGCTGTCTAGTCGTTCGGAGGGGACGAAAAACCGAGGTCCCGCGTACACATTGGCGTGCACGTAAAATATCCCTTGACAGTTTGAATTCGATATAAGAGTAGGCCGTAACGCCGCTGTCCGGACACAAATTCTCTCATAGAACATTGTATGGCGTATGCCCGTCTTTCATTAGCCCAGATTAGGTGCATAACAGTAGGACGTTAAACTCCATTTATTTTTTATTTCATTTCAGAATCTATAAGGACGCAGAGTAAAACTTTCTTAGTGGATTGGTGTCTTGGAATAGACGGATGGATTGGGGTTTAAATTCAATTTTTCTGCTCCAACTAGATAACAAAGATGGAAATACGCCATGTGGGCTATGATGGAAATGTTGACCGGACAACAATTGAATGCCAACTGTCGGGGGTTATTTTACGAACATGCCAATGTGTAAGCTCGGTCTCGGATTTTTTTTCGTCAAGTTCCGTATTAATACCAATGTCATCCTGCATATCAGTTTTAATACACATAATTATTATGCCGGTGCCTAAAGCCTATACTGTTTACCTAGATGGGAGTGGCATAAAACGAAATGTACTTTCCAGATTAACAGAACACAGTTTATTCTAAAAGCACTAGTTTCGACAAGTATCATTTTATCGTTATCAAGCACAAATGACAATTTAGTAAACTTTCCAGTTTAGTGTTACACGACGTTCAGCTCTGTATTCCACTTGATATATGGACATGTTGACGTATACACTTACAGATGAAAATAAATCATCTTCCATTTCTTAACAGCACAATGTACGATTGTAACCTGTAACAAAACACCATCACAAAGATCACCAGTGTGTTTCTATGTTAAGGGGGCGTTACACACGGCCATGACAGGTCGATTACCGAACTATTGTTCAACTAATGGATTAAGTGATGATCCCTATCTCTAATACAAACAAGGGGTTCCCCAGAAGAATGGTAGGGGTTAGGTGTAGAAAGGGAGCGCAATAATAGGGGTTGCTTGGTATTGGGTGGGACACTGATTAGATCTTGAGATAAAGCGTATCTGTCTGTATTTAATCCATTATATTTAAACATAACAATTGAAGGGTTGGTCGTTAGATCGTTTGAAGATAAACGGATTAGCGACCCCATTGCCCTTACGGTTGTGTTGATCTTTCTAGACTTAAGAGCTGCGAACTTGGTTGGGGAAATGGTGTCATGAGCGATGTCTGGACACTATATGAAAATTGGAATATATTATTTTTAAAAAATGTATAATCCTGTGTACCCGATCACCAACTGTATACGGTTATAAGGATAATATTATAGCCCACAATACCATTTAAACAGTCATTATATGAGCACTTTATTGCAGTGGAAATGATATGTAATCGGGTTTAACGTCCTACTGTTCTTTTCCGAACTGGGCTAATAAAGACGGGCATACGCCATACTGTGCGCTATGGGGGATTTTGCCCGGACAGCGGCACCTTGGCTAACTTTTATATTGAATTCCATCTGTCAAAGGCTATTTCCAATGTGTACAAGGGACCTAGGTTTTTCGTCCCACCCGATCGACTAGACAGCTGTCGTTATTAGGTCCTCCGTCCTGCATCACTGACAGGGGCGAACCACGCCGGACATTGCTACTATTTCACTATAGAATATTAGGATTTCAAAATTTCGCAATCAGCAAAAGCATTTACCTTAGTTTCAATTTTATATGAATACCCTTAAGGGTTTTTACGACATAAAGTATTTGCAGCAGTGCCTGACTCTTTGTGTGTTGGGGGTTGCGATGGCCTAGTAGTTTAGAGTGCCGCGCTTCGACCTCTAGCTGGCCGGCCACCTCTGGCTTGTGGCTCTGGTTTCGAGCCCTGGTGTGAGCGTATGTGGCATGGAGAAAGGGGCGCCTTCTCAACCTCGTGGGTTTCCTCCGGGCACTCGGATTTCCTCCCACTGCTAAAGACCCCTACCCGCAAGCGGATTATTGAAATAAAATTAAAACCATGTGTTAGTCCCAAAATGACCTAGTTGTGTTGAGTGGACGTTGAACCCCATTTCTCTCTCTATCTCCCCTCCCTCTCTCTCTCTTTGTTTGTGGTCATTCCGGGTTCATATTGTACGGGTTATATTCTTCGACCAAACGCATTTTGCAAGTGGATGTCCTATATATGCATAAAGCCTGTCTACTGGCGTGGTTCCGAATTCCCGGTTGTACATGACAAGGAGTAATGACGTCTACACTACCTCGTGGTTTTTCTTCGGGTCCTCCGGTTTCCACCGGGACTTCCTATATATGCATGAAGCCCGTCATTGAGTTATCTGGTGTGGTTCGAAACCCCGGTTGAACGTGACAAGAAGTAAGGGCGCCTGTTCAACCTCGTGGTTTTTCTCCGGGTCCTCCTGTTTTCCCCAACTTCTAAAGACCCCCTACGCGCAAGCGAATTATTGAATTGAATTAAAAAATTTGTATGGTTTTTCTTCGGGTCCTCCGGTTTCCACCGGGACTTCCTATATATGCATGAAGCCCGTCATTTAGTTATCTGGTGTGGTCCTCCGGTTTTTCCCCACTTTTAAAGACCCCCTACGCGCAAGCGAATTATTGAATTGAATCAAAAAATATGTATGTCCCGAAACGACCTCGTTTGTGTCGAGTGAAAGTTAAACACCATTTCTCTCCCTCTCTCACTCCTATAAATGACATGGAATGGAGTTTAGCATCCCCAACGTGCACCTTGCATCATAGGGTCAGTCATTGAGTCAAGTGGCGTGGTTTCGATTCCCCGTTTGAATGTGACAAAGAGTAGGGTCGCCTGTCCAACCTCGTCGATTTTCTCCGGGTCCTTCGGTTTCCTCCCACTGCTAAAGTGAATAAATAGATATTGAACCACATGTTAGTCCCTAAAGGACCTAGTTTGTGGAAATGTGAATAACTTTGAATACGATAATTGTGCACTTAGATCTCACAAATGAAATGTTAATATTTCATAATAGGTACGTACCATTCCTTTCATTAATTCGGGGAACGTGATACACTTACTCCCGTGAATGACACCCCCCCCTCTCTCTCTCTCTCTCCCTCTCTCTCTCTCTCGAACTCTCACTCTCTCTCTCTTCCAACTCGTGGGTTTTCTCTTGATTCCCCGGTTTCCTTCTACTATAAAGTTATTTTTAATAACAGCTATTGACGTTTGACTTTCTGTACAATAATTAACGGTTTGACAATATAAGGGAGGCTACTCTAATTTTGAAGACGGTATAATGGACTAAGACTAGTAATTATTTGCCTATTTTTCATGATGGACGAATCCCCTCTTCCTGCGTTGACTTTTTGGTCTAGAATATGAGAAAAGGAATACAATTTGCAATTTTATAGCAGTTTTGGGTAATACTGGTGATATTACAGCGGAGGTATGGGGGTGTAAAATTTCTTTCTGCGGAGCAATGAAATATATCGGAAGTGAGATTTTCAACCCAGTTAACTTCAAATCCCATTCGGCAAACCTCGACAGATTCCGGTGCACTACATCTAGACTCGGCTGTATGATGAAGTCCGCCATTTTGGAACTATTTTAAAGGACCCGGATAAACAATGGCTGCCCCCATTTGCCATGGAGATTATATCAACAAACTAAAAAATTGCTGCCCCCATAGAGATTATATCTAGAAAAGACGCCATTTTGGGACTATTTTGTGAAAGCGGCACGTTTTCCCGTTGAAGTAAATCGGTAATTGACTAGCCGCATCGCAAATGTATGGTCGTAGATACTATCATACATCCGAGTCTAGATGTAGGTTACGGAGAGTACCGGAATCCGTCGAGGTTTGCCGAATGCTTCGAATCCTTGTAGCAAAAAATCTAAATGATCAACTCCCTGCAAATTTATGATGAGGAGATTGCCAATTGTGGTACCCATTGTGGCTAAAAAGATTGGAACCAACGAAATGTTGAGCAAAACGCTACAGTCTGTGATAGCCATTTAACATTGAAGTCAATCGGCATATAATTTCTTGTCTGAGACCTAATGATAAATAGATGAGAGAGAGACAGAGAGAGAGAGAGAGAGAGAGAGAGAGAGAGAGTAATGATGAATAGATGAGAGAGAGTGGACGAAATTATAGAAGAGACAAATACTCAAAACGTGCGGTTTAAAACTTTCCAGGTTGTAAATAATTGTTTCAACATTGGTTAACTATAGCTATTGGGCTATGGTGCGAGGAACAGACCACTTCGATGTGTGCACAGATAATGTATTATTATTTAAAGCTATTATATGTTCAATAGATTCTCGGTATCTAAGTCTTTGCATAAAAAGTGAGAGGCTACTAGAGCTATCTTGACATTAAACAGCACATGTTTAAATATTTGGTAAATAGAGTTAAAAAATCAACAGGGTTCGTAATGTCCTTTAATATTGTTAGTCAATTATTTGTTTAAATGTATTAAATACTGGTTTAAGTTTTTATGTGAAAGGATAGATTTCCTAAAGCTTGTTATAATATACTTGTAAAATTGGATAATAATGGCAGAGTCACGTAGGCTACAAACATTAAATTTATATTATATAAGTGTGGATATGGGTTCGTCTGGGATCTACAATACTTTGCTTTGGAAATGTTCAGATGTTTCTGCAACGCTTCAAGCACAATAGATTGCTGCCCACAACAGTAGTCACACGATGTATCTACAAACTCTCAACTTGAACTTGTGTAGTACAGTAGTGGGCGGATATGTGAAATATGTGTGAAATTCCGGGAAGAAGCATGACAATTTGACTTAGAGGATTTGTGGGTATGCTTATTTCAAAAATAGCGGAAACCACAACGTCACTCCAGCCATTCCCGCCAAAAATCGAGAAATTCAAAATGGCCACAATAAAACACGTTATCGTTCATAAGATGTATGTAAGTGCCCCGATTTCACTAATCTTGATGTCTATACCTAAGTTGTTGAGGCCAAGGAATCCAATGGAACACATACGAAGACTCACAGTGTTTTCCTTCATAGTGTTTCCTAAAAATGGTCATAATTATAATCGAACAGATATATTATTTGTAATTTCTGCTTTGCTAAACGGATATCAAGAATTCTGTTTTTGGATCTATACATATTTACGTAAGTGTATAAATGGGTTGAAACTGTCTTTTTTTTAAAATTCTCTCCATTCTGTCCTTAGGGATTGATGTTTTTGTATTCTCTCAACTGATCATATGCATATTTATTTACTTTATGTATTGACAATATTTTATCGAGTGTTGTTGTTTTACCCTGATTACTATAATATAGTTTATTATACTACATATTAAACCGTGATATGTAAGAACATTAACGTTAATATTATCCTTTTTTTTAAAAACAAACCGAACTTTAAGAAAATGTATTCCTACTGCATGTCATTAGAAGATAGTTTTGTTATTTATTTCTATGTTAGAGTTATACCACATAACATGATTTTTATGGCACAGGAGGGTAAAATTAATATATGCCCAGGATGTAAAAATATCGCGTATGAATATTTTATTAAATTGTATACAGGCAACATCCTTGGGGTTTAAATTAAATTCAAAGGGGTTGATTAATTTTGATTGTTCAAATGTATCCAAGGTTAAGTTCTTTAAGATTTGCTTATTATTACTTTGTAAGACTATTTTCACCCAATTAATCTTTATTGATTTTTTTAAATAACCCTGATCGAAAGGGATACACATTTGCTTTTTTTTAAAATTTGGCTGGCTTTTCATCCCATATAAAGTTAAAAAATAATTTCTTTATTTCCTTAAAAATGTGTGCACTCGGATGGTTACATATAGTTGGTAAATAATTTTAGGTAGGAATATTGATTTTAAGATTACAATTCCGCCACTCAGTGTTTTGCATTTATCATTAAACGTCTTCAGGGTGTATGTCATATTATCTATTTCATTTTCATAGTTAACTTATAGATATCTTCTTGTTTGAGCGCCGAGAGGGGCAATTTTACATGTATGATAATTTGCTTTTAATCCACCTGCTATTTAAAATTCTTCCATAATACTTAATACTTTATCCAATGTATTTAATTTCCCATCTAAAAATAGTGTTGTATCGTCTGCTAATTGTGAAATTTTTATATTATTTTCGTTTACGTTAATTCCTGCTATTGATAGCTCGTTTTTAATTACTGATGAGAATATTTCATCGCATAAAATAAATAATCACGGGGATAAGTGACACCCTTGTCTTACGACTCTAGATATTTTAAAACTCTTTGTGGCTCATCCATTGTTTATAACACTACTTGACATATCTTTATAAAATATATTAATCTATCTCTTAAATGATTTACCAAAATAAAAAAAAAATCCAGCACCTTATCAATAAAACTTCACTCTAATCTATCATAGGCTTTTTCATAATCAATCTGAAATAGCATGCATTCTTCCTTGTTCTCTTCCATGTATTCCAATATAGCGATCCGTAATAAACCAGTCTGATCTGTACTTATTATATTAGTTTAGTATCTTTTTAAGTCTGATTCCTATTACTTAAGTCATTATCTTATAATCGCAATTAAGTAGTGTTATAGGCCTCCAATTTTTCAGGTGTTTACAATCTTTATCTTTCTTTGGTAATACTAATAGGGTTATAATACCGTGTTTTCGAGAAATACTCATTTCATTATCAAAGTCAAAAAAAGAATGGTCTGTTTTATATCCGTAACTTATATTAGCTGATTTAATTTGTGTAGAAAGTTGGGTTTTGTCTTTTCCAGGTGAATTTTCGATCTTCTGGGTCCTGTATCCACTAAATATCAATGCTATCCGACAAACTCATAAATACCTTTAAAAGTTTTTGTGATTTCTGGAAAGCTACCTTACGGGCCCCCTTGGTAATTTTTTTCAATATTAGCTATAAAATAAAGTCGCATCCCATTATAACAGGTATAATATGGTTATACTCTAAAATACTGTCAAATATGTTTTAAAAAAATTGTGGTTCATCTTTTTTGGGAGCGTATACATTACATAGCATTAAATGACCTGTGTCAAGATCTACTTTGGTCAAATATTATGATCGTGTAAACACTGAAACAATTTTAAAGTCTGTTTTCCCATCTTTTTCTTTCACCCGCCTTAAAGGAGCTAAATCGCTATTATTTGTTACCTAGAAATTGACACAAAATGATTGCAACGTGTATAATAATTTAATACGAATGTATACAAACTGATTAAAATTCAATTTCTCTCTGTTTTACTGTAATTTATAATCAGTTATATTTAGCGAAATACGACAGTGGTTTCAATCGCTGGTAATCTCTAGCGTCCGTTTATTCCAGTCTACAACAATAGTATTTACTGTGCATGCTTCCCAGATAAGAATATTATGAGGTCACCGATTGAAATACTTTTAAGTTAAAAGAATTCAATATTTTTTTAAAGGATATTTTTTAAATGATAAAGGATATTTTTTAAATGATAAAGGATATTTTTTAAATGATAAAGGATATTTTTTAAAGGATATTTTTAAAGGATATTTTTTAAAATATTCTCTTTTCATAATCTATTTAGTTTTTTTTATTATAGCAAGAACTATTATACCTCTTTATTTCATACTACCTAGTGCCGCTTTAACCATTTTCGTCTGACATATGAGCTGAGTGATTCAAAATATTCAAATGTTCAGAGAGCTAAAACATCACCCACTTGTTTATATATAATTTCATTTACAAAACTAGATTGACAAAATAAAAAATGAAATGAAATGGGATTTAATTGATGTCCGACTTTTCTACTGGTAAAGTTTTCACTTTTAGGTGCACGCGATCGCATATACGACAACTTGGTATATCATGTGATCATTGCCTGGCTACCCCTCCCTCTCCATATAAACTACACCGGAAAATACGAAGAATGGTTGACTGAATAAAAGTCAATGCAATACCCCTCTCCCTAAATAATTTGTATATACATATATATTATTAATACAAAAGGGGTGTATATACAAAGTTAAAATGGCGAACACATACATATTATATAGATATAATCAAATGGGTGAAAATGTACAGTATAATTAGTAGTAAATAATTATACATATACAAGCACAGTAAAAACCTTTAATAATAATCAGCATTAGAGAGACTAGCCAAGATTATACACAGAAGAGAAGATATAATATTATTTGATCGAGAAAAGATTAGAACCTGTTTGACATATCTATAGATTTTTGAACCTGATTTATAGTATATGTATTAACATCAAGACTGTAGGCTGTGGAGCCGAATAAAAGACAGTTTATATTTTTTAAATCATGTTGTATTTTGTCTATGGTTTCTGTTCGTTCATTTGAATGTAAAGAACATCGCAAGAGGTTATGATCGGGATCTTCAAATATATGACCGGAGGGGCATGTGGGATTGTCGGCAATATATTGTAAGATTTTGTGACCCTGAAAGTCAGAGCATGGAATTAGTCGTAATTAATAGTGAATTATTTGAGGTTTCCGATGAACGTTATAATAAAACGAAGGAACTTTGATATCAGATTTCGATAGTTGATCGGAGAAAATTTTAAGAGATCTAGAAACTGTATCGACCATAATTGGGATCGAGCTATAGCGCCTTATTTATTGTTTCGACTTGTTTCTCTTCACCTTGTCTGTGATATCACTTCGGTGGAAGCGGACGTAAAATACACACTATCTTCACCAATCATATCGAGTCCAGTGGTCCATATAAGTCCATATACATGTATCATAATTTATTTTCTTGTAATTAAACTGTTTTTCGCACTGAGCTTTTCTTTAGGACACCTTTTAACAGTTTGACGTTGTTACCTCGGTGACGTTTAGTAAACCTATTCTGACATCGGTGTAATTTACCATACCAAATTATACTTCTGCAGCTTACCAACTACAGTTCTGGTAAGTAGTTGTTTTATTTTGAATATCACCCACTTACAAGACCCCAAAATATATGGATGGATATTATTGCTATTTGCCCCATGCTTCGGGATCTCATAAATTTTGGGTATCATGTACGTCACAGTATGTAATGCATGCTTCACAACATTAATATACTCGGGTTATTCTAGGTAAATGTTTTCATCCTATTGGTCATAAATACCAACTATTATCAAAAGGAGTCCACAGATATTGTATCTAAATAATTGTTGTCTACCACTTCATAAATGTTAGTTATTATGTATGTGTAATTATTATCCAAAAAGAGTATACAGATATTAAACTTAAATAATTCCCCCCACTTCACTAGTGGTAAATCCAAAATGAGTTCAATAATATTTCATCTATAAATAAATATTTTCGCCCACACAGTCATAAATATTAATTATTATCTACAAGGGTCAAAGCATACTGATATGTTTACCGTTATCAGATACCGGTCAGTTTGCCGATGTAAACTATGACAGTAGATGTGTGACAATGTACCACATTACCATCTTTGAGTATGGAGACTCGTTTAAAAATGCTGTGTAAATTTCGCAAGTAGTAGGTAATGTTGTATTTGCTTATACTAAACTATAATTACCAACAACAGCGAATACAGACTTTATCTTCCAGTAGTATATTATACTATATTATATCAATATACCCTGTCTTGTGCACTAAGCCTAATCGTCAGACTCAGATATACAAATCCTTTCACGTGTCTTTCGCTTCAAATTTAATTTACAGTATGGCGGCATTAACAACAGTGCCGGGATAAATGTGAACGTTGCAATAAATTAATGAAAATTAACCACATATGTAATAGTCGAATGTTTCATTTTCGATCGGGCCTTTCACTGCCCAATTTCCTTTTTGGGGCGTGGATGTTTGAAGTCAAACACGCATTGTTGTGTTCCAATTGAAAAAAAAACCTAAAAAAAAACAATAATTTGACTTTTGTGGTGCAGGTGTGGCATTCTATTTCTAATTTATAGGTACATGTTATCATGTCATCTGTTCAGATACTGAGGGTAACTGCGATACTAAGGTATGTCACTTTTATCTGGTCTTATCTTTCAGTCCTTTACCCGACGACAATATATTATGAAGATAGTGAAAAGATCGATATACAAAATACTTCTGTTTATGCTAATACTAGCATTTCTTTTTTGGTGTATTAATTACCACACCGTGAGTATATTTTTAATAATATAACAACGTTTCGATACGATGAAAACGATTGCTACGACTGACCAGAATTTAGATAAGACCTGATAGGATCCCCACGATTACTTCATGAGTAAAACCACGATTTCAATCGTGACCCTAATAGTGATGATAGTGGGAACATAGCATAAGCAAATCATCCATAAAACAAAGGACAACACCCAATAAATATTTGTTAATTGGATAACTATCAAGACAGTAATTCTCAGTAGCGTTGAATGGTCGGAAGTGTGGTTATTAGAAGTCGGTCATCATTATGCGTTTTCATCGGCACTAAAATTGTTTAAATAAAGATAAACCACAGTTTAGAACGAATTAGATACCATTCATTTATCAACTGTTCAGTTTATGGGCGAATATTGAGGATTTTTACGATGGTAGTTGACATGAAAAGATAATATTATGCAATTTCGTTTGAGGTTTAAACCCGATTAAATCAGACATTGTACAGGGACAAAGTCCTATTTATATATATTCATTCCTAATTAGCATTTTTGAAATTGAATCTGTATAAATTAATCTCTCGATAACGGCTACTCGAAGATAAACCTAACCAAGAGTTTAAAATACAAAAAAATACAAAAATACTGTTGGCTGCTATGCGATCTTAGAATATACAAAGTGTATTATACATACAAAACTCACACCCTCTGCATAAAATTAACACGAAGGTGGATTGCTGGCATTTGAATACCTACGTCGACCATTTTAGTTGAGAAAAAAAAGTATACTTTGATAAATTTGATTCGAGTTCCACTTGAAAGCGTTTAGCTAGTCTTTGTATGCATGGAAGATGTAAACGGGTTATAATCATAACAAAATACTACACCACCATTTTCATATGGCGGTCACTTAGGATAGAGATCTATTTCCAAAGCAAATAGTTACCTCTGTTGGGAATTGAAAAAAATGATATAAATATAACCCATTTGAGGCGGTCACCTACCTAACAAAAATACGACTTATATTTAGTTAGCGCCTAATTAAAATACTATACAGATGTCATCACAGATCCAGTTCACACTCTCGTGTTACCCAAAATAAGTGGTACTAGATACGTCAAAACCGAGAAAAAAACTCCAGTATTTGCGACCCGTTAAGGAATTCTAGCACTCATTAATGAAAGGCTCCATAAATGATTGTGACCTGGAAGTTCCAGTCAAAGTAATTGGGCAATATCTTCACAATTCAATATGGCACCATATATGTATTTTCTACATGGTTAACATTCCTTTTGCTGATTACAATATTTTGCCGATACAGTTTTATAGGAATTTTGTCTAGTGGTTTGTATTGTTCGTACTTGTTTTTTTTATTATTACCGTGCATACTAATATCAAGGTTTAGTGTACTTTGAAAACTAGGACAACCCTTTTAAATATAGGGGTGAGTGAATTTGAAAAACCAGTAGGCACTGGCTTCTGAAAATCTTGCCAAAACCACCGCTTTATTTGTAACACTATACAAAAACAAAGCATCGGCATATGAACTTTTTTATGAACTTGAAATAGAAATAAGAAAACTCGTTGTTATATGCATTCAAAACTTGTAGAAACTGGATACTAAGACCTGAGTAAGATCTTATAAGGAACTGGATCTCAAAATACAAGGTCACCATTTTATATGTATTTTTTTGTACCACGTGTTATTGTGTGGCATTAGCTTTTGGGACTTCTAATTAATAAATGACATTGCAAATAACATGTGCGATTTATTAAGTCTGTAAATAAAACACAACAGTTATGTGTTTATTAAGAGGCCAGCATCATACTATATATCGTAAACTAGCAAAATCATGTTAGTATTTTACACTGTGGACTATAATCACTTGCGACTGGGGTGGGGTGGGGTGGGGTGGAATGGCCTAGTGATCTAGAGTGCCGCGCTTCGACTTCTAGCTGGCCGGTCACCTCAAGCTTGCGGTTGTGGTTTCGAGCCCTAGTGTGATCGTATGTGACATCGAGATAGGGGCACCTTCTCAACCTCGTGGGTTTCCACCGGGCACTCCGGTTTTCCCCCAGTGCTAAAGACCCCTACGCGCAAGCGAATTGTTGAAATAAAAATTGAAAACCATGCGTTGGTCCCAGAATGACCTAGTTTGTGTCGAGTGGACGTTAAACCCTAGTTCTCTTACTCTGCGACAGTGGGGCAAGAAGTCGGACCTGCTAATCCTTTCTAGAACATAATAAATATATGATACAACTTTCAATTTTGGGTGTGCACATAGCTAACAACAGTTTTAATGACTTTATATTTGAACCACTGCGTGATCCCGATCGTAAATCACATTGCCTTCGATTACTGTACCTTAGCTTCAGATGGTCATAAATAGTGAAGAGTGTCGTCAATAGGAAGGCTATGCTAACTATTTACTTAGCTAACGCACATGTGTAGTTCATGTGCATGATAACGATATACTGATAATTATACAGGCACAATCAATAAAAAATATTTAACATTGGTTATAGTAAACAACGATCATAATTTTACCAAGGTGTGCTGATATTTTTTTTTACCGCATTTATCATCTAATAATGAGATTTTATAGATGAAATTATTAAGATGTGTATTTTTTTTTAAAGAAATACAGAGAGTGAGAAATGGGGTTCAACGTCCACTGGACACAAACTAGATCATTTCGGGAGTAACATATGATTTGTTTCCAATAATTCGATTTCGTTAAGGGGGTTCTTTAGCAGTGGGAGGAAATCGGAGGACCCGGAGAAAACCGACGAGGCTCAAGATGGACACGCGATTCTACTCCTCGTCACGTACAACCGAGGATTCGAAATAAATTTTAAAATGTAAATGACGCTATTGAAAATATTCTATGAAATATATCGTGGCTGTTGAGTTATACAGCTGAACAAATCGTACGCACAGGTGATAGAATAACGAAATAAACGATTATTTCATTAAGAAGGGAATAAAGCTGAACAATCATTATTACAGAGATTTTGAGAAATCTACGGAATACCATTTAGTGTCAAAAAAATGATAACAATTGGGTACGACGACCGTGATTGACATATCAAATCCTCGATAGTCACAACTCACATTACCACTATAACAAACGAAATATCGATTCGTAGCCCTCCAAATGGTCGTCACCGCAAGTTCCATACTGTTATTGTTTAACCTCGACATGACCGACACTGTCTTATCTACCAATTGTCTTCGATGGTCCCTAGAATTGATTATGTGATTGTCATGTTTATAAATGTTTAAATACTAATTTATATAACATTTGAAGTCGGAAAAAATTCAAAAATAGATATTGAAAATTTCATTCAGATTACTTTTCTCTGAGCGAAATTATCAATGCTTAAAGTTTCGACAAGATGTGGCATAGATTGTTTATTATTGTAGCAAAGGTACTTGATAATCGAAACTAAGTATCAATTCACCATTCTTAGATCTGATGAACTAGAGAGTTGGTTATATGCTGACCATGTGAATAATCGTTTTAATAATAGTCTATAGACATGAAATAAAATGGGGGTTTTACGTCCTACTGCTCTTCCCCGACTGGGCTAATGAAGACATACGCCTTACAGTGTGCTATAAGGGAACTTTTGCCCGGGTAGCGGCGCTACGGTCTACTCTTATATAAAATTCCAATTGTCATGCCAACTTTTACGTGCACGTCAATGTGTACACGAACGACTAGACAGCTTTTTTGTCCGAATGGTTAGCACGGGCTCGCTGTATATCATAAAGTCTGTCATTGAGTCGATTGGCGTGATTTCGAATCCTCGGTTGTTTTCTCCAGGCCTCTAGTTTCCTTCCACTGCTCGAGCCCCCTACGCACAAGCGAATTATTGAAATAAAATTAAACCATCTGCTAGTCCCGAAATGACATAGTTTGTGTCGAATGGACTTTAAACCCCATTTCTCGCTCTCTCTCTCTCTCTCTCTCTCTCTCTCTCTCTCTCTCTTTGTCAGGCCCTTCATCCTGCACCACTGAAAAAAGGAAACCACGTCTGCATATCCCGAACTATTTCGGCCAACACCGGGATCAACCCCGCCACCCCCAGACTAGCGAGCCAGCATCTCATTCACTTAGCCACCGTGGCTCCCTAGGTTATATTGGATTTGAATCACAAATACAGATTCGCAATTAATAGGCAGATGTATCTCTTACATAATGCATCCGTAAGTTGTATGTAAAATACCGAACTTGATAAAATGCCTGCTTTGATCTATTCAAAGGCAAAGGCAACATCACTTCTATGCAGTAGAGATGCGGACAAATGCTCACCAGGAAGACGTAAGAAACCACACAAGTTATTAATTATTATATACATCTTGTTCCACTGAATGGGTTTTATATATTTCTGGGCACATTTAATAAGAAATTTGGCTTTCATGCTAAAGTAGTTGACTAAATCCTAAACCTAAGCGCAATCCTTCCCGTGTTAGGCTCGTTTGAGTTGAAAATACGCATGTAGAACTTCTCGCCAAAGGTATAGCCTTCTTACGACGGCTTCGCTTTTTGAAGACCGAGTTTTGGCTTCTCCATTCGGCAAAACTCGACAGATTCCAGTGCCCTACATCTAGTTCGCCATTTTGGAACTATTTTAAAGGACCCGGATAAACAATGGCTGCCCCCATTGCCATGGAGATTATATCAACAAACTAAAAAATGGCTGCCCCCATAGAGATTATATCTAGAAAAGACGCCAGTTTGGGATTATTTTGTGAAAGCCGCACGTTTCCTGTTGAAGTAAATTGGTAGTTGACTAGCCGCATCGCAAATGTATGGTCGTAAGTACATATCAATTACTATCATACATCCGAGTCTAGATGTAGGTTACGGAGAGTACCGGAATCTGTCAAGGTTTGCCGAATGTTGGCTTCTCTTCCCGGGTGGTGGGGATGGTTGACAGCTACTCGCGGTAAGTTGTGGGACTTAAACGCATGAGTCGAGTTATTCGGATGACATGAAAAAAGAGGAGTGCTTGTCTAGGCATTGTCAGATGAAATGAAAATGAAAATGAAAATGAAAATGAAAATGAAAATGAAAATGAAAATGAAATGAAATTGAGCTTATCGTCTAATTGTCATCGCCGACTTGACCAAAGGATGACGGGCAAACATCATGCAGTGTGCTATAATGGAAATTTTGCCCAGCTCTTATTTTCTATTCAAGCTTTCACTGGTTATTTTACGTGCACGCCAACGTGTATACGGGTCATCGGGTTAACGTACCACCCAATCGACTAGCCACTGGTTAGAATAAAAGGGTAGTTAGATGAAATTATAACTTCTTGGAAAAAGACCAGTCTAAACGGATGTGCTTACCTACAATATAATTCATACATAGTAAACTAAATTATTTACTTGTTGTAGATAATTTACATAAAGTCCTTTTTGTTTAATGCCATGTAATAAAATGTTTAAACATGCATTATGCAAGAGCTTAATGTAATTTAAATTATTAATTAGACATTAATTAACATATCCAGACCATAATTAACTCGCGATGTGTAATGGATAATTTAGGTAACATTTTAGGCCTAAATAAAAACCTGCAATGGACAGATTTAGCTCTTACATAATGTATGTTTAATTTAAGCAATTTCTTTAGAAGATGAAAAGTAAAGGGAGTGTCACGTCATCACCGACTGTCAAGTCATCTACGACTGTCACGTCATCACCGACTGTCACGTCATCACCGACTGCAATGTCCAACTTAACTGAACTGAAACCAGAACCGTTAAAAAAGGTATGGTGTTTATTTAATTGATTGTAGAGAGCCCGGACCACAATTTTACATTCCTTTTAAGTGTGATCACCTTTAATTAATCTGCAAATCTATTAATCTATTCCCGTCTTTAATTAGCCCAGGTTAGGTGCTGAGGCGTGGGACGTTAAACCCCATTTCATTCATTCATTTTATTAATCTATTAATTGTGGTGTAGTAAATTACAAATTACTAGTTTCAATCATTAACGAATCCTTGCAATTTCATGACTTGAGAGCACATTTCAATAATTTTGGATACGTTCATGATCATTTTAGGAATCAATGGGCAACTGAAAATTAATAGAATAATTTATTTGCCTTCAACTACAGTTTATTTCACAACATTAAATGTGCAACGATAACGCATCAAAACGAATATTCAGCCAGTTTACACGATTTTTTTTTTAGCAATGTCAAATATATATCTATTGCCAGTAGGATATAAGTGGAGCGTATGTAAAATCCTTCTGTAAAAAAAATTCCACCACGTGACTTGTCAGAACCTATCTTGTTAATGCTACACTTATATTTTAAAAAAAATATAACAATGCACCCATTCTTTTCCAGGAGTTGTGTCCAAATCCTAAAACGATCACCCAATCGACGCCAGAAAATGAAATCACTGTCGTAACGGCATACTTTAATATTGGCAGTTTTCGCAAGAGCGAAGATACAAAATTTGATACCAAACTTTACAAGTCATGGATGAAAACATTTCAGTATTTGTACAATCCCCTGATTGTATACGTTGACGATCAAGAAGTGGCGGAAGTTTTTAAAATGTTGAGAAAAGATCTAAAAAGCATGACAAAAATCATTATGTTGGACCGAACCAAACTGTGGTCATTTGGACTCCACAAAAGGATAGCAAACATATTTTCTAATGCATCATACCCCAAATACCACCCTAACACCGTGGTTCCTGAATATTCGTGCGTTCAGCATGCTAAATATGAATGTGTACAGAAGGCAATTCAAGTGGACTACTTTTCAAGTCAGCACGTACATTACTCTTGGCTGGATATTGGATATTTTCGCGAAATAGTTTCATGTGCCTATAATTTTAAACTAGTGTTACCGGATTATTTCAATAAAAACAGGATTTCATTTACACAAGTTTATAATGCTGTGCCAGCCATTTCAATTTCTGATATATTTTTGGAAGATCAAGTGTGGGTTGGCGGCGGAATGATATTAGCAAGTAAGGGTGTTTTTAAGAACTTCATACACCTTTATATGGAGGCCGTAGAAATATTTCTTGAAAAATCTTTAATGAATAGTGACCAGCAAGTGATTTACGCTATTTATTCTGATATGGGAAGACAACTCTTTAAGCCAAGTGTTGAATTACAGCTATACGGTTCTTATAATGGTTGGTTTTATTTGGGATTTTTATGTCATCGATCTTTTAATACATCAACATTATCCCATCCGTATAAGTATTAGTAACATTCTCTGTAAATGGAACACAAGCACGCAATAGACTCAACAATTTCACGGTTCCTGATGACCTTTGTTCAAGACATTGTAGAAATATATGATATTTATTTTTAATAAACAAAAAATGAAAGGAAGAGATCTGTAGGCGAATTTATATTATATCAAATAAACGGTTGTCTGTCGATAATTATCTGGCGTTAAAAAATACTACCAGTTGTCATTGAGAACACAAAATGAAAATGAAACGAAGACGGGAATACGCCATACTGTGTGCTATGAGGCGGGCCCGTAGCCAGCTCATAACATTTGGTGGGGCTAAGGAATTTTTAGGAGGTGTTGAGGATGAGGCCGCCCCTAAGAAATCATCATTGTTAGCAAAATAATTTCATTATTTCTTTGGGGGGGGGGGGGCTATAAGGAGAATTATTTTATCCGATATGCATACGGAAAATATAATAAAAAATCCCATGACGACCGATCTTTGAAGGATGATCATACTTTACGTTTATATCAATATCATTGATTGCAATAGGGGTTGGACCTCCCATTTTAATAATTTCTCCAAACTCCTTAACGGCTTTTAGTCATGTTTTCGGTTGTGGTGTTTCATAATATTTTATGCAGTGTAAACGCCTGCCATTGCTTCTAAATATTGATATTCAGATGGTTATCGAATTTCATATACTTTTTGATTTAGATGTCGAATTTATTGTATGGGAATATACATTTATTAAATAGGGGTTGATGTTACAATAGTGGTTAAGTAAAATTTTATTACAATTATTACATTTATTACAATAGGGGTTGATATTACAATAGGGGATGACTGAAATTTTATTACAATTATTACATTTATTACAATAGGGGGTGTTATTACAATAGGGGTTGTAACAGGGCACGCCTTACATAGTCTCCCGTGGCTAAGGGCCTGCTATGAGGGAAATTGTGTCCAGACAGCGGCACTATGGCTTACTCTTATAACGAATTCCAACTGTCAATAGATCTTTTACAACGTGTACGCCAATGCGTACACAGAACCTCGTTTTTTATGGACATTAATTAACATGTACACAAAGAAAAATGTCAAACACATGTATTTTTAACAATGACTTGTCTTACAGTATTTGGCTTACACCCCGAAAACATAATCTCGCCAAAACAATGTGGTTTACAAATTACAAGAATAAGTCTTTGGCGATAAGGAAACATTTCGAGTTTTTCCAATTTGCTGAATTTGAGTCACAACAGGAGTCGCAATTGGTATGAAAGAAGAGAGCCAGAAACACAATTCAACATCGTGATTGAAGATGTAAAATGTGATTTAAATTCTACAGATGTTTTACCGAGGTTATATTATCAGGGACTCGGTGCCAAATCTTGTAAGACAAGTGAATGTGATAAATAACAGGGTGATTAACCCTATTCTATGTAGTTGTCTCTCTTTCCACTTGACTTAAAGGCCCAATACCACTCTTGTTGCAACTGAATAATATGCCCGAACCTTTATTCTGCTTAAAAATTTGGAAAAATTAAACTGTATGATTTGAAAAGCTTTTCGTAAACCTTTTTTAAATGTGACTTGGATTTAAACATATTTTCGAACCCTCTAAACAAGTAAAAAAGGATGTAATGGATAATTTACACAATAGATAGGACACTTATTTATTTTCTTGAGCTGTCAAGCCAGTAAGAGTGTTATTGTCCCTTTAAAGTCAGTGGGCTACGTAGGGATTCATTATTTTACTGTCCGTAATACTTTCTTTTCATGGTTTATTTAAGACTTCTACTAGAGGTTGGGTTTTTTTGTGCATGGTTGCCATGGAACTTCACCTTTTCTTATTACCACTTACTCTTGTTATTTGTTCATATGACTTCCCGGTTCTCATGGACTGCACGTAGTAAAGAAAAAAAGGTTCCGAATACAGAACGGATTGGCCTCTTATTATAACGTACGTTTTTTAAATTTGAATATGTATTTCCAGTTTCCAGAGAATCAATGTCTTATAGACTAATATATTTAACAATAAATGTGATATAGAGATTTAGTGGGATATACATATAATCAAAATACATCAGCACATACAAAATCCTATTAAATATTATAAAACATATATGATGATAAATGCGATTATCATTCCATCACCCGTTTCTTAAATTAAGTTTCCAGTGAACCGATATCAACAGACTGAAAAA
This sequence comes from Patella pellucida, assembly GCA_917208275.1. NCBI lineage: Eukaryota > Metazoa > Mollusca > Gastropoda > Patellidae > Patella > Patella pellucida. The sequence continues at coordinate 59,019,883 of OU795040.1, read as the reverse complement.
CATCCCGAAAACAGTCGTAAAGGTAAAAACACTAAATAAGCTTATATGATTACTTAAGTGTTTTTTAAAAATGAAATGAAATTCAAAATCTTATCTCTTATCTGACACATTGTTGGCTTTTCTATTTTCATACGTTTTATATTTACTGTGAGCTTGTAAACATATTAAAATATCGAAACGATGATTCTCGGATGATCGAAAACTATTGATTTACATCAAAATAGATTCAAAACTATAATTTCTTCATTAGCTGAACGAATGCTTTCGCCAAAGTTATAAAGCATGTAACGGTGTACTATGTCGTCATCACAGCCACGTTTGAATGTGACGTCATACCAGCATTCGGCAAACCTCGACAGATTCCGGTGCCCTATATCTAGACTCGGCTGTTTGATGTAGTCCGCCATTTTGGAACTATTTTAAAGGACCCGGATAAACATGGTTGCCCCCAGGAGATGGGTGCCAGTCAAGTCGTCCACAAGCGAAGTCGTCCACAACCGTTGGTGGAGTCGTCCACAAGGCATTGGCGATGTCGTCAACAACTATTAGTGATGTCGTCCACAACTAAATTTGTTTATGAATTTGTTAATGAATTTGTTATTTATGGAATAAAACGATTTACTTTGTTGTTTATTTGCCGGGAGAAAGGGTGACCACGCAGAAAAAAACTATACTAATTAAAAATACATCGTGTGGACGACTCCAAAAAACGTATTACAATATCCAGAAATTTTTTACTTTGTTGTTTATTTACCGAGAGAAAGGGTGACCACGCAGAAAAACTATACTATTTACAAATACATTATGTGTCCAGAAATTATACTAAGTCGTGTGGACGACTCCACCAACGGGTGTGGGCAGCTTAACCAGATTTTGGGACTTTTTTGTAAAAGCGGAACGTTTTCCTGTTAGAGTAAATCGGTAGTCGATAAGCCGCATCGCAAATGTATGGTCGTAGGTACATATCAATGACTATCATACATCCGAGTCTAGATGTAGGTTACGGAGAGTACCGGAATCTGTCGAGGTTTGCCGAATGGTCATACCAGATATCAAAAATCGAAGTCGATCAATCAATGCGCAGGGCTAAGTGGGTTTTATTGATATCTGTATCGATGTTCAGATTAGGCAAGCCACTATTAATAGAGTCATAAGTTTTATATAAATAATATAAAAATACGGATGTGACGTCATCGGTTTTAACGTCATGCTGCTCTGCGTTGTCGAGAAATATAAATGAAATCGAACCGATGAATTAACCCCACTTTTCTGCTCCATCTGGACTATTAAAAACGTACAAAAGACATCTGCTGTGCTATGGGGGAAATGTTGCCAATACAGTGGCTCTATGGCTTACGCTTATTTTGAATTCCTACTGTCAATTATTCTTTTACGCGTGCAAGGGACGTAGGTTTTTCGGACCACCCGAACGACTAGATGCTCTTCCTTGCCAGGAACTCCATACTGTTTTTAAACCCAAGGTCAGTTAGCCAACGCCTTACCGAGGGTCTAAAATAACATTGTAAAAGAACGGGGCGGGGGGGGGCGCGAATGGTAAGCACGTATGTGCTGTGTCATACGGCCTGTCATTGAGTCAACTAGCGTGGTTTCGAAACAAGGAGTAAGGTCGCCTTCCAACCTCGCGGGTTATCTCAGGTTTCCTCCCACTGCTAAAAACGAATTTTTGAAATAAAATTAAATAGACGGTAGAAAAAAACCCAGTCAAAATAAAGTATAATTGATAGAAAGCATTCATGTTTACACTTTACTGATCCTACACAAAGTTTCTATTTTAAAATAAACTAGTGTTTATACTGGATGAACAATACTATTTCAAACTTACAATTAATTAGCGTATCTGCAGATTGGGAAGATCGGTTCAAAATATTTTAGTACTACATAAAATTTCTATTTTTAAATAAATTATTGTTTAAACTGGATGACTTTTATTGAACAATACTATTTAAAAATCACATAAATTCATTCGAGTATCTGCAAATTGGGAATTTGATTATCTTGTACTGAGGTTCGGTTAGAAATTTTTTTTGGCCATAGTAGGAAAATAGCAACCAGTACATAGAACATAATAGAACAGACCAACAGGGTGTATTTAAATTTTAATATCTAATCCTATATAAAATATTATCTGAATAGCGTGACTTTATTGAAAAATACTATTTTAAACCAATATAATTTATTCGAGTATACGGGAATTGGGCATGGTCTTGCATTGAGGTTTGGTTCAAATTTTTTGAGATATATACATGTCGTCGTAATAGGTAAAATAGAAAATCGTAATGTGATTTTCAAATAAAGCAGACCCGTTGATTAGAACATATTTATTTTACAGAACAATGAACATTTAACTGAAGTGCATTTTTTTCCTTTTTTTGAATTTAAATCATGAACTAGATAACTTAAATGGATGAAAATGACAATTTTCGAACATTAATAAGAACTAGTAAAATACATGGAGTGTAATAGAACATTTAAATTATGAGCGGCTATTACTAAACGTCATTTACATAATTTATATCCGTAGCAAAATTCATAAATTGATAATCATCATCTGTAATAGCAAAACTTCATTTAATTTATATCCATCTATATTGACAAAGCTACAATTACTTTATAGTCATCTATATTAACAAAGCTACAATTGCTTTATAGTCATCTTTATTAACAAAGCTACATCTAATTTATATTCATTTATAGATTAACAAAACTACATTCAATTTATATTCATCATCTGTAATAGCAAAACTTCATTTAATTTATATTCATCTATATTGACAAAGCTACATTTAATTTATATTCATCTTTATTGACAAAGCTACATTTAATTTATATTCATTTATAGTTTAATAAAACTACATTCAATTTATATTCATCATCTATAATATAGCAAAAATTCATTTAATTTATATTCATCTATATTGACAAAGCTACATTAATTTTATATTTATTTATATTAACAAAGCTACATTTACTTTATATCCATATTTAATTTATAATTATAATCTATAATTTAATTATATCCATCTATTTTTGCAAAACTACATTTTTTATATTTGGTCTATAATAGCAAAACGTTATATATAATTTATATTTATCAACATTGCCAGCAAAAACTATGGATATAAATTCGATTTATATTTATCAAAATAACAAAACCACATCTACATTTGATCATTTATAATAGCTAAATAACATTCAATTTGTATCCATATATAGCAAATAGTCCTTGTCAAGCTCTAAGCACCTGTGGATTCAAACAATATTTTATTTATAATTTACACACATAAGAAAAGGCGTGTAATAATTAATACATTCCATATAATATTTACATTATGAAGCCTATTCAAGCCAATAAATAAGTATGCAAAAGCAAATTAAAGAAAATTCAAACACGGATCTTAGTCGTTCCTTACGGCACTGTTCTACCGTAAGACCAGCCGCAGCTACCTGGAGCCGACGAGGCGTAGTGATACGTCGTCGTATCAAGTCGCATTTCAAGTTTACGGCAATGCATTGCAAGAAGTTCCCTCTGCTCAGCCAATTTACCTCTACCTAGCTGTGTCTTGCGTACTTTTAAATATAATTCCTTCTCTTCCCTTAGTTGAGCAACTTCCATTCGTAGAGTTTCGCATTCCCTCTTAAGAACTTCATTAGAAATATCACTAGTATCGTCAGAGAAACTGATGGATGACGGCAGTATACTGTATTCTGGACAACTCGTGGATGATTTAACAGACACAGCTCTGTAAAAAAAACGAAAAAAAAAACGATTGAGGACATCCTCTATCCACCCACACAAATCGCAGATGGTGATTATTACCAATGTACCCATATAATAAATTAAATGGAGTTGAAAGTCCTATTATTTTCGACAAACCGGGATAACGAAGATGGACATATGCCATGCAATGCTATACGAAGGAAATTTGTTCTGCACAATATTAATGCTGCACAGCCTAATCGAAATTCGAATTAAATAACGAGGGCTTTTTTTGTGTGCATGCAAACGTGTACACGGGGGACCTCGATTATCGCCTATTCGTACGACTACACATTTGATCCTGTCAGGTCCCCCACCCTACACCACTGAAAAGGGGAAATAACGCCGTAAAATTCAGAGTAAGTTTCTCCTACCGCCCCCCCCCCCCCCCCCCGAGACTTCTGGGAGGTAGGGGAAGTTTGTCCGGGCAGCTGTTTTTTTTCGAAGTTCAAATAGAGAGAGAGAGAGAGAGAGAGAGAGAGAGAGAGATGTGTTTTATCATCCACTCGACACAAACTATTTGATTTCGGGACTAACATATGGTTTAATTTCATTTCAATAATTTGCTTGCGATTAGGGGTCTTCAACAGTTGGAGGAAACCGGAGGAACCGGAGAAAACCCAAGAGGTTGGACAGGCGCCCCATATACTTGCCACGTACAACCGGGGATTCGAAACAACGCCAGATGACTCAATGACGGCCCTTATGATACAGTACGCACCTGCTAATCGTTCGGACATCCAACCCCCGATAGTCAAATAACCTGTCAACAATCACCAATCCCTCGACTAATTTGGAAAAGGAAAGAGGTTGGTTGTAACGTCTACCAACAAGCCGTTATTAGTTTTTATACTAAGATTTGGCAACATTTATTTATGTTAAGTGCACACTCAGTGTCGATATACATTTGCCAGAGGTGTTTCCGACCAGCAGGAACACGGTTTACCGAGACAGATACTACAAAACCTACCCATCTGATCCACCACCGAGACTGTTTGCTGGTGAAGACGATGCCATTGGTACTTTATTAGAAGATTTTCTCTCACGGTGCTTGGGTAATACTGCATATCCAACTTCAGAGCTGCTAGACAGCGTATCATCAACGCCGACAAACAAAGGCAGATGGCTACGTAAACCGTTCAAGGTCTTAGTCAAATTGTGCTGAGGTAGACTGCCATGCAGTCTATTCTTCAAACGCACTGGGAGGCGAGAAATATTTGTACCGTTTGCATTTGATTTATTTGACAATCTGGTGGCAGAATCTCCTGAAATATGAGAACAAAAGAAATTAGATATACGAACACTATATCACCAAATAAATAGGTTAATTAACGTACAATAATTAGAAACCGACGTGCGGGGGGGGGGGGTGTTGTTGTGTGACAAACTGTTGCCGTTATAATATGAGATTATCTTTGATATGTACACGCCTCTTAATAACACTTAAAGGAGCTAAATCGCTAATATTTGGGACATAGAAATTGACCCTAATGAGTCGCAACGCATATAATAATATAATCTGATTGTATATAAACTGATTTACATTAAATTGTTTCCGTTTTGACTCTTAACTCCAAATCAGTTTTGTCCAGCGAAATACGGCAAGAGTCTTAACCGAATATGGATTTTTAGCGTTTGGTTATTCCAGTCTACTGCGCATGCCCACCAGATAAGATATGGCCTCACCGTTTGAAGGAGTTTTGGAATATGTCCAGCCTCGTTCTTTCTGGTCACTTAAGTTAGAAGTGATGCTGAAACACACTATGGTACACGACTCGTGTACCAATGGTAAAATGTTTATTTTGTTTTAAATATTGGATATGAAAGGCCTACCGTTTCCAGATAAGTTGACCAATATTGACCAATAATTCCTGTTTTCGATGTGGAAAATGTTGGGAGGATTTTGAGTTACGGACTTAGGTCCTTTAATCATTTAGCAATGAAATTGGAATTAACGCTTTTCTGCAACAAATAAAGGACGGGCATACGCTATGTAGTGTGCTATGAGGAACATTTTGCACAGACAACGCCGTTTTCTAACTACCTTCCTCGAATTCCACCTATAAAGGCTCCTTTACGTGCATGTCATTGTGTACAGTGGTTTGTCCCACCCGAAAGACTAGACACTGCTCCTCTCAGGCCCCACTCCCTGTACATTTGTCAAGAAGAAACCATGATGAAAACTCATCGGAGAAATTTTTCGGCCACTACTTTTGCGAGCAAGAACCTTTATTTAACCCTATATCATTTGTTGCATTTAAAGAAAATCTACATAAAACTTAAAATTAATATGATAGTACGTGATACCTTGTGTTGCCAATTTCAGCTTCTCCTGTATATAAGTCATGTTGTTTAGTTGCCACTGGTCGTCTTCTATTCCTGACTCTGATGAAGGTGATGTAGAAGAACTAAAGAACGACGTGGTGGATTCTGGCTCGTCGGACATTTTTTCATGAACGTCATCTGATTGCTCTGTTGACGACAGAAACGATACTGCTGCCTGTTGCAATTTATCCGAACTTAAAACCTCACCTGTAATTACAGACCAAATCAATTCTTATATTAAGAATGTTTAGAGATTATGTGCATCTAGAGCTGACATTCCTAAACATACATACATCAACCAGGACCTATTAAAACAATTCCATATTTCGAATGAACCACATTTTCCCCTATGTCAGTGGTGCAGGACGAGGGCGGGCTAGATGTTCACCTGAAGAATATCTACACCAACTTAGCAGCTTCTACATCAATTGGAAGCTGCCTGACTTTATGACAAACCATTCATCATCAAGCCCAACTAAGACCAGTCGACCATTTTCAAAAAGTATGAAATGAAGTAACACCCTACTCATAAAGGCGGGATATACACCATACAGTCGACCTTGAAATGGACTTTATTCCAACAGTTAATGGTTTTTGTTTCTTGCACTAGACCCAGGGGCGGATTGGCCCATCGGGCGATCGGGCGATCGCCCGATGGGCCGGTCAGACAAACAATGAAAAGGGCCGGTCGGCAAAAAAAAAAAAAATGTTTCTGTCCTATTAGTCTTAATAAAACTATTTCTGCTGAACATAATATGGGGGGGGGGATATTGGAACAGTCATGGGGCGATGGTGATCATGTTGTATGTGGGGGGCCGCCAAGTCATCACTGGAGTCTGGAATGGGCTGGTTTAATAGACTCTGGGCCGGGTGTGCTGGGTGTCGGCCGCAATGGGGATTCCGAATTTCATCCGAAAATTTCATCAGATTCACCCGACACTGTCGTCCGCAAATTTACTAATTATTAAGTCACCTGCACACTGTTTGTGGGGGTACGCCAAAAACGTCTGCCGATGGTTCGTAAATCAAAAAAAAATTCAATTATAAGGCCTCGGCAAGCTAGATTTTCGGGCAGACGGGTAAAGCGAAAAAAAAGTTTATTTCATCTACTTGGCAAAATAAAGTGCCCGAAATCTAATTAAACGCTAATTGTACGGGCTGGAAAAGCAGTAAAACGCGTTTCCGGCCGTTAAATATGCCAAAGTTCTCTTGGGGAGGTCCTTACAAGGTGCCGATGTCTGTAAACCTGAAATTGTTGCTGGCATTTCTAGTTTTGCTTCCCTAAATGTCCCTGTTTTAATTGAATACCAAGAATTTATACTGAGCATCAATTATTATTTGTGGTGAACAGTCCATTTGCTGATTACACTATTTTTCCTTATTACACTATTTTGCCGTTACAGTTTTTTTTTAAAGACTTCTAATTATGTCTAATGGTTTGTATTGTTCGTACTTGGTTTTATTTATTTCGGTTACAAATTGATTGGATACTTTTGGAGTTGCTTACACGGTCGTTTGCGGTGGTTAAATTTTCAAAAATTTTATATCCGGGATTTTATATTTTATACCCCATCGTTCGCCTATGTCCATCAAGGCCACCTGTTATACGGCCTTGACCAAGAGAAAGAACGTTATCTCAGTCCCCGTCCCCATAAATCAGATATGCCACCAAATCGCATATTTTGGGTTCCCTTTTCAAAAGTTTCCCGGGGGAGAGGCACCGGCTTCCCGTCCGGGCTCCGCTATTAGTAAAAGGGGCCGCTCCGACACGGGAGCCCGGGCCGGTTTCTGGTCCCAATCCGCCCCTGCGTCTAGACCCTGTTGCTCAGCCCCGTACCACTGGTGATGGGACACCATGCTGGAAATACCAAGGAACCAACAAGTTTGAACATTATACCATAACTAGAAACAGAGTTATTAGGCCACAAAATGGAATGGAATGGGGTTTAACGTCCTACTGTTTTGCGCTGGGCTAATGAAGACGAGGATACACCATGCAGTGTGTTATGAGGAGAATGTTGCCTGGGTAGCGGCGCTACGGTCTACCCTTAAACCGAATTTCAACTGACAAGGGATCTTGTATGTGCACGCCAATGTATACACGGGACCTCGGTTTTTCATCCCATCTGAACGACTGGACATCTGCTCTTGCCAGGACCCCGTCCTGCATCACTGACAATGGAGAAACCACGTTTTGGGTCACAAATTACTTCACCAATTATATTTATGGCAACTCTTAGAAGACAAAACTCATCACCGTACTCACACCAGGACACTGACCGAATAAACAACTATACAAAGCAAAGAAATGTATGACGGAAAATCAATACAGAACCCATTTTAATAATCCTGTTTGTTTTTCGAAATGAGGGGCACAAACAAACACGAAAGGCATCCCCCCCCTACTTACTAGCACGTTTAGTTCTTCGGATTTTATTTCTCAAACATGCTCCCCATTTCTTCCGGAATTCAGGAACATGTTTTTTCATCATAAGATTCTGTTTATCGAGAGTTTGACATATTCTTGTCCATATTTCACTTTTATCTGTAAAATAACAGAGTTCCGTATATCATCAACACAGTAACAATAGCAATCCCCCCCCCCCATTGTGGATTTTAAATGTCAATTTCAACTTCATAGTCTAGAATTAAAGTATGCAATTGAACTGACACCGACTCCAAGTTTTGGTGATTAATAATGATTTTAGGGTGGACGAATCTGGAATATATTGATTATGACATGTTAGGATGTTCATGATTAGGGTTTTTCGGATTTTAACAAAATGTTAAGGCCAGAAAATGTCAAGGAACCCATGGGCTGAAAATTATTAGTCTTAATCCGACTGGATCATAACCGGAGTTGTCGCCCTTTCCGTACAATAAGCATTTTGGTGTTGAAGTCCAAAGCTGGAGCAATTTTCAGATTTTGTCCAACATTTCACCATATCGCCCTCAAACCCATATACGTTCGTTCCGTTTGGCCACAAACAATTTCATTTTAAATGTGCGTGACTGTGTGTGGGCAAACTTAAATCAACCCCAAATAATCTATTTTCTGGTACGTTACAGATAAAACGTCAGTAGTGTAACAACAAACAGGTCATTGATCAAATAACATTAAATGTAATGAAACTGACATTCATTGAGACGTATCGCATAGACCTCCCAAATGTAACTAACTAATTTTTAACTGACGAGGTGTCAGTGATGAGAATAGACAAACTAAATCATCAATCAATTCGAATCGCCCTTTTTTTTTTATCTATTTAGACGCTCCGGTAAATAATCAACTATTACCATCCATGTCAATATCCTCTTCTGTAATGGAACAATATCCAGGGCTGTCATTCCATTGATCCACGTTCGCAATACCACCCATGTCAATATCCTCTCCTAAAAAACGTTCTTCTTTACCCCGTTGTCATCATCAGCCATCTTACTTTTTGTGAGAGTAAATACACCAATACAACGATTGCTATGCACGTGCGCAGTTTACGAGATTGCGTTCGATTAAACTATCGCGGCACAAGTTTTGTCGATAGGCATGCTCGTGGGTCAGTCCGGCGCGCCCCGAATTGACGGTAGAGAAATCGAGTGACGTACAATTCAGTCTTGTCACAATTGTGCAAGTCCAGGCAACTGAGATTTGGGATGCTCGTTTGAACATTCCGGAATTGAATTATTTCAATCCCCAAAATATTGACAATTTGGATGAAACGGGGGATATCGGAATACAACGCATGCGCTGACTGCATCAGAAAATATATCATTCAACCATGACAGCTGAAACATATTCGATGTGTTTTATAACGCCCGTTGTTGGAACAGACAGAACCTTTACAGAACTAAATCCGTGTCAATCGATTGCAATTCTGTCAATTTGGGAGGTTGTGGATTGACGATCGAGCATCCCCGAATTCGATTGACAACTTACGGTCTATAAAACACTACGGAGGCTGGACGGGTATACACCAAACAAGGATTTCTCCCGGACAGTGGCACTGCGGCCTTGTCTTATTTCGTATTCCAAAAATGAAATGAAATGGGGTTTAACGTCCTACTGTTCAGCTCCAAACTGGGCTAATGAAGACCGGCAAACGCCATATTATAATGTACCATGCGGGACATTTTGCCCGGAGAGCGGCACTACGGGCTACTCCTAAATCGAATTCCAACTGTCTTATTGGTCATTTACGTGCTCGGCAATGTGTACATGGGACCTCGGTTTTTCGTCCCACGCGTCCTGCATATGTGATAAGGGGGAGCCACGCCGGAAAATCTGGATGAACTTTCTCGGCCAATGCAGGGATCGAATACCCAAACTCCAAGCCAGCGAGTCTGCGTCTTATCCACTTAGCCATCGTGATTCCCTTCGTATTTGTCAGCAGATGTCAAGGATTTTTCGTATATGCCATTTGTACCATCCGAACGACTATGTGTTATCCCTTGCCAGGCACTGCGTCCCGCACCACTGACAAACGGGAACGAAGTCTGAAAATTCAGATGAACTTTCTTCACCAACACCAGGATCGAACAAAGCATGCCCAGGTTAGCGAAACAACGTCTTGCTGACTGAACCATTGCGGCTCCCTTAAAACTACATATTTCTTCAAAATAGTATACCAAGAGACCACAGCAGTATTAGGACGAAGACACGCACAAAGTTGACTTAAGTCTGTGTCTGCAAGAGGCAAAAGTCCATAATTGGAACCCATTGCATAATTCAAGAAGCTAAATATAGATAATATTATTTGTTTTCTTAAAATAATGATGTCGTGTTGTCGGATTATGAATTGTGAGATATCACAAAACCACTATCGGCCAACAAACAATGTCTATGCCATTTCACAGTAATTTCTATTTTTAATAATAGTCATATTTTAATTTTTATTCTCAATACTGAACCGAGGAAACTCAAAGTCTCAGCCCACCTACATTTTTTGATTAAGTACAGGCTTAAGAGTTCCATTGGATGCTCGATAAATTCTAAATAGAATTTTCAAACATGATGGTCATTCTCTGGGATCTCACTTGGTTGACAATCTTTGGACCTATTAAGACACTTAGCTGTTGCATTCGACAGTGCCCCGTACTGCGTGGATAAGTTTTACTTAGTCTTTAACTCCGTTGACAGACATCTTATTTTTATAGTGCCGCCAAGAAATGTGACATGATCCATACATTTCTGACTGTTTGTCTTTTAAAAAGACTGACTGGAATTCGTGCCTTGATTAAAGTTCGAAACGTACGTTCTAATACAAAAAATGTTCAATATTTCTATTTTATTTAAATCGAATCTTTTTTTCACAATTGTTGCGGGACTTCCCGCCGCACTTGTTAGTTCAGTCTCCTCGCACTTGACTTGTACTCTTGGATGAAAAGCAGAACAGAAGCCAGGCGGAAATGAGGATACAATTACTTGTAAAGAATAGCAAACATAACCATAGAAAATAAAATGTACCTTACCACAGTCTTAAAATAAAAAGAAAGCTTGATAAAAATGAAGCTTCATTTCTTTCATTTTAATGTGTCATACCCCTCTGATGTGGTTATTCCACTCAATATGTTTTTGAACAAGCATTTTAACTTACATTGCTAAATTGCCATGTTAGCGGACCATAAAGATAAATATGAATGCCAGGCAAATGCACATCTAAGTCGTCCTCGCTGTCCACAAAGGTCAAAAATTTCTTATAATTCGTACAAGTGGGTGTGCAAAGAGGGGGGGGGGGGGTCTAGAACCGGTGTTGGACGAAAAGGTTCATCGAGATTTTCCGGCGTGGTTTTCCCGGGCTTGTCCGTTGTGTAGGGCGGATGGCCTGACAAGACAAGCTGTCTGGTCTTTCGAATGGGGCACCGAGCGAGGCCCGTTGACACAGCGAGTACGTAAAAGATCCCTTGGCAGTTGGAATTCGATAAAAGAGCAGGCCGTAGCGCCGCTGTCAAAAAAACAAAAATCCCCCATAGCGTAATGGGTAAGCCCGTCTTTATTAGCGCAGTCGGAGCAGAACTGTAGGACGTTAAATCCAATTTAATATGTAGGTAAGGGGGCTGTTTAAGAGATCCATGAAGTAGTTATCAGGAACAAGAGAGAGAGATAGAAATGGGGTTCAACGTCAACTCGACACAAACTAGGGCATTTCGGGACTAGCATATGGTTTAATTTTATTTCAATAATTCGCTTGCGCGTAGGGGTCTTTATTAGCAGTGGAAGGACCAGGATAAAACCCACGAGGTTGAACAGGCGACCTTACTCCTTGTCACGTATAACTGGGAATTCGAAACCACGCCAGTTGACTCAATGACAGGCTTTATGATACAGCGGGCGCGCACGTGCTTTACCATTCGGCCATCCACCATCCCACCCCTATCAGACACAACTAAGGGAGATAACATAATAGAGCGGGAGCCCAATGGGTCAACATTCCTAAAAAATGTACCAATTTTCTCCTATACGGTATCAATGCATGCATATCTGTTATCATTAGAATGCAAGTCTGCCGGTTATCTGGTGGTGGGTTTGGTATTCCACGCCCAAAATACCATGCCACCCAACTACGCTAGATTATCTCAAAAGTGTACTACATGAATATCGTACAGCAGTGTACCGTACACCTTCAGGTATTACAAAACACTCCGGTGGGGGGGGGGGGTACCCCTGACAAAGCTATGTAATTGTCAGACATTTGTAGTGGAAGACAAGCTAGGCTAGATTAGCTTAAAGCCGGTTTCCCACTAGGCCTGAAATTATACTGCGCATGCCTGTACTCGAAAAAATTCGCTTCGCGCTAACAAATTCGCCAAGTGGAAAACCGGCTTAAAACTGCGTTATGTTGTTGAGGGGTTGGATGGCAAAATGGTTAGCATGTGCGTGCTGTATCACAAATCCTGTTATTGAGTCAACTGGCGTGGTTTCGAATCTCCGGTTGTACGTAACAAGGAGTATGGTCGCCTTTCGAAACCTAGTGGGGGTTGGGATGGCCTAGTGGTCTAGAGTGCCGCGCTTCGACCTTTAGCTGGCCGGCCACCTCTGGCTTGCGGCTGTGGTTTCGAGCCCTGGTGTCTAAGTGGATAAGGCGCTGGTTCGCTAGCCTGGAGGTTGAGTGTTCGATCCCTGCATTGGCCGAGAAAGTTCATCTCGATTTTCCGGCGTGATTTCCCCTTGTCAGTGATGCAGAAGGAGGGCCTGACAAGGACAGCTGCCTAGTCGTTCGGATGGGACGAAAAACCGAGGTCCCGTGTACAAATTGGAGTGCACGTAAAAGATCCCTTGGCAGTTGGAATTCGATATAAGAGTAGGCCGTAGCGCCGCTGCCCGGGCAAAATTTCCCTCATAGCACACTGTTGGCGTATGCCCGTCTTCAATTGGCCCAGGTTAGGTGCTTAAGCGTAGGACGTTAAACCCCATTTCATTCATTCATTCCTGGTGTTATCGTATGTGGAGATAGGGGCGCCTTCTCAACCTCGTGGGTTTCCTCCGGAGATTTCGGTTGCCTCCCACTGCTAAAGACCCCTACGCGCAAGCGAATTATTGAAATAAAAAATTAAACCACATGTTAGTCCCGAAATGACCTAATTGTGTTGAGTGTACGTTAAACCCCATTTCTCTCTCTCTCTCCAACCTAGTGGGTTTTCTCCCACTGCTAAATACCCCTGCGCGCAAGCGAATTATTGAAATACAATTAAACCATATGTTAGTCCCGAAATGACCTAGTTTGTGTCGAGTGGACGTTGAACCCCACCTCTGTCTCTGGCGCTAAGTTGTTCAGTACCACCACGAAAACGATGATTTTGATGTTTACTTTACTCTAATAGTAAATGCAGGAGGACTGCACTACACGCAAAACAAAGAAAAAAAATCTACAAGATAAACCTGCGGAAAAGACAGAAAATAGACATTGCAAGAACTAAACAATTATCAAATCAAGTGAATGGATCCGGGGGCCAGCCGTAAGCGTCCACTGCGCTGTACAGTCCCGGGCCTGTCTTGGTACAGGCTTCACTAAAATGATTTACATAAAAGACATAACAAAAAAATAAAAATATGCGACCGATCTTGTAAGTGGTCGTCTCTTCAATGGCGATAGTCAGCCAATTGACGTCAGGTGTTAGAACGTCAAAAATTTTAACAATAAGGGCGATAATCCGGACAGAAACTCGGAAAACGCAAAAAAAAAATATAAATGTAGTGAGCTAACAGGAGCAAAGCCCGACAACGAGAACATTCTGCAGTACGAAGCGCTAAAACTCTACTCTAATAGTAAATGCAGGAGGACTGCACTACACGCAAAACAAAGAAAAAAAAATCTACAAGATAAACCTGCGGACAAGACAGAAAATAGACATTGCAAGAACTAAACAATTATCAAATCAAGTGAATGGATCCGGGGGCCAGCCGTAAGCGTCCACTGCGCTGTACAGTCCCGGGTATATTTTTATCCACCTTAAATGAGTGGAAGATCAGTGATTAAGCAACATACCTATGTCAGACCCCTATCACAGTACACATTAATAATTATATGCTCATAATGAAAAGCAGTATATGCTGTCTAAAATACATGTTACCATATAAGTTACTGCATAAAGATCCATGGGAATTCGATATAAGTATTGGCCATGACACCGCTAGTCAGGGAACATTTCCCTTATAGCACACTGCATGGCGTATACCTGTCTTCATTAGTCCAGCCAGAGCACTACAGTGTCAGTAGGGCATTTACCCCATGCTTTTTTTTTTAGATGACCTTGGATTAGATATTTGGTAACATCTCAAACACATCCAGCAAATATCAGAAGTATATAGAATCCTTATGCATTCATGATGACGAACAAAGTTGCTAGACACGGAAGCCTAAACAGAATCCTTATGCATTCATGATGAATTATGTTTGTAATAACTGCTAAATGACAAGCGAACACAGTTACTAGAACACGGAAGCCTATAGAATACAACATGACAGGTTAACAGCTTTTCAAATAACTTTTCATAACATATCTTAATAAAATTATTGCTTATTAAAGAAATAATCATTAAGGAATTGTCCCTTGACTGTTGATGGGTGCATTAATTTATTTCACACACACATTTGACAACGTAAAAGTTACAATTTCATAACTTTAAGTTATATTTTTAAAAAAAATTAAAATAAATCCCTAAAATAGAAGGCATCTAGAAACAGTCATACCTTGTTAAAGAATAACCCTATTAATCCTATAATTCGCTATTGTAAGTTGAGAAATTGACAAAAATATCATTTTCAATTTCAAATCCAAACGCTTGAAGATAGCTATTCCATGGTGTGGAATAGAAAAACAAGGGAGGTATTTGTGTTATTATTTCTGGTGTAAATGAGTTTTAAGTGTGAGAATGACACCTATGGTGGTATATTAGTGAGTTGACAACCTATTGAGCAAAATACATAGAACTACTTATGTTTTGACTTTCTTAGAAAACATGAAATTCTCGTTTGAAAGGGACAATTTAATATTTTCTCAGAAAGTCAAAACATAAATTTTTCTATGTCTTTTGCCCAATAGGTTATCAACTCACTGTTATATGACCATGGGCATTATTTCCCACCCTTAAAAATCAATGATACGGGAAATAATAACACAAGTACCTCCCTTGTTTTCCCATTCACTCCATGCATGAGCTAATTCAAACGTCGGAATTTGAAGTTGAAAATGATATTTTTGCCAATTTCTCAGCTGGCAATAATGAATTATAGAGAATCCAAGCAAGTATCATCACTATTCTGCGAAAGGAAAGTTGTTATACTATAATCAGGGAACAGTGGAAACATTGCTGGCAATTGATTAAACACTGTGTTTGGGGCTCTAATTCTATAACTACAGTGAAGTCAATCTGGGCGACATTCGGTTTCAAGGACGTTCGTAGTGTAGTCGAACTATCTGCATGCGAATGAAATTTTGTTCAACTCGTGGTCGTGGCCAGCCGGACCATGCGACAGAGCAAGGGCGCGATAGTTCAAAGATAGCTGATAAAACTGACGCGTGAGTAGATCTGCCTGAATAATATGCTGAAATTGCGGATTGGAATTAGATTGTTTACGCAAAGGGTCCACGTTAGTGAACGAACGATAGGGTATAGATGGAAGTTAACACCATTGATTATTTGTTCGTGTTTTTTGCTGAATTTGAGTTAGGATCTTCTTATTCGAATATATACTACTCAAAATAAAGAAGTTTTAAAAGGTTCAAAACTTTTTTCTACCAGGAAATTGTCTATGCACAGTAACAACGCGCTGACGTAAGGTCATTTGAATGACATGCCGGTCTTGACGGTGCGACGTTGATCTTGACCGACCAGACCGTGGGCGATTTTGAATTGAATTGGTTGCCTGGAAACACTGCCATAGTCTCCCAATCACATTCTGGCTACATCCTATTCTCTGTGCCACATTATCAACTACAAAAAGTCGTACCCTACTGTGTTTGGGCGATACAAACAGTTTTAGTTTATGGTTTCTAAGCAGACTGTCAAAATCGTTTTGTTTGAAAACGACATATATGCCTTTTACACAGGTTTTGTCGTCAGTTTATCGTGAACCAATTTTGACACGATTTCCGCCAATTATTCTATATATTATATATATCTGATAATTACCTGGTAGAAAAAAAGGTTAGACACAATATTTCTGATCTTTCGGAGGTAACTATTTGATAGCAAAATAACTTAATTTGTGGTTTAGAGTTAGTTACTAATGGAACCTTTTCTTATTATCGACGCTATACCTTACTAAGCTTAGTATAATATTAGTAATAATTCTTGCCACAGGGTGTACTCTAGTCCTAGTTTCTACTGACCTAAAAGTGTATAAAATCGCCCGTCTTTATTAGCAGTTACATCAAAGTAAGACGCCAAACCCTATTGCATTCTTTCACTGAAGAATCACGTGAATGACAGTGACTTATTTCGTATTATTCAGTGCAGCATTTTTTCACTGATATCGACATGTACTATTAGGCTGTCACTGGCTATAATAAACCATTATAATAATAAAAGATTTCTATAGCGCCTCGAATCCAAAAGTTTGCTCGCTGGCGCCGAATTAGGCTGTCACATTTACGACAATTTCCGACTGCTGCACCGAATAGGTGTGATTTTAGCAATGATTTGAATGAACATAATGATTTTGCATGTTTAATTTGTTATGGTAGTCTGTTCCACAGTTTATGAGCAGCAACAGAAAAACTTCTGTTTCCACATTTCACCTAATTTGATCTCGGAATTTCCAATTGAATTATGGCAACGTAAAAAGCATACATATGAATAATCCTATGATGCACTATTGCAAGTTGAGAAATTGCAAAAAATTTAATTTTCAACTTTAAATTCAAACACTTGAAGAAAGCTATTCCACGGTTGGGATTAGAAAAACTAGGGAGGTAATTGTGTTATTATTTCTTGTGTAAATGAGTTTTAAGTATAAGAATGACACCTATGATCGTATAATAGCGAGTTGACAATCTATTGAGCAAAATACATAGAACTAATCATGTTTTGACTTTCTTAGAAAACATGAAATTCTCGCTTTAACCACTAACAGTAATCAGATCACATCAAATGTTTTACAGTAGCCACTCGACATTGCTAGATGTAATTTTGTTTTGATATGGTATGTAATGCATTGAGTTGTAGTGGTTGTCTCTAGTGGGTGACTTGCGTACTGTAAGTTTGTAAGAGTGATAATCTTCTTAAGCATAGTCGGAGCGAACAGTATATACCCCCCCCCCCAAACCTACAGCTGCTAAATAACTCTACACACAAGCGAAATATTGAAATTTAAACAAATGACACATAGTTTGCCCTCTCGAATTGTTCTATCAGAGAAAGGTCAAAATCTAAGCAAGTATCATCACTATTCTGCGAAAGGAAAGTTGTTATACTATAATCAGGGAACATTGGAAACATTGCTGGCAATTGATTGAACCATATCTTTGAGGCTTTAATTTTATAACTACAGTGAAGTCAATCTGGGCGACATTCGGTTCCAAGGACGTTCGTAGTGTAGTCGAACTATGCCAGCCGGACCATGCGACAGAGCAAGGGCGCGATAGTTCAAAGATAGCTGATAAAACTGACGCGTGAGTAGATCTGCCTGAATATTATGCTGAAATTGCGGATTGGAATTAGATTGTTTACGCAAAGGGTCCACGTTAGTGAACGAACGATAGGGTATAGATGGAAGTTAACACCATTGATTATTTGTTCGTGCAACATAATCAACTACAAAAAGTCGTACCCTACTGCGTTAGGGCGATACAACCAGTTTTGTGGAGCCTTTTTTGAGCTTTAGTTTATGGTTTCTAAGCAGACTGTCAAAATCGTTTTGTTTGAAAATGACATATATTATGCCTTTTACACAGGTTTTGTCGTCAGTTTAGCCTGAACCAATTTTGACACGATTTCCGCCAATTTTTCTATTATATATCTGATATGTGTATAGACAATTACCTGGTAGAAAAAAAGGTTGACACAATATTTTTGATCTTTCGGAGGTAACTACTTAATAGCAAAATAACTTAATTTGTGGTTTACAGTTACTAATGGAACCTTTTCTTATTATCGACGCTATACCTAACTAAGCTTAGTATAATATTAGTAATAATTCTTGCCACAGGGTATACTATAGTCCTAGTTTCTACTGACCTAAAAAGTGTATAAAATCGCCCGTCTTTATTAGCAGTTACATCAAAGTAAGACGCCAAACCATATTGCATTCTTTCACTGAAGAATCACGTGAATGACAGTGACTTATTTCGTATTATTCAGTGCAGCATTTTTTCACTGATATCGACATGTACTATGTTAGGCTGTCACTGGCTATAATAAACCATTATAATAATAAAAGATTTCTATAGCGCCTCGAATCCAAAACTTTGCTCGCTGGCGCCGAATTAGGCTGTCACATTTACGACAATTTCCGACTGCTGCACCGAATAGGTGTGATTTTAGCAATGATTTGAATGAACATAATGATTTTGCATGTTTAATTTGTTATGGTAGTCTGTTCCACAGTTTATGAGCAGCAACAGAAAAACTTCTGTTTCCACATTTCACCTAATTTGATCTCGGAATTTCCAATTGAATTATGGCAACGTAAAAAGCATACATATGAATAATCCTATGATGCACTATTGCAAGTTGAGAAATTGCAAAAAATTTAATTTTCAACTTTAAATTCAAACACTTGAAGAAAGCTATTCCACGGTTGGGATTAGAAAAACTAGGGAGGTAATTGTGTTATTATTTCTTGTGTAAATGAGTTTTAAGTATAAGAATGACACCTATGATCGTTTAATAGCGAGTTGACAATCTATTGAGCAAAATACATAGAACTAATCATGTTTTGACTTTCTTAGAAAACATGAAATTCTCGCTTTAACCACTAACAGTAATCAGATCACATCAAATGTTTTACAGTAGCCACTCGACATTGCTAGATGTAATTTTGTTTTGATATGGTATGTAATGCATTGAGTTGTAGTGGTTGTCTCTAGTGGGTGACTTGCGTACTGTAAGTTTGTAAGAGTGATAATCTTCTTAAGCATAGTCGGAGCGAACAGTATATACCCCCCCCCCCCCCAAACCTACAGCTGCTAAATAACTCTACACACAAGCGAAATATTGAACTTTAAACAAATGACACATAGTTTGCCCTCTCGAATTGTTTTATCAGAGAAAGGTCAGAATCTAAGCAAGTATCATCACTATTCTGCGAAAGGAAAGTTGTTATACTATAATCAGGGAACATTGGAAACATTGCTGGCAATTGATTGAACCATATCTTTGAGGCTTTAATTTTATAACTACAGTGAAGTCAATCTGGGCGACATTCGGTTCCAAGGACGTTCGTAGTGTAGTCTAACTATGCCAGCCGGACCATGCGACAGAGCAAGGGCGCGATAGTTCAAAGATAGCTGATAAAACTGACGCGTGAGTAGATCTGCCTGAATATTATGCTGAAATTGCGGATTGGAATTAGATTGTTTACGCAAAGGGTCCACGTTAGTGAACGAACGATAGGGTATAGATGGAAGTTAACACCATTGATTATTTGTTCGTGCAACATAATCAACTACAAAAAGTCGTACCCTACTGCGTTAGGGCGATACAACCAGTTTTGTGGAGCCTTTTTTGAGCTTTAGTTTATGGTTTCTAAGCAGACTGTCAAAATCGTTTTGTTTGAAAATGACATATATTATGCCTTTTACACAGGTTTTGTCGTCAGTTTAGCCTGAACCAATTTTGACACGATTTCCGCCAATTTTTCTATTATATATCTGATATGTGTATAGACAATTACCTGGTAGAAAAAAAGGTTGACACAATATTTTTGATCTTTCGGAGGTAACTACTTAATAGCAAAATAACTTAATTTGAGGTTTACAGTTACTAATGGAACCTTTTCTTATTATCGACGCTATACCTAACTAAGCTTAGTATAATATTAGTAATAATTCTTGCCACAGGGTATACTATAGTCCTAGTTTCTACTGACCTAAAAAGTGTATAAAATTGCCCGTCTTTATTAGCAGTTACATCAAAGTAAGACGCCAAACCCTATTGCATTCTTTCACTGAAGAATCACGTGAATGACAGTGACTTATTTCTGCAAATCGTTTTATTCAGTGCAGCATTTTTTCACTGATATCGACATGTACTATGTTAAGCTGTCACTGGCTATAATATACCATTATAATAATAAAAGATTTCTATAGGGCCTCGGATCTAAAAGTTTGGTCGCTGGCACCGAGTTAGTCTGTCACATTTACGACAGTTTCCGTCTTCTGCACTGAATAGGCGTGGTTTTAGCAATGATTTGAATGTACATAATGATTTTGCATTTTAATATGTGATGGTAGGATGTACCACAGTTTATGAGCAGCAACAGAAAAACTTCTGTCTCCACATTTCACCTAATTTGATCTCGGAATTTCCAATTGAATTATGGCAACGTAAAAAGCATACATAATTAGAGTATTGTCAGTAGTGACTAATGTGATGGATCGTCTCTACATTAAGAATCATTAAAGGAAATGAAATGAGATTTAATGTCCTACTGTTTTTGCTTCTAAACTGGGCTTATGAAGACGGACTTAAGCTATACAGTGTGCTATGAGGGGAAATTTGCCGGGGCAGCGGCGCTACGGCCTATTCTTATATCCAATTCCAACTGACAGGGGATCTTTTACGTGTACGCAAATATGTATACGTGGCCTCGGGTTTTTGTCACATCCGAACGACTAAACAGCCGTCCTTGTCAGGCCCTCCGTCCTGCATCACTGACAAGGGGAAACCACACCGGACAATTATCATAGGCAAAAATACGCAAAGAATTGTAATGTCGCATGGATCCTTATAAATTATTCGACCATAATCACCAACACTCAGGAATCGGTGACTTAATATAGTTTTCCCGCTGTCGAGTCTTTGGTATCTTTACGAGTACAGATATATTTTTCTTATAGTTACAATTATATATTTCTAAGTTATATTTTTAAAATGTATTAAAATAAAGCCCTAAAATAGATGGTATCTATAAACAAGATAGCTATTTCATGGTAGGAGGTAATTGTGTTATTATTTCTGGTCTTTGGTATCTTTACAAGTACAGATATACTTTTCTTAAAGTTACATTTATATATTTCTAAGTTATATTTTTAAAATGTATTAATAATAAAGCCCTGAAATAGATGGTATCTATAAACAAGATAGCTATTCCATGGTAGGAGGTAATTGTGTTATTATTTCTAGTATGAAGATTTGTAAGTGTGAGAAAGATAGCCTATGGTCGTATAATAGTGAGTTGACAACCTATTGAGCAAAAGACATATACATAAGTATGTTTTGACTTTCTTAGAGAATATGAAATTGTAACTTTAACTTTTGTCTGTATTTAGTTCATGCTACTCCGGGAGACAAAAATTAGTGTCCGAAACCTTACAAAACCATCTTTTCATTTTGACGACACAACATGCCTGCGGATAGTATGGTTTTGTGATTTAGAGTGGTGGTTAATTTAATCTCTGGTATATAATTAATACAAAAACCCTGTCTGGACCAAGATTATGTAATGACATCGCTGTCTCGCAACACAGCATGGCTAACGCCCACCTTTATTAGCCCAGTCTGTTTGGACAAAAAGACGTTATTTTCTTTCCAATACACGTCATCCACTCAAATGCGATCCTAGCCCACCGTTGTTTCATTAATCTTAAAGAAACTTCACCCCGCATTTGTCGAAATTCAAGAAAAAATACCACTAAAGACTGGGGACTAATCTGATAATAAATATAGTAAAATGGCAGCACAGCGTCATTTAGTCATACCTAATGACGCAGTACACGTACTTAACGTTCAATCATAGTCAATAATCACCCTGTAACTTATCTGTTGACAATGACTCTGCTTGGATGGTTCGTCTTATTAAAAAAATACCCTGTATATAATGGGAATATTATCTATCATAATGGTTTGTTATTTTATGATTCGGCGATCTTAAACATTTGTTTTCAAGAAATAGAAAATATTGGAATATCTGACCTTAGTATAAGAATAGCGTGAAACTTTGTATAACGTCACAGCCGAGTACGAAAACCATTACTATAACTTAATAATACAGTCTAGGATGTCGATAAATTCATTTGACACCCGTAGCTAAAAGATCGTACGTCAAGAATAATCAGCCCTGCCGTTACTGATAAAATCCATCATAATTTGGTCTATAATATTGGAATTTGGAACTTAAGAGTTTCACGAACAATCTATCAGTCATGGTCCTTAGTCGGTTCCTTTCGAAAATATCAATTCTATATATTTTGTGTGTTTGTGTGTGCTACATATAGATTAATGGTAAAAATAGGAGCGAATTGTTATTTCCTAGCTTTGTCTAGATGATACTAAGGGGTGTGTACTATCAGTTCGTTTTCCAGGGTCGCGGTGGTTAAGCAAAGAAGACGCCGGTTCGCTAGCCTGGGGTTTTCGGGTTCACCCTAGGCATTGACCGAGAAAGTTCCTCGGGATTTTCATGTGTGGTTGCCTCTTGTCATTGGCGCAGAATGGGCAGCTATCTAGTCGTTTGAATGTTACGAAAAACCGTATATATTGTATGCATTGGCGTGCACGTAATATAACCCCTGTCAGTTAAAATAGGTTGATTTGAATAAAATACCGCAAATAGCATTAATTGGTGATTTGTATCTATAATTAAATTTCCACAAAATGCATTAATGTAGATGATTGAACATACCTTATGCAAGAGCTAAATCTGTCTAGTACAGGTCTTTCTATAGGCCTTACATGTTATATAATTTATTAATTAGACATTAAGTAACTTATCCAGACCATAATGAACTCTCGATGTCAACACCAGCCTTCGATATTCGCTGGATTATAATCCTATATTCTGCTTAACGTTCATAGATAATTAAAACATGGATAATCGAGGCGATGTTTTTATTTTATTTTAGTGACTATATTAGTAATGATGATCGAGGCTAGGTGGAAATTTAAATCGCTTTATTTTCGATTAATAGTGGTTCAATTTGACTGAAATTATCAACAAATTACCTTTACATTATCTAGTTTTTATCTATTATAGCGAGAACTGCTAACTCTTTATCTAATCTCCCATAATGTATCTTTAAGCGTCTATGTGATCAAACTAACGCACGGCCATTGCCACACTGATCCGCAGTGAATATTTGCTTGACCGCTACAGTCACTGATAAGGATGACATCGACGCGACTTAATGAGTCACAATTTTCCTCCGACAAATTAAATTCTAAAACATTTTTTTTATGGATTAGAAAAATAAATAAAGGTGTTTAAAGTATCTCTGGATAAGAAATATTCCATATTTAGCGTAGATAGATACAGAAAATAGTACGCAGAGGCGTAAACTGGGTAAAAAGATATAATTCTGCCCGTACCAGTTCATATTACTACGTTCGATGTAACAACGCATGTGTGACCATCAATTTGACGGTTTTTTTCAGTTTGCTTGCATTTTAAACATTTGGATTATTTTCCTGTTATACTGCACACCGTTTATTATTGATAAGGATTCTTCATATTGACGTGTTTTAAAACTTAATCGACCGGTTTTTCAACCATCTTGATTTGTTTTTAAACATTATGATGTGACGTCAACCGTAGTACTAAAGTGGTCTGTCATTTTAAATGTAAGTCATCTTGGCCAGATATAAAAGACGGATGTCGCATTAACTCTATAAAACAGATTGGGCCGTTGACGGTGCAACTCTTACAAAAAAACACCCCTGAAATCTTAACGAATATTAACAACACCGATAAAGCTTTTTATGAGTTTTCATTAAATTTACAAGGCTGCCTTCATGATAACGACCTCAATATTGAAACCTAACACATAACTAAGCCCGACAAAAAATAGTGGAAAGACGAGCATTATATTATCACACGACCCTTGACTGTCTCGATAAGAAAAGAGAGAGAGAGAGAAATGGAGTTTAATGTCCACTCGACACAAATAAGGTCATTTCGGGACAAGTCTCGATAAGGTATATTTCGCTTCACAATGTGGTTGGTAGTCGCATCTTTCATACATAAAAAGTATACCACGACCTTAGTCTGGATGTGTTGTCAACATTTGAGAATAGTAGATTATCCAGTCCTTATCATTATAAACAAAGTCTAAGGGGGGGGGGGGTAACTAGTCCTTAAAACAAGATATTGGCGCATATGAATTAATTTAAGAATGGCATTTCAGAAAATCCATTTGATTTGGTGGTTCTACATCCAACACATCCTCTCTTTATGGGCCATATCTATGGGCTGTATTTATATTAATGCAAGAATTGTGGGATTTATTGAGGGAAGGGGCACAACAATATTGTATAATCTCCATGGGGGCAGCCATTTTTTATCCAGGTTCTTTAAAATAGTTCAAAAATGGCGGAATGTGTCATACATACGAGTCTATATGTAGGGTACCGTAATCTGTCGAGATTTGCCGAGTGTAATCATCCACATACAAAACAAAACTCCCGACTACGCATGAGCTAATGCATATTGACAACGGCCCCCGACCTTACGTACTTGTAAGACTATGAGGTTCTGGGTGACGAAGACTACGCGCTTGGACATTTTTGAATATGTAGATATTTACGTAAACGGAACATTGACGGGTGGCAATTTGTCGTAGCGCCACTGACGGGGTAGAATATCCCCGGTACACTGCATGGCGTATGCTCGTCTTCATTAGTCCAGTTTTTACAGAAAAGTGAGACGTTAACTCCATTTCATTTCCCTTTACTACTTTACGACCAGAATTGGTCGCTTCAACGTAACCTTTAAGATTCAGATTCGAACAGCGTTAAAAGACTACTAACCTCACGGTTTGATTAATCTGAGTAGATTAGTTTATGTCACGAAAACAGTCTGTCCGAACTAGATGTTAGAATCGTAAAATGGTATTAACCTGAATTGATCAACCACGTTATACACCAACATACTTTATTTATATCCCTAAACCACTAATCTTACAAAGATAAGGGTATTAAATAAGACCTTTCCATTAACTTGCAGCTTATTGTCTACAGATACTGTCACGGCCGCTTATGTTTTTAACGGCGTATTGCTCTATTCTTTAAAACGACAATTTGGTCATATATTGTAATTTCTAAACAGTTTTGTTCGGGTTACGCCTACTCACTAAATTCTACGTTGTTATTATTGTTTTGTAGTTTGGGCATCAAATAATAACTTCTTGTAGGATATGTTTTTCTTTGTTCATTACCAAAGAGAAAATGTGTCCATCTCCTTAATTTAAAGGAGCTAAATCGCTAACATTTGGGACCTAGAAATTTACAAAGGTGGGTCGCAACGCATATAATACTGTATTATTTTTTTGAGTTGTTTTGAGCGCTTATGGCTGCCTTCACTTCTCTGTAAGAAAAAGTTAATTTTTACCTTTTATTTTAAGTTTAAGTGTCAAAAGTTATACCAAGATATTTACGAAGAACTGAGGATTTCGTATGTGTGACTCGGATGGTAAAATCTCGTGTACTTTGAAAATATTTGATGTTTTAAATTTTCTAAGCAGCTATTAGTTAGGAGATAAACACTTCATGTTTTGCATTTAGAGGGGTGTTATTGTCCAATAGACATGTCTTGAGATCATTAGGACCCAAGACCCAATACTAAAACAGAGGGGTGTTATTGTCCAATAGATGGTGTCTAATTGACCAATCAAAATGCGAGGTTCACTCTTAGCATGTTACAATGACTAATGAAGCATGAAATCATTGTTTTTGAGCAGACTGTCACTGGAGTTAACATTTCTATGGTGTTTACTACTCATGATGTTAACTCACATAACCGACCCAAAAATAACACCCCTCTAAATGCAAAACATGAAGTGTTTATCGACATTGTAACATGCTATTTACGATTTTTAAAAAAATTACTAAAACAGAGGGGTGTTATTGTCCAACAGATGGTGTCTAATTGACCAATCAAAATGCGAGGTTCACTCTTAGCATGTTACAATGACTAATGAAGCATGAAATCATTGTTTTTGAGCAGACTGTCACTGGAGTTAACATTTCTATGGTGTTTACTACTCATGATGTTAACTCACATAACCTACAAAAGGGATCAACTTTTATCGAAATGTTACAGCAATATTTCAAGTAAAGCAGATTGTGATACCCTTACAAATGAGGCATGTGAAATAATCAAACGTAAGAAAACTTCCAAGGGGCTGTTCTTAAGGTAGAAATCGTAGAAGAAAAATCAAGGTTGTGACCTCTATTAGATCTGAGGATTGTCTCAAGACCCAAGAGTGGTACAGTCAATTTTACAAACTTTCTTATCTCACGCAAGTTAAGGACTCACCTGAAAGGATGCGTCTAAATTTCACGGTCTCATTGTTAAACGCTAGATCGGTAAAAAACAAAACTATTGAACTGAATGATTTCATATGTGAACAAGACCTTGATATTTTGGCTATCACTGAAACATGGCTAGGTGCTTATGATGATGCTGTTTTATGCTCGTTGGTACCCGACGCCTACTCTATCCAGCATAAACCAAGACTTTCCCGAAATGGTGGGGCAGGGGTAGCCCTCATCTACAAAAATTCATTCAAGTTTCAGACCCAAAAACAGACATCATATTCGCCGTTTGAATATCTTGACTTTGTTGTCGGCTCTTTAAGCTCAGCGTTTCGCATTGTTGTTTTATACAGACCCCCTGACAATGGAGATAGGTCAAAGTTTATCGATGAATTTTCTGATTTGATCAATCGACTGGCAAAATGTAGCTTTGAACTGTGGAACTGGACATACTGGGGGATTTTAATTGTCACGTGGACAACATTAATGACAAGTTCGCCATTCAGTTTTACGATATGTTACACGTGCATTCAACATGTCAATACCCCTACACACAATCGAGGACATACTTTAGATCTTGTGATAACCCGATAAAAACATCCAATAAATAATTTATATGTTACAGATAAACTTATATCGGACTATTTCCTATAATCCTGAATCGAAACATAAGGAAAGAACAATTTGAAACAAAGCTGAACGATGCTGAACTGAGTTCTTCTCTGTGTGCTTCAAAACTAAATATCATACACCAAATCAATGACGTCAATTCGAAAGTAACAGACTTTAAGAAATGCGTTCAGAATATCATTGATGATCTTGCACCTATCCAAACGAAAACTTTTTGACTTCGACCTGGTCCGTCATGGCTAAACGATGACATTCTTGAAGCCAAGAGGGTTCGTACTAAAGCCGAGCGAACGTGGAGGAATTCTGGACTGACGGTTCACAGAGATATATACAAGATTACCAAACTAAAAGTTACTCGTTTAATTGAAAGTTATAAAAATGAGTTTTATGTGAATAAAATCGAGAGTAGTGAAAATAACCAAAGAATAATTGTAAAAAGTGGTAAATATCCTGTTAGATAATAACCACGGTGAAAAGCTTGTACCTACAGTTGACAATGACGATCTACCAACGCGTTTCTCGGACTACTTTGAATCTAAAATTGTTAAAATCAGAAATAACATGGTGACTAATCCGAATTACATGAACCCTGTCAGTATTGACAACACAGCTTGTGTCTTGAACTGTTTGAAACCCCTTCCTGTTTCTGAAATAACCACCATTATAGGTACTATGGCAACTAAATCATGTTCACTTGATGTTATTCCAACATGTCTTCTTAAAAAACATTTGACTGAATTACTACCTGCAATCTGCGACATTATTAATACCTCCATTACTACTGAGTGTTTTCCGGATATTTATAAACATGCCCTTGTTACCCCCCTCATAAAGAATTCTTCCCTTGATCCGAATATAGACAAAAATTATAGACCTGTGTCTAATTTAAGTTTCATCTCATAAGTGCTAGAAAAATGTATAGCAACTTAGCTTATCGATTATTTATCTGTTAATAATCTCTTAAGAACTTATCAAAGCGCATATCGTTAATACCATAGCATAGAAACAGAACTACTTAAAGTTCAAAAGGATATTTTAATGTCTATTGATCAACAAAATTGCATTCTTTTAATACTTTTAGATCTGTCTGCCGCATCTGATACCATCGACCACACTGTTTTATTTAACCTTCTATCTATTTTAAGATTACTAATCTAGCTTTAAATTTATTAAAATTATATTTAACAAATAGGTCACAATCCGTCATCGTGGATAATAAAACAGCATGATTGTGTACCACTCCGTTATCCCTAATCGTTCGCGGGCATGGTCTTAAATTTCACTTATATGCATATGACACTCAACTATATTTGTCTTTTAAAACAGACTGTAAATAATAGTATTAATTTCAGTAAGGCCAAACTCGAATGTTTTGTTGAAGAAATTCGGTGTTGGATGAGTAATAATATTCTTAAATTGAATGAAGATAAAAGTGAATATATTCTTTTGGGTTCAAAAAATCTTATTAGCAAAGTCAATTACAATTTATCTGTATCTACAGGTTTTCATGTAACAAATCCCGTCTGCTAGAAATATTGGAGTTATTTTTGATGAATATGTAACCATGGAGCCTCATGTAAATGATACTTGTACATTATGTTATTTTAATCTCCGCCAAATAGCCCGCATCCGGAAATATCTCCATTCATTCATCACCTCTCGTCTAGATCAATGTAACTCTTTCCTGATTGGCACTCCTTTACGCGTCACTAACAAATTACAAAAAGTTCCAAATTCAGCAGCAAGGCTCATCACCGGAATTAGATATGATGACAACATTACTCCTATTCTACTGAAACTCCATTGGTTACCGATTATTTTTAGAATTGAATTTAAAACCCTCCAATTAACTTTTAAATGTATAAATGATAGGTCACCAACTTATTTATCTTCACTTTTAGAAATTTACACACCGAGTCGCACTCTGCGCTCTTCATCTGATCATTTACTTGTAAATAAATCAGCAATATTTTAATCTTTTGCATATCGATCTTTAACCGTCCAGACCTAAATTATGGAATTCTTTACCTTTTAATATAAGATGCTGCACAAATTTATTTTCTTTTAAGTCACTTCTTAAAACGTTTTTGTTTAAGAAACCTTTTAACTTATAATTCTTTTAAAACCCATCTGTGATATCAGATTTTATTTTAAGCTACCATTTTATGTTTTACGTCTATAGCTTTATTTAGTTTTCCTATATGTATATATAGGGATCACGGTGGCTAAGTGGATAAGGCGCTGGTTCGCTAGCCTGGAGGTCGGGTGTTCGATCCTTGCATTGGCCGAGAAAGTTCATGTCGATTTTCCGACGTGATTTCCCCGTGTCAGTGATGCAGAAGGAGGGCCTGACAAGGACAGCTGCCTAGTCGTTCGGATGGGACGAAAAACCGAGGTCTTGTGTACACATTGGAGTGCACGTAAAAGATCCCTTGGCAGTTAGAATTCGATATAAGAGTAGGCCGTAGCGCCGCTGCCCACTGTATGGCGTATGCCCGTCTTCAATTAGCTCTGGTTAAGTGCATAACAGTAGGATGTTAAACCCCATTTCATTCATTCATTCTATATGTATATTTATTTTTATTACATATTTTTTTGAATTGTATTGTACAGCGCATGAATTGATTCACATTCAATGGTTTCCGTTTTTACAATTTCAAATCAGTTATATTTGGCGAAATAAGCGTCTAGCGTCTGATTATTTCAGTCTATATATGCTGTTTGATTTGGTGCAATGTGTTTAGCTTCGTCCCTCGAGTCTCTTATTACAACTGGGGCTGAAGTGCAGTATGGTACACGATTCGTGTACCAATATTACAAAAAAATATTTGATCTTAAATATCGGATATCAGAAGCTCATATTTTCCCGTTAGGTTTACATCATTAATGTTGATTTAGATTGACCAATAATTCGTGTTTTCGATGTCGACGATTTTGGAGGATTTTGAGTTACGGACTTATGTCCTTCAATTAACGATTTTTCATTATGATTCGTCTGAAGAAAATCGTGCATTTGCTTTATGTGTCCGATTTAACTTGTTTTCAACTTCCATCTTATAATATTTCAACCAAGAATGATAATTTTCTTGAAGACTAATGGATTCCAGTTCGCGTTTGGCTTCAAACAAAAAACATATTTGTGAAAAATCAAATACACAAGAAAAAATTATCCATATTATTAGACACGTAACATGTCATATAGCCTCTGCCGTATGGGTAGTTATATCTACCAAAAAACACAAGCCAACGGTAAGACTGATGCCCGCCGCTGAAATCTCAAAACTAAATAGATGACACATAATGTTAATTGGTTGCACATTAAATTTAACCTATTAAACGTATCGAGCAAGCAAACTGATTATCAAATTTTAGTCGAAGCAGAAAATGTTCACGATGGAACTTCCGTCAATGTTTTGAATAACCCGGTAGTCAAACTTAAATTCTCGACCAATCAATTTGCTTATCAGTCTGCTTACCCTGGGATAAAATGGTCGTTATCGAATTTAAGTCAAGGTATTGATCAATGTTTCATTAGAACCAAAGTTACAGTGTCCCATAACATTAACCAATCAAATTGCCTATTTCTGCTTAACCTAAGCAGAAAATGCTCATCTTTAAACTCCATCAAGGCATTCGCTCATTAAACAGCTACAACAAATGTGAGTATTCTAGCTAATGTTAAAGCACGGGAAGACAAATCGTAATAATTGGACCCTAAGAGCAAATTATACCGGTTTTGTTCCAGCAGAGAGAAAGTGAGGAATTGTGAGAATAATTTTTCCATGTACATTTCAAAACTGTTTTTTTTTTCAGACATAATATGTGTTCTTTGAAGTCCATATAATGTCTCAAGGGCCGACCTTTCGAAATTTCAAATAGTCTACCATTATAGAGTCGTGGACCATTCCGTTTGCAACCATGCAGATGACCAAGTTTGAGAAATTTATTCATATTAATGTTATGGACTGAAACAACACTCTTAGATCTGATCGAATCTAAAATACCGTCTCCTTTGCTAAGAAAAGTTGAACCTTCCCAAGACTTCCTGCTCCTAGACTCTTAATAATAAGAAAATCATTTGTGATAAGAACGACGGTGTTTGTCGAGTTACCCTTTTAACGTTAACTGTGCACTATACACTTTACTGCAGTTCT
Organism: Patella pellucida; assembly: GCA_917208275.1. Taxonomy (NCBI): domain Eukaryota; kingdom Metazoa; phylum Mollusca; class Gastropoda; family Patellidae; genus Patella; species Patella pellucida. Next base: position 58,988,094 of record OU795040.1, on the reverse strand, counting down.
AAACTAACATGATAGGATTTAGCTATCATATGATGCCATATAAATACCACCGTGTATTTCCAAAAGTGTTTACAAAGTAGACTAAATCCGGACTGAAAGAACAAATTAAATTGTGTGTTTAAGCTTGTAATTGTAAAGGAATGAATAACCAAGCCAACTTCAAAGTTGTCTTAATAATCTTTGTGTTCTTATTCCACACGAAATTAATATTATGTTCAAATATGTATTCACCCCAATCTTAAGCATTTATTTAACCTTTACATCTAAATGGTAATCACATACACGTATATCAGAGTGATTATACCCTTTGGAACATCAAGATATTCGATTTCCAGATACGGGTAAATCATTCGTTTACATTGAGCCAATGTTTGCCTGATGAGATTGTTTGATTTCCGTTTTGTAAACATTATCTTAATGAAGTTTTGAGCGACTTACTTGCATACAGAGACTTAATAATGTAAGTTCGTTTAGAACAGTTCCTTCTACAGCGGCAATGGGAGCACGATTCCTCAGAAAATGTTGTAGGGATATATCTTTTTTGTATTTAAACAATATGTTTTTCAGGTTGTCTGAATGGGATTGGTGAACCGGCTTAGCCTGTGTAAAACCCCTCTCTCTAAATGGGGTTTAACGTCGACTCGACGCAAACCAGGTCATTTCGGGACTAACAAAGCTATTAGAAGAACGAGTTTAGACATATTCCACAAATCCTGTCAATACGGTCACCCAATATTCTTATCTGGAGAGCACGCGAAATAAATACTACCGGTGTAGACTGGAATAACTAGACGCGAGAGATTACCATTCGATTGGGACTTATGGGATATTTCGCTGAACATAACTGCTTAGAAATTAGAGTAAATATTAAAAATAGGATGCCACTGCGGGGCAGGATACGCCCACATTTTCGAGAAATGGATAGCGAAAGAAAGGTGTTTAGCGTCGACCCAACGCTAGTATATTAATTTTTAGAACTTCCAAATAATCTTAGTAATCAACAATGTATGGCCTTATCACTCCATTTATATATTTCTAGATATAAATATTTTTATTTATTTTTATAGTATATAATTTTGTAGCCCTTCGACCTCACTCCCGGTGCTATTCTATTTTGTAGTTGTTGGTTAAAGGGGGGATGGGCGGTTAGCTTTGTGTGCGTTTTATCATGAGATCTTTCATTGCGTCGATTCCACGGTAGTACTGACTGTCCATATCTCGTGGTTTTTCCCCAGGTCCCCCGGTTTCCTCCAATTGCCAAAGACCCCTGCTAGCAAGCGCGTTATTGACATAAAATTGAACCATAACGTTAGTCTCTCAAGTTGTGGTCACCGAGCCTCTGCCATACCAAACTAGTTATCACTACGTTCTGGAGAATATATTGCCAAATGTGTTCAAACTATGAGCAGAACGCAGTAGTATATGTTTACGATCTGACATAGTGCTCTAGAACTTTGAGTCTGTTCAAAATTTCCCAGAGGGACAGGGCGATCAATTACTTCAAACGAGATGGATGTATTCCGAACGGAATGGCCGTATTTCGATCCTAGGGTCATGCTATAAATTGACGTGATCCATCATCACTTAGTGGTACTATATTTATATAATTTAATTACGTGGGGGCCCATGAATTGGTCCTGGGTGCAACAACAGCCATTCCCCAGCACCACTAGTCCAACGAGCGATTCTTCAGGCTACAGGGGTCATTCTCGAGACAGCTGCAGCGACCAAGAAGAGTACCACATGACACAGCAACAGCTCAGACGTCTCACCTCTGCAAACAATCGTCCTTTCTGGATAAACAGGGTCAGCAGAAGGAGAGGACGGAAGATCAGGAATAGATTGACTTTGACTGATAAACTTTGTTTTGATTTGCCATTGATACTGCATGAGGCATTTTCTAGCTGGTAATTCTATGACATGTTCTTTTGATATCAATGATGCTATTTTGTAAATATGTAACAATAAATATATAAACCAATGCTGTTGACTTGACCAAGACATCACGCACTTCTTTCAACAACAATTCTATTGTGTTTCTTGCTACCACGAAATCCTATTGCACGGGTGGGTTGATTCTTAAGAAGTTGTAGAAAGACTCTTGATCATCCAAGCGGAGCTTCTCCATCGGCTAATGATAATGTCCCACGGCTATTCTCCTCTCGCGCTTCAGGCAGTTCCTCACCCCTTCTTCGAACAGAAGCTGCGATAAACAAATATTCAACATGTTAAAGGCTGCAATTTTATCCATGATCCGGTCAAAAATATTTTTTAAACTGTTGAATTAATGTGCACTACAAGCAATTTCGAGCCAAATTGAACATACTCAAAGTTCTAGTGCAGCATGCCCGCCCATAATGTTTATGGGCAGATCGTAGAGAGTGCTATTGCGTCCACACACCATTTGACAACATTTAGAACTTATTTAGAACTATCTAGTTAATTAAAAATCACGTATGTAGTTACCCATTGTAATCTCGAGATTCACAAATTGAAAGTATACTTATTACCCGTAACTATCTGTCCTACTTTGCTGTTATAACTACTTTGGTGTGAAGGGGGCTTAACAAGCACGTATGTAGTTCACCATTGTAATCTTGAGATTTAAAAATTGAAAGTAATATACTTATTAACTCGTAACTAGTTAATTGCACTTTAAACATAAAAGTGACAATGGGTTTACTGGACTACCATTCTGAGCATTAAAGGGACAATAACACTCTTTCTGGCTTGACAGGTCAAGAAAAAAATAGCCTTATTCTAACTACAAGATGTTTAAGTGTCCTACCTGTTGTGTAAATTATTATAACCTATCTTACTTGTCCAGAGGGTTCGAAAATATGTTTAAATCCAAGTTGCATTTGATAGTGCTTACGTAAGGCTTTTCAAACCATATTACGGTATGTAGTTGCATTTTTCCAATTTTTAAAATTAGGTGTGTTAAGATGAAATTTGTATCATTTTTTAATTTAAATATTGTAAAATAGTACAAATTGTTGACCAATATAAAGATTGGAACATATTATTCAGTTACAACAAGAGTGGTATTGGGGCTCTAAACGAACAGATAATTAAATATTCAAATAATTGCTGTTATCGCAGGTTTCCGTTATCCTATTGAGCTTTGTAAATCCCCACGTCTGCTAATTGAGAATTCTGTCTAAGATAACTCCTTATACTCTGAAGATCAAAGTTTCTGAACCTTCCCCTAAGACCATACTTTACAGTTAGTCATGTAATTGGGAACTTATCGAATAATTTGTATTGTTATTTTCCAGTTAGATTGGCGTGTTTTTGTTTCAAAGTCTCAGTTCTGGTTAACATGTCAGGTTAGTTAATTCTTTCTCAATCTGATCAAAACACAGATCCAATTTCGTTGTTATAGTTCAAAATTTCGTTTTAACTTATCTTTAATGCACTTGGATCTGGCCGAGTTGTTATTTAAAGGGGAAGACCAATGATTTTCAACAAGGTTTCCATAAGTCTTCCCCTTTAACTCGTGTTCTGCTTGAAACCAGGGGTAAGCCATTTAAATGGTTTGTCGAATCGAGTGCTTGACATTTTTACACAGAACTCGACGTAGACACTAACAGCGATAGAAACAAGACAAAGCAAAAGTAGATAAAAAAACCCCATGGCGGTCGCTAATTGGTTATTCGAGAATGACTGACAATGATAGGGTCAGATGTCACTTGATTGGTACCTGACGTCATAGAAAGTGAACTTCGACTATAACTTGTTAGATCTACATGTCATGTAGGCCATCGAAAGTATAAATAACGAACCAAATTATAGATTGATTCGTTATAGAAATAGCTTAGATGAAAATATAATAACCACACAAAAGACACTTATAGAACACCTCTCTGATAATTTATGTTATTTATGGTTCGTAATAGGACTTAGAAAGGATTTAACATAATATGAATTATGGAAAGCAGTGGCATCTACTTCGTGATATGCCTGCCAAGTGGGCGAATGTAGACAGTGCGCTTAAAGTTGCAATTTCAAATTTTTGAGTTATATTTCTAAAATGTATTAATATAAAGCAAGCCTTAAAATAGATGGTATCCTTAAACAGTCCTACCTTATTAAAGAATAATCCTATGAATCCTTTTAATTCACTATTGCCAGCTGCGAAATTGGCAAAAATATCATTATCAACTTCAAATTCCAATGTTGGAAAATGGCTGCCCCATGTTGTCAATAGCAACACAGGGGAGGTAATTGTGTTGTTATTTTCTTTGGTATCCTATTGAGCAAAAGACATAGAAATACTTATGTTAAACAAGTTCCAAATATTATTATGATTCACAGGGTGGCCATTGCCTATATTATCACCCTCGGTGTCAAGGTGGTTAATTTGTGCCCATCTTCATTATCCCAGTTTATGAGCACAACAGTAAGCTGTTAAACCCCATTTCCTTTTCCTTTAGAGTCGTGACATTGGAATATACCATAGATCATAATGTGTATTAACTCTTATCGTAAATATTTTGATAATTACTGCTTGTTCTGCACATAAAATAAATATCTCAAGTGAGCTGTAAACCTATGCCCCCTTGCATGCCACAACGACCCTAAAGTAGCTATAAAGTTAGTAACTCAATATCATCCAAAATCCTCGACATTGAAAACACTAATGTTTTTGCAATTTAAATCAGCATTGGTGTTGCGATCTTACCTGGAAAAGATAGGCTTCTGATATACAATATTTAAGACAAAATAAACATTTTACCATTGGTACACGAATCGTGTATGCTCTTCAATGTGCCCAAAGAATGATGCTAAACATATTCCACAAGTCATGTTCAACGACGATGCCATATTCTTATTTGGAGAGCCTGAGTAAAAAATACTATCGGTGTTGACTGGACTAACAAGACGCTAGAAACTGACTTTCAATTGAGTCTTCAGGCGCATTTCGCCGAACATAACTGATGACAATTTACAGTGAAACGGAAACTATCGAATGTAAAACAGTTTATATAAATTCTTAAAATACAGATGTGACGTTATTTCCAATAATGTACGGGCATCTTGCCAATAGTACATTATCTAATATAGTGAGTTCGTGTGACGTATTTCATTGAAATGCACGTGCGCGATAGTGTCTGAATTTTAAGTAGTTTAATGCTCTCGCGCTTAAAGCCGATTTTACACTAGGCGGATTTATTCGCGAAAAGCGAATTTTTTCGAGTACAGGCATGCGCAGTATAATTTCAGACGGCCTGAAATTATACTGCGCATGCCAGTACCCCAAAAAAATTCGCTTCGCGCGAACAAAGTCGCCTAGTGGAAAATCGGCTTTAGACATTGCGTAATATATTGAAACAACACTCGGCTATCGCCTCGTGCAGTATCAATATATTACTTAATGTCTCGCGCTCGACCATTAAACCACACATATTACATTATTATATGCGTTGCGATCTATTTGTGCCAATTTCTAGGGTCCAAAATATTAGCGATTTAGCTCCTTTAAGAAAACCATTGCCGTCCGGAAATTGAGATTTTGAATGGGAATCTAATTTCCTTTTGTGTATAGAGATACCAGATATGTAGACATAAATTGAATAATACAATGCTGTTCTCGAAGTAACAAGAGATATAGTTCAATTTACAACATGTACCTTAATTACACTATCTAGACATACATTCAGAAGAAAAATAATTTACAGGATATGTTGGCCATGTTTTCGATATATATAGTAAAAGAACATAATTAATTATAAATTTATCCCCAAACAAACATCCTTTATTACCCAAGACGAAACAATTAATGGTGTGTAATAGTTAACACACATTAGGCCACGTGAACTCGAATACAGAATCTTAAAAACAGCAGTCATGATTGCATGGATGCTGTTTTGAAATACAACTGCCTGCCCACATATGGGTAATCATCATTCTTTAATTAGAATGACTGCATGGATTACAAATTTAGTAGAAATATATAAACCCGTTTGCGGTCGGGATGACCTAGTGCTCTAGAGTCCCACTTTAACATTTCGTTATAATGGTGTATAAATACAAGAAAAGGTTTAAGAGAGATAACTACAGTTACCACGTCGCTTACACACTATAAGAATTAGCATCGGCATACAAAGATTAAGTCTAAAATTGGTTTCCTATAAAATAAAAACATGGTCCCGTGAACATAGCGTGCAGAGCGAGCATTTGTAAATACGTGGGTTGCTTGTGCACATGTCTAGGTCAAATTTAAGTGAGGAAGCTGGAATGATAACACTAGCGGTATCATATGCTATTTGAGCGGTGACTTCATCCAAATCATTTGCTTCCATTGTAATCTAATTGAAAGCATTTTTTTTTCAACAAAGTTGTTTTATTCGATAAATCATTGCGATGTTTTTACATTGTAAGATGGGGAACTGGGATCTCGAGAATTTCCCGACGAAGCACCCATTACCGTCAAGGCTAGTTCCATGATATGGTTACCTAAACGAGCAATACCTTTCAAAGAGGTTGTGCAACGCTTGTTCCAAATTACACAAGTGGTGGTATACCAGTCCTTAACGTTTAGGAACGTCAACTGCCTATTTTAAACCTAGTGGGCCAGGAGGATCTGAAGTAGACGTTCGACAAGACACTACCTCGTGCTCGTGCAAGCCAAATGACGACACGACGTCACCCATATGAAGAGTGGATGACATTAAACAATTAAACAAAGACCTGCTTCCATAACAGCACTTCAAATTTTTAATGAAATAAAGAAGGCAGCAATGATATTGAAGTCAGGACAGGAAGTAGCAATACCAAATATATAAATTAAGCTCACCTCAACCCAGTGCGTATCGGGTATTTTTATCACTCCACCCGAATGCTTACTGGGTGTTTTTCTGACTTCAACCCAGTGGTTATCAGTGTTTTTCTCTCTTCAACCCAGTGGTTATCGGTGTTTTTCTCACTTCAATCCAGTGCCATTCGAGTGACTGTTTTCCTCACTCCAACCCAATGTTTATCGGGTGCTGGTCCTCACTTATCCCTAGTGCTTATCGTTTTTTTTCCTCTCATTTTAACCCACTGTGAAGGGATTTGTCCAGATGCAAAGCATATAAATTCTAATTTACTACTTGCTTAATGGGCCTGTCACACTATAACGTTTTAGACAACTTATTCCAACGTATGAAAAAATAGCTCCAACACGCTGGCATACGCTATAGTTGACTTTAAATATCAAGAGGGCGCTCTTTTTTGACGCATATATAACGTACTTAAAACGCACTGAACGAATAAATAACTTATGTTTAACGTATGAGTAACTTATTCATAACTTATCAACAGCGTAAACATAACTTATACAAGTATATGACAGCGTGTGCCCAACGAATTGTTAGCGTTCTCGACTTATGCAGAACTCATGCACAACGTTAGTCAAACTTATGCCTAACTTATGCATAACGTGTTGGAGCGTACTTCGACGACCAAGTGAGGTCAGATATAAAAACTGAGGCTCGCTAAAACCACAAGTAATTATGGGGCTGTCACACATTGACGTATAGCATCAGCGTATATGTCGACGTATGAGAAATTTAGCGAATACGCTGGTGTACGTTTAATACGTTATGGGTACGTTTTTAACAAGTTACGAGCATACTGACATACGGTGGTATAAGTTGTTGTACGTCGAACGCGGCCCAAAGTTTTGTGCATGCATAAAATTTTCGGCGTATGCGGGCGTATTGCTTACACGTTAGGCTTAAGTTAGAAGTACGCGACAGGTACGTTATGCACGCGTTATGTACGCGTTATGCACGTTACGTGTAAGTAACCCATAAGTTGACATACACGTCGACTATCAGTTGGGTAATTGAGCAGCGTATGCGTAACCTATTTCTAACCTATAGGAAACGTACTTCTGACGTCCTTAAAACTTACTGAACGTGTGTGAAGCGTGTGTAGAGATTAGCATGAGCAGAAATCTACAATCATGGCGGACCCTGAAAGGTTGCGACGTCACGTGGTCGTCGAAGTACGCTCCAACACGTTCTGCTTCAGCGTATGCCAGCGTGTTTGATAATTATTTCATACATCACAATAAGTTATAGTGTGCCCTGCTTGTAGCCGACGTGTATGTCAACGTATGAGTAACTTAAATGTAACGTGCGTTAACGCGTGCATAACTTACCTGTCGCGTTCTTCTAACTTACGCCTAACGTGTAAGCAAAACGTCGGCATACGCTGAAAATTTTATGGATGAACAAAATTTTGTGCCGCGTTCGGCGTTATAGCAACTTATACCATCGTATTTCAGCGTTCTCGTAACTTGTTAAAAGCGTAAACATAACGTATTCAACGTACATCAGCGTGTTTGCTAAATTTCTCATACGTCGGTATACGCTGATGCTATACGTCAATGTGTGACAGCCCCATAAGTTCAAAGTAGTGATTGAGCTTAATATGTTAGGAATGAAATGAAATGGGGTTTTAACGTCTTACTGTTTATTATGTAGGAAATGAAATTAAATGGGGTTTAACGTTCTACTGGTATGCATCTAACCTGTGCTAACGGAAGACTGTTAATAGTCCACCCATCACGGCTGTATGGGTAATGACCAATTCTGACATTAAAATGAAGGGAAATGGTGGGTTTGAACTAGGTACAATAATGCCATCTCGGGCTATAGTAAGTACGATTAGATAACATTAAATGAAATGGGGTTAAACATCCTACTGTTCAGCTCCTGACTGGGATAATTAAGACAGGCAAACGACATAGTGCGATGTGGGGGAAATTTTGCCCGGGCAGAAGGACTGTTGTCTACTATAATATCAAATTCCAACTGCAGCAATCGTTTACATGCACGCCAATGTGTACACGGGACCTTTGTTTTTGGTCCCATCCAAACGACTATATATAGACAACTGCCATTGTGCAGACCCTCCATCCCACACCACTTAACACGAGGGAACCACACTGGAAGATTCGGACACATGTTCTCTGCCAATGCAGGGATCGAACACCCGATTTCATGGCTAGCCAGCTAGCGTCTTATGTTGATTTAGTTTTGAGCTGGTGGTGGGGGGTGGGTAATGACCGAATATGCGCGTTGCGTCAGAAGGTCTGTTGAGTCAGCTGTTTTCAACGCGTGCCACTGCCAAACACTCGTACGCGCAAGTGAATAATTGAAATAAAATTGAACCACGTGTTAGTTTATGTCGAATTGACGTTAAACCCCATTTCTATCTCTCTCTAGTTTGGAGCTAAAGAACCTAATAAGGGATTTTTTGGTTGTAACATAAAGTGTTGTACCAATGCAATACATGCCTTCTAACTGATCCATCAGTGACAATCTACAGTGGGTCTGAATAGAAGTATGGCAGTATTGGTGATGAGAGATTTCCTGGCATGGGGGGAAGTGATGATCTAACTCGTCTGCCCACTTCTCATTGTCTTTTGATTGTTGACCAGCTATAACCATATCAAGTGATTTATTAATTCCGAATAGTGTGGTAAGACACGTCCTTAAAACTTATGAGCCCTACAAATGATCGAAACCCGCGAATGGTGTTTGGCGGTACACTTCCTGCACAAAATTACCAATATATGATAAGAGATTTCCAATCCAACTCTTGTTTTATTCGTTTCAATTCCGACATAAACTGTCAAACGAACTTATTGTATTGTACGAGTTTTCGTACTGCGTATATAAGTGCTTTTTTCTGATTCTTTATATTAATTTGGTTGTGCAGGTAACAGTCATTTTGTTTAAGTGAGAAATTTTCGCAGCTTACACACTCGCTATAGATACATTGACCATTATGGTTAGTTTAGTTTTGTTGTTTTCAATACCAGTATGTTTAATTTCCTGACCAAGAAAGGTCTTACCATAGTAGAAACTCAAATTACTTCTGGATCACCATTTAGAAGATATAACAGTACATTTAGTTCTTCTGGTACTCTGTGATATATAAGAGAATCTATTAATTGTAAAAGGAGAACTGATTTGGAACGCGATACTCTTGAAGTCATTTTGATTGAAATTACTATGAAAAAGATATCACCTATTTTAATATAATGTTTATACAGAAAACCGGCATCTAATGATAAATTGCATGATTAATTTAAATTAATGATTGATTCTGCTTGGAATCAAAGAAGTGAACTTATCACTTTTGGTGACATAAATATCGATCTGTTGGACAGCAAAAATTGTTATTGGACGGATTCACTCAATTTTTACAATTTCACTGAAATCATTTCTTCTCCAACGCGTGTTACCAATTTAACTTCTACGTTAATTGGTCATGTCGGCCCAAAACCATATTATTGAAACTAAAGTGCCATGTTATTCTATATAAAACCACTTTCCATTTTTTTTACATGGTCCAACAGAGGAGTCAAGATCCCCAAAACAAAACACATACGTTGCATACAGATCTTTTCGAAATTTTGTTGAAGATAATCAATGTATGCATGACTTACGCTTAATTAACCATGAAAGTATTTATCTGATAAATAACCCAACGGATGCTATTCAATTTTGGTATGAATTAGAACTCCAATACCATGCTCCTATCAGAACTAGACGTGTTAAGACTGCTATGAAACACCAATGGCTCACTTGTGAAATTTTGAATTTAATGCGACAGCGCGATTTTCATTAAAGTAAGAAAAACGATACCGAATATAAAAAAAATGTCGAAATTGTTTAAACACAATGCTTCGTCTATCTAAATCGAAGTATCTCCAGCATCTGGTCGGAGATAACACAAATTCTAAACAATATTCTTTGACTTAGTAGATCATAATTTTCTTATTGAAAAATGTAAACATTTTAAATTTATTCTCTTTCTAGAATCATACTTAAAAAAAAGGAAAAAAAAGTCAGTGCACGTCTCGTCTCCTCGGTAAAAAATATTAGGTGTTTTTCTCAATCATAATCTAACTTGGAAAGATCATCGAGTACATCTCTAAAATATTAAGCCAGAAAGTTTTTCAACTCCGTCAAATTAACAAATATCCCCAACCTACGTTCTGATTCATTTTCTTTAATGGCCACTTCCAACGTAGATTATTGTTCCTCTCAGTATGGGACCATAGTAACACTAAATCTCTTGACGTCTTTCCCGACAGCAAATACTAGCCTTAAAATTTATCTTAGATGTAAAACTTACTGCCGACGTTCATCATCGACTAGACAAATTGAAAATACTAAGTTAATATTGGGTCTGTGAGCGATTGGCTTATTTGCAAGATCTAGGCAGTATGCCCTCTGATTTACATTAGGATAAAACGCCACTGTCGGGCAAACCCTTTCAGCCTTGCATCTCAAATGTGTCCATCATGGTAGTATTTTAAGTCTCAAAATGAACGAAGTTTGGTGTTGTCAAGATTTTAAACCCCTTTCCAACTCGATCACTGAACAAACAAAAATAAGCATTCCTGCCCGTGTCATAATATTATTGTATCGTCACTGAACTTATTATTCTCATTTAACCCATTAGTGCGACGAAGAAGTAATATTTCTCGATTAATATCCATTGGAGGCCGGGACCTGTTTAATTACATGACTGAATAGAGGCATGCTCAATATTAATTTCACAACTTGGTAAGTCTTAATAAGACCAGCAGCTGGAAACTGGCGAGGATATTATATAGCATGGTATTGAAATCAATGCAATACACAACCCGACCAATTGTAACAGCGCATTTAGCTCATTTTACCTTAGTAATGGTGCTGGAACTTATATACACACGAAAACAGGATACATGTCGGCTATAACCAGGAACATAATTCATTCACACATAATAGTATATATTGTGACCGATGAATTTATGTCCACAGTTCCCCAAATCAATAGTATGATACGGAAAATGCATTATCAAATGAGAGCTATTTCGAGAATACGCTCTCATCTTAATACTGACGCTTGTCAGAGTGTTGTTAGAGCATTGGTAACATCGCATTTGGACTATGCAAATTCACTTCTATTAGGAGCACCAGAAACAGCTTTAAACAGACTACAAATAGCGCAAAACAATGCTGCACGTCTCATAACCAGAACACGAAAATTTGACCATATATCAGCTAAATTACAGAAACTCCATTGGCTTCCAGTTCGAGCGAGGGTTCAATTTAAAGCTCTTGTGAATGTGTTTAAATCAATTTATTCTGACAGAGCACCCATTTATTTAAAAGAACTCTTTGATTTCTATACTCCCCGGCGATCCAACCTTCGTTCTGCAAGTGATCGTAGCATATTGAGGATCCCTAAATATAATAAGCGTTCTGGTGAATATGTTTTCTCCGTCAGAGCAGCTAAAATGTGGAATGATCTTCCAAAAACTCTTCGAGAGTCCTCTTCCATCCAGAGCTTTAAGACTAACTTAAAAACATACTTATTTCAAACATGTTTTTGAACTGTTTTGTTGTGAATGCGCTTAGAAACACTCTTGTGTAATGAAGCGCTATATAAATCGAATAATAATAATTGTTATACAACCGAGCGACTCGTTTCAATGTATCTTTAGCATATGTTATCAAACAATAGCACTATATTGAAATATTTTTCCTCTGTATATTATTTTTTTTATCCCGATTACTTCATAACGTCAAACAGGTAATTCCTGTTTGGGGGCACGTTCCTATAGTTGCGTCGAATGAATTATGTAAGAATTAGATATTATATTTAATAGTTAAAAAAACAGATAATTCAAAATTAGTATATTGCACATTTCATGATAACTTTGAACTGAATCCAGCGACGGTATCACTGTTTGAAGTTTTAACCAGATCTCACAGGGATTGTTTGCTGTCATAACAACGATATTTGTAAATATCGAGGCTTGTTATTTGTATAGATGTCTAAAAACATTTTATATAATATTTGAAGCCAAAATAAAAACCTGCAACAGGCAATCTTGCATGCTGCATCTTTAAGGAGATGTGAGTAATATCAAAAACTGACATTTTAGTAATAGCAGAGAAATGCGACATGTTATAATACTATCGGGCCTATATACTGTAGAGGTTTTTTGAGTACTTAAATGATGGTAGTGGTGTCATAAGCTGACACAAGCGACAGCGAGAACCAAGCTAATGAGATATGCCTTGTAGATTAAAATGACATCCTAGTCTGGTAATCCAAATATGACAACCCAATGCTTTAGAAACGCGGACAACCGTAAGTGCCCATATTAGTTCACGGGGTTTAAATCCAGAGTGGCGTTTGATCATTTGAACAAGCAGATAAAAAGTGTATCTGGCCACTTTCCTGGAGCCAGTACGTGACTTACGTACATATCCCCTTTAAAAAGAGCACGCGGGGTTTAAGTTTCTTTATAGGCATCGTTTCGTTTTCTCAGACGGACGTTCCCACAGTCTCCTATGCTGAGGGGCTGGGAGACAGCGCCACAAAACACCAACTGGGGGATAGAGAAAAAATATTTAGCTACTATTTTGCCTGATTACACTATTTTGTCTATACCGTTTTTTTGAACTTCGAACTATGTCTAATGGTTTGGATTGTTCGTATTTGGTTTTATTGTATTTAGCTAATTTTAATGTCATAGCTGTGTGTGTAGTTTCATGTATATAACCGTTGTATTATGGATGTTATAAAGATATAAATACATAGTTTACCAACAAAGTATTCCAGAGTTCATTGATCATATACATAACGTGAAGTCAAAGTTGGTTCCTAATTGACTGTAGTTTCACAGTCTTCTTATTCGGGGTCATTACTATTTTATTTCAGACGAGAAAGTCAAATAATCTTCGATTGAAATACTGCATTTAAGATGACTATCTCTGCACCATTAATTTCCCGTCTGCAAGTCATGAATGAAATGTAAGGCAATATGAAATCGCCATTGGGTTTTCTGACATTTGTAAGTCTTTTCGTGTAATATATAACCAAATTGATATAGTTAACCGGCGCCAACAGATCAGTTGTCGAACAGATAATGATATATGATATATTCTTTGGAATTCTATTTTGACACATTTCTAAACCCCCGAGATCGGGTTTGCATACCAGAACAAAGAATCGGGCAACGACACATATCAGGAGATGCACATATAGGATAAGTCTACTCTGATGTTCACACCACTGAGGCTGTTGGTGTCGCTTGTCTTTCGAAGAAATGAAAGGTCTATTAAAATGGGTTCCTCCATCTATTCGCCTTACACATTTTACGATAAACTAATTTTTAGGTGAATGTATTGACTGGGTTCGGTGGTGTGCATATTCTGTTAGACGTCCATGGATTCTTGACTGTTCAGATTTGGTGTAGATGTCCCTTAAGCCCATGGTTTGAGTGTATGTTTATTTTCTGCCAAGGATAAGTTATGGTAAGCAATTGATTTGATGATGCTTTGTGGGTAGATAACTTTGGTTCTAAAACAATACCTTCACTGTGTAAGATGAAACGCATGTACTTATTTCTTGCTCCGTTCACAGACCAGTAAAACTATTTTCCTTTAAAAATGCAAAACGGAATCCATGAAACGTACTTGTCATTATTCAGAACAACCTACCTTTAGATATAAAGATGTGTATTATTGTTGAAATGTTTAAGATTAAACTGAAAACTTATGTATATTGAGCACCGAAGAAACATAATAGTTATATACAACTGATGCTATATGCTTATTATTTTTCTGTCTTATTTTGTGTGCAATTATAGTGTTCTTCCTATATTCTATTTGTATAGCGTATGTTTTGTAGTTTAGGAGTGACTTTCCAAAGTTCTCACTTTAAAATGCTATATCTTTTCGAATGATGTTACATGACTTTTGTATGTCTTTGTAGCTTAGGAGGGACGTATGAAAGATTAATTTGTTTGCAAACTCAATAAGTTGTCTTATTAAATGAAGTTATTATTATTATTATTACTGCTTTGACAAGTATAGCTAAGCACTATAACTGTAAGGGCATTAAGATTTATAATTAAGCTATTATAGGGCCCATACACGATCCAACATGTTTTATCAAACATGTTGGATCAAACATGTTTGAAAGCTTGACGTTGCCCATACATTGTTCAAATTTGTTTGTCAAACATTAGTTTGTTCGTCAAACAGTCAAACATGTTGGATCGTGTATGGGCTTCATCAAACTTGTTTGTCCAACATATGAGGATGTTTTCAGTCGATCTTATCTATCCGGCTGCTTCTGAAAAAATAATGTTGGACAAACAAGTTTGATGAAGCCCATACACGATCAAACATGTTTGACTGTTTGACGAAAAATATCAACAGAAATCAGATCCATCAAACATTTGACGTCAAACATTTTTGGCCATCAAATTTACACATACACGATCAAATATCCATCAAACATGTTTGATCAAACATGTTTGAAAGCTTGACGTTGCCCATACACGTTCAAACTTGTTTGTCAAACATTAGTTTGTTCGTCAAACAGTCAAACATGTTGGATCGTGTATGGGCTTTATCAAACTTGTTTGTCAAACATATGAGGTTGTTTTCAGTCGATCTTATCTATCCGGCTGCTTCTGAAAAAATAATGTTGGACAAACAAGTTTGATGAAGCCCATACACGATCCAACATGTTTGACTGTTTGACGAAAAATATCAACATAAATCAGATCCATCAAACATTTGACGTCAAACATTTTTGGCCATCAAATTTACACATACACGATCAAATATCCATCAAATATGTTTGATCAAAAATATTTGATCAAACATGTTGAATCAAACATGTTTGAAAGCTTGACGTTGCTCATACACGTTCAAACTTGTTTGTCAAACATTAGTTTGTTCGTCAAACAGTCAAACATGTTGGATCGTGTATGGGCTTCATCAAACTTGTTTGTCCAACATATGACGATGTTTTCAGTCGATCTTATCTATCCGGCTGCTTCTAAAAAAATAATGTTGGACAAACAAGTTTGATGAAACCCATACACGATCCAACATGTTTGACTGTTTGACGAAAAATATCAACATAAATCAGATCCATCAAACATTTGACGTCAAACATTTCTGGCCATCAAATTTACACATACACGATCAAATATCCATCAAATATGTATGATCAAAAATATTTGATCAAACATGTTGGATCGTGTAAGAGCCAATCCCGATAATATATTGGATAATAAAGGGCGCCATACACGATCCAACATGTTTGATCAAATATTTTTGATCAAACATATTTGATGGATATTTGATCGTGTATGTGTAAATTTGATGGCCAGAAATGTTTGACGTCAAATGTTTGATGGATCTGATTTATGTTGATATTTTTCGTCAAACAGTCAAACATGTTGGATCGTGTATGGGTTTCATCAAACTTGTTTGTCCAACATTATTTTTTCAGAAGCAGCCGGATAGATAAGATCGACTGAAAACAACCTCATATGTTTGACAAACAAGTTTGATGAAGCCCATACACGATCCAACATGTTTGACTGTTTGACGAACAAACTAATGTTTGACAAACAAGTTTGAACGTGTATGGGCAACGTCAAGCTTTCAAACATGTTTGATCAAACATGTTGGATCGTGTATGGGCCCTATTAGACTGCTTAATTTTGTGTTAAAATCCTCTACCTTAGCGCCGAGCAACTAACTCAATGTACGTGATACGTTTTCAAACAACTCCATCCCGTCAGTCGTCACATTGAAATGGAGACCGATGTCCCAAGCTGTATGATGTGGTGTCTGGATAGAATCAGACTTCCATGTTATAAAAATAATATATCGGTGGAATTTACCTTCAGTTATCAAGTACACCATATGCATATGGGTTACTCACTGTATAGACATATAAAGGAATGGGAATAGATTATCAGGTCATCCAACGAAAACATTGACCCGAAATCTTAAAAGGGTTACATATCCAGAAAAGCAGTTTTGACGTTCGCGTCCAAACGACTCAATATTTGACGCTGTAATTTTGAGAAAAAGGTAAATACACCACTCCTCGTACTGTTTTGTGGAAACCAAAAGCAGCCTATCCCATGGCAGTTAAATTGATGCCTACGTTAACATTTGTACTATGAAAAGTGGGCTTCACTTAGAAGTGTCCCATAGGAGAACCTCGTGTTATGAATGCACGTCAATTAGTTTTATTTGGAGGAAACTTAAAAGGACACGACCCTTTTGATCTAGGTTACAACTTGAAACTGTCGATGAGTAAAAGTTCACAGGCTCTACCAAATAAAATATTTAATGCAATAGACCTTGCATCATGTGCGATCGAAACAACACTTCAGATTAATCCAATTCCACATTTTATGTTGCCTTAAATCAACGAGCTGATGTCCTTTTAACTGTAAATAGGATTGACTAATGTACATGTACATAGAAAAGCAATACCAATAACGACCACAGTCTCAAGACTAGTAGATTAATATCCCTGCCATAGTTCCACACAAAATTACGATACCAATCTACTAACGTATATCTAGCATGGGGGGTAACCGACTGGTTCTAAAGTGTGCACTTGAAAATATAGGGTTGAACATTGAATCGAGTGGTGTGGCCTTGATACACGTAACAGGCGGATTATAAATTATGGCTTAGAAAAATGTTCGCTTGAGACAGAATATAGCGTAGTAAAGTATCATCGTTCAATGAGCTATATACAACTACTATTCCCACAGGACGAGTGGTTGAAATTGGATAAGTCTTGTAAACCTTTGAGGCACCCTTTCTTTCTTTTTCTCGCTGTATATCGTTATGGACAAGCTGTTGATGACAGAATAGAACTAACTCGATCCACAAAGATAATTGATTTTTAAATACAAAAGAAACGGTAATTGATGGAGCTGTTTTTATTTCTCGTTTCTAAGCGTTCGTATAAGCAATATACACAGCTGTGCAAATCTACAAATTGGTTGGGTAAATGACTATTTAAAACAATCAAAAATCTAAGTTTGTTGAATCTCGGTAACTATATGTACTAATGTCCCAACAACTACCGATACATCAAAAGACTTTCGCTTAAATTGATGTCGAAACCGGTTACATTAAACGAATACAAATTGAATTTTATAAGAATATTGAAACGATTTAACCAACAATAGAACTGGGTAATTTTGATTATAGAACTATTTTCTTGTAATTTATAAGTTGGTATTTATAAGACGTTCACAATATTAAGACATGTTATTTTAAACTCTACTTTGTATTCCTTTATATTTGCACATTTTATTATTAGTGTCCAGCACAATATTAAGACAAGTTATTTTAAACTCTACTTTGTATTCCTTTATATTTGCACATTTTATTATTAGTTTCCAGCACAATATTAAGACAGGTTATTTTAAACTCTACTTTGTATTCCTTTATATTTGCACATTTTATTATTAGTGTCCAGCACGGGTTTTCCCTGTCCAAAATACCCGATGCCACTTGGAAAATCTGGAAGCGCGATGTTTCATGTTATGGCTATTTCAATGTAATTTTCTTTATTTGCCGCCTCCAATGAGAAACCCCATGTAAATACTTGAAACGTATTTGATTTGCTGCCTCTAATGAGGATGACCCGGTAAACATTAGATTTGCCGACTATAATGTGCGTGTCTCATTATTATGTCCCAAAAGTTGTGTCAGACAAAATAACGGACATACCCATTTTAATCGTTAGCTGCTTTGCTCGAAAGGTGAATAACAAAACTATGTACCATTTTAAAGGAATTAACACACACTAACAAAACCCTTTTCACTTCATTATCAACATATTAATTTGTCTAACTCTAAAATATAAAAAGATGACGGCGCAAAATCAATAGTAACCAATACAAACTTTAAATGGCCACAGCTTAAGTTTAATACAGTATTATATTGTCTTTACGTCTCTAAAATATTATATCCGTGCATATTGCTGTTTAAACGTCATTACAATCATCCATTAATACAAAATGGATAAAATAAGCAATACGCTGATTTTTGTATTCTTATCATCCATCTATTGTATAAACGGATGTGAGTTGTGGGAGTTAATTTGC
The DNA here is from genome assembly GCA_917208275.1 of Patella pellucida. Lineage (NCBI taxonomy): Eukaryota > Metazoa > Mollusca > Gastropoda > Patellidae > Patella > Patella pellucida. Next base: position 58,969,145 of record OU795040.1, on the reverse strand, counting down.
CATGACAGTGTAATATCCTCCATAGGAGTATAATTCCATGCAATTGGATTAATGGGAATTCTCTAACACGGGTATGTATTTCCGCTATAAGTCAGATGCCGATTTACATAGAGATCAAGATATGATAACATTTTCTCCTTAACGTCATTATCAAGGGACTGTGATGTGTTTATTTGCAAATCAAAGCATTTAACGTTTGTTCAAGTTCCATAAAATTTAAGTTATAAAAAATATAAACATTATAATGATTTATGTAGGGGCCTTAAACGAGATGATGGCATGTTACAAATTTCGGTTTTGCTGTAATAAGAGCCAAGGAAGGTATCGATCAACAAATGATGGACAATCGCGAGAATGTATATTTAAGAATTTGGCCAACCGCGTGGTGAATATCACGATAAGTCTTATTGGTATTTTAAACACGTTTTTCAACAGATGACATGCGGCTATTCAATCGGTGGATTAATCTAACCTTATAACAAACGTCAGTTTAGGCATTTACGTTTATTTCTTCAGAAATTCGACTTGAAGACACCGAATTGAAGGCAACGTAATCCTGAAATATTCAATAAACTTTTGGTGTTACCTTACACATAACGATTGTATGTTGGTGAAATCGACAGATTTAAAATACTCATTACGTTAAGTTTGTTAAAATAGCCTTTCAAGTTATGAATGGAAAAATTGTTCTCCGGAGACGTTTAAATGTCCTTAAAGAATTCATTCATGGCTGCATGAAGATGGAATAAGCGTGCACGTATCGTAGTCAAAAACGCCGTGGGAGCTGAATTAAAAGCGATAATTATACAAAATGTTGCGTCAGTTTATGGTGTATTGAATTACGTATATAGATTTCTACAGCAGGACACAATGTGTATTTATTGATCTTTTGTATCTCGGAGATGGAGTTTATATTTTAACTGGTAAGACACTGAGCAAATCAGAACATCCCCGTGCTAATTAATTAAATAAGATAATTTTAAAAAAACATATTGTTTGCTACGAGGTATTTGTATTAGTATCCTCTCACCACGATGTCGTCTGAAATATAGAGAATGGGAAGACATGTTATTTTAACTTAAAGAAGTTGAAATTTGAAAATCAGTGAAAAGCTGCAATCGAATGGAATACCCAGGAATTAATAAAAATGGAGATCCAAAATACTCTTTGAGTGCAACGGGTGCCTGCATTAACAGAATTTGAATCAGTTGCAGTCTGCACAACCATGATTTTGCTATTATCTTTGAAGCAGAAATCATATAAATGTAGATCATATAAAGTACTTTAAATTGAATTGACAGATAAGGAATTGTGTATCTAGTGCAGTATGCATAACGATAATTTTGTCATTATCTTAGTTCACGATATACGATAAAACGTGATTTAGTAATTCAGACGAAAACTCACATCAATGTATCAAATTATGTTGTTAATGTTCATAGTGCAGACAATTGTTGCATTTACGTGTGATTTTGAAGATGAGTCGTGTCCATGGAATACAGTCGGCAACAAAGGATTTGAGATCCAAAAAGCAAAAGATGGGCGAACTAAAGGATTCCCGTCCGCAGATACGACCGAAGGAAACGAGGAAGGTAAACTTTGTTTTGTATTGTTAGCTATTTCTATTGTACTTTTAATGTTTAAACTGCTCGGTCTGTTACCCACCTGGAAGCAGTCTTTGTTCGGTTGCCATCCATTGGGTATCTATCATTCTCTATAAAACATTATCGATAGTCATATATAATCTCTTTATTTACTACAAAGTGCATTTAAAACGAAATACATGTCCTGCCTTGTAAATAATAGGCCGATGTTCACATGCGTGCGTACACTGTATCATAAAGCCTGTCATTGATTCAACTGGCGTGGTTTCGAATCCCCAGTTGTACGTGGAAATGAGTAGGGTCGCCTGTCCAACCTCGTGGGTTTTCTCCGGTTCCCCCACTGCTATATATGTTAGTCCCGAAATGACATAGTTTGTGTCGAGTGGACGTTAAACCCCACCTCCACCCTCTCTCATATGCTCAGGTATATCAATAAAAGGGCATAGGTACTAGTTTGTATGCGTTTACCCAGTGAAACATAATTTCAGTGATCATTTTACTTGCATATCTTATATTATTGATAGGGCGCTAGGCAGATTGGTGTTGCGACATTATAGTCATTGTCTTGCCTGTTGCCCTAAACAACTTAAAATACAGACATAACCCTGTATGGCTATTTCACTGAGAGTGTCAAATATTTTTTTATCTATTATAAATAAATAATGTACAATTAATGAGCATGTTTACCTGTCAATTATTTGAAATAATGGTACGCCAACTTCAAGGATGGCGTGTGATCGGTATTTTAACTTTCCAGAACAGGTGCCTGTTTCACGAAATTTTTAACCAAGATAAAATCCACTACATGCGCATTTAATGCGAATTCCGGATTAAAAGTGGTGCGTCACATTACAATTTCTTTTGTCCCATCTGAACGACTACAGCGATTAGGCCCCCGCCTTGCAACCGCGGCACTGACATGGTGGAACCACGCTGGAAAATTACGTTGACTGCGAAAAAAACGTTCAGAATAATTGTTCCGGGTTGAATTCGGAAAAAATATACGGATTCGTCAATTCAAATTCAGTTCGGTTTTTATCGAACCGAGTTTGACGCCAAAGTCCGGAATAAGACTTTATTCTGAATTCAATGCAGGTTAAAGAAAGCCTCAGTGTGAACGTAGCTTATGACACTTTCTTTAGAAATGGCACTTCTCTTTACGTCAATATTATAAAAGAATAACATGCCAAGATTGTGGACCGTCTAGAGGTCTGAATACTTATCTGATCTAGATCAACGTAAACGGGTATCACTAGCTCTTTGATGAGTTCAATTTTGGTGCGCATTGACCCCCTGTTTTGTACGTAAAATATGAATGGAGTATGTGGAAATTCCTGGAGCTACAATGTTTGTCCCAATTCATGAGATGAAACTTAAACCATGTGTCACGGATCAATAGCTCTTGGATGAGTTTGGCAACCTAGGGCAATAACCCCTCTTTTTGTACGCAAAATGTAAAATATGTACGAATTTTAGGTCCAATTCTGATGGAACTTAACAAATATGTTAAGAATTAAAAAAAACCTTGAATGTGGGGATGAACCCTAATATTGTTCCTCTTCCCAATACACTTCTTGGAAAATGTTGGCGTATTTTTCATGGCAACGGTTTGTTTTAATTGGTCATAACTGATAAGGGACACAGAAGATAGAGTGTGAGAAATACTCAATCCTGTCGTTTTTTTAATTACCTAATCTGTCACAGATACAACGGAAGTGAGATGTTGAAATAAAGATCGACTGTTCACTTAACCAATCGTGACTCTCGTAACTAAGACAGTCTCTACCCAGGAACAGTATATATCATAACAGGGATTTCTTCTCAAAGTCGATGTTCTACAATTCTCAATTTCATGTTAACATCAGACGTCGTTGTATCTAACGGCCCGATTACTAGCGTGCGATAACCTGGAGAAAATAGCACGTGTGGCCAAATGTTTGGGGCTAAAGACCCGCCCTCCCTTACTCCGCGAGCTTGGATGTACACGTGTTATTAAGCCACGTAGTATCGTTTATGGTAATATCGTCTCTGCCTATACAATAATTTGGAAGCTTAAGTGGGCAAGGCACTGGCGCGCTAGCATCGAGATCGCGGGTTCGATCCCGGAGTTGCCAGAGAAAAATTATCGTGATTTACCGGAGTGGTTTCCTCCTTGTCAGTGGTACAATAACAACTGTCTAGTCGTTCGGATAGGGAGTAAATGACCCCTTGACAGTATGAATTTGTATAGGAGTATGCCGTAGTCTTCATTAGTTTTATCAGACCAGAGAGGAAATTGTCAAACGGAGGGATTGAATCAAACTGCATGGATATTTTCAACATGATGTTTTGAGAAAAAGACTGCCGGAAATTCAGTCTGGTAGGCGAGATAAATAGAGCTGACCAGATACTTCTGGCGCCAAATCACTACCTTATCCGAACAGAGAGATGTGTTTCAAATGAACGTAGTGGGTTGAACCGAGTAGTATGTTTACATCACGCACAATTTGGGTATTTGTCTATAATTTCGCCCGATTCGCATAGAAGACAACGAATGATGGGGAAATAGATATTTTGATAAAGAACTATAACTCGAAGAAATCTAAAATACATCATGTTTTACTCTTCCTGTGGGGTTTGACGAGATATGTTTTAGTTCCTATTCTCTGTGGGGGTAATTACAGTTTATTGTGTGTAGGTTTATAATTGAGTGGCAATGTGTTACCTAATCGTAAAAGGTATTGATTGCCGAATATATATCACAAATAGTTTATTATTATTTTTTTAAATTGTGATCTCTGTGTGTGTGTCAGAGGGGGGGGGGCAGGGCAGATATAATATTCCGAAGAGGGGAAGGAGGCATATATTTTTCCATCTTCCATTTAATTTCTTACAGAGAGTCCTATCCCTCCCAATTTATTAAAAGCGGCGAATAACGGTTAACCTGTAGCCGCATACACACTTTCTTGGTGTGAGGGCGATTGCTCAAAACTAAGTTGAGTTCAACGGATTGTTATATCGTTGTAACCTGTCGTTTGTTAACTGTTCGTTAAATTTATGTTGCTGGGAAGTCAATATCACTCTCCGTTAGCTAACGGATTCATTAAAGTTAATTTCAAGAGAAGACTGTTTGCTTATCGGCTGAATTTTAAAATTTGAAATCCATAGAAGTTAGTTTTAACAAAAAACTGAAGACAGTGAGACAACTGTGCAGTTTGTTCACAAAACGTGATATACCTGTAGAATATACTACATAAAGCACTATAGTATATTTTTTTCCCTTAGAAATATTAGCATACATCTGAAGGTAAAATTTGCACCACAGAATGTTTCGGGCCTTTATTTCCTACATCCCACTAATACCATCATTATACAGATACTGGGGCCTAATACCTCCGTTAATTATGAAACCAAGTTAACGGCACGTTAAATTTAACGGGGCTTCCAGATACAATCTTTCTCTCCGTTAAAGTTAACGATCCGTTATCGCCCCAGGTCGATTTTTAAATGTTTAGTTCTCATTATTGGGATTAACCCAGAAAATTTTGCGCCACAATATATTGACCTCCCACCCGTCTTTACAACTAGGTCGTTATAACGATTAAGGCACGTATCGGTTTCGTAACCGTTTTTATTATTTATTTAATAAATAAATACTGTACGTGGGACAAACATTCTGCCAACATAGATATAAATTATTGGTTTTTTTTGACAAACCGGAAGTGTTTTACGGATGGGGAAAATATAATCGCAGATTGCCCATATCTCGGTTAGTTTTCAAAGGACTTGTTTCGGCTTTTCATATTTGGTTCTTAAAGCTGAACTCCGATTACAAAATTTCAGAAATAATTAAATTAAAAAAAATAACCGCCATACTTGTTTTAGTTTGATAGAACAAGTATGGCGATTGTACGACGTATGAAAACAGGGACAGGCCACGCCCACATTTAGTGTATACTTTGTCAACCACACAATCAACATCCGGCTAGAAATATTTCAACCTCCCGACTGATTGAGAGTTTTTCACTTACACTATCGGTTTGCTGAAAATACTATTGTTACACAATTATTATCTCTGATCAGGTACATATCATTTTACTAATTAGACGAAATAAGTAAACCACTGTGTACTTTATTTGCTCTAAAAATGAAAGAAAACTGCTTCGCCCCAAACAATAACAAGTCTACGAACAGCAAACAAATGGATGCTGTAGAAACAACATCAAGGGACATAACTATGTCCCTTGATCCTCATAAATAACAAGATGAAGAATAAGTGAAAGCATATTTCTTAGATGGAGAGAACAACAGTTTTATTGCTGCTTTGGATATAATATTTTGGAACGATAATACTAGACGTTATAATACTAGAAATTGTTTGGTGTTTATACGCTGATGTGCAAAACTTTTCAAGAAATAAGAAACAAATGGTTGGTGTTGGTAGAATTGTTATTGTTTGGGGTAAGGTAGTTTTTCCCATATTTTTGGAGCAAAAGTACACAGTGGTTTACTAATTCGTCTAATTAGTAAAATAATATATACCTGATCAGAGATAATAATTGTGTAGCGTGGCCTATCTCTGTTTTTATAATACGTCGTACAATCGCCATACTTGTTCTATCAAACTAAAACAAGTATGGCGGTTATTTTTTTTTATTTCATTATTTCTGAAGTTTTGTAATCGGAGTTCAGCTTTAAGAATGCCATATGGGCTCTTGAATAACGGTGTTTCGAAAATAGGAAGTTGGATCTATAAGTTTAAAAAACAATTGTGACGGCTTCCGGAAGTTACAGAGGCCTATTGTTTTTTCCTGAACATATAAAATAGACTGCAAATGATATATGGTAGAGTAAGCCCGAAATACTATCTTTCATTTTCAGAGACCTTTTTCAATAACACGTTTAACCGATTGGCCGCCATATTGGATTTAACAAAATAACCTTCAAAACGTTAATAACTTTGAATTTTTGTTCGACTTTTGACTTTCTATCTGGTAACCTTACATTTCAATGACCTTGACCTTTTTACATTATGATAACCCATATACATCTACTTGGACAATACCTGATTTTGACCGATAACGTTTTGACATTGGTAGGATTACTCCTGCATGCCCAGTTTGAAGTTTCTACTGACCGGATACCTAACATCCTGAAAATTGAATTTAAGGAAAACTGCTCGTTCTTTGAATGTTGCCTACAACCCCCCCCCCCCTAATAATAAAATAAAAATGACCACAACAGACAGGCCCTTTCGTTTGATTGAAGTATTGAAGGGGAACTTAACATACAATTTTACATATAAGTTGAATTAAAAAAAAGTTATTTAGATAAAGTGTTAAAGTTATAAAAAAGGTACTAAGCGCAGACGCATATATACTCTTGCGAGAGCCCTGCATGGAAATTTAGTATATATCCGATTGTATCCCGATGAGCCATTTGCATTTTATCTAAAATGACGCATCGGAGCATTTATTTAAAACAAACCTCACAAATACCAAGTTAGCAAATGGTTGGGAGGCAAAAGGCCCGAGTTCTTAACGAAACATATAATCCTTATTTAAAGGGTTATTAGATACACACGTTGTCAGATAATGACGTCCTATCTGAAGGGATAAAGCCATTGCAAACATATTAAAAACACATGTTTGTTTTCTTTAAAAAAAAGTCAAACCAAGTTTCAATCTTCTTATGGAACAGCGGGCTCTCAAATCTGCTCACGTTAAACACATTATTATAATCTTTTTGGTGTCGGTTAACATTTTCATGATCACAAGGTTTTATATTTAAAGATTCGTAGGAAAAGCCAGATTAATTGTTTGCTCGTGTACAATGATGTATATCATTGCTTTGATGTTTGGTGTGAGATAGTAAGCTGTATTTTGGGTGCTCTTAGTAAACCGACTGGAACACTCACTGTAATAGTTAAGTCTAGTAAATATTATTGACCTGACCCAACTAGACCAACGATATCTAAGGGTGCAAATACACTTTCGGTGAAAATAACACCAGTTGCATATTTCAATACTGTATATTATTTACCACACCTATATTTAGCGACTGGAGAAAGAAAGTGTGATGATAAGATTGTTAATTGAAAGGCGGGTGGTTGAGTAGTGACCGACGAACTTTTATAATTAAGTACCCCCATTGATCTTGAGGATATTTCGGTTAATCAATTATTAATATTTGAGATATTATGTGATATTGTGCAGTTGTTGTTCGGACCCATTGTAGATATTGGCATGGTTGATAGAACCATCAAAATCAACATCAATCCAGGAAAAAAAAACGCGCAGTCTACGCCCACCAGGGCCTGGTAGTTTCTGTTCACAGAGCCAGTAATCCAGGGACAGGTGACCACCACATGCTAGCCAATAATTACGCCACAGCAATGTTGAAATTACCATTTCATCTGAAACTGCCAAGCAATAGCGGTCCACTCTTTAGTTGTGGTAGGACACTGGATCGCTTAAGCAGCAAACCTGGCTTTGATGAGGAAATTGATGTTAAGAGCAACTCAGAAGTTTATCTGAAAATTGCCATCTCGTCTTACACTCTTCAGCAATGGCAGTCCACTCTTCAGTTTTAATTGGACACTGGATAACCCAAGCAGCAAACTCGGCTTTGCTGGCATCGCAGTCTTCATTAATATTGAGGGCGATGGTGATAAGAAAAAACATGGATTTGTAGGAAAGGCTTGGATAATTGTCACTGAAGACCAGGTGTCGTAGATTGGTGGACAGCTTTGGACCAGGAGGTAGACACTTCCTGTGCCATGTGTCCTTCTCTCTTCTGTTTACTACCCCCCACAGTTCCTTATCTGGTGAAGGTGCAGAAGGCTTTCTCGTTTTCTTATCATCTAGTAGAGTGATATAGTGGACAAACTGTAGCGTTCTCTTCTGATGTATGCCAGTCATTTTCTTGCCCACATAAACTCCCGTTTCCCCCTTCGCGAATGTTTACCTGTAAGAGGTGCTGGGACGGTAAGGGTTGCTCGTCATGTTCTATAAGGTGCACCAACAGAAGCGATGCCACTTCCTTCTTTTTCCTGGTAGACTCATCATCAAAGTTTGACATTCTGCAGCAACTAATTTATGATTAATTTTGATTGACGATTTTTGAGTTACACACGACTCTGCTCTGTAGAAATGCTTAGAACTGACTCCAGAAGATGTTACGAGACTGGTCCTGCATATGGCCAAGTATCTATGGCCCCAGCATGATGTGACGGTAATATAAATATTCTTCTTCATTGAGAGAGCTTCGTGTAGTCATGCTGCCTTCCTAGGGCAATCGGACAGATTCGTGTCTACTTCGTAGTGTCTTTGTGAGAACATGACACCGATGATCACACACGATGCCATCACTGATCCTTGTTGTCGGAACCTGGGAAACTACGATCAGAGCTGAATTTGGACACCTACTGTACTTCTTACCCTTAAAATACATTTTAAACTTGCATTTTTGAAGCCGTCACAGGATATGATTCGGTTCTCTAATATTGATATAGGACGATAAGAAAGTTTCGCCAAGATGTCAGTTGCGAAAGCAACGACATACTGGTTGCCGCCACTGTAGTTAAACACTTAGGGCCTTAAACATCATACCGTTATTCATTAGCCCAGTCGACACAAAACAGTAGGACGTTAAACCCTATTATATTTCATTTAGGGGTGGGATGGCCTAGTGGTCCAGCTGGCCGGCCACCTCTGGCTTTCGGCTGTGGTTTCGAGCCCTGGTGTGAGCGTATGTGGCATGGAGATAGGGGCGCCTTCTCATCCTCGTGGGTTTACTCTGGGCACACAGGCTTCCTCCCACTGCTAAAGACCCCTACGCGCAAGCGAATTATTGAAATAAAATAAAACCATATGTTAGTCCCGAAATGACCTAGGACCTAGTTGTGTTGAGTGGACGTTAAACCCCATTCCCTCTATATATATATATTTCATTTCAAACACAGTGACCATTCAGTTCCTGCGTTTACGCCAGATCTCAGGACAATCCCTGCGCACTTTCCACAGTTAGCTTATTACCTTCCCTTGGGAGAATAGTGATGATACGAATTTGGATTCTGACCTCTTACGAACAAAATAGCGAAACGATGCTATAAAATGAATACAGTAAAAAAAGTATTGTGGTATCCCCCTTAACCGTTTGATAGAGCCGCATGGTTCATCCGATTAACACTAACTGCAATGGTAAAGCGTGAGACACGCGGCACATTTTGTCTATAACTACTGATGCAACTACTGATGCATAAAAATAACCTTTTCTTATAATTCCAAACCTTTTAATAGAGATGAAACGGTGGTTAAATGCGTCAACGAATGCACCCCACGACTAAAATCCTGTTTCCGTTTAAATTACCCCAATGTTTCTACATACGTGTTATTATCCAATATAGACCGCCTGACATTTATGGCATCCAGTTTAATGTAGCGTCATAATATCTTTTGCTTCAACCATTACATTATGTCTTTACGTAGCGTAATTTGTCTTGACTACTGGATGAAGATTTTGTATTTATGATTCATATCGCGATTAATTTATCCTTTACCCTTTTGACATTGATGACGTGACACTATTTTATAAGTGTTAAGAACTCTGGATTTAAAGGCCACACAATTTGCGTATGAGAGATTACACTCCCCTAATATTCTAAAGAAACAATGTAAGACCAACGATTTAAAGGCACACAATTTGCGAATGAGGGATTTCACTCCCCTAATATTATAAAGAAACAATGTAAGACCAACGATTCATTTCGATCGCGACAGAGATCAGTTTGTATACGCCCTCTATATTGTCGTCGCCCCTGTCCGTCCGTCCACAATAATTGTTTGTGAACACTCTACATGTAACAATTTTTATCCGATTTCAATGCAACTTGAAATATAGGTTTATCACCCTAACATCTCGGCACCTTTCAATATTAGCTTGTATCGGATTGTAGCGTCATATTGATCTTACATACACCTGTCTGAAACCTGTCCATAAATAATGGAGTTTACCAATAGTTTTGTGTCATTGCCATGCTGAACGCATACCACCACGTGGTCGCCTTGTCGGTTGCATAGAAGTGGCCATTGCCTTATTGCTTGACTAATTTGTTTTCCTGCGACGGTTTCAACTATGCTATAGATTTAATCACAAACTTCTGCTGTTATAATTTGTTCCTGTGCTGTAAATTGTAATATGATCATGGTAGTGATAGGCCTAATTAGTAATACTGGCTAATAACCTAATGGCATAAAACAGTGTCACTCAATGTGTGTTCCAATCCTACTCTCCATGTTATGTTTAAAAATTTTGATTCTATCATAAAACCAATCTTATTATATGGCTCTGAAATCATACGAAATAACACCTCCTTTGATCATGTTGTTGTCCTGTGTGGTTTCGGGAATTGTTCTAGTTTTTTTCTGTATAAATTGACTTCGCATTTTTTATTACTGTATTAGCTTGATAACGTTGAGAGAATACTCTTCGAAACGTCGCTCAAATAAATAAGTAGCTGTTATTCCATAAGTGTGTGTTAGTTTTATTGCTCTATCCAGATTATTGTACATACGAGTTTCTGTAAATCTATTCTCGGCATCCGCCAATGTAGCTCAACAGCAGGGTCAAAGGGGGAATGTGGTCGTCACAATCTTGCAGTATGTCGTCATGTGTGCGTTATTGGATCATGCTAATATATAATAAAAAGACGTCTAGATACCATTGGTCGTGTTACTTGGGCGACTAAAGTAAAATTAAAGTAAAATTATTCTTAAGTTCACTTGGATTTGGTTACATCTGGTACTGTGAGCAAGTTGGTAGCTCGGAAATAATTTGTTAAATATATAAAAAAAACGCGTTTAATTGACATTAATATACAGGAATGGTCAACCCAAATCTCAAAAAGTAAAAGTCTGAAGTATTACTGTACATTTAAATTGAACATAAACCAGGAAAATTATATGTCAACGTTAATCGACATTCAAAGAAATATAACTATAGATGAACCATCTGCTGTTATATTTTTTCCTTGATCCGGTGTAGACTCAAATAATTATGTGTTCCAGTTATATTAATCAACTACTGTCAAAATATTTTCCTGTATTGCTGTATCTTCACTCATGTAGACTCCAATGCTTATCATTTGTTAGTGTAACTGTAAAGATTTGAGCATTGTTAGTGTTACTGTAATTAAGAAATGTTCCAATTTTAATTCAACTAATTGTAATAATTATTTGATTTATATTATAACTATGACAGACCTATTTTAGTTAAGTTAAGCGTCAAAAAGACTTTGTTAAAATGAGTAGGTTAATATTTCAAGTTTTGGAGATCATGTACAATAAATACCATCGATGGAGACTGGAATAACCAGACGCTAGAGATTGTCAATCTATTCAGACTGCCGTATTTTGCCGAAAATAACTGATTAGAAATTACAGTAAAAACAGAAACGATTGGATATAATTCAGTTTATACACATTCATATTACATTATTATATGCGGTGCGACTTGTGTCAATTTCTAGGTCCAATATATTAGCGATTTATTGATTCACGTTAATTAAATTCAAATAGGAAACGTCTAAGATTATGCTTTATGCCTATTAGTATATCTGTACAATCTACTGTCGAGACATGGTCAATATTTCCGTATGTTTTTATAGATATCGGATGTCTCGAAAAACAACTGATTTATTAGCAGACAGTGATTAGGGCTACTTTAAAACACTGGTATTTGATATTAAAGTATCCTAAGATTAACCACGTTGTAAATCCGTTTAATTATTAAGCATGAGGCAGGGTGTGTTTACTCTTTTAGAAAAACCCAATAACTAAAAACCATTTAATTTGTTATATGACAATCCGTAGAATTAAGGCTAAACTGTGATCTTTCGTACGACCGTAGATAATAAGTGTTCTCAGACACATCGTGTGTTTTCATTTAACATGAAAACCATTGATTTTTAAATCGTAATTACTACTCGTTTAACGAATTAAATACTTTACACTCATGTCGTTTTAATAATGATAACAGATTTGATGGATATTAACAGACGTTAACATAATGGATTTATGGTTACTATTATGATTAATTTCCTAACATAATTATGTTGTTTCCGAGGTTCTCACACTGTGAGGTCCCATAACAGTTTCATAGTTATATTTTTTCGCTAGCCATGTATGTAGTAGATATAAGTATTAGTACCAACTCGATCGGTACACATAAAGTTTAAATTCCGTTATGGATATTCCGTTAAGAAGTATGTCATGGTAATGGAAGGACGTGGAGTCTGTACTGGTTTATATACCTAGGAAGTACACTACTAAAGGGGTACGAATAGACAAGAGATCTTAGAAATGATAGTGGCGGTAACGGAGGAAAGGAGAGCGAAATGACCACATGGACGCATAATTTCAAACAATAAAAAGCAAAAAATAAGTCGAAAAAAGATATAAATAACACAAAACAACACACAACCCCCTTGTTTATTTAAATTTGTACCATACCTGTCTATAAACAGTAAATTTGTAAATAACAAATTCCATATAGAAATAAACTGACACGATAATTTAAACAATTGAAAGATGTTTATTTCGATAATGTCATTTTAGATACAAATTACACGATAACGCAATCCCCCCAGGAATAATATCTAAGAAATTGAAGCGCAAATCTATTGGAAAATAGAAACCAATGTCTATTACGTAACGAGAAAACTTACAAAAAATCCCCGGAGGCCCCAATTAAACCTGTTTTAACAGATATTCTCGTTTTCGTTCATGCTTATGCCTCTTTGTATTTCCAGTTAAAGGGCAACATTATTCTCACCAATAAAGAAGTTGGAATAAATGTTGAATACATTCGTTTATCTTGATTTTTCGGTGTGGTGTTTCCCTCGTCAGTGATACAGAACGGAGTGCCTGACAAGGACAGCTGTCTAGTCGTTCGGATGGGACGAAAACCGAGGTCCCGTGTACACATCGGCTTGCACGTAAAATATCCCTTGACATTTGGAATTCGAAATAAGAGTAGACCGTCTTCCATTAGCCCATGTTAAGTGCACAACAGTAGGACCCCATTTCATTTCATTTTCAATGCTTTCGAACTTTAAAATAACTATATATTCTTTAATTAATAAAAAACCAAGCTTTTGAAGTGATGTTTATTACACCCTGTTAAAACTTAATAGTTTGTGATATTCTCAAATTTTGGTCTACAGTTATATTTCAGTGATGACAAGCCGGATTGGTCATGCACTATAATGTATACATAGACGACGTAACTGTATCACAGGCGTACATCGCTAGTGATGAGGGAGGGGTATGTTTCGTCTCCCACAAACCCGAACCAAAGTATGTAATGACTTGGCGATAATTAGGTCTAATTACGCACCGTTATCCACTTGAAACCTTTCCACGGGTGTTTTGGCCGTTATCTACACGAATCCTTTCCTCCGGCATTATGACCGATCATATTCCAAAGACACCGGAATAGATCGAGGATTGCCGATTACATAATTAACACAGTCCATCTGAGATGGTTTATCGTTTGACTCCCGAGATTCCATAAGAAAATTTATCTAATTTCCTTTAAATAATTATACAGACAAACATCGTCATTTGCGATTACATACATTTACAGTGTTATATAATGTGCATTAATTTTTGAATATAAATCACAAAATTCTTCGTTATATTAAATAGCCAACGGGATAAAGGGAAATTCAGTTTTCATTTCTGAATAAAATAATTTCAAAATACACAATTATTATTTCCTTCGAATAATGAAGATGCATTCAAGCTAACAAATCAATTTATAGAAAATTGCGACCACTGGCTAAGGTTTGTCAAAAGTCTAGATAGTTGACAGAAGACTCCATCAATCCCTAGTTAATTTTCTAATGGATACCCTATGCAATTATATTGCAATGGTGTTATTTCCGTTAATCAATAATGGTCGTCATTCGGACACCATCCATTGTCTAATACACATCTCAACAGTCAGGACATTACAAGCACGTCTTGTCCCCACTGAATAAACCATCAAATGAAGCCAGACTTATTATCCTAGCAAAACAATTTGTAATATACAATTACTGATCTCTAATGAAATAGAAAGATGGTCATTTGCTCCGGTCTGTAATAACATTATAATATAAATCTTAATGGAATTGTATTTTTCTACTGAAATCCTGAATGTTGTGTATATGATGGTGACATTGTCAAAGAAAGCATAAGAATTGATTTCTTCAAGCTCAAAACTACCAGTTCCATAGGGAAATCATATTATTAGCAGGCACACTGGACATTCGTTTTGGGTCTTGACTACAAATTTCATTAAATAAACAACAGTAAATAAATGTGATATAAACCGAAAGAGTGCTAGAATTTGTACACAATACCATTTGAGCAAATGCATAAGCCTGATGTGTTTTAGCAAATTTAATTAAAATTTTAAAATACTAATTCAGTGACCTAATGCAGTCACAACAACGTTGCTATTACGGGATAATCAATACATTTCGAGCAAACATATTTCTATTTAAGAAAAGATAAGGACGTAGGTTAGGTATTATTCTTGATATATTTAATTGACACGTATACTATTACTATCTCCGTGATAATGTCTACTACATCGTTAACACAGTTCATCGCGTGCATTTTGCATACCGATATTTCATTGGCCAATCCCGCTATTTTACCGGCATTTCGCCTAATAGTTTGGATGCAGCAATGACGGGTGTGGCGCCAGGCAGGGTAAGCTTACTCTTTCGGACACCCGTTACCACTGTTTGTCATGTATTTTGTACACGAGGAGCAGTCCATTTGCTTATTACACTTTTTTTGCTTGATTACACTATTTTGCTTATAACGTTTTTTAGGACTTTGAATTCTGTCTTATCGTTTGGATTGTTCGTACTTGGTTTTAATTTTATTCCTGAAAGTGGCGTCATTCTAAGAACAGGGGGAGATAACTCATAAATGTCCCCCTTGTCATTCCTAATTATTTGGCTTTGACACTTTAATAACTACACTAAAGTAGCTAAGTATCTAACTCAATATCATCCATAATCAAATCATCATTGATGTTGTGATCTTACCGGAAAAAGATGGGCTTGTGATATCTAATATTTAAGACTAAATAAACATGTTACCATTGGTACACGAATCGTGTACCATAATGCGCCTCAGCCCCAGTTGTAACAAGAGACTCGAGGGACGAGGCTATATACATTGCACCAAATCAAACAGCGTATGTAGATGGGATTAACCAGACGCTAGAAATTTGCATTCGAATCAGATTGATGGCTTATTTCGCCGAACATAACTGATTTGAAATTGGAGTAAAAACGGAAACCATTAAATGTAAATCAGTTTATATACATTCATATTACAGTATTATATGCGTTGCGACCCATTTTTGCCAATCCCTAGGTCCCAAATGTTATACCCCCATTTCACTGGGCCACGGAAGACTTGTGGAAGGAAATCCGTAAGTATACCGCAAAGTCCGTAATTCTTTCTTCTCACCCCGTATGGCTCCACCAGGAAGCGCAGTGAATCCGTAGTCATTCCTCGTCGTTCACAGACTTATGCGAGCCCAAATTGTTCCGCGAACTTTCCTTAAAATATCGTTAGCCGACAAATTTTCGATGCTCTTCTGCTATTCAACCGGGATCGATCCGAGAGTCTTCCGCTGTTATGCCGTATACAAACGTAGTTGCCGCAAGCTGTCCGCGTGTATACCGCGGGCATTCCGTTTATAGAAATTTCTACCTCGACGGCAGAGCTGCGGGAAATAAATCACGGAGAGATTGAGGAACACATGGGAATGAGCAAGAAGACATAAGGATAATTTGCGGGTAACACTCGGCAGTAGCGGAATAACTGCGGTAGCTGGCGATACTAATCAGTTTGGCACGGTAGAACTGCTGAATAATCGCTGAGTACTGGCCTTCTACGCGGTATAACTGCGCAACAAGTGAGGATGATCTACGGCAACAGCGTTTGTTCTCGGATCAATCACGGCGAAACTGCGGAACAATTGGTAAAGAGCACATGATTTCGCCTATTAAAGTGAAGTTTTGAAGAGGGAAGCACATTATATCATGGACAACTTGCGGCAACTGTGTTTGTAAACGGAATAACAGCGGAAAACTTGCGAATGTTACGGTTCGCTCCCGGTTTAAATGCGGAAGAGCACGAACAAATTTGTCGGCAAATTTTCATTTAAACATGTTCAAAAGAACATTTGCGGAATATTGTGGGGGCGCGGAAAGCTGCGGATGACGTAGAATGAATACAGATTCACTGCGCCTCCTAGCGGAACAATACGGTGAAACATGAAAGACATACGGTATCTTGTGGTATAATTGCGGAAATCGGGGCCCTCCTTTGATCTTTACCGATTTTCCGCAAGTACGTGGCGATTGGTCCGAGACCAAATGCGGTTGCCGAAAATGGTTCGCGCTTGTACCGCAGTCTTT
Organism: Patella pellucida; assembly: GCA_917208275.1. NCBI lineage: Eukaryota > Metazoa > Mollusca > Gastropoda > Patellidae > Patella > Patella pellucida. The sequence goes on along the minus strand of OU795040.1, from coordinate 58,952,072 downwards.
CTGAAGTTCTACCTTGCCAAACGGATTAGTACCACCAGCTACCGGAAATATCCCGCGTATGTTCCGCCATTGCCGAGTGTAGCCCGCAAGTTGTCCAAATATCTTTCGTAACGATCCGGGCGCACACCAAAATGTTAAGCAGTTTCTCCGCCGCTTCGCTATCATTTATACCGTAGTTTACCCGTATGTGTTCCGAAGATACCGTTACTGTTCCGACGGTATTCCGAGAGCGTGTGAAATAGATATTTTCCGTGGAATTTTTTTCCACTTTTCCGCGTAAAAATGCCGAAGCTCTTCCGTAGAAGCCATTCCGCGGACGTCCGTGAGTACCGCAGCTTTCCGCAGCCCAGAGAAATGGGGGTATTAGCGATTTAGCTCCTTTAATTAATATTTGAAAGCTCTGATTTATAGATTTGCGAAGACAAAATACAGGTACGTAAATAGACAGATAGGAGAGACCGGGGAATTTCGACAATAAATTGTCTTGACATGATGAAGAGACCAAAAGGGAATTAATCGGGTTGTTTACTATTAGAATATTAAGACGTGGGAGGTTGTTCACAGACAGACAGGTGTTCGACGTCAGAGTATGTGCTGATGTACAGCCTTGGATGCAGTTTGTTTGACATATAGGTCTAATAATGTATATACGTACACAGACAATGCTAACAATATACAAGTACACCCTGCGTCCTGCGTAACATTTGTCACTTCAAGGGTGCATGACTTTATACCTCAGCCTGAATTTAGACGAACATGGGTATAAAAGCAAACATTATAGATACACGATGGGAGATTTTTTATAGTGAGTTGGCCATTCTTGCTATAACAGTTCAAAAATAGATGATGAAAGAAGAATATATTGAAAATTACTTTATTCTGAACAAAGTTAACACCATTTTAATTTTTGACTAGAAATAGGAGAGAAATGGGGTTTAACGTTCACTCGACACAAACTAGGTCATTTCGGGACTAACATAATATTATGTTTTTTAGTTTTATTTCTATATGGGTCTTTAGAAGTGGTAGGAAACGGAAGGACCTGGAAAAAAACCACGAGGTTGGAAATGCGACCCTACTGCTTGTCACGTACAACCAGGTCATTTCGAGACTATCATATTATGGTTTTTAATTTCATTTCTATAATTCGCTTTCGCGTAAGGGTCTTTAGAAGTGGGGTGAAACTGGAGGACACAGGGAAAACCCACGAGGCTAGACATGCGACCCTACTCCTTGTCACGTACAACCGGGGATTCGAAACCACTCAAATTGACTCAATGGCAGGCTTTATGATAGCACGCACGTGCTAGCCATTAGGCCATTCAACCCCCTGACTAGACATAGGAGTCACTTCAATATTCACCGTCTCCAAGAATGGCCGATGTTTGATTGGCAGGCGTTAACTCCGCCTTAAAAATCTCGATTATCAAGTGACGTTTTCAATGGCTGTTGTACCGTAAGCCTATTCGCCTCGGTCATCAATGCCTTTTATGGAAGTATGACGTAACGTAACGGTTTATCCCAGCTTACGACGCCAGTTATAGATTTAATCAATCAATGAAATCATGTTTAAATCCAAGCCATCCGTTGGTGTACAGATATGATTTTGGGCTTGTTGTGTTAATAAAGATCTAATATATCATTTCTATGACATCTGAGGCCCAAAGGAAGACCGAGAATAGACAGATTTAGCTCTTGTATAATGCAGATTAAATGTAATATGATTGTATATAAAACTATTGTAATTCGTTACCAACAAGTGTGTTCGGTGTAATGTGTATGTAAACCGCGGTAATACAAGCCATGTCATTTTTATCATCCCCTGCGCGTCGAAGAAAAAAGGCTCTATTAAAGTTTTATGGGGCCACAATAACTCTCCTAATTGAGCTAATATGTCCAAACTCGGCAAAGTTCTTTATCAAACGAATGTATTGATAGAGTTCGAAGATGAGCATTATCGGCTTTGAAGCAGAGATAAGCAATTTGATTGGTTGACACGTTGGGACACAATACCATTGGTTCTAATAGTAAATGCAGGAAGACTGTACTACACGCAAAACAAAAAACACCCCCCCCCCCCCCAAAAAAAAAATCTACAAAATAAACCTGCGGACAAGACAGAAAATAGACATTGCAAACACGAAACAATTATCAAATCAAGTGAATGGATCCGGGGGCCAGCCGTAAACGTCCACTGCGCTGTACAGTCTCGGGCCTGTTGTGGTACAGGCTTCACTAAAATGATTTACAAAAAAGACGTAACAAAAAAATGTTACCGATCTTGTCAGTGGTCGTCTCCTCAATGGCGATAGTCAGCCAGTTGACGTCAGGTGTTAAAACGTCAAATAATTTTAACAATAAGGGCGATAATCCGGACAGAAACTCGAAAAACGCTAAAATAATAAATGTAGTGAGCAAACAGGAGCAGAGCCCGACAACGAGGACATTCTGCAGTACGAAGAACTAAAACTCTACTCTAATTAAGTGAGGGTGATGAAACTTGTTGTATAGTTTCATTATATAAACACATAGACTAAGTGAGGTTATTAGCATTTTCTGCTTGATAACTTTGAATCTAATTGAGTGATAGTGGGGAAACTTCGGGTATAGTTTCATTACATCAATTACTTGACCAAGTTCAATCTGATTGGTCGAGACTGATTAACACAATAATTAAAGAAGAACATTCAAACTTGGTGTGGGTGTTTATTGGCGTTGACAGTGTTCAGTCTTCAATCGTGCGCATTTTCAACTAAGGCTTAGATAAGTAATTTGAATGAGACTCCGGAACACGATAACCATGGGGTATAGATTCATTGTACCAACTCCTTGTTTTGACTAAGTTCGATGATGATAATTTTCTACTTGGGCTAAAGAGCGATAAGCAATTTGATTGTTCAAGACTTTCAAACATATCAACTCTACTTATCAACTCTAATTGCGGTAGATATTCATGAAGTGACCGTCTGGACTGGGTTTAAGGATTTACTTTATCAGCTAAAGCTAATCAGAGTTAAAAGCGTATGGCTCAATTTTTGGAATCATAAATGGGTCTAAAAGTATTATTAGTGTATATAAAGTGATCTATATTCAATTGTAATTACTTATAATTTTTATTTTATAATTTGCAAATCCGCCAATCCGTATGGCTCAATTTTTGGAATCATAAATGGGTCGAAAAGTATTATTAGTGTATATAAAGTGATCTATATTCAATTGTAATTTCTTATATTTTTTATTTTATAATTTGCAAATCCGCCATTACTGTTCCATTGTAATTAAGGATATGTTTTTCTTTATTTATTGATTGTGCACCTGACTCGTGTACCATATTTTAAAAATGTTCATTGTGTCTTAAATCAGGATACCACATTTTCACGGCAACATCACAACATCAATATGGATTGAAATGCACTAATATTGAATTTTTTGTTTTTAATTTCGTAAAGAATAGAAAATATTTAGTAAGAGACTTAAGCCCCTTTTACATGACGAAATTTGCACACATGCAAATCTTTTGCATATATGCAAAATTACCCATGTATGCAAATTTCGTCATGTAAACGCATTTGCATACATGTGTAAAAATACTGCAGGTGCAAATTTGCACCTAGTCTTGACCAGATGCAAAAGTATGTTTGCATATATACAAAAGTATTTAGGGTTAGTATATGTGCAGATTGTGTCATATAAACGCTCAGCAATATTTGCATATGTGTGTATATCTCATTATCAGATATATACACATATGCAAATATTGCTGAGCGTTAATATGACACAATCTGCACACATACTTACCCTAAATACTTTTGCATATATGCAAATATACTGGAATTGGCATCTAAACACTGTATTCAAGATATTACTGTGAATGCTTATATAACATGTGAACGTTTAGCAAATATACTTTTGCATACGTGAGTAATTAATACATATATGCAAAAATGCACATATGTGTAATATTTGGTAATGTAAACGGGGCTTTAGTTCCTTTAAGCAATTTCATTGGCATATTCTTCAGGACAAGACATATTTTGTTTTAACCGACGGACAGTGACGGGAGTGTCGCTACCAGGTACGTCGATATCTTGAATGAGTCCCATCGTGCATATTTTTACCAAACAGATAAATGTGCAATTTACCCGTTTATGTCACCTAGTAATGATGGGATTGTGAAGTGTGACACATCTGCCTCGTTGTTGGCATGTTTATTATTAAATGAAGTTAAATCGATAACCTTAAAGAAGATTGTTGTGTCTCGTGTGGTTTCTTTTTTAAAAAAAGAAATATCCTAATGTAAAATATGACGTGTAATGCAAATCTAAGCACTCAGTAAAATGATACCACATGTGTTTCTATAAAATGAAGATTTATTATAGCAGATATTATATACTATAGACTTTAGATACCGACGTGTTTTGAAGGAAGAATGGCCAAAATCAGATATATGAAATAGTTTTTAACGTACTACATTTATGCTGGAATGATAATTTGTACTTTACCCAGAGAGTAAGACGTTAAAATGCATATTCTCGTTCATTCCGATGTGATTCAATAAGTTGAAATTTATGTTTTTTTAGTAATATTTCCGGTATGTAATTAGCTTATTACAATTAATCATGTATTCATTAAATTCAAAGACGGTTCCTTCTTATTTGGATTATTGAGATAACCGATCGACTGAATAATATATCATGGAAAGTCTTTTGATTGAAACCCATTGCCCTCCCTTTTAATTAAAAGATATTTCACTCGATTTTTAACAACCAACCATTCGAAAAAGAAATGAAATCGGTATAACCCAAGCGATTGCTTTTAAGTTTGTGGTCTTGATTTTAGTATTCAACAAGAAGCCCTGTCTTGACACAAGACTCGTTTGATTAGCCACGATCGGCCGTCATCTCAATCCCATCAATGTCATGTCAATTGATCTTATATAACTATTCAACTCACGATAAGCCACTAACCAGGAAATGGGTTTCCGATAGTGATCAGGTCAAATATTGCGTAGGAAATTCACAAACTGTTTTCGTTAAACAAAGAACTTGATTGATATCATTTTCCTACAGCGTGAGGTTATTTATTTCGTGCAGAGTCATGATTTTTTTTAATACTTCGAAGGATTATAAGAACAATGCGGTTGTCTATTCTGTTCTTTTCTTATTCTAGGAATCCATTCAAAGAGATAGTGCAGATAAACTGTAGGAATTAAATGGTGGTTATCAGTTGTATAAATTGTTTACATTGGTTCTAAGTGCTCATGACCACCCATATCATGCCCTAATGCTCATTTAACATCATGAGCCAATTACAGAGTTCAATGCGCATTTCTCCACATTTCAAATTTATATACTGCGTCCAATAATATCCTCTTCTACGGAACGTGATATCGCAGACACAACAGCATGTTGGATGTTTCAATACTTAATGACGTGTACATGACCATAGTTTGTGTGTTTGGATATTTTTATAATGCAGTTATATGGACAGTCCAACATGCAAAGTTGGTTCAACTGTTAATATTCGTATAGGTATCACGTTCTAATAATTAACATGCCTTCCAGTGGTTAGTTGGTTTTAGAGTAAGACCCGGGCGTTCGCGTTACTACTCGCTCTTTATTGAATTTCAACTGCCGATATGTATTCCACATGGGACCCACAACGTTTTCGACACTTCGTCTCGATTAAATTTGTTCCTTGTCAGGTCCTATTTGCTGCACCACTGACAAGGGAAAAACAGGAAACATGTCTTAATTATACCCTCAAGCCACCCGTAGAGACAATCGTTATTCTAATTAAAGCGACAATATATTGTTTAAATAAAGCCCTCAAATACGAGGCGAATCAGAACTTACACAATTATATGAGAAAACAATCACTGATTTATTATACACAAGCACGACGTTTCGATAAGTATCCTCTCTAATCGTTACCAAGCACAATGGCATTAGTAAACTAGATGGTATATATATTGGACGTAGTGTATATATATATATATATATATAATTAAACGATTTAAAATAACGAACTCTCAGATATATATACCAAAAAATACTAAATTTGGATGGAATAATCTAAATATTTATTCCATCCAAATTAAGTGTTTTTTGGTATATATATATATATATATATATATTAAAGTAGATAAAGTACAAGTACTTCTTTGTTTACGGTAGATAAATGCATATAAAAATAAAAAAATACGTCCAGGTAAAAAATTCTCCACTTTACTTCATTCCGACATACATTAAGTCATATAAGTTAGCTATCTGCCCTCTATAGGCGTCTTCAGATATTAATAATGCATATAAAATATTTAAATACGATACATATATATATACATTCTTAGAACAATAGATTACCATGACAATGGATTATAAATAGTATTAAGTAACATACAACAAAGGTTTAAAAGTATATAGTACATAACGTGACATTAATCTACATAGTCTTCCTGGTATAGTCAATATAAGAATAATTAGATATCAATCAATGTTCATAGACCAATTAAGTAATCTGGCTATAATAATTTACATATTCTTCCAGGCGTAATTAGACAATAGAACCATACAGAAGTGAAGAGATTAATTAGATGTCAATAGATCAATTATGTAATTTGGTTGTAAATTAGTTTATAACCACTTTATTCTCTAATAAACCGATTATAGAGAAATAAAGTAATATAGGGTTAAAAATATCTTTAAATGGTGTTAGAAGTAAAAAGTGTAAAATCATAGTTTAAGATTTTATTTAAAATTTAGAATATTAATACGGTAGGAAGGGGACAAATAAAATTATGCATTTAACTCCGGTTTGAACCGGTCAATAAAGTGTGATTCCATATTCCTTCTCTTAATAGTATTGTCAATATTGACTTTATAAAAAGGAAAAATACTGAATTTAATATCTAAATTCTTAGCACACGTATTTAAATGTTTAGAGACTTTCAAGACAGGATTAGTTTGTAAACTCTGTTGCCTATGAACTGGATTATAGTTTTAAAATCATGTTTACCGACGAAGAATTTGGATACACTACAATTATATAAAAATAAAGAATATAGTTAGACATGAAACCATTTAGCATATAGATAGCAGTGTTATGAATAACAAGTGTTTAGGCTTGTGAACTAAGAAAGCACCACTGGATGACTAGGATCTGGATATACACGAAACCATTGTGTGTCCTACTATAAAAAGCATGATTAACTAACAAAACATAATGATGTAGTCGCCGGGGTTTGAAGGTTGAAAATGAGAATAAATTAGGTTCAGAAAGAGAATTTATACAACACTATTAAAAGTCTATTTATTGATTATAATTAATTTCCGATAACTGCATCATAGGCCCTAGGAATAAATAGTCCCAAATCTCTATTTATTTCTGGTGAAACTCTTTTAATAGGTATGGCTTCTTTTAATTTCCGAATTTTCTTGTTGTGTTGGTTTGTGGCCAGAATTTCAACTTTGCCCCAATCTATTTTGTGTCTTGGCTGGTCTTTCAGATGGTCTGCTATGGCCGATGTGTTGGTAGGGGCTTTTGACTTGTGCTCTAAAATTCTTTTTTCAATTGCTTTTTGGTTTCTCCGATGTAGGTCTTTTCACTGAGCAATTGATTATGTAAATGGCTCCTTTAGGCTGTATCGGAATGGTTGGTTGTAGTTTTTCAATTTGCTTTCAGGATCTGTTTTAAGGATGTGGGGATAGTGAAAAAAAGGTGTCTATGTTCGACTTCATTAACACACGACAGACTTGGTAGCTGAGATCCCCTTAAAACGGCAGGTTGACACTGATGGGGGGAGGTAGTCTGGCTTCCGTTGGTTACTTCTGTTGTTATTTAAGGTGGCCTGAATCTGTTTACTACAGTAGGCGGGGGTGGGGGGAATTATTTAGGTTGCAGTACACGACATGTCGTAAGTGATCTAATTCCTTGTTGAGGTATTCTGATTCACACATGTTCACGGCTCTGCGTACTAAGTTGGATATGAGGACTGTTTTAACACTGGGGGTGACTTGAGTTATAATGAATATACTGGTCTGTATGCGTCGGTTTACGATCAATTTTGGTTTTTATGAGACTTGTTTTTCTGTGGACGCGACCGTCTACAAATGGTAGAACTTCTTCTTTCTTGGTTTCTATGGTAAATTTGATACTGGGATGTTTGTTGTTTAGGTGATCTAACAGTGCCATAGGTTGATCGTGTTCTTCCAAGACAACAAAAGTGTCGTCTACTTTGCAAAGCCAAAACAAAGGAGTTATGGGGTGTGTGCTTAGGACTCGTTCGTCAAATTCAGTAAGCAAAATTTTAGACATTATCGGTGACAGGGGGCTTCCTATTGGTAATCCATGAATTTGCTGGTACAAGTCTCGCCCCATGTATAGTAGGTTGAGTCCAAACACATGTTGATAGGTTCGATGATGCTGTTGGTGGGTAATTTGGTGTCCCGTGAAACTTGTAACTGATCTATTTGAGAGCGGAGATCTTCAGTAGTTTCTTGGCGGGGAACATTAGTAAATAGGTATTTTACATCATAGGATACAATTCTTCCAGGCTGGGTGATATTTCGGATTTTATGACAGAATTCAGTAAAGTCTTTGATAAATGATTGTGATGATGTTCCTGGTGAGTCGAATAATTATCATATTAATCATATAATTCATTAGTTTATGATCCGAAATTAAAAGTAAAACGTTTGATTTTGAAAATGTCAACACGGAAAAATTGTAATTATCGTTTTAGCCACAGACATGGATAATCGACAACATCCAGTATGTATACCTATAAGCTAGCGAACTTCATATGACCCAATTTGCACTCTTACAATTTGGGCAGAGGTTAACGTTTTGGTTCTTGTTTTTTTGATGTTGAAAAAAATAGAAAAGAAATACTACCTCCTGGAAGAGAAATGGGTGACTAGAGCGTATTTTCAGTCAAACCGCCGCTGTAAAAAAATACTTTAATTATGGGTATCAATATGTGACTGATTGGTATCGTGTCGTGGTGCCGCCCTTCATAAGGCGACATCATGACATTTTAACCCGACACTGTAGAGTAATGTTGTATTGTTCTGTTAAAATGTCGGGTTATCGGCCATCTTCCTCTCAATATACAGTTTGATTATGTACACTGGTGTTGGACAAGCAAGTTCCCCGGGATTCTGCATCGTGGTTTCGGCGGACTAGTGCACCCACGGACTAGTGAGCATTCACCAATTTACACATATGACGCAATTGTGGTGTAATAGTCATTATCATTTTGTCACGAGAGTACCAATTAAACTTCGGAATTCTTATTTTAAAAACACTGAGTTTGAATAATGAATGAATGAAATGGGGTTTATCGTCCTACTATTATGCACCTAACCTGGGCTAATGGAAGACGGGCATACGCCATACAGTGTGCTGTGAGGAAAATTTTGCCTGGGCAGCGGTGCTACGACCTACTCTTTAATCGAATTCCAACTGCCAATGTGTACACGGGACTTCGGTTTTTCGTCCCATCCGAACGACTAGGCACCTGTCCTTATCAGGAATCACTGAGGATGGGAAATCACGCCGGAAAATCGAGTTGAACTTTCTCGGCCAATGCAGGGATCGAACACCCGACATCCAGGCTAGCAAACCGGCGCCTTATCTACTTAGCCACCGTGATCCCCGAGTTTGAATAAACGATTGCAACGGATTTATTTGTTTTATTATATTTAGGCAGTAATAACATAATTTGGTATATTGCTTAAAAAGGAGTCTGCAAAGAAACTTAAAATCATAGTATTTTGTTATCTTACGAAATTCCAAATGTTCTAATTACTACAATGATATTTAAATGAGTAAATGTAACCAATAAATCGGTTATAAATATCATCATTTGATATAATGTCCTTGCAGCACCCGGCATACCATTACCAGTGTCTGTATGGAGAAACTTCTTAAATAAACCACCGACAAAGAGCGAGACCTGACAAATTAGGGACTTGTTTATTCGCACAGGACAGACTCGGCTGTAGGAAAAGGTTCGTCCCAGGTGTGTAACGAGTTTCGACCGATTTTGAGGGGCATTGCGCCTGTCATCTGACTGGCGGCGCAAGGGCGAACGTAGCTCCGGCAGAGGGACGACCCGGTTTTGTCGCGGCTTAACAGTACAAGTGCGGTGGCTAGGTCTTCGACGGATTGGGTGCTAGGAATTCAGGAACAGGTTTGGGGGTCAGTCACTGTTCCCGACTTGTTTGGAAACAAGGACCAAACATTTTTCTTCTCAAATAAAACAATTACTACATATACCATCACCATGTCTGCGACACCCATGATGAGTTAGAAAAGGGATATTATCTTTCGACTCTTGACGTGGTATGTTTGTATAAACATGTTTTGATATACAAAATTCAAACAAACAAGCCCCTTAGAATAAGACTTATATTTCACAGACCGGAATTATTACTCAAATACAGGATGGGGGCTAAAAATAGTCAAATTAGTTCTGAAATACAATCTGTAGTAGCTACAAGTTTGCAATAATTATTGTATTTAGTTTTCCAGTGAAACAAGTACGGAGATTCCTATGATTGTGTTATATAGAGTTGGCAACATATTAAGCAATAGCTATAGAAACAATTATGGTTTCATTTTATTGGGAAATACGAAACTTTCGCTTCAACACATATCCCAGATAATTGCATTAAAGAGTCAGTAAAACTAATGTTACCAGATAATCTACCATCACATGATTGTATTTGGTATTGCATCGGGTTTCTTAATTTGTCATAATTAACCCCAATTTTTACTGTGGGCTAGATGAGTAGAGAGGTATGTGCTGTCAAACAGCAAAGTTACCACAGCATCACAACAAAGTCAGTAACGGGTAAATCCTTCTCTGTTTGCCAAACAAGCATTGATCCGACGTGGCATACTCCTAATGAGACGTCTACGGCCATTTTGGTCCAGATTGTCCCATTCCTGTTGCAACGCAGCAGCAAGTTCTTAGACATTGGCAGGACGTTGTTGACGTTGACATAACCTCTGTCCAGGCATGTCCCAGACATGCTCGATGGGGGAGAGGTCGGGACTCAGTGCTGGTCAAGGTAATGTTGTGATGCTCTGTTGTTGGAGGTAACCTGTAACGAACCTTGGCCTGTGACATCTTGCGTTGTCATCCTGGTAGATGAAACGGCGGCCATTACGTCGTGCGAACGGTACAATATGACCTGCCAAGATGTTGTCCCGGTAGTACTGGTCTGTAACACGCCCTGCAACAACATGTAAAGCCGTTCTTCCAGCAACAGTGATGCCTCCCTACACCATAACAGAACCACCCCCAAATCGATCATGTCTGATGACGTTAACGTCTTAGAAGCGTTCGTTTCGACGACGCCACACCCTCCTAAGTCTGTCCAAAAAATCAACAGTAAACCTTGACTCATCTGAAAAACATCACATTCTCCAGCGTCGATTATCCCAGTGTTGACGATGCCTACACCAACGACGTCTTGCCTGAATGAGATGATCTCTCAAACAAGGGATCACGCGAGGACGTCGGGCGCGAAGGTGGCCCCTATGCAGTCGATTCCGAATCGTCTAGCCACTCACTCTCACACCAGTGTCTGCTTGAAGACGAGCGCTGATCTGATTTGCTGTGATGACACGATTTCTTAAGGCCAAGGTACGGATAAATCGATCCTGGGCTTGAGTTGTCGCCCTTGGTCGACCTGAACGTGGTCTGTCCTGCACAGATTGTGTATCACGGTATCTGGACCATAGCCTGCTTATGGCAGACTGAGAAACATTCATCGTCCGCGCCACAACCGCCTGTGTTGTGCCGATCTGTAGCATGCCAAGGGCACGTAACTTTTCATTTTGGGTAAGCCGACGCATATCAACATTTGTTTTCTGGTCACTAAAACAATTAAACTGGTGTTTCCACCCTGGAATTCAATGCCACAATGACTGTAACATTCAAAGTCAGAGTCGTGCAAATCTTGGGTTGGACCCCCATGATGATCCCCAAGCATCACCTGCATTCCATGCGGTAGCTATTGGTGCGTTTGGGCGTCACATGTAACTGGAAATGTTTCTTCTGTTAGGTTCTTTAGTGACTCTTTCGTAGTCATTTGCATATTGTTTTATCATGCAAATTAGTGCATATTAATTATAAGTCAAGTGCAGTGTTGCCAGTGGATAATATCCACAGTGAAGGGAGCTTAATGGATTGTCTAACTCACAATAGGTATCACTGATCATAGCCCAATTCTACATAATATTATATATCAATTAGCCCGAAAAAACTTCAGCAACCATTAGGGTCTAGATTGAGTACTTATTGTAAAACGATGTAAAACTACCATCAAATTTGAGATTTAGGGAAACAATGTAAAGATTAATTCCGTTTTTGTTAATAGAACTACCATTGTTGTTGTCCAGGGACAAACTGTCCTAGGGGATGAATTGTCCTTGGGTACGAAAAGTCCGGGGACAAATTGTACACGGAGAAGAATTGTCCGGGGGCGAATTGTTCTAGAGCAGGTAATTACACTGTGTAATCTTCTAAAATATATTGCACCTTTTGCCTATGCGAACACAATTCCGTATGTAGTACACATAACTAAACTTAATTTACTGACTTCTTAGACGTTATCTGGCTTACGATATCCCTTTCCCCGATTTTTTTCGTGTGTGTTTTAGATGTGTGTATACGATTGATAAGAATGAGTAAATGTTAAACTATGTTGCGTTGGTTTTATTATTATTATGGACGACACGTGGATAACCAATTGTAATTTGTATTACTGATCTTTGCTTAATTTGATATCCCAGATATCGTTTGGTATTTATGGATCTGACTTTATTTTGCACTGCGTTAGATCGTGATTTTTTTTCAGGGTGGTTCCTGCTTGGAGTCAGAAAACAAGAAACCTGACAATCGGATATTATGAACTCGTGCTTGAGACGGTTTTACATGGTTTATTTTGGCTTCGAGATTATTTTTAAGAACCCGAGGATGATCTCAAAGCCATATTTAATATCCAACGTAAGTTTCATATAACCCAAATACCGGTGACTGATTAAACCCACCCGACCTTTTTATATATGAATCTTGATCATATTACTTATATCTTTTCAACACTTCCATTATAGGTCACTATGCTTTGGCTGTTGAAGATCAAGGTTATGGTCCATCGAGAATAATGTTAAGTCCATGCTTTGGGTCCAGTGGTTCCGGGTGTTATCTGGAATTTAGTTATGTGATACATGGTTTATCTAGCCAGGAGAGCATGGCCATCTACTTTCAAAACAACTGTTCACCGAATGGCTCAATACAAGAAATGGGTTTAATTCGAAACCAGCAGATCAAGGGGTATGATCATTACGTTTATTGAGTCAATCTGTTTTACAGTGAATTACTTACGAATTATCTATGTCACAGATGACTGTCTTCAACACGTGCATTGGCTTCGGGTGGCGTCAGTCATTGGCTCAACGGCTCGTGCGTTGTTTACATACACTTAACTGCTTCGGGAAAACGGATGCCTTTTACTCATTTTAATACCCATTTACACTAAATAGAAAATATTTTTTAACTACAGATACTTCATACGTCATTATTTATTTTTCTTATACTCTAAATAAATGTTTTAGAATATATTTTGTCGGAGCAAAAATGTAAATATTTTGCCAAATTAAGACGCGAATATTCACTGCGGGATCAGTTTGTTATTGAGTAGAAGAACATAACAGTTGTGCAGTTGTTACTATCATTAGATGAGTTGTTAAATTCATGTGTGATCTTTATTCCTACCTATAGTTTTTCTATCGGGCTGTTGTGTGAATTCTTCGCGATGGAACAATACTCTAGTCCCCACTCTTTACTGTATTGATGGCTAGCTCATATCTCGTCTCATATCGATCCTGTAGGGAGTTGTTTTTTTCCAATTTATCTTTCCATCCTCAACCTGAACAAAAATAGGAAAATAGAGTTGACGAGGTGTTAATAATTTACAAACACCAACACATTTATCACAATTTCTTGTACGTGCTCTGTATCCCGTTCTCTTCAATGTCATCGACTTAATATCCTATCTAATTTCCATACCGTTTCCAGAAAATTACATTTCGTTTTCCAGAGACTTTTAATAATGCCAACTATAGTGCGCTGTAGACGAGCCCACCCTGAGAACACTTGACAATATCTGAATAGTTTACATAGCTAACGAAGTATTTTTATAAATTATGACTGGAATGAAATGCAATGGGCTTTAACTGACCTAATGCAGACGAAATATGTTGTAACTACCAAACTGCTAGTGGTATTATAACTGAAATGAAATGCGCTTTGACGTCCCACTGTTCTGCTCCATATAGTATAACTTCCAACCTAGTGGTATTGGAATGATATGTACTGTCTGTAGTCTGTACTACTCCTAAAATACATAGCTAACAAATTAGTGGTGTACTATTTGTACTAGCTTGTCTAACCCTAAACTGCACCATGCTGATCTGTACAATTCCCGAAAATGTTGAACAACTTTTAACGGAAACACCCTAGGGGAGAGCGGGGTACAGTGGGCAGTTTAGTAAATTGACCAGAAGTGAAGTCCTATACAGAAAATCAAACTGTGTACTCCGTTGAAGCTAGTCATATGTTTGATTTAACAGTGCTGTTGAGAAGTTAATAAATTGAAACCATTGTTATGTAGATCATTGCAAAACCATAATTGGTTTCGGCCCAATTTGCCTCGTATGTTGGATACACTGGGTCACAATATCGGGCATCGTTGTCCGTCGAGTATGTTTTTAAAAAAGAAATGCATAGTAAACACACTGAAACTCATCAGAACTGTGAAAAGTAATCTTTTAGTTCAAAATATGAATTTGTTTTAAGACTTGAACACATATACGCAGTTAAAAATTCTTTAACTGGAGAAAAAAATCGTTTATGCAAACAATTCCTATGATTTGTGAGTCAGTAAGGATTTGTGACCTAGAGACAATATTTTCTAGCTCAAATATCCAGATTCTGTCTAAAATGGAGAAAAGAGTTATTTAGCTAAACTCAAAATGCTTATGCACACTGCCCCTCTGAAATTTTCCCCACTGTGCCCCGTCATCTACCACGACTGAAAATCGAAATGGGCAGGAAGGCATAAGAAAGTATTATGAAACAAAATATTTCTAATGAGAGTCAATTACTATCTTCTTCGCCTGGAATTTCAAATTTGTGGGCTCCAACAAAATCTGGAGTAGCCAAGCGATTTAACGAGTCCACCTAACATTCACTTTTGCGTCAGAAAAACAGTAAAGGTGTGATACATATTAATCAGCTTATATGAATTTAGGAAGACGAATGGGGGCTATAAATTCCGCAGTGATGTCACAATTGAATTTTCCCAAAACAGTTAAAAATTGCAAAGCACAGCTCTCCCCTACTCATCTCCATTTCATCTGATTTGATGAAACGACTTCAATAATATTAACTCTGGTGTCAACAAATAAATACAACAAAGATAATTTACATAGAATATTTATCAGATATTAATAATACTAATAATAATAATCGCGTCATTTTACAAGGATAGCAAATTAGGCCTGAGGCCTTTTTTCCAATTTGGCCCTTGGCACAGATCGTGCGAATGATTTCGATCATTACTGCAGGAAGAAACCGAAGAACTCGGGGGAAACCTGCCTGATCGGACTGGAGACCGAATATCCCTCTCACTTACAACGATAAAGTTGTTGCCCTGAGCAGGGATTAAACCCTCATTGCATTGGTGAGAAGCCGCCTCTCTATCGCCACGGCATGTTTTGCTGTGTTTGTGGCACTATCGTCCCATGTCACGGCCTTCAAATAACAGTCAACGGCTTCCAGTTAATATGATACTATCGTGTGTCACCTATCCTGCGACACGATACTGAATAGTAGATATATGGCACTATTGTAGGACATATTAATGTCATGTGCCGTGCGACCAAAAAGCACATAATGAATGAATGAAATGGGGTTTAACGTCCAAACGCTTCTGCATCTAACCTGGTCTAATTGAAGACGGGAAACACTAAATGAACAATGTGACAGCAATCAAAAACAGGACAGCTGTCTAGTCGTTCGGATGGGTCGCAAAACCGACGTCCCGTGTAATCATAGGCGTGCACGAAAAACTTCACTTGACAGTTGGAATTCGATATAAGAGAACACTGTATGGCGTATGCCCGTATTCATTAGCCCAGTTTGAAGCAGAACAGTAGGTCGTTAAACCCCATTTCATTTCTTTCGTAGGAATATAGAAACAAAGCAGGAAACTCTGTATATTTTACTAGAAATACGAGATACTAAGGGGCGATGGAAAAACGGTCTGTTTTATTTATGGGTCATCTACCAGACCATGTGGAGAAGAAACTTTCGCACTAATGGACGGACTGTCAGATTTATTGGTCGTTAACATCATAATACTAGACAAACGTCTGGAGAACGAATTGTACTAATAGAAGGTCGAGATGGCAGGTTGGCAGATGTACGGGACTTTAACTGTGAAGTTAGTGCTAGAAATACGGTCTCGGATTAACTAACTCTCGCAGCAAAGGGCGGTCTAAATAAAAGGCAACGGGGTGGTGCAAAAGTTTAACAGGGCCGGTAAAGGTCGGTGATGGGTAGTGGCCTTCAAAAGTGGTTGCAGGGTTAAGGTCGTTTATTAAATTCAAATATTCCAAAAATGAATTTGAACATTTCTGTTTTCTGTAACACGACCATGGCCCAATTATCTTTTCTTGGATGCATCAACTCTACTTTTACCCTAGAACAGTAACTTCTATAATACACAAACAATATGACCATGACACGCATAAACGCAAAGACTCTTGAATCGATGGGAAGTCTGGATCAGACGTTTTGTGACGGGGTCTAGTAAAGATCGATTGTCCAAGCTAAGACGATGGCCTTTAAGTAGTTGCATATTCAAAGTCAAGTGTCAGAAAAGTTTGAGTTTGGTTTTCTGTAACACGACCTTGACAATTATATTTTCTGAAGCCTATAAGTCTCTGCTTTCACCACGAACATTAACCTAGATAATAGTGTCAGAAATATGGCCATGAAACAAAAAGGCCCCAAGCTCTATGGAAGGTTTGGACTCTGGGTCAAAGTCGAAGTCACGGTTGGTTAACGTCGATGGCAGGAGGTCAACATGATGTTCGTATTGACCTCGCCCAGTTACTTGCGTTTGACCTTTTGCAGACAAAGCAGTGTGGGCAGGACCCAAGTAAAGCTCGACTTTCAAGCCAATATACTGCCCATATAATAAAATGTCTACTGGGTGAAGGTCGCAAGTAAAATTAAAATATCTAAAAACGGACACCGGTTACCATTGTTTGTGGTGTATTATGTACACAATGAACAGTCCATGATTACACTATTTTGCCTATACCGTTTTTAGAACTTCGTATTTTGTCGAATGGATTGGATTGTTCGTACTTGGTTTTATTTTAATTGAAGTGCAACCTTGACCCACCACTTTGACCCCATTATCTATTCTGGCGCGCATCACCTCTGCTTTCACCTAGAACATTAACCTTGATAATACTACCAGAAATATTGCCCCAAGCTCGATGTCATGTTCATGGTGATATTCACACGTATTAACCTACCCAAGGTCAACGTCAAATCGTCGTTTATAGAAAATATTGGCTTAGCATAAAACATGAAATTGTTGTTATTTTTATGAACTGCAGCGTTACGCTGGAAGCACAGTATGTCTGAACCCTAAAAGGCCAACAAAGAAAACGGGGTCTAAATAGAATAAACTTTTCTCGGAGTAGAAGCTATATTACGGCTGAAATTTAGTGTGAGGTCATGGCTAGCCCCCTGAACAACTCCTGACAATTTTAAGACTCTACGATCAATGCATATGTATGTGGATAGACTGTGCAGCAGTGGATACTCTAAGGGTCAGGATATAATTTTATATTGCATATGTTCTTTATTATGTTACTATAGCTTGCCCAACATTTCTCGAATGTTAACAGATGTCCGTAAGAGTAAGCTTACCCTGACTGGCACCACACCCGCCATAGCTGCATCCAAACTATTAGGCGAAATCTCGGTAAATTAGCGTGATTGGCCGGTGGATGATTGGTATGTAAAATGCGCGTTGTAGTAGACAGACAGTATCAGGGAATAGTATATGCGTCAATTAAATATATCTGCACGTTCAATTAAATATATCTAGAATATCAACCGAGAGAGACATGTGTTAGATAAGACTATTATGTTAAACTCTATCACCCTCATTCCATTAATTGAGTCTGCTGCACAACAATGTGCTGCCCCGGTATAGAGACAATGATTTGTTTGGTAGCATGTCGATTGCAAAGGCATGCCGTCCTAGTCATTCTTCCAATTATAGGTTCCATTTACAATGAAAATTGCCTACTTATGTTCTTGGCAATGACCTTGAAATTGATTTGGCAATACTTGTTTGTTCTATATTATGTTGTTTGTCAAGGCTTTCGTACTGTAGATTATCCGCATTATTTACTTTGGCTATAACATTGAAGCCAGAAATTCTAGTCAGCTTTGACCACATGGATAACAATTATGTCATGTAGTCTCGTCGGCCATTAATCAGCGTTAAATCGGTTCCTAAGTTAAATCGGTTCCTAAGGATTTCTCGACAATTAGATAATGGGTAAACTTATATCTGGGAGCCGAGATTGTTGCTTAAAAGCACTTCTCGTCTTTTTGTGATTATCTACTCTGCTATTTTACAAAATATTTTAATTTACATAAAATACTATTCAAAAAAAGTAGGGGATTTTTGATTTTTAAGTGTTATTAAATTCACCTAATGAAACTGACGAAGAAACAAATAACAAAATGAAATTAAGTTAACATTCATCGATTTATTCCAAATGATCGTTAGACATAGTTTAGCACAGACTGACCATTATAAGGGTAAAATGACACTCGGGGTCAAACAGCAAAGTTACCACAGCATCACAACAAAGTCAGTAAAGGGTAAATCCTCCCCTGTTTGACAAACAAGCATTGATCCGACGTGGCATACTCCTAATGAGACGTCTACAGTCATTTTCGTCAAGATTGTCCCATTCCTGTTGCAACGCAGCAGCAAGTTCTTTGACATTGGCAGGACGTTGTTGACGTTGACGTAACTTCTGCCCAAGCATGTCCCAGACATGCTCGATGGGGGAGAGGTCGGGACTCAGTGCTGGCCAAGGTAATTCGGTGATGTTCTGTTGTTGGAGGTAACCTGTAACGATCCTGGCCCTGTGACACCTTGCGTTGTCATCCCGGAAGATGAAAAGGCGGCCATGACGTCGTGCAAACGGCACAACATGGACTGCCAAGATGTTGTCCCGGTAGTACTCTCTGTAACACGCCCTGCAACAACATGTAACGTTGTTCTTCCAACAGTGATGTCCCCCACACCATAACAGAACCACCCCCAAATCGATCATGTATGATGACCTTAACGTCTTGGAAGCGCTCGTTTCGACGACGCCACACCCTCCTACGTCTGCCCAAAAAATCAACAGTGAACCTTGACTCATCTGAAAACATCACATTGCCCCAGCGTCGATTATGCCAGTGTTGACGATCCCTACACCAACGACGTCTTGCCTGAATGTGATGATTCCGAATGGTCTGGCCACTCACTCTCACACCAGTGTCTGTTTGAGGACGAGCGCTGATCTTATTTGCTGTGATGAAACGATTTCTCAAGGCCAAGGTACGGATAAATTGATCATGGGCTTTAGTTGTCGCCCTTGGTCGACCTGAGCGTGGTCTGTCCTGTACAGATTGTGTATCACGGTATCTGGACCATAGCCTGCTTATGACAGACTGAGAAACATTTATCGTCCGCGCCACAACCGCCTGTGTTGTGCCGATCTGTAGCATGCCAAGGGAACGTAACCTTTCATTTTGGGTAAGCCGACGCATATCAAAATTTGTTTTCTGGTCACTAAAACAATTAAACTGATGTTTCCACCCTGGAATTCAATGTCACAATGACTGTAACATTCAAAGTCAGAGTCCTGCAAATCTTGGGCTGGACCCCCATGATGATTCCAAGCACCACCTGCATTCCATGCGGTAGCTATTGGTGCGTTAGGGCGTCTCGTGTAACTGGAAATGTTTCTTCTGTTAGGTTCTATAGTGACTTTTTTCGTAGTCATTTGCATATTTTAGTATTATGCCCAGAATAGTATATTTCGAGCACTGTGGACAAATGTTTAAACAAAATTTTATGATTTTAATAAATAGTCATTGACATGTAGGCCTACTGTACTCTTCTTTTTTTTTTTAAATCGATCTAAAATTTTGATGGGACGATTGTAACATAGCTTGGCGCAACATAGTACTCCACTTTGTTTCATCACAGCAATCTTTAATAATACTACCTTATCTTTCTTTAATCATGCTGTATTTGGTAGTTTATTGAATTAACTGTTTGGCGTAAAAAAAAATATTAAAGAAACATTATGGGAGATTTTTTATAGAGAGTTGTTCATTCTTGCTATAATAGTTCAAAAGTAGATGATAAAAGAAGAATATATTTAAAATTTCAGTCAAATACTTTATTCTGAACATAATGCCATCTTTGTAAAATTTGACTAGAAATGGTATTGAAATTAACTCCACCTACATAATCTCGATTACCAAATAAATTTTTCAATTACTTGCGGAATCACTCAAAAGCGGCCTCACTAAGTACATGCTATCGTTTAGCCTCGATCAAACTGATGTCCTAAACATAACAGTAATAATCTCATCACGGTGCGCCATATCTGATTTAATCAATCAGTGAAATCCTATTGAAACCCAAGCTGTAACCGAGCCATTTTTTTGGTCTACAGAGTTGGTTTTGGGCTTATTGTTTAAATACACATCTAATTTATTATTTCTTTAACATCTGAAGCCTTAAAAAAGACTTGCAGTAATCAGATTTAGCTATTACTGTAACACTATCGTAGTGATAACAGAGATATCAATTTCGTAGATAAAGGATTTATTTACATCAGGTATCTAAATCAGCTTCGGTTACATACATTCAACATGAATACAACAGCAATACATAATACTGGAACTATTACTACTACGGGGACTAGTCTTCTACGGGAACACATCTACATAATACAACATGTACTATTCGGTCCCTCTGCCAAGGCAGCGACTGGACTCCAGTGAGTTCATACACCCGCCCAAGCCTTCCTTCTCCCCTGGCTCCTCGCTTACTGCCAGCTAACTACTACTATTTACATCCCACTGAACCCCCGACCAAAACTGTCCTGATATTCACCGATACACCTCGGAAAGGGTGCTAATAACTACTACATATATCAACGGGATACAGATAAGGCACATAGTAATATATGCAATTGTTTCTTTTATCTCGTCACGGAATGTGCGTAAACATTTGAAGTCGTGTGGATCTTGTACACAGATCATGTATAGCTTGTAATGGACATCGTGCCATGATAAAAGTTTATATAGGGTTGAAAGTCAAAATCATATATTCATTAAGTTCTATGCACCTAAATGATTACTGTGTTACATTGCATAATGTATCTTTAATCATTTTGGTATTTTCTATACTTTTCAGTTTGGCATAGAAAAACATATTTCTCATTGTTTTTTGATTAATTTTGTTTGGCATAAAAGCAAATATTAACGTGTTTTGAAATTGTCTAGAAAGAAAATTGTTTGGCATAAAAATACATTTTTAAATACAAATTTTTGGTTTGGCATTTAATAAAAAAAATTAGCATGACATATTTTTCCTAACTCTGTCTTTACTCGCACACAAGACTTTGATATTATATGGATTGTTTCCTGACCAAACTAGCAAGCGAAATGATTAAATGACGTGTAGGACCCATCGTTCCGTCAACATTGCGACCAATCCATTAAAAACTACGGATAAGAAAATATTTGGTATTACTCGTTGACAGAACTCTTCGATTTTGTTCATTATATTGATTAAGAAGGAGAGATTAATTGGGGAGCTGCTCAATAAAGCATGTCTTGGTGGTCGACAGAAAGCAGGGAAATTCGATACTCAATGAACAATATGATATATCTATGTTTTATTAAGATATATCGTATGTCCTACCCGCCATTGTCAAACTTTGTAAAATTGATGGCATCGAAAGCCAAAGACTAGTTTGCCTTTACAACACGACCTGCTTTCCCACACGATTGGCTTTTCCTCACGATCTCCTAAAAACACACTAATATCATATGTGATAAATCAAACTAGGCAACTGAATCAAGACATTCTTCACAATGTTACGCAGGGGTGCGATGGCACAATTTGTTCTCCCACGCGATTTGCTTACAGTATATTTCCCGAATACCTTACACAATAAATCAAACTGGGTAATCGAATCAAATATTATATTTTAGAGGACTATAGTCACTCAAGTGGATTTTCCATCTCACTAATGAGTTTATTGCAATACAATTGATAGGAGTTTTCACACTATATTAGTTTGAAATGATTTGATATATGTTAACACATTCATCTTCATTTGTTATTCATGCAATCTTGCAACGCGTCTAGATTCTGTACGCATTTCGGGTGGGCAAGCGGGTGGAATGAGACGGGGTTTAACGACCTTATACCTACCTGCACCAACTTGGTAATGGCGAGTTTAAAAGTTTTGTTTCATTTTCAAACTATTTCAGTGTTAACACATACATTATTCCAGAGGTGATGTCATATGGATACAAAACACCCTTTTCCCTGAGTGAGGGGAACAAATTAACGTATATCACTGTATTTCCTGTATATAAACCGCTCGGGAATAATGTTTGACTTTTTCTAAAAGATATCATTATTGTTTGGACGACTGATGTAGGACATACTTTTTATTTTTACGTAGGGGTTAATTCTTTTCAGTATTGTGTCCTGATGCCAAAAAATTACATATAATACATTATTGGTGTGTGATTAGTAATGTTAGTCGATCTGAAGTTAGACCGGGCAACAACCAATCACTATGCCACTGTCCGACCGTGGTTGATGAATGACATGTCATTAACCCTTTCAATGTTTTTGTTTTTGTTGCATATTGTTTGGATCTATTGTATAAATATTGTTTATGTCATAATTGTTATCTTGAATAACTAGCAAGCTTGTTATGCGGGATTTGAGAATGACACATAACAAGACCGCACCATATTGGGGGATCGCGATTACCTACCAAACACGCGTTATTTGGTAAGTAACCATAGGATGACTGACAAGCACGGGGAAGACCCTTTGTTGTCAAGCGAGTAGGTTGTTGATAGGTTTGTTGGTGGTGTGGCTGAAGACAGCCGGTTGGTAATCAAGTAGAGGGTTGACTCGTTTGTTGACGTGTATGGGACAGTCCCCCCCCCCCCCGCAGTCACCTCGAGATTCGGCGATAATCCGAACGTTTCCTCGCTATCTGCGACCGTACGGGTAGACGACTTTCAAGGTTGTGGCTGTTTGTCAAGCTAGCATGATGTTGACTGGTCGGTTGGGTGCGTGCACGTTACTCGGGATTCACGAATAGGAAGGAACATCAAACTTTCTTCGCAGGGTTATATAACTCAAATTGTCATGGCCTGTTCTTTATGAAATTGGTCGCATATTACAGACGTACCTAACAACCCCCCCCCCCTCCTACGGCTTCAGTCGAATCCGATCATCAAACGTGCTTCGCAGGGTTATATCATAACGCAGATAGATTGTCAAGGCCTGTTCTTTATGTGTATAGTCGCATATCAGACGTACATAACACCCTCCTACGGCCTAAGTCAAATCCGAGATATTAACCCGATCACCAAGACTGATAAGTTAACGTAATTTCCAAAGTAGTCTAGTATCGCGTTATAATCAACATTGCAGAGGCCAACAGATAACAGATGCATTTTTTGTTTCGGTGTTTTGTGTTTCATAGTGTACAGCGGTTCAGTGATTGGGGGAACATGCCTAAACGGAGCACATTGTACATGATCATTTCTGTCTACGTTTCAGACCCATTTACACAACAATGGAAAACCTTATTTGATACAAACTATCTTGTCCGCATCAGTTTAATGTTAAAGTGACCAAATAGAAAACCTTCGAGCGGAGTCTAGACAGTGAGACTGAGAGACCAGACGGGCCTTTCCACGATTCTCAGTTTCTCCATCTGGAGTTTGAATTTAAACCGGATTATCAATGTAAATGGACTGCACAACGTCATTAAAATTCCCAAATCAACGACTACATAACAATTGACATCAGGCTTTGAAGAGATTACAGATACTTCATAATTCTTCGAAATCTCTTAATTGATTGTATGAAGGGTATAATTATGCCGCGATAGCGCCTCCCTTTGGTCCTGGAGGCGATAGTTGGTATTTGCCCCTTGCTGTATACCAACCTAAAAAAAAGAGAACATTTGAGTAGTGTTTGACTAGTCTGCGGTCTACCAATGGGGTCTCTTTAAATGAAATTCTTCTTACAGGGCCATATCTCACGAACAGTTTTCTAGGTGTTTGCTTAGAGAAAAAACTAGCGATCACCTGTGACGATGAACAGATGTTTTACTGTTTTGGCGTTAGAGAAGATCACGAGATTTTTCTAATGTTCTTCCTTGTACAAGAGCAATCATTTCGGCGAGCTTCTTATTGAATACCAAATGTGTAACCATGTTAAAGGCGACGACTTGGTATGCAATGGGGCTTACGTGAATACTCATTTATATACAAGCGCCGTGAACTGTTCTCAACTACGACTAACTGGGAGTTGCGGCATCAGTCACTATTTCAGGACATGTTTGACTTGGGAACATAATTGGAATACACCTCTGAAAGAACACTATACATTGGAGTGCGGTTTGTGAGAGAAAAGTCAAAATATCTTGGTAATGTTAAGATACGCAGAGCATATCACACTACACCTAATCAGGAATAGTTGCTTAGTAGGTGTTATAATTAAGACCTTTTCTGGTGCTCATGGGGCAATTTTTACCGTAATTATGAACCGAATATACCAGACCTTTTCGTGAGTTGGTTTTACTAATCACAGTGTAATGGACACGCCGTATGTGTTCGGTTCAATGGTTTTCATAATTCATAAACTGTATGTATTGGTTTACAGATTGCTTTAATTGATACCAGAATAGTACTTGCATTTTTTTGTGTTATAATATTCGATTACGTCTCCTTCTTTTTAGAACTGCAATTTATGATTGTAATTTATGTTTTTTTAGCAGTGGAAGACGACGAGAACTATTGTAAAGTGGGTCTTACTTAGTAGTAGAAAGATATCTAAACTGAGATCCGAGCGATACATAAGGGGTTCAGGAATACGACGAAATATGTCCTAAACGTTTACATCATTATATTTGTTTATTACTACCAATGAGTTCGTCTAATCTTTACTGGTTATAGGGGTTGCTAACCTTTACTGATTATAGTTATTTTTAACTGATGGCTAGTTTTGAAATGACGCTTAGTAATATTAAAGCTTATTGTACACGGGGCCAACTGATACCGTCTTCATTAGGGTTACAGTATATTCAATATTTATTAGTTATTTTATGAGAATGCTCTAGGTGTATTCATTATCAGTGTGCCAATGAACTGGAAGCCCTTCAGCTACAATTTCCTTTTAATACACGTATAAGCAGTGATAAGAAACCAAAGAAACTACATGTCCAGTATTTAAATCGGCTTTTTCTAGGCATAGGTAGGCTATGGATATGTATGTCTTCCTATTAAACAGATCTACGAATTCATCAATAATACCATCTTTAAATATCGGCCGATCGCAGGTCCCAGTAACACACAATGAGGTAATATAAACTGATACCGATTCAGTTGTGATAGTGTGTAACGTACAATTTTATACGCCACCCGAAAACATGTCATTTCCACGCCAAAAATTTACTATGCAGAAGGATACTGACAACTGACTTTTACCATGTGATTTTTCCCTGAAAAAAAAACAAGGCAACTTCAACTAAACACATCAATTTTATTCTCACACAGAAAAACAATTATATGTCGAAATAAATTCTTGCTTTTGGTATTGAAATTTTGTTTAGCATTTCGATAATACACCCAAGTGTAACAAAATCCTGTTTGCGCCCCAGGACTTAAATCATATTCTGATATTTATAGTTTGTGCACGTTGGCCTTATTTTCGTCCCTTGCCAGGACGGAAACTGGCATACAATTTCAGAGTCCAGGGCCCGATTCCTAGAAAATTCTTAAGCACGTTCTTGTGCTTAGATTTTAGTCGACTTTGCATTTAAGTAAACTTACCTTAATCTGTGTTCCCAGAAAATTCTTAAGAACGGTCTTGTGCTTAGATTTTAAGTAGACTTCATTGTAAGCACAAGAACGTTATTATGCGTTCCAAGAAAAAACTTAAGCACAACTTCGTTCTTAAACATAGCCAATCTAAGCACAAGTCCCAAGCAAGGTATAGGGCTTGCTTACCAACCTTAAGTCTGTTTCTGCTTCAAAAAGATGGCTGACCGTAGAGTTATTCGACTGCATTTCCGACACTTTTTGATACCAAAGAGACAATTTTAAGACAGAAAATCCTTCTCCAAAAGAAATTAAGAATGCTAAAGAAAATTTCGCATCTAGGCCTATAGGCCTAAGGCCTACCCTGAAACCAATTTTTTTTCCAATTAGTAAACAATAGGCTCCAAACACACAGGCTACTTTAAGATCAGGCGCTCTCACAATTATTCAGTTAGTTTGTATGTTTATGCGGGTTTTATTTTTATCTTTTGGCACATTTTATAATTATGTGTATAGGGGACATCTCAAATGCATCTAAATCAATCAAAACGAAGCAGACGACAAATGTATGAAGTAATTCGCATACCAAAGTTGTTTTTATGACGTTAAAGAGCATCGTAGTCTCAGTGTATGGTAAGCATTACCAGTCACAATGTGCTTAGACTTATACTTGACCTGTGCTTACGTAAGAATGGTCTTGAGAATTTTCTAGGGACGGTATTTTTATAAGATTCTTACGTAAGTAAAAGTGAAGCATGACTTTGTGCTTACTTTAAGAATTTTCTAGGAACCGGGCCCAGGCCCTTCCCCACGCGTTATAGTACTGTAGCTAAACTACTAGTGTTTCTTAGAAAATTGTTATCTGAAGTATATGTGGGTTGGGGAAGGGATGTTGATAGAATGCTGTTGCAGTGCCGATGAAATGATGTAGATATATAATCCATCTTATAGAAGTGCCAATGAAATCGGCACGTCTTTGCTGTTCTTTAAGCACTTCAAGAGTGGGTCTTTGGAGGTGTTTCTAAAGCTTAAATAGTCCAGTGTGTAAAACGGATATCGCAATTAGAGAGGCCCAGTTTTTGTAGAGCAGTTTTTAGATTTCGATTTTGGGTAGTGATCAGGTGATTTGGGGAACATTTTCGGGATTTACAATGTCTAAAATGGGCACACACCTCGCAGTGTTTCGTTAAATTACATCTAATTTCATTCAAACACTGCTGAACCCACCGCAAATTAGGAATGGTAAACAGTCCAATCAACAACCGATACATTACAGCGTAACAAATGAATCAGTATTAACCAGAGCCTAGTAGAATATTTCAGAAAAAACTAATTGTGTGACAAACGATAATATCCAAAATAGCTACAAACACATTGTATCTTAACCGCACGTGGAACGAATTAAAACGTATTGGCAAAACGAAAGGTATTCGTTGAAATTCAGAACTGACAAATACAAAACGAAATGAAATTAAGTGGGGTTTAACGTCTTACTGTTCTGCTCCTTACCTGAGGTAATTAAGACCGGCATACGCCATACATCGAGCTATGAGGCAAATTTTGCCCGGGCAGCGACGCCAATGTGTACACTGGACCTCGTTTTGTCGTCCCATCCGAACGACTAGAGAGTTGTCTGTGCTAGGGATCGAACACCCAACCCCCAGGCTAGCGACCAGCGTCGTACCCACTTAGCCACGTGATATCCCCAAATACAAAACTATTTGCAGATGGAATTAAAGAGCAGTTAAAAGTCTTGGAGAGATTTTATGCAAACGGAACTATTCTAAATCGTCGTTTTATCGTAATAGATGGAAAATGTTAACCGTTATTAGGCAACACCACTGTGATTAAATTGTGGGTATTAAGAATATGTAGCAGATAAACTTTAATTCTAAAACTGATACAGAGAAAGCAACGCATTATTTGTGAACAAATATCCATATCTGTTTGAGGGAGTTGAACAACTGAAAGACATAAAATTGAAAATAGCTGTTGACAAAAATAAGATGTTCTCCCAGTAGCACGACCAGTTAGACGTGTGTCATAGCAGTTGCGATGAAATGTGGAACAGATTCTAAAGGAACTGAAAAAAGAAGATATTATTGAACGTGTTAACGGTCAAAGCAGTTGGGTATCCGAAAACGAATTCTATTAATCAGTATTACGAGCGAGGCAATCAATTCCTACAATTCACCAAATATTACAGGACCTGAACAAACGTATTATTTACAGTAAAATGGATTTTAATCAAGCCTTTCATCAGACTGAATTACATGAAGATTACATGAAGATTCCAGAGAACGTACAGCATTTGTTACACATAATGAATTGTGGGGCTATAAGAGACTTGTGTTTGGAATAAGCTGTGCACCAGAACTTTATTAGAAAGTTCTACAACTAACATTTCTAAATTGAGGCTGTGAAGATGTTCTCAGTATATTTGACGACATTATTGTCCATGCAGAATCCTTTAAAAAACATAATAACCGCTTAGAAAAGTGTTAGAAATTATATTATTAATGTGAACAAATGTAAATTTAATTTGAACACACTAGAATGTATTGGCCAGGAATTGTCAAAGAGAGGTGTAGGACCAACAAATGTTGTAGAGGCCTGATCACCTACAACAGCTACATAAGTCAGGTCATTTCTAGCCCCTAAGACAACTCCCTAAAAAGAATGAACCGTTTTAAAAACAAGATACTTTCAATAACATCAAATGTAGGGTATCTACTTCTAATTAACACATTAGTTTATTTTGATAAATATGCCCGAACCTTGGTTATTGCGGATGCAAGCCCAGTTGGACTAGTTGCTATACTAATTCAGCAACTACAAACACAATTTCGCGTTATCTACTAGTCTCAACAGCAACAGAGAGACGTTATTCACATGAGCATGGGAGAGATTTCACATGTATTCGTATGACACAGACTTCGAGTTGTTAAAAGATACATTATGAGAGATTAGATAACAAGTTGACAGTTCTCACTATAATAGTTAAAAACTAGATAATGTAAAGACAATTTGCTTAAATTGATAGACTATAAACCGAGAATTAAGCGATTAAAATTTCCGCATAGCCTCGATCATCATTACTAAATCCACATATTCGTTACAAAAGAAAAGTTACATGTGTGATAAAATATGAGCGAGATCCATGTGTGGAATTAGTAAATGATCAGTGTTATGCTTATCAGTCTGATGATCACGTGTTAAATCAAAATGGTGTGTTTATTATTGAAAATTACTACACTGTGCTCAAATCGTAAAGTTCAAATAGGAATACTAGTGATCGATCAAGATAAAAAGTATTTCAAATAAACTATCCGATACAAATATTTATACAGAAACCTCAACAAAATAGAAAACTGCCATCAAGCATTTTTTACCACATGTAATTGAACATCTTTGGAGTAATTAAATATCAAATATCTTGAGTAACTTTTAAATTTGATAATAAAGGTAATATTTTCAGTGTTAAGTTAACAGGTAATTTTGAAATGGCAAGAAAGCAATTTATTTTATCATGTAATTTAAGAAAAAGGCGGGATTTGTTGTGTATTTATATTAATTAAGTACATATTATCTTACTTTGTATATAGACTCTAGTCATAGAGTAGGAACATTATTAAAAAAAACATAGTTACATAACATTTGATTTGTCTGAGTTTTCAAACCTCATAGCCATAGAGCTTTAAATCGGAAAAATATAAAATATAAAATTATTTCAAGCATAAAATTTTTGCGACAATTGCGATCGAGGCCCATCGCAATAATTTCATGTTCGCAATGATTCCTTTTAAATGTTGGCCATATTGTATTACCCCCCTCCATTGCCCTTCATAAGAAAGAGTCCCAATAAGTACCAATATGCAATGTGTTTTATAGTCGTAGGTAAGCTTGGGGTTTAATCAAAGGATTTAATTTAACAATAATTATTTAAAAATCGAGATTGATAACAGGTATTTACAGAAATTTTATTTCATTATTTTTTCATTTAGGTGGCAAAAACACACTGTCGACATATCAGAACGCCAAGATCGCTTTCATATAGTACTTTTGGCGGAAGTGCCCATGGTTGATTCGTTTATAGCACTGGATGACATTACTGTTGGTAACTGCCATTTAGGTGAGTATACTAATATTGCACTACGTATAATGTATTTGAAAATATAAAACTGCACTAAACGTACGTACAGTACTAACAAAATATAAATTTCCTTTCCCCCCCCCCCACACTAAAATCCAACGCCATTGATAATTATCTAAAACAAACTATGAGAAAGAATGAAGAACTACTCCCATGAACAGTACACGGCATGTTTATTTTCTTACAAAGCAGTGACGCTGTTGTTTGTCATGAGCTCACAAAATGTACTGGTTTAGCATACGGGCAATCCAACCTTTATTTGATATCATATATAGATTGTTGTGGATTTTAAAAGTTGATGACTCTTCTCTTGTTGAATTTTATATTCTTTTTTTTCTTACAAAGCAGTGGCGCTATTGTTTGTCATGAACTCACAAAATGTACTGGTTGGTATCTTCTTTATTCTGGATTTCACATCCACACTACATCGGCATGTTTAAAAATTCCACAGAATATACCCATTATAAATTAGACTCAATTTAAGTAACAACTGGACATGCAGATAATAGAATAGCCCGTAATACACTGACTCGAAGCTCACACCAACTGCTGGCCATCCATTATGCACACAGAGATCCATTCACTTCATACCTCGAGAATAAATCTCTGTCCTGAATGGCCGCTATATCTAAAATTGTTTTTGAAATGCGATTATACTCCGTTTCACATCTGGCATACATACCAAGACTAATAGTAAATGCAGGAGGACTGCACTACACGCAAACAAAAAATCTACAAGATAAACCTGCGGACAAGACAGAAAAAAGACATTGCAAATACTAAACAATTATCAAATCAAGTAAATGGATAATTACATTAAATATAGAAGCAGAATAAATACTTTTCTTAGTGTTTTCGACTAAAATCGTCGATTTAGAACTTAAAATGTCGGTCAATTAGTTTAGTGTCTGTCAGGCCCGTAGCCAGGGGAAATAATCTTGCCCCCCCCCCCCTTGACAAAAAGTAGTCGACCATATAGCCGGGGGAAGAGAACCAAGCTGGCTACGGGCCTGGTGTCTGTTCTTAAGCGAAGGTAACCGTAGACTGGCGGCCTAAGTTTAATATCAACCAAGACGAATAATGTGGCAATAAAATCGACAGCATAGTTAAAGTAGTACAAGGATCAATTATTTCAAAATTAATCTATGATTAAATTGAACATAGATTCTTGAAACACCATGGATCTTTTTGTCTGACGTTGAGAGCGGAACTTGTAAAAAAAACAATCGCCATATCCTACATTAAATGCCATGCATATTGTTATTGCTACATATTATATCTGTTAGCCTAGTGATCGTCTAGAATTTGTCTCTAGCTGTCTTTGCTTCTACTTCACGTTGTGTATTTTCTTATTGCTTTCTTAAGACGTTTGTCTTCTTCAGTTATAGCAATGCAATAGTCCGTTTTTACCCTTTATGTAGCATAGGTATACATACAAGCATAGTACATATTATAACATAGTCAATAATATACTAACTAAACTATTATCCAAACCTAGCCAGCCCCGCGGCTGTCTAGGATATCTTAGATCGTACCCCTCTGGAAATCTAATCGAAGTCTGACTAAACTTTGCAAATATTTATCTTACAAGGAGCTCCGCTAATCACGCATTCTAGCACGTGTTCCATGGCCCTGAACTGGTGTAACTAATCATATGATTGGTTAAATGAACAAAGTGATTCAATCGTATCACGTGTATTTTGTTGGCATAGAACCAGTTATGTTATGGCTCTGTAACAGTTGTTATATACTGAATATGTCAAAAATACTCTAAGGTATATTTAGTACGTGTAAAACTACCAACTTGTCAAATCAATAGTTACTTTAATATAATTGAATTTAAACTTAAAGTTACATTATTCAAGATATAGATAAGAACTAGCCAGTCTTGCTATACTAGTTCGAAAGAAGATGATGTAAAATGAATAATTTGAAAATTTCATTCAAATTACTCTATTACAAGCGAAGATATTGGAATTTGAAGATTTAGCCGACCTGTGCGATAATTTCAACCACGGTCCTGGTTGATCAAAGCTAAGACTCGAAGCGTCTGGGCGCGCCATATTTGATTTATCACTGAAACGTTTTAATCTGTTTAATATCGGAGCAATCTGATGCCATCCAAAGTTGATAAGGCCTGGATCAGTTAATTAATGTCTAATTAATACGTTAGAAAACATTTCATGCTCAAATAAAGACCTGGGGCGGTATTTATAAAGATTCTAAGAGTTGAAATCAACTCTTAACTGTCAAAAATTACTCCTAACTTTGTAGATTTCCCTTAGACCTATTTATAAAACATTTTACTTTAAGAATTACTCCTAACTATGACACATATTTAGGAGTCCTCCTGTAGCAGTCCTAACTTGTTAAAAGTACTCTTATCTTGGTTAACATGGCCGTCCGTGTACGCCGCCTAAGAGAGTTTAAAACAAGCAGATATTTCTTAGTGGAGTACAACAATGACGAGTTGACAAGGAGATATCGAATGGACATGGGTGGGATTCTTTTTGTGACAGATTTAGTTTGATTAGTACCCAAGTCTTACATTTAGTTAAAAGTAACTCTAAGACCCTTTATAAATATTTCTAGAGAGTAACTTTTAACTAAATATTGTTTTAGGAAGTCTTAGAGTAAAAGTTAAGAAAACTCTAAGAATTTTTATAAATACGGCCCCTGAACTAGGCAGATTTAGCTCTTGAATAATGCATGTTTAATCTTTGAGTCTTAGAAGCAAAAATTACATTCTTGCCACAGTATTATTACGTTTTTAGGACTTCGAATTCTGTCTTATGGTTTAGATTGTTCGTACTTGTTTTTTTTATTTTATTCTTGCCACACAATACATTGAGGTGTATCAAAAAATGGAAAAATAATTAAAAGTTGTCTTATTGTTTCAGAGTTCTTAAGCTTAAATTAATATCGTCTCGTTTAATCGGTTATCACTGTGGCATGTCTCTTGGGACGCGACTCGTACGCAATGGAAGGTATATTCGTATTATCAGCTGAACTATGGTGTTGATTTACATCACACAAATTTGGTGGTCTATGACTTGCGTTTGAGATTTCAATTCCAATAGATACAGTAACTGAAGTAGTCTAGGAAGACGAAATGTTTTCCATTTGAATTAACGCGCATTACACCACTGGCTATACTAAGAATTGGTTCTTTAAGAAAACTGTATAACCTTTAATCATATAATTTCACTACGATGAATATCAATTCTGCTGTAATAGATTCCTTTGATTTTAATAACTCTATAAATTTCAACACATATGCAGTAATTTTGTGAACTTTTATTGCATCACTATACGTATGGCAATTGATGAGGTCGTTGAAACTCTTGCTTTCTACATAAATCAGGAATATGGATGGTGTTTCTGGTCTACTAGTCTGAATGTGATTTGTAATCTATATCTTTGATTTTCATTTCATTTAGGCATTCGCTTTGAATAACAGCCAAATCTTTATCTTCATTGGCTTGGAGTTTCCATAAATCAACCATGTTGGACCCATTTTCAACAAATTACCTTTACATTATCTAGTTTTTAACTATTATAGCGAGAACTGTCATCTCTTTATCTAATCTACCATAAAGTATTTTTAAGTAAGAATGGGCTGGAGATACCATTAAATGAAACTCTGACAAAGAGTAATACAAGCGTCTCTGGATTTTGATCTGTGATAGAAATGAAATGGTGTTTAACGTCCTACTGTTCTGCGATACATCACAGTTTATTTTTTTGCGATTGATATCATTAGAAACGCCTTTAATACATCACCAGTCAAGAAAATATCTATGATGTGATGAGTCGATGGGTTTTACCAACTTCGACTATATTTGGATCTTAAACGACACTAATAATTCCCATCTCTAATTAATCATGTGTGACTGAATTATATTCCATGAATACATCTGGTTGTTGTCAACGTCTCCTTTGTAGATTGATTAACCGCCTCCTACTTAGTGCGAAAGTGTTTGGCAATAATGGGTGTGGATCCTACCATCGAAAGCGAACTTCATTGCTGTAATTCGTGTATGAAATGGTGTATATCAACACCTCATACACTGACGGGAGCGGGATTCAAGTATGTTTTTTTTTATTGAAGTGACCGAATGGGTCCAGTGTAGTTTTAAAATGACTGTTTTGCTAAACTTGTCCTATATGAACATAAAGTATGGGTCCAGACAATACCCATACCGGTACCAATTTTATTATAAATGGCTGTTGTACACCCCCCCCTTCGTCCGTATGATATCTCCAATAACAAAGTTCCTGTTGGTAATTATCTGCTGTAGAATAATCTGCTTAGTTCAACTGTGAAAGATGAGAATACCTCTAGCATACTTCGTTAAAGAATACCTCTAGCATACTGTGGGAGTGGCTCACAAATGAAAGGGACTGTCAATGCTAAGAATTTTATTACACTATCATCGGTGGCTCTGAAACAACGCCTGATGTCTACTGTTTGAAGCGCTTCATTCGTAGATCCCAACGTCTATTTAATAACCGAATGATGTGACTGTGGATGAAGAGAATCCTTGAATGTAACAGTAACGTAGAATTTCTGACTTTATTTGCCAATTTTTTTACGGCAGTTTGAGTTGAAAACAATAGCTCTGACAGTTTGAAGCAAAACTGAAGTAGAAGATTAAACTTGGAATCATTTATCTCTGGAGGTACATTAGTCGCATACATTATTTGACAAATACTGATATGATGACGACCGCTGCCAAGAGTACATTTCTTCTGTGGATCACAATCTCGAACACGGTGATTTCCCCATAGACAAACACAACAACGCCCTTCTTTAGCTAAGATGTGTCTTCTGGCTGTAATATTGGTCACAGTAGTCTCTGTCTGTCTACCTCCCATTAATCTGCCCTAAGTTTCTAATCTGGTGAAAGCATATGATGTGGAAACCACTTTAAGTGATTTGAAGCTTCTAACAGTGGTTTCCATAAAATCATACAAATGACGTAGCCCCCTTAGCAATAGTTCCATATGTTTGTTGACAATTATCTAATCATTACCAAATCGTCTCCTTAAAATGGATATGGCCTCATCACGATTTCGATTGCCGAGGGCTCGAAAGTTAAAGATTTCAGTTTATCGATTGGGTTTCGAAAGGAGTTATTCTGAACTGCTGATTCGAATGCATCCAAAAATGGATACCACAGTGTAAAATCAATTTGGGAGAGTCCCAGCTGGATGTTTGTAACTTCGTTGCTTGTGTTTGACTGGTTATCTTCGTTTGAATGTGTTTGGCTTTTGAAATCTGGATTACAGACCTTTGACGTCTGACTGAATCTATTATTTCTATTTCATTTATTCGTCTTTTTCTATCAACTTTTGTAATTTCTCGGATAAACTGGTTTTCAATGGTCTTATCGGGGGTAGGGATTGTGGCCTCTTTGAATTCTTCGTTTTCGAACTAAGGCTGAAACATTTTAACGAATGAAAGAGGCGGAATCGTGATGAAATGACTCAGCTCGAAAATTACATTTCAAACGTTATAAATCTACCTTGTGTGACTTTTGTCAATCTAACAGTTTTTCTTGTCGTCTTGTCAGACAATGCAGTTGGTTTGAAAGTCAATGACAAATTTCTTATTTAATTATATCTTTTTTTTATTCTGAATTTTACATCAAGACTACAGCGGCATGTTTACAAATTCTACAGAAGTGCCGTTAAGGCCCGTACATTTCCAATAAATTAAATTAAATTAAATAGACTAATAATTAAACCCAATTTAATAATTAAATAAAGGAAATTTAACGACCTAAACAGTTGCCATACTTGTTTTCAATTTAAAGAAAAACATGGCGACTGATTGGGGCGTTTGATAAGTGAGGTTGACCACACAATCTAAACGACAGACTCACCTGCAGAGAAGTGACTCTGACACAGTGAACAGCCATGATATCTACATGATTATTGCTGGGGTTACTGAGCGAAATGGCCATAAATTTCGTCACGTTAGTTACGTACGGTAGACCAAGCTCAAAACCAGTATATTTGAACTACCAATTAATACTTGCTATACCTTTAACTGGCGTAGTGAAATTATTATTGCTACACGATTATTATATCGGACCAGATGCAGCTTATTCTACTAATTAGATGAAATAAGTTAACCATTAATTGTTTAACCCACAAAAAGTTATTTCTTGTTATTTTGTAAAATATTTGCATAACGAAATTAAATGGGGGTTTAACGTCCTACTGTTTGCTCCAAACTGGGCTAATGAAGACGGGCATACGCCATACAGCGTTCGGCACCACGGTCAAGCCAATATGTACACGGGATCTCTTTTTTTGTCCAATACGAACACAACTAGACAGCTGTCCCTGTTAGACCCCCCCCCCCCGTCCTGCATCACTAAAAATAGGGAACATCACGGAAGATCAGGATGAACTTTCTCAGTCAATGCAGGGATCGAACACCCAACCTCCAGGCTAGCGAGCCAACGTCTTGGACACCGTCTTAGCCACCGTGGCCACCTGTTTGCACAACAACTTGAGAAACAGCAAATAATTTTCTGCATCATAAATTCTAGTACTTTCGTTACAAAATGTATCCAA
Organism: Patella pellucida; assembly: GCA_917208275.1. Taxonomy (NCBI): domain Eukaryota; kingdom Metazoa; phylum Mollusca; class Gastropoda; family Patellidae; genus Patella; species Patella pellucida. The sequence goes on along the minus strand of OU795040.1, from coordinate 58,915,062 downwards.
AGCAGCAATAAAACTGTTGTTCCCTCCGTCAAACATATTAATGTGCCAATGACGTGACGTGCGTAATTTAATATTGGTTACTATAATGTAATTTTAGGCGGCAACTCGTTTGACGCCTATTCTGACATTCTATTATTTTCTTTTAGAATCTGATATAGAGGGACTGTTTGGATACATTTTGTCAAATCCTAAATTGACTTTAATCCACAGCGAGAGAAAGAGAGAGAGAGAGAGAGAGAGAGAAAGAGAGAGAGATGGAGTTTAACGCCCACTCGACACAAACTTTAGTCATTTTGGGACCAACGTACGGTTTTCGATTTTTTTTATTTCAATAATTCGCTTGCGTGTAGGGGTCTTTAGCAGTGGGATGAAACCGGAGTGCCCGGAGGAAACTCACGAGGTTCAGAAGGCGCCCCTATCTCCATGTCACATACGCTCATACAAGGGCTCGAAACCACAGCCAGATGTGACCGGCCATCTAGAGGTCGAAGTGCGGCACTCTAGACCCCCCCCCCCTAATCCATTGCAATTGATAAAACAGATTTAATGTGTATCATACGTTCCTGGAGATAGAAACACTAATTAGAACTCTATACTAATCATGTTTAGGATATTAACAATATCAAGACCGTAAACATCTACATTGATTAGTGGAGGGTGCACTTTTTTCCAAATGGGATATTCTTTGGTTGTTTACCAGAAAGGCAGTTTGGTAGGTGTTTGTCTGCCCACAATTAAGGTTGATTATGGGCTTGGCATGTACATAAATGTATAAATGGTCATTTATCTAACAATAGAAGCCAACAGAAAGGCCTTTAAAAGGATGTTTTAGTTCTTATACAATGAAGAAAAAACGGAAGCTCATTTTCAAACTAAAAATTCTTAAGGATTCAAACTTCAGAACAAGGAAATGTCAAGAGTTTATGGTTTATATGGAAGCTATAGTAACAACCATGGTCTTTATTATAGCGGTAAACTGAGAGTAATAGACTGCAATAGATAATTATTATAAAAACCTTTTGTCGCTATTTGTCTAAAAAAAAGATACGGTGTGTATATAGAATTAGATAAAGAGAGGAGCTGACCGTTCTTGCTATATTAGTACAAATATCGATAATGCAAAATGAATATACCAAATTACTTTATCCTGGAAGAAGTCTATTATGACTGTTTGAAGATATCACACAGAATGTATATTATCGTGCCAAGGGTATTTTACAACCGAGGCAAAGTCTTTAATTACATCGGTATATATCTATATATGTTGAAACAAAATTGTGTTGAGTGGACGTTAGACGTTAAACCCCATTTCTCTCACCCTCTCTCTCTCTCTCTATATATATATATATTAAAGTAGATAAAGTACAAGTACTTCTTTGTATATATGTACATTACCGATAAATTTCACTGCTTTGTCTTTAGTTTTAGAAAATGATACCAAAACAGGTTGCGGTACTGATGAATTCCGATGCCCATCGTCGCTGTGTATTAGTAAAGATCGGGTGTGTAATCTACACGATGATTGTCTGGGTGGGGAAGATGAAACCCTGCCAGAATGTGGTAAGATCTATAAACGTAGATAAATTACGTTAACTTTATATACGTGTTTTGCTTTATATACGTGTTGTGAGAATCGTTATTTTCATTATTGTTAAATAGTTAAAAAGACGCAAACTTGTTGTGTTCGCTAGTCTGTTTATTTTATATTTTTTTAATGTGTTTTGTAGCAGCAGTATTTCTTCACTATTTATGATTTTTTGTACGCCCACATTTTCATGTGGACATATATCGTCGTCGCCCCTGTCCGCCCGGACGTCCATGCACCCGTCTGTCTATATTGGTCACAATTTTTATCCGATTTTGACGAAATTTAAACTATGCGTTTATATCCCAAAGGATCCCGGTTCCGTTATTGGCATGTATCGGACCGTAACTATGTAGATTATGGCTCTTGATTGTTCGAAAAATTACGTGTTTAACTTGCATTTGAGTTTGAATCTCGTGAAATCGGACCAAATTTGCCGGACAAAATGGCGTCCCTCGTATGTAAATAATATTAAAATAAGGTATCACAATGTATACGGGAGCTCGGTTTTTCGTCCCATTAGAACGACAAGACAGCCGCCTTGTCAGGCCGTCCGCCCTGCATCGTTGACAAAGGCGAACCACACCGGAAAAAAACGGATTTACTTCCTCGGCAAATGCAGGTATTGAACACCCAACCTCCGAGTTAGAGAGCCAGAGTCTTACCCACTTAGCCATTGTGACACGTCTGATTGTACGAATAATCGCTATTATCTTTGTAGCTTATTCTCTATACATCTCTTGCAAATTCGGGTGTATCTTGCAAGGCAACCACTGATTTGGATATAAAAAAACCCAAAAAATTATTATGATAAGAAAGTATGTATTTGACAATTCATTATTATATAACGTTTTCTCGTCAGCTCTCCATATAGACGGAATAAACGTGTATTTAAAACTTTATTAATGTTTTACAACCGTGGACTGATGGACGTTGTTATGGTCACACACAACATCCGAATTCTATTTTATTAATACAGATCAAATGCCAGAATCATCAAGATCTACGTTTGAAAATTGTAATTACCAAAGTGGCAGCTGCGGATGGCACAATGTACAGTCAGATGACTTTGATTGGGGGCTGGGTACTGGTGCTGCACCCTCTAAAATGGGACCATCACATGACCACACGACCGAAAAGTATGACAAAAGTGGTAGGTACAACCTCCTTTATTTGGCCACAAATAGTATAAATGTATATTCTTTGAATGGCATTTAGTAACTGGGTAGATAAATAAACTAACACATACTTATGGAAAACAGCTAAATTAGTGTAAATGTAATATGTGTATATATTGTATGTCTCCATGGACAACTCCACAACAATACATTATGTTTTCTTTGTTTTAGCCCGGGGTGTAGTAAATATTTTTCTATGCATATACCTCTTGATTTAAACATTTTTTTATTCAAATAAGATACATATTGCTATTTGGGCTAATAGGGATAGGAAAATATTAAATCTGTACATTTGAAAATTTTAGATTTTAGCTTATTTCTTTATTTGGTATGTCTGGGAGGTCAACTAAGAATCTAGATTTTCCGGCGTGGTTTCCCCTTGTCAGTGACACAGAATGGAGGGCCTGACAAGGGAAGCTGTCTAGTCGTTAGAATGGGATGCAAAACCGAGGTCCAAAGTACACATTGGCATGCACGTAAAAGATCCCTTGGCAGTTGGAATTCGATATAAGAGTAAATCTTAGCGCCGCTGCACGGGCCAAAATTTCACCCATAGCCCACTGTATGGCGTATGCCCGACTTCCATTAACTTAGGTTTGGTGCAGAAGAGTAGGACATTAAACTCCATTTCATTTCATTTAAACTAAGCACCACACCGCTTGTGTTAAATGCGTTACTTGGGGTGTTGCAAACAATTTTAAACTACTAAAAAAGGCATGATCTGTATGAAAATCACACTAGCAAGCAAGATGCGATAAAATGACCAAGGCATTAGTGTGTGAATGTACAGTCGTAAATGTGAATACTAATATGGACGATTTAAAACCATGTGAAGTAACACTGTTTGAATCGTAAATTTTAATGATGATGTTCGACATAACTGTACGACCGAAACTAGTAACTCATCTTGGAACTATTGAATAATTCGCCTCTTATAATAAAGTCCCAATGTGCCATTGGCATTTGTCGCTAAAATATCCAATCACCCAGATTGATTATGTAACATTTACTTTAGTACACACAAATTGGCGGCGTCTTGTTAATAGCGGACAGCATAGGCGTACGGGACCGAACTTATTATTTTTTTTTGGGGGGGGGGGCAGCATATATTCCCGACAACTTTATTTCTTTAGAGTCCGCGGAACCACGGGTGGCGAAGCCGTCCACCTGCGAGAGCAGGAGGCGCGAAACGGCTGACGGGGGGGGGGGGGCTCCCCCAGAAAATTTTGAAAACCAGACGGCCGCTAACGCGATTTCCAGGCATTTCGAATACTTTCTAGTAATTTGGAGTGGGTAGTAAATTATGCCAGTTGCAGCATTAAAACTGGTAAAAAGTCATCTTTAAAATACAAGCTCTATTACTACGTAAACAAGAACAAGTCGAACGATTTACTTTTGCCACATTTATGAGACTTCACATTTTTTCTCCAGATATGATGTATAGAAGACTTAATATACTTTATCTACTTTTAATATATGAAAGACCGTTTTGAAAGAATTCAAATTAACAATCTATATATTCCGTATTATGATTTACTTTTGCCACGTTTTTCATTATACGACAGTTCGCACTTTTTATCCATATCTAAGATATGGATAAAAAATACTTATTTCACATTTGATGCGCGATGATGCAGTATCAGTAGAATCGTTATCCGGATTTTGCTGTTTCGTAGCAGAAAAGAACGATTAATCTTGACGATTCTCTTAAAAACACTCATGGAGCGTATAGAGGACAAAACTTGACAAAAATCGCGCGAGAAATTAATTCATGTAACTTGACTAGTTTAACAAAGTGATATAAAATTGAAAATGAGAATAATGAGTTACTATAAGAAACACGATGGGCAAAATTTACAGTTATCTTGTACTGTAACCGAAACCATTAATCAATCGACGACACTTTTAAGTTCGCCATCCAATATACAGGAACACAGTACTCAAGGACTGAGAAAGGCCATGTGTACTTGCTAGTTCTATTCAGATGGCGTACGTGTTCATCATTGACTGGACTGCTTTCTTTCCGCTTCCATATTATTAAAAATATTCAAAAACCAAACAGACGGGGCGACGCTTCCCGACAAACTGGGCATTTACTCCCGACAAGACCATGTTTAAGGGGGCAGCATCGGTCAATTGCACTATTATCTTTGTAAATACTGAAATGAATTGGGCGATTTTTGGACTCATATTTCTATTAAGAGAGCCATCTGTCAAAATAGTGTAGTTTACAAGTGTTCCCTTTTGCTGAATATGGCACATAGGGACTTTAAATAAAATAGAATTTTAATATTCATAAATTTTAAATTGTATATCAAAAAATGATGAACGATTTAACTCGGTTGTTGACTGGTATTGTCTACATTAAGGAAATCCCGTTTTAAACGATTGTAAACAACCTTACCCAGACTGGTCTAATGATCAATTTATGAAAATAATTGCTTAGCCAGAAATGTTTATTTGTCATGTTCGTGACGTTGTTCGTCCAATTATTTACCAGTTCTAGACTTGCACCAATTAATTGTAATATTAAGTTCCCATATGTGATTTTATATAACCCAGGAGATCATTCGAACATCGTAAAAGGGCATAAAAAGTTGACATAATTAGTGAAACTAGTTCATGTCTGCGTGTTTTTTTTAAATTTCTTACATAATATATAATCATGTACATATAAATCGTTTATAGAAAAATTACAAACACGCGTGTCCTGTTTAATGTTATTAAATATAATTAAATTTCAAGACATAGTTTGTATAATTGTATGAACACTTCATGGAATATGATATATATATTTCTGGATATATAATAAACAAACGATTATACTCTCAGTTAAATGTATATATACAAAAAACATAATGGCATCTTAGCTTGTGCTTTCACGCGATGCGGAGATCATCACATGACTTCCTTATATGGCCAAGTTATTACCAGCATCATAGGCGTACCACTCGCCAAGAATACCGTCCTTTTAAAATGGGTAATGTATACTTAAAGAAAAGTCATTGGGTCGAGTGTCCAAACATGTGTTCAAACCAAACGCTTACATGTGAAGACACTGCGTATTTACATAGTCTGAAAATATTGTACAAAATGATCGTCAAAAATTGTTACACTCATTTCCAATTTCCCATTAAGTGACCCAGTAAACGTGATTATCTAATTGATATTGTTTATAAACTTTGCCAAGATCCAATTAAACAAGCCATACGCTGCAAATTGCATTACTCAATGAAACACAACGGAAACATATGGAATTGGTAACAAGGTTATCCAGGCAAAGGGCGACTGTTTTTTTTTTGGAAAATCGATCAAAACACAAAAATAAAAGTCCTTATTAATCAAAAGGTCACCTTGAGTGATCCAGTAAATATATTGTTGTTTTACTGTTTAACGTCCGCTTCCACCGAAGGTGATATAACAGACACCTCTTATTATTAAATTTTGTTATTATATCAGCGCACGCGCAGGGGGATTTATTGTAAGAGGAAACAGGACTACTCCTATCTCCAAGCCACATACGTTCAAACCATGGATCGAAACTACAACCAAGCCATGGGTGACAGGCCAGCTAGAGGCCTAGACCACTAGGTTATCCCTAACCCTCAGCAGAAATATAGATATGAGGCAAATATAAATATAAACAAACATGACAGAAACCTTGTGACAACAACAAGGTAAAAGTCATGTGACCCAACAGTTAACATGAACATGGTTAACATTCCATGAGGCTGCTATGTTAACAAATACAGGATGTGAGTAATATCCTGTTAAAAGACAATATTAACATTAGTTTAGAGATTATACTCATTTCTAACAACATGAATGTCTTTAAGGCTAGATAGAAGATAACTAGATAACAAGTGTAATATCCAGTATTTAATTACTTTATAACAACTAATTATGTTATAGGATTATAATTGGGTACGAAATAAATATATGGATTTAATTGGGCACTTATAAACATGAATACAAACAATCCCAACCACGAGACAAAATTCGGAGTCCTTTAAAAACACTGTAGCACCATGGGTCTTTCTGTCAGACGTGGAGAGCGGACCACTCCTAAAACCGGTCGCCACATGCATCTTTCTTTACTACATATTTTAATAACCTTGTGATCGTCTTTGCTTTCCCTTCACGTTGTGTATTCACTTCTTTTCGAAATACTAGTAGTTAACTAAGTAGTTTGTCTTACCAGGAATAACAATATTACATATCATAGCTGGATACATAGATACCAGCATAGTAGATTACAATACTCAAGTCATTCTCTCAAACATCGACCAGCCCAGCCAGGCGAGTCTGTATAAATTGCTACATCTTTTCCCTTCAAGAACCAAGCTGCTGTCTGACGAATTCTCACAAATATGATAGTTTTGTTGCTTTAAATTTTGACGTTCCGTTATCGAATTGGTCAAATATGATGTAAATACTTATAAAGATTGGTTAAGTAGCCTAATAACGTCGAACCCCACCCTTAAATGGATAGTGGAAACTTACCGGAGAAATTTCCCACAATATATCAGTTATCAACCCAGAATTTAATGTTAGCCACATTATGACTCTTTTTTATATAACAATCTTTCACCCATTCGCCAATTTTGATTAAAATTAGATAATATGTCATGCTATGCAATGTGTTAACTAAACTACTTATTAAAGATATCATTAATTTAAAGAGCAAAATATACAAATATTGCTGCAATAGTATGGTTTAGATCATGTTGTTACAGTTTGTGTATATAATTGGCCTCATGTTTGTATTGGTGTATTAGCTTGATAACGTTGAGAGAATACCCCTGGAAATTACGCCTTAAAATACACTATTCCCACAAAAGCCGAATGAGCACCCCCCCCCCAATATTTCGCCAACAAATGATTACTTGGAACTGTAATAAGCTGGCCACATCACAAGTCCATCCAAAAAAATCTGTAACCCCCCTTCATATTTTATAAGCTGAATACGGGCCCGTAGGAATGTGTTTTTGTTTTTTTTATAAACGTATGCTTTGTAGGGTGCCTGGTCTTGTAGCAGAATGTGTGTCTATTAAAATACCATAGCAACACCATTTCCCAACAACAAAGGTATCTCTTATGTTCCAGTATGTGTTTTTTGTTTTTTTTATAAACGTATACTTGGTGGGGTGCCTGGCCTTGTATCAGTGCATGTGAATTATATATACCGTAAACACCTAAATTTAAATGTCCCTCTAAAATAATATTTCTGTTTTTAAAGGTCATTATGTGTATATGCAGTCATCTGGACAATCCACGGGAAATATAGCCATTTTGGAAAGCTCCGTTTTTCGAGTTCCACCTTTTAGCAACGGACAGTGTAAGGTAAAAAAGTAAAATATTTTAATTTGTTATTCTGGCTTAAAGTGGTTGTCTTTGCGCAAAGCAACTGCCATTTTGAAACCACCCAGCTTAAATGTGTATGAGGAGGCGAGCATTTAGAGATTGCAACCGCACTACTTCTTGTGAAATCCACGACTGGCACAAAGTAGTCATCGGTGTCTTACTAAAATAGCCCTTACAACTTACCGTTTCAGGATTTCACATACCGTACCTAACCACTTTTTGTTGTTCTTTTGTATATAATTACAATATGTGATAAATATAGATTGTGTTGTAAGTAGTTTCTGAGACGAAATTAGTATATTCTCGCATAGTCGTTGTAGTCGTCATTTGTGCTCTCTGCTTTAGTCGGTAACAATAATTGATTTGCACCACTTTAAATCGTTATTACCTAACAACCAAAGAATAAGATTGTATTGTTAAAATGGAATTCGGAAAGCGTTAATTAAAACTATCATCACTATCAAATATATAAAACTGATGGTCACTAACACTGCCCCTTTAATATGTTAGCCATGTACTGTCATGGCACGTTAAAAAATAGCTTCTTCATTTAAGCAGAATTGAATCATCTTGAAACACATTTTCCTGACCCTTTTTAGGTTCGATTCTTCTACCACATGTACGGGAAACACGTATTCAGATTGCAGTTGGACGTTAGAGAAGTATGTCGAGAGGCGAACGTATCAAGAACTATCATATGGAATAGATTTCGTCGAGTAAAACGGAACGAATGGGTATATTACGTAGTGCCACTTGTTAATATAAGCGGGAGGTAGGTATAGCTCAATTAAAATTAATGGTCTTAATTAAATCAACATTATTATGTCCATAATATCATAACCGTTAAGATTTAAAAACAACAACAGCAGCAGTACAATGTTGGTGTCAGTCATTATCACATTACTCGTTTTCTCTTTTCTAGTGACAGACAATTAATTTATGTTGCGAATTGTCAGATATCCTCTTACAATCTCATATAACAGCTGTTGGTCTTCGAAGGAATTATTAGTGAGCAGAAATTTGCCCGTGTAGCTGTTATCACTAGTAACTTCAGTCAGTATAATATAGAAGGATAACTTGTGTTTTCCTTTTGTGTCCGTAGCTTCCTTTTGTTGAATTATTGATTACAAACGTGTCGTAGCAATGATCTATGTGTTAAAATTATATTTAGAACGTGATAAACCAACATTTTCCTTTAAATCACGTGTATTCTTTAGCTATATAACATGGAGCCTATAATTATTTAAAATAGGTGAAATGAAATGTATTTTTTTTAGAACATGTCGCCCATGATACATTATTAGCCGTTATACCGACTGCAAATCGTATCAGATTTCTATTTTGTTATACACAGAAGCCTACAATGTTATAGTACATGAAGCCTGAAACACACATCTTTATAATGTGAACCTCAACTGTTAGTAGTAGGTGTAGGAAAACCTAACAACGGGCAATGAAAACCCTACACAGACATTTCAAGCAATTAACAACAACCATATAATATATATATATATATATCAAGTAAAGTGAATGGACCCAGGGGCCAGTCGCGAGCATACCATATACCATATAGTCCCGGGCCTGTATCATTAAAGGCCTCACTGACAATAAAAATCGAACTGACAATAAAACAGAGAAAAACTTAAAAATGGATACAAGAAAGTCCGATAGAAATAATGGGATCGGTTATGTATCAGTAAAAGGTATATGGCTCTAGTCTTTGGAACCTTAAATGCGTCTAACTGGACATATTTTAATTTTATAGTAATGTATGTAAAGTGATCTATATTCGATTTTTGAAAATATTGTAATATGGATGGCCGAATAGTTAGCACGTGCGCGATGTATCATAAGGTTTATCATTGAGTTAACTGGCGTGCTTTCGATTTTCCGCTTGTACATGACAAGGTCGTCTGTCCAGTCTCATAGGTTTTCCCCGGAACCCTTCCACTGCTAAAGACCTCTACGCGCAAGTGAATTATTGAAATACAATTCAACCATAGGTTACTCCCGAAATAACCTAGTTTATGTCAAGTGGACGTTAATCCCCCCCCCTCTACCTCGCTCTATACTCAATTAAGTTTAGTGTAATTCGCGAATTGTTTCAAATTGAAGGGCAGTTGTTTACGCCTGTCTTGCCCTTTCTATGGTTTTGTTTGTTCATTACAATTCGCGGCCTAAACCACCGCAGTTCAAGACTCGTGTGCTGCTTTTAAAATGTTCATTGTGTTTTAAATATTGTATAATAGGATCCCATATTTGTTATGGCAAGATAGCAAAATAAATACTGAAAGAAATAAACCAATTTAACTCTTTAACCATGTCATTGGTGGATAACTATTTGGCGTATTATCCTGGTTTAAAATAAACCCTGTCCGAAGCAAATTTATATTGCTCTCAAGTAGGAGTCAGTTGTAGCAGTTAGACAACCATGCTTGAAAACATTCACAGGACGAGATTCCATAGAGTTTATGCTTTCGAACGAACGATTTTGGATCCAAATGTTTTTAACTTTATTGTCGTCACCTTAAACAAGTGTTTACTACCCGAGCCGTGAGTTACAGTTGGTTGATATAAAACCGCTAAGTCAAGTAGGTAATAGGTGTAATAGCCGGATATGTTAAAGGAAAGAATGTCATAATTTATCCTTTCTTTTACCCGAAGCCAATAAATGACATGTACTTAATGTGGCACTGATGAGGTCTTTTCGTCCTGGAGTTCTATGGCAATACGCACAGCGATAGTAAGAAACTGTTTTTTATATTTTCAGTTTTGTTTTGAGATTTACGGCATATGTTGGCTACTTAACAGAAAAGGGTGATATAGCTGTTGATGACATATCCTTCAGTCCAGAATGCTTTAGTTCAGGTAATCATTTGGCTGAGTTGCGTATTAAAGGGCCGGAGTTCTTTTTAAAGACTTATCGTTGTTCTTGGGCAGCATACGAGTACGATCTATATTATGGAATTTGACATTCTTGTTGGTAGGATAGTTGCGCATTGATAGACTGACTTGTGAGATGACGTTACAGTTCCAAGATGGCTGCAAGAGTTATATATATTTACGAGGCAATTTATTTTTTCTTAGAAACTATCCATGTATACTATCATTACTCTTGGCTATTATGATTATACAGATAGGATGATCACTTCATCTTCTGTCGGAAGGTTGGGTCACCGAATAGTTAACGCGTGCGTGTTGGTTCAGAAGTTCCATCATTGGCTTGATTCTCCGCAAGGAGTGGGGTCGCCTGTCCAGCCCCATTGGTTATTCCCACTACTAAAGACTAATACACGCAAGCTCATTGCTGAATTAAATTTGAACCATATGGTAGTCCGAGTAGAAGCTAAAACCGCAACGCGCAAGCGAATTACTGAAATAAATTTAAAGTTAGGTTGGCAAAGGTTAAAGGGAAACAACTGCCTCTTATCATATATGTTGCTTCATATATATATATATTGATTTGTGCTATTCCTAATGTGTTTTTATTATACACCCACGCACGATATAGGCATATAATGCTGTTTACTCGTCCGAAGACCTGTCGATATGTCAGTCCGTCCATCCGCAGTTGCCTGTCCAACCCATAGAGGCCACAATTTTTGACGATTTTTCTTTATAACGGTTTGCGATGAGTATAGATAATTGGGATTGAATTTGGGCGCAATCGCGTTTCACGTCGAGTTATGAACCTTTGTGATAATGCTTCTTATAAGTAGACCTCAATTGCGATTTAATTTGACAGCAATTGCTTTATTTCTGTTCGGATTTATGTACCTTTTAAGGTGCATTATGTATTGTTTATTGGTCGAGAGAGAGATATTAAGTTATACATTGTAACAACAAGAGAACCGCGAGGTCCGATTGTTTTTACAATATATATTACGTAATGTCTTAAGCTCGAGGTCAAAAACAACTTAAAATACAGACACTCTGCACGTGCGTTTACGGTGAAATACGTCATGCGAGTCTATTATTTCACAAGGTATGATTGGCAAGTTGCGTGTACGATTATTTGAAATAATGGTACACCAACATCAAAGAGGGACGTGATCACATCTGTATTTTAAGTAAGAGTAAGACCAAGAGCTGACAGTGCCCGCTATACTAGTTTAAAAAAAGATAATAAAAAGGAACATATATTGGAGATTGCAGTCATCTTACTTCATTATGAGCGCAGTTAAGACTGGATATTGTCATTGCTACCGTTGTTACGATAATATATAGAGTTTGGTTGATTCATTTTTAAATTAAATCATTAAATGGCGATCGTGTTCCGATCCGTTCAAACTCACAGCCATCCGATGGTCATGACAGTTTATTTAGGATTTTCATTTGAATATATGTCTTAATGGCCAAAAGATAGATCTTGCATTGTTCTAATGCCTTTTAAATTAGCGTTATTTTCTTATCCGCTCTCTATATATAGGCCACAATGTTTGACATCTTTTTCAAACTTCAGGATGATGAATCTTATGAGTAGATGCCATTTGGAATTGAATTTGAATGCAATCGCTATTTTGATTCCGGAGTTATGATCTAAAATTTTGTTTTTCCGCCCTCTGGAGGTCACAATTTATATATGCCCACATTTGAGGGTGAACGCGATAAAGCCTATGGTGTTTGACTACTTCATTTCAAATTGGGATTTGGGTGCATCATTATGGCTCAGAGGACGCACGCAGTTGATTTTCAGTTTTCCTCGACTTTCAGTCACGGAGTTACCCAATGTTCAATACATATACATATATATTGTATTATTATCAAATTCGGCTTCCACAAGTTTCGGCTCTAAATCTACCCCCCACCCAATCACAAATCCTAGTGGACACAATATACATTTTAGCTACAATTTGTAATGGATTCTTGTCAAATGAAATGTTGTGGCCATGAGAGGGACAAACCCTATTATCGTTGTTAGCTTACCGTGACCCTCCGTACCATTAGTATGCATGTGGCAGAAACTATATATATATTCACAGATTGCAATAGCTATCCCAATGGTAAGCCATATAAGTAGAGTTGTTTCCCCTGAATTATAAACTGTATTTTGAGATAATGGGACGGAGTTGCATGCACAATACCCTTTACGTATTTGTATTCAGATGCGCTGACCGGATACATTTCGCATATTTGATTGAAACATAGTTCTCACCATGAATCTATAAATAAACAGAGTCGTGATATCCCATCCTCAGTCGAGTGTGTAGGCTGCTCCTCGGAGCTCTCAGATAGTTTTTGAATTTTTTGCAAGGTTAAATAGTTTTAGGTGGATATTTTATTTTTTAAACCTTACTCATACATCAGTGCATCATTTCTGATAAACTTTTTGACAACTTGGATGTTTATTAAACTGAGCTATACAGTGACTAGTGGATCATGGTAAAGATTGGTGTTATTGTTTTGTCCAGTTTTCTCAACATTTCAGTCAATTGTGAACTCAAATCACCAGGTATAACACTCAGTTATGAACGTTCTGAACTTTTACAGCTTAAAGATACTGTGTCACTATCTTCTTCTAAAAAATATATAATGAAATTAAAAATTCATCAAAATATCTGCTGAGAAACAAACCAACAAGGCGTAAAGAAACCCACTACATTTCTACTCGATTCCTTAAAACACTAACTGCAACAAAACCAGCTCCAGTAACCCCAAGAATCTTGTTTGTATTCAGATTTTTAAAGAAAATTCTAGCAATGCGTTCCCTGTAAGTAAAATAAATCTATGCCTACTGAAAAATTAAACCAATATATCTGATAAATACATTGATATCCTAGCACTGACTGAAACATGACGCCGTGATAATGATAACGTTACTTAAACAGCCTTGGTCCCCTCTGGTTATTCTATTGAAATTCTTCACAGAACCTCCATCAAGGCCTCTACACAGACAACCAAACGTTTCAGTTCGTTCACGCACATTATTTCATTCTTGATCATATCCGGTGAAACTATACGATGTGTTGTTATATACAGACCACCGCATTTACCTATCCAAGCATTTCCTGATGATTTTCAAATTCAGCTCAATGAACTCTAAATCAAACTGTTAAATCCTTAACGTGGGCGACTCCAATTTTTACTTTGATAAGAAACAGGATTCCACCACTACACGCTTTAAAGATATTCTGGGCATTAAATATTTATCTCAACATGTCAAAACAGCAACACATGCGAAAGGGCACATTATCGATTTGGTGTTAACCCGTGACTCTGAAATCTAATTCCGTAATCTCACTGTCATTGGTGACGAATGACGTCATCTCCGACCATTCTCCAGTTTTTGTAGATTTAAACATTTAAAAGCCTCCAGCCTAGCGAGCTAGCGCATTACCCACCAAGCCACGTGATCCCCCAGTTTCTAAAGGATTGTCTTCTTTAATTAGAACCAGTTGTTACAGAACTTGTTAATTCGGCAATACTAGAGTGTGCAGTGCCTGAATTTTTAAGTCTGCCGTCGTCACGCCATTGATTGTGAACACAACACTTGATAAGAACATTTTAAAAAACTACCGCCCAATCTCTAATTTAAATTTTGTATTTACGCTACGTGAGAAAGTCATCTGTCAACAAATCGTTGATCACATTAGTGTCACTAGTGTCATATCGTCACTGCTAGACTCGAAACTTTCAACTCTCAATACTTTCAACTTTATTTTTTTTTAAAAAAATTATTTTAATTTATTTAATTTAATTTATTTTTTTAAATTTATTTATTTAATTTATTTATTTTAATTTATTTATTTTAATTTATTTATTGAAATTTATTTATTTTAAGTTATTTATTCATTTTATTGTAAGGCACACCTGGGCGCTTATGTGAAAGATGGGCTATAAAGAAAGTAGCATCATAATAATTATACTACTAATAATTTCCAATGCTACCTGTCGGGATCTATGAAAACAAGAAACTACTTTTAATTAACCCACGTAGATCAAACAAAACACATGTACCACCCTGCGATAGACAGAACTTCTATGACTTACTATGGACCGGATATATATAAAAGTGTTTTGCTTACAAGTACAAATGTAAATAAAACAAATGTAATTGTTATAAAACCTACATGCAACATTTTGCTTTTCCTAATTTTTTTTCTTACTTTTCTACGTAAATTTGTAACAATTGGTGACAAAACGATTAACAGCAGCGGTGCTTTAAGACCCTTCGGGATCATAAGCTATATTGGAGTTCTGCAAAATTGCTTCCCCAGTGACTAAAACAATGCAAATGTTCCACAAATAGATGATGAAATTGTTTTCAAGTAGTCAGGGGAATCAATCGAATTGAAATCGGGGGATTTCACTTCCTTTTCTTTCGTTTTTGAATTTAAGTTTTTATATATTTTAGTTTAAACATATATTATGCAAGAGCTAAATATGTCTATTACAACATTTCGTTAGGCCTGAATGTTATATAAACTATTAATTAGACACGCAAAGACCATAATCAACAGTCGATGCCATCGTCTGTGTCCGATTTCCATTGGATTTGCACCGGATCTGTTGTTCAACGCCCACTGGTGATTAAATACGAAAATCGAGACATTGTTATTATTGTAACAGCGGTAAAAGTGGCAATCGATTCTAAGCAATTTGACTGAAATTTCAACCTATCTACTCTTCCATAATGATTTTTTGAGTTTTTATATTTTTAAATTTAAGTTTCTGCCTGATTTATTGTTACTTTACATCTGACAAATTTCATCAACGAAAACGCGGCCTTTCCAGGCACGCCAAGACATTGTCCACTGATCTATCCGTTTCCAATAGCCCAGTCGGAGCAAAACCGTTGGATGTTAAACCATATTTCATTTCACGGCCATCCAATCCCCCATTTCACTACAGTAATTTTAATGTCATTTCGGATGAACTGAGCCCCTTTCGGTATCCCAGTAACCATTCAGCCGTCGGTCGAACCCCCAGATCTATTTATAAGCTAGCTGAAGTCTCGCGCAAAAAAACCCCTAATGATATGTAGTGTAGAACAGCAAAAATGGCAAAGACGAAAGGAAATAAATGCAGATTTTTAATTAATCCTAATGAGTAAGACAAGAAATAATTCTTTATAATAATATAACGAGACAATAATTGGGATGTTGACCTGATCCTTCTACTGATGTCTTTTTTTTTTGGATAACACTGCTGTCATTAAGATTTAAAATTGTTTACTTTTCAGATGAAACTAACCTCAATCTGTGGCGGAAGTCCCCTGAATTTGTTTGTCCAACAGGTAAGCTTGACTTCGATTACATTATTTGCCCCCCCCCCCCTGAGAATCTGCCAACCAAGGTCTATGTTAAGATAGTTGTACTGGTGTAAACATAAGTTGATAGACATGCAGTCTGGTCAAAACGCATTTACAGACGTGTGGTATTCGGATAAAACCACGCGATAAGTTTATAGAAATATATAGATTGTAAGTACTGGGTACGTCATTCAACAACTTACTGTAGAACAATCCGTTTTTATCCGTAAAAATCTAGGCAACCTGATTAGTACACAGATCCTATTTTCGACTTTCGTGTTAGGAAGGGGCGAAAAATAGAAATTATGAATGGTAATTATAGGCTTTTATACATTTTGTGATACGCCTACTTAACCCGAAACTACCATTGAAAGTGTAAAGAGTTCCGCCTCAAAATCAAGAACATAGACCAACTGCTGGTAAAAATACGCGGTGTGGATGTAATTCACAGAGCATGTTTCGCGATCTGCGCGGCATGATATATTTTAACGAAGTATCTGATCAGACGGAAGTTTAACTGTCTTTGCAATAATATTACAACAATCCGCAGAAGGTATTCTGGTAATATAGACAAGATGTGTGTAATCATTAAGGTGAACTTTACGAAGTGTATGTCTAATGCCCCCATCAGACCGAGTGGCGTTCTTACTGCCTGCTTCGACTAGAAAATTTACGAGGTCGCCGGTCAACGTAAACACAACGCGTGAAATGTCCAAAAAATGCACAAACTTGAAAGAAGTCGCGTCCTTTACCCCGTCAGACCAGGGCGGTGTCTTTACTGCGCTGCTACAACGACGGAATATGGCCCCAGAGCCCGTCAAGATCGCCATAAGCGTGGTAAAGCGTGGTGGAAACGCCAGATATCGCGCTGTGGTCTCGATGGTCGCAAATGATCGCCGAGTCACGGCGTTTGTTTTGAGCATGTTCAAAACAAACGCCAAGGTTATACGATCTACCCTTAAAAGATGTGAAAACACAATTCTTTTTTTTTTCAAGTTTGTGATATTTTGGGACATTTTCGTACGTAGTAAGGACGCTTCCACAGTCTGACAAGGGTATTAGATCCCAGAACCTTGGCGTTTGTTTTGAACATGCTCAAAATACATGCTCTTATCTCATTGTCCATCGCCGTAGCGGCGTTGTAAGGACACCACTGAGGTCTGACGGGGGTATTAGACAACCAATCACAACAAACGTGATCTTTTTAAATATTGATTACTTTCCATCTGACCACAACTCCTTGATAATCATCTGTTAGCCCCGTCGCAAATTATTCTTAAAATGAAGTTTTTATTTACAATGTACAGGTATAATCAGTATTCAAATTCCAACAAGTTAGAATAAAAGTTAAAAACATGTATAGACAATAGACATATATCATTGAACCCGATCAGTTTTAATTTAAGTTTCCTTATGAGGAATGATCAATGTACTAGTATAATCCCTACGTTAAGTCCAACATGTCAGAATAAAAGTTAAATACATTCATAGAAAATACATATATATTATCAAACCCGATCGGTTCTAATTTAAGTTACCTAATAATGAAGGATCATCGGAATCTTACATTATTTTTAACAGAATTCACGCAGCGATATCTATATGTCTTAGGCAAATAAAGTGGTAATAATCTATTTTCCTACAAGCAAGTTCATTTTTCATGAAGGTTGTTTTTATACACAAATTTATTTAAAAAACAAACACGATAAAATTATTTTCCTTTATCTTAATAGCAATTCCACACGCAAACAAACCCGATAAGACAGACTCTCTGGCAAGAGAAGCTACACAGAATTTTAAAGACTTAAAGACACATACAAAGTGAATGGATCTTGGGTCCAGCCGTAAGCATCCAGTGCCTTTTGTCAAAATGACAATTAAACCATTAATGACTTACAAGATATACGTAGTAGATCAAATGCTTACTGACTTGAATGTCGATAGTCTGCCTTTTGTGTTTTTGTAACTAAATTATTAGGCCTACATAGCATAATATACCATAAGAAAGTTTTAAGTAGGTCTATTATTATCAAGTAAAAAAGCCCCACATAAATAAAAACTACAATTCTAGGGTATGCACTAATACTAGTAAGTAAAAACAAAAAAACAAAACAAATACGAGCGTACTATCGACAACTGTTTAAGGAACACATATTATGTCAAGTTTGGATCGAACACGAGAGCGTCGGCCGGAAGAACAAGTTATGTAACGACTATAACAAGACTTACTGTTGGCTATGATAAAAAGTGCGCCTTTGTAAGAAAACGAAAATTAATTTACAATACTATTTGAAAACAGTGGAATATTACCATGCGACAGTAAGCTTGTTTAATTTTATTACGGCTAGTATTATAGTTCATATTTCAATTTCATATGGCCACAGATCACTAAATCTCGTCTGATCTTCAATAATAAATATTCAATTAGAATGATTTGGACTTATCTCATTTAGGCTACGTCATGCGAGTCTATTATTTCACAAGGTATGATTGGCAAGTTGCGTGTACGATTATTTGAAATAATGGTACACCAACATCAAAGAGGGACGTGATCACATCTGTATTAAGAGCTGACAGTGCCCGCTATACTAGTTTTTCGTAGGGTAGAACGCTTTAAACCACAGATGGAGCACCATGTGGCAAACTATTGCCCAAAAGCATGTATGATTCACCATGGAAAACTTGAGATACACAAGCTGGAAGTAGAGGCAAGTAAACATTCAATTTCCGACCCTACATTTCAACGTAACCAACCTCACAACTTGTATCCTTCTGCTTCAAAATCATGAATATTCACGAAAACCTGTCAGAAAATGTATTTTCAAATTTCAAACCCTTTTTTATTTAATTCTACACCAACAAGTCAACACAAATTGCAATGCAAAAGGGTGAAAAGGGGAAAGGTAAAGATAGATTAAAAATGACTTTGGCCCCAAGGAATATCTTGTGATTTGTGTCTTTTTGATTTAATAATTGAAATTAGCAAATATGGAATGATGCAAAGACTCAGTTAACATTTAATACAAATCAGGGTAGACAAGACATTGACAATGTAATTGTAATGGTCATGTTCTATTAAAATCAGTCGTCTACTTTTAAATGTGAATCGATATCTAACCAGTGGGAGTCAAGTGTTGAATTTCAGACACTTTTCATATCGTATCGTCATAACGCGCGACTCGACACCTAATAAATGTCGCTTTTAAAGTTAATTTGTCTTAAATGTTCACATATTAGCCCTGACTTGTGTATGCCAAATCCACATAAAGTGTGGAACACGGAAAGACTATAATTATATTTCTAACATCCGGGTTACCTATTTAGGGTATTTACCGGTATTTAGTGTGTTTTCCGGTATTTAGTGTTTTTACGGTGTTTTCCGATATTCAATATAAAATAGTGTTTTCCGGTAGTTTTCCTGTGTTTTCTGGTATAGCCCCATAAAATAAGATCACTCACTGACCAGGAGTAGGTCGCTTGTCCAACGTCGTGGGTTTTCTGCGGGACCCATGGTCTTATCCCACTTCCGGCCGAAATTACTCTCCCTCTCTCCCTCTCTTCCTTCTAATCAACTTCTAAATTGGAACTAAACGGTATGTTATTCATGCCGTGATCAGACTTTTTACCAACACAAATATGGTGGACACAGTTAACAGTTAATTATAATCTTGGTTATTGTCATATTAGTTTCTTATTACATTATTATAAAAATAATGTAATAAACGGTAATGTTTCAAATGGTATTGTCTCGAGACATATGGCTTTGAAATAATATATTGTCTCTTAGCACGGATACGTTTTTTGATTTATTTTGCTTTTTATTTTACATGTATATTGTCTCTAAGCACTGAACAGTTCTTTTGTTTGGTTTTGCTTTTGATAATATCCTAACAATGAGAATTCCCCAAAGGACCCAATTGTTATTCTTATGGAACTGTATCGGGCGTTGCTTGACCTATTTTTTTTCAATATAGATGTACTTCTATGAATCACAGACTTATTTAACAAAGTGAGATATATAAAGCTATGCTGTATTATTAATTTACTTTCTTTTAAATTTAACAACGATTATTTTCAAGTGGCGGCTTTAACGAAACCTTTGATTGTTTCTAACTCTTATCTTACCTTGCTAACTCAGCCTTTCGGTAGACACGAATAGACAGCTGGGGGCGTTGTATGATTAAATACACTCTATCTTACCTTGCTAATTAGCCTTTCGGTAGACACAAACAGAAAGCTGGGGCGTTCTATTATTAATACACTGTTAAGTATATTAGTACATTAATCCCATTATACGCATAACTATGGTCAAACAATATTTTATTCAATAAACAGAAGGTAAAAATATAGATAAGCTAGCTCGAAACAAATAAACCAATTAAATCCTATGTTTACAATAAACAATGGTGGACACATACTGCACACAGCGTTCCACATACGTCATTACCAGAATGAAACACTGTGCTAAATAGACTCCATTTAAAACGCTCGCGTCATCATTTTTGGGCGGGGCCATGGAGGTGTGGGCGGGACTTATCGAATTTACGTCACCCGTGTTTACATAACAGAGTGAAAATATACCGTAGTACATGGTTTTTGTAAACACAAAGTAAAATTTCAAGTTCTGCCACTCGGCTAAAAACGATATAAAATATGTGCTATGGGTAATAAAGCAATATATTCTTTACCATTGTAAACTGTCTTCAAAGTTTCAATGTGTTTATCTTTCAAAACAAGGCCTAGATACGCCTAAATTTTTCTTCGCAAATAAAACCGCTTCTTTGAACTTGTCGTCTATGGGGGCCGCCATGTTGAATAATTAGGGGACTTTTTTGTGGTTCGGCTTTTGATCAGTTTGACAACTTTCATACACACAAAGGCTAAATAAACATATTTAATTTCATTCAATGTGACAATAGAAGAGAAATAAATACTTCTCAAAACTTCAAAATGCATACTCGGTGTTATCGACTAAAATCGTCGATGTAGGAATTAAAATGTCGGTTAATTAGGTTAGGGCCTATTCTCAGCCGAAGCTAGCAGTAGATAGGCAGCCTAAGTTTGGGATGTGGTTGATATATATATCTATACAAAATATACATTGTTGGAATGTAATATTACATTGTATGTATGCTAAAACTCAACATACAGGCAAAATCTACGGGTGGGTAACTTTTGTTTTCAAATGAAAAAAATGTCGGCAAACACCAATAAATGTTGGACTCGATAATGTGTCTTTTATTACAACATTTCCGTATATTTTATATTGACACGTTTGTATGGAGCGAATCGTGCAAGAAAAGGTGACGTTCGATATATATATATTCAAAAAAACAGTAAAAAGACAATAACGGTGTTAAAAATCAATCGATATAATACAACACACGAGACTTCGCATCGTTCTTTTAAAGCTATAGTACATGGATTCTTAGATTATGTAGTTTCAAACTTTTACCAATAATGGTAGCGAATGGTCGCATCTCCCATTGTCAAACCTTAATGCGTTTTGCAATGTTTTTTCATATAACTGGAATATTGGGTGTTAAATATGAGAGTGGAACAGGTAAGTTAACACATTTCATTTCCATTTTAAAAAAAACAACCCAAAAAAACCCCGATTGTTAAGTTTATTTTTTATTCAATTTCTGGAATTTTGGAATATTAACGGTCCTCGATCGTCAATGTATTTGATCTGGTGTAGCGAGATTCAAAGGTGAGAGCTAATATTTCTAACTTTCTCTTTGATGTGACATTCTGGAGGAAATCATAATTTTTAATTAGCTGACGTTGTCATGAATCAGAAACAGGACAAAGACCAAGAGCCAGTGACGAAAAAACTGCCTCATATGTAATAGAAGGCTTGACCATATTAAGTGACAGCTATTGATATGGCCAACTCAAAACACACAGTCTTACAGGTTTTTAGTGGGGCATTTGGCAGGGAGGGGCAGATAAAAAGGGCAAAAAAGAGCCAAAATTTGCCTCATAAGTTATAGGATCAGAAATATTTCTACAATGTTTACATACAATGCATGAATATAGAAAATATAAATCTAACCGGAAAAAGTGAGGCCATGCCCTTTTCAGACTGCCAAAATTTGCCTCATAAGTAATACAGTTGAAATTGGTGCCAAATGTTAGCCATGTATGAGTCGATCCTGAAAATATTAAATCTGACTGGTTTCAGTGGGGCACATTCCCAATCAGACCACTTAAAATCTGCCCAATATGCCACGGCCACAAAAGAGGTCAAAACTTGCCTCATAAGTAATATGATCAGAAATAGTTTTGAAATGTTGTGGTGCTATATCTGAATCTTACTTAAAATGCAGAATCTGACCGGACAATATGGGGCTACACCCCTTTCTGACTGCCCGAAAAAGTGTGGCCGGGGGTCCAAATAAGATTGGTGCCAAATGTTAGCTAATAATGAGAAGGTTCTGGTTCTGGTTTCAGTGGGGCAAATCCCTAACCTGACCATTGAAATGTGCCTAATCTGCCAAGCGCACAAAAGGGATCCGATTGACTGAAACTAGTGGCAAATGTTAGCTGTATATTAGTTGATTCTAAAAATATAAAATCTGACTTCTTTCAGTGGAGCACATTTCTAATCTGGCTACTTAAATATCACAACCTACCCAACAGTAAGGCACAATGTACACATTTCGTTATCACTTTAAAAGTAAAATATACAGAGCGAACTATGATTCATATTCATGTATAAAGTACATAACTCTTTGACATTGTTTCTTCCGTGCCCTTCCAGGGACATTTTTTGACCGCATTATGGATCCCTTGTGTGTTCGAATATAATGACAAAGTAAGCATAATCCAACCCATGTTGACATTATTTTTACAGAAAAGAAAAGAAATTATCACAATAATTGTCATTTCATATATCCCACCTGGGGATGATTCTTAAACTTAGTGCCGAAATATACAGAGTATTACGTGAAGGGTTTTATAATATGTACATAGTTAAGGCGATAGCAAGCTTTCTATTGAAGATGACTTAGAACATAATTCATAAGGATTCAAGCTTATTTCAGAGTTTATATGAAAACTGTGGCAACCGCCAAACTCAGTGCCATCTTCTTAAATCTTATGTATAACGGCATACAGGCGGTGATAATTGATAATATATTTAACACTGTTTTGTAACTTATAGTCAGATCTGATACTATTATAAAACATGTTACATTTACGAGGCGGACATACTGCATTAAATGAAATGAGCTCGAGCATCATTACTCAAGTCGGTACGACAAAAATCCATTAAATCGTTAAATCGAGAAGGAAAGTTATGCAGCAAATCGGAACATAATACAACAAATTTCGCAGGCAAGCGTTGACATCGAGAGTTGATTATGGTCTGGGTATGTGAATTAATGTCTAATAAATAGTTTAAAATAATATTACAATTTCAGGTATAAAGATTTGGCTCTTGCATAATGTATGTTTAACATTTTCCGATAAAGCTAAACAATTTTGATTCTGACTGATGGACAGTGATTAAAGTTAGTTTGTTTTACTACCAGGTACTTCAAAACCATGATTGAGTTCGGTCGTGAGCATTTTTGGAATGTGGTGAGCATAGATAATCAGTTTGATTGCTCGACACTTTTCACTAAATAATATGTGTCATCTATTTATTTTGCGACTGCGGCGGGGGACAACAACCTCACTGTTGGATTATTCATTTTGATGTCTATACGTATTTACAATTATGGTCAAGCGAATTATGGTCAAGGGCAGTCTACAAATTTGTAAAAATATCATCATACAGCACTGAATGAAACGATGGTGGTGAGATTTACAATGCCCGACAGTTACAGGGGTTATGAACACTGGATCGGAGACGGTCCTGCGCATATGACATCACATGTTGATTGCGCGCAAGGGTTATGGTAGGCCCACTCCTACGATGTCATGAGCGTCAACTGGGCTTTTAAAGGATATCGATTGTCACAAAACATTTTAAGGAGCTGAATCGCCAATTTTTAGGACCTACAAATTGACACAAATGGGTCGCAACGCATAAAATAATGTAGTATGGGTGTATATAAAATGATTTACATTCAATCGTTGATGTTTTACTGTAATTTCTAATCAATTATTTAAGGCAAATACGCCAGAAAACTCAATGGCAATCTCTAGTCTCTGGATATTCCAGTTTAAACCGGTGGTATTTATTGCGAAAACTCTCCAGATAAGAATAGGTGGTCCTCGTTTGACACGAGATGTCTACCACATATGCGTTTCTACCACGTGATCACGGCGACTATTTATTCTGGTCAGATTTTTGGAAATTTCAAGATGAAGACGGACATACACATTGGTAGCGTTATGCAAGTCTGATATCCGCGCAATGGTCGTATTAAGAGCTCCATCAACGCAGTGAGAACGCGATAAGATCCACATGATGACGTGGTGAAAACGTGCAATAGTGGTGGTGAAATTATCTATCGCCATTACAACATCATAAGGACTCAGAATACATGGCTCGTCGTGGTGAAGAAGCCACGAAGTCCTTGTTGCAAATGTTACAATTTTCAAAGCGTCTTTGCGACATGTCTACTGCGTTCATGGAGATGTTACCACGCTTGTCACGCAACCCCATCGCGTGCTCACGGCATTCCAGGTCAGATAGCAGAACCTTGGTATTTGTTTTGTACATACACAAAACAAACGCCGTGAATCGGTGATCATTTGCGACCTTGAGGCCACACTATGATATCTGGGGTTTCCGTAACGTTTTTACCACGTTTATGGCGATTTTGATGGGCTTTGGGATCATTTTCCGTCGTCATAACAGCGCACTAAGTACACCACCCCGGTCTGAGCTGTCTGGTTTATCGCCCTTTTTTTATGCCATTATAAATACACTTACATACTACGATTTCTTCTACATTCCTATTTTTTCCTTGCTTGTATGGGGCATTAAGTATTATATTTTGTGCAATTAGATAACTTAATAATTCAGATTGGTTGAATAAACTTAGTTTTTAGCGTTATTTCATCTTGATTATCGCTATTTAATTAGGCATTCTAGACGCCTCTACTTTGACTTCATAGATAACAGAACGACGTATTTACGTCACACCATTTAGCCAGCGGACGACTGCCTTCCGGGGCAGTCTATATTTCCTTTGCTTCTTTGTATTCGGTTTTGTTTGTGTGTTTTTGTGACGGGTTGAATATGTCCCCTCATTGCATTCACTATACACCTATTCAATTAAATATGTAAACACTTCTTGATTGTTTTAAGACACTTCACAGATGTGGTTGCTTGTATAGTTGGAATTATTACAACAGTATGCTTGCATTCGTAGTTCTTGTAGCATATGGCAGACCATGACTCCTGCTCACATTACACAATATTTTCTTCTTCGGGTTGTATTCCGGATCATTTTCAATTTTGAGTGAGGTCTGTACATACCCTGGACTGTACAGCGCAGTAGACGCTTACGGCTAGCCCCCGGATCCATTCCCTCTTTTTGAATTGTTTGTTTGTTTGTTTGTTGTTTCTGAGTATGATGTCTTGTCAATATATTTGTCATTTTTGTAAATCATGTGTGGTGCAGTCTCCCTGCAAATACTAATAGAACATATTTGTATTGATATTCCAACGTTAATCAACAGATAAAACGAATAATCCGAATGGAATGATTTGAAACATCAATCAACTGCCCAATTCTGAACATCTGAGACACACTACCTGTGGAGAAGTTATCTCAGAGACAGTCAATCGACATGTTTTCATATGACGTGGTCTATACGTCACAAGTCATGAGGTCAAAACACTAACAATAACAAACATGGCTTCACTCTTCCTTGTATTTCTTTTGTAATATTCATGAGAGAATTTGAAAACCCAGGCTCTTTCCACAACCTGTCGGTAACACAGCTACACAGTCGTGACCTTCATAACAAGCATTTAATCCCTTCAATTGTTTTTCCTTCAAATTTAAGTCTGTAACTCCTAACTTCGACTTTGAAAATTTATAGCGTCCCGAAATTCTTCGCTCACCGGCGCTGACATCTTGGAAACTTTTTGTGCTTCGGTAGGGTCTATTTCAGATATACACAATCAATTCTGTTAATGTTTTTAGCGTGGGGATTGACCTATAATTTTTTATTTCATTTCTAAACAAAAATTTAAATCTTTATAGCAATTTAAACAAAATAACCAATTTCTGGCTGGGATTACTGTGCATAATGGCCATTCACAGTGTACGTGCGAAAAGAAAGCCAGCTACCATTTAATTTTCGCCACGTCAGTTACCTATTCTTGTACTCAACTGCCCCAACCGCGAACCAGACAGGCTATTAGTGAAACCAACGTCCTGATCTCAGCTTCTTAATAATGTCTGACTGAATTCAATTTAAGTAAACAAGCAGGTTGTCAAGGAACACTAACTTCCAGATAACAGATCTTTTGTTCTGTTTGTCAAATTTAATTCCAGATATATTAGGTTATCAGACAAAATACAGGGGGTTTGCTAATACGAGAACGGGCGTTATGTTCCTACTTAGTACTATCAACAGTTTTCTGCGAAATAAACATGGCTATAAGTGAGGGGAGAAATTACATATCCCAATGTTCACCTGTGCAGTTGAAATAAAATGGGGACCTGGGTTTTTGTATCATCCAAACTACTAGACCCCGTCCTTATAAGTACGGAAGAGCCGTAGCGAACCCGAAACCTCATAGCGGCGAGTCAGTGTCTTCCTCACAGAGGAAACCTCTTTAATCCTCTTACCGAATTTGTAAGGATTAATAAATGTCGGGGTAATATACAACAGTATAAATATTACACTTTGCTCAGATTTTAATTGGCCCCTTTATATCTACTGAGAAGACAGGCGTCTCTAAAGATCATGTCTTTGTTAAAATAAAGTTATTTGGATATATTTATAGTTCAAGCTACTTAGCAAGATTCATCAAAGATCCGATGTCAATAAAACACTGCATTTATTCTGTAAGTAGGCATATGCCAAGCTACTTAGCAAGATTGGTCAAATATCCATTATATCAATAAAACGGTGCATTTATTCTATAGGTAGTCATACTCCTCTAAGCAAAATTCCGGTAATTTTCTTCGTACTTTATACTCTGATATTGTACAGACGGAATTGCTAATCCGGGACAAAGGAAAAGTTATTAACTAGATAGAGTAAATCACTCAAGACATTCAGGGGACGTAATAATTCAAGGAACTGTCGCTTATTTCTGTACTGCTTTTCGATTTCTTTCACATACGATACACACCAAACATCTAATTGCGGGAATATCAAAGGTTATGCACGTTAACTGATTACAGCTTTATCGATTAGTTACTTGAACTATATAGCCCGGTAATGACTGTGGGTATTTCTGAAAGGTTTTTAGTATATTAGCAATCTAATTAAAATATAGATCTATATTACGTTTCGTTTTTTATACTTTCGATGGTCTAAGATCTAACAAGTTTTTGCGCGAGCTCCCTTTCTATGACGTCGGGTATCAAGCACGCGGCATTTGACCCGATAACGTCAGTCATTCGATTAACCAATTAGAGACCGCCATGCTTTTTAAAATCTACTTTTGTTTTGGTGTTAGTATAGACGTCATTGGTAATGTCTACCCACAGTTCCGAACGAAAAGGTCAAACGGTCGATTCGACAGACCATTTGATTTGCTGACCCCTTATTTCATGCTGAACACGAGTTAAAAAACAAATCTTCCAGGTCCGAGAGTAGTAAAGAGAACTAAAAACGAAATTTTCAACTATAAAAACCGAAACGAAATTGGGTCTGGGTTTTAATCAGATCGGGTATGTTGGCTAATTGTCAGTTAGTTGGCATGCAATATACCGGTAAGCAGTTTTGTAATTGTTCGAAATGCTAGCAGTATCGGTAACTACTGGGATGTTCCTAGTAAATAAACATATCTAGGCATCGAAAATCTTCCACTTATTATATTTTAGGTTGCAGGTAAGTATAGCAAAACTTGTATTATCTACCGAGCGATATTTCCTTAGGAGATTTCGCTTTACATGAACTTAAAATTAAAAAGCAACTACGTTTTGGAGAAAAGTTCCCAATTACCATAAACAATTACAATACTCCCCAAGGAGAAACACCGGGGTTAATAAGGATTTTGCAACGGGTGACTTGCTGTTAAAAATGATGTATCACCAAAGAATTGTATTTATTTATTTGTGCGCGTAAGAAAGTGTTAGGTGACAAATACAATCTCCTTCTCGTCTTTTTTATACCCCCACATCTTTATGCGGACGTATATGGTTTTCGTTATTGTCCGTCCATCCACGATTTGTTTGCGAACAGTCGACAGGTCAAAATTCGTATCTGAATGTGACGGAACTTAAATTATAGGTCTCCAAAGATATCGATTCCTTTCGATATTGACATGTATCGGATCCAATCTTCATGGATTATGAGCCCTGGTTGTACGAAAAACACGTTTTTGGCCAGTGGACACTATAGGTCACAATAATTTTTATCCGATTTAGATGAAATTTTGAAATCTTACGTTCATAACTTCCAAGATCTTGATTCATTTTGATATACACGTATTGTACGAAAAATCGCGTTTAAGCGTTTGGTCACTCGACAGGTCACAATTTTTAAACAAAGCCGTTCGAATATTACCGTTACATCATAATTACGGTTGAGTTCGAATTACTTGAAAATCAGACAGAAACTGTCCGACAGCATGTACGAAATTTATTCTTAACCCTGTTTTATGTCCATATCCTACAAATTGTGGATTTATCTTGCATGCCAACCGCTCGTTTGATATAAATCAATATCAACACTCGTCGACAAATTAATAAAACAACTCGACAACGCTTCGTACTTTTTAATTGTTATCGACTGGTGGTTATATTTATTTAAATAAAGAAAATACTTGTAGGACTACTAGGACACGAGATAGTAACAGGGGATGAGAAAAGCCTCGTTTTTTAAAAAAAAATATTATCGACTTGTGTTGATATCTTTTGATAAAAAAAAAAGACTCGTGGGTGATTATCTATATAACACAAACACTAGATAAAAGCCTACCAAAGGACGGAAAAGAACACCTTAAAGACTGATAAGCTTTTTTTCATTTAGAGAAATCCCCAGTTCATTTTGGGAGCAAGAAAGTTAATTACCTTTTATAACAACTTATCACAAAGACATTGATTTTATCTTCCCGCATTGCGTGACGTGGCTCGTAGTAAGTAACTCAATACGACAGTGGTTTACAAGTTTAACCCCGGCGTTGTCAGATGAATTCCCTAGGAATGATTTCATATTCATCTGCACTCTACAATGTTTAATACTGGGATGTAACATATTCCTGAAGTACACGATGAATTACAACAATGAATATTACGAGCAATGGGGTTATACTTACTGAAATGCATATTACACAAGTTAATATTAAAATGAACATATTACACACGTACATGTAATTCTTAATTAATATCTAAAGTTAGACGAATGACCCTTTTGCTCGATGAGTTTTAGAAGCAGAGATTTGCGAAATTTTTCAACATATTTTTTTATATTGAGGATGGCGTATCTCCGTCACTATTTGAGGTGCGAAGTTGAAACGTGGTAGGAATAAAGAATACATTGATGCCTTCATAATTGCGGATTAAATTTTTCGTGACGGTTTCCGGAAGTCCCGATTTTTTTCGAATATGAATAGTTCACTCCATTTTAAAATAGACTAAAAATGAGATATTGTGATATTATCTTTTATTTTCAGAGACCTTGTTCAATAACATTTTCAACCGTATATTTTTTTTAAACCAGTTTATTCACCAATGAAAAAGAAATGTACATTATATATATGAACAAATATTATTAATTCTGTATATTAACTAACTTCAAGTTTAATTTTCAGGATGTTGTATCCGTCTTCTGTGTTGTATATTATCTTAGTTTTGGTTGCGATGTATGAAGTATAACTTCAGGCGTTTGGAACATTTTCTTTGATCTTCCATGAGTAGATATAGTATTTTGATAAAAATATAATTAGATTAACAATATTTTATTCTTTTATAATTTTACCTAAGTGTTTAATTATACTAGTGAGATTTATATATATGTTATTATAGAATAATGTGTCATGTAGTTTCTGCCATACTATTTGAGAATACTCGCATTGAATAAAAAAGATGATCTATAATTTCAATTGTAGAATTACAAAAATCACACACTAGTGAATTAGATAATTTCATTTTATATAAGCGATTGC
The DNA here is from genome assembly GCA_917208275.1 of Patella pellucida. Taxonomy (NCBI): domain Eukaryota; kingdom Metazoa; phylum Mollusca; class Gastropoda; family Patellidae; genus Patella; species Patella pellucida. Next base: position 58,884,430 of record OU795040.1, on the reverse strand, counting down.
TTAGGTAAATTTTATGTTGGATATATCTAAAATAAAATGTTGCCATAATTCCTCGTATCAAATGTGTTTAACTTGGTCTTCTTCTAAGGTAATATCATATTTTTTCCCATTTGGAAATAGCTAGCGGATTTCTGTAGTTCTTTTCTATAAGTTTTTTTATACATGTAAATGTCTTTTGAAGTTATATTTCATGTTTTTGTTATATAATATCTCTATATAGTTATTCAGATTAGCTTTTAATCTATTTTCACAACTTTTAGTATTCAACCTATATTCCGCTTCAAATATTGTTACCTTTACTTTTTAGATATTAACCAAAATTTGATTAATCTCCATTAAGTTGATAAGATCATTATCATATTTGGAAAAACTGGTGTCTGCCATATCCCCAACAAATAAAATATAATCGTTAATTAATATATTCTTGATTGAAGACTTTATGGGAATTCTTACATTATTATTATTCCAAATCAATAGATTTTTTGAAGGGAACCAATCTATCAATATGACATGTTTATTTGTTATACCAGTTCTGAAATATCTACCATCTAGTCTACTAAATGTCATTGTGCTTGGTGACGATGAGAGGATACTTATCGAAACGTCGTGCTTGTGTATAATAATTCAGTGATTGTTTTCCCATATAATTGTGTTAGTTCTGACAGTTCTGAAATGAGTTGGGGATCACGATGGCTAAGTGGATAAGGCGCTGGTTCGCTAGCCTGGAGGTCGGGTGTTCGATCCCTGCATTGGCCGAGAAAGTTCATCTCGATTTTCCGACGTGATTTCCCCTTGTCAGTGATGCAGAAGGAGGACCTGACAAGGACAGCTGACCACGGGTAGTTATATATAATCGTAATAATATCTGAAATGATATAATCTGGAATAGTTATCGTTAATGTTGGGTATCGTATTTTAGAGATATAGAATGTTTTTTTATAATCTGATTTTTTCCTATTAATCTTAGTTTTCTCTTTTCCCACCTGTTCAGTATTTTTTTGATATCCGGAATCCTTCTTCATAGTTTCTTCCTAAAATCTTATTTTTTTCTTTCTTTAAAATAATTCCGAATTCAGTAGCAATGGATTGTATATTTTCAGTTTTACTATTTAGCTTAAGTAACACCATCTATATTTTGTATTGATTATATCATTGCGCACACCTATTTTAAGTTATTATCTAATGATAATGCTATGTGATATCACATGATATAAATATAAACATAATATAAATGATATAAATATAATAGTTAATCCTTATTTATACGACCTATAATTTTCTGAAGATTGACCTTAAAAAGGGTTCCAACATTATTGAATATTCGCCCATATGCTGATTACACTGTTTTGCCAGATTACACTATTTTGGGGCTTGGATTTTTGTCTAATGGTTTGGATTGTTCCTACTTAGATTTATTTTAATTCAAATAAGAGTGGTGAAGAGGTGCTGCGTGGTGTCTCTGAATACGACATTTGATGTCCCCCCGCCATCGCCTCGTCCCCCGCGTACTTCATCGATAGGAGAAAACCCGTTTAATCAATCAAATATATTCCTTGGTTGATTATCACAAAAGTCTGTTAGTAGTATTTACAAGTTATAGTTTCCAGTCTGTAGCGTAGCATAACAATGTGTCTGGTTATAAGTGTCTATACAGATAACCGATTTGGGTAAATGCATGTTCATGTGCACATGCACAAGGCATGTGTAAATAACATTTACATCCTGTTTTAAAGATCCGTAAACTGCCTTTTTTGATCAAAAGGAGCTGGCATGAGCCTGTCTCGAAAATTTTCCAATAAGTTGATCTTAATTTTTACTCTTCCTTTAGCTTTCGCATAGACCTGACCATTGTAATACCACGATTTGTCTACACATTCCATGTTATTAGCCCTATTTATCAAACTCAGATTTGATTTAGTAATATCGTCAGTAAATTTCACGTTTTTTACAGCTACCATTTTCTTTTGCATCGTTAGGTTTCTTTTTGCTTCCAAATTTGACATTTTAACTAATATCAGGCCAGGTTTATCAAAACGTTTGGCAGGGAATTGCCGTTATTTCTGTTTGTGTTACCGAAACTCCAATATGCTTATGAACAAATTTCGTGAATGTTTCTTTCATAGATTCGTCACTGTCAGGAACGGGTTTGCCTGCTACTCAGAGGTTGTTTTTGCGAGACTATTGCTCGGTATAATTCGCCGTTCTTATGACCTCATTTATTCTCTGTCTCTCAGTTTCGCGGGTTTCCTTCAATTCGTCAAAGCCAGCCCCGAGTTGATCATTTTCTCAGACGCGCCCCTATAGTGACAGAAGACATTACCTTGCTTGTCAGTCTATAAAAAGGTTAAGAGAGAGAAGAGAGAAAGGGGGTTTAACGTCCACTCACACAAACTAGATCATGTCGGGACTAAAAACATCTTCAATTTAAAAAATAAAACTCACGTACAAACTAACGTCTTTCCCAATCTTCGTTATATATTAACTAGGTATTCATAGGGGTATACATTATACGGTTACCGACTTTTAGTAGATAATTTCACATATCTTAATGAATATTACATAAAAACACATGTACAAATCTTTTCAACTCTTTAGCCGCCATTTTTAATCTTAAAAAAAACCTTCAAATCTTTGAATTTTTTCGACTTTTCACCTACCTTCTGGTGACCTAACCATTTGATGACCCCTGACCTTTGCATATATGATTTTTCCCGTGTCCCCTTTTTAATAGGTATTGAATGTTACTATACGCAATAGTTCATGATGTCACTTGATTGTTGACGTGACGTGACCTCGTCTGACGTACCGAAACACGTCAGAACTATTGTCTTCGCCATGATAACTAATAAACGGATTTCCTCGATTATGAACAAAATAGTTAACTTTGGTTATTATAATCTTACCTGTGTGTTTGTAATGAACTCCCGTTAAATAAAATCCATTGCACAACTAATTATCACAACTATGAACACAAGTTCTCTCTTGAAAAATTTGAAAATTTATTAGTAATTTCGACGGAGTCGAATGTCAACAATATCCTCATGTTTATTGGACGAATCCAATATACCTGTTGCGGGGGTGGCTAAACATTGATAGATAATTTGGCAAACACGTGATGTAATCAAAACAAAGCGCGAGTATTTAGAGCTTTTGAGTTTAGGCGACGAAAATATCAATTGAAGGCAATACCGTTATTCCTGACCTCTTTTCTGAGGCTATTTTGGAATCCTTACCTACTATTTTTTACCTTTATTCTAATTTATTCGCCTAAGAAATCATTTCTTGCCACAGCCGACACACATTTTTAATGATTCAACACTATTTTCAAGTAGAATTCTGCGATTAAAAACATACACAAAATATGTTTGATCTGAAAGCCATTACGAGACCCGAACATGCGCAAACCGCATGTTTTATTCATCGCTAAATTCTACTTGAAAATTGTGTTATTAATTAAAAAATTGTGTCAAATATATTGATAAATGGTTCCTTTTGGTGAATAATAAAGAATCACGTTGAAAAATAGAAGGTTGGTGTTCTAAAACAGCTAGAGAAGAGAGGTGGGTGAGAACGGTATTTTAACGTATTTTCATATTGCAGCCTGTATATGACACGACAGGAACTGTCAGTGAACATCGTCCGCTCAGAGACAGTTCTTAGCGGAAATACTTCAGTAACATCTTTAAGCGTGTTGCGAAACCCTGAAAGTGCCTATTTGGGTGGGTTTGAAATGCTAATAAGCCCGTAAGAAACGGAACATTAATTCCCGAATTGACAGAAATGTAATAAGGCCCGTAAAATGAATGTAGTTGTTTCTGTGCGGCATTCGTGTTCAAAAGAAAATTATCTCATCCGAGTCTCTAATCAAATAAATAAAATAAAATATTTCAAAAGGTAAAGCTATAAAAGTTGCAGAGATTTTACTAGAATATAAAAGACGGTAATGTGTGCGAACGCTCAAACTCAATGCTAATTGTCGTTGGTATCCAGACCACTCGGACCAAAGACTCCTCGGACTAAGACCAGGCGGACCAAAAAAAGACCAGTTGGACCAATTACATTATATTATTAGGCTAGAAGATATGCTTTTTATTTATTATTAAATCACAATTCAAAGAAGCAAATGATTCTTATACGGAATTCTTATATTTAGAGTCGTTTAGTTCAATTATTTTGTGTACGGAAAATAAATCAACGATAATAGTGCCGAAAACAATATCAATCTAATTTTTCTCATTTACTCTTGCAATGAGACTCGGCATGTCCGGACTTTTGACAGTTTCTACATTTTACTTTTTCCACATTCGCGGTATCCCCAGTGGTTTCATTCCGTTCTACCCCACTAACCCCTGAGTTAATATATGGGGGTGGGGGACACGTTTTCAAGTTATCCGTCCTTGATGCGTTAATATTAACAGCACATAATCAATCTTCCAAACAGAGTTGTCTTCCCTTGCAGTCCACACTATGCTGGATAGCGAGACTTGCGTGGAGAATGGCACATAATAATACGAAGACCCCCTTTTAAATGCCCCTTTTTAAACGTGACTTATGTGGTACTCGGTATCCCCCAAAAAACACTTCATTATTTGTTCGAGTAATAGTCATATTAAAACAAACACAATTATCAATTTATTAAAATGGCACTTTATTATTTGTTCGAGTAATCATATTAAAACAAACGCAATTATAAATTTATTAAAACAACACTTTATTATTGGTCCGAGTCGTATTTCTGTTGGGTCCGAGTAGTCTTTTTGTTTAGTCCGAGTGGTCTATCAGTTGGTCCGACTGGTCTTGGACCGATTGGTGCTGGTCCGAGTGGTCCTGTCTTCCCTCATCCGAAATGGTATTTCCCACGTAAACATCTGCCATATTGGAAAATTTCTCTGGAAAGTTTGTGATATTTCAATTTTTCAAGAGAGTACGTGTTTTCATGGTTGTGATAATTAGTTGTGCAATGGATTTTATTTAACGGGGGTTGATTTCAAACACACAGGTAAGATTATAATAACCACAATTAACTTTTGCTTATAATCGAAGAAATCCGTTTATTGGTTATCATGGCGAAGACAATAGCTCCGATTTCTAGTTACTTATTATTACCTGTTTAGTTATTTACATTATTTATTACCTAGATTCACTTACTAATTTATATGTACGCCGTGTATATTTTTTCACTGTAGTATGTATCAGAAGCTTTTAATATTTTTCAATAATGTATGGTTGAACAAAAGGGTATATGCTAAGGCTCTTTTTTGTTCATGTCTTTTTTATTAGGAAAACCTAAAGATGTCACACTCCAAGATACCGATGATGACATTTCTGTTCATATCAGTGATTATTTCCTCGACAAAATCACAACCATTCGAAACTCGTTAGTTATTCCCGATGAACAATCCATCACAACAACCTTTCCTTCATACGGTGGTAAATATTTATGCACACTCAGCACTCTCTCAGAGGATGAAATCCTCAAGATCATTAAGGACTCCAAACTAATTTACTTCTGGTACATATTGATGTTCTCCTTCCAGTAATAACATCCATCATCAACGGTAGCTTGATTTCTGGCACAGTACCGTCTCTTTTCAAACACGCAGTTGTTTAACCCTTGATAAAAAAGCCTACATTGGACAAAAATGTTTTAAAGAACTATCGACCAGTGTCAAATTTGACCTTCCTTTCTAAAGTTCTGGAAAAAGCACTACAGAAAAACCTCCTTAAACATCTAAATCAACATAATCTGTTGTATAAATTTCAATCTGCATACATATCTAAACATGTTTCGGAAACTGCCCTAAATTGCATAATAAATACTCTGGTCATATGTTTTTGATAGAGGGGAAATATGCCTACTTATTCTTTTGGATTTGTCGGCCGCATTTGACACCATCGACCAATCTCGACTCCTGGAACGACTGGAAACTAAATTAGGTATAACCGGAACTTGCTTAAATTGGTTTCGCTTCATACTTATCAAATAGAACCCAAACAGTCATGATCAAATCAGTGTCCTCGTGTGAGACTGCATTACAGTGCGGCGTTCCGCAAGGGTCTGTTCTCGGCCCCTTGCTGTTTACCATGTATATGAAGCAGTTCTGGCATCTTCTCAAATCGCTATCAATACAGCATCACTTCTACGCCGATGACTCATTTGTTCCGGACATAAATCAGAAAGAAATACAATGTAAAATGACATCTTGCAAACAGAATGTAAAATTATGGATTAATATAAACAAGCTATAATTAAACGATTACAAATCAGAACAACTGTTCATAGGACCAACACCAAGACTCAAGAAAAAAAACCGACAAATCGCTCTCAATTAACAATGCCATCACCCCTTTTCCCCAGTTGCTAAAAACCTTGGTGTATTTATTCACTCTCAGTTAAACATGGACATTATCTGTGAAAAAAGTGTTATTTTCACCTTATTGGTATTGGTTCCATTCGGAATCTCATCACTCAAGACGCAGCCGCAGTTCTAGTTAGATCTCTCATTTTTTCTAGACTGGACTTCTGCAATAGTCTACTTGTCGGCATACCCAAGTATCAAATGGAACGTCTTCAAGAAATTCAAAATACAGCTGCTCGTATTGCGACTAGGTCAAATCTATGCTCTCATATCACTCCTGTACTGAAAATCTTCATTGGTTGCCTGTTCAAGCCAGAGTCGATTTCAAGATATTGTCTCTTGCCTATCAGTGTCTGAATGGAAGTGCTCCGAAGTACCTGTGCGATCTCTTAAAATTTTACATCTCATCTAGACAGTTACGATCACCTAATCAGAAAAAAAACCTCCGTTTTCCTGAGTTAAAGTCATTTGTTGGTCGCTCTTTCCAAGTCGCTGCATCTACAAAGTGGAACAAACTACTATCAGACCTTCACAGTAGTCCTACACTGAATAAATTCAAATCTGACTTGAAAACATATCTGTTTAAACTACACTATTAAAGACTAGACTTGTGTATTATGCGCCATGAGCACGTTTGTTGATATAGCGCTTTATAAATGGACATATTATTATTAATATTATTATACGAGACCTTATCTCCTCGACAATAATTACGCCGACATGGGTAAGTGTTGGCATAGCAATGTTATATACAGAACGCCTATACACATGTTGATCAACTATTTCTCGTTCTTTCCATTTCAGCATATGCCTTTAATTCTTGTGGAGCTCAGGGTGCACAAGGTCCGAACCAGAGACTGTGTGATTTGACATATGATGAAGGATTAAATGTGCAAGTTATAGAATCTGGTCCGTTTACAGGAATTCAAGTTTGGACAGTACAAGAAACCAGCGTTTATAGGTTGGTATATTGCATTTTGTATCCTTGGTGCAAACTGGAGCGGTCTCTTTGCATTCTGTCCAATCCTATCTGAACATACAATATTGCTGGTGATATGTTTAAAAAAGATATCATCGTAGAATGGGTCCACACTTGTTTGGCTTCTGGGCTGTTGAGAATAATAGTTATCACAAGAAACTATGTCAAAGACTTGGTGAATGAAATGTAATCGAACCTCAACATTACTTGGGTCATTTGGAGACTACTTGCAGTGGTATTTTGTTATTAAGTTAGTACTAGTGCAATGCCAATCTGTTCCACAGCGGTAATACGAAAGTATATAAAAGATGACCGAGCTTACCCCATACTGCCTCAATAACACGTGTTTTTTTACGTAGTAACACAAGCTGGCCGGACAGAATTGGTGATCTTTACTACCTTTACGCTTTGGTGTACATTTTATGTACCCAGTGACACAAAATAGAAAAAAAATTATATCGAGATATAGTTAGAATACATTGTTTGAGGGTTTTTATGTTAATTTGCAGAAGAAAAGGTTAATACCTATGGCCAAATAACTCGCCTGGAGTCATCCTTTTCAGAGGTAGTAGCTGCGAAGCGAATTTTTACTGTTGATCAGTTTGGATAATAATGTCGCCCCAACCTAACCATATAATGGTTGTATAATACCATTCATACACACTCTCCTTGGTAGTCACACAGGTGCAACCCACGAGAACTCAAAGGCACTTAAAGATCTCAAAGACACTTATCGGAATACGCCGAAATCTCTATTGAAGGGGTTTAATCGGTCGCTAGGGGTGTAATCGGGTGCTCGGTGGAGATGCCCTAAAGGCTAGCGCATCACCTAGTTCAGGTCATATTTCATGGTATTATCGGGTTTATTGGGTTGGACACGTTCCGATATCCAGCATGACATTTTATTAAACACGTGAATCTCGAGAACTTTTGTCCGTGTGATTCACTTAGTATGAAGGAAGACCTTAAATAAATGCACAATTACGTAACTTGAGTACTGTGGCATACTTTGTTTCTTAGCTGACTTCTAAGTAGTCTGTCTATAACTCTTACAGGATATTTATATTCTTAAGAGCACATCCGTTTGGACTAATTGTATCAATGTCGTATGGATTTTTTTACGAAACATGTATTTTTTATAACTCAAAGCTATAAAAAAGATACATCAACATAAATAAAGCAAAGCCTTACAAAAATAAGAATAAATCCAAGCTATAAATAACGCTAAAAAAAGAACTGGTTTAAAATGTCATAACGTTATTCAAATGAACTGTTCTTCTTCGTCCTGTGGCGAAAGAGCAATTACTATTGTAGCGTCAAACTTCTCTGTTATAATTCATGCCGGTGGACTTAGGCTCAGGGGCAGGCACGGGTGACTTTTTTGCCTTTGACCTTTGTTTTCAATTCAATATTGGTGGTTTTATCTTGTTCGATTCTAGATCGACGGGTCTTTTCACCTTCCCTCGGCCTACCTATATCCGACCTCTTCTTTCGCCTTAATAGGAAAAGTTCGGCTTGGCAGTACAGGCTTTCGACGTGCAGTTTAGACGCTGCCACTTGGTCACCCCAGCAGTTCCTACAATTAGTAACACTCGCACACTAACAGGACACTAGTTTCTTCATCTACCCGGAATGCATACCTTAAAGGATTTAAGTCCGTAACTCAAAATCCTCCAAAATCGTCAACATCGAAAGCAATAACTATTGGTCAATTTAAATCAACATTGATGATGTAAACTTACCGGAAAAGACGAGCTTCCGATATCCAATATTTAAGATAAAATATTTTTTTAACATTGGTACACGATTCGTGTACCATAATGCGCTTCAGACCCAGTTGTAATAAGAGACTCAAGGGACGAGGCTAGGCACATTACACCAAAACAGACGGCACATGTGCACTAGATTGAGACTGCATCGCTTATTTCGTCGAACTTAACTGATTTGAAATTTTAGTAAAAACGGAAACCATTGAATGTAAAGGTACCAAATGTTAGCGATTTAGCTCCTTAAAGTGCACGAAGTAATCACACATAGAGAAAGTGCTATGGTATTCCCATGGCTATGTGAAATAACACAATTCCCTTTATGGGCCGTATTAGCACTGTGACCATTATTTAATAGAGAGTTTATATTGATATATTTTTTAATGTTTCAGTGTAACTGCAGTTGGTGCAAGAGGTGGCCTTGGAGCCCAGAACAGGAAGCTGTCACAGCATGGTGCCTATGTTCACGCTAAAGTGAATTTTACAAAAGGAGAGAAGGTTTATATCCTGATAGGACAACCTGGCGGAAGTGCTTGTAGTAAAGTGTCTTTGAAGGTTGGTATGCATTATATTTTCCTTTAGGAACTTACACCGAAAGATGTGTACAATTTTCAAAAAGTATTTCACCAATTGCACGGATGGAGTCTGTTGAAATTAAAAGTTTATTCCCGTTCACATGTCTGTGTAGCTTGCTTGAATTGGAGTTTTAGACATAACGTATATATAAATCCCATAAGAGTTTCAAACTTACCCAATTACTCATCCACTTGAATTTTTTACAATCATTTCCATTGATGGGCAACACTTATTTTCAAATGGGTACATCTTCAATTTCATACATAGTTTAATCTAAAACTCTGTACCATGGGAAATAATTGCAGACATCAGAGGAATAATCTAATGGAGCATTCGGTTCTATCGCTTAACTGTTTTATAATAGAAAAAATATCTTTGTAGCTGACTTCCATATAGCGTATGCTTTCCATAAGCGATTGCTAACTTTATAATACAATTTTATTTAATCATTATAAAAAGCAACCGGGTGCATGTTGTGCTGTGGAGTCTGGCAAGATGGTAGAAAAATGATGCACTTAATTAAGTAATAAATATTAATGCAAATCGTTTGTTTAGTTAATGGTTACTGGGATCTAGTTTTTATTACAAAAAGAATATTTTGATCAAGAAATAATGTAAATACATATTTCTCTAATAAGATCTTCCAAAATAAAATCCTAATAATTAAAATTAAGTTTTTATTTGATGGTAAACAAATAAAATGGTTATAATGACATAATAATGCAATAATTCAGATTATTGCCGATTCATTATTTTGTTCAAAATTACGAAAATAATATGCATGTGAAAAATATTAGATAATATCGAATATTTCGATCAAATAATGTTTTATTTCTGAAATAAGCTAAAAAAAACCCCAAGAAAGTTATCAATCCGCTAATTGTCTTTTCAAGTTTCTTTCATATATTGTAACATTGTAGTTGAGATAATACTTCAGTCCATCGGCTATCGTGTAGTTGTCTGTTCAGATAAATGTTTTAACGTCTTTTCGTTTCTAACTTTGCTGTGAATTAGAGAAGAATTTCAACATGGACATTTGTAACTGAAATATCATATAGTCTAGGGAAAAGATCATCTACAGATTATTACACTACTTGTGCGTAATTGATAATATCTGAAGACTATGTGATAATAAAGCATGCTTTAGCTCGCACTCATGTCAACCATTGGCTTTATCGATAATCAGAAGCAACCGGCAGCCCGATATTAAAACTGCTTTGACTAGACTTCCCAATTAGTTCAATTTTTACCTTGGTCATTTCGGAAAAGTAGGGTGTAATTATTCAAAATATAAGTATTTAATTGCCAATTGGTCACTGAATTGTAAGGTTGTGAGATCAAAATGAAAACAATTTTGACCCATATCCCTCGATTAAAAAGCAGCAATGTGACCATCGTAATTTGTCGCCTTTTAGATCCTCTAATCGATCAATAAATGTCCGGGCCCCGATTTCACAAAGCATTCTTAGACTTATGTTAAGAATTTACTTAATTGTTTTCACCTTATTCTAACTAAAATATAGCCCTTTAAAAAACTTTTGTTGTTTTAATGTAGCAAATACACCAATAAGAAAATATTTGCAAAGTTTTGTGTGTCTGCATCAAAGATATATCTCCTAAACAGTGATTGAAAGTTGAGCAAATTCTAAACTTATTAGTCTGAGAATGCTTTATGAACTCGGGGCCAGGTCCAAATTGTGATATCCGCGAATAACCCTTGTCATAATCGATTTAAACATTTTTATGGGATAAGAAACAAAATTTAATAAAGGAACATTAAGTGTACTTGTTGGCCTGGGGGCTGGGGCCGGTTGCTCAAAACTAAGTTGTTTTAACGATCCGCTAAACTCTAACGGACATATCTTGGTAACGTTTTGTTTGCGTTAAATTTACTACAGAAAACACTATAGAATACGTTAATTTTTCCTTCAGCAATATTAGCATAAATCTGTAGGAAAAAATTGCACAACAGAATGTTCGGTGCCTTTATTCCCAGCAACAATCTTTATCTCCGAAGTTAACGGATCGTTAAAAGATAACGAAGCTTTGAGCAACTGGCCCCAGGTTAATACTCGAGCAATTTTATGTCCATAATAATGTGCAGACATTCGGACGAATTTATAGTAAAGTAATGAATTAGTAAATGGAATCAATTGTAACCAATTACCGAATGTATAACTGAATTTATATTGTTTTACATTACTAGTACATGAAGATATGCAATGACAAAGACATATTTCTCAAATTACAGAAAAATCCTTGACTAAAGGTAAAATTATTACCAAAATATGAACATTAATCAAAATAAAAACAGATCTAATAACATCGATCTAATTGGAAACCAATGCATATTCAGTCAAAACTGAGTTATATATGTTTGGTTACTTTTTCTTATTTCGTTTTGCATTATATTTTTGTAAAATAAATATCATACCAATAACAAGGATGTAAATGTGAACAAAACAGGTTACGTAATCTAATGACAAGAATTAAGTAGATATCAATGCAAATAGAGTGCTGGTTCATTTATACTTAAAGAAACATAAGAATTAGGTAGATATCAATTCAAATAGAGTACAACAACAATTAAATCTTATTGGTTTATATTTATTCAATTTTAAGTATGGAGGTTCATATAATATGCTCCTTCTTAAAGGAGGTTAATATACTTGTTGCGAACGATGTATGAGAAATCCCGAAATGAATTCTCAGGCTGGGCCCATAAATAGCAAACTAATGGCTTCGAGTTACGATGGGTGAAAAAAACCAAACACCATGTTGATGGTACGAAATCTCTAGTGAATGTCACATGCTTTATTTGGGACTACATTTATATATAAATAACATGTTTGTATTCACACGGCTGGTAGAGGTAATTAACCAGTCACTAAAAAAAAGATGAATGCAGTTCATTTCTAACAATACTTCAATATCTAAAATAAATTCATTTTCGTGTTACATCGTGTTTTAGTGCGATATTCTTGAATAAATTGCTATTTCAACACATAATTGATTTCAATGTGGTCTTTGTGTTTGATCACTATTACCTAATTTACGATAACTAAGATATATGTATCTTCTCACAACTTAATAGTTGTCGATTGTATCCTTTCCAGACTGAAACGGATTGCCAATATTTAATTGAGTGGCAGTTTGTCTAGAATAATTGGCTTGAACGCGATGTAGGCTGATGTATTTAATGGTCTTCTTTTTCTTATGTGGTGTGACGAATTACGTCCATAAGAGGACGAACTCTCTACTATAAGTATTGCAGAGTTACACAACCACCTTTCAAACGCGATAGGGGTAATGGTTTTTAACAGATTGGTTTCGAATTTGGTGCTCAGCATTCAAGTTATACGAGAACAGTCGAATCGCTATTGCCGCCAAATTTCGTCACAGAGTTATCCCTCTCTGCTTATAAACCTTGTGAAAGCGATAGAGGTTACAGTTTTTAACAAATTGTTTTCAAATTTCTGGTAAAGCATTGTGTTGACGAGATGGCCAACCCTGTTGATATCCAGCTGTCTATGATCTTCCATTTGTCATGTTAAAGTAATAAACAAAACCTAGCCTGACGTCGCTAATAACGAAAACCTATTTATTGATACTTTATTGTTATATTATGGTCTACTTGTTCCACATTGTCTGGTGTACTGATCGATATAGGATGAATATTTATCCCATGTAAAACTTGTTGGTAGTGATATATCCATTAGTTTCTGCTACGTTACCCATCGAATCATATACATTTTCCAAGCGACTGAGATTAGTTTGTCCTATTATATTTGCTATCGATTTGGCTATCGACTTTACTAACTCTTAAAATAGTCTCGTCTGAGATTTCTTTCTCAGAAATGTATTTTGTCGTTCTTCAATTGTCCTTCTCTTCCCATGCTTGAATAATTTAAAGATGTTTCATTTCTCCTCGTTTTATCTGCCATCTAAATTTTTACCTTTTAAATGGATCTTTCAGTATTCTTCAATAATGGATTCGTTGTGCTTTTAAAATCCCGTATAGCGGCCATTTGTCAAAACCGTTTATTTTAAATAAAAAATGAGACCACAATATTATACTCGAGAATATAGTCCAAGATATATTGACTAAATTAAGGGGGTAAGGAGTTTAAAAAAAACATAAATGTCACATGTCGAGGATCAAGTCGTAGAATCGGTGTATTTTGTAAATATGTCTTGATTTTAAATTAGTTCGAAGAATGAACATAGCGTGTTTTTTTTATATTGGTATACAAATGACGCCATATATAAATATACCACTAGTTCTATATATTTAAGAGGGGGTTTGCTTTGGCCATAGAAAACCTAAGGGGCGAACTTATAAACCATAATAGCTTAATAATAACCATTTATTTACTAGAAATTTAATTTTGCTATGTATTTTGTATTTGGATGTTAGAAACATATCTAGACTGGCACACCTTCAGCCAAACTCAAAAGTGGAAACTATATATTTGATTTTTGATGCCCAATATGTAGATTTGCACATATTTATTTAATTATTGACATTATTCTCGAAATAACGTCGATTTTTGATCAAAATTATTCGATACCATATTCCGACACTGATTTATTTATGAACCAAAATACTGTTTTTTTAATACTTCTCCAAAAAACATTAAATTCTCCACAATGTGGAAAGTTGCAAATGTTTCAAGCCCCCAGGCTCAGAAATGGAAGAAACAGCATTGTGTCAGTGGAGACTTTCTGCACGGGGCTAGAGGTTATCTAAGCAATAGCCAACACATGGTATTACTAACTAGATGGGTGAAACTGCTGGTGGTCCGCGGGGCCCAGTTCATTTGTTCAGATTGAGCCACTGCACCATGAAGCATTCAGCACTATCTGCAGGGAGGTACACGGCCCGACATTAGGACGTATAACAATGTCGTGTTTATTTCCCTTTAGTATACGTATGAGTATAAATGAGGGAGTAGAAGCTCTACATAGAACTTGAACTTCACGGTATCCTTCTACGGTATCTTAATTTCCCCGTTTGTTGTCTGAAGACGTTAAATACAGTTACTTACCATATCCATAGATCTAAACGCTCATTCATCAATCGGAAGGCAGTCAGACAGTTGACATTTTACAAACCCGATTAAGACAGTTATCACCATAATCACGCCAAGTCAACAAACCCTCTATTTTTTTTAAAGTAGCAGTGCCAAATTTGTTGACTGTGGGATATTTAACTATTTATTTCAGACCCAGAAGTGATATGTATATCTACATTCCCTGTAAATTTGGTTTTTAAAAATCCCCTTTCCAAAGTTATAAGCAAACGAATTAATAAATATTAACATGACGCTAATTAAACCAGCCATTTCCTGGATAATCTGGGTTATATCTGCAAGCAACAGGGCATTACAAAACCCGAATCATCACGACTTTGGGTCACATTGAAATATCGCTCTCTGGGAATAGTTGTTGGTGAGAGTAAGTATTAAAATGTAACAAATATCACTGGTGCATAATAACATATATATTGCACCGTACAAAATTATAACGAATCTGCAACTAGGATTACGCCAAAATTCCAATAAACATGGCAACTTTTAATATGTTTGTTTTCTAGAATTTATCGACCTTTTGTTTTTTAGGATCACCCAGACTTGCAAATGCACTGTCTTTTACAACCAGTCAATAAAACGAACGGAGCACAGGCCACATCCAAAATTGTTAAATCGATGATTGGTGGCGGAGGAGGGGGAGGTGGAGCCACTGTAGTCTTTAAGGTCAGTTTAACGATTTAATCAGAACTGGTAGTACAATTGTTGTGGTGATGTGCACTTAGTAGTAGATACAATGTTAAACCAGATACGTTGTGGTGACAAGGGCAATAGCCCGAGACAAATCGATGCATATATTATGTCAACACTCAAAACATCCCCGCAACCCTAAATAAATCTCTGCTTTTGTATTCATGTATGTTGTAAATTTGAGAAAAAACAATCAAAAAATTACTTTAGACATTTGTTAATTTCAATCTTTGTGGGTATTCATATAGCTGTAAGTCATAAACGTGGCATAGTACAACAATTATTAAACAATAAATAGAAAGATTAATAAACGCATAATATATATTGTTTAGTACATTATTTTATAAACACTTAACGCAGCATTATTGGATAGCCTCGGTCGTCATTACTGCTGTTATTGAGATAAACAAAGTCTCGATTAATCCATTTAACGGTAATCGCATCCACCAGAAAACGAATTTGAATCCCCTTAATGTAAATAAAATAAAAACCAAGTACGAACAATCCAAACCATAAGACAGAATTCGAAGTCCTAAAAACGTTATAGGCAAAAAAGTGTATTCAAGCAAAATAGTGTAATAAGCAAATGGACTGCTTCTCGTGTACAAAAATACACGACAAGCAGTGGTAACAGATGTCCGGAAGAGTGAGCTTACCCTGCCTGTCGCCACACCCGTCATAGCTGCATCCAAACTTTTAGGCGAAATGCCGGTAAAATAGCGTGATTGGCCAAAGAACTATCGGCATGCAAAATTCACGCGATGAAGTGTTTTAACGATGTAGTAGACATTATCAGGGATATAGTAATAGTATACGTGTCAATTAAATATATCTAGAATAATAGACGAGAGAGACACTTTATATTTACCAATCAAATCAATATGACTGCCATAAAACTTTTTAAAGGTTTTAATAAGTTTAGTGCGAAAGTATTCTTGTAGTTGAAGCTTAGATGACAAATGCATCGATCTACTCAAAAAAATCAGAATACAAGGAACAAGAATATCAAATAATTAAGATGACAGCCCAAACAAAGACTCGCAACAAGTAGTTTTGGCTCTTGCACATACATGTGTACTAATATAAATCTTATTTAAAGATTTAGAGTAGACCGTTATAAGTAAATTTATTACACAGCAGTTTCGACTCAAAGCTTATAATACAAAACAACAAAAATTTCTTAATAGAACGAGCACAATAGAAGAGAAATATTCAAAAGTAATTGGTTGCGTTTCCATGACAGCGTTTAACACCCGTAATTGTAACAATAACATACACATCCTACGCAAAAAATTAATGATAGGTTCATGTGGTTTAGTCTCACTTTCCCCACATTTGAATGTTTTGATAAAGGATTAAGAGGTTAGCAGACCGTGGGTGTAGGGCTATAGTCTGTTTTAATTAATTAGTATGACTGGTGTAAACTTCTCACTCTAATTATTGTTAATGGTGATCACTTCCCACCATCAGTAGATTGGGGAAATTTTAAATACATTGCTAATACTAAAGGTGGTCAGAATTTAGTGTTAGATGGTTTTAAATTCAGAGTTAAACTATCATATACTGGGAGTGTTGCAAAAAGTACTGTACAGCTAGGGCTACCATTCGCGATGGTATTCTAGCATCTCCTCTTCCTCAACATTATCACCCTTCAGAGGAGGACACGATAGCACGATAGCAGTCCTAGAGGTTGTAGAGAAGATGAAGGCCAGAGTCAGCAGAGCTATACATTTTATATATCTATTTTTATTTAGTTAATATATGTATCTGTTCATTATATCTGTACTTATTATATATCAAACTTTATAAATATTTATACTATAAAAAGGTATTTATTTACTATGTTGAAGTGTCACAAACTTACATCCCACTTCTACCTCGTTGCCATTGGCAACTTTTGATAAAACTGGCCTGTTTATTTCCAATACAGGCTTAAAAGTATCCGTGTATCAGAAATGAACAGTACACTTTTTTTAAAAAGAGTACTGTTCATTCCCGACAAACGAACACTTCTACACCGTTTAAGATACCATTCAAGCAATAAGTAGCGGACGTTTAGTCCGGCCCAGATCGCAGTGATAACGATGGCTCTATTCAAAGCAGCCGGATAAATCACACCAAACAAGTAGTCAAAATCACAGTAACAAAACAAACCGGGTGAAAGAAACTGGCAGTTCAAAAATATATACAATGACATTAAATTAACAAAACAACATATTACAAAAATTAATTATTACACATGTCAATTGGCACCTATTCCATAATTTGGTTTGATTGATATTAATATGCAAAACATATAAATGAGAACACTGAATAATTATTTCAATTGTGATGATAAAAGGCGCAGTTCTCTTGCTGGACACTTCACAGACATTTAAAATAAGCAGGATAAAAACAAAAACGCCTGGAAAGACATACATTTTATTACAAATAATTCATTGATGCATACTTTTACCAGAAATGACCCATGTTTCGCATTTCCTTGACACTACATTTAATAATATTATTATTAATATTGCAGTCCTCTACGATGTGGTCTAAACAAACACGTGATTGTTTTACGCCCAGGGTATAGCTAGACGCACGTGTAAATACTACTCAACTCGTCTCTCCACCGCGAAATCATTCTACCATGAAATGTAACGTGAGGCTCAGAAAGGGATAAATGAAATAACATTTGTCACTTTTCGGTTGGAACGACTCGATAATAAATACTATTTTTTACATATCGCTTCACAATACTCGATAGAAATGTGATGTAAGTCAGTTATTAGCACCTTTCCTCGGTGTATCGGTGAATATCAGGACAGTTTTGGTCGGGGACCGCCTCGGCTGAACCCCCGACCAAAACTGTCCGGATATTCACCGATACACCTCGGAAAGGGTGCTAATAACTACTACTTATTACAGACTATACTTTAAATCCCCTTAAACACCCTTTGTTGTTTAATCAGTCATGGCCTAGTGGACCTTGACTCTAAACAATAGATGTGGGGAAAGTGAGACGTCCCCGTTCATGTTAGTTTTTTCAATAACGTAAATAATCGGCTCTGCTCTCTACTACGTTATTGTCAGCTCCTATTGACAATTAGTATGAAATTAAGGCTTTTTCCTACCTCGGTTCTCAGGCTAATTTGGAACACCTACCGTCTTTTTTTCACCGCGATACTTCTTTGGTGGCTAAAAGGAATCATTTCTTGCCATCCAACAAAAATTTATAAAAATCCAACACTATTTTCATGCAGAACTACGCGATACAAAAACATAAACAACTTTCATTTGAATATGGCCGCCATGTTCAAACTATAAACGCCAATATTCCAAATTTAGGAATGTCATTTTACATGAAAATAGTGTTGGATTTTTATAAATTTGTGTCGGATGTGGCAAGAAATGATTCCTTTCAGCGACCAAAACAGAATCACGGTGAAAAATAGACGATCATGATTCCAAAATTGCCTTAGAACTGAGATACGGGAAAAGCCTTATGTTCATACTAGTTGTCTATAGTGTAAGACAATATCATTTGGTATCTAAAATGTAATATTGTATTTTGATTCATTTTATATAGTAATTTCAATTGTAACATATTAAGCGACAGATTTATTACAAGGTTTAATCTGTTGCAGGTGTTAGTTTATCTGATATAGTAAAATGTAAGACAATATCATTTGATATCTAAAATATAATATTGTATTTTAATTCATTTTATATAGTAATTTTAATTGTAACATATTAAGCGAAAGATTAATTGCAAGGTTTAATCTGTTGCAGGTGTTAGTTTATCTGATATAGTATTATGAAAGATGTATGGGGTTGTACATCTTACATCGAAGTGTCTATAAGATATAATGAGTTGTTCAAACAATGTATAGCCGGCTTGTATTAAACAAGTATATTATGATATAAGATTTAGGTAACATTCATTAACGTATATTGTGTAGAGATTAAGATGTGTGAATCCTTGTAGTTAGTTTTCTTTGTCTGATTTCTAATGCTATTAACTACGCCGTAGCCTGGCCGATATAAATAAGCCTAGTTTAGAAGCCACAATTCAGACCAGAGACGGAGACGAGGCCAGAGAGAGAGAGACGTAGGGAACTTGCCCTCGGACCATGGGGCATGGAGGTCTGCCCTTGGACCCTGGGACAAAAAGGTCTTCGCGGACCTAGTGGAACCAGATAGATTTGTAAATATGTTATCCAGCACCTGTAAATATGTTATCCTGTGTATATATGTTCCAGTTTTAAATTCTTATGCCTTAACAATGAGTGTATGTATTATGTTACATACTCATAAATTCACTGTTAAGGCATAAGATTTTAATACTGGGACATATATACACAGGATAACATATAATGGTGGTCTGGCTCCTATATGTAAACAATCTGACAGGGGACGAAAGGCCTGAATTTGATGATATGATCTCTAAATTGCCAGAAAATGTGATATATGGCATTTTGATAATAAAAAAAAGTGAAATGGTAAAATTTCAAAAATATTTGACAAATTTGTGAGGAAATTTTGTGATTTTAGTCCAAATTTTGTGATTTTCAGTGTTTATTTACTTTTAAAAATTAGTGGAAAATATTTTAATGTATAATTTTTACTTTTTATGCACCATAAATGTTAGACGGGAAGAAAGTACAATAATTTCACTCAATTTTGCCTAAAAATCATGAAAATTTGCCTGAAAATCTACAGATTACCCCCAATACTGCTTTAAACTTTTAATTATTCATCGGTTGTAAAATTGTGTTGCATGGTTTTATTTCCTTTGTTAAATAACTTTGAAAGAATCCATGTTTTTTCAGATATAGAAAAAGGATCCATGTGTTTGTCATAAATCTAAAAGTTAAGAAATTTAGTCTAATTATGTACTGCTGGGGTATGTTAGAATTTCCAAACCATGAGTGAAGTGCATTTTGCTGCTGTGTTCCTCTGACTTAACACAATTTTAATTTTTTAAAACCTTAAATTGTTGCATTTCCCTTCTCGAGAAAATAAAATCTATGTGTTTGCAGGGAAATTTCTCTGTCTTCATTTCATTCAGACTGGCTCACCCTCCCCACCCCACCCCTTTTCTGGAACATGATATTTTGGATATCCAATTGAACATAATATATTGACTCCAAATTTACAGTAATTGGATTTTGTGCTTGAATTGTAACCGGGCTTTTTTTTCCCCACAAACAAATAGTTACATATAAGATTTCAAGGATTTCGAAGACTTTTTGTTTATGGCCAAACATGTAATCCTATGACAGCTTTCCCAAATGAGTCCACACCCCAAAATTGATGTGTTGTAGATTTGTCTTTTGCAGCTTAATGTTTTACATTTTGGGTGTAAATCTATTATTAGTGGTGATCTTTTAAAATGTGGCACTTACAGAACAATAAAATATTAATTAATAGCCATTTCGTACTCTTTTTATGCTAAGAATTATGTCAAAACTCCCCATTTCCACCTCATTTTGTCTGGAATTTGATTTGAAAATTAAAACAACATGCTTCCACAAATTCTTTACACTATGTAATTTCAAGGATACCTCTGATTGTTAAAATTATTTAAATGCTGAAATATTCCCATTTTTAAAAAAAAAAAAAATGTTTTGTTACCCTTTTATTTGAGTGGCTGGTTATCACCTGAATACAGCATTTCTTTTACATTTATGAATCCATATTTTAAAAAATGATTCATACTTCTTACAAGTACATGTGTTTGTGTGTATGTATACAAGCCGGGAAAGGAGAACATGGCTATCAGCCATATTCCATCAACAGTATTACTTATGTGGACACAAGTTGGATTTGGAACCAAAGCAACATTTTTCGGGGGTGGGCTTACAAGTTTCATTATAGCTCCATACAGTTACCTTGAATGCAACCAATTTGCAGCTTGTCTTCTTTTATATTGGCCAAGGTTTCTTGAAATAAATGCCTTTCACCTTAGACTTTCCAAGAAATAGGGAAATGGGCCATGTTGTAGAAAAAGGTAAACAAAATACAATTTTTGAACAATATTCCAATATTTTGAATATGGGACTTGTTTGAAACTCTTTAAAAATTTGCAGAACTTACATTTTGACAAAATTAAGAAAGAATCTTCAATACTAGAACAAAAGGCCCATGGGCCTGAACCGCAACCTGGTATACAAAACAGTACATAACTTTAAAGAGACACCATTTCTTCTGTAAATTTTTTTTAAAATTCTGTACTATAATAATTTTGCAAAAATAAATGTGAAGCTATAAAGAAAAGAATTTTGATGGTATATGAACATTTAAAACCATAAAGGAGGCAGACCACCATTAAATTTCACAAATTGTAGTTCGTCTATTTATAGCAATTCTCTCTCCTTCTCTTTTCTGCCCCTTTGCATGGACATTTTTGTTGATTTGTTGGTCTAGAATGGAAGAAGAGGGTTTGAATAAATATTTTCTGCCAGGTTTTGGTGAATATTCATGATTTTGAGGCGGAAGGATAACTGAGTTATCAGGTTGGCTACGGTGATAAGTACGGCAACTAGTTACATGTTTTGGGTATGCTTCTTCAAGTTGGTGTATCTCAAAATTTTGGTGGTCAACCTCATACAAATTTTATCGCAAAGATATGGTCATTTGTTGTCTATAGTGAAAAGCATTCAGCCCAACGAAAATTTGGGGAAAAGTTGGGAGGTGGGCAAAGAGGCCAAAATTAACATTGAAGTCAATGGGGAAATTAATGGTGGTCTGCCTCCATCGGGATCGAACGCGGGGCCCACAGGTTAGCGACCTAACTAACCTCTTACTCACTTGGCCGTCGCGGCTCCCGATGGATTAAAAAGTTACAGTATTACTAATATTCGGATGGTCGTTGATAATGAATGATATGTGTGCTAAGAAAACGTTTTGTGACTCGCGTTTTATAATGAATACTTTGTAATTTTGTTTAGCAATGAACCAAACGTAATGTTATGGCCATACGAATGATAGATGTGCTGTACTAGAAAAAGTGAAGAGCATATTTTTTTATTTTTAGGCCACACGATCGCCGAGTGATCTGTATACAACCGATACGTACTATTACTTAACTAACCACATTAATTTTAAAAGGTTGGGGTTTTGTTACACTGGAATCCGGGGGTTATACATCATCTTGTGCGTTATTCTTCCTGGTGGCGACAAGCTCCGATAAACCAAAGTAGCACCTACTCTAGACTTGTTCCTCCGATATCAATATTTCATACACGGCTGTTTTGTTTGCGTTCAGACATAATGGAGTAGTTCAAAGCTCCAATTGACGAACTTGATTTGTTAATACGACGTTCCAATTCCTAGATGGCAATGGTGACGTCGTGTTCGGTTTCTGGTTCATATACATTTTGTATACCCGTTTTCCATAAGCCCAGGTTAGGTGCATAATAGTAGGACGTTAAACCCCATTTCATTCATTCATCTGCTAGATCTACCTTTACAATGTAATAATGAAAGACTTATTACTTGGAAAATAATTTGTAAAATGTTTCTAGTGTGATAGACGTGCTGGGGCTCATTTCATTTTAACCGGAGGAACTGCGTGGGTTGATTTGGATGTTAATTAAAAGATATTTCTTCCATTTCCACCTGCAAGGGAATCTTTTGAACACAGTACCTCGCTTTTCCTGAACGCCCAACAGCCTCTATAACAACTGGGAGCCAAGCTTAAAACATCGCCTACATCATTCTCTGTTCACCCATACATCGCAACAGTGGTAATTTGAAAAAGACAATAAGACGACTAATGCGCAAGTTGGCGATTCGTTTGCAGAATTGTGGATTGATGAATTGTAGAATATGGAATATTCCTCTATATGTAAACTGTGATAATTCAATCTTTAGAAAAAGAAAAAAAAGGAAATAATTATTATTATTGAAATCAATTTTAAAACAGATTTTTACTGAATGCTGTGTTTTTGTTTAATTAAAAATTATTCTGTATACTTATACGCGAGTTCAATTCCAAAAAATTTAAAAAACACTCTTTATAATTATGGTGTTATAACAATATATGGGCTTTGGAAATCGATTCATCATTGTATACGGTGATATTTACAGAGGGTTTTGGAAAATCCATACATCCACATTTTATAAGTTATTTGCTTCCTTTAATAACAATTTATCATATGTAAAAAGTGAAATTTATAGAAGGTTGTTTGTCTTGAAATATCACTGTTAACAACCTTGTACGATGTATTTTATACACCCACATATAAAGATAGGTTCCCAGTAAAGTTTTATCGGGTGATTATCTCCAATAAAAGTAGGGGGTTGGGATGGCCTAGTGGTCTAGAGTGCCGCGCTTCGACCTCTAGCTGGCCGGTAACCTCTGGCTTGTGGCTGTGGTTTGGAACCCTAGTGTGAGCGTATGTGACATGGAGATTGGGGCGCCTTCTCAACCTCGTGGGTTTCCATCGGGCACTCTGGTTTCCTCCCACTGCTAAAGACCCCTACGCGCAAGCGAATTATTGAAATCGATAAAACCATATGTTAGTCCCAAAATGACCTAGTTGTGTTGAGTGGATGTTAAACCCCATTTCTCTCACTCTCCAATAAAATTATGGCAATTTCGGTATATATGGAAAGTAGAGATATCTAATCCTACTAGAAAAATACTGAATTCCCTGAAAAATACTCATGTAGCGTATACAGGACAAAATTGTGATGGTTCCCCTAATCGACAGCCTGACGATTAGGAAATATATGCACGCGTGAGGTCAAAGGTTGCAAAGATTGTACGTTTTATGTACATGTCTATAAAGTTTATGAAGAGTCAGAAGTACAATACTTTCTGAGATAAAAATCACGGAAAAGACATGGACAGAGGGTAATCCGAGAATTTAAGTTTGAATATGTTTTAGTCAAAATATATTATCGAATCACACAGTTTGTACGCGGTAGTGTATATTTAAACTCTATACACGGTTAATCTAGAAAACTCACGAGTCAGAATTTAGTACATGTCATCACCCGGTGTGCTTCTACCATGGATTACATCATATCTTGCCAACAGAGGACATTTTCATTGTCTGCAAAAAAGCCGAATTTAATTGAGTCCTTAAGATAAAGGGTTCGTATTCAATCCAAAGGATATAATAAGTCTAAGATAGTCACTTAACTACTAGCTTTCACTTGGGTATACGTAACTCCATGTGAGTTAAGGGTAAGTGGTATTCAAAGGCAGGGTTAAGTAGGCTATACAATTTTACTAAAGTTCTAAGCTGTCAAGCGTTGGTCTGAACCGTAGATAAATCGTAGACGGTTCTTGCAGTACGTATAATGATTCTTTTTTTTGGACACGCGACTGGTCACGAATTTCACAGAATCCAATAAGAAGCTGTCGCGGACATTCTTATTGTCCGTAGTTCGGTTACGAAAGTTATTGATAAACAAAAATCATCGTTATTGAGCTACGAACTGCCACGAATTCAATTCATAAACATGACGTAATTTTTAATTATCGTCCGTGACAGCTTCCATTTGGATTTTTTGAGATTCGTGATTATTCGAGTCTCTCTAAATACGTAGTGCATTCGTAACCAAATTCGGCATATTCGTCACCAATTCTTAACCGAATCCCACTATTCGTAGATGATTCTTTGATTTCGTACCTATCTTGCCATTCGGCATATTTTCCTCCCAATTTCCGACTAAATATCGTAACGCCCTGGTAACTACAACCGAATCTCCACGATTTCTTCTACCGAATCGCCACTAATTCGGCAGTATTTTGGGAGATTGGTGACATGCGTAGCCCACGCTAAAGCGGACATTTATATTGCAAAGGAAATGATAGACGATTTGTATTCAATTTGAAATAGTTTGAGTCGGTTTCACGAATTTTAGGGAGTCACGAGTGACCACGAATATCAACAAATTTAATTAGAAGCTGTTCCGAGAGACACGAAAGGGTTACGGGGTTTTTACGATACACCTACAAATTCCGAAATTCGTTGACCGGCCATAAAAGCTTTTGAGAAATAAAAGCGTTCGTTCGTGGATATTAATGTGTAAAAACCAAATTAGAATCATTCACGAACTTGGAGAACCGTTAAAATCTATCTACGAATCGGAAAACGTATAAAAGGCTTTTATTGTGAAATTGGGATTTCCAGTTATCCTGTTATATTTAGTGACAACAAATGACTTATTTTATTAACCAAGTGACCCATGAAATAAAGTTAAGATGGACACCTCAAAGTACTTTAATCAAAGAATATGAGACATTTAATGGTCGTCATGTGAGCCCAGATATGATAGAGCCAACTCTTACATTAAAATTAGTAAGTTGGCATATAAACTTTTATCAATAGTGTGACCTCTCCATCGCGTATTGTTTCGTTAAATTGGTTGAACAAATACAAAGACTATAAAGTCAGAAAGAAAGTTAAGCCTTTCTCCATACATTGTATAAATCTATAGATTTCTATGGATATAATCTCTAGCAATACAGTGGAAATGTAAGGCAGATTTCTTTGAAATGTGAAGGGTTTCTCCGTCTTGTCAATTACTAGATCTCGCACTATGTAACTCCAGAAACTAGACGGAAATGCCCGCTTTGAACTATGTCATTAGCGAACGTTTGTAATGGTATTCTTAAAAGTCATAATAAAGTATATATTTATTTCTTCTGTCTCAACTCGTACGGCGGTCTGGTTTTGTTTTCAAATTAAAATCCTATATGTCATGTTAAATCAAATCAACGGCGAAATAATGATCTCATTAGATTTCTAGGGTAATTGTCTCTCCCACACATTCATATATCGGCCAACCATAGTCAGAATTATACCACAGAAACATGTCTTGGGGTGATATCAGAATATCCACCTAGCCCATTTCGTCTCAATTAATCTATTATTGATATTTGATTAGCATATTATATAGATTCGCCGTATAACCAAGCTTATAATCTCAGAATTGTCATGATATGCTCTTTATGTGAAGACTTTACATATTAATATTATAATATTGACGTGCTAGCCATTTTGTTTCCCGTAGCTTTACATCACCTGATTAGCAAAAATGGCGACTTAATTCTTTATGTCCAACAAATGGATCATAATTAAGCTTTCATATGTATTTACATATGAAAGCTTATTGTTTCTGTTAAGATTATTATTCTTCCTATTATTAAGCTTTCATATGTATTTACATATGAAAGCTTATTGTTTCTGTTAAGATTATTAAGCTTTCATATATTCATATATGAAAGCTTATTGTTTCTGTTAAGATTATTATTAAGCTTTCATATGTATTTACATATGAAAGCTTATTGTTTCTGTTAAGATTATTATTAAGCTTTCATATATTCATATATGAAAGCTTATTGTTTCTGTTAAGATTATTATTCTTCTTATTATTTTTTTTTTTGTGTTTTATTCACAAATCGGATTTCTCAGAATCTACTCATAGGATCTTTTTAAAACTTTTACCTACCCCCCCAAAAATGGGTGGTGGCTGTTGGATAAATATATTTTCAAAACGTTTTTCGCATTCGAAATCACCGAATTTTACGAACAAATGCATTTGACCTACTTTGCTGTAACTTTGTGACTATTTCACCTATTTTACTAATTCTTTTTTCTTTGAAAACATTGACTCCTTTACTTCAAATCTGCAATTTCGGATTTTCGAATTTCTAAAATTCGTCGCTGTGATTTCGAACCGGAAGTTTACACCAACTCGACAACTTCTTTAGTAGTTGTACGATTTTCATGAAATTTAATATGTAAGTACACCTTAATGATGCGACTCGAAAAATGACTTTAGAAATTTTCTAACTTATCTCCCCTTGGTGAAATTAAGGATCAAAGTTTTCAAAAAAATCTTCGAAATATAGGTCAGAATGACCTAGTTTTTTTTTCTATACTAGACAAAGAATTACTGATTCGTACACAAAATATGGAGTTTGTCAATCGAACCGGAAGTGCCACCATCTTAAAACGTGAAAAATCAATAAGGCTTTTTTGCTATTTTACTTACAGACTCGGGAGTTATATTTCTGAATCCTTGTAGGAAGGCCTAAAAAATGTCGCAATAGAATTCTGATTTAGGTCAACCGGGAGTCACCATGTTGAATTGAAAATGAAAAATAGAAGCAATTTGAAGGGCCGAGACTTTGGAGCACTATAACTCTCATTCTGATTAAGCTAGAATGTTCAAACTTGTTGTAGACGTTCACTAGGTCAATGTTATGATTGAGTTCAAAGATGAGCATTTTCTGCTTAGGGTAAGCAGAGATAAGCATGCTGATTTGTTGATTCTTTAGGGCACGATAACTTCGGTTATAATGAAGGGAGGGCGGTGAAACTTTTGTTAATAGAGTGTCTAATAGCTAGCCTGTTGTGTGAAATCATTGTATCATTTTTTTTAAATATCAGGGATAGCCGAAAAAAAGAGATTGAAAATCCAAAAAGTCGTATTTTTACAATTTGGACCATGTTTAGAGGTCTTTCTCGTAAAGTCAACATACTATTTTTTGGGAATTTCTTCTACAAAGAGTCTTATTGGTAGTCTTTTATATGAAACCATCGATCAACAGTCCAACATATTAGGAGTAGAAGAACAAAAGGATCGAACATTGAAAACGGCACCCTTTCATTGTTAAGCGAAACATGCAGTGTGGGTGACTACAATCTACGCATTTAGTCATCGTATAGAGTTTATTCAACAGTATCGAATTCCAACTGCTTAGGGATATTTTACGTGCACTCCAATGTGTACACGGGACCTTGGTTTTTCGTCCCATCCGAAGGACTAGACAGCTGTGCTTGTCAGGCCCTGCGTTCTGCCTCACTGACAAGGGGAACCACGCCGGGAAATCGAGATGAACTTTTTCCGTGCAGAACTTTCAATTCAGGCCAAACGTTATTCTTATTTTTTTTTTTTGTGTTTTATTCACAAATCGGATTTCTCAGAATCTACTCATAGGATCTTTCTGAAACTTTTACCTACCCCCCCAAAAATGGGTGGTGGCTGTTGGATAAATATATTTTCAAAACGTTTTTCGCATTCGAAATCACCGAATTTTACGAACAAATGCATTTGACCTACTTTGCTGTAACTTTGTGACTATTTCACCTATTTTACTAAAAAAAAATTCTTTGAATACCTTGACTCCTTTACTTCAAATCTGCAATTTCGGATTTTCGAATTTCGAAAATTCGTCGCTGTGATTTCGAACCGGAAGTTTACACCAACTCGACAACCTCTTTAGTAGTTGTACGATTTTCATGAAATTTAATATGTAAGTAGACCTTAATGACGCGACTTGAAAAATGACTTTAGAAATTTTCTAACTTATCTCCCCTTGGTGAAATCAAGGATCAAAGTTTTCCAAAAAATCGTCGAAATATAGGTCAGAATGACCTAGTTTTTTTTTTCTATACTAGACAAGGAATTACTAATTCGTACACAAAATATGGAGTTTGTCGATCGAACCGGAAGTGCCACCATCTTTAAACGTGAAAAATCAATAAGGCTTTTTTGCTATTTTACTTACAGACTCGGGAGTTATATTTTCTGAATCCTTGTAGGCAGGCCTAAAAAATGTCGCAATAGAATTCTGATTTAGGTCAACCGGGAGTCACCATGTTGAATTGAAAATGAAAAATAGAAGCAATTTGAAGGGCCGAGACTTTGGAGCACAATAACTCTCATTCTAATTAAGCTAGAATGTTCAAACTTGTTGTAGACGTTCACTAGGTCAATGTTATGATTGAGTTCAAAGATGAGCATTTTCTGCTTAGGGTAAGCAGAGATAAGCATGCTGATTTGTTGATTCTTTAGGGCACGATAACTTCGGTTATAATGAAGGGAGGGCGGTGAAACTTTTGTTAATAGAGAGTCTAACAGCTAGCCTGTTGTGTGAAATCATTGTATCATTTTTTTTAAATATCAGGGATAGCCGAAAAAAAGAGATTGAAAATCCAAAAAGTCGTATTTTTACAATTTGGAGCATGTTTAGAGGTCTTTCTCGTAAAGTCAACATACTATTTTTTGGGAACTTCTTCTACAAAGAGTCTTATTGGTAGTCTTTTATATGAAACCATCGATCAACAGTCCAACATATCAGGAGTAGAAGAACAAAAGGGTCGAACATTGAAAACGGCACCCTTTCATTGTTAAGCGAAACATGCAGTGTGGGTGACTACAATCTACGCATTTAGTCATCGTATAGAGTTTATTCAACAGTATCGAATTCCAACTGCTTAGGGATATTTTACGTGCACTCCAATGTGTACACGGGACCTTGGTTTTTCGTCCCATCCGAAGGACTAGACAGCTGTGCTTGTCAGGCCCTGCGTTCTGCCTCACTGGCAAGGGGAACCACGCCGGGAAATCGAGATGAACTTTTTCCGTGCAGAACTTTCAATTCAGGCCAAACGTTTATTGCATACGATTAAGCTGGTCAGTTGGAGCTTATTTTCAAAAGTTTTGTAATAATCGGTTGGTAATTATTAAAGTACCGTGCACATTAAACTGTTAAAACAGAAATTTTCGCCCGGCCGGGAAATCGAGATGAACTTTTTCCGTGCAGAACTTTCAATTCAGGCCAAACATTTATTGCATACGATTAAGCTGGTCAGTTGGAGCTTATTTTCAAAAGTTTTGTAATAATCGGTTGGTAATTATTAAAGTACCGTGCACATTAAACTGTTAAAACAGAAAATTTCGCCCGGTTGAAATGTTTCTTGCTATAAGTCAGCAATTTTCCGAATTCAGGGAGGCTGGATGGCTGAATGGTTAGCATGTGCTCGCTGTATTGTAACGTTTGTCATTGAGTCAACGGGCGTCGTTTCGATCTCCAGGTTGCACGTGACATGGTGTATGATGTCCAATCTCGTGGGTTTTCTCCGTGTTCTTCGGTTTCCTCCCAACGGCTAAAGACCAGTAAGCGCAAGGGGAGTTTTTAAATAAAATTAAAAAACATATGTTAGTCCCGAAATGACCTAGTTTGTGTCGAATGGACATGAGGCCGCATTTCTCTATTTCTCTTTTATTTTTAAAGTTTTGTAATAATCGGTTGGTAATCAAAGGTACCTTAAAAGTGATAAAACAGAAAATTTCGTCCGGTTGTAATGTTTCTCAATTTAAAGTCAGCAATTTGCCGATTTTAAGGGGCAAACGTTTATTGCGAACGATTAAGCTGGTCAGTGGGAGCTTATTTTTAAAAGTTTTGTAGTATTCGGTTGATAACTAAAGGTACCGTGCAAATTAAACTGTTAAAATAGAAAATTTGGCCCGGTTGAAATATTTCTCGCTGTAGGTCAGCAATTTGCCGATTTTAGGGAGGTTGCGTGGCTGAATGGTTAGCACGTGCGCTCTGTATCATAACGTCTGTCACTGAGTCAACTGGCGTTGTTTCGATTTCTTGGTTGTACGTGACAAGGAGTATGGTCGCATGTCCAACCTCGTAGGTCGTAACGCCGCTGCCCGGGTAAAATTTTCCTCATTGCACACTTTATGGCGTATGCCCGTCTTCAGTAGCCCATTTTAGGAGCAGCACAGTAGGACGTTAAACCCCATTCAATTTCATTTCATTTTCTCTATGTTGCTTATTTATTATAGTGGATAAATATTTTTCTGGTTCTAGCAATTATTTAATTTCTGCATAGAAATCTTGCTTTGGCCAGTTTTTTTTTATTGCAGAGTGCCATTCTTGTATATTGCAGTCTATGACCCTTTGTTTAAAACATGCTTAAGAAGTCGTCACGATTTCCTACTTATAACCAAACATATTGGAAATATTAGTCTGGCATTATTAAATCCTA
Organism: Patella pellucida; assembly: GCA_917208275.1. Taxonomy (NCBI): domain Eukaryota; kingdom Metazoa; phylum Mollusca; class Gastropoda; family Patellidae; genus Patella; species Patella pellucida. The sequence goes on along the minus strand of OU795040.1, from coordinate 58,853,179 downwards.
ATTTTATTGGTCTTATTTAAAATTAAACTTTCATTTAACTATGAACAACTCTTAACGTGTCTCTATAAAACTATTAAATACTCTAAAACAGTAGCTCAACCTTTTGACCTAAACTCATTAATTTACCATTTTGTTGTGAGCGACTTCTTATTCTTCCTATATGACATATTGCACGTGTCTGATTTCAAAGGGGGGTTGGGTGGCTGAATGGTTAGCACGCGCGCCTGTCATTGAGTTAACTAGCGTGTTTTCGAATGCTCGGTTGTACGTGACAAGGAGTAAGGTCGCCTGTCCAACCTGCCATTTTTATTTTTTTCCCCCCGCCATTTTCATTTCATTTTCTCATCCGTCTCATTACAGTAATACAAGTTTCAGTTATTTCCCTTTAGTTTTCAGATTATTGTTATGCCTGGGTGCAATGATTCATACTATATTTAGACTTGTAACTTCGCGAGTTTTTTCTTATTCTTTTATTTAGGATACTTGATACAATCAATGACACGTGACGATAAATATGAAAGCTTTCATATCTGCATGGGACAGTAGCAGATCTAGTTCTTATTATTTTTTTTTTGTGTTTTATTCACAAATCGGATTTCTCAGAATCTACTCATAGGATCTTTCTGAAACTTTTACCTACCCCCCCAAAAATGGGTGGTGGCTGTTGGATAAATATATTTTCAAAACGTTTTTCGCATTCGAAATCACCGAATTTTACAAACAAATGCATTTGACCTACTTTGCTGTAACTTTGTGACTATTTCACCTATTTTACTAATTCTTTTTTCTTTGAATACCTTGACTCCTTTACTTCAAATCTGCAATTTCGGATTTTCGAATTTCGAAAATTCGTCGCTGTGATTTCGAACCGGAAGTTTACACCAACTCGACAACCTCTTTAGTAGTTGTACGATTTTCATGAAATTTAATATGTAAGTAGACCTTAATGACGCGACTTGAAAAATGACTTTAGAAATTTTCTAACTTATCTCCCCTTGGTGAAATCAAGGATCAAAGTTTTCCAAAAAATCGTCGAAATATAGGTCAGAATGACCTAGTTTTTTTTTTCTATACTAGACAAGGAATTACTAATTCGTACACAAAATATGGAGTTTGTCGATCGAACCGGAAGTGCCACCATCTTTAAACGTGAAAAATCAATAAGGCTTTTTTGCTATTTTACTTACAGACTCGGGAGTTATATTTTCTGAATCCTTGTAGGCAGGCCTAAAAAATGTCGCAATAGAATTCTGATTAGGTCAACCGGGAGTCACCATGTTGAATTGAAAATGAAAAATAGAAGCAATTTGAAGGGCCGAGACTTTGGAGCACTATAACTCTCATTCTGATTAAGCTAGAATGTTTAAACTTGTTGTAGACGTTCACTAGGTCAATGTTATGATTGAGTTCAAAGATGAGCATTTTCTGCTTAGGGTAAGCAGAGATAAGCATGCTGATTTGTTGATTCTTTAGGGCACGATAACTTCGGTTATAATGAAGGGAGGGCGGTGAAACTTTTGTTAATAGAGAGTCTAATAGCTAGCCTGTTGTGTGAAATCATTGTATCATTTTTTTTAAATATCAGGGATAGCCGAAAAAAAGAGATTGAAAATCCAAAAAGTCGTATTTTTACAATTTGGACCATGTTTAGAGGTCTTTCTCGTAAAGTCAACATACTATTTTTTGGGAACTTCTTCTACAAAGAGTCTTATTGGTAGTCTTTTATATGAAACCATCGATCAACAGTCCAACATATCAGAAGTAGAAGAACAAAAGGATCGAACATTGAAAACGGCACCCTTTCATTGTTAAGCAAAACATGCAGTGTGGGTGACTACAATCTACGCATTTAGTCATCGTATAGAGTTTATTCAACAGTATCGAATTCCAACTGCTTAGGGATATTTTACGTGCACTCCAATGTGTACACGGGACCTTGGTTTTTCGTACCATCCGAAGGACTAGACAGCTGTGCTTGTCAGGCCCTGCGTTCTGCCTCACTGACAAGGGGAACCACGCCGGGAAATCGAGATGAACTTTTTCCGTGCAGAACTTTCAATTCAGGCCAAACGTTTATTGCATACGATTAAGCTGGTCAGTTGGAGCTTATTTTCAAAAGTTTTGTAATAATCGGTTGGTAATTATTAAAGTACCGTGCACATTAAACTGTTAAAACAGAAAATTTCGCCCGGTTGAAATGTTTCTTGCTATAAGTCAGCAATTTTCCGAATTCAGGGAGGCTGGATGGCTGAATGGTTAGCATGTGCTCGCTGTATCGTAACGTTTGTCACTGAGTCAAAGGGCGTCGTTTCGATCTCCAGGTTGCACGTGACATGGTGTATGATGTCCAATCTCGTGGGTTTTCTCCGTGTTCTTCGGTTTCCTCCCAACGGCTAAAGACCAGTAAGCGCAAGGGGAGTTTTTAAATAAAATTAAAAAACATACGTTAGTCCCGAAATGACTTAGTTTGTGTCGAATGGACATTAGGCCGCATTTCTCTCTTTCTCTTTTATTTTTAAAGTTTTGTAATAATCGGTTGGTAATCAAAGGTACTGTAAAAGTGATAAAACAGAAAATTTCGTCCGGTTGTAATGTGTCTCAATTTAAAGTCAGCAATTTGCCGATTTTAAGGGGCAAACGTTTATTGCGAACGATTAAGCTGGTCAGGGGGAGCTTATTTTTAAAAGTTTTGTAATATTCGTTTGATAACTAAAGGTACCGTGCAAATTAAACTGTTAAAATAGAAAAGTTGGCCCGGTTGAAATATTTCTCGCTGTAGATCAGCAATTTGCCGATTTTAGGGAGGTTGCGTGGCTGAATGGTTAGCACGTGCGCTCTGTATCATAACGTCTGTCACTGAGTCAACTGGCGTTTTTTCGATTTCTTGGTTGTACGTGACAAGGAGTATGGTCGCATGTCCAACCTTGTAGGTCGTAACGCCGCTGCCCGGGTAAAATTTCCCTCATTGCACACTTTATGGCGTATGCCCGTCTTCAGTAGCCCATTTTAGGAGCAGCACAGTAGGACGTTAAACCCATTCAATTTCATTTCATTTTCTCTATGTTGCTTATTTATTATAGTGGATAAATATTTTTCTGGTTCTAGCAATTATTTAATTTCTGCATAGAAATCTTGCTTTGGCCAGTTTTTTTATTGCAGAGTGCCATTCTTGTATATTGCAGTCTATGACCCTTTGTTTAAAACATGCTTAAGATCACGATTTCCTACTTATAACCAAACATATTGGAAATATTAGTCTGGCATTATTAAATTCTAATTTTATTGGTCTAATTTAAAATTAAACTTTAATTTAACTATGAACAACTCTTAGCGTGTCTCTTTAAAACTATTAAATACTCTAAAACAGTAGCTCAACCTTTTGACCTAAACTCATTAATTTACCATTTTGTTGTGAGCGACTTCTTATTCTTCCTATATGACATATTGCACGTGTCTGATTTCAAAGGGGGGTTGGGTGGCTGAATGGTTAGCACGCGCGCCTGTCATTGAGTTAACTAGCGTGTTTTCGAATGCTCGGTTGTGCGTGACAAGAAGTAAGGTCGCCTGTCCAACCTGCCATTTTTAATTTTTTTCCCCGCCATTTTCATTTCATTTTCTCATCCGTCTCATTACAGTAATACAAGTTTCAGTTATTTCCCTTTAGTTTTCAGATTATTGTTATGCCTGGGTGCAATGATTCATACTATATTTAGACTCGTAACTTCGCGAGTTTCTTCTTATCCTTTTATTTAGGATACTTGATACAATCAATGACACGTGACGATAAATATGAAAGCTTTCATATCTGCATGGGACAGTAGCAGATCTAGTTATTATTATTTTTTTTTCGGGGGAGCCTATTTCTCAGTGCCTGTAACAGATACCGATCTAGAACCTCATTTTCTATCATTAAACCATGTGGTCGCAACATATGGGCTATATTTGAAACTTCTGCGCAGACCGGAAGTGGCCGAATTTTGTACGATGTCAAAAAATCAAAAAACAGCCGTAGATTCGTTAATTCTGTACCTATTTTCATACAAATGAAATTTTGTAAACCCCGAATATTTCCCAAGGAAATGGCTATCTCACATTTTTCAATTTCGAAAAAACCTATGGGACTATTGTTGTTCGAAAATTGAAAAAACAAAATTTAAGAGACAATTTTTGTCATTTTTCAAAATTTTCAAATTTGACCTACATTTTTGGATACCTGAAGACCATCCGATTCCAGAAATATAAGTTTCATTCTGAGTTATCACCCTTTATTTTTCGATTTTTTTCGAATTTTCTGCCCATTTTGTGAGCTCGAGTTTCGTTTTACGGCCGAATCGACGTTTCTGAAACTCCTGGAACATGAAGTTATAGTTCAAAACTAACGTATAAAGCTATTTCGACAAACATCTATAAACCGGAAGTAGTCGAAATAATGGCCGATATTTTGAAAAAAACGCAAAAAATGAATGCTATTGGGAAAAACATGAATTCTCAGTCCGATATCAACGGATTAAAACGATTAAGATATCATTGCTCGAGAATTGCAGTATCATATGATATCCTATTATTACAGATAACATAAACAGCAAGTAAAATATGGCACGCTGAAAATCAAGTATTTTCTGATTTTGAGCGTTTTTGAACGCCTGTATCTTGAAAACGCTGCCACAGATTTTTCTTCAACTTTCTCTATCAAGAAACCTTTTGGTAGTCTTGTGTATGAAACAGTCCGTTTAGACTTTGAAATATCCGTAATAGGTCAAATAACGAACTGAAAATCGAAAAAAGTCGAAAAATCGTGAAATTTTGGAAAATACTCTAATTTTTTTTTATTTTTACTGATTTTCAAAAAACTTTATGATATTTAGATATCTGATCTAATGTCGAATCCAAAAATGTATAATATGTATTCAGTTATTGAAATTTAATTTTTGATATTTTGACATTTTTGCATTTTTGGCACTTTTAAACATAGGATTTCTCAGGGGCATTTTATCTGATCATATATTGTAATATATCATTACAGAAATCTGTCGCTATTTAATTGCATAAACCGGTTTTTAAAACTATCTCGATAATAATCACCATACCGGAAGTATTCAAAAAATGAATAAAAAAGGTATAAAAATGTCGTTCTTGCAAAAAGCTGGATTTCTCCATCAGATATTATCGGCCCAAAAGAAATAAAGTGTCTTTGGATGGCCCCATTAATTGACTATCATATGGCATCTCAATGGTACGATTTCGATGGTTAGTAAATAAATTATATTACGCCGAAAATCTAGTATTTTTCGTTTTTGGAGCCTTTTGAGACACCCTTTTCTCGAAAACGACTACTGCGATTTTTTAAAACCTTTTTTACTCAGCCTCCTATCTGTGGTCTGTGGCGTGAATCCAAAAGGAAAAGGTTTGAAATAATTTAAGGTGTCAAAAAATGGCCTCAATCTTTGATAAAAGTAGAAAAATCGTTAAATTATCGAAAATGTTCTTTTATTTATCTTTTTACAAACAACTACTGAATAGATGTTTCTAACATTTCTGGTACAGAAAAATATCTATCAAAACAACTTGTTAAAACTATTCCGACAATAATCCAAAATCCCGAAGTAGTCGAAAAAATATCAGATATTTGGGAAAAAACAGAAAAAAAAATTTAAAAAAAAGAAAATACAGTAAAAAATTGATACTCTTGCAAAAATCGGCATTTCTCAGCCAGGTGTCACTGAATCAAAACAATTAAAGTATCGTTTTGTAGCTGGGCTATTTTATGACATACTTCCAGTCTGATTCCTGAAAGCCGATTCAGTGCTGCTTGCAGGTCTAGTTATTATTATTAGGCTTTCAGACTTTCGTCTGAAAGCCTATTGTTTTTACTAAAATTATTATTATTATTTTTTTTTTTTCGGGGGAGCCTATTTCTCAGTGCCTGTAACAGATACCGATCTAGAACCTCATTTTCTATCACTAAACCATGTGTTCGCAACATATGGGCTATATTTGAAACTTCTGCGCGGACCGGAAGTGGCCGAATTTCGTACGGTGTCAAAAAATCAAAAAACGGCCGTAGATTCGTCAATTCTGTACTTATTTTCATACAAATGGCATTTTCAGCAACACCAAATATTTTCTCGGATGATAGCAGTTGAAAATTTCGAAATTTCGAAACTTCGTCGCTGACTTCTAGCGTTCGAAAATTGAAAAAACAAAATTTAAGAGACAATTTTTGTCATTTTTCAAAATTTTCAAATTTGACCTACATTTTTGGATACCTGAAGACCATCCGATTCCAGAAATATAAGTTTCATTCCGAGTTATCACCCTTTATTTTTCGATTTTTTTCGAATTTTCTGCCCATTTTGTGAGCTCGAGTTTCGTTTTACGGCCGAATCGACGTTTCTGAAACTCCTGGAACATGAAGTTATAGTTCAAAACTAACGTATAAAGCTATTTCGACAAACATCTATAAACCGGAAGTAGTCGAAATAATGGCCGATATTTTGAAAAAAACGCAAAAAATGAATGCTATTGGGAAAAACATGAATTCTCAGTCCGATATCAACGGATTAAAACGATTAAAATATCATTGGGTTGCTCGAGAATTGCAGTATCATATGATATCCTATTATTACAGATAACATAAACAGCAAGTAAAATATGGCACGCTGAAAATCAAGTATTTTCTGATTTTGAGCGTTTTTGAACGCCTGTATCTTGAAAACGCTGCCACAGATTTTTCTTCAACTTTCTCTATCAAGAAACCTTTTGGTAGTCTTGTGTATGAAACAGTCCGTTTAGACTTTAAAATATCCGTAATAGGTCAAATAACGAACTGAAAATCGAAAAAAGTCGAAAAATCGTGAAATTTTGGAAAATACTCTATTTTTTTTTTATTTTTACTGATTTTCAAAAAACTTTATGATATTTAGATATCTGATCTAATGTCGAATCCAAAAATGTATAATATGTATTCAGTTATTGAAATTTAATTTTTGATATTTTGACATTTTTGCATTTTTGGCACTTTTAAACATAGGATTTCTCAGGGGCATTTTATCTGATCATATATTGTAATATATCATTACAGAAATCTGTCGCTATTTAATTGCATAAACCGGTTTTTAAAACTATCTCGATAATAATCACCATACCGGAAGTATTCAAAAAATGAATAAAAAAGGTATAAAAATGTCGTTCTTGCAAAAAGCTGGATTTCTCCATCAGATATTATCGGCCCAAAAGAAATAAAGTGTCTTTGGATGGCCCCATTAATTGACTATCATATGGCATCTCAATGGTACGATTTCGATGGTTAGTAAATAAATTATATTACGCCGAAAATCTAGTATTTTTCGTTTTTGGAGCCTTTTGAGACACCCTTTTCTCGAAAACGACTACTGCGATTTTTTTAAAACCTTTTTTACTCAGCCTCCTATCTGTGGTCTGTGGCGTGAATCCAAAAGGAAAAGGTTTGAAATAATTTAAGGTGTCAAAAAATGGCCTCAATCTTTGATAAAAGTAGAAAAATCGTTAAATTATCGAAAATGTTCTTTTATTTATCTTTTTACAAACAACTACTGAATAGATGTTTCTAACATTTCTGGTACAGAAAAATATCTATCAAAACAACTTGTTAAAACTATTCCGACAATAATCCAAAATCCCGAAGTAGTCGAAAAAATATCAGATATTTGGGAAAAAACAGAAAAAAAAATTTAAAAAAAAGAAAATACAGTAAAAAATTGATACTCTTGCAAAAATCGGCATTTCTCAGCCAGGTGTCACTGAATCAAAACAATTAAAGTATCGTTTTGTAGCTGGGCTATTTTATGACATACTTCCTGTCTGATTCCTGAAAGCCGATTCAGTGCTGCTTGCAGGTCTAGTTATTATTATTTTTTTTTTCGGGGGAGCCTATTTCTCAGTGCCTGTAACTGATACCGATCTAGAACCTCATTTTCTATTATTAAACCATGTGGTCGCAACATATGGGCTATATTTGAAACTTCTGCGCAGACCGGAAGTGGCCGAATTTTTGTACGATGTCAAAAAATCAAAAAACAGCCGTAGATTCGTTAATTCTGTACCTATTTTCATACAAATGACATTTTTGTAAACCCCGAATCTTACCCAAGGAAATGGCTATCTCACATTTTTCAATTTCGAAAAAACCTATGGGACTATTGTTGTTCGAAAATTGAAAAAACAAAATTTAAGAGACAATTTTTGTCATTTTTCAAAATTTTCAAATTTGACCTACATTTTTGGATACCTGAAGACCATCCGATTCCAGAAATATAAGTTTCATTCCGAGTTATCACCCTTTATTTTTCGATTTTTTTCGAATTTTCTGCCCATTTTGTGAGCTCGAGTTTCGTTTTACGGCCGAATCGACGTTTCTGAAACTCCTGGAACATGAAGTCATAGTTCAAAACTAACGTATAAAGCTATTTTGACAAACATCTATAAACCGGAAGTAGTCGAAATAATGGCCGATATTTTGAAAAAAAACGCAAAAAATGAATGCTTTTGGGAAAAACATAAATTCTCAGTCCAATATCAACGGATTAAATCTATTAAGATATCGATGGGTTTCCCGAGAATTGCAGTATCATATGATATCCTATTATTACAGATAACATGAACAGCAAGTAAAATATGGCACGCTGAAAATCAAGTATTTTCTGATTTGGAGCGTGTTTGAACGCCTGTATCTCGAAAACGCTGCCACAGATTTTTCTTAAACTTTCTCTATCAAGATACCTTTTGGTAGTCTTGTGTATGAAACAGTCCGTTTAGACTTTGAAATATCCGTAATAGGTCAAATAACGAACTGAAAATCGAAAAAAGTCGAAAAATCGTGAAATTTTGGAAAATACTCTATTTTTTTTATATTTTTACTGATTTTCAAAAAACTTTATGATATTTAGATATCTGATCTAATGTCGAATCCAAAAATGTATAATATGTATTCAGTTATTGAAATTTAATTTTTAATATTTTGACAATTTTGCATTTTTGGCACTTTTAAACATAAGATTTCTCAGGGGCATTTAATCTGATCATATATTGTAATATATCATTACAGAACTCTGTCGCTATTTAATTGCCTAAACCTGTTTTTAAAACTATCTCAATAATAATCACTATACCGGAAGTATTCAAAAAATGAAAAAAAAAAAGGTATAAAATTGTCGTTCTTGCAAAAAGCTGGATTTCTCCATCAGATATTACCGGCCCAAAAGAAATAAAGTGTCTTTGGATGGCCCCATTAATGGACTATCATATGGTATCTCAATGGTACGATTTCGATGGTTAGTAAATAAATGATGTTACGCCGAAAATCTAGTATTTTTCGTTTTTTGAGCCTTTTGAAACACCCTTTTCTCGAAAACGACTACTGCGATTTTTTTAAAACATTTTTTACTCAGACTCCTATCTGTGGTCTGTGGCGTGAATCCAAAAGGAAAAGGTTTGAAATAAATTAAGGTGTCAATAAATGGCCTCAATCTTTGATAAAAGTAGAAAAACCATTAAATTATCGAAAATGTTCTTTTATTTATCTTTTTTACAAACAACTACTTAATAGATGTTTCTAACATTTCTGGTACAGAAAGATATCTATCCAAACAACTTGTTAAAACTATTCCGACAATAATCCAAAATCCAGAAGTAGTCGAAAAAATATCAGATATTTGGGAAAAAACAGAAAAAAAATTTAAAAAAAAAGAAAATACAGTAAAAAAATTGATACTCTTGCAAAAATCGGCATTTCTCAGCCAGGTGTCACTGAATCAAAACAATTAAAGTATCGTTTTGTAGCTGGGCTATTTTATGACATACTTCCTGTCTGATTCCTGAAAGCCGATTCAGTGCTGCTTGCATGTCTAGTTAGGCTTTCAGACTTTCGTCTGAAAGCCTATTGAGATTACTAAAATTATTATTATTATTATTAAGCTTTCATATGTATTTACATATGAAAGCTTATTGTTTCTGTTAAGATTATTATTAAGCTTTCATATATTCATATATGAAAGCTTATTGTTTCTGTTAAGATTATTATTCTTCTTATTATTTTTTTTTTTGTGTTTTATTCACAAATCGGATTTCTCAGAATCTACTCATAGGATCTTTTTGAAACTTTTACCTACCCCCCCCCCCCCCCAAAAATGGGTGGTGGCTGTTGGATAAATATATTTTCAAAACGTTTTTCGCCCGGTTGAAATGTTTCTTGCTATAAGTCAGCAATTTTCCGAATTCAGGGAGGCTGGATGGCTGAATGGTTAGCATGTGCTCGCTGTATCGTAACGTTTGTCACTGAGTCAAAGGGCGTCGTTTCGATCTCCAGGTTGCACGTGACATGGTGTATGATGTCCAATCTCGTGGGTTTTCTCCGTGTTCTTCGGTTTCCTCCCAACGGCTAAAGACCAGTAAGCGCAAGGGGAGTTTTTAAATAAAATTAAAAAACATACGTTAGTCCCGAAATGACCTAGTTTGTGTCGAATGGACATTAGGCCGCATTTCTCTCTTTCTCTTTTATTTTTAAAGTTTTGTAATAATCGGTTGGTAATCAAAGGTACTGTAAAAGTGATAAAACAGAAAATTTCGTCCGGTTGTAATGTGTCTCAATTTAAAGTCAGCAATTTGCCGATTTTAAGGGGCAAACGTTTATTGCGAACGATTAAGCTGGTCAGGGGAAGCTTATTTTTAAAAGTTTTGTAATATTCGTTTGATAACTAAAGGTACCGTGCAAATTAAACTGTTAAAATAGAAAAGTTGGCCCGGTTGAAATATTTCTCGCTGTAGATCAGCAATTTGCCGATTTTAGGGAGGTTGCGTGGCTGAATGGTTAGCACGTGCGCTCTGTATCATAACGTCTGTCACTGAGTCAACTGGCGTTGTTTCGATTTCTTGGTTGTACGTGACAAGGAGTATGGTCGCATGTCCAACCTTGTAGGTCGTAACGCCGCTGCCCGGGTAAAATTTCCCTCATTGCACACTTTATGGCGTATGCCCGTCTTCAGTAGCCCATTTTAGGAGCAGCACAGTAGGACGTTAAACCCATTCAATTTCATTTCATTTTCTCTATGTTGCTTATTTATTATAGTGGATAAATATTTTTCTGGTTCTAGCAATTATTTAATTTCTGCATAGAAATCTTGCTTTGGCCAGTTTTTTTATTGCAGAGTGCCATTCTTGTATATTGCAGTCTATGACCCTTTGTTTAAAACATGCTTAAGATCACGATTTCCTACTTATAACCAAACATATTGGAAATATTAGTCTGGCATTATTTAATTCTAATTTTATTGGTCTAATTTAAAATTAAACTTTAATTTAACTATGAACAACTCTTAGCGTGTCTCTTTAAAACTATTAAATACTCTAAAACAGTAGCTCAACCTTTTGACCTAAACTCATTAATTTACCATTTTGTTGTGAGCGACTTCTTATTCTTCCTATATGACATATTGCACGTGTCTGATTTCAAAGGGGGGTTGGGTGGCTGAATGGTTAGCACGCGCGCCTGTCATTGAGTTAACTAGCGTGTTTTCGAATGCTCGGTTGTACGTGACAAGGAGTAAGGTCGTCTGTCCAACCTGCCATTTTTCCCCGCCATTTTCATTTCATTTTCTCATCCGTCTCATTACAGTAATACAAGTTTCAGTTATTTCCCTTTAGTTTTCAGATTATTGTTATGCCTGGGTGCAATGATTCATACTATATTTAGACTTGTAACTTCGCGAGTTTCTTCTTATCCTTTTATTTAGGATACTTGATACAATCAATGACACGTGACGATAAATATGAAAGCTTTCATATCTGCATGGGACAGTAGCAGATCTAGTTATTCTTCTTATTATTTTTTTTTTTTGTGTTTTATCCACAAATCGGATTTCTCAGAATCTACTCATAGGATCTTTCTGAAACTTTTACCTACCCCCCCAAAAATGGGTGGTGGCTGTTAGGTAAATATATTTTCAAAACGTTTTTCGCATCCGAAATCACCGAATTTTACGAACAAATGCATTTGACCTACTTTGCTGTAACTTTGTGACTATTTCACCTATTTTACTAATTCTTTTTTCTTTGAATACCTTGAATCCTTTACTTCAAATCTGCAATTTCGGATTTTCGAATTTCGAAAATTCGTCGCTGTGATTTCGAACCGGAAGTTTACACCAACTCGACAACTTCTTTAGTAGTTGTACGATTTTCATGAAATTTAATATGTAAGTAAGCCTTTATGATGCAACGTGAAAAATGACTTTAGAAATTTTCTAACTTATCTCCCCTTGGTGAAATTAAGGATCAAATTTTTCAAAAAATCGTCGAAATATAGGTCAGAATGACCTAGTTTTTTTTTTCTATACTAGACAAGGAATTACTGATTCGTACACAAAATATGGAGTTTGTCGATCGAACCGGAAGAGCCACCATCTTTAAACGTGAAAAATCAATAAGGCTTTTTTGCTATTTTACTTACAGACTCGGGAGTTATATTTTCTGAATCCTTGTAGGAAGGCCTAAAAAATGTCGCAATAGAATTCTGATTTAGGTCAACCGGGAGTCACCATGTTGAAATGAAAATGAAAAATAGAAGCAATTTGAAGGGCCGAGACTTTGGAGCACAATAACTCTCATTCTAATTAAGCTAGAATGTTCAAACTTGTTGTAGACGTTCACTAGGTCAATGTTATGATTGAGTTCAAAGATGAGCATTTTCTGCTTAGGGTAAGCAGAGATAAGCATGCTGATTTGTTGATTCTTTAGGGCACGATAACTTCGGTTATAATGAAGGGAGGGCGGTGCAACTTTTGTTAATAGAGAGTCTAATAGCTAGCCTGTTGTGTGAAATCGTTGTATCATTTTTTTTAAATATCAGGGATAGCCGAAAAAAAGAGATTGAAAATCCAAACAGTCGTATTTTTACAATTTGGAGCATGTTTAGAGGTCTTTCTCGTAAAGTTAACATACTATTTTTTTGGAACTTCTTCTACAAAGAGTCTTATTGGTAGTCTTTTATATGAAACCATCGATCAACAGTCCAACATATCAGGAGTAGAAGAACAAAAGGATCGAACATTGAAAACGGCACCCTTTCATTGTTAAGTGAAACATGCAGTGTGGGTGACTACAATCTACGCATTTAGTCATCGTATAGAGTTTATTCAACAGTATCGAATTCCAACTGCTTAGGGATATTTTACGTGCACTCCAATGTGTACACGGGACCTTGGTTTTTCGTCCCATCCGAAGGACTAGACAGCTATGCTTGTCAGGCCCTGCGTTCTGCCTCACTGACAAGGGGAACCACGCCGGGAAATCGAGATGAGCTTTTTCCGTGCAGAACTTTCAATTCGGGCCAAACGTTTATTGCATACGATTAAGCTGGTCAGTTGGAGCTTATTTTCAAAAGTTTTGTAATAATCGGTTGGTAATTATTAAAGTACCGTGCACATTAAACTGTTAAAACAGAAAATTTCGCCCGGTTGAAATGTTTCTTGCTATAAGTCAGCAATTTTCCGAATTCAGAGAGGCTGGATGGCTGAATTGTTAGCATGTGCTCGCTGTATCGTAACGTTTGTCATTGAGTCAACGTGCGTCGTTTCGATCTCCAGGTTGCACGTGACATGGTGTATGATGTCCAATCTTGTGGGTTTTCTCCGTGTTCTTCGGTTTCCTCCAAACGGCTAAAGACCAGTAAGCGCAAGGGGAGTTTTTAAATAAAATTAAAAAACATATGTTAGTCCCGAAATGACCTAGTTTGTGTCGAATGGACATTAGGCCGCATTTCTCTCTTTCTCTTTTATTTTTAAAGTTTTGTAATAATCGGTTGGTAATCACAGGTACTGTAAAAGTGATAAAACAGAAAATTTAGTCCGGTTGTAATGTTTCTCAATTTAAAGTCAGCAATTTGCCGATTTTAAGGGGCAAACGTTTATTGCGAACGATTAAGCTGGTCAGGGGGAGCTTATTTTTAGAAGTTTTGTATAATTCGGTTGATAACTAAAGGTACCGTGCAAATTAAACTGTTAAAATAGAAAATTTGACCCGGTTGAAATATTTCTCGCTGTAGGTCAGCAATTTGCCGATTTTAGGGAGGTTGCGTGGCTGAATGGTTAGCACGTGCGCTCTGTATCATAACGTGTGTCACTGAGTCAACTGGCGTTGTTTCGATTTCTTGGTTGTACGTGACAAGGAGTATGGTCGCATGTCCAACCTCGTAGGTCGTAACGCCGCTGCCCGGGTAAAATTTCCCTCATTGCACACTTTATGGCGTATGCCCGTTTTCAGTAGCCCATTTTAGGAGCAGCACAGTAGGACGTTAAACCCCATTCAATTTCATTTCATTTTCTCTATCGAAAAAAAGAGATTGAAAATCCAAAAAGTCGTATTTTTACAATTTGGAGCATGTTTAGAGGTCTTTCTCGTAAAGTCAACATACTATTTTTTGGGAACTTCTTCTACAAAGAGTCTTATTGGTAGTCTTTTATATGAAACCATCGATCAACAGTCCAACATATCAGGAGTAGAAGAACAAAAGGATCGAACATTGAAAACGGCACCCTTTCATTGTTAAGCGAAACATGCAGTGTGGGTGACTACAATCTACGCATTTAGTCATCGTATAGAGTTTATTCAACAGTATCGAATTCCAACTGCTTAGGGATATTTTACGTACACTCCAATGTGTACACGGGACCTTGGTTTTTCGTCCCATCCGAAGGACTAGACAGCTGTGCTTGTCAGGCCCTGTGTTCTGCCTCACTGACAAGGGGAACCACGCCGGGAAATCGAGATGAACTTTTTCCGTGCAGAACTTTCAATTCAGGCCAAACGTTTATTGCATACGATTAAGCTGGTCAGTTGGAGCTTATTTTCAAAAGTTTTGTAATAATCGGTTGGTAATTATTAAAATACCGTGCACATTAAACTGTTAAAACAGAAAATTTCGCCCGGTTGAAATGTTTCTTGCTATAAGTCAGCAATTTTCCGAATTCAGAGAGGCTGGATGGCTGAATTGTTAGCATGTGCTCGCTGTATCGTAACGTTTGTCATTGAGTCAACGGGCGTCGTTTCGATCTCCAGGTTGCACGTGACATGGTGTATGATGTCCAATCTTGTGGGTTTTCTCCGTGTTCTTCGGTTTCCTCCAAACGGCTAAAGACCAGTAAGCGCAAGGGGAGTTTTTAAATAAAATTAAAAAACATATGTTAGTCCCGAAATGACCTAGTTTGTGTCGAATGGACATGAGGCCGCATTTCTCTTTCTCTTTTATTTTTAAAGTTTTGTAATAATCGGTTGGTAATCAAAGGTACTGTAAAAGTGATAAAACAGAAAATGTCGTCCGGTTGTAATGTTTCTCAATTTAAAGTCAGCAATTTGCCGATTTTAAGGGGCAAACGTTTATTACGAACGATTAAGCTGGTCAGGGGGAGCTTATTTTTAAAAGTTTTGTAATATTCGGTTGATAACTAAAGGTACCGTGCAAATTAAACTGTTAAAATAGAAAATTTGGCCCGGTTAAAATATATCTCGCTGTAGGTCAGCAATTTGCCGATTTTAGGGAGGTTGCGTGGCTGAATGGTTAGCACGTGCGCTCTGTATCATAACGTGTGTCACTGAGTCAACTGGCGTTGTTTCGATTTCTTGGTTGTACGTGACAAGGAGTATGGTCGCATGTCCAACCTCGTAGGTCGTAACGCCGCTGCCCGGGTAAAATTTCCCTCATTGCACACTTTATGGCGTATGCCCGTCTTCAGTAGCCCATTTTAGGAGCAGCACAGTAGGACGTTAAACCCCATTCAATTTCATTTCATTTTCTCTATCGAAAAAAAGAGATTGAAAATCCAAAAAGTCGTATTTTTACAATTTGGAGCATGTTTAGAGGTCTTTCTCGTAAAGTCAACATACTATTTTTTGGGAACTTCTTCTACAAAGAGTCTTATTGGTAGTCTTTTATATGAAACCATCGATCAACAGTCCAACATATCAGGAGTAGAAGAACAAAAGGATCGAACATTGAAAACGGCACCCTTTCATTGTTAAGCGAAACATGCAGTGTGGGTGACTACAATCTACGCATTTAGTCATCGTATAGAGTTTATTCAACAGTATCGAATTCCAACTGCTTAGGGATATTTTACGTGCACTCCAATGTGTACACGGGACCTTGGATGTTCGTCCCATCCGAAGGACTAGACAGCTGTGCTTGTCAGGCCCTGCGTTCTGCCTCACTGACAAGGGGAACCACGCCGGGAAATCGAGATGAACTTTTTCCGTGCAGAACTTTCAATTCAGGCCAAACGTTTATTGCATACGATTAAGCTGGTCAGTTGGAGCTTATTTTCAAAAGTTTTGTAATAATCGGTTGGTAATTATTAAAGTACCGTGCACATTAAACTGTTAAAACAGAAAGTTTCGCCCGGTTGAAATGTTTCTTGCTATAAGTCAGCAATTTTCCGAATTCAGGGAGGCTGGATGGCTAAATGGTTAGCATGTGCTCGCTGTATCGTAACGTTTGTCATTGAGTCAACGGGCGTCGTTTCGATCTCCAGGTTGCACGTGACATGGTGTATGATGTCCAATCTTGTGGGTTTTCTCCGTGTTCTTCGGTTTCCTCCAAACGGCTAAAGACCAGTAAGCGCAAGGGGAGTTTTTAAATAAAATTAAAAAACATATGTTAGTCCGGAAATGACCTAGTTTGTGTCGAATGGACATTAGGCCGCATTTCTCTCTTTCTCTTTTATTTTTAAAGTTTTGTAATAATCGGTTGGTAATCAAAGGTACTGTAAAAGTGATAAAACAGAAAATTTCGTCCGGTTGTAATGTTTCTCAATTTAAAGTCAGCAATTTGCCGATTTTAAGGGGCAAACGTTTATTACGAACGATTAAGCTGGTCAGGGGGAGCTTATTTTTAAAAGTTTTGTAATATTCGGTTGATAACTAAAGGTACCGTGCAAATTAAACTGTTAAAATACAAAATTTGGCTCGGTTGAAATATTTCTCGCTGTAGGTCAGCAATTTGCCGATTTTAGGGAGGTTGCGTGGCTGAATGGTTAGCACGTGCGCTCTGTATCATAACGTGTGTCACTGAGTCAACTGGCGTTGTTTCGATTTCTTGGTTGTACGTGACAAGGAGTATGGTCGCATGTCCAACCTCGTAGGTCGTAACGCCGCTGCCCGGGTAAAATTTCCCTCATTGCACACTTTATGGCGTATGCCCGTCTTCAGTAGCCCATTTTAGGAGCAGCACAGTAGGACGTTAAACCCCATTCAATTTCATTTCATTTTCTCTATGTTGCTTATTTATTATAGTGGATAAATATTTTTCTGGTTCTAGCAATTATTTAATTTCTGCATAGAAATCTTGCTTTGGCCAGTTTTTTTTTTATTGCAGAGTGCCATTCTTGTATATTGCAGTCTATGACCCTTTGTTTAAAACATGCTTAAGAAGTCGTCACGATTTCCTACTTATAACCAAACATATTTGAAATATTAGTCTGGCATTATTAAATCCTAATTTTATTGGTCTTATTTAAAATTAAACTTTCATTTAACTATGAACAACTCTTAACGTGTCTCTTTAAAACTATTAAATACTCTAAAACAGTAGCTCAACCTTTTGACCTAAACTCATTAATTTACCATTTTGTTGTGAGCGACTTCTTATTCTTCCTATATGACATATTGCACGTGTCTGATTTCAAAGGGGGGTTGGGTGGCTGAATGGTAAGCACGCGCGCCTGTCATTGAGTTAACTAGCGTGTTTTCGAATGCTCGGTTGTACGTGACAAGGAGTAAGGTCGCCTGTCCAACCTGTCATTTTTAATTTTTTCCCCCGCCATTTTCATTTCATTTTCTCATCCGTCTCATTACAGTAATACAAGTTTCAGTTATTTCCCTTTAGTTTTCAGATTATTGTTATGCCTGGGTGCAATGATATATACTATATTTAGACTTGTAACTTCGCGAGTTTCTTCTTATCCTTTTATTTAGGAAACTTGATACAATCAATGACACGTGACGATAAATATGAAAGCTTTCATATCTGCATGGGACAGTAGCAGATCTAGTTATTATTATTTTTTGTTTGTGTTTTATCCACAAATCGGATTTCTCAGAATCTACCCATAAGATATTTCTGAAACCCTTACCTACCCCCCCAAAAAATGGGTGGTGGCTGTTGGGTGAATATATTTTCAAAACGTTTTTCGCATCCGAAATCACCGAATTTTACGAACAAATGCATTTGACCTACTTTGCTGTAACTTTGTGACTATTTCACCTATTTTACTAATTCTTTTTTCTTTGAATACCTTGACTCCTTTACTTCAAATCTGCAATTTCGGATTTTCGAATTTCGAAAATTCGTCGCTGTGATTCCGAACCGGAAGTTTACACCAACTCGACAACTTCTTTAGTAGTTGTACGATTTTCATGAAATTTAATATGTAAGTAGACCTTAATGATGCGACTTGAAAAATGACTTTAGAAATTTTCTAACTTATCTCCCCTTGGTGAAATTAAGGATCAAAGTTTTCAAAAAAATCGTCGAAATATAGGTCAGAATGACCTAGTTTTTTTTTTCTATACTAGACAAGGAATTACTGATTCGTACACAAAATATGGAGTTTGTCGATCGAACCGGAAGTGCCACCATCTTTAAACGTGAAAAATCAATAAGGCTTTTTTGCTATTTTACTTACAGACTCGGGAGTTATATTTTCTGAATCCTTGTAGGAAGGCCTAAACAATGTCGCAATAGAATTCTGATTTAGGTCAACCGGGAGTCACCATTTTGAATTGAAAATGACATATAGTAAAAATCCTCATTATTGGGCTTGAAAACATACACAATTGGTCGTGGCTTAGAGAGAGTGTCTCCTATTAAATAAATTAATACATTTCAGGATAGCCTGGCTCATGGTCGAGTGTTTGGTATTCTAATATTTCAAAAATTCGAATTTCTCCTTTGACATTTCCTGTGCCGACAAGGTTGTTTACGAGGTTAGCGGTTTTGACTTCGCGCATGCGCTACGCTAGAACCAAAGTTATGATGACTACCAAACTCCGGCCCCACACTTGTCGCGTTGGTACCTAAAAGTCCTGAAAAGTTCAGATCGATACCTGCATTCCTTCAAGTCGTTTATATGTGAGGTGGCGGGTTTTTTTCTCGTTTTTTTTGTAAGTAAATTCCCGCACTCCGTAAGGGGAAAAAAGTGTTTTTTGCCCTAGCAGCGCCACAAAATCTTCGATTGGCCTGTTTTTTTGGCACGATGTGCCCATTTACTAGCCCGAATTTTGAGTACTTGTCCCATCTAATTCCGATAAAAAAAAACAATTTTTATAGTCAAAACACCGATTTTACGGCTTTTTTCCCCGATTTTGAGACCAAAAAAGTTTTTTAGAATTTTGAAATTGCAAACGACAAGATAAAGTCATTTTGTTAGTCTCATGTGATGGGTATGAGTCTTCTGCACCGATGCGGATTGGGTTTGATTTTATCAAAATGGCGGACTATATTTTTGAGACTGTCAAAGTTTTGATGTTCTGAGACTGCCGAGGCATCATTAGGGTGTATTTTTTGTATAAATTTATACTGGTCGGATGCGCCAAGATGAGGTTAGTAACATATTAAAAGGAGAAGATGATCGAAATAAAAATTCGAAAAAATATGGCCATGTTTTACAATAAAAAAAAGTTGCTGGGTCGGCTTGGATTCGAATTTTTTAGGCCATGTTCCCGTATAAGAAATCACTTAAATTTTTATATGTGCTAGCTAACATCCTAAGGCACAATATCTGAAAATTTCAAGAAATTCCGACAACCGTAACGCCTGCTAAAACACGCTCGCGCAATTAGGCCTATTTTTTGCCTATTTTTCGAATGTTTTTAGACTAACAAGTCACTTTTTCGTGCGCTACGTTTGAGGCCCCATATCTCGGCCACTATGGGTTTAAATCCATATGTTTTGATCGGGATCGATAGCTTGGACACTTCCCTCCGTCGTATAAAAAGTTTGGACCCCTGACCCTAACCACGGTCACGTGACAGGGTGTCAAACATGGCTTCCCAAAACAAAGGGCCATGTTTGCTGCCTTATAGCTCGGTCCCTATGGGTTTGAATCAAAATGTGTTGGCTGGAAATAATAGCCTTGACAATTCTCTCCATTGTATAAAAAGTTCGCAGCTCTCACCCGAATGCCATGCACGCGGCACGATATTTAAAACTAAGGCGTTTTTAGACATTCGCGCATGCGCACAGCTGGAACCAATACCACCAGCGGTACCAAACTCTGGTCCCAACCAGCTCTCGCTGGTGCCTCGGTGTCCTTTAACTTTCAGCTTGATAACTACATTCCTTCTAGTCGTTTACATCTGAGACTCACTGGACAAGCATGTTTCACCGATGTACCCGCACCCCCACCTGTAAACGTCCCGAAGGGTGCCCGGAAGGTTCTGAGGCTTGGTATTCAAAAGGTATATCCACCCCGCCGAGTCGCTGCGTCACGTCAAAACGCCCGCCCGGGGACCGGAAGTGGGCGAAACGGGCCCATGAAGTGAAGTTTGACCCTACTTTGACCTTCGAGGGCCTCGTAGCATGGAAAGGGTCATGAGCCTAGATGGAGTCATCGATGTCCTTTCATGAGAGAGCTTGACCTTTGACCTGACCTTTGACCTTGGGGTCGAAAAATTCCCAACTTGGTAACTTTGCGAGTTTTCGACCAATTTTAATATTTTTTTTCTTGTTACTTTCTTTAAGATACTTGGTATAATCGATGGCACGTGATGAAGAATATGAAAGCTTTCATATCTGCTTGGGACAGTAGCAGATCTAGTTTTGTATTATATTAGTAATAATAATGAAATTCGAAAATATTTTGATTATGGAGAATAATAACCTACAGATATAATTTAAGAGCACATAAAGTACTTGTAATGCAATTAAATTCTGGTAAAACATTACTCAAATCTAACAAACGTTATGACCAATTTAAGTTTACATAGGTCTATATATCCAACATCTTTATCGATAATAATTCAGATTTGTTCATACTGTTTTCGTTTCCTTTACCCTTTTCAAAATTAATTTATACATTTATTTCCATGGATACTAATTCAGATTTGTTCATAAAGTTTTCGTTTCTTTTAATTTTTCAAAATTAATTTATACATGTTTTCCATAGTATTGACTTCGTATTGCCCTACAACTTGTGTAAGCAAGCAAAATGAAACATCCTCGTTACACGACCATACCCACACTATCGATTATTCTGTCGGAAGTGATTCATCCTCGGTTACCCAGTGCATTAATTCCGTTCTACTCCACTATACCCTGGGTTAATCTATAGGGCTTCCACGATTTCAAATTGCTAATGTAGCTATACTGTACGAACCAATCAGAAAACAGTTTACAAACCAATCGTTTCGTCTTCGCTTTTATTAGGGTAGATAACTGTATCCATGTCCATTGCGGAACGAACACACAATTCTCAATAAAACTATTGAATCTACATGATTAAATGAACGTTTGGTCTTCAATAATAAAACATATAATAACGCTTTTAGAATAGGCCAACTCCTAACAATGTCAGAAGAGAGTAACTTCCCTTTGGGCAATTCCTTTTCAAATAACAGTTTATGGGATTGGTGATTAAAATAGCACAAGCATCAATAATGGATAACTTGAAAACGTGTCTCCCCCATAGATTAACCCAGGGTATAGTGGAGTAGAACGGAATGAGTACACTGGGTAACCGAGGATGGAAGTGATTTAGATTAATATCTTTTAACAGTCATATATATTTCACATATTATATAAATGCCACCATTGTGACTAATTTTGTGTGACTATGATTTTCTTCTTAAAAGTAGCGCGGCATTCCGTTTTTGCGACTTTAATCATGATTTTGACAACACCTAAAGGAACAGTATTTCAGATCTGGGTTGGTCATGCAAAATGTCATTTTAAGTCAAAAGATTATATTCATTACACACATCATCAATAACACGTAAACCTTCTACGTGCTCGGTGACAACTTCCACTATCTGTACCATCCCTCCGATGGCTCGTTATTAAGTGCTGCCTCTAATTGTGCAAGTCTCTTCTGGAGCGGCCAGAGCATTACCCGACGTTCAACGGGTGACTCATTTATGTTCCATTTCATTTAGGTCAGGGCCCTGTTTCTCGAAAACATAACTAAAGATAGAATCCTAATTTTGGTAGATACTTCCATTCAGATTTTATCTTAGTTTAAAAAAAATTCGTGAAACAGGCCCCAGATCTCGTAGCAGACCAATGCAGCATCGACAACCCGCCATTCTGGACAAAATATGTTACAGCTGCGGAAACATGTTACGTTTAAAACATTGTCACCCATAAACACGAAATGACATTTAATATTGTTCTCCGTGTAAATAGTCTGAAATTAATCACACCCTACGAGAATATCCATTTAAATAATATTCAACCGTTATAGAATAATTGACAATTGTAACTCACGACGCGAACAAAATTGCAATGGATACTGTAGTAAGATTAATTATGTGTCGCTACATATTAGTTATGATAGATACGTTTCTGTGATTCAATTTATTACTTAGACAATACTATCTTGACTCAGTCATTTAAATCGTATAATATGTATTAGTAATTCACATTCGTTAAAGTCTTGTCACGCAAATGTTGGTTCTTAATGCCCTTATATTTGGGACATTGTTAATAATTTATATTGTTTGAAGATACGTTATGGGAGATGGTAGTTATCACTATAATTGTTAAAAGGTAGATAATGTAAAGGGAATTTTCTGAAAATTTCAGTCAAATTGATCTTTTCTGATCCGATAATTTGGCGATTGAATTTTCGGTTTTGCCTCGATCATCATTAATAAATGTCGGTAAAAATACATTATACATTATCCATCTTGTGATTAAATCATTATGAAATGAAATGAAATGGGGTTTAACATCCTACTGTTCTACTCCTAAACAGTGCGCAATGAGGGAAATTTTGTCCGGGCAGCGGCGCTACGGCCTACTTTTATATCGAATTTCAACTGCCAACGGATATTTAACGTGTACACCAATGTGTACACGAGACCTCAGTTTTTCGTCCCATCCGAACGTCTAGACAGCTGTCCTTGTCAAGTCCCTCGTCCTGCATCACTGATAAGGTAAAACACCACGCCGGAAAATCTGGATAAACCTCCTCGGCCAATGCAGGGATCGAACCAGTACCGTTTTATCATTGAGGCGCTGGGGGCGCCAGCCTCCTCGTGAAACAAATCAAAGAAATTAAAAAAATAAAACGGGAGAAAAATGCTAAAACCGATGAGAAAAATGAAATGTACCCTAGTTAGGGAGGGCCCTAAAGGCAGACAAAAGGGCCCCATGTTTGAAAAAGGGCCCCACGTCTGACAAAAGGTCCCCCAATGACCATGGGAAAGGGCCCTGAATCCGAGTCAATCGTTTTATACACATCAAGTCATCAATCAAGAAATCACCTTTTCTGAAAACCTACTCATTCAGGAAAGAGATGGCTAGGTCGCCCAGTGTGGCCTGGATTTTTAACTAAAACATATTTTAATTCAAAAATATTCTTTACAAAGGGATACGGGCCCGTATCTACAGGGGGGGGGGCATGCTCGCCTACCCCCCCCCCCCCCCCGCTCAGAAATTTCTAACAATCATTAAAGTATACACAGTTCCTTAATTTAGCGATATTTATTTAAAACGCTATGCTATATATGCGCATATTAATCCCACGGTGTCTCATTACTTTTTTATACGCCCACATTAAGGTCATGAGATGAAGAACCCTATTGATTTTCAGAGATTTCCGATAATTACTGTCAGAGTTATAGCCCTTAATCACTTCAAAAAATCTTGTGGACGCTCTAGAGGCTAAAGTTAATATCCGATTGACATTAAATTAGTACACAGTGTTGTAGGTCATAAGACGAACGAGTATATCGATTTTCAGAGATTTCTGATAATTGCTGTTAGAGGCCCTTGATCACTTCAAAAAGTCTTTTGGACGCTCTAGAGGCTAAAGTTAATATCCGATTAACTTTAAATTCGTACACAGTGTTGTAGGTCATGAGACGAGTATATTGAGTTTCAATGAAATTTTATAACTTGAAATGCTTAATCCAGAATATTAAATGTTTCGCATACTAAACATTAGCACGGAGGAGAACTTTATCAAGGCCAAACAAATTCATTTTTTTTTCTGATAATTACATAATGAGTTGTTACTTTTAATCAGATTTTAGTGTATTATAAATGTTTTATTACCGAAAAGAGTAAAATATGCGACAACTCTTGTTGACTGCACGGACGATTTAGATGCTGTGGGCGTGTGTTTCGTTGCCTGGCAACCTATCCTTTTTGTACTAATCTAAAATAGTTTTAAATAAATTTTAAGAATTTAAGAATTTAAGAATTTTGGTTTGAATACTTATTTTAGAATGCTTATTAGACAAATAAGTAGCTAAATAGCATGATGATTACAACAGTCTGTCTGAATGACAAAATGTTCGCCCGCCTACCGAAAGGTAATGCCCCCCCCCCCTCCCGCTTAATGGCATGGCGAACTTATTTTTGATTCAACAAACAAAAACATACGTACATCTATTTACAAAACTTCCTTGTAAATTATTTTACCTAATGAATACTAATACGTTTATTTATTGTTACATTATTATAGTATTTGTTTATAATTATAAATAAAAAGGTTTCGAGTCTTTGATATACCTTTGAATAAGTAAAACTAACATTGTATTTAATGTTTTTGGTAGTGGCGACGAACCATGTAGAAATATTTCGTGTAATTCAGTGAAAGAAATATTCCCCAGCCATGTCAATTTACTGAAAAGGGCATTCAAAAATATAGTGATACGAATTTTTGACAGATATAGCATTACAACTACAGTATCGATTTTCAATTATATTTGAACGAAATAGATCAAAATGTAAACTACTACATCCACGTCGAATACGATTGTGGTATATAGAGAATGGCCTAGAACCAATACTTCTGATTTTTGGTGGCTTTATTTTAGGTTTTAGAGATTGTTTAAATTCTTTAACGTTTGCAATGCCTTTCAAATCGTTTGATAAATTATTATATTCACGAATAGTTTTCGGAAAGAAGTATTTTGTCTGATACTAACACGACAACGGGATTGCCGAATATTGGAGTTTAGTAAATTGTAAGGTATAAGGTCGTTTATAAAATGTATAGTAAAATTCCATGGATTATTTTATGTAACTGCTTCAAACGTCTAATCTTTCTTCTTTAACGTAATTTTGACTATGCAGTTTAAAAATATAAAGATTGTCTGGAGGTGTAAATTGTATTTCCTGTAACAACGCGAGCTGCTTTCATCTGAAAAATTTATAATTTATCTGAATTATAACTACTACGGTTATCCCAAACTCCACAACAGTATTCAATTATAGGCAAAATAAAACATTTATAGAGTTTATTAAGTGAATCCTGAGAAATTTAAAAAATCTGAAGAATTCCCCCTAGGTGTTTATGTACCGACGTATCTAATATATACGTGTTATCATATTCAATATTAAACGGATAACTAATTTTTTGACAACTGAAGATCATTAGTTTTGTCTTTTCTTGATTCAAAGTCAGTAACCATTTTTAAGACTATTGTAATAATTTGGATAAATTAAAGTTTAATTCAGATTCAATCTTTTTCAAAACATTTTGAAGAAGAAGACAAAGACGTATCGTCGGCGAATAAACGCGTGATTCCAAATAAACCATGTAAACAAGAAATAATAAAGGTCCGAGGATTGAACCTTGTGGAACCCCTGAATTTGTATACCTAAAAGCTGATGACGATTTGAGAGATAAGAAGAAATGAGATCATGTAATTTACCAGTGATACTGTAATTAGATAATTTATGTAACAGGCCTTATGAGACACTTTGACAAAAGCTTTCGATATATCACAAAATATGAAAGCTATAGATTTTTATTATCAAGTGAATTGCATATGAGATTGATCATTTCAAGAAGTTGGTGGGCGGTTGGTACTCCTGGAAGGAATCAAGGCTAGAAAGGAGGCAATCTGAACGACAGACTCACCCTACCTGCAGAGAAGTGAATCTGACACAGTGAACCGCCATGATATTCACATGCCGTTATCTAAACGTCACAGGTCGGGAGGTCAACGCATAGAAGTCAGTTTGTAAACAAACAAACGAAAGTACAATGACTTCGACGAACAAAAACCCTGCGTCGTATCAGGGTTGTTTGTGCAATAACACGGACACAGCTCGAGATCGAATGATAATCCCCGGAAGTAAATGGGATTTTAACAGAATTAGCAAGTTTAAACGGACATTTGACACACGCGGGGCCGCACTATTTGCCCTATTTTGTGCTTCGGTCGGGTCTATTTCACATATACACAATTAATTCTGCTAATGTTTTTAGCGTGGGGATTTACTAATATTTAAT
The DNA here is from genome assembly GCA_917208275.1 of Patella pellucida. NCBI lineage: Eukaryota > Metazoa > Mollusca > Gastropoda > Patellidae > Patella > Patella pellucida. Next base: position 58,826,690 of record OU795040.1, on the reverse strand, counting down.
TTCTTTCAGTTCTAAACAAAAATTTAAAACTTTAACGCAATTTTAAAAAATAGCCAAATTCCGGCTGGGATTACTGAGCAAAATGGCCATTCACTGGAAACGTGCGGAAAAAAAAGCCAGCTACCATAAATTTCGTCACGTTAGTTACGTACGGAAAGGAGGATGACGTGTAACTGGAAGATGTAACGTCCTTGAACTTTGGTCAAATATTATTTGAAATCCACCATATTCCATTAATTATTATTTAATTGAGCTCCCGGTACGGTACGAACAAGAGATTTGTTTCGCACCCAGGCTTCAGACAAGTATCGGATTACGCACCGGACCTCAGAATAAACAGGCCTCGAGGATATGATGTAAGAATGCACCAAAATGTTCCTCGACCTCCGGTGGCCGGGGGCATACACCCCCCCCCCCCTCCCTGCGAAAGAGGGCCCTCAAAATAGTATAGCCTCCGCCATGATAAACCTTAAAACGCCCCTGGATCGAACACCCGACCTCCAGGCTAGCGAGCCAACGTCTTACCCACTTAAATCGTAAATGAAAGTTGAGCAGCGAATCGGATCCTTGTCCAGTAAATGTCGCAGGCTAGCGATGACACAGAGAGTTGATTTTGACCTGGATAATTTGATTAATGTCTAATTGATAATTTAGATAACATTTCGGGCTTAAAGAAACACCTGCAATAGGCAGACTTAGCTCTTGCATAATGTATGTTAAACGTCACCCAGGTTTTACGTTGAGTTAATATACTAGTTATGATCATCCAAAAAATGGCCTAGTGGTCTAGAGTGCCGCGCTTCGACCTCTAGCTGGCTGGCAACCTCTGGCTTGCGGCTGTGGTTTCGAGCCTAGGTGTGAGCGTATGTGACATGTAGATAGGGGCGCCTTCTCGACCTCTTGGGTTTCCTACGGGCACTCCGGTTTCCTCCCACTGTTTAACCCTCTTTGTGTCACTTGTTGAAATAGTGGTAGGAAAATTATGTCCCTTGTATAGAGTAACGTTTGGGGGTAATACATTACATTTTTGGTTGAACATTTCAAAAATTTGCATTTTTGACTAAATTTGGGCATGTAACCATATGGCAACAATGTGTATTTCACGTAATTTGTGTTTGTGACAAATGGCCACATTTCTTAATTTGGTACTGAAAAACTTTATAATAAAAAGGCTTTAAATATCAGAGGGAAACTTTATTGAAGTCTTTGAAACTAACAATATTCATAAAACACATGACTTGAATACTTTTAACATTCAATTGATTGTATGAAAGTCCACAAAACAGTTGCGTACATTATTCAAGCAAAGTACAACACCACACTTTGTACACTTTATACGGGACCAACCATGTTTACACTGTTTGCACCTTCCCTTATCACAATGTGATGGCCAATGACCAACTGCATCATAACAAACATCATCTACAGGCCGTACCATCATTGGTCGTCGTAATTTATTTTGTGGTTGTTCATCTCCTTCAAAAGATGGCCGACCCCGTTTTGTTACTTCCTTTTCTACCAGAATAAGAGCCTCAGCAATATTTAATCTGAATTCTTTCAAGGATTTGGTGTACCGAACATTTAGCAAACCTGCATTCCTTCTTGCAATAAACCATGAATTACAAATGCACATATCAAGAACATAGGCAAACAACCTCAGATAATAACGCTTGGTTCGGAGAGGGGTTCTGTATAGTGAGACGGCCATATCAGCTAGGTCAACACCACCCATATGTTTGTTGTAAGCTTTAATAATATTCGGGGCTTCTACTGGAACCCGTTTCTTTTCTTGTTTATCATATCGGCTGACAGAACCTACTGGTTGGATAAAGGCACAAGAAGTGACTAAGGTAACTGGCTTATTGTCATTCCACTTGATCGTCCCAATACCAATATTGTTATCTGCGCGATAGTCATAAGCTCCACGTCCTTGTTTCTTCAGGTCCTTATCACTCATCAAAAAGCAATTCCTGAGCCTATCTCTTCTAATCGTGCCAACAGAATGTATCGACAGAGACTTCAAATATGTTATCAGCTCAATACTTGAAAAGAAATTATCAAAAAAGACTCTTGAATTTGGCTTAGTATGTATACTTTTACATAATACTGTGACAAATTGGGCAGACTTTCCCAACTTGGTCTCTTCTGCATCTAATACAGTGTCTCCAAATGTTGTGGCCCCACAATAAGGTAGAAAATCATAGATAATTCCCGATACTCCAGCTAGTGAAAAGAATTTAAATCCCCATTTCTTGGGCTTGTTTTTAACATATTGGCGAAGGTTCCCAGCTCTGGTTCCTTTGTATGGGATCATTGTTTCGTCAATAGAGTACTCCCCCTCTTGCTCAATGGTCTGTAGATTTGTTCTAATATGCTCCAGCAGTGGTCTCACTTTAGCAAACCTATCTGCATTATCTAATGTGTCATTATTACAGAAATGAATATATCTTCTCAGCTGTTCAAAACGCCTCATGGTCATGTGATCAGCCACGCTTGAAATTCGACAACCATTCGACCAATAGTCCCGATATGCTGGTACCTGCATGACTCCCATACGAACCAATATACCAATGAAAGTTTTAATTTCAGCATTGTTTGTATTGATACTTTTGCCAGTAGTTTGCGTAGAATATAAATTAGTCTCATGTACTATCATATCAATGAGACCTCCATCAAAAAGCTTCTGGAAATACTGATATGGTGTTTCCATATCATCAGGATGAGTAAAGTTAGCTACTCTTGGTTCTGGAACAGCCTCCAGTTCTACTTTTCGCCACTTATAAGTGTTTTTTGCCGCCTTTGTTGATTTTTTGGAAGTGGAAGTAGTTGGTTCATCACATTTATCACCGTCATGTTCTACTTCATCATCATTATTATCACCATCATGTTCTACTTCATCATCATTATTATCACCATCGTCATCAGATGAAGTATCCTCATTGGCTGATTCAGGTTGAAATTCATCCTCACTATCTGTGACATCTTCGTCCTCAGATATGTCACCAGAAACAGGCACTACCACCTTAGCGCGTCTTCCATAAAAGGTGTGAGCAGCAAATGACATGATCCAATTCTGAAAATGTAAAAAACATGTTATTTACTATTTAATATCTTATAAAACTGTATAGTACTTTACAGTACTGTCTTGCACAATGGTGCCAAATGTTACAGTCTATACATAACTATAAGTTACACTGTTGCCATATGGCTACATATAAATTATTCTATCCAGTGCACAAAATACATACGCCACACTTTATAATGTTGTATACGTTATTGAAGCAGGTAAAATTAACTTACTTATGGAAGTATTACTCACCTTGAAATCAGAAGGACTGGCAGCAAAAATATGAGTCAATTTCGTTAAAATCAGTGACGGCAAGATGGCCTGGCATTAGGCTTACCACGCTGTATTGACGTCAGCCTGGAGAGGAAGATATCAGTGCGCATGCATAGTGTCTTGTGGCTACATTGTACGTATTTGGTCACAAAATTCATCAACAAAATATTTTGTTGGTGGGCGGGTTGATAAGTTGTAGGAGCCATATGGCTACAAAATGACAAGCGAATTATTGAAATAAAATTAAAACCATATGTTAGTCCCGAAATGACCTAGTTGTTTTGATTGGACGTTAAACCCCATTTCTCCCTCCCTCTCTCTCTCTCTCTCTCTCTCTCTCTCTCTCTCCAAAAAATTGTTGAATCATGCAAACCTACACATTTCTGGAATACAATGCTTGAAACCTCTTAACTGTCGTTATCGACAGATGCTAACCGGCATTATGCTGGAAATCATTGAAAGTGCCGGAGTTAGAACTTTTAAATCAATATACATATTCAAAAATTAGTATAATTAAAGCCTAAGAACTGAAGACAGATTATTCTGGCATGATAGATTTGTTGCCAGTTTATTAGCCTTGCAATTGTTGGATGGTCACCTCAGAATTCACTAGACTGCAGGACATTGCAAGACATTTTTTTATTTACTAGACATACAATTATTATAATCGACCAAATAGATTGTAATAGGCCAATTAAATATGTGTGTATGGTGTTGATGTCAATGAGGGGATCACAGTGGCTAGGTGGGGAGGAAGTTGGCTCACTAGCCTGGAGGTCGGGTGTTCAATCCCTGCATTGTCCGAGAAAGTTCATCCAGATTTGCCGGCGTGGGTTATCTGTGTCAGTGATACCGGACGGAGGGCATGCCAAGGGCAGCTGTCTAGTTGTTCCGATGGTACGAAGACCGAGGTCTCGTGTACACATTGGCGTGAACATAAAAGATCCCTTGGCAGATGGAATTCGATAGAAGAGTAGGCCGTAGCACCGCTGCCAAGGCAAAATTTCCCCCATAGCACACTGTATGGCGTAAGCCCGTCTTCATTAGGCCAGTTTAGGAGTAGAGCAGTATGACGTTAAACCCCACTTCTTTTCATTTCATTTCATGTCAATGACTTGACAATGCAGGTTTTCTCCCTGCTGGATTTAAATCGAATCTCTAGAAGTAAAGTTATTGCTTTATAAACAAATTGACAAATCAGGATACGTAATGACATAGGGTGACATCGGTATTTGAAATAAGATATGTTAGACCAGATATAAAATGATGGCGTCATAAAAACCGAGAATATGTTTTCAGGTTGCTACCCAACCTATACGTTATTTAAGGCCAACGGTTGTAAGTTATGGAAATTAATATTTACTATAAACCTATGCAGTACAAATTCAAATATCAAACTTAACATAAGGACAAACTCGTATTCATTCTATATGCTTTAAACCTTACCAATTTCTAGTACATAACAGTTATGTAAGCGCTTCGTTGGTTACTGGGGTACCAAAGTGTGTACTTCTTGGGTATCTTTCGTATCGGAATTTTAAAAGATATGAATATTTAAATTAGTTTACACAACCAGCAAAAGATATCCCTTCCAAAGAGTGTTGACCCGAATTCGGCAAATTCAATGAGTATCACATTACTTTTTATGGAAAGATTGTAGTGGTAAAAAAAATGATTTGCGGAAATCTCACGAATTCAGAATCGATAAAAAAAAAATATCTGTTAGTGTAATTGTGAGCCGTCAATATGAATCTTGTTTTTAAATAAGAACGCACTTAATACATACCCGTCCACAACGTTGGCATACTCACCCCCTTGTTGAAGTTCGAATACGTACAGCGCTTTAATTTAGGTATGATCGTCTATTTTCCTTTAGACCCCACTAATAACAATAACCTCTTTAGTCAGTCACAAACTATTTTACTGTAGTGGCAATGCTCTCAATTTCTTTTCAAATACCCTGACTATTATAGCGCGTAACTTCATTTCACGAGATGCAACTTAAGTAATGGTGTCTTGTTATATAAGATCTTTAAGATTTCTATACTACTTGAATTTTCCCAAGTGCAAAAAAACTTGTTTAACCATGAGATCTTAATTAAATTTGAAGCCAAAAAAGAAAATCCATTAGCCCCTTTGGCAACCAGTACGACAAGAAAGAACAAAATAGTGTATGACCTTTTCAAATAATTATAATATAATGTATTTTTCCTTGTTAGAATATTTTATAAACTTTGAAATGTTTTGAATATTGTACGACCTGGCCTGTAAGGGCGGATTCAGAGGGGGGAGGTGTGGTCCAAACCCCACACAGCTCATCTACCTACATTTTATTTGTAAAACAACACTTTATTGGAAAAGCGTAATGGTCTCGTGCTTATTATCAGATGGCTAGATGGGATTGACATTCAAAGCGGGAAATAATGATATAAACGTGTGATATCACAATTAATGATTAATGCCTTCCATCAATGGGATTGAGTCACAATGTGATCTTTTAATTTATTATAAACATTGACATAAAACGGGGCGTGTCTATGCTTACGTAATTCAAAGACGATCATGGCATCATACACTGTCAACTGTCAAATTGTCTTAACAGGTACCTGGAACACCCCCCCTTCCCCATGCAAACATTACCGGACTCAGCCACTGACGTTGCTATAAATTGGATGTATAATGTCACGGTTATTTTTTTTAATATTTGTGCAACACGTTTAGGAAACAAAGTTGCTTTTGATATGGGAACGTTATCTCCTGTTTAATGAGCAAATGATACTGTAGAATATCTGCACCACACATAATTGACACAAATATATGGGCAGGAAACAATACGCAGAAATCACAAACGAATGCGTCAAATAAAGTAAATGGATTCAGGGGCTAGCCGTAACGTCCACTACGCTGTATAGTCCAGGGGCTGTAGTGACACATACTTCACTCAAGTTTTAAAACAGTCAGGAATAAATATTCTTCCGACTTAGAGGCGTTCATCCGTAAACCCCAGGACACAGGCAAAGCCCCAGTGGCAATAAACTACCAAGCACCAACGCATCTATCTATCTATCTATCCATCTATATTATATATAACTATCTATCTAGCTGTCTATCTATATATATTATATCAAATCATTCATCCACCCATCCATTCCTCCCTCCCTACATCTGTCTGTCTGTATATAACTATCTATCAAGCTATATATCTATCTATATTATAACCGTCTGTCTGTATGTCTGTCTGTCTGTCTGTCTGTCTGTCTGTCTGTCTGTCCGTCCGTCCGCCCGTCTCTCTCTCTATGTCTGTCTGTCTCTCTCTCTCTATGTCTGTCTGTCCGTCCGTCTCTCTCTCTCTATGTCTGTCTGTCTCTCTCTCTATGTCTGTCTGTCTTTCTCTCTATGTCTGTCTCCCTCTCTATATCTATCTATCTATCTATATATATAACTATCTATCTAGCTATCTATCTATCTATATTATATATATATCCATCCATCCATCACTCCATCTATCTATATGTCTTTTCATCTATCTATCTATCTATAAGATATAAGAGTGTGTATTATTTATTACAGATTGATAATGCGACCAATCTACCAGTTGTATTAGTTGTAGCAGGAGGTGGAGGTGGTCTGCCTTCTTTTTCACCCACTAATTCTACTCGGCTATCTACCAACATTCTTAACCTGAGGCACACGTTAAGAGCAGGTAGGGATGCTCTTTTCTTTTTTACAGATTTATACCCTTACTCTCACGGAAGGCCAATAATAACTGATATTTCCTTTGGATAGTAAGTTGTCAGTGTGCAATTGGTGTTTGAACCAATATGGTTTTTGATAGGACGTTAAAAGCATAATACCCTTGAAATAACTGCAAAACGTTTTCTTTTTTTGTAAATAGATATTTTATTTGTGATAAATGAATAGGGAACAGGCAGAATATGTTCAATACAGAACAGTGTCATTTTTTGTAAATTTTCAATATTCACTTTTCTCTAAAACTATGGATATATTTTAAAAGTATAATATTATAACATTCCTTTATTAACCAGTAGTCTTCCCATTGTAATATTTCTACCATGGACCGTGCATAGATGGCGGGCAACGCCAACGAAGCCTTTAGAATTCTGTGCCGCGGCAAAAGAGAGACTTGTCAATTTTGACTTAAATAAAATTACCCCCACTCGCGCAATATTTTTTAAAAGGAAAGAAATAAAAATCTATTAACAATATTTGTATTAATGTTGCTACTCTACTCTACTAACTGATGATTGGGGTGTAAATGTATCAACACATCGGTAATAGTTTACTTCGGACCTGCCCGTGTGAATCCAGAAATAAACATGTCGAGTTGTTGTTAAAAACAAAACCTACTAAAACACTCTTTTAATTTTTACTTCTGCACACTAAATCATCATTCAGGACAGTATTATACCTTAACTTTATTTTCTTAATTTTAAAATCCTTAATACATACGGAAATTTGGAGTATTAAGTAAAACCAAAATGCTTACAAAACCTACGAAGATATTGAAATCGATAATTTCACAATTTTCAACTGCTGCATTTGGAAATTTCAAAGTTCTAAACTGGACAAAATCGTCACTACCAGATAGGAATACTTATCGTATCGGGTTGAAAAATTACCGTGTAACTATAAGAATGAATGAATGAAATGGGGTTTAACGTCCTACTTTAATGCACCTAACCTGAGCTAATCGAAAACGGGCATACGCCATACAGTGTGCTATGAGGGAAATTTTGCCCGGGCAGCAACTGAATTCCAACTGCCAAGGGATCTTTTACGTGCACGCCAATGTGTGCACGGGACCTCGGTTTTTCGTCCCATCCGAACGACTAGGCAACTGTCTTTGTCAGGCCCTCCTTCTGCATCACTGACAAGGGGAAATCACGCCGGAAAACCGAGATGAACTTTCTAGGCCAATGCAGGGATTGAACACCCGACCTCCAGGCTAGGGAACCAGCGCCTTATCCACTTAACCAACGTGATCCCCCGTAACTATAAGAACACGATAAGTTCGAGAAATTAATCAGTATAAAATCCCACAATGCCAAACATCACATCGCTTGATTTGCCGTTGACATTGATATATCGCCGTGTTTCGCGCGAGCGGCAAAACCATCCAACGAACGGGACTCGTTGCCTGTCCATCTATAAACGGTCCATGCTTCTATAAGCCATCTGAACCATAATCCATTTTTGTCCCTGACACTGAGGTCAAGATAGTATCTTACTTCAGTTTTGTTTTGTTTAGTCCCCCAAATTACTATCCGAAGGAAACTTCCAGCCTTTAAATTTGACTTATCAATTTCTAATCAAAATCACGCATAATCGACCATGATATCGTAATTTGAGATTATGAATTTTGTAGCCGATCAGTCTTCTTTGACCCTGAAGAGTATTTCTGAAGGTTCCATTTCGATCGAACCAATAATTTATTCAAATAGTACATTTATTGACTTACGATATATGTGTTCTTTGTGTGTCTATTTTGTTTTGTATCGAGTTTTTGTTCCTGGATTAAATGTGCTTCATAAATATTATTTCCATTATATGTTTGTTAGTGTTTTATGTTGATAGTTAAGATCATGATGGATAGTTATGGTAATGTTGAAACATAATACTTTATGACCTGGATGAACATTGCGGGGGTGTCTGTTTACTTGCTTATATAGGCCATGAATACCAGTACATTTTACAAGTACAAGTCTATTTTTGGAGGAGTTTCCAAGTGGGTTTTCCATTTATAAAGTGTCGTGTAGTTATTGGAATGTTTGGATAAAATTTGGTCTATCCGTGTAAATTGCTTGTAAGTAGAAAACTTTAGCAAAGGCAGGAACCGATATCCCCGGAGAAAACTCTTCTGGTGACCCTACTACTTGTAACGTACAGACGAGGAATCGGAACCAAGCTACTTGACTCAGTGGAGTACTGTAGTAATATTGGACTTCCTTGTTGTGTTTTCTTCGTGATCGTAATATATAACACTACAGGTTGAATGGTTTCTACAAATTTATTGTTAAACTGGATTGGCTTCGAAGGTCCCTCGTTCTCAATAAATGATGGCTGCTCGGAATACCTGGGTCAGCTCTCACTTGTCTCCCCAACACGCTCTGTTATAGCCCCCTAATTTATGAATGTCCTAAATTGGTTTCGACATTCATTTCCACCCCAGGTATTGAAGAGACCTCCCCATTCCCAAAGACCAGAATAAAAACATTACCTTATTTGGTCTACCACCATTTGGTCTACCACCATTTGGTCTACCACCATTTGGTCATAAATTTGATGGATATCATTACATAATATAAACATATCGTCCGCTGTTATTAGTACGTGGAATTTGACTCTATATAAAGTGAACCAACAACTTTTCAAAGACCCAAGTGTTGTTTTAAGGACCAAACTCTTACAGTCCCTGTGATTTAAAACGTTAAACCATTCAGTCGCCAAATCCTGCACAATGTCTATGTCTCTATCATACATACAAAGTGAAAGCCACAGAAGACTTATAACTGTAGTTGGTTAAAATGTCAATATCTATATAACGACCACATAGAAGTGTAACACGTCTATGTATTGGCAGATCTTTGTCAGATTTAAAATGTCGACGTACTGTAGCAGGCAGAAATCATCAGGAATGAGACCAAACCGCTTAAGTCTTTACTTCCCTGGGCGGACCATGTCTTCAGCGAGGAGGACCACAGACTGCCTAAGTTCCCTCAGTATGACGAGTTCTCCACCGGTCAGAAGGGCGCCATTAAACTACTCTACTGCAATCCACAAGGTCGCGCGACACACTACTCACCGGGCTTTCTCCGCCTTTGAATATTCTCGTAGGGTCAGTCTGAAGAACAGGGGGCAGAGGAGAAAGAGCCAAGAAAAACCGGCACCAAGTCCAGACCCGAACTTCACCTGCAGCTATTGTAGCCAGGCTTGACTTTCCCACATTGGACATGTCAGTCATGTGCATGCTTGCAGGCAGCAAACTTAGACCGCGTCATTGGTCGTTCTTAGTTCGCGAAGCAAGGACATGATGATAATAATTTGATCAGAATTATATTTAATGAAAGGACCATGAACGCTCAAAGCAAAATAAAATTGACTATTAAAAAAATCTCTATATGACCGTAAGTACATAATGTATAATCGATGAAAAGTGATTTATTTTTAAAGTAGGCTTCGCCATTCTCAACGAAAATAGCGTGACTATATCTCTCGTAAATCCACATACATGATGAAGTCATGTGTGTCACGGTCGTCTTTAACAAGGTTCCCTGCTTGTTTATTTCAGATTAACGACATTAATAAATCCCGGCCGACAATTAATCAACGGAAAATATTAAAAATCTTTATAATTAATTAACCGTGTTACTTGTCTTACAAAAGTTAATCTCCATTTCTATAGCATCTACAATAGCGTAAAAATACAATAAAAATACAATAAAAATAAAATAAAAAACAAGTACGAACAATCCAAACCATAAAAACGTTATAGGCAAAATCGTGTATTCAAGCAAAATAGTGTAATCAGCAAATGGACTTCTTTATGTGTTGTGTTTCCTTGTGATCGTAAATAAGACTACAGCAATAATAGTTTTACAACTTTATTGGTAAGCTGGAATAACGTTGCAGGTTCCACGTTCTAAAATACATTTAATGGCTTCTTGGAATTGTCTGATGAGCATCTAATTTTGAACCCACTTTAACCCTCAATTTATACCTCTATCATTTCGGTAGGTCCTTTGTAATTTTCCATTGATAATACGTTATTTTTTCTTGAGTAAGATAGTTTAGAGTTATGCAATAAGGAAAGTGGTACTTTTACTTTTCGAAGTATCCCTGAAATGGTTAATGAAGATTGCATTTCAACTCAATACATCGAAACAATAGCTATTTCGGGGATTGGTTTCAAAGTTTATAAATACTTTGAAAATTCGACAATAATTTACGGGGTAGATTGGTCCGTAAAAGTCCCAATTGCTGAGGTTTAATAGTAAGTGCAGGGCGACTGCCCCACACATGAATTACACAAAAGACAAGTAGGACCCTACATTGTTATGCCCCGTTTATTCATCTTTTAAAAATATTAATAATGTTTTATATATTTTCGAAACACACCCACAAATGTCATCATGTTTGTTAGTAAAAATTCTCATTAGTTTCTGACATCAAAAATCCCATAATACCAAACTACGATATTCAAGGCATTTAGTTCATTGATTCTCATTAGTTCCATTGAAGCAATTTCAGGGCCAACTTACATTTCTAGACGACGTATGAAACTCTCCCCATTAATATTGTAACCGTTAGTTCAACGTGCCAACATTTTTCAGACTCCTATTGTTTAAATCCGTACAAAAAACGGAATTGCGCAAGTACAATCATATTTAACTAAAATCTATTATAATTCCGTTTTAAGTTACAATCGATCCACTTGAAACGTATCAAATCTCATTTTGATTTTAGTTAAAATCTGTTTTAGTGACTTTAGCTTAATATTTTGTAAAACTTCGTGATGGGGGTTGTATAAGATAAATTGTATACAATAACTGTACAGTGACTATAGAAATAACATTTAATAGCAATTTCATTTAGATTAATGTAGATTAATGTAAGGATTAAACATCAGTCATTTATACATATTATGTAGGATAATAGATTACACTGACAATAGATTATAAATAATACCAGGTAAAATACACAATACATTTCTTATTCCGTCTTGTGATTTGGCAATGTATAGACAAATATTACGCATTAACTGTGGTATGGCGTTTATATTGCATGAGTTATGTCCCTTGTAGTGATTGGGATTACGTCATAAAAATAAATCTCATTATGGTTTCCACTGACTAATGGACTGTATTAAAAACGTGCGTATTCATTTGTAAGTCATGTATAGTATACGCTTACTGTATTATATCGAGTTGCCAGTACAAGACAAACGGGAGACCGGATGGCAAGGATAAGATATATACAAGATAAGTCAACAGCCAGTGGAAGCCATGATGAGATTTATTTTTATGACGTAAGGAAACTAAATTAAGAGCAGACAGTTAAAGAAGCTGAAGTAAGACAGTTTTCCTTTGATTTGATGTACATCACAAAGTAAAAAGCCTTAATATATTTTTTAAAGCCGACTTTACTTATTGTCAACTGTTCATAGCTGTCTCTTTATATGCATGCTTTCTTATCAGTACATGGAGTTTACGGATGATGGTCAATAAAAACAACTTTCTTTCTTTCTAAATATATCTCTATTAATCATCGTAAATAAAACTGAAAAGATACATTTAACAATATTTATAGATTCAGTCTGTCAAAGATATTTACAATATTTAAACATTTATTCTTTCTGTCAGACATTTCTATAGAAGGGGGGGGGGTACTGAATTTCACAGCCTAGGTGAAAATCAGTATTAATTAAATGAGTATGCCTATTAAAAGGAAATAATTAAATTTCAAGTTTGACATATCTATAATGGCATAAAGTAGTAATTACATGTAAATAAACACATGCTGCAGCTAAATGGGTCTTGGGAATGATCAGAGGCAGAGGAGGTCAAGTAGGATCGACACTGCCACCGACCTCGCCAAGATTGAAAACTTCGAACAATGCATATTTCAAAAAAAAAAATTACTTGACACATATTTAAAGTTTATGGAAGATATACATAAAGTGTTATACTATGACTTTTGATACAATTCACAGGGCTATGCTAAATACCGGAAAACACCGGAAAAACACTAAAAACCGGAAAACACACTAAATACCGAAAAACACCGTAAATAGATAACCCGGAGCCTGGTCCTCTGGAAAACCCTAACCCTATCCCTAACCCTAATCCACCACTAAATACCGGAAACACCCTAAATAGATAATAACCCGGAGCTGGGTCCCTTTGAAAACACTGGGAAACCTAACTCTTATTCCCCCCTAATCCCCCTGAAACACCGGAAAACCTAACCCTAACTCCCCGCATACAAAGGACCAAACTCTGTGTTTTCCTTTATTTAGGATGTTTTCGGTATTAAGTGTGTTTTCTGGTCTAGTGTGTCTTCCTGTATTTAGTTTGTTTCCGGTGTTTTCCGGTATTCAGTATAAAATGGTGTTTTCCGGTAGTTTTCCGGTGTTTTCCGGTATTTAATGTTGAGGCTAGATATACATAAAGTGTTATACTATGACTTTCGATACAATTCATACCTCATTCCCCATTAAAATAGTAGATCTACATCTTTCTTTCGTCCCTGTTTAGTGCTTTACGCGCGCCAGAAATCTCCTGTGTTGACACTATGGCACTATACAAAATTTGGAATGGAAACTTTTACAAAAATAATTAACGAAGAATTTGAAACAAAATACAAAAATTGAAAGCATTGAAAAATGACGTTCATCACAATAGCCTAGATACATTATCAGATTATCTTCTTCCAACTGTCTCTGCAGTTTAAGCGCAGTCTGTTTTTGTACGTTTAAACCCCTTAATAATTCCATACCTGCCTAACTATTCGACCAAGAAATAACAAGCGCCATCTAATTCAAGCTTGCAGACAAAAAGCCGTCGGGTTGTCAGTTAGCGATACTAAGACAGTTTTGCCCAGTGCTTGCCTTATAATTGTTTTCCAGAAAATCTGGTACTTTTCTAGAAAGGTCCGGTGTATCTGCTGTCCATTTATACCAAATTTGCCCCACTAATTTGAAATATCTACCCTATAAATACTTTCTTGAGAATGAATTCTTCTACGGCACGCCAACGTGTATATGTGATCTCGGTTATCTGTCCCGTCAGAAGTTAATAACAAAAGTACTCCTGAACCTCCCTTCAACCGGTTAGTAGATTGTAATCGCGACTACATCATTTGTTATAAAAATCTTGGAATACACAACCATGGACATATTATATTGTTTAACCGATTTATGTTTACCGAAAATTTTATATCCGTTTTCCAATCATTTCTTTATATCGAAAACACTGACTAATCCGTTTGTAATGACATACTATAATTTCTCAACGACTGACTTTAATCAATCGAGAGTTGTTTTACTACTACCAATTCCTCGGAGAAACAGTTGGTTATCCGACTATAAACTTTCTTAATTATATTTTATTACTGCAATCGCACCGGTGCACTTATATATCTAAGTTTTATTATTTTGTTTGTCTATTGTATTAGTAAGTCATATGCACTGTTGTTTTAGACAGAGTACACGATGTACCGACAACCACAATCTTCTATAAGGATTTTCAAAAGATCGGTTCTCTTTCTTATTGATACGAATAGGAAACGAACAATGCCAAGAGATAAAGCATGTAAGAAACAAAACAACACATTCACACATTTCCAGGTGTCCACCACCCCCTGTCTAGTCGTTCGGCTGTGGCGAAAAAAGCGATATAAGATTCGACCGCAGCACCTTTGTCATTGCAAGATGTCCCCCATAGCATATTGCATGGGGTATTCTCAGTCTTCATTAGCCCAGTCAATGCATAATGTAGTACTAAAACCCCACTTTCCTTTAACTTGCGTGTGTTATTGGTGCTGAAAGGTTTTAAAACTGGTAACATTTGTTTTTCAGGAGCTGGCGGTTCTATAAATGCTTCCGGTCTACTAATTCAAGATGGCGGATCGTTGCTTAACATTGCTACAGGAGGACAGTCATGCCGCGATGATTCTTTGTGGGAAACGACTGGCGGATTTGGAGGGGGTGGAGGACCTTGTTTATCTGGAGGTGGTGGAGGAGGATTTATAGGTTGGCATTATATTTCTCAGTTAATGTGTTGAGTCCTGAATTAAGATAATACTGTTATATGTTTTATAGTAGAGATATACTTCCCCGGATCGATTTCAAAAATGGGAAATATGGTAGTACATGCCACTGTCTAATCCATGATTCCTATTTAAGTCACATTTATGTCGACTTTCGGTTTTATTGCTATACAATCGTTATTTGAATTATGCTAGATATTTCAGCAAGCAATCGGTTTCAAATGATGCCATTTTCAGACAAGCCAAGTTAATGCATGTGTATCGTGGCATACTATAGTCTGACATCACGACTTTGCTCTATCTCACCACTTGTTTAAGAAACGTAGAATGCTAAACTCCATTCCAATCTCAGCCTATTTGGGAACATTAAATATCTTACTGCATCATCGGAATCCCCAGTGGTTTCATTCCGTTCTACTCCATTAACCTCTCGGTTGATCTATGGGAGATACCTTTTTTTCAAATTATCCATCCTAGATGACTGTCGACCGATCCCATACATCGTTAATTGCAAAGAAAGTTGGCAACGGGAAGTAACTCTCATCGGACAAGGTTAGTAATAGGCCTAAATAAGAGAAGTCCAAATTAATATAATTGCGCATTAATTAATGAAGATCAGACGTTTATATGTAGGGTCAAGAGGGATCGTTCCCGGGGTTTTACGTCCACGTGATACCTTAGAAAAGTTATTGTTAATACTACTACTACCTGATGTTTTAACGTCTGCTTCTACAGGAGTGATATCGAATGTGAAATTGTTCGTTCGTTTCTGTTGTTTAACGTCCACTTCCACCCAGGGTGACATCGTAGACAAAAGCATATGTGAATTCGTTCGTTCGTTCGTATCGGAGTTTAACGTCCATTTCCACTTACTGTCTGTTCCAGACGACACTACGGCTCGAAATTTGCTTGCAATTTCGTCAATTTTTAATTAAAATAGTTTAAAACTTAACCACCTACCTGGAATCGCCATCCCTTAACTTTCTACCTCACGTTAACTAACTTCAGATCAAGCTATATATCATTTCTCTCGTGAAAAATCGTGTTTTGTTTACTTCTTGGTGTTGAAGACAGCCATGCTTGACCTAGTTATTTAGAATATACCAAATCTAACAGGGGCGATAATTTGTCTTGGGGTCGTTTCGTCCTAATTGCATGTTTAAATAGTTGTTTCGACCCAGAAGTGTATAACTTGTTTTAAAGGAGCTAAATCGCTAACATTTGGGATCTGGAAATTGTCAAAAGTGGGTCGCAACGCATATAATACTGTAATATGAATTGATATAGACTGATTTACATTCGTTGGTTTCCGTTTTAACTCCAATTTCAAATCAGTTAGTACGGCGAAATAAGCCATGCAATCTTAATCGAGTGCAAATTTCTAGCGCCTAGTTATTCCAGTCTACATTTTGCCGTTTGATTCCGTGCAATATGTCTAGCCTCGGCCCTTGAGTCTCTTCTTATTACAACCAGGGCTGAAGCGCATTATGGTACACGATTCGTGTACCAATGTTAGACAAATTCTTTTATCTTCAATATCGGATATCATAAGCTCATCTTTCCCAGGTAAGTTTACATCAACACTGTTGATTTAAATTGACCAATAATTCGTGTTTTTGATGTCGAAGATTTAGGAGGATTTTGGGTTGCGGACTTAGGTCCATTAAAGAGCTATTTACGGGAGGTAATATAAATTTGCTATTTGGGTTTCAGACCACAGTTGTTTCCTCCACCTCCTTAGATATTTAATTGGCGGTCCCAGTCCGGTGGCGTTTGGAAATTGATACAAACTACAAACAAAGTGTGGCCTAATATTGTAGTGACACGTCAAAGAAATTTGGAAGTAGGATCAATGACAATTCAAACCAATAGTATATCTAGCTTTTGGATAATAGATATTTAACTGTCGATTTTATTTGGATTTGCGCGACTTTTAATACTATTTTCAGATTGTCAAATCGTAGTATTGTGGCACTTTTTAAAAAGATATCTACCTTCGTGGACCACCATAATTGATATATTGATAAAGTTTTTTTAGTTTTTTTTCTTGTTTCAAAGTTTTAATCCAATTGAAAAAGGGGCGCACCTCAAAAATGTTTATAGGTAGAGTCTATTTCTTGTTTGATTTATTTTTGTTTTTATTTTGTGAAATGCCCCTAAGCAAGTGATAATATGACAGAAAACGGGGTAGGAACTACACGAGGCCAACTACATGTACGCATAGATCAAGGGCGTGTGGGGTTTTTTTTATTTAATTTATTCATATTGATTCATCTTGACCTACATTCAATTTCTGCAAGTCTACCTTTTAAACAAGAAAACTGAAAATAAACTGTTTTATAAAAATAATTGATTTACACAAATTCACAGATAATGCCTCGACTATATACAATAATATTACAGAAGTTGTCTGGCCTACATTCACACTATCTATCATACAATTTACGCACACAATCTACACACTTCACAACACTTGCGCTTACATCAATCTCTTTTCCTGTACATTTCACATGCATCCACCTTTGACACAAATCACAGCCCACACAATCCACAATCGCATCCGACTCACTTCCCGGGAAGTTCTCAAAATCACATACAATACATACGTTGACATCATCAGCACTCGATTCTTCATTCGCAACACCACCGCCATCCATAATCTAAACAACATTTTCACCATCACTCTCTCCACTGACATTCTCCCCCAAATCTTCACTCTCGTCACTCTTACACTCAAACTCGCTGTCACTCCCGAACGAAATCACGACTGGTGGTACTTCTTCATTTAATTTCCCCACTTCCCAAAACCGAACCCCAACCTTGTCTATGACGTGTTGACAAGCTTTACTCCAATCTCCAGTTGACACACTAGCCTTCGCCTCCAGGAACAGACGTTTAACGTTGTGAAAGGATGATCCATTATTCAAGGGGATATATTTTCTACGATTCGGATTTTTTTATCAATTCTTCAAAAATATCTGAAACAAATCTTGTATGTCTGTGGATTGCGAATATAAATAAAAATAGATACCGGTAATCAAAACTTTTTAAGTCTGTAAAATTATAAGATATTGGCATTGCACAATATTTACACTTTATCCGAAAGGTTAAATTACGATGCCATCTAATGCGGAAAATACGTGTTCTGTGAGAAATCTTTTAGGGACATGCACTACTAGGAATATCTTTTAGGATTAATAAAATACCGGTAACCAAATAAACCTAAGCAAACACGCACTTGCACGAGCACACAAACAGACACACGCACACACAAACAGACAGATACACACGCACGCACGGCCACAAATCAAACAGGCGAATCCTCCCGCACAAAGCATTATTAACCGAATGCACCCGATTTGTGGATTTTGTGGAAGGGGGATCACGGTGGCTAAGTGGATAAGGCGCTGGTTCGCTAGCCTGGAGGTTGAGTGTTCGATCCCTGCATTGGCCGAGAAAGTTCATCTTGATTTTCCGGCGTGATTTCCCCTTGTCAGGGATGCAGGAGGGCCTGACAAGGACAGCTGCCTAGTCGTTCGGATGGGACGAAAAACCGAGGTCCCGTGTACAAATTAGAGTGCACGTAAAAGATCCCTTGGCAGTTGGAATTCGATATAAGAGTAGGCCGTAGCGCCGCTGCCCGGGCAAAATTTCCCTCATAGCACACCGTTTGGCGTATGCCCGTCTTCAATTAGCCCAGGTTAGGTGCTTAAGCGTAGGACGTTAAACCCCATTTCTTTCATTCATTCATTCCGATTTGTGGAATACCCTTATACCCCTATGATATAGAGTGACCCAACTTGCACCGGCGCAGTGGAATTGTTGATGTTCTGTGAAACTGGACGGTGTCGAAAAATGTGAAATTTACAAGAGAATAAGGGCTTTTATCGAACTAATAGGCGTTAATGCTAGACGCAGAAAGTAGGTCGTTAAGTTTTAACCATTTTGATTAAAAATTGAAGAAATAGTAAGCAATTTTCGAGTCGTAGTGTCGTCTGGAACAGACAGTAGAACATTGTAATGTGAACTACTATCTGTTCCAGACGACACTACGACTCGAAAATTGCTTACTATTTCTTCAATTTTTAATTAAAACGGTTAAAACTTAACGACCTACCTGGAATTGTCACCCCATTACTTTCTGCGTCTAGCATTAACGCCTATTAGTTCGATAAAACTTATCCTCTTGTAAATTTCACATTTTTCGACACCGGCCAGTTTTACAGAACATCAACAATTCCACTGCGCCGGTGCAAGTTGGGTCACTCTATATCATATAGGGGTATAAGGGTGTTCCACAAATCAGGTGCATTCGGTTAATAATGCTTTGTGCGGGAGGATTCGCCTGTTTGATTTGTGGCTGTGCGTGCGTGCGTTGATTAAAACTTTGAAACAAGAAAAAAAAATAAAATAAAACTTTATCAATATATCAATTATGGTGGTCCACGAAGGTAGATATCTATTTAAAAAGTGCCACAATACCACGATTTGGCGATCTGAAAATAGTATTAAAGGCGCGCAAATCCAAATAAAATCGACAGTTATATATCTATTATCCTAAAGCTAGATAGACTATTCGTTTGAATTGTCATTTAGCCTACTTCCAAATTTCTATGACGTGTCACTACAATATTAGGCCACACTTTGTATGTAGTTTGTATCAATTTCAAAACGCCACCGGACTGGGACCGCAAATTAAATATCTAAGGCGGTGGAGCAAACAACTGTGGTCTGAAGCCCAAATAGCAAATTTATATTACCTCCCGTAAATAGCTCTTCAATGGACCTAAGTCCGTAACTCAAAATCCTCCAAAATCTTCGACATCGAAAACACGAATTATTGGTCAATTTAAATCAACATTGAT
This sequence comes from Patella pellucida, assembly GCA_917208275.1. Classification (NCBI taxonomy): domain Eukaryota; kingdom Metazoa; phylum Mollusca; class Gastropoda; family Patellidae; genus Patella; species Patella pellucida. Next base: position 58,806,698 of record OU795040.1, on the reverse strand, counting down.
GATGTAAACTTACCGGGAAAAGATGAGCTTATGATATCCGATATTGAAGATAAAAAAATTGTCTAACATTGGTACACGAATCGTGTATCATAATGCGCTTCAGCCCTGGTCGTAATAAGAAGAGACTCAAGGGCCGAGGGTAGACACATTGCACTGTATCAAACGGCAAAATGTAGACTGGAATAACCAGGCGCTAGAAATTTGCACTCGATTGAGATTGCATGGCTTATTTCGCCGTACTAACTGATTTGAAATTGGAGTTAAAAGCGAAACCAATGAATGTAAATCAGTTTATATACATTCATATTACATTATTATATGCGTTGCGACCCACTTTTGACAATTTCTAGATCCCAAATGTTAGCGATTTAGCTCCTTTAAAACAAGTTATAAACTACTGGGTCGAAACAACTATTTAAACATGCAATTAGGACGAAACGACCCCATGCCAAATTATCGCCCCTGTTAGATTTGGTATATTCTAAATAACTAGGTCAAGCATGTCTGTCTTCAACACCGCGAAGTAAACAAAACACGATTTTTCACGAGAGAAATGATATATAGCTTGACCTGAAATTAATTAACGTGAGGTAGAAAGTTAAGGGATGGCAATTCCAGGTAGGTCGTTAAGTTTTAACCATTTCAATAAAAAATTGACGAAATTGCAAGCAAATTTCGAGTCGTAGTGTCGCCCGGAACAGACAGTAGGGTTATATCGTAGACAATGTGAATCAAATTCCCAAGTATAAGTTCAGTAATAATAAACATAACAGAAGGAAACATTTCGGACAAAGAACGAATACTAATATTAATAACACAAGTCAAACATATAGATGTAATACATTTTTGAAATCAGCTAAACATACCACATATTTTGATAATACAATTAATTAGAAATGAATTATAAATATATACATTTTTACATAAATCATTCAGTAAATGGAAATGAATATTGTTATCTACCCTTATAAAATGGAAGGTGAAACGACTGGTTTGTAAACTGTTTTGAGATGGTCCGTAGACTTCTCTACACTCAGGGCTAGAGCAGATAATTTGAAATTGTGGAAACCCAATGGATTGACCCAGGGTATAGGGATACCGAGGATGTTATTATTGGTGTCTAATTTTTATGGAATTCCATATTTATTTCCATGTACACCCGATAGGTGGGAGAAGTAACGAGAGCGACAACCCTTACAATCCCGGCAACAATGGAACATCGTATGCTATAAAAACAGCCACTGAAGTTGAATTTATAACAGGTTAGACAATTGTTAACGATGCATATATGTAATATATGTATATAGAGCTGACAGCTCAAATAGTTCAATAATAGATACTGAAAATGAATATTGAATATTTCATTCAAATTACTTTATTCTGAGCGAAGTTGTGAGTGTTGCAAGTTTTGACAAGATCTGGCGTAGATTGTTCATTAGCGTAGCACCGGTACTTGGCAATCAAGTATAAATGTCTCAAATAAATGTAGCTATTACATGACGTATTATTTAGCATTGTTATTACTGCAGACGGAAATGGAAATTGGGCTTATTAAGGGGTCTGTGTAAGCTGTACATCATCATGAAAAGAGCGAAACTTGTTTAAAACTTCAGGAATATTATTCGCGGCCAGTAACGGACAACCGAGACTACTGTTATCAACAAATACTGGTTACAGTTAAATAATCGTGCATAATATAGAATGCGTAATTATAATTAAATTGTGAATAAATAATATTTTTTCTTTTATTATCCTCTCTCTCACTCAGGAATTGGAACTGAAAGCGGATGGGTGGAAATAGTCCTGCCAAGGTTTTGTCCGTGTACTTATTATTGCATATGGGACGACGTCACATTAAATAAATACCATTGCCTATGTTCAAGCAATACAACACTAGATACGGATGGAATTCACTGCATAGGTATGTTCTATAAAAGGGCATTAAATTGAATTTAAAAAAATTTTCGAATTGATATTTTTTGACCATACACTTACTTACTGCAGACATCTGTTAGACCTAACAAGACATTGCTGAGGTATTGGCGTCGTCGGTTGTATAAATTTAATACTTTAGTTTTCACAGTGTTTAACTTAACCGGAAAGAAATACAATTCAAAATCGAAATAGGTCTTTAAAGGCGACCCTAGGGTTTTTTTGAATGTAATTATATAAGATTAAGCACATTAATATTCTTAGTGAGAGGCGTTCATTTTCTATATATGGCCAAACAGTCTACCCAATTCATTTATGAATGAAGTAATATAGTCATTTGAAATTTATATCATTTTTATTAATTACTAATCTCTCTACTTTTCCTTGTTTTTAATGCCTTGAAGATGCCTAAAATAGGATTATAAAATGGTTAAATTTATCCATGCTCAGATATAGAATAATAATGTTGTTGTCCGTTTACTTGTCTTTTTATAACCTCGTTGTCTGCTTTGGTTTGTGTTCTATTAGACAAATAAAGTATTCCATAAATTTCGTTTTTTAATCTTTTACTCTGCTAATCGATAGGTTTAATTTTTAGAAAATATGTTAAAATGTCGACTACTTTTAGATAGCACGCGCGCTGTATCATAAAGCCTGTCATTGAGTCAACTGGCGTGGTTTCGAATTTCGGGTTGTACGTGACAAGGAGTAGGGTTTCCTCCTGTCCAGCCTCGTGGGATTTCCCCGGGTTCTCCGGTTTCCTCCCACTGCTATAGACCCCAACGCGAAGACGAATTATTGAAAAAAATTTTAAAAAAAAACATATGTTAGTCCCGAAATGACCTAGTTTGTGTCGAGTTGACGTTAAACCCCAGTTTTCTCTCCCTCGTATGTGTTCTATGGAGTATTTGGTATTAAACTTACGTATGTAAATATGCGAATTGTTCATGTTTGTAAATGCGCAGTCCACACGGCACATGTGTAGTTGACTCGAATGATCTTTCTTTTGCAGCAGAATTGAAATTTTTACGTTTAATTTTAATTTTGTATTTTCAACAATCCCGTGATCTGTACTGACCAACGAAACAGGCCCCACTAATAAGTGGTGTTAAATGAAGCTTATTCAGTTGAGAAGCAGATAAATTTGTCCGAAGTTACTTTATTCAAGCAAAAATCACGCCTTAATTGGCTCCTCCTGCAGTATCATATATTTGAGATCATTTTCTTTTACGATGACACAGCCATACAATAACCCTACTTGTCTTAATAATTTTTTGATGTCGGTCTATTTCATGTTTGTGTCATTGTAAATGTTTTATTTAAGACTATTTTGTGGTGTATAGATTTTGAAAAATGGGGAAAATGTGCTGGAAACAAAATTACTTTTAATTTATTTTACGTATTTGAAAATGAAATTCCTGAAAATTATAAGGAAAACGAATACGGGTAAGAATTTCCTGGTAATTTTTGTTTTTGGAACTTTTGACGTTCTTTTGTTACAGTATATATTTGAGTGTGATGTATTTTTTTAAAAAAGAAATACGGCAAGGGTTATGTATGTCTATTAGTATATCAAGAATATATATTCATAATACATACTCTACTTTAAATTATATCCCCGGTTCTACGTCCAACCTCGTGGGTTTTCTCCGGCTCCTCCGGTTTTCTCCCACTGCTAAAGACCCCCACGCCCAAGCGAATTCTTGAAATAAAATTTAAAAACGTATGTTAGTCTCGAAATGATCTTCTCACTCTCTCTCTCTCTCTCTCTCTCTCTCTCTCTCTCTCTCTCCCTAAATTTTATTTAGAATTAAATTGAAATAAAACCGAACCAAGCAGAAGACAATGTTGGACCTATTTCAGGTTTGGATGACGTCAAGGGACGTTAAAATGGATGAAATTCTGTCTAAAACACATATTAATGTGATACAATGTTATAAAGTTATTTATATTCAATATTTTTAAAACTTTTTGTAATTTCTAATAAATTATTTTCAGTGGAGTACGCGAACAGTTCGTTACGCCTGCTTAGACCAAACCTTATAATACTTTTGTGTTTAATTTTTTTTTTAGCAACATCATCATTGCGTCAAAAAGCGTTAGCCATAACGTCAGTAGCTGGTCTTCAAATAGGTCAATGGATAGCCATCTTCCTTCCAGTTGCCATACTGATAATACTAGTAACATGTCTTCTATTTGTATGTAAGTAAATTTAAAGGGCGTATTGCTCTATTCTTTGGAACCTTAAAATATACGAAAATGGGTCTAAGGGTCCATGTCACCCGTTTGAGTGAGAATAAGGAATAGTTACTGCTGATCAATTTACTTTAGTGGATGTGAGCCTTTGAATTAACGATACAGAAAACTGAGGTCAAAAAATATTCTTTAAAATAAACGTGATACCAAGGCTTCTTTAACAAAGAGTAAGGGTTAAATAATAATACATTTTGAATGACGGGTTATTATTTTTGTCAAAGCAATGCGACTGACGTTTGTTATGTTGGCGCCGGGAGGATAAAACTCAAGAGGGTCTTACCGTCACGACAAGCGTGGGACACATAAACACATATATTATAGCTACTCTATTATCAGAAAACATCACACTGTCTCTATATCACTTAAAGACATACTTCCAGATTAAAGAACTACAAAAGCCATCCCATCAAAATTGATGACCAGGATCATCTGAGCTCTTCAGTACGTCATATTGATTTTATCCACAATGTTTTTACTGATTAATCCATATATTTCCACTGACAGTCGGGGTCGCAGTTATATGTGGTCTAACAAATTTCTCTTAAGTTTAAAAAAGCATTATGTAAAAACTGAATCTACCCATTGTAGGTCTTCCTTTTGGCCTAAAGTATTATATAAAATATGGTGTGGATAATTATTCACAATGGACTGAGTTGCCTATATTTCCGCGCAGTTACCCAGCATTGTATAACACACTTTCATTTATAACAGTTACAAACACATTCTACTAGAACAGTACGAACCATATAACATACACAGCCTGTCAATAGAACCGACTCGAAAGTAATTGATCGACATTTAAAATCCAACACTGACGAATTTAGTTGAAAACACTTAGTATATTTCGAGCACTTATTCTGCTTCTATTTTATAATTGAAAAACAAATTATTTTGCGTTTGTGTATATGAAAGAAAAAATCGGATTAGAACCACATTAAAATATTAAGGCAGCATCTGTCATTATGGTGAACTTCCAGGGCAGAGATCTATTCTCAAGCAGATAGTTCTCTCTAAGCGGAAAATAATACGTGGTTTTTTCGTCCATGCAGTACACTAACTATAGAAAAACGCAACTAACATGATTTAAATCGGATTGTGAGTTTTCGATGAGTTATGTCTGCTGTTGATATGATTTTTGGTATGAATAATGAATGAGTATTGGATGACATGTTCCTTGAAATACGAAACTGTAACTATTAGATTTATATTATTTTCGTTCTATATTTATTCCCATTGCGATTGAAAATTATTTTTTTTGTCGCAGATAAGAGAAGAAACCGAAAAACACAAAGTAATTTAATAAGTTTAGATCGAATCATGACCAGTCGCCAGAGTGGAAATGTATTTACAAGACACCGAGGAAGACAAACCACGGCAAGTAATACAAACCACACTACTGCTGTGATGCAATTTAACCCCAACTATGACGTAGTAATTGCCAAGTGTCCAGAACAACAACTTAAAGAGCTTCCAAGACGTCATCTGAAATTAACAAGGTAAGACGAAGGAATGTGTTTTATAATTTCTCGAAATATAGAATTCCATCGGAATCCCAAAAATATCAAAGTGAAACTTGCCTAAAGCCGACTACTTATAGTCGGAACACTAGTGTTTTAGTAATTAGATCGACAGTATCATTAACATCTACATCCGAGGTATCAAAGGAGTTAGAAATCGAGGTTCTTTTATCTCACCTAATTGTGTGTCAGATGTTAAGTAGCCTTCCATCTAGTTTCAACTTCGATATTAAATCTGATCTTCTTTCCAAATGATGTTCAGTTTAAAGGACCTAAGTCCGTAACTCAAAATCCTCCAAAATCTTCGACATCGATAACACGAATTATTGGTCAATTTAAATCAACATTGATGATGTAAACTTACAGGCAAAAGATAAGCTTCTGATATCCGATTTTTAAGATATAATAATTTTTTTTAACATTGATACACGAATCGTATACTATGAAGTGGTTCAGTCCCAATTGTGATAAGAGACTCGATGGGTGAGGCTAGACACATTGCACCAGATCAAACGACGTATGTAGACTGGATAACCAGACGCTAGAAATTTGCACTCGAATGGGATTGCTGACTTATTTCGCAGAACATAACTGATCTGAAATTGGAGTAAAAGCGGAAACCATTGAATGTAAATCAGTTATATACATTCATATAACAGTATTATATGTGTTGCGACCCACTTTTGTCAATTTCTAGGTCCCAAATGTTAGCGATTTAGCTCCTTCAAATAGTAAAACATATTGAAAACACTTACTTAAATTAAAGCTTCAATATATTTATAAAATGTCTAGAGTTAATGCATAATCCTAACTTTTCATGAGATCATTTTCGACGTCTTTAACTTATTACGTCATTATCTGGTTTTTTTCTAAGTCGAAATCAAAGTGGACTATTTATTACACGAGTAATGTGATGTGTTAACATAGAATCGGACAAATCTATGCGTTATGGCAGAGTTTTTATCACTATTAGAATTAACAGTCGTATGGACCTATTCTTAACAACAGAAAATGGATCTAAAAGCCCATAGTGATGTAATATGAATCTAAATATGGTTATATTATATTCAATAACCGTTTTTTTAGGACTTCGAATTTTGTCTTATGGTGAGGATTGTTCGTACTTGGTCTTGGTTATTCTGCTTATTCCATTCTATACGTGTTTTAATTAAAATATTTTGTTGTTTGTGAATCAGCCATTACTAATTACTTATGCATTGACTGTGTGATTTTCTGTGTTCATTACATTTGGCGCCCGAACAAATTTTAAATCTCAAATATTGGATACTAGAATCCCATACTTTCACAGCAAGATTATAGCATCAATATGTGACTGAAATATGTCAATATTGAATTTTTAATTCGTGTTTTACCTTATATAATGATGTTTCGAACTATGTTAGTGTGGAACACTAATACACATAATATCAGAGTTGCTGAACCGAGAATTTAGCGATTGAGTTTTCGGCCTAGCCTTGATCATCATTACTAAAGTCGGTACAATCGATTATCGATTTCATGATTAAATCATGAATGAAAGTTGAGCAGCAAATCGGATCCTAATCAAGCAAATATAGCAGGGTAGCGATGACATCGAGAGTTGATTATGGGCTGGACAGGTTAATAATTTAGATCACATTTCAGGATTACAAAGACCTGCAAAAGTCAAATTTAGCTATTGCACAATGTATTTTTTAATTCTTCATCCACAATTACCTCCGATCCCCTTTCTTAAACATGCATTATTCAAGAGCTAAATCTGCCTAGTGCAGGTCTTTATTTGGGCATGAAATGTTTTCTAAAGTATTAATTAGACATTAATTAACTGATCCAGGCCTTAATCAACTTTGGATGACATCAGATTGCCCCGATATTAAACAGAATAAAACGTTTCAGTGATAAATGAAATATGGCGCCCAGGCGCTTCGAGTCTTAGCTTTGATCAACCAGGACCGTGGTTGAAATTATTGCACAGGTAGGCCAAATTTTCAAATGCCAATATCTTCGCTTGCAATACAGTAATTTGAATGAAATTTTCAAATTATTTATTTTACATCATCTACTTTCGAACTAATATAACAAGAATGGATAGTTTTTATCTATATCTTGAATAATGTAACTTTAAACAAAGTCTACTCTCACTTTTAGTCTATTGGGCCATGGAGCTTTTGGCGAAGTGTATCGAGGAACATTAGCAACTGGGTGCCAATTTACAGAAAGCCTGAAAGTGGCTGTCAAGGTAAGATATCGCTAAATGACAAGACACTTGATTCTTATAATGAATGGTAGTTCAGATACTTGGCTGTTTCTTACACCTATTAGAAAAAGCACAAATCTCTAGACACCAACAAGGTAATCTTTAAAAAAAACTATTTTGAAATTCAAGAACAAATAAAATCATAATGTATCCATTTAAGAAAGAGTATAAATTGAAACGCTTGGAGCTAAAAGTTCAGAGTAATCCACAAATCGTTTCCTACATGTAATCTAGTCGTTTTGAGGTTGTTGTGGGGTGAAACGGAAGTGTCGTAATGTTGCGGAAGATTTGTGGATCACTGGTGTTTTGGTGTACTCTTTTATAACAACAAATAAAATAGCAGTATTCTAAACATAACACAATTTTTTGTGGGAGGTCAATTACTCGTTCCATTCTCATAGCACGACATTTCGACAAAGTATTTTCTTATCTATAAGAATGAATACACTTTTTGTTGATACTTTTTAATTGTGTTTAGGGAAATGTATTTTTGAAATCTGTTGGCATTGTTTGTCACTGTTTTCTCTGTATTCTATACACGGCTCACAGTCCATTAGCTGACTACAATTCCTTGCCTATAGCGTTTTACTGGGACTTTAAATTATGTCTAATGGGTTGGATTGTGCGTAGTTTATTTTTATTTTTACTGTTATTATAGAAAGTGTGGAACTGTTGCCTGCCTTTATTGCTTAGTTTTTAATGAAATCGGCTTTCCGAAAAAAAAAAGTATTTTTTTCCCTGAAATTTGCGCTCTACAATAAAGATCATGGCCCGGTTGCTGAAAGCTCCGTTATCTTTTAACGATCCGTTAACTTTAACGGAGAGAAATATTGTTGCTGGAAATAAAGGCCCCGAACATTCTGTGGTGCAAATTTTTCCTATAGATTTATGCTAATACAAAATATAAAGTATTCTAACGGAAAGTTAACAAACAACACGTTACCAAGATATGTCTGTTAGAGTTTAACGAATCGTTAAAATAACTTAGCTTTGAGCAACTGACCCCATGTCAATATACATATAACTTTATATTAAACCTCAACCATAAGCTATTAGATCTATTTTTGAGTTATGTCAATATACATAGAGCTTTATACTTAACCTCGAACATAAGCTGTTAGATTTATTTTTGATTTGTAACCTTTTATTCGGAACATTAAGCCTAAGCCAAATTTTTTCTCTAACACATGTATACGCCGATCGCTTCAGTTCCTTTCGACCATTGAGATTATTTACAGAAAAAAAACAAGTCTGATTTAAACAATTAATAATGGGATCAAGTGTTATAGCCTACAAGTTTGAACGAAATAATAATGGTTTCTAGATCGACCTATATTCTCTTTCGAATGATTTCTGTCAGCTTGGTTACGTAAATAATAAAATACACAGCGCCATCAAATTTCGACCGTGTACATTATAAATTGTTTAAAGGACCAATAACACTCTTGTTGTAACTGAATAATATGTCCCAATCATTATTCTGGTCAACAAATTGTACTATTTTACATTATTCCAATTAATTGATGATACAAATTTCATCTTAACACACCGAATTTTAACAAAATTGGAAAAAGTCAACTACATGGTTTGAAAAGCTGTACGCAAACCTTTTCAAATGTAACTTTGATTTTAAAATATTTTCGAGCCCTCTGAACAAGTAAAATAGAATAATCTACACAATCGGTAGGACACTTAAACACCTAGTAAGTAGAATAAGCCATTTTTTCTGGACCTGTCAAGCCACCAAGAGTGTTATTGTCCCTTTAAGTGACATTTAGTAACTGGACGAGGATAGCACATGACACAACTATATGGAATACAAGTTACCTGAAGAGTTTTTTTCAGCGACGTTTCCCGTCTATATCAAGCGAAGAATCACAACCCCATGGGCAGGGGCGCCGGAACACGGGTGCCAGGGTATACAAATGGTACCCTGCCCTTTAATGGAGTATACATGTTTACCCATGCCCTAATGATGAACGTGTTCAACCTCGCGACATCTGAAAACCTGGACTAGGTCCACAATGTCTCATTGCACAATCGACTATTTGCAAAAATTCAAAAGTTAAGAAAGGACGAAATTGACATTGTGAAAATATTATCTCAATTTCTAGTGAAATCTGATCAGCGCATCAATTATTTCTGGCGATTAGCCTCATTATAGTGTCTCGTCAACACTTGCTTCTGAATATGAGTTCTTGGAGTCTTGCAAGAATCGTGACTCTAAATCTACTGTCACTTTTTTCTTGATGAAGATTGGTGTATTGAATGTCAAATTAAAAATATTTTTTTATGGGATGATTGCTCATGATACGGATATTGTGATTAATCAGGCTTGTGTCTTTTTCATTCCGAGTTGAACGTCTTTCTCAGTAATTGGACGTGAAATAGCTTTACCGATTTTAGGTAATTTAAAAGTACACAGGTCATATTTACAAGAATTTTATTCAAAACAAATAAAACTTGTACTATTAGAGACAGTAGACTGGCTTCCATTTAAACATATTATGTACATATATATATATATATATATATATATACAGTAAAAGGTTTTAGTTAAAGCTACTCTTAGGTGGTAGATATTCGAAATAAAGATGTTTAAGGAAAGGAAACTAGGTTTTTTTTTCGAGTACTTTCCGCTTTATTAAGCTTCATTAGGCTAATTCCAACAATTACAAAAAAACTAGTTCTCGAATATAGAAATATTGAGTTTTTAGAAAGAAAAAGCAAATTTCATTTTAGCTAGCACTTTCACCCACTAGCTAGATGAAATTTGTGTGTTAAGAAATGAATTATGTACATTGTATAAAGTTGATGTATAAAGTTAAAGTACTTTAGCGAAAAATAAAATATAAATGAAATAATATAAACTTATGTTAAAATTATTTCCAAAAGCATACATCCACTGTAAGAAATGATTAAACTATACTGCATCCATTAATGTCAGAAAAAAATCAGAATAATTATTGTGAATAAAACTATATGGGAAAGTGGGGGGGGGGCTGATATTGAAGAAAAGCATGAATGCAGTGGGAGAAAAGACAGGGTGGTATATTATTTGATGAGATTGTTTGCTCTTGGGAAGATAAGACCACGATCGGAAAATCGGGGTAATTATTGTGAATAAAACTATATGGAGGGGGGGGGGTACTGATATTTAAGAAAAGCATGAATGCAGTGGGAGAATAGACGGGGTGTTATATTATTTGACGAGATTGTCGTATACTATTGGGATGGATAGACCAGGATCGCGGTTGAGTCCTAAATGGTACCTTTTAATGTTGATGGCTTCTAAGAGTTTCCTTGTCTTTTTGGTGTGTTGGTTATCTGTCAGTGTTTCCGTATCTTCCCAATTGACTTTGTAACGACCATTGTTGCTGAGATGTTGGGCTGCTAAGGATTGGTGCTCGTTGATACGGAGAAACTAAACGCCCGTTAAATGCCCGCATCAAAGAGCACCAATCCCCAGCGGTCGTATATATTAACTGGGAAGATGATGCATACTTAATATATTTATTCCTTAATTACTTTTTATTGAAACGTATTTATTTATAATATCCCACTGAAGTTGCTTCAGAAAAACCCACAAATAAAGTTCAAATTTAGTCAAATCCTTCGGGTGTTTTTATTTCTTCAGACATTGACGAAAACAATTGTTGACCATGAACAGCTAATGCCACCTTACCCAAAATGGCTCTCACGAACAACTAATGCTATCTAACCCCAAATGGCTATCGCGAACTAATGCCATCTTACCTCCAAATATCACGAACAACTAATACTATCTTACCTCAAATGTGTTCCACGGTCCTTAAAGCTTATGATTTACTCTCGATGAAATTATATATAAGGCATTACCCCTACAATATATACTCAGATTAATTATAATATAACATTGATAACGACAAGAGGATACGTGTTGGAACGTTGCACTATTAAAGTGATTGTTATCCATAAATTGTGTTTGTGTTTTTTTAATGTAAGTCCTATCACCAAATGCCTTATAAACAATAATATAAAGATTTAATTAAGAAACAAAATCAAAATATCAACGATAGATAACTCCCCGACTTGAATTAGATATTTAAAATGGACCCATCAAATACATATCGGGAAATATATAGAGGGTGTGGGTTTATTTGCATAAGGAGCAGCATAGATCGATGAAATTTCAGTAAGCTTTTAAAAGCTTTATCTATTATAGGAATATCAGTCCTTACACAGATATTCCTATAATAGATAAAGCTTTTAGAATATTGTATCACTCAAATGATACTCACTGATATTAACCAGAATCCATCATTACAATAAGGATAATTGCATAATATGTACTACCCAGTAACTGTTACAGTTGTTGACCCTTATTTTCTGGACAAAATATTTTAACAGATAACATCAATGTCCGTTATGGGAAATGCCTATCGAATTCTCGCCGATTAATTCTGTTTTAGACCATGAAAAAAAATGATAGTTGGTAGCATGCAACTTGATGTTAACCTTTAGAAACTATGATAACTGAAATAACCAGTCTTTGTACTATTGTTATATTCGAAAGGGTAAACATGTTTATATAACTACATGGGTGTTCCCATTCATGTTATTGTTTTCAAACAAAAACACATGAAACATATAATACATCTGTGTAGTCAACAACCACTTCTTTTGTGTAAAGGTACATCAGACATTATTTTGGGGAGCCCGGACTACTTTTTTTTTAACAACAAAGAGTCATCGCCCAACATGACCTGAGCAGACCTACTAGTTTCCGAACCACTGTCATTGATTGACAACCATATGATATCATTTGATCAATATAATGACAGTTTCTTCAATCAATAGTTTATGAATAGAACAAATTTACAAAACAATTTCTAAAAGAGTTTTACAATGGTCTATTTAAACATTAAAGACATTCGTGTTTTTGTTATGAGGTCATTCGTATATTCTACATAGGTTTTGTGAGCCTCGGGGACTCAGTGAGTAAGGCGTTTAGTTCGCTAACCGGTGATGGCCAAGAAGGTTCGTCGTGATTTTACGACGTGGTTCCCTAATGTCAGGGGTTCAGGCGGGAGGACCTGACAAGAGTCAATGTATAGTCATTGGATGACGTGTGGTCGTCTTTGTTAGCCCGATTGGTGTAGAACGGTAGGTCGCTAAACCCCATTAATTTCGTTTCCTATCGGTTCTGTTACGTAAAAATATTTTAAAAAATGCCTAACTGTCCTAGAAACGGGATAAAATCTAGAATCTTGCATGATTGTAGAATTCTGTATCTAAAGAAGCCTAGTATCTAGGAATTAAATTAAATTTACATACTTAACAACTGTGGCACTAAAATATGAAAGACAATCATTGCCAATAGTGTAAATAATAATGATTAAGCTAAACATTTCATTAAAACCATTAATGAGTTGGCTGTCCACCATCAGTTACCAAACATTTGGGATTAAAGGCTCAAAGTATAATTCAAATGAAAAGAAATATATCAAAATGTAGATATTTTGTTAAAACAACAGATTGAAATTAAACGAATGAAGGGCTTATTGAAGGGGCGAATGATTAAATGCCTGAAATGTTATCCCCATTAAAATACCCCTTGATTTGATTCATGTCAAAATAATGACAATGGGTAATACGATGTGTTATTCTATATTTAAAGTGATGTAACAAATATTATACGCATTAATTTCTTTTTTTAACGATTTCGCGGAAATCCGCCTATCGATTCATTTTTATTTATGTTTTGGTTTACAGTGTCGTCAGTAAGTCATTAAATTAGTTATATGGACAATGTCGATGGCCACCAATATTACATATTATCTGTATCCAATTTTCTCACACCCACATTCAACTATCGCACAAACCAATGCTGGACCCGCCTCAGGTTATAGCCAAAGATGTGTGTGGTTTTATACTATGCACTATAAGAAAGACAAAAACAAATAAAATTTACCATGTATATTACACTGATGTAAATGAACATTGGTAGTGTTTGAAATGGTGTATTGTTGTTACTTCCAATATTATTGATACTATCAAGATGGTCCCTTTTACACAGTTTATTGTATACTGTTGTCTTTCCTTTTGTTATATATTTAGTTAGTTGCTCGGCCCTGAGGTAGAGGATTTTAAGGGATTTTAACACAAAATTAAGCAGTTTTATTCCTAAAAATATTATGGGGATTGGCCCTTTAATGAAAAGACACGTGATTCTTATAATGAATGGTAGTTCAGACACTTGGTTGTTTCTTACATTTATTAGAACACACACTTTAAAGTCTAGACACCAACAAGATAGTCTTTAAATAAAACTATGTTGAAATACAAGAACAATTAAATCATAATGTATCAGGTTCTACAGACTGTGAATTTAAGAAAAGGTATAACTTCAAACGCTTCGAGCTAAAAGTTCATAGTAATCCAAAAATCGTTTCCTAATCTAGTCGTTTTGAGGTTGGGGTGAAACGGAAGTGTCGTAATGTTGGGAAAGATTTGTGGATCACTGGTGTCTCGGCGTACTCTTTATAACAACAAATAAAGGTCAATTACTCGTTCCATTCTCATAGCACGACATTTCGACAAAGTATCTTCTTATCGATAAGAATGAATACTTTTTTCGTTGATACTTTTTAATTGTGTTTGGAAATGTATTTTTTAAATTTGTTGGCATTGTTTGCCACGGTTTGCCCTGTATTCTATACACGGCTCACAGTCCATTTGCTGATTACACTACTTTGCCCAATCTCGAACCAGAAAAATTTTGGAGAAAGAAATTTCTCTGGTGACACTGGGTAGCCATTTCCCCGGAAGGGGCGAATCACACGACTGTCACGTCACATGTATTTATTTTAAGTGTCTGGATGACCGAATCACTTACAAATATACACACGCGTAGAAAAATAGATATTTACGAAAACTTAATTTTTTACATTTAGGATCCAGTCTGAATGATAACATTATGGTCTCTAGAACGATCTCTATTCTCTTTCAAATGATTTCTGTCAGCTGGGTTACGTTTATATTAAAATACAAAGCGCCATCAAATTTCGACCCTGTACATTATAAATTGTTTATAGGCCCAATAACACACTTGTTGTAACTGAATAATATGTCCCAATAATTATTCTGGTCAACAAATTGTATTTTACAATATTCCAATTAATTGATGATACAAATTTCATTTTAACACACCGAATTTTAACAAAATTGGAAAAATTCAACTACATGGTTTGAAAAGCTGTACGCTAACCTTTTCAAATGTAACTTTGATTTTAAAATATTTTCGAGCCCTCTGAACAAGTAAAATAAAATAATCTACACAATCGGTAGGACACTTAAACACCTAGTAATTAGAATAAGCCCTTTTATCTGGACCTGTCAAGCCAGCAAGAGAGTTATTGTCCCTTTAAGTGGCATTTAGTAACTGGACGAGGATAACACATGACACAACTATATGGAATACAAGTTACCTGAAGATTTTTTTTCAGTGACGTTTCCCGTCTAAATCAAGCAAAGAATGACAACCACAGGTGCAGGGGCGCCGGAACACGGGTGCCAGGGTATACAAATGGTACCCTGCCCTTTAATGGGGTATACATGTTTACCAATGCCCTAATGATGGACGTGTTCAACCTCGCGACATCTGAAAACCTGGACTAGGTCCACAATGTCTCATTGAACAATCGACTTTTTGCAAAAATTCAAAAGTTAAGAAAGCACGAAATTGACATTGTGAAAATATTATCTCCATTTCTAGTGAAATCTGATCAGCGCATCAATTATTTCTAGCGATTAGCCTCATTATAGTGTCTCGTCAACACTTGCTTCTGAATATGAGTTCTTGGAGTCTTGCAAGAATCGTGACTCTAAATCTACTGTCACTTTTTTCTTGATGAAGATTTTGGAATTGAATGTCAAATTTAAAATATTTTTTTTATGGGATGATTGCTCATGATACGGATATTGTGATTAATCAGGCTTTTGTCTCTTTCATTCCGAGTTGAACGTCTTTCTCAGTAATTGGACGTGAAATAGCTTTACCGATTTTAGGTAATTTAAAAGTACACAGGTCATATTTACAAGAATTTTATTCAAAATAAATAAAATTTGTACTATTAGAGACTGTAGACTGGCTTCCATTTAAACATATTATGTACATATATATATATATATATATATTAAAGTAGATAAAGTACAAGTACTTCTTTGTTTACGGTAGATAAATGCATAAATAAATAAAATATACGTCCAGGTAAGAAAATCTTCCACTTTACTTCATAATGACATACATTAAATTATAAGCTAGCTATCTGCCTTCTAAGGGCGTCTTCAGATATTAATAATGTATACAAAATATTACAACTACGATACATATATATATATATTTTTAGAATAATAGGTATCCATGACAATGGATTATAAATAATATTAAGTAATGTACAACAAAAGGTTAAAAGTATATAATACAAGACTTGACATAAATCTACATAGTACATGTAGTTTGACAATGGTCAATATATTAGATCAATTAAAGTTCATAGACTAATTATGTAATCTGGCTATAATAAAACTTAACCTTTCATTAATTTACATGTCTTCTTGGTATAATTTGACAATAGAACCATACAGAAGTTAGAAGGTTAATTAAATGTCAATAGAAGAATTATGTAATTTAGCTGTAAACTTATTTATATCCACCTTCTTCTCTAATAAACCGATTATAGAGAAATAAAAAATTACAGGGTTTAAAATCCCATTGTTGAAGTAAAAAGTGTCAATATATATATATATTAAGATTATTTAAAATTAAATACGGTGGGGAGGGGACAAACTAAGCATTTAAATCTGGTTTGAACCGGTCAATAAAGTGTGCTTCCATATTTCGTCTCTTGATAGTATTGTCAATGTTGACTTTGTAAAAAGGAAAAATACTAAATTTAATGTTTAAATTCTTAGCACAAGTATTTAAATGTTTAGAGACTTTTAAAACAGGATTAGTTTGTAAACTCTGCTGCCTATGAACTCGGACACGTGCACGTAATTCAGTGCCACATTCTCCCAAATAGAAATTCTGACAATTATTGCAGATAAGAACATAAATTAAATTTTTTGTACTACAATTCATATTATTATTAATTCTAAACGTATAATTAGTATTAGAAAAAGTGAATTAGTATCAAGAATCATATGTTGGCAACTTTTACAAAGTAAGCTATGACATTTAGAAGTAGTAAACGTTGCATTACTAGAAGCTTGAAATTTTGCTCTAGTGAGTATTTTCTTAAGATTAGGGGGCTGACGTTTACTATTAATGAAATCTATGCCATAAAATTGATTATTAAGATTATCATTAGAAAGGAGAACATTCTTAGTATCATAAATATGTTGAAAAAAGTTATTATGACGAGGATTATATGTAGAAATAAAAGTAATACATGTAGAGATATTCTTTTCTTTAGGTGTTCTTAATGCTTCTATATATATACAGTAAAAGGTTTTAGTTAAAGCTACTCTTAGGTGGTAGATATTCGAAATAAAGATGTTTAAGGAAAGAAAACTAGATTTTTTGCGAGTACTTTCCGCTTTATTAAGCTTCATTAGGCTAATTCCAACAATTACAAAAAACCTCGTTCTCGAATATAGAAATATGAAGTTTTTAGAAAGAAAAAGCAAATTTCATTTTAGCTCGCACTTCCACCCACTAGCTAAGATGAAATTTGTGAGTTAAGAAATGAATTATGTACATAGTATAAAGTTGATGTATAAAGTTAAAGTGCTTATGTGAAAAATAAAGTATAAATTAAATAATATAAACTTATGTTAAAATTATTTCCAAAAGCATCCATCCACTGTAAGAAATGAATAAAGTATACTGCATCCATTAATGTCAGAAAAAAATCAGGATAATTATTGTGCATAAAACTATATGGGAAAGTGGGGGGGGGGGACTGATATTGAAGAAAAGCATGAATGCAGTGGGAGAAAAGACAGGGTGGTATATTATTTGATGAGATTGTTTGCTCTTGGGAAGATAAGACCACGATCGGAAAATCAGGATAATTATTGTGAATAAAACTATATGGAAAAAAAAAGGGGGGGGGGGTACTGATATTTAAGAAAAGCATGAATGCAGTGGGAGAATAGATGGAGTGGTATATTATTTGACGAGATTGTCGTATACTATTGGGATGGATAGACCAGGATCGTGGTTGAGTCCTGAAAGATACCTTTTAATATTGATGGCTTCTAAGAGTTTCCTTGTCTCTTTGGTGTGTTGGTTATCTGTCAGTGTTTTCGTATCTTCCCAATTCACTTTGTAATGACCATTGTTGCTGAGATGTTAGGCTGTTGCAGAGGTTTTTGGCTGCTAAGGATTGGTGCTCGTTGATACGGAGAAACTAAACGCCCGTTAAATGCCCGCATCAAAGGGCGCCAATCCCTACCGGTCGTATATATTAAGATGATTCATACTAATATATTTAATACTTAATTAATTTTTATTGAAACATATTTGTAATATCAAACTTACTCCCACCGAAATTGTTTCGGGTAAACCCACAAATAATGTTCAAATTCAGTCAAATCTTTCGGGTGTTTTTGTTTCTTCCGACATTGACGGAAACAAGTATTGACCCGGATAAACTAATGCCATCTTACCCCAAATGGCTATACCGAACAACTAATGTCATCTTACCCCAAATGACTATCACGAACTAATGCAATCCTACCCTAAATGGCTATCACGAACAACTAATACTATCTTACCTCAAATGTGTTCCACGGTCTTTATGCATGTGATTTACTCTCGATGAAATTATATAATGCATTACCCCTAAAATATATACTCAGATTAATTATGCAGTAATATAACATTGATAACGACAAGAGGATACTTGTTGAAACGTTGCACTATTAAAGTTGCTAGTGATTGTTATCCATAAATTGTGTTTGTGTTTTTTCAATGTTAGTCCTATCACTAAATGCCTAATAAACAATAATATAACATTTAATTAAGAAACAAAATCAAAATATCAACGCTAGATTACTCCCCGACTTGAATTAGATAATTCAAATGGGCCCATCAAATACATATAGCGAAATATATAGAGGGTGGTAGGGTTATTGCATAGGGGGGCAGCATAGTTCGATTAAACCCCAGTTCATCATATCTGTGTAAGGACTGATATTCCTTCTAATAGATTCAGCTTTTAAAATGATACTCAATGACTTTAACCAGCATCAATCGTTAGGATAAGAATAATTGCATAATATGTACTGCCCAGTAACTGTTACAGTTGCTGGCCCTTATTTTGTGGACACAATATTTTAAAAGATAACATCAATCTGAAATGCATTTCGAATTCTCCACGATTAATTCTGTTTTAGACCATCAAAATAATTGATAGTTGGTAGCAGGCAATTTGATGTTAACCTTTAGAAACTATGATAACTGAAATAACTAGGCTTTGTACTATTGTTATATACCAAAGGGTAAACATGTTTATATAACTACATGGGTGTTCCCATTCATGTGAAACATATAAAACATGTGTGTCGTCAAAAACCGCTTCGTTTGTGTAAAGGTACATCAAACATTATTTAAGAGAGCCCGGTCTACTTATTTAACAACAAAAAGTCATCGCCCATCATGACCTGAACAGACCTACGTAACTGGTTTTCGAACCACTGTCATTGATTGACAACCATATGATATCATTTGATCAATATAATGACAGTTTCTTCAATCAATAGTTTATGAATAGAACAATTTCTAAAAGAGTTTTACAATGGTCTATTTCAACATTAAAAGACATTCGTGTTTTTGTTATGAGGTCATTGGTGTATTCTACATCGGTTTTGTGAGCGTCGGTGACTTAGTGAGTAAGGCGTTCAGTTCGCTAACCGGTGATGGCCAAGACGTGTGCCCATTGGCAAATGAAATTCGAAATAAGAATAGGCCTAAGTGCTGCCCGGGCATTTTCCCGCATAGCACATTGAATGACGTGTGGTCGTATTTGTTAGCCCGGTTGGTGTAGAACGGTAGGTCGCTAAACCCCATTAATTTCAATGGGTGATTCGATGGGTGATTCGATGTGTTATTTTATATTTAAAGTGATGTAACCGCATTATACGCATTAATTTATTTTTTTTAACGATTTCGCGGAAATCCGCCTATCTATTCATTTTTATTTCTGTTTTGGTTTACAGTGTCGTCAGTAAGTCATGAAATTAGTTCTATGGACAATGTCGATGTCAATCAATATTACATATTATCTGTATCAAGTTTTCCATTCTCACACCGACATTCAACTATCACGCAAACCAATGCTGCACCCGCCTCATGTTATAGCCAAAGATGTGTGTGGTTTTATATATACTATGCTCTATAAGAAAGACAAAAACAAATAAAATGTACCATGTATATTACACTGATGTAAATGAACATAGTAGTGTTTGAAATGGTGTATTGTTGTTACTTCCAATATTATCGATACTATCAAGATGGTTTCTTTTACACAGTTTATTGTATACCGGGGACGTCTCACTTTCCCCACATCTATTGTTTAGAGTCAAGGTCCACTAGGCCATGACTGATTAAACAACAAAGGGGGTTTAAGGGGATTTAAAGTATAGTCTGCAATAAGTTTGTGACACTTCAACATTGTAAATAAATACCTTTTTATAGTTGAATATTTATAAAGTTTGATATATAATAAGATATAATGAACAGATACATATATTAACTAAATAAAAATAGATTTACAAATTATATGGCTCTGCAGTCAGCTCTGACTCGGGCCTTCATCGTCTCTACAACCTCTAGGACTGCTATCGTGTCCTCCTCTGAAGGGTGATAATGTTGAGGAAGAGGAGATGCTAGAATACCATCGCGAATGGTAGCCTTAGCAGTACAGTACTTTTTGCAACATTCCCAGTATATGATAGTATTACGTCTAGACTTGACTCTGAATTTAAAACCATCCAACACTAAAGTATTAGCAATGTATTTAAAGTTAACCAGAGCGTTCGCCATTTTGGAATAACCATTTGCAATACAGAGGAGCTATATATATCAACTGATAAGCTGTGATTAAATATCAGTAGTTTAATTGGTTTTATTTCAAATTAATTATTACATCAAAACAGCTCATAATGTAAATTTTTTAGTAAACTGATTTCACTTTTATTTCCCCAATCTACTGATGGTGGGAAGTGTTCACCATTTAATAATAATTAGAGTCAGAAGTTTACACCTGTTATACTATAATTATTAAAACAGACTATAGCCCCACAACCACGGTCTACTAACCTCTTAATCCTTTATCAAAACATTCAAATGTGGGGAAAGTGAGACTAAACCTGTATACCGTTGTCTTTCCTTTTGTTCTGTAGACGTTGCCGGCATTATGTACAGATCAGACAGAATTAGATTTCCTAATGGAAGCTGTGATTCTAAGGTTGGTAATTATTTAAGAATACATATTAATGATTGGTCTGATTTCCCGGTTTCCATTATTTAAAGGGTATTATTGGAGATTAACGATACATTTATTTAACGGTTTTATTTACATAAAGTATCATAATATTTATGTATACTAGTGAGTTTGCGTGATCTAATCCATAGACCTTTGATTTGATCTTTGTACAAATCTTTCCAATAACTCCCATGGGTTCGATGGGATGTAGTAAAGTACGCTTTAACTATATATGAGATTATAATGTATATATATCAGGTTTGTAGAGCATTTACGTCCATCTTTGATGTGATTGTTAGCGATCAATTACCTTGGTTTGTATAACATCAATTGAAATGCCCAACGGCATCCAACTTCTATTAAAGACATTATCAGATTACAACTGACCTTATAATGCATTGATCGGATTTTTCTTCGTTTTATTTTTTTCCAGTAAATTTGATCATCCAAACATTGTAAAGCTGATCGGTGTATGCTTTGAGAGTCATCCCAGGTATATAATATTGGAGGTACTTGAAGGCGGAGACTTAAAACTGTTTCTACGAGAGTCAAGACCAACAGCGGTAAAGATTTTGGTCATTTTAAGCCACACTCGATGAAAAAAGAAGGGTATTAAAATGGGGGGAAATATTTGCCGGGAAAATCAAAATACTTTTACGAAATCTCGTAAATCCCGTCATCATATACTTTTTGACATGTACATTTTACAAATATGGAAATGAGATGAAATGAAATTGGGTTCAACGTCCTACTGTTATGCTTAAAATATGGAAATTGTGTGTCGGGTGTCTAGGAACAAGACGAGAGGGTATGAATTCTCTCGTGTCCGAAAACTATGAATAAATTTGTAATAACAGACACACATTTAACGTCCATAATCCCGTTTATCAGTTCGAATTTAATTACCAGGACAACTTCTTAAATCTCAAGGACTGAAAATATTAAGCAGGCTCAAACCGATAAATTAAAGTATGTTTATTCTGGCACTACAGGGTTGATATCGTGTCCGCGGTCTCCAGAAAACGACCAAAGGCACTATCCACCGTCTCTGTAAGACTTTTACGCTACATGTAAATCTTCAAGGAACAATTAACTCAGGAACACTTTGTTGCTTTAACTACGTTGTATGTCTTTAAACACCCATGATACAATGGTTATATACAGGAAACTGCACACACAGCTATGACATAAAATAGAAACCAAGTACCCTATACCATAGCTGGTGTTTTGCAGCGACACGCCCTTTTAAGTCGAAATCAGTCCTTAAGCGGAGGCGACTAAAGGTTTCACCTTCTGGGGACACTGCATGTTGTCTCGATTTCTACTAAGAACCACCCATGATGTAAGTATCTCGACCTGTAAGCCGAAGCGGCTAAACGCCCCTTTAGTACCGCTCTATGATGCCTGGATGATGTCTGTCTCCCAGCTTCCCAGCTAATGGGGCTGTAGAAACGCCCTTAATGATACCTTCACTAGGAACTCCGAATGAAACTACTGTGGAGTCCTGAAGGTGGCAAGAGCCATAATATACTTCTTGATAGTTCTATATGATGTTCCCGCCTCGACTGTCTGTCGATCGACTAACGGTGTGTCTCTCTGTGAAGCTTACCTGATGTCTGAAGAGAAATTTAACCTCGCCTTTTTTCTTATTATAGAATGTATAGATACGTGCATTAGCCACTCCCTTTATCCTATTGGCCAGGTGCTCAGAAGCTACCCTGAATTTAAATCCAATATACTAATATTGGCACCAAAGAGGACGGATGTTTACTTCTCTAAAGCGCGGGCTACCATTTTTGGATTACAAGACTATGTCATTGCCCGATTTTAATCCAAAATATATATTCTGTTACCCTAGTTCTCGTTGTCACATCACACGTACGAGCTAACGACGTCAAACATCACGCATATTTTCATTCAAAGAACCTAAATAAACTCTGCAGTATATATGAAACTACTTTGTGCTAACGTTTTCACAACCGAAATTGCTCTATATATTTAGATATATTCGTTGGTTGTAAATAAGTATTAAAAAGGCCAATAGGGGGGATCCTTGCGCACAGATTTTTTTAAACCTCGAAGAGCTATACTAGTTAAAAAACAGATAACTAAAAATAACTTTTAATTTGAGTATCCATTGGTGTTAAAAGTTTTGACAAACTCTCGATTGTCAAGGACCAGAGCTATGATAATACAATCAGTATGGACTACCCATTTGTTGGTTAAATTCTTGAAAAGCGATGGTGTTTTTAATCCATTAAAGATCACAACCATATCCGATGATTTGGAGTAACGATTTTGTGCTTCGTATAATATTTTATAGAATCGTTGCAGCAAAAAAAAAACCCACCTGCAATAGGCAGAATTAACTATTACATAATGTATCGTTAATACATATAGCTGTTATTACAAATAAGTGATATCTTTTTGCGCTAAAAGAAACAAAATAAATATTTAATTTCGAAAATGTGATTTATTCTACGTTAGTTATAAGCGTAAAAACTGTAGTTAGCTGATATTACAAATAAGTGATATCTTTTTGCGCTAAATGAAACAAAATAAATATTTAATTTCGAAAATGTGATTTATTCTACGTTAGTTATAAGCGTAAAAACTGTAGTTAAATTTAGAATTTATCGTTTGTTATAAGCGTAAAAACTATAGTTAAAGATAGATATAATATCGCGGTTTGCAATTGAATTTAGCATTTATCGTTGAAAGCAAAAACATGTTTCAAGTTACACTACACATAATTTATGTCCTTTCATTCAGAGTCTCTGTGAAACTTTGGATCATTTCGTGATACATAATCGTAATCAAACGGGGGCTAAATTATATTAATTATGTATTTTTAAACTTACTAAAGTTCCGTGCGCCATAATCATTAGCCCAGGGGTGCAGAAAAGTAGAACGTTAAAAATACAGGTATATCATTCATAATGCAGGCGTGGCCCCCGGTCCCCTCTACATCCACATTATTTCCTGCAGTAAGCATGTATTTTGATTTGATCTGTGTTTTAATCAGATTAACCAGTCCCCGGGCCCGTTGGCTCACAGACTCCGTGGGACAGGAAACAAGTTAACGCTGCTGGTGATCGACTGATTGTGGCTAGTGTTAAATTTCCTCTGATTTCGGTATCGAGTTTAAAGCACCTTGTATGGCACAATCGCGGTTAATAATTAGTGTAACACTGACGGCACATACATAGTTTGATTCAATTGGCCTGCATCTCACTCATAGATCATAATATCCCCTCGGCTTGAGACAAATATTAGTTTCAGTCTTGTTGGCCGAAGCCCAATTAACCCATGAACATATTTAAGTGTTTATCATTAGAACAACTTGCCCTGGACGAAAACAATACCTGAGTTTGGCCCAAATGTCTGGGGAAATCGACGCGATCTAATATTTTGAGACAGTTGTTATAATTTGATTTTATACATGATAGAAAAAAATAATTAGTTACAATGATACGCTTATTATATTATATATCAAACTTTAAGGATTAATAATGTTTTAAATCTTGATATAAACTTAATTTATATTATATTATCAATTGTATATATTGCAGACACGATGTCCTGATTTAACGATAAGAGATTTACTAGGATTATGTCTAGATATAGCACGAGCCTGCCACCATTTAGAAGATAAACATTTTATACACAGGTAAATCTATAGTAACTGTTTGAAATATGTCGAGTTCGTTACTAAATTGGAAACCATTCCTTATTGTAAAATAACTCACATTGTGTGTCTAAATTGGAAACCATTCCTTATTGTAAAATAACTCACATTGTGTGTCTAAATTGGAAACCATTCCTTATTGTAAAATAACTCACATTGTGTATCTAAATTGGAACCCATTCCTTGTTGTAAAATAACTCACATTGTGTGTCTAAATTCGTCGTGAGAAAAACGAACTCTATGGCTTACCTTTTGGTCTAACGCATACATTCGCCCCCGCTCTTTTTTGTAATGGTACCAGTATTGTCACATTTTCTTTACTGTGTTATAGAATACCGTTAATGATCTACATTTCCGGTAATATAATTCTTGTCCTGAAGATATTTTGGTAAAAATGGTCGTCTAGTTAATATTTTATTTTTGGATATTACAGAGATATTGCTGCACGAAATTGTTTATTGACCACAAAGGGGCCATTAAGAAAAGCTAAAATTGCCGATTTTGGAATGGCGAGAGATATATACAGGTAGGTGAAATGAAATGCACTGCTACCTCAACTCTGCCCCCACTCAAATTTGTCTATCAGATCACAAATTAACAATGATTTAGTCGAAATGAAATTTATTTTTATGCTGTTTTATGCAGAAAGCATACTTTCGTTTTATACGATAAAAAACAAAAAACAGTTCACTATAACAATACCATGAAATCCAAATAAACAAATTAAAATTCTTAATATCAAACATCTTGATTTAAAAGAATGCCATGATTTACAGATCTGACTATTATAAAAAGGCGGGAAAGGCTTTACTTCCGGTAAAATGGATGCCACCAGAAGCATTTTTAGATGGAATTTTTACAGCAAAAACAGACATATGGTAAGCAATTCATCACTGTTTCATATAATCTTCTAAACTTAATATCTTCTAAAAAGTATCATAAACAAAAATTTACATACTGAGAACAAATTTATAAACTGTATCTAATTTTCAAATGTGTATTTCAATCGAGTGGCTTTGTTTCAGGTCCTATGGGATTTTGTTATGGGAGATTTTTTCCCTCGGTCACATGCCTTACCCGGGTTGTTCAAATGAAGAAGTCATGCAGTCAGTTACAATGGGTGGTCGTCTAACACCACCAGAAGGTTGTCCAGCAGCTGTGTAAGTTCGTGTAGTTTTTGTCCCATTCTTTCTTACAAATACATGGCAAACAAATAAATATAACATTACCAGTTGAAACTACAAGTACGGGATAAATGGCCAAACTAAACTTAAATGTTCACCAGTGCTGACTCATTGAATAACTTACTGACGTTATGTCTGGCAAAATCAAACCCACAGAAACAAAATGAATAATGAATTACCGAATGCACACCCGCTTTTTACCTTTTCAATGATTGATGTCGACATACTATGTTCTTTAAATAGAATGAATGAATGAAATTGGGTTAAATGTCCTACGCTTCTGCACTTGCATACGCCATACAGTGAAAATATAATTCTATGAATTATGACTGTCTCATCATTTTTCCCTTCTGGTTTATGTTTTGATAATGCAATCCTATGACTTATTTTCAGATATGAAATAATGAATTATTGTTGGAGAGGATTAGCCGAGGAGAGACCAACATTTTCAACTTTGGTTTCTAGTGTAGAGAAGTGTCTTGAGGTATTTATTGTATATCTCTTACTTTTAATTTCAGGGGCTGTGCGCCAGGCCAATAATATGCACACACTGGGCATAGCGGTTGCAAAATTCACACACTAATTGTATAAACCGCGCTTCGTATTGCTGTTTCTACTGTGACATCTTTATTTTTTTGAGCGGCCATGACTCAGTGAGTAAGAGGTTAGTCCGGTAACCTAGAGGTCCAGAATCAGATCCCAGTGGTGGCTGAGAAAGTTCGTAGTGAATTTCCGGCGTGGTTCTCCCTTGTCGGAGGACATGTCACGGTTGTGACGAATAAGCGAAGTACCGTGGTGCCCATTAGCAAGTAAGACCTTAAACCGCGTTCCATTTCATTTCTTACGGTACGAAAATACGACATCCCCCGTACACGACAGTGTACACTTATAACAGCCTTTGGCTATTGGAATTCGAAGATGAATCGTGGCACGCTGTATGGTGTATATTCTAATATCGGTTAGTGCAGAACGGCAATATGTTAAATCCAGTTTAGTCAATTTATCTAATTGGCTGAGAAACTCAAATGCGTTTGGTGGAATGGCTTACATTTTATTTATATTTGGTATGACTCATAAAACATTTTTTTTTTCAAATTATCTCAACAGGATGACGATGTTGCTAGTCGTGGTCTACCGGCCTTCTATCAACCAGCAGTTCCGGGAACACAGGGTCTTCGGTTACCCAATAGCCCAGTGTCTACAACAATATCAGCAGTTCATTCAGGAGTGTGCCTTGATACATCATTCAATTATTTAGAACCTCTTATTCCTTTAAATGCCCCAATATCCAGTCGGGATGACTTTTCCACGAGCGATTCGGATGAATCTTGTGACCTTGAGGCTAATCATCGACTACTCGGAAAATCTTCTACCCAAGTTACGGACCTTAGTGAAGCATCCGTTTCTATGGAAAATGACCTACCCGTGTTTACATCATCAATATCTGGAACAAAGTAAATGCAATTTAAGACAAAATCATATATGAGAACTCGGAGGATTTATTCAGATCAGGTTCAACGGGATTTTATTACAGACAGCGAAAAGACAACCCACATTATAAATCCTTGTCGGTTGTCTGCTTCTTTGCTTTGCTCAACAATATATTTTCTTAAAAAAACGTGTATAGACATAATTATGTTCGTCTAGATCTTGTAGCTCTGGGATTTCCGATAATAGGGATTATGCCACTGACCTGTCGCTGCTGTCTCTTGTAGTTTGATGGAGGGGGTATTATGTTAAGACAACAAGTGGACTCATCACGCGACAACAATCTCATGTGTAAAGATAACACGCGTGTGTGGCAGAAATATTAACATTTTTAAACCAGCCAAGGATATACGTCTATGAGGTGACAATATGAACATGTTACACTTTCCGGTGGTTAAAGTTTGTGTTAAGATGTACTTGTAAGTATTGCAATATTAACACACTTGATGGGTTAAAGTGTGGTTTAGCATATTGACAATATTAACATTCCCAGCGGTATCAAGCTGTTGTTTATCCACAGTGATACTCCCCTTTTTGTAGTGTTCATTAAATTCTTCAACCACTGACGTTTGAAAATATCTTTGGTTTCTAATCACAAAAGCAGTTCTGTAAATAAGAAAATGTCGTTGAATTCAACTATTTTGTTTCTTTGTTGGAATAATACATGCTTTTCATTTAATGTCACACGTCAAAAAGATTATCCGCTTTCTTATCCAATAAATTAACGGTATAGAGTGAATATAACAAAACATTTCAATCAAATTGTGACCAGTCAGTAATGAAAACTGACGCATCAAATTGAAACGTACCAGGCTTAAACGAACAATGATGTCATGTATTGTTAAAGTGTTGTAAAAATGTGTTCTACCAAAACAGATAGTTTGCTATATTTGGTTTTTTCAAACCACTGAAATCAGATTTATTTATAAAAAAATTGTTTTCAGAGATTATAAGAATACAGATTTGAAAACAGTCTTCGGTTAAATCAAAACCTGTCCCCCTCTCAAAATGGAAGTATATGGATGCGTATAACGGTAATCAAAATATACTGAGAACAATTTAATTAAATCGACATTTTATTTGCCCTTGAGATTAGCGATTGACAGCGTAGTTAAAAGATAAATGTTGCACTCCATTCTGTTTTGCACAATGTGTGTAAAATAGTGTTTTAGTAGATTTATCAAAACCGCGGTCAAGTGAAACCATTTAAAGTCTATATAATATTTAAATTCAGACACAATGATATATGATAACTCGGAGGATTTTTTTCAGATCAAGTTCATCGGGATTTTTTTGTTACAGACGGGGGAAAGCAACCAACATTATAAATCCTTGCCAGTGGTCTGCTTCTTCGCTTTATGAAAAACTAAATGTTGGAAAATGAGACCAGAAACATTCTGTTTGATTGCTTTTGTCCTTGTATTTTTTATGTATGTTCATTATTCAAAGGTATTAAGTCTAACCCGCTGACTAACATGCAACAACAACACCAATAATACTTTTAAAAGACATAGAGGCCTTTTTGATGAAATGTCAGGATGCGTAAAAAAATCTATTTTTATAAGCCAATATCGTGGCCGTGTAATTACGTTAGATAAATGATGACGAGGGATACATTTAATTGGGTATAATAAGCTACAAATACCTAACCTTTGTGTCAAATAACTTCTTTGAATTATTTTCATTCAGTCGGATTAAAATACAGATCTTTTTTTAACGAAACGAAATTTTCAATTATAAAAACCGAAATGTAATAGAATCTGTGTTTTTATTCAGAGTTTATTTCTTTTGAATTTAGACCGGTGCTCTATGTGTATATAATTAAATGATGTGAGGTATACAGGAGATCAACAATACTTTTGTTTAGAGATTTGATCTTAAAGGCCCAATAACACTCTTGTTGTAACTGAATAATAATATGTCCTAATCATTATTCTGGTCAACAAATTGTACTATTTTACAACATTCCAATTAATTGATCATACACGTTTCATCTTAACAAACGATTTTTTAAAAAAAATTAGAAAAATTCAACTACATGGTTTGTAAAGCTTTACATAAACCTTTTCAAATGTAACTTAGATTTAAAAATATTTTTCGAACCCTCTGGACAAGTAAAATAGGATGTAATGGATAATTTACACAACAGGTAGAACACTTAAACATCTTGTAGTTCGAATAAGGCTGGACCTGTCAAGCCAGCAAGAGTGTTATTTTCCATTTAAGTACATGTATATATGTAGTAATGTTCATGTATCATATAATTTTATAATAAAACGTTAACATCATATTTAAGTATTCCATTCATTATAATTGGTTGTTGGTGTGTAAGTGCACGGACGTCTAAATACGTCTCATTGTTGTCTTACGTTACAAAGGGCTCGAAGACAGATTTTAACTTTATAAACGAAACCGTTTGATGTGTCATAAATTTAACAATTATTGAGGCAACACAAATAACAAATACAAGCTTAGTTGATACAATAGTTGGAATGTCTGGAAAACAAACGTACAACCGATCATGCCAGTAATCTTTCAGTGAGGACAGCTGTCTAGTCGTTCGGATGGAACGAAAAACCGAGGTCCCGTGTTCACATTGGCGTGTTTGTAAAAGACCAATTGACAGTTGAAATTCCATATAAGGTTAGGCCGTAGTGCCGCTGCCCAGGCAAAATTTTCCTCACAGCACACTGTATGTCCGTCTTCATTAGCCCAGTTTAGGAGCAGAACAATAGGAAGTTCAACCCCATTCTATTTCACCTCTCTCTCCTCTCCTGAGTTAGGAATCCGTATATGAGATGTTAGGAATCGACATAGGAGATGTCCCCCCCCCCTTCGCTTGAACCTTCAGTCAGCTGAGTTATGTTTTCAAAAATAAATGTTACTACTTATAAATGGAAATACATTTAACTCTCAACTGTACATTAGCCACTTTTAATTCGTTCTGATTCGCAGACCGACAAATGAGAAATGAACTTGGTGCCAATTCAAACTTAGTCTTGATATCTAACTAACTCTTTATATTTTAAATAGGCTCATTTAAAACATCAATGCTACCTGAAATTTAGTAAATTTAAATGGAATAAAATTTAGAATATTTGACTGAACAGCAGCTCCATAGGATACGCTTATTTCGAATGCCAATTAATGTCATTAGTTCTTTTATGTGCATGCCAATAGACCCTTGATTTTTTATCCCATCAGAATGACTACATTTTTCCTGGCCGGACGCGCCGCCCTGTACCACTGTCAAAAGGTGAATCCAGGAAATTTTCTCGAACACCGGAATAGAGATGAATTAATGAGGTCTATCGTCCTACTGTTCTGCTCCGAACTGGGCTAATGAAGACGGACCTACGCCATACAGTGTGATACGAGGGAAATGTTGCCCGGGCAGCCGCAATACGACCTACTCTTATATTAAGTTCCAACTGGCAAGGGATTTTTTACATGCATGCAAATGTGTACGCGGGACCTCGGTTTATTGTCCCATGCGAACGACTACACAGCTGTCCTTGTCAGACCCACCGTCCTGTACCACTGACAAGGGGAAACCATATTGGAATATTTCGAACTTTCTCGGCCAACGTCGGGATTGAACGCGTGACCTCCCGGCTGGCAAGCCATCGTCTTACTCACTAAGCAACAGTGGTTCCCCAATCATGTTAGATAATTACATGATGGCTCTGTTATACAGGGAAAGGAATACTATTAGAGGTATTCCTTTCCCTATATAACAGTGCTATCATGTAAGTGGATGTTGCTAAGTACGTCTAACTTGTGTTATAATTCTGTCACAATTAGAACCGTATATGCCTACATTTAAAAACACATCAAGTTCTGTTTGGTATAACCTGTCACAAATGGTTTTCCCTTTTCATTAACCTAAGGAAAAAAAAATGTAATAAACAAATGTGCTGCCATATAATTGAAGATTATTCATTTTTTTGATAGTTGATCACTGTTTTTTTTAGAGATAAGCTGGCCTATATCCTGAGGACAAGTATTATCTTAAAAGAGCGAAATCGCTAAAAATTGGGACCTGTAAATTGACACAAATGCGTCGCAGCGCATATTTTAATTGTGAATCAACTCTTTTTTGTACAGTAAATTTAATATGAATGTTTATAAACTGATTTACATTCAATCGTTTTCGTTTGTACTCTTAATTTCATATCAGCTATGTTCGGCAAATACGCCAGAATTTTTAATCGGATAGATATCTCTAGTGTCTGGTTATTTCAGTTCACATAGTACATGTATTTATTGTGCCATCCTCGGTTACCCAGTGTACTCATTCCGTTCTACTCCACTATACCCTGGGTTAATCTATGGGGGAGACACGTTTTCAAGTCATCCACTATTGATGCTTGTGCTATTTTTATCGACCAATCCCACAAACTGTTATTTGAAAAGGAAGTTGACCAAAGGGACGTTACTCTTTTCCGACAGTGTTAGGAGTTGGACTTTTCTGAAAGCGTAATTATATGTTTTATTATTTAAGATAAAACGTTCATTTATTCATGTAGAGTCATTAGTTTTTTCGAGAATTGTGTGTACACGTGATATCGTAGATAAGTACTTGGGAATTAAATTAACGAGTATGCTTCCATTAATAATAAACATAACAAAACGGCATATTATTATTATTTCAAACAAAGAACGAATAGTAATGATGATAACAAACGTTAAACATATTATATATGTTATACATATTTGAAATCAACAACACATACTTCAGATTTTGATAATAATACAATTGAATATAAATAAATTATTAATATATACAATACTTATATAAATCAATCAGTAAATGGACATGGATATGGTTATCTACCCTTATAAAAACGTAGGCGAAACGATTGGCTCGTACAGTATAGCTACATTCTAGAAATTTGAAATCGTGGAAGCCCTATAGATTAACCCAGGGTATAGTGGAGTAGAACGGAATGAATGCACTGGGTAACCGAGGATGTTATTGTGCATGCTGTCAAGATAAGACTATGTCTATAGTCTCGTTCTTCGAGTCCATTGAGCCTTTAACGCATTATGGTTCACGAATGGAAACATGTTTATTCGGTCTTAAATATTGGATATCAAAAGCCCAACTTTTCCCGGTAAAATGTCATCAATGTTGATTTAAATTGACAAATAATTTGTGATATGAATGCCGAAGATTTTGGATGATATCGAGTTAGAGACTTAGCTACTTTAATTTTACAAATCTTCACAAACTGATGTGAGCAATTATCTGCATATTGTTACTTTTTGAGAGCTGATCACCTTTTTTTAGAAAAATATAGGCCTATATCACAAGGCGTAGTATATTTTTAAATTTAGTTTACAAATCTTCATAAAATACTGTGAGAATTGTGCCTGCGTGCTGTGACCATTTTCTTTTCACTTCTGATCACGGTTTTTAGAAATAGGTAGGCCTATATTATTTTAAAATGCTAACGGTTTTTAGAAATAAATAGGCCAAGATTAATTTAACTTTACAAATCTTCACAAAATGCAGGGATATATCCCGCCTGCTTTTTTACAACGTACATGAAGCTGATGTATTAAATGAACACAATCGTTTGTGTTACTGTTTTTCCAAATAAAATTCACAAATGGATGAAATACTGTTACTATAATACTGCTGCTTTCACAATTTCTGTCTGACATCAGTCTTGATCGAATTGATTGACAAAACTATATAATATGGAATCTTTTTTTTAAATCAGAGATACCACAAACAAGCTATTTTGTGTGGCATTTTTGGTCCGATTTTCCCGAAATTTGAACTCAATCTCTCTTAGGGTGTAAAGGTGATATGATCATCAGGAAGTTACGTTCCGATGGGCGCAAATATCGAAAGGAACCAAGATCTTTGGGTTATAAACATGCATTTCAAGTTTCATCAAAATCGAATTACAGTATTGGCGTACAAACGGCGGCCATATTGTCTAGCAATTTTCCGAAATTCGAACTCGTCCTTCCTTTTGGCGTCACAGTGATATAATCAAAGGGTTTTTGTAAATCGGATAATAATTGTTACGCTCAAGTATGCTTCAGAGAAGTTGACCGATTTTGCAACCTGTTCTTCCCCCGTTTATGCAGAGAGAGTGGCCTGAACTAACGTTTCAACAAGACAATGCTCGACCCCATATAGCAACTGCTACCCAGAATTTTTAAAGAAATGCGGGTGTCCAAGTCCTGGATTTGCCGTCGCTTAGCCTCGAACTTAATCCTATTGAACACATCTGGGACGAACTAAGTCGACGTGTCCGTCAGCAAGTAAATCTACCACTGGCGTTGCAGGACCTCCAACAAGCTCTTGCAGAGGAGTGGCGACGTCTTCCTAGGGTAGTGTTTACTAATGTTCTGAGATCCATGAGAAGACGTTGTGTGACAATACGAGACGCTAGAGGAGGCCAGAACCGTTACTAAACACTTTATTACGATTGTTCTCCAAGTCTGAACTTCATTCTTGGGGGTACTGTGACATCACGAACGTTATCAATGCCAAGGACTTTCGGCGAGACGTATTCTTGCTTTCTGTTGATGTCAAGGTCATCCATGCACAACATAACACTAAAATAGTTGCCTTAAACCAAATATTAAAAATCTATTCCCCAAAATCCCGAGTGTCAAGTTTTTAATTTGGCTGAGTATACAATATATACAAATCTCAAATAATTTATATTGAATATACGACAGTTTTAAATTATTTTAGTATTCAAACTGTAATTAGTCAGTTAATCGTTTACTGTATCTTGAACTCATCCCATTATATTTAAAGTTAGCGAG
Organism: Patella pellucida; assembly: GCA_917208275.1. Classification (NCBI taxonomy): domain Eukaryota; kingdom Metazoa; phylum Mollusca; class Gastropoda; family Patellidae; genus Patella; species Patella pellucida. The sequence continues at coordinate 58,772,106 of OU795040.1, read as the reverse complement.
TGTCAATCATTGATAGTATCAACTTAGTATTTAAATCAAATCTTTTTGATTTTAGGCATTAACACTCGTGGCAAGTGATCATATAATGAACAAATAACTGGATATCAGCCTTAGGTTGGCTTTCCTTGTAAAAGTGACTTTACAATGAGAAAACTATTCGTAAAACTCACCCCCATTCGTAAAATCTTACCTTAGATTTAAGAAGTTTTAATCATAATATGTCCCCTGCATTTTAATCAGATTGGCCTAAGAGCCTAGATATAAGTGAGTTTAAACATATGGCATTTTAAAGAGTTGTTGTGTTGAAAAAAAACCCTGTTTCCGTCCACATAAAACTTAATATATTATCAATTGGTCAAATCTGCCTCCGTGCTGGAAGAAATGTATATACAAACAGTATTTTAATGGGGCCCAAATACAACTCTTAAACTAGGAAAGATATCGATCATTGATGCAAATAATTAAAACGCCAACTTTTACTAACAACAGTAAACTTTCGGTCATTGGGACATCGTAGCTGCGGGTTAATGTCACCTATATAGTTACCGTGCTAATTTCGCGATAATTTGAAATGTAATTTAAATTATTATATAGACATATATGCACATGGCAAGCCCATAATTTACTCCCTTGGAGATATGCCTTAACTGTTGAATGGATTAAAACACCCTCGCCATTTAATAATTTAAAGATAGAATGCATAACTGAAACAACTATATTATCGGAGGAATGGTATTCTTGACAATCAATACTGGTCAAATAACATCCATTAGAATAAAGTAATTTGCCAATTTAAAAGATAAATGCTCTATTTACTGTGATATAATTATGGGTTGATGTTTATGTCTCTGAAAACTTTCAAAACCCAATCAAAAGACAACCATTGCTTTTTTTGTTGGAATGTCTGTTTTAATTGTATTTTTTTATGACTTAGAATTCGGTCAGATGGTTTGGATTGTCCGTGCTTGTTTTTTTTTATTTATGCTATAAAAGCACGTATGCACAAGTACAGACGATCATTTGGTTAATAAGAGGCGAGGAGAAAACAAGATGAGAATTTTTATAATCTTAGCAGTATGTACAGGTCAGTATTATACATCCTATCCTAATTTGTCAATGTTCGGCTAAACAGGAGTTATTGATGCTACTTGTTTATATGACAAAACACCTTAGTGTTAGAAAATCCATCTTTTTATTTGGACACAATTGTCTAGCTGAAAGTTAAGGTATTCTATTTGCATTGATAAGAAAAAAGTCGTTTAAAGGCAAATCAAATGCCTTCAATAATGAACTTAAGCTATATATGTGACAGTCAATGCCTACAACCAGGCAATATGTACATTGCGGGTTAGGATTAGTCATAGGATGGGGGTAGGGTTACAAAGGCATTGTACACATTGCCTGATTGTAGACATTGACCGTAACAAGTATAGATTACACTGCCATCATGACAAAATCGTCACGTCTAAAATAATGAACAATAATTGGGTATAATTATAATACAGATGTATTTAATTTACGCAGCCCCGCAATGTTTATCTTGGTGGTAGGAGAAAACATTTTAACACATAATTATATGTGTGAATTAGTGAATCTACGTTAGGAATAGTAAATATGGCGTTTATGTCAATGGTATTTAGTAACTCAACTGGAATATTTCATATTTTATCATTGTTTGATTATGAATGGACAAATCCTAGTAGAATTGTGACCAGTGTATTCCAGTTCAGTTACTAAACGCCATTACAACAATTTATCAGACAACTCACCTATCAAATATGATACGAAGAATGGAAGGAAAATATGTAGGTGTATATAACATTCTTCTTTCAAAATGCAATGCATGGATGCCTGTAATAGAAGGGTGTCTCTGGTTGGTCCGCATTAACTATGTATATTTTGTCATGTTATAATTCATATTTTGTCATTGCTTGATACTGACTAAAGAAGTCTAGTCGAAAAGTCGTAATTGTATTCCACAGAATTGTCACCTGTATAAATATGCGTTTGGGGGAAATTGATTTTAACGTCCACTCAACACAATCATGTTCAATTTTATTTTAATATTTCGGTGTCGCGTATATTAAATTTAATAGTATACTGATATCTAGTACCATGTGTTGTACCAAACTACTTGGCAGTGCCCGTTCTTTGGATGTCTGAATGATTGGTTCAAAATAATCATCAATAATTGGAAATACACGTACAACTATTATGGAATATATTCGATTCATAAAAAATCTTATTAATTTGTTGACATGAACCTATATATTTACCAAGTAGAGCCTTACTGAGACGTCAAATTCATGCAATTTTCTTCTTTTACATGGGCAGCTCTGGTGGCGAGTGAAAATTGTAATAATCACGACGAATGTAGAGTAACGTCTTGTGGAGGTGGGGCTGTCCTAAGATGTATTGACAATCTCTGTACCTGTGCGAACCGCTGTCCCGAAGGAGGTAAGAAATAACAGAATTTGAATATTTATTTTGAAAAGAAAACTAACTAGGAAAATTTAAAATACAACAAATAAAATTCATAATTAAAGGGACAATAACACTCTTGCTGGCTTGATTAGCTTTATTTTAACTACTAGATGATTAAGTGTCCTACCTGTTGTGTAAATTATCTATTACAACCTATCTTACTTGTCCAGAGGGTTCGAAAATCCAAGGTGCATTTGAAAGTGTTTACGTAAAGCTTTTCAAACCATGTTACGGCATATAGTTGAATTTTTCCAATTTTTAAAATTAGATGTGTTAAGATGAAATTTGTATCATTTATTAATTGGAATATTGTAAAATAGTATAATTTGTTGACCAGAATAAAGATTGGGACATATTATTCAGTTACAACAAGAGTGGTATTGGGGCTTTAAGTAAACCCTTTATTTTGTATTTCTTTCAGCATTCTGTAGAAATAGAGAACAGTGCGTAGACGAGGCCCAACAACATAACTGTAATTGTAGAGAACGGTATCACTGTATTGATAATCATTGCCACTGTGGTTTTCCCCCAGCCAACTTGTTGTTTCCCAAAAATAAATAAACAATCTCTATAGAAAAGTAAAATGGTTTGTTTTTTTCTTTTTATGTTTTTGTCTTAAATTTGAAGGAGTTACCCAGAGTCACAAAAACCATTTCCCCTAAGATACTTAATAAAGCATTGTCTCTACTTTTGTCCACGTCGACTAGTTAATATTCAAGGGCAATTCCCTGTTATATTTTGGTGAATAAAACTGCCTAATTGTGTGTTACAACCCCTTGATCTTCTACCTTAGGGCCGAGCAACTAACTCTATATACGTGATGCGTTTTCAAACTGGAAATGTTGACCAGTGTTGACCAGATTAGGATTGACACTAAATCTTAAAGAAATAAAATGAAATGTAATGGGGTTTAACGTCCTACTATTATTTATGCACCTAACCTTATCGAAGACGGGCATACACCATACTGTATGCTATGAGGGGGATTTTTGCCCGGGCAGCGGCGCTACGGCTTACTCTTATATCGAATTCAAACTGCCAAGGGATCTTTTACGTACACGGGACCTCAGTGTTTCGTCCCATCCGAACGACTAGGCAGCTGTCCTTGTCAGGCCCTCGTTCTGCATCACTGACAAGGGGAAATAACACCGGAAAATGCAGGGATCGAACACCCGACCCCCAGGCTAGCGAACCAGCGCCTTATCCACTAAGCCACCGTGATCCCCCTAAATCTTAAAAGACAAAACTTTAACTCAAAATATTGATTCGTTTGGACGTGAACATCACAAACGCGTATCCGGACAAGTGCTAAATCTTAAAATGGCCACTTGTCTGGACACGCAATTGTGACGTTCCCGTCCAAACGAATCAATATTTTGAGTTAAAGTTTTGGCGCTTAAATTTCATATGTACACGGACGTTCAAATCGGGGTAAATTTCGTGGCTTTGAGTCTTATGCAAAACGTCTTAGATTTTCTTCGATCACCCGGTTTACATTCACTGCAATAGCAGAAAATGAAACTGTAGTTAGCTCGGGACATTTTTAATACATTTCCCAAGTAACACCCCTGGACCAGTATTTCTTGCACAGTTCATTTGAATCCTTCGCAAATAAAATTTTGAAACATATTGTACAGATAACTGGTAATATATCACAATATACCTGTTTAATTAAGTGGATGTTACTATAATATGTGTACTTCGTAGCGGTGTAATGTGTGATTTACTATAATCATGATCTTGCTAAGAGCTGGATACAGAGTTGCCGTGCGTGTAGAATAAGAGTGATCATGCCTGAAATATCTTGTTGTGGAGCCGTGTCAACCGGTGAAAGTGGGTTTGTTACTGTTTTAAATCGCAATCACTGTCTAGACGTCTTTGGTTCCGTGGCATTTGAAAGCTATAAATTGACAAAAGTGGGTCGCAACGCTTATATTATACACACCCACTCGTAAAATCTTACCTTGGATTTAAGACATCTTTATCAGTTTGGCTTAAGGGCCTACATATATCTTGAGTTTAAACATATGGCATATTAAAGAGTCGTTTTGTTGAAAATAAACAACCCTGTTTCTGTCCACAGATAAATTAATATATCACTTGGTCATTATCTCTCCAGTTACGTACTAAAATCTGCCTCCGTGCAGTATTTTAATGGGGCACAAATACATCTCATAAACTAAGCAAGATATCGAACATTGATGCAAATTTTAAAAACGACAACTTTCACTAGCAACAGTAAACGTTAGGTCATCGGACCATCGTAGCTGCGGGTTAATGTCACTTATATTGTTACCGTGCCACTATTGCGATACTTTGAAATTATTATATAGACGTGTATGCACATGACAAGCCCATAATTGAGTAACATCACCTCTAGGGCATTAGGTGGCTTACCTTTGAATGGATTAGATCCAGCTCGTCATTTAATAATTTAAGGATAAAATGAATAATAGTTGAACCATCGGCATTATTGTAACAATATATAGTATACTTGCATTATATTCATTTCTCAATATATATATATTTGAACTAATATATCAGGAAAAATTAACTTTTTATATAAATATTACATAATGCATCTTACATGGAAATAAAATGCCAATTTAAAAGATAAATGCTCTATTTACTGTGATATAATTATGGGTTGGTGTTTATGAATCGTTAAACTTTCAAATCCCAATCAACAGACAACCATTAACTTCTTCGGCGGAATGTCCGTTCTTATCTTATCTTTTCTATAAATGCATGCTGGTGCAGGTGCAGACAATCATTTATTTGGTAAAAGACGACGTGTAACAAGATGAGAATTTTTATAATCTTAGCAGTATGTGCAGGTCAGTATTATACATCCTTCCCAAATTTTTCAATATTCGGCTCAATCACCGATCAAATAAGAAGAACAGAAAGAAAATATGTAGATGTATATAGCATTCTTCTTTCTTAATGCAATGCATGGATGCCTGTATTAGAAGGGTGTCTCTGGTTGGTCCGTCCGCATTAACCAAGTATTGTTGTTTATAGTCTGGTTGGTCCGTCCGCATTAACCAAGTATTGTTGTTTATAGTATATTTTGTCTTGTTATAATTCATATTTGATACTGACTAAAGAAGTCTAGTCGAAAAGCCGTAATTGTATTCCACAGAATTACCACCTGTATACCCCACACAATCATGTTCAATTTTATTTTAGTAGTTCGCTGTCACGTGTATTAAAATGATAAATTATGTAGAAGTAGTCCCATATGTTATACCAAACTATTCGGCAATGTCCGTTCTTTGGATGTCTGAATGATCGGTTCAAAATAATCATCAATTGATGCTTCGTGACAGACTATAATTAAAATTACATTAATAATTAGAAATACACGTACAATAGTTATGAAATCTATTTGATCCATAAATAAACTTGTTAATTTGATGACATGAGCCTATATATTTACCAAGTATAGCCTTAATGAGACGTCAAATTGATTTCAATTTTCTTTTTATACACGGGCAGCTTTTGTGGCGAGTGAAAATTGTAATAATAACAGCGAGTGTAGTGTAACAACTTGTACTGGAGCTTTGCTAAGATGTGTTGACAATGTCTGTACCTGTGTGATTCGCTGTCCCGATGCCGGAAATGGAGGTAAGAAATACGAGAATTTGAATATTTATTTTGAATAGAAAACAAATAAAATTCCTTTTTGAGTAAGCCCTTTATTTTGTTTTTCTTTCAGCACCCTGTAGAAATAGAGAACAGTGCGTACTAGACGCCCAAGAACATAACTGTAATTGTAAACAACGGTACCACTGTATTGATAATCATTGTCATTGTGGTTTTGACTAAATAAACAATATAATATGTAGAAAAGTGCAATATTTTGCTTTTTCTTTTTGTGTTCATATGTTTTGAATTTACAGGAGTTACCCAGCATCACAAAAAACACTTCCCCTATTTTTTTTTAGATACTTGATAAAGCATCGTCTCTACGTTTGTCCAAGTGGACTAGTTAATATTCAAGGGCAATTTCCGATTATATTTTTGGTGAATAAAACTGCTTAATTTTGTGTTACAAAACCTTAATCCGCTACCTTGGGGCCGAGCAACTAACTCAATATACCTTAAACCCGCCAGTCTTCATCTTCGTGATGTACATGTACATCAATTAAAGTACTAAACTTGCTATATGATACCACTAAAGTTGTTTTATTTAAAGTACATGAACAATAAGTTTAGTCCGTTAATTGATGTACATGTGCATCACGAATTTTCGTTTACGGTAAAATTTACATTCCAAAATGTTGAATATTGGCTGACGGCAGCTACCAACCAATCAGCGCAGACGTCAGTTCAAGATGTCGATCAAATTTAAACAAATGCTGTTTATCTTTTTCTAACGTCAAAATCTACATGAAAAGATTATTATAAATTTGATTCGGTTGTGACAGGAAATGATTTATTTTGGCGATCAAAGAAGAATCACGGTGCAAAATAGACGGTAAGGATTCTAATAGTTAGTACAGGGGGACTGCGCCACATATGATTTACAAAAAGGACAAATACAACGACAAGACATCATACTCCGAAACAGCAAACAAAACAACAAAAAAAACAAAAAAAAACACAGTTCAAAAATGAGTGAATGGATCCGGGGCTAGCCGTAAGCGTCCACTGCGCTGTACAGTCCCGGGTCTGAAGCAACACAGACTTCACTCAAAATTGAACATATTTACTCGTACAAGAAAACGCACAAACAACCCAACACAGAGAAGCAAAGACAATGTAGACCGCCTCGGGAGGCAGTCGTCTGCTAACTGAATGGTGTGACGTAAATACGTCGTAATATTATCAATGACGTCAATAGAATTTCTTAACAAAAAGGGCGATAATCAAGATTTAATAATGCTAAAAGCTATAAGTTTAAACAACCAATCAGAATTTTTAAGTTGTATAATTGCACAAAACATAATACTAAATACCCCATACAAGCAATGCAAAACAGGAATGTAGAAGAAAGCATACAATGTAAGTGTATTTATGAAGTCATAAAAATATTAACAATAAGGGCGATAATCCAAACATGGTTACGTAACTATACAAATTAAACTAAATTAAATTGGATAATTATCCAATATGTACTCGGATATATACTTATAAGAAATGTTAAACTTGGTATATTGATGAAACGGAAGTTTCGAAATTTCTTTAAATATGCGTAACTGTGTACCTCCTTTGGCAGTGCATTTCAAAAACAGGGATTTTATTCGGGAAAGAAACAGTTCTTTATTGTTACATACGGTCAAAAATCGTAATGCCTGTGAATAGAAAACATTATATAGTGTTGTATCTGGTATGTTACTATAAATTGACGGATATTTTACTACTTCAAAACCGAATTTGTCCGTTTTGTCAAAAATACCAACATTAAATCTATTGTTAATGATATTGATGTCCAGGTCAAGAACAGATGCAATTTGGGTGCCGGAATTTTCTTTATTTAATATTAGTTCAGGGGGATATATTTCACTTTTATATTAATTGAAATTTCCATTATCATTGATGGGTGTTATGTCATCAATGTAACGGAAGGTGTAGTTGAGACTTTTAGCTACTTTGTAATCTGTTTTTCTTTTATGGTCCTGAAAATAGAATTCATATTTATGTAAATGTGCATTTGCCATAAATGGGGCGGGGTCAGTTCCCATTGGTAAACCAATAGTTTGCTGTATTCTTAGAACCGAGATGGTGAAAAGCCTTATTTTCATACTAGTGGTAAAGCCAGCCCGTCGGGAACTATTAAATGGCTAACGCCAAGTATAAAAGCCACTGTATTTATAGTTCCAAAGGGGACTATATTATACTGTATCTGTGTAAAACCAGCCTGTTTGTTTTAAAAGGAAAGGTGTGAGACTCTTCATATCGGGATAAATTTCGTCTTATGTCTTATGTCAAACTTCTTAGGTTTTCTTCGAGCACCCGGTTTACACACACAACAAGCCAATCATTACATCAAATATACATTACCAAATAACATTTTATCAAAATTTCATCTTCGTTGATCGTTTGTCACTATTAAAACCTAATAAATCATTGCATATACTGATTACCAATTTATCCATTGATCAATTTAATTTTCAGATACATCTGTCTTACTGTTATTAGCATTAACTTTATAATTCCTTATTAAAATAAATTAGATCCCCTTCATGTACATGTAATTATAGTCCGGACGCCAGGGCTGAGGACCCACTTTTGTTTGATATATAATATTTCTCGATGGATTATTGTTGGGTAGGGTCCCCTTGATTTTTCCAGGGTGGTTGGGGACAATTAAATATTCAAGATGGCGGCCAACGATTGAGGAAAAATACAAACAAAAAAAATCATTTTTCACCGTCCTAGTTCGTGTAATATATCGTTTTATATGTTTTCGGGGTCGCTGAACACTAAACCGGGCATATTTTGTAACATCAGACCAATATAAATAAAATGGCCTCCTAAAATGGCGGATGAGGTACAATAATTTCATATTTTGCCCTACTAACTCGAATTCGAACATGTTTTTAACATGATACCCATCATGAAGGCGAAAAATAGAGAAAAAAATGTTCACGCAGCTGGATTTATGATAAATCATTCCAGAAATTTCAATTTTAGCTAATACTATAAGTCACATTTTAGTAGCCATTGGTGTCCTCTTTTAGAATGGCTACTAAAATCAGTTATACAAAACCTTTTTATACAATTTTCTGGTTCAGCCATAGTTCTGCTGGAATATTACAGCGCAGTTGCAATATTAAACTCAATACACAGGATTAAATATCATTTACTAATGTTTTTATTTTCTCATACGTCGATCAATACCGTAACCCCTCTGTTATTTGTATGAATTTGAATAGGAACAAAAAATCGCTAGTGCTCAGATTGGTACCAGATGGTACCGGATGTTCAGATAAAAGTTATAAAATGCGGGTTTCAATCCGAGCCGCTATGTCAAAGCGGCCGTTGTGGCCTTAAAAAAAAGCAGAATTATCATGTTTTGATTTTTGTTCCTGTTCCAATTCATATAAATGCTTAAATTCCGTCTCAGTTGAGATTGGAACAGAGGACAGTGACGATGAAGACGGAGAAGATGATGAAGATGACACAGTGTGCAGTTCATTAATATTAAAATTGCTTTAATCAATCATATGATTTACATATGGTATCTTTTTGTTACTTATAGTTTTAGCTAAAATTAAAATTTCTGGAATGATTTATCATAAATCCAGCTGTGTGAACTTTTTTTTCTTCTATTTTCCGCCTTCATGATGGGTCTTATGTTGAAAATATGTCCGAATTCGAGTTAGTAGGGCGAAATATGAAATTCTTGTACCCCCCGTCGCCTTTATGGCCGCCATTTTAATTATATTGGTCGGGTGTTAAAAATATACCCTATTTAGTATTGGGCGACCCCGAAAACATATAAAACGATATATTACACAACCTAGGATGGTGAACATTGATTTTTTGGGGTATTTTTTCCACTACTTTTGGTCGCCATCTTAAATATTTAATTTTCCCTAAAGGTGACACGACCACACCCACCTGGGAAAAATCAAGGGGTCCCTACCCAACAGTAATCCACCGAGAAACCTTCTATATCAGACAAAAGTAGGTTCAGTGATAATTTGGCATTTGACGTCCGGACTAGGGGTATCTCTGGGTGGTCAGCATCAACTGATATTGTTGTGTACATAAATATATTGCCTTGTCATACTTTCAAATTTATCATTGCTTGATAATATGACTAGAGAAGCCTAGTCATTACATCGCTCAATTATAAGCAGTAGGCTAATTATATTCCATAGAATTGTGTCCTGTATACCTCAGTTCAATTACTAAATGCCATTGAAACAATTTAGTAATTAGGATGTTGGGCTAATGTACAAAGTGGAGAAAGTGCTACAGGAAAACAATGATAGACCGACGAAACAAATCGTGGCCACGAGAGGAAATCGAATAGCAATGTGGCAAGAGCTGTTTAGATCACATGTTCCCAAAGCAACAGCCGTAGTTTTACAACTTCTATCCGTTGTCAGAATTGTCTGAAATTCCCGAACGACTAGGTACGTTATTTTCCGTAACTGCAGGCGACACGTGAACAATAACGTTGTCAAATCACAGGACGTGATACAAACACATATCCAAATACAAACATTGCAATCCCAATCAAAAAATGAATAGATAAGTTTACAGCCGTGGAAAGGGTTTTTTTTTCAGTTGAAAAACTCCCGGAAAAGCAATCGACGCAAAAGCAAGTCTCTTTGTTTTGGAAATTTCCAGCAACCTTGACATTGAACGAACCTTGAAATTTGAAACTCAATTACCACAGATAGATATTTCAGTTGGGAAGCGCGAAACTTAGTATAGACCAATCGAAATTAGTGACGAAAATTGTTATGTGAAGTCCTTGAGAAGATGTACGTAGTTAAAGCGAGATCAAGCCTTCTTTTGAAGACGTATAGATATATAGATTACATAAAAAGATAGCATTTTTTAACCAAAAAAGTTCCCACACTAGTCCGCGACCACACACGAGATTAGCAATAACTTTCCCCAGTCTTGCAAATTTCTCCATGACAATTTCTTCAGAATTTACCCTGTCAACATGACACGGAGACTTTCAGAATACAACTGACATCTCTTTTGGTCATTGTTTCAAAATTAATAACTGCATGAACGATGCACTTTTGTGATGGTGACAGTAGATTTTTCAGTTTTGGTTGAACCCAGTCTTCGAATTGATTGCATTGCCATTTTGTCAGTATAATTTCAGAATGTAGATAATGCTTTCAATAAGGTACTTTGACAACACTAGAATCGGATTTCAATGGCATGTTTGTTCTCTCCGAATCCCCCTATTTAATGACATCTTTGAAGGTTAAAATCAAAACGTTCCACTTAAGGAACTGCACAAAATAATTTCGTAAATCGTCACCTTTCTACTGCTCCCATCAGCTATTGAAATTCTGACTAGGACACACAGATAAGATTTGACACACAGATATTGATTGTCACTCCGTGATTAGCCTAATCAGGTTTAACATCCCAAACGTCCTACTATGTTTCTCTTATAGTATGCATATAAAGACGAGCATAAGTCATACAGTTTGCTAAGATTGCCGGGGAGCGGCATATAATAATAATAATAATAATCCTATATTTATATAGCGCGATAATACTAAAACTAAAGTTTCTATTGCGCTTTTCAAGTTTTCTCAATTGAACTACGGAAACGCTTCTGTAAACAGGAACGTCTTTAGCTGAGATTTAAATGCATCTAAGGACTTAATGGTTCTAATGTTGTAAGGCAGCGAATTCCATAAGAGAGGAGCAGAGAACGAGAAAGATCTTTTTGCTATTTCAAGATTCACTGATGGTTGATACAGAAATTGTTTATCTGTGGATCTTAGGGTTCTTGTGGATTTATATGGGGTAATCAGGTCTTTGATATATTTTGGTGATTGGTCATGTAACGCCTTGAAAGTCAACAGTAATATTTTGAACTTGATTCGTTGTTGAACTGGGAGCCAATGTAGGTTTTCCAGAATCGGACTGATGTGGTCTGATTTTTTTGTACTTGTCAAAACTCTGGCGGCAGCATTTTGAATCCGTTGAAGATGTTGAATTTGATAATTGGGAAGGCCAAAAAATAAGGCATTATGGTAATCTAATTTATTTGTAATGAATGAATGAATGAATGAGGAGTTCTGTACTATCAGCATTTAGATATTTCTTTATTTTGTTATATGGTCTACTCTTATAATGAATTCAAACTGACAAGGGATCTTTTACGTGTACATCAGTGTAGGAACCTCGTTTTTGTCAAATCCGAACAGCTTTCCTTTTCAGCCCCCCACCCCCTTCCCTGCTGCCAAGGGAGTGTAAAGTCTAAAAATCCCGATGAACTTTCTCGGACAATGCAGCGACTGAACACGTGACACCCAGGCTAGTGAGCCAGCGTCTTACCCACCGTGGCTCTCCAAGATTCAGTAAAACATTTAAACAGCTAAAAAAATAACAAGAAAATTGTTGTCAGCCGCTTATGGGTTCTTATAATTAACTTGAAAAAGTAGGTCCAACTCGGATGGCCGAATGGTTAGCACGTGATATTAAAAGGTCTGTCTTAAAGTCAACTGGTGTTGTTTAAATTCCCCGATTGTACATGACATGGAGTGGTGTCGCCTGTCCAACCCCCTGGGTTTTCTCCGGGTCCTCACACTGCCAAAGAGGGGGTGGGGTGTACGTGCGCGCGGTATCATAAGGTGTGTCATTGAGGCAACTAACGTGGTTTCGATTCCCCGGTTGTACGTGACAAGGAGTGGTGACGTCTGTCAAAACCCCTGCGCTTCCTCCAGGTCCTCCATGGGTTCAAAAAAAAACTTTAGCAACGGTACTTCGCATATACACATATTTGTTTATGGTTGTTGGCATGAAATACACTTTTTCTTGTACTTGTTCTGCATCAATTCCATGGTTGTCTTTATGAGAAGTTGTTTTAGATTAGCATCTAGTGTGTCAAGCCCTTCACATTTCAACAATGTAAAAGGATCATACCATAGATCATAGGCTGCTTGGATTCTGCAATTTGGCGCCTACAAATATTTATTATTGTTCAGTTTAACTTTAAAGAACCAGGTAGTATAATTTCTATTAATGCTTGAACTTTGTGTTGTTGTTCATAAAAAGAGAAACTTACGCTTCTTCCTTGGATAAGATATGCCCACATTGGCCTTCACTGATAACTCGACTCTGCCAAAAAAAACTTTCAACTATACTTACCTATCCGATTGCATGTGCATACAATGCGAAAGAAAATCCACCGCAAGTTAAATGTAGTGGAACCAATTTTATTTACTCTCCCTTTTAACCTCTCTCTTTGGTGAAATCATCTGTAAACACTGTGTAGACTATCATCTTTTTTCTGGCGAATCTCAACTCTATCCAACAGAACCACCATGTGATATTCCAGACAAGCAACAGCAATTAGATGGATGACTGCAAAGCATGTGTTTCACCATTAATTCATTGTCGAAGTGATCATATTAGCCCCGTTCAATCTGCTAGAAGTTTGGACTTGAATCTGTTGAACATTGGACATGTACGAAAATAATTAAATGTAGATTCAACAAAACTGTTAGGGAAGGGACAATCCTGAAAAATAAGTCTCAGAATGTATGAAAATAAAACGCTAAAATATAGGGGACTGGTGTATTTACCTTGTCCCAAAATTTCAAATCAAAATATTGAGTTGTTTGAAAGTGAACGCCAAAACTGCTTATCCGGACACGTAAGCCTTTAATATTTCGGGTCAATTGTTTCCTTGGGTGAACTTATAACCGATTGCGGTTACTTGATAGGGTTATGCAGTGAATAACCCATGTGCCGTACTTGATAGAGAAAGGCAAATTTCAACTTCTCATTATTGGGGCACCGGTCTCAAATTCCAGATACGGACTGACGGATTTAAGTCGTTTGAAAACGTATCATAAATACTGAAGTAGTTGCTCAGACCTTGACTCGAATATTTTAAGGGATTTTAACATAAAATTAAGCAGTTTTATTCCCAAAACAAATATCCGGATTATCCCTTTAATCACATCTAGATTGGACTATTGTAAATCGTCTAAATACTAGAACAAAGCCCCACAGTCACATTACATCTGTGCTAAAATCCCTTCACCGACTGCCCATAAACAGACGCATTAAATATAAGATGACCCTCCTTAGAAGTGAACCCATGGTTTAGCTCCTGAGATCACAGTGGAGAAAGAACAACTCCCAGCAACTTGAAAGAAAGTCAGAACATCAAAGTCCTTTACATCATCATTGAGGGCTCACTTATTCGCTGTGGATACCACACGACAGTGCAGCTTCGCGCCATCGAGTGGAGTCGTTCTACGTGAGAATCGCTATATAAATTCATTCCCACTGCAAAATAACATGCACTGTAAGACTCGCCTGTATGATCTAGGTTTATAATAATAATAATTCGGATATTTATATCGCGCACAAACACCATATTAACAAGGTCCCTAGTGCGCTTGCAAAGTTTATGGTGGGTCTTCGGTTTAAACGTGTAATTGGAACAGATATGTCTTTAGTCTAGGTTTGAGAATGTCTCAGTTGATTTTGAGTTTTTAAGGGGATGATTAGGATCGATCGAGTTCCATAATACAGCTGAAGCAGATCTTAAATAACGTCTACACATTTGGAGATTCACTTTTGGTACGACAAGGAGGTTTTAGTCATTTGATCGAAGAGTTCGAGAGTGTTGTGGTTTGACAAGTAGATCGAATATATAATCTGAAACAGTGCCATTTATTGATTTAAATGTTGATAATAATATTGTATATTTAATTTGTGAATTAATTGGAAGCCTTTAACGTTCGCTCAATACTGGAGTAATATGATATCTTTTCCTGGAGCCTTTGATCAGCCGTGCTGCATCATTCTGAACATGTTGAAGCTTTTGTAGGTGGCAGTCTGCGACACCATTAAGAACAGCGTCGTGGAAGTCGAGTTTAGACATGGCAAGGGATTGAAAGAGTAGCTTCGGGTAATCGGTAGGCAGATAATGTTTAAGTATGCCCAGTTAGTGCATTTTAAAGAATGCCGATGATGTTTTAGCTGATATATGGTGTTGGAAAGACAAGTTTTTATCTAGGATACTTCAATGTCCTTGACTTCAGATGAGGGTGTGATAGTTTCGCCTGCAATGGAAAGAGTATGGTCCCTGGTATGCTGGGGTTTTTGCTTTGTTCCTATAAAAAAAATCGTTTTTGTCTAGGTTTAATTCACTAAGACAGTTTTCAATATTGATTAATGTTGAGTTGAGTATCGTCAGCGAATAGGAGGAGCATAAGTCCATATTTTAATGCTATTTTGTTCAGTGGTTTTGTAAAGATGATAAAGAGAACAGTGCCGAAGGTAGAGCCTTGATGAACCCACACAGATTTGTCAACTGCTGCTACCAAGCGCAAGGGAGATAACATACATATATTGATCTGAGTATTGATTCTATTAATTTATAGTTACTGTACTGTAAAAAAAATAAAATAAACAAAAACAAATACATACCAATAGCAGAAAATAAAACTGTAGTTAGCTCAGGACATTTTTTATACATTTCCCTAGTAACATCCCTGGACCAGTATTTCTTGCACAGTTCATTTGAATCCTTCACAAATACAATTTTGAAAAAGTTTGTACAGATAACTGGTAATATATCACAATATACCTGTTTAATTTAGTGGATGTTACTTTAATGTGTACTTCTTAGCGGTGTATTGTGTGATTTACTATAACCGTGATCTGGCAAAGAGCTGGATACAGAGTTGCTGTGGGTGTAGAATAAGAGTGAGCATGCCTGATATATCTTGTTGTGGAGCCGTATCAACCGGTGAAGGTGGGTTTGTTACTGTTTTGAATCGCAATATCTGTCGAGACGTCTTGGGTTCCGTGACATTTGAAGGAAGTAAATCGTGAAGATTTGGGACCTATAAATTGACAAAAGTGGGTCGCAACGCATATATTATATACACCCTTTCGTAAAATCATACCTTGGATTTAAGATGTTTTAATCATATGGGCCCTGCATCTTTATCAGTTTGGCTTAAGGGCCTACATATATCTTGAGTTTAAACATATGGCATATTAAAGAGTCGTTTTGTTGAAAATAACAACCCTGTTTCTATCCACAGATAAATTAATATACCACTTGGTCATTATCTCTCCAGTTACGTACAAAATCTGCCTCCGTACTGGAAGAAGTGTATACACAAACAGTATTTTAATGGGACACAAATACATCTCCTAAACTAAGCAAGATATCGAACATTTATGCAAATTTAAAAAACGCCAACTTTCACTAACAACAATAAACGTTGGGTCATTGGGCCATTGTAGCTGCGGGTAAATGTCACTTACTGTGCTACTATTGCGCTAATTTGAAATGTAATTTAAATTATTTTATAGACATGTATTCACATGGCAAGCCCATAATTGACTCTCTGGGAGATATGCCTTAACTGTTGAATGGATTAAAACACTATCACCATTTAATAATTTAAAGATAAATTGAATAACTGAAACAACTATATTATCGGATGAATGGTATTCTTGACAATCCATACTGGTCAAAAAACATCGATTATAATAAAGTAATTTGACTAACATCACCTCTGGGGCATTAGGTGGCTTACCTTTTAAATGGATTCGATCCAGCTCGTCATTTAATAATTTAAGGATAAAATGAATAATAGTTTAAACATCCGAATTATTATAACAATATATAGTACACTTGCATTATATTTATTTCTCAATATATATATTTGAACTAATATATGAGGAAAAGTTAACTCTTTATAAAAATATTACATAATGCATCTTACATGGTAATACAACGCCAAATTAAAAAATAAATGCTATATTTACTGTGATATAATTATGGGTTGATGTTTATGTATCTGTAAACTTTCGAATTCCAATCATAAGACAACAATTCGGTGGAATGTCTGTTTGAATTGTATTTATGCTATAAAAGCATGTGAGCATAAGTATAGATAATCATTTGGTTGATAAGAGGCGAGGAGAAAACACGATGAGAAGTTTTATAATCTTAGCAGTATGTGCAGGTCAGTTTTATACACCCTTCCAAATTTGTCAATATTCGGTTCAATCACCGATCGAATAAGGACAGAAAGAAAATATATAGATGTATATGTGTGAATTAGTGAATCTACATTAGGAATAGTAAATATGACGTTTATGTCAATGGTATTGAGTAACTGAACTGGAATATTTCATATTTTATCATTGTTTGATCATGAATGGCCTAGTAGAATTGTGACCAGTATATTTCAGTTCAGTTACTAAACGCCATTACAACAATTTATCAGACAACTCACCGATCAAATACGATACGAAGAATGGAAGGACAATATGTAGATGTATCTAACATTCTTCTTTCTTAATGCAATGCATGGATGCCTGTATTAGAAGGGTGTCTCTGGTTGGTCCAAAAACCAAACTATTCGGCAGTGTCCGTTCTTTGAATGTCTGAATGATCGGTTCAAAATAATCATCAATTGATGCTTCGTGACAGACTATAATTAAATTTACGTCAATAATTAGAAATACACATACAACAGTTATGAAATCTATTTGATCCACAAATAAACTTGTTAATTTATTGACATGAGCCTATATATTTACCAAGTATAGCCTTAATGAGACGTCAAATTGATTTCAATTTTCTTTTTATACATGGGTAGCTTTTGTGGCGAGTGAAAATTGTAATAATAACAACGATTGTACAGTAACAACTTGTAATGGACCTGGAGCTTTGTTAAGATGTGTTGAAAACGTATGTACCTGTGTGACCCGCTGTCCCGATGCCGGAAATGGAGGTAAGAAATAGGAGAATTGGAATATTTATTTTGAATAGAAAACGAACAAGGAGCATTTATAATACAACAAATAAAATTCCTAATTAAGTAAACCCTTTTTCTTTCAGCACCCTGTAGGAATAGAGAACAGTGCCTAGACGAGGCCCAACAACATAACTGTAATTGTAGAGAACGGTACCACTGTATTGATAATCATTGCCATTGTGGTTTTCCCAACAATATGTGGTTTTCCAAAGAATAAATAGACAATCTCTGTAGAAAAGTACAATGTTTTGCTTATACTTTTTGTGTTTTTATGTTTTGGATTTACAGGGGTTACCCGGAATCACAAAAAACTATTTTCCCTAAGATTTTTGAGATATCTAATAAAGCATCGTGTCTACTTTTGTCCAAGTCGACTAGTTAATATTCAAGGACAATTCCCGATTATATTTTGTTGAATAAGACTAGTTAATATTCAAGGAGAATTCCCGATTATATTTTGGTGAATAAAACTGCTTAATTTTGAGTTACAAACCCTCAATCCTCGACCTTGGGGCCGGGCAACAAACTCAGTCTTCATTTGGACACAGATCACCAAATATCTCTATGCCGTCACTCCACGAAGCAAGGGCGGGCGTTATTAAGTCTTTCTCGAAGGAAAGGGTTTGAAAATGCATTTGCTGCCAGATTTTGGTGAATATTCATGGTTTCCAGGCGGAAGGATACAAGAGTTATGAGGTTGGTCACCTCGAAATGTAGGGCCGGGAATTGCATGGTTACTTGTCCCTACTTGCAGCTTGAGTATCTCAAGTTTTTCATGAAGAACCTCAAACGTCCCTTTGGGCAAGAGGTTGCCACATGTTGCTACATCTGTGGTAGAAAGCGTTCTGTCAAACGAAAATTTGACAAAAGGTAAACCCGGTCTATGTGACGAGAATTAACATTTAAGTCAATGGAGAAATAATTAGTGTTCTGTCGCAATCTTGAAATGTTGACCGGTGTTAAAAGCTGTATTACACTGTGTCTTTTTAAAACCAGCCTGTTTGTTATAAAAATAAGGTGTTGGTGAAATCTCATTTCAAGTACAGCACATGGGTTTTCATCACTGTATAGACCTCTAATGGAACGGCCATCGACTATCAGGTCACCCAACGAAAAATTGACCCGAAATCTTTAAAGGGTTACTTGTCCGGATAAGCGTTTTTGACTTTAACATTTTGAGCTAAAATTTGGAGACAAGGTAAATAAACCATGACTCTATGTTATATTTTGGCGCTTAAATTTCATATGTACACAACTTTTATTTTTGAGACTCTGTTCATATCGGGATACATTTCGTGGTTTCTAGTCTTACGTCGAACTTCTTAAGGCTCTTCGAGCACCCGGTTTACACTTACTACAGGCCAATCATTACTTCCAATATACATTGCCAAATATACAGCACGTTTTATTTCTCTGTTTCCATCATTCATCCATCTGCATCACAACCTGAACCATCTGAATACATAAAAGTATCTTCTTAGATCGGATATTTCTCTCCTCAAACACGGGATCTGAGTTATAGAGAACAATATACATTTAATTGCCTCCCGTTTATAAACAACCCCCATTTCCATATTTTAAACTGGGTCATGGCTTGGCATTGAAATTTGCCGTATTGCCCAGGCCAACAAATAAATCATTTCCGTGCAAGTGTCGTGTCATTTGTTCCAACCATTTTAAAAAATGAAATTGGGTCATTATCACCTATATCATAGAGATCATTAACACATTGCTTCGATAGACGTGTAACGAAGAAGTGACACATACAATTTGAGAGAGAGGGGGAGATAAATGGGATTTAACGTCCACTTGACACAAACTAGGTCATATCGGGACTAACATATGGTTCAATTTTATTTCAATTATTTACTTGCGCGTAGGGGTTTTTGGCAGAGGGAGGAAACCGGAGGACCCAGAGAAAACCCCGTGAGGTTGGACAGGCGATCCTACTCTTTCACTATAAACCCCAGAATGCATCGGTCGGCATTTCTGTTCAAACGAGGAACAAAAAATATGCCTCTTTGTCTGCAGTTCCAAAACGAGGTTTTTTAAATCGCCCTTTTTTGGAACGAGGCTTAGTAAAAATGCCTCGTTTACTAAACGTGTTTTTTTTTTCAAGATAGTTATTAGCGCTATTTGCAATCAGCGAATTTGTAAAAATTAAAATTTATGTTATTTAATACAAAAATAAACAAGTCCATACTATGATATTATAATCAGAGAAATAGAAAATACAAGAATACACGCCATAGGTGAAGTCGTAAAACTATTAATAATAATAACTTCATTTAGGAGATAAACACCGACTGTTTAGAATTTAGAGGACTGTTATTGTCATTTGCGCGATCGAGCGCCTCTAATGAAAAATTTAAGCGGTATCAAATAGACAATAACAGTCTTGTTGACTGCCCGGACTATTTAGCTGCTGTAGGCGTATGTTTCGTTGCCTGACAACCTATCTTTTTTATTTTAATAATTCCCTTGCGCGTAGGGGCCTTTAAACTTTAGCAGTGATAGGACGCGGGGAAAACCCATGGGGTTGGACAGGCGACCATATTCCCTGTCACGTACAACTAAGGGCATCGAAACTACGCCGGAAGTAAAATTAGAATGCCCCTAACTGTTTAAATTTGACTTGTAACAAATAGCAACTTTTAGTCTACTTTGTCTTGGCTTTTTTCTTCCTCGGAAAATTCTTCCGGGGTCGCTTGTGCATAGGGGTCTTAAGTCGTGGGAGGAAAGTAGAGGCCATCGAGAAAACCCACGAGGTTGGACATGTGAGTAAGTAAAGAAAAAAAGTTGGGCGGAGAACGCAAATAAATATACCATTGATGTTTCAAGTTTGCATTTTTCTTAATCTTTTTTTACGGTTTCCTCCCACTGTTAACGACGCCTACGCGCAAGCGAATTATTAAAATAAAATTAAAAACCATGCCAGTCCCCCCTCCCCCCGTCTTTCTTCACTGATAAGGAAGAACCATGCCGAACAATAATGAACATTCTCATCCAACACCGTGTATGATCATTAGACTCATGCAAAATATAGTAGATCATTCATTGCTGAACCAACAAAGTGCCAGGCCCTTTCCGTGTTAGGAAATATAACGTCCTACTTTTCTGCTCGGGCTCCGCTATTGTATAAGGACTATGAGGGAAATGTTGCCTCAACGGTAACGACCACATTACAGTCAACTCTTATATCAAATTCTAACGAGTACACGGGACATTCTTTTTTTACGTCTCAGCCGAATGACTATACGTGTTCCTTTCTTTGCCAGACCACCGTAAGGGGCAACCACGCCGGAAACTCCAGACTTACCGACTGAGCCATCTGCCCCACTTTAGCCGTGCCCTAAACATGGCTGGGGGGGGGGGATTAACGCGTGAGCAAGTCCTATGGCTTTGATTCCGCGGAGTAAAGCCGTCTGTCCAGTCTCGTAGGTTTT
The DNA here is from genome assembly GCA_917208275.1 of Patella pellucida. Taxonomy (NCBI): domain Eukaryota; kingdom Metazoa; phylum Mollusca; class Gastropoda; family Patellidae; genus Patella; species Patella pellucida. Next base: position 58,750,715 of record OU795040.1, on the reverse strand, counting down.
CTCTGGGTCCTCCGCCACCCCCACCCAAAGAGCTCTATACTCAAGTGGATTATTAAAATAAATTTGAGTTATATGTTAGTCTAGAAGAAATTACTTAGTTTCGAACGGACGTATGGCGAACCGACTCTCTCTCTTACCAATGTGTGTCCCATCAGGGTATACAGTGAATTTTCACATAAAATAAAACATTAGGCCCTACCAATAAAAGACAGGTAAAATATGAAGTATTTTATTATTATCTTATCCGACATATCTTTTTTGTACGGCCATTCGTTTTTATTTTTCATATTTCCATAGCAACAGTTTTTTTTTATTTCATTGTCTTTTATCTACCCGAACCTTTCATTTTTAACCACTGTTTATTTCAAATCCATATATTTGAATAAACTATTTTGTCTTATTTAAACCTTTCCAAGGCTTGTCTCAATTACCAAGGCAGGTCTCAATATATATATTTGAACTAATATATGAAGAAAAGTTAACTCTTTATACAAATATTACATAATGCATCTTACATGGAAATACAACGACAAATTAAAACATAAATGCTCTATTTACTGTGATATAATTATGGGTTGGTGTTTATGTATCTGTAAACTTTCGAATCCCAATCATAAGACAACCAATCGGTGGAATGTCTGTTTGAATTGTATTTATGCTATAAAAGCGTGAGAAAAGCGTGAGCACAAGTACAGACAATCATTTGGTTGATAAGAGGCGAGGAGAAAACACGATGAGAAGTTTTATAATCTTAGCAGTATGTGCAGGTCAGTTTTATACACCCTTCCCAATTTGTCAATATTCGGTTCAATCACCGATCGAATAAGGACAGAATGAATGAATGAAATATTGTTTAATGGCACTTGAGCTCCAACCGGGCCATATTGCGCCAAACAAATATGTTCTTTCGAGACAAACTAGAAATATATAATCACATTAATACTATATTCACATAAATAAAAACAAATATCACAGTAAATTTCAATAAAAATAAACATAAACTTTATGTAAATATATTTAAAACATTAAACGATAATTCAGATATTTACAATTAAAATTTTCGATAAAAATTTGTCTCTTTTAAAAAGTCCAGCGCTTTATAATATAGACCAGGTTGGGCAAACAATTGAATGAGTGATTGGCAACGGTAATGCCGTAATCTTATATCTTTTAGATACTTGCACTCAATCAAAATGTGCTTAACTGTCAAAGGAACATGACAGTGTTCACATTCCGGTTGAGACTCTCGCTTCAGGATGAAAATATGAGTTAAAAAGGTATGACCTATACGAGAGCGACACAAAACAACTTCATCTCTCCTATTAGATCTGTAGGAGTTTGGCCAGTCTCCAAGGAGAGGCTTGATGTGATGAAGTTTGTTTGTACCTGCAAGATCCCAAGACCGTTGCCAGCGGTCATATACAATGATTTATTGTACATTTAAAATCATTATATGGAATTTAAAAAGTTGATTGGGAAAGATCTAAAGCAGCTTTGGCAGCAAAATCTGCTAGATCATTCCCCCTTATGTCAACGTGACTGTGGAGCCAGCAAAAGACGACGTATTTGCTGTTAAACTCGTTAGATAGTAGCAGATGATAAACATCTGCTACTAATGGGTGTTCAAGCTGTTTATTGTTAATTGCTTGAAGCGAAGACAGAGAACCAGTATAGATGATATGCTTTAAAGATGGAGAGGATTTAATGAATTCCAGGCCTTGAAAAATAGCCTGGAGCTCAGCTGTAAAAATAAATGCAACAGTGGGTAGGCGAACAGAAATATTCTCGGATGGCGTCACGGTAGCCGAAGCAACCCGATCACCATCCTTCGAACTATCTGTGTAAATAGGAGCATAATCACCATACTTATACCTTAACTCTCTAAACAGAGATTGGAACACCGTAGAGCTAGTGTCTCTCTTTTTATGTTGAGTAAGATCGAAATCGATCTTTTGGGGAGATATAGCCCACGGTGGAGTCCTAACGAAAGGGGTCTTCGCAATACTGTCAAGGCTGATACCAGACAAAAGAGGTTGTATGCGAATACCGAATGATGGAATAACTTTAAATATCGTGTTAAATGAAATATGATTTGGTAAAGATGCTATTTTCGTAGCATACTGCAGGGCCAGTTTATCACGTCTGTTGTGCAATGAGGGCTCGTGCGCCTCGACGTATAAACTGTCCACTGGAGATGTACGAAATGCTCCTAAGCTGATTCTAAGTCCCTGGTTGTGTATGGTGTCAAGCCATTTGAGATAAGACTCGCGGGCAGACCCATACACAATACACCCATAATCGAGTTTAGATCTTATTAAAGCTCGGTATAATCTGAGCAAGACCTTACGGTCTGCTCCCCAGTCAGTATTTGATACGACTCTCAATATGTTGAGGGCTTTCAGACATTTCTTTTTTAGGTTTTTAATGTGGGGGATAAATGATAATTTCTTATCAAATATCAACCCCAGAAATTTGGCTTCATCCACAACTGGAAAAGATCTGGATGTAAACCTCGTTTCTGACAGAAATGCATGCAGACAGTCTTGGATTTCGAAAAAGTGAATTCAATTATCCGCATGTCTGTAGAACATCTGAAAGTCATCAACATAGAGAGCCCCATTTGTACCTGGTTTAAGGCACACTGGGATCGTGTTAATTTTTATGGCAAATAATGTTGGAGATAAAATACTTCCCTGGGGAAATGGGTCAGAGAAGATTGATCCCAGTCGTACCGTAAATGACCTATCTTCCAGGAAATTTTTTAGGTAAGCGACCTCGTAGGCCGAGGTTATAGAGCTCGCGCATGATACCATGTTGTATCATAAGCTTTCTGAAGATCAAAAACTATTGCAACTAAATGTTGTTTCTGGATGAAAGCGTCCCTGACGAACGTTTCCAATCGGACGAGATGATCAAGAGTGCTCCTTTGGGACTGAAATCCACATTGGAGGTCAGTGATGAGGTTGTTGGACTCAAGTTACCAAATAAGCCTTCGATTGATCAATCTCTCCATGGTTTTGCAAATACAGCTAGTTAAAGCGATCGGACGATAGTTGGTAGGATTCGTATGATCTTTTCCCGGTTTAGGGATTGGAATTATTGTGGCTTCATGCCATGAAGGAGGGAAATTTCCATCAACCCAAATCCGGTTAAAAAGATCCAGTAATATTAAGAGTGTTGGAAAAGGTAAATGTTTTAAAATCTGGTAGTGTATTTCATCTGGGCCAGTTGCTGTGTCCCGGGCTCGCTTTAACTAATCCCGGAGCTCTGCAATGGAAAAAACGATCATTATAGCATTCATCATTACGGGACTTTAAATTAAGTCGCCTTTTCTCCTGTTGATTCGTTATGCCCCGAAAGGCATCAGAGGAGGAATTGGATGATGAATTGAATGAAAATGTACTGGCCAGAGAATTAGCAATATCAGGAAATGTTGTTAAGGTGGTATTATCAACATTAAGGTGGTTAACTGATAATGCACTACTTTTACCTTTAATCCTACGAATCCTATCCCATACCGACTTAGACGTGGTACGGGAATTGATCCTAGAGACGCAACCTTGCCATGAAGACTTCTTTGCTTGGCGTATGGTTCTACGGGCCTTCGCCCGTACCATCTGATATGCCGCAATATTCTCCATGGAAGGATGGTTCTTTAATCGTCTCAAAATACGACCACGCTCTTTAAGAGCAGATTTGCAATCGTCGTTAAACCATGGTTTGTCGAAACGTTTTGGCTCTGTCGTGGTTTTTGGAATCGCCTGCTCAGCTACATTTTGAAGAATTGAAGTGAATAAGGCCATGGGCTCATCTGCATCTTCTAGCTCGTTTGCATCAAAAGAGAAGAGACACAAAGATTCGAAAAGAGCCCAATCGGCCTTATGCAACTTCCACCTCTGAGGCCGTTCGACCGGAGAGGGACCATTATTATCGATCAAGATCGGAAAATGGTCACTACCACATAGATCTTCATTTACTCTCCATGTAAAATCCTGAAACAGGACCGGAGAGCAAATGGTGAGATCGAGGGAAGAAAAAGAAGCTGTGGCAGAATGTAGATAAGTAGGCGAGTCATTATTTAATAAACACAAATTATTAATGTTAATGAAGTCCGCTTTTTGTTTACCTCTGTTGTTATCATCTGGACTACCCCAGAGTGAATGATGACCATTGAAACCTCCCGTTATAATAAACGGGAGAGGAAGTTGGGCAACAAGGTCATCAAGATCTCTGGGATTAAGATGTAAACTTGGTGGAAGATAAACAGAGCAGAGTGTTATAGGAATATGTAAAGTCACCCGGGCTGCAACTGCCTGTAAAGGCGAGTTGGGAGTGACTTTACTCTGAGGAATGTCTCCATTAAGAATAATAGAAACACCCCCATGGGTGATGATGGTAACCAACAAATTGTCTAAATGACAAAGTGTCAGAATTCCGTAAAAAGGTTTCCTGTAAACAAATAGCTAAAGGATTGTGTTTTTGAATTAATAATTGAACTTCATTAAAATTTGGTTTTACACCACGACAATTCCATTGAATAATGGAATTCGCCATCGTCAGAGATAATTTATTGGGGGTCTCTTACCGCCGATGGGGTCATTACTGGCCCCCTCTACGGTAATACCGTCCATTAAATCAACACCATATTTTTTGAAATGGACAATAGGGTCTTGTGAACCCTTCTTACCCTTATCACGCAACTTTGCTAACTTTCTTTGTCTGGAAGAAAGATATACTTTTTCCTGTGAGGGTGGGATATCCTCTAGCTGCGATGCTGAACCAGTGGACCTGGGATCAGGAGTTGCAGCTTTAGGTTTATCCAATGTGGTTTGTTCCTTGCTGTGCTGGGAGGAGGTTTGGGAATGGTCCCAATAACTTCAGTTGGGGGCAAGGAAGATGAACCCTCATCAGGCAAGGGCAAAGATGTTTTGATCGAGCTCTCAGATGACTGAGAAGAGCTCGAGACCCCTTTTACATAATCGGGTATTGTCAAAGTCTTCATTTTCTGCTTATCTGGCCAGGTTATTTCTGTCTGAACAGAGATAGATGTGGTTGAAACTTTAACTGCACTAGCAAAAGATTTCCCTTGTGGTGCAATGGGAAACGGTGCAGATAAATCTACCTGTTTTCGAGCATCGAAATATGGTATCTTTCGCTCAGACTGGACCTGTTGGATTCTTTTCTCTTTTTGCCATATTGGACATTCACGGGAATAAGCAAAGTGCTTTCCCTTACAGTTAACGCAACAAAACTCAGCCGGACAGGCTGTCTTTACCCCTGCAGACAGTTTTGCCGTGTCCAAATTTTTGACACTTGTAGCAACAAAGAGGATTGGATATGTTAGAATCCACAAGTATACTTAAATAACCTGCCTTGAGAGTCTTTGGTATGTCGGGACGGTCGAATGTGAGGATGTACGTGTAGGTGCTTGTTGAAATCACCTTATCTCCTCGACGAACACTAATGCTTTTGACGTGTTGTACACCTTGAGAAGAAAGGTATTCTACCATTTCTTCCTCACTGCTGCCTTCGAGGTCCCGGCAACGTATTACACCTCTACTACTGTTTAAAGACCTATGCGGAGACACCTTAATAGGAATGTCTGCCGAAGATGAAGATTTAAGAAGCATGGTAGCATGCTGTCCTTTGGCACATTCTATTAAGAGTGCTCCGTTCTTTAGTTTTTTAATAGCCTTGGGCTCGCCGGCCAAGCCAGCTATGCCCTTGGTTATTAAAAATGGTGACACTCTCGATAGGTCTCGAGAGGGACTCTCAATTAAGAGAAACCTCGGCCAAGACTTTGACATTTTATTTTTTTTGTGTAAATAAATCAGAAACATCCTCTGAATTCAGACGTTTCTGTTTACTTTTATTATTTCTTTATTATTTATTATGGGGTGGGGGATTGGGGAATCCATGAAAGTATTATTTTAAAGTTCACCCCTCGTCGTCCCCCAGGTTAATCCCTGCCTACCAGGGGGAGGACTAGCGCGGACAACCTGGGGTATACTCAAGCCAGAAAGTAAAAAATACCTGTCTAACGTGATTGACCCAAGCCGCCGCCCTGTAGAATGTACATAGGACACAAAGGTAGATAGTATGGAGAGTGAATAAACAACAGAGCATTAAACATGGAAAGGGTCCATTCTACAGAGCTGACCTCCCGTCTAGGTGAACCATGGGCCAAAGTAATGTGTTGCAGAAAAAAGGCTCGCAAGCCAAATCCCCACTCAATCACCAGGATTCCACTCTCCACCGACACGGGTCGCAACGCACGGCAAACACGTCGCCCCATTACAGGGATCCTTTTAGTCGCCTTTTACGACACGCAGGAAATACGAAGGGTATATTCTTATCACCCCCTACACCCCAGGGGGGAATAAGGACAGAAAGAAAATATGTAGATGTATATGTGTGAATTAGTGAATCTACATTAGGAATAGTAAATATGACGTTTATGTCAATGGTATTTAGTAACTGAACTGGAATATTTCATATTTTATCATTGTTTGATCATGAAAGGACATGCCTAGTAGAATTGTGACCAGTATATTTCAGTTCAGTTACTAAACGCCATTACAACAATTTATCAGACAACTCACCGATCAAATACGATATGAAGAATGGAAGGACAATATGTAGATGTATCTAACATTCTTCTCTCTTAATGCAATGCATGGATGCCTGTATTAGAAGGGTGTCTCTGGTTGGTCCGTCCGCATTAACCAAGTAGTGTTGTTTACGTGATAGAGTAAAGTATAACTCTACATGTACATACATTATTAATTATGAAATATTATGTATTTAAAGTTCTATAAGATATGTGTAATACTATTAAAATATATACATGCGATGAAACCTAGAAGTAAATTAGTCTCTAAATCAGATGAGATTGTTCAACATGTAGTTTATATCCAGAGTGAATATCTACACTGCACTCTGCTTAAGTTTATATACATGTTGGTAACCAGGTCTGATTTAGAGCGTCCTAAGATTAACCCATTAAACAATTAGCACAATATATTTAATTATAAGAATACAGATTATAAGAATACAGGTTGAATGAGCTTAAGTTATATCTCTCTAGACGCTTTGAAAATTAAAACAATTAGATTCATTTACCACTAATCTATCAAGATCAAGGGTTGCTTAACCATAGATATCCTATAAAGACTAGATAGGCCAATAGCTACTGACTTCCGGTAGAATAGTGACGCCATATTGGAAGTTGCTACTCGGTAATTAGTTTGTTCGAGTCTGTCATAACAATGAGTGCATAACATAAGCACATGTTCATTTATTTACAATGCCACTGGCGTTCTCGAGCTTAGTGTAGACCGTTAAATTGTAATTTAGCCCTCAGAGCTATCATTTTGCCATAATCGGGGTCTAGGTTTAGTTTCTTCGATCCACACTGATCATCCCATGCATTGTATTGTAATGTAAACAAGGCAAAGTGAAAGTGGACGTGCGTGGTACTGTTGTTGACGATTCATAATATTTGTGTCTTCTGTTAGTTACTAGCGGTGAAATGCGACACTGGAATCGTTTTTTATCATTTGTATAGGCCTACCTTTTCTTGACCATATGAAATAATTCTGCTTTGTGATCAGTAGTCAAAATAATGGTAACAGACTGACACTTGTGCAACCTATTATAATTATACATATGCAGTACGTATAGGCCTATAATTACACAGTCACAGCCTATTCTAAGATTCTGTCAAAATGTCTTAATGATGATCATGGATAAATATATTGGTAGGCCTAACTGTTTTTAACACAAAGTTAAATTGGAGAATAAAACTTCAAAGCCTACCCGATACACTTTACACAGTCACAGCCTATTCTAAGATTCTGTCAAAATGTCTGAATGATGATCATGGATAAATATATATTGGTAGGCCTAACTGTTTTTAACACAAAGTTAAATTGGAGAATAAAACTTCAAAGCCCACCCGATACAACTTACAACTTACAAGCTATATATAGAAATAGAAACCTGATCAACACTCAAACAAAATTAAATGAAATGGGGTTTATAATGTCCTACTGCTCTGCCCCGATTGGAATAATCAAGACGGGTCACTCAAACAAAATCAACAACCACAACTTTTCGGAACCCAGCAGGTAGACGAAGAAGTAATTTAGAAAAATCAATGCAGAATTTAATTTTTATTCAGCAGAAATGAACTTTTCAATACTGGAATGATTCAATAACTATAAAATTTCGTAAATTTGTGATAATCGTTTTTTCAAACACAATTTATGTAATATTATTTTTTATATAATTTGATTAGTCATTTTTTTACTTAAAGATGCTTTATGTAAGAGATAAATTTGCCTATAGCAGGTCTTTTTTCTGGCTTAAAATGTAATAGGCCTATAAAATTATTATTTAGACATATACATAACAAGGCCATAATAAACTCCTTAGTCTAGACCACATGATGGCTCCAATTTTATGTAGATTAGAACACTGCATCCATTAAATAATAATATCACCTTAGCGGTTGGTGGATAATCGGGACTTCGCTTATTATCTTGGGAATATATTGATTAACAATGGATACCACATGCATGCTATTTCTTCTCAAAATTTCCAATGCTCATAATGCGCCCAGAATAAAGTAATTTGACCGAAATTTTAAATATATTCATTTTAAATTATCTATTTTTAAACTATTATAGCGAGAATGGCTAGCTCTTTGTCTAAATCTTAAATAATGCATCTTTAACCAATAATCACGTAAATCATTAAATTTTGATTAATTTAAAGGAGCTAAATCTCTAATCTTTTGCACCTGAAATGGGTGAAAATGGGTCAAAAAACATATATTAATGTAATATGAGTGTGTATACACTGCTTTACATTTAACACATTTTTAACATTTTAATTGTATCTTCAAATCAGTTATTTTTGTTGAAATAATTAGTGTACAGTCCAAATTTAATGATAATCGCTCACGCCTGGCAAATCCAGTCTACATCACTCGTGTTTTGATTTTAAAACGTTCATTGTGTCTTAATTCTCGACTTTCCGGTGTGGCTTCGCCTTGTCAGTGATGCAGAACGCCTGAGAACGGGGGGGGGGGGGGCTGACAAGGACAGCTGTCTAGTGGGTCGGATGAGATGGATAAATCGAGGTCCCGTGTACACATTGACGTGCACGTAAAAGGTTCCTTTGCAGATGGAATTCGATATAAGAGTAGGCCGTAGCGCTGCTGGCCGGACAAAATTTCCCTCGTAGAACACTGTATTAGCCGAAAGAAAACCGGCGCTGCAGTCTGTAAGTAAACTCAATATTGAGCCCTAATAAAAAACTATTTTTACCTTTCTTGTAATTAAATACTACAAATTTGTTCTGAGTTGACTATGGATTAAAACATTTTGTCTGGGGCCACTCTACTTTGTGCGACATTTATCTTACACAGGCAGAAAATTTTCTCCGGGAAGGTGAGGCTCCCATATACCCCGCTTCGATTGATTGGTGGTTTGGAATAAGGGTCAGCCAGGTAGGCTATATTTGACCAAATTGAAGTTGCTGTAATCACGGGCTAAACTAGCAGGAAAACACGTTTGCTGCAATTAAATTTTCAATTTTCTCCCATCTTCCTGGACTGTAAACAATTGATTGGAATTCGAGTCGGACACCTTAATTAGGCTATATTAGACCACTTTGAAGTTGCTTTATTTACGGGCTGAAATAACAGCCGTCAAATATTCTAAAATTTTGTTTTTTATGCAAGGTAAGCTCCACTTCTTCGCCTCTCGAGGAAGATCGGTGCCACTGTCTGTAAACCCAAATTTTTTTTTTTTTGGGGGGGGGGGGGGGGGTCTGCCCCCTAACTGTCATCGAGCCCGTCAGGCATCGATATTTCTGCGCACGGTGTGCGCAGGCACATTTGCTTTAAAAATACTTTTGAAGGAACATTTTTAAAAATTATGTAAAAAAAAGAATACTATTTATTTTAATTGTTGTTTTTTGTTTACTTTCATAATCGTATGATAATTTACTAGAATAAGCTAGTTGATGATAAAAATATCAGCACGAGACGTTAGAAATTCCACCTGTGACCTCTGCTTAATTTAGTGACAATTTTAGTAGAATGGTAAATTAGATATTTGTTTTTAATTTAAATACACTGTAACGGAATATTGGAAAATAATTTAGGCCTCATCAGAACAAGTTATTTTATTACGGTGCATGAATATCTTGTCATCGTCAAACGAAACAACTCTTGTTAGTATCCAAATTATACCGGAAGTTTAACGAATGACAACCTGGCTGCGCAAAGGGATTTAATGAACTTGTTTGAAGCCGGTGGGCATCTATTTTATGTTTATATCAACCCCAAACAACAACAAATTATTATGCGCATCAAACATAATCTTTATTATTAAAGTAATCTATAATACATTGATACAATTTAGAAACCATAATAAAAAAGGTACCGAACTAAAAAAATTTTTATATATCTTCTTCTGCTGAGTCCAACCAAAGAACCTTTCGTAAGCAACCCCCCCCCCACCCTACCCCCGCCCACAATCATACTAGATATACCTGGCAATTGAATACTCTCCTTTTGAGAACGACTCTGCAGGCATCTTTTTATAGAGCCCTGGAGCCCGTACGCTTATGCTCCTCCCTCTCTCAACCGTTTATTTGGCCAGTTCGGTCAAAACAATCATCTTCATCCTCTTACAGTTGCGAATCCATACATACACGCAGAAGATCTGGATTTTTTCAGCACTTGGAAACCTGACAATTAAAAAAGAAAATTAAGTTCACCTTTAATTGTAACAGCTGTCAAGATCATCAATTCTTTACTGTTTCATTATTTATTAAAAAAATGCGAATGATTAAATGAGTCATTTATACTAACAATTTGAATTACAATCACAATGGTGGTTGATTGAATGGTCAAATGGAGGATTTTCGAATATGGCTGGTACATCAATAAATTACAGTCCAATGACTTTACAGCACAGTGGACGCTAACGGCTTGCCCCAGGGTCCATTCTCTTAATATGTTTATTTTTTTATAAATATAAATGTCTCTGTGACTGTTAGTGTTGTGTCTTGTCCGCAGGTGGTTTGTACACAAATTGTAGTTTAATTGTGTTCAACGTGCGTTCCTCCTTCAATGAAATACTCTCTCTGTGTCGGCTAATAATAGCTTATAATACACTTACTTGTGAAATGTGACACCTTCCGCTCGATTCTGGGGCTTTTTGTACTTGGCACAATTAATTGCATAGCATATTAGGGTCCTTTTAAAACCATTAAAAAAACAAAATACATGAAATATACGCTTATGCCGCTACTTCCTGTTTACAACTACAACCTTCATGATGACGGCGCGATGTGACGTTCCTGATGATGCGCACTTGGCTTTATGGCCTATCTAGTCTTTATAGGATATCTATGTGCTTAACGTCTATAAGATATGTGTAATAATAATAAAATATATACATGCGAAATGAACATGTTTAATAATAATACAATATACATAAAACTTTAAATACATAATATTTCATAATTAATAATGTATGTACATGTAGAGTTATACTTTACTCTATCACATTTACATGTCATGTATATTTTGTCTTGTTATAATTCTAGTCGAAAAGCCGTAATTGTATTCCACAGAATTACCACCTGTATACTCAACACAATCCTGTTCAATTTTATTTTAATATCTCGTGTGTATTAAATTGATAAATTATGTAGAAGTAGTAGTTTGAGATTTAGTCCATATGTTATACCAAACTATTCGGCAGTGTCCGTTCTTGGGATGTCTGAATGATCGGTTCAAAATAATCATCAATTGATGCTTCGTGACGGACTATAATTAAATTTACATCAATAATTATAAATACACGTACAACAGTTATGAAATCTATTTGATCCATAAATAAACTTGTTAATTTGTTGACATGAGCCTATATATTTACCAAGTATAGCCTTAATGAGACGTCGAATTGATTTCAATTTTCTTTTTATACATGGGCAGCTTTTGTGGCGAGTGAAAATTGTAATTATAACGACGAATGTAGAGTAACAACTTGTAATGGACCTGGAGCTTTGTTAAGATGTGTTGACAGTGTCTGTACCTGTATGACCCGCTGTCCCGATGACGGAAATGGAGGTAAGAAATAAGAGAATTGGAATATTTATTTTGAATAGAAAACGAACAAGGATCATTTATAATACAACAAATAAAATTCCTAATTAAGTAAACCCCTTTTCTTTCAGCATTCTGTAGAAATAGAGAAGAGTGCGTAGACGAGGCCCAAGAACATAACTGTAATTGTAGAGAACGGTACCACTGTATTGATAATCATTGCCATTGTGGTTTTCCCAACAATATGTGGTTTTCCAAAGAATAAATAGACAATCTCTGTAGAAAAGTACAATGTTTTGCTTATACTTTTTGTGTTTTGGATTTACAGGAGTTACCCGGAATCACAAAAACTATTTTCCCTCAGATTTTTGAGATATCTAATAAAGCATCGTCTCTACTTTTGTTCAAGTCTACTAGTTAATATTCAAGGACAATTCCCGATTATATTTTGTTGAATAAGACTAGTTAATATTCAAGGACAATTCCCGATTATATTTTGGTAAATAAAACTGCTTAATTTTGAGTTACAAACCCTCAATCCTCGACCTTAGGGCCGAGCAACAAACTCAGTCTTCATTTGGACACAGATCACCAAATATCTCTATGCCGCCACTCCACGAAACAAGGGCGGGCGTTATTAAGTCTTTCTCTCCCTTTCCCTTTTCGCATGTTTCGCATGGCGATTTTTGTTGACTTTTTGGTGTAGAATCGAGGGAAAGGGTTTGAAAATGCATTTGCCGCCAGATTTGGGTGAATATTCATGGTTTCCAGGCGGAAGGATACAAGAGTTATGAGGTTGGTTACCTTGAAATATAGGGCCGGGAATTGCATGGTTACTTGTCCGTACATCCAGCTTGAGTATCTCATGTTTTTCATGAAGAATCTCAAACTTCCCTTTGGGCAAGAGTTCGCCACATGCTGCCCCATCGGTGGTAGAAGGCGTTCTGTCAAACGAAAATTTGGCAAAAGGTAAAGCCGGTCTATGTGACGAGAATTAACATTAAAGTCAATGGAGAAATATTTAGTATTCTGTCGCAATCTTGAAATGTTGACCGGTGTCAACTGTGTTTTTTTAAAACCAGCCTGTTTGTTATAAAAATAAGGTGTTGGTAAAATCTCATTTTTAAGTACAGCACATGGGTTATCAGCACTGTATAGACCTCTAATGGAACGGCCATCGACTATCAGGTCACCTTCCGAAAAATTGACCCGAAATCTTGAAAGGGTTACTTGTCTGGATAAGCGTTTTTGACTTTCACGTCCAAATAACTCAATATTTTGAGCTAAAATTTGGAGACAAGGTAAATAAACCAGCCTGTTTGTTATAAAAATAAGGTGTTGGTAAAATCTCATTTCAAGTACAGCACATGGGTTATCAGCACTGTATAGACCTCTAATGGAACGGCCATCGACTATCAGGTCACCTAACGAAAAATTGACCCGAAATCTTGAAAGGGTTACTTGTCCGGATAAGCGTTTTTGACTTTCACGTCCAAATAACTCAATATTTTGAGCTAAAATTTGGAGACAAGGTAAATAAACCATGACTCTATATTATATTTTGGCGCTTAAATTTCATATGTACACGAACTTTTATATTTGAGACTTCCAATATACATTGCCAAATATACAGCACGTTTTATTTCTCTGTGTTTCCATCATTCATCCATCTGCATCACAACCTGAACCACCTGAAAACATAAAATTATCTTCTTAGATCGGATATTTCTCTCCTCAAACACGGGATCTGAGTTATAGAGAACAATATACAATTTAATTGCCTCCCGTTTATAGACAATCCCCATTTCCATATTTTAAACTGGGTCATGGCTTGGCATTGAAATTTTCCGTATTGCCCAGGCCAACAAAAAATTCATTTCCGTGCAAGTGTCGTGTCATTTGTTCCAGCCATTTTTAAAAAAATGAAATTGGGTCATTATCACCTATATCATAGAGATCATTAACACATTGCTATGATAGACGTGTAACGAAGAAGTGACATGTACATACAATTTGAGAGAAAACATATCGGGACTAACATGGTTCAATTTTATTTCAAACATTTAATGCGCGTAGGTTTTTTTAGCAGTGGGAGGAAACCGGAGGACCCAGAGAAACCCCGTGAGGTTGGACAGGCGATCCTACTCTTTCACTATAAACCTCAGAATGCCTTGGTCGGCATTTTCTGTTCAAAGAGGAACAAAAAATATGCCTCTTTGTCTGCAGTTCCAACGAGGTTTTTTAAATCGCCCTTTTGTGGAACGAGGCTTAGTAAAAATGCATCGTTTATTAAACGTGTTTTTTTCAAAATAGTTATTAGCGCTATTTGCAATCAGCGAATTGTAAAAATTAAAATTTATGTTATTTAATACGAAAATAAACAAGTCCAACTATGATATTATAATCAGAGAAATAGAAAATATAAGAATACACGCCATATGTGAAGTCGTAAAACTATTAATAATAATAACTTTATTCTCAAATAACCGTTACAATAAACAGCGTAGAGAAAAAATAGTGTAATCGAATTGATATAACATAATAATAATAGCATGAATATAATATACAATGTGTTAAATGGATGGGGGAGTAACATAATAATAACATGGATATAATATACAATGTGTTAAATGGATGGGGGAGGAACATAATAATAACATGAATATAATATACAATGTGTTAAGTTGAAAGGGAGTTTAATGTCTGTTGAATAATAAATATAAATTTACACAAACTTTTTAAAGTAGGGGAGACCGGGGTTGGTTGTAACACGGGTAGGTTGTAACAAGGCGAATAACTCTTAACATTTTCAGCGTATAACGTCGCGGAGTTACCTGCCTATAGCCACTAGGGGTATCTTTCTCCTTTATAGCGTCAAAGACGTCACACCTGACGGTCCGTTTACAAGGAAATATATATTTTAAGACCAGGTGAGTAAATTTAGTAATGTTGACTAACGTCGAATAAACTCAACGTATTCATGATGTTAGTCACGATGAGATATCTGTACATAACAACACCCATCTCCCTCACGTTTACATTCAGCGTTCTTGTCCTCTGACCTTGAATGATCTTATGGTGGGCGTTAGCATATGGTCAAGTGGTTTGGGGTAGGTTGTAACACTCTAACTGGGGTAAGTTGTAACAGTGTTACAGCCTACCCCAACGTGTGGTATGAAATATGATTACATGTATTTCTTATTTAAAAACAATAGAAAAAGTCACGGGTTATTGAATATTGTAAAGGGGCAACATTTTATGCAACGTGTAACATTATGATGTAATGTCTACAAAGTCAAGCTTAAGATTATTGTAAATTAACATTTTATATGAAGTTATCTGTTTAGACTCAGCTTTCACAATTAGCAATTGACTCCTTTTATCTTTATTTGTTTCAGAATGCCAAGGAAATATATTAGAAGAACTGACAAAGGGAAAACACCCGCAGATGTAATGCTAAGGGACGTTAACCTGGTCATTAACAAAAACAAAAACAATACCAGCATAAGATCAGTTGCATCAGATTTCAACATTTGTCATGTCACATTGGCACGTTATGTTAAAAAAAAGGAGACAAAACGATGGGGACATATTGTTGGATATCTGAAGAACAGGCAAACTTTCAGCGCCGCTCAAGAGGGTGAACTAGAAAAGTATATTAAAAGGGCTGCCGAGATTTATTTTGGTCTTTCGCCTAGGGAAGTTCGTATACTCGCCTATCAATGTGCACGTAGGTTTGGTGTATCAATGCCAGAATCCTGGATCGACAAGAAATGTGCAGTGTCGGACTGGTTCACAGGATTCATTAAACGGCATGCAAGTCTTTCCATCCGTGTTCCAGAGTCAACGAGTCTCGCCAGGGCTACATGTTTTAACAGAACAAATGTCACCGAGTTCTTTGGGAAGCTAGCGTTAATGGATCGTCACAAATTTCAGCCTAATGATAATTGGAATGTCGATGAATCAGGAATTGTAACAGTCCACAAACCAAGAAAGACTGTTGCATCTAAGGGCATCAAACAAGTTGGTGCAAAAACAAGGGAAAGAAGAACATATGGTCCAAAACCAGAGCCCCCAAAAAACAAATCAACAAAGAGGTAAACCAAAAAGGCAAAAATAGTAGGCCTAACACTGATTCATCAGGAGAGGAAGAATATTTTTGTTTGGTGTGCGTCGAGCCATATTCCAGCAGTAGGCCGGGAGAGGAATGGGTACAGTGTATTAACTGAAAACAATGGGCCCATGACGAATGTACACCAAAAGTAAACCCTTTTATGTGCCAGAATTGTGACTCTGATCACGTATACTGACACTCTGCCTTTGACTTAATATATTTGTCGACCTTTCCGTCCCCTATCATGGATTTACATTGATGAATTACTTGATTCACGCGTTTTTCACTCATTTCTGTTATTTCATGTTTAATAGATTTGCCTTTTCTAAAACAGTGTCACTTCTACGTTTGTTACAATCAGCCCCAGGCGTTGTAACAACCTGCCCCAACAGTGGGGTAGGTTGTTACAACAAAATTGGTTCGTTTTTTGCCTTCTCTCTCAGATATGAGTGGACATGTGAGTAAGTTGGATATATATTTGTAAAGGCCATATAGTATTGTAGTAACAATTATCCAACAAAAATGGTTCATAAATATGTAAAAGCTAAATATTGTTACAACCAACACCGGTCTCCCCTACTATATTTATAATTATTAAATAGATTAGAAACGAAATAATATTTTTAAATTTTATTATATTTTTAGGAATTAAGTTAGTTCTGTGTTCACTTAGGGTTTGACATTCGAATATATAATGAAACTTGTCACCTATAAATCCGAGTGTGCAGATATTGCAGGTTCTCTGTTGTCTTGGAATACCAAGCCATCTACCGGTCTTCTTTGATTGGCATTTAGTATTCGAATATAATAACACAAGGTACAATTTTATGGATACACAATTTAGTCGGAGAGAATTGCATATTTTGTGGGAAAAAATTCCCACTAAAATTATTCCTGATTTTTCTCAAACTATAGGATGGGTAGTCTTGCAGAAAAATTCCCCCCGTTAATCGGCCTTGGGGAAAAAAATTAGCCATTTTTCGGTTTGGTATCCAAGCTTTTGTAAAAATTTCAGTTTTTGGGCCCCTGATTGGTCCATGGCACGTTGTATGGTGTTGATATATAGGTTTTCGGGGTCGGAGAATGCGAAAATGATGTTTATTATGTCGTATGGTTATCGTGGTAACCATATTATCAGGTTTGGTATCAGATTTTTGTGATTTTTTTCATAATTATTTTGTAGTACATGTGAGTTTCAAAATATAGGTTTTTAGGGGCGCTGAGTCCGATTCCAAAGGTATTATGTAGATAAGATGGCCCAATAGCCTATATTTGCCTTAATTTGGCCCAAAACTAGTAGACTGGAATCTAGTTATTGAATAGCTAAGACACTAATATGGACCTACTACCATTGGAAGATTACATAGACCAAATTGCAAAATAAAAATACAAAAAATACTCGAATCCAATTTATTCCTCCAAATCAATCTATACCTCGCACAGATTTACAGAAATTTAGAGGCGATGACCGAATCCAGTTCACACCGTTTTCGAACAGATAAAGGAGAAATGACTCCAGAAGAAATTGAAAGACGACAGAATTGTCTTGAGAACTAGAAGAGTTAACCTACAGCCTTGAAGACAACAGGCCGCCACCAGTTTTAACAGACGAAAGGCAAACATGGTCGAGGATACAAGGTTACACTTAGAGGGTCCCCCTAAAAGACGTCGACTCTGTTACAGAGAAAGTCCAAGAGACAAGTTTCTCTGATTATCTAAGTAGATATCAACAGTCCAGAGCTCCATTACAGCTACAACAGTAAAGACAGGCTTACAGAAAGCCAGTATTGCCGGCGGAAAATATGATGGACGCACACCATTAATGGATTATAAATTTTGAAACTTGTAATATCATTAATGACAGAACTAGAGACGAAAGAGGGTTACATTTAGCTGAGGTTTGATGTGTCCAGCTCAGCAAGTACTGATATCTCTTCCGACAGTAGACAGTTACAACTATACTAGTTTGATGGAAGCTTTGGAAAGAGGATTTCAACCTTGGAATCAGACAGAGATGTATAGATGTGAACTAAAGAATAGGCGTAGAAGGATTAATGAAAAGCTAACAGAGTTAGGCCATTCAAT
The DNA here is from genome assembly GCA_917208275.1 of Patella pellucida. NCBI lineage: Eukaryota > Metazoa > Mollusca > Gastropoda > Patellidae > Patella > Patella pellucida. The sequence goes on along the minus strand of OU795040.1, from coordinate 58,732,389 downwards.
AAACACACATACCCTACTGCTGAAGCAGATCTATGGGATATTCTCGCAAGGGACGCATTTCTCAATTCTCTACAAGACTCTGGTATGGGTAGTTCAACAAAAAAGGCCAGATGGTTTAGAAAATGCTGTTCAAGTAGCCATTGAATTCGAGTCATATCAATGCGCCATGGACATCAAGAGAAACAGCTAAAAGTATGCCAGATCAGTTTGGAAGATACCTAAATCTGATGATCTACAGGAACATGACAATGTATTGAAAACCTAAACTATCCAGTAACTGTCAGAAAAGCAAGATAATGGGTCTCCTTTCTGTTAAGTGTCCACCTAAAAAGAAAGACAAACAGAAGGAACCACAGCTAGAACGGAAATCAAAAACGGATAGTGCTTTTGTCAGACACATTGGGAGACGTAAGCGTTGTACAGCAAAGAGGAGAGGTACAAATAAAGAAGCATACCATAGCTCATCAGAGACACCGGATAAGCTACATACTTAAAGCCCCAATACCACTCTTGTTGTAACTGAAAAATTTGTCCCAATCTTTATTCTGGTCAACAAATTGTACTATTTTGCAATATTCCAATTAATAAATGATACAAATTTCATCCTACCTCACCTAATTTTAAAAAATTGGAAAAATTCAACTACATGCCGTAACATGGTTTGAAAAGCCTTACGTAAGCGTTTTCAAATGCAACTTAGATATAAACATATTTTCGAACCCTCTGGACAGGTAAGATAGGTTGTAATGGATAATTTACACAACAGGTAGGACACTTAAACATCTAGTAGTTAGAATAAGGCTAATTTTTTTTTCTGGACCTTTCAAGCCAGCAAGAGTGTTATTGTCCCTTTAAGAAGCAAATCGCAGGACAAAGTTTCAGGTAGGTTACAAATTTGCTAAACAGAAGAAACAAGCAACACACCAAAGACAAACTGATGATTTGAATTCTACTAAAATAAGTTTCAACAAGGGTGATTGGGTGTTCATGTTTACACCTGTAGCAAGAACCACTATTCGTAGAAAAATTAAGTTTCGCCGGAAAGGTCCGTACCAAGTTCTAGAAAAGATGACAGATGTTACAGGGAAAGTTGATTTTGGCAAATCAACTCCGCACATCCATACTGATCGTTTGAAAGGTATGAGTGATACAGTTGAAGCAAATACTATTACTAATGAATCAAAGTTTTTCTCAGATATTCTATAATCGGCAGGATTTAAACGGGGTAATGTGGCAAAGTTAGTTTCATTTTGTTAGTATTGTTTTATTTATAGTCTGTAGACACAAAAATAGTCCAGACTAATAACAACTATAGTTTTGGATATAGGTCACTGTAGTTATATATTGTGAGTGACTTGATATTTGATCACTGTATGTATAGCATGTTAACAGATTTTTTCGAAGTTTATAATAATATTGCTATCTGCCATATATTATGTTTAATTTTATAACTCAATAGAAACACATGTCTTGTTATTTAGCATACTATTAGTGAGTTTATATCCCTATTGTATAATTTATTTTGTTGGAAATGTACCATAATACATTGTCAAAATATTATGGAGTATTATTACCTCCCTTTACTTAAATAGCTAAATTTTAATATATATTAGCATGCAATTATAAGTAATATGCATATCATATGGCTTACTTAACGGAACTAGAATATACTTCTAGGTGTCAACTTTATCATAAATCACATTGCGCCCATCTGTTAAATAATGTTGCATTTATATTGTTGACAATGTATACATTGTTTATGAAGGAAAGTATACATACCAAAACAGATCCAAGTAGGAAGCGTAATTGTCACTGGTATTTTTAATTTCGAGCTCATCAGGATATATGAAGTCTACATAATCACTAAATTTAGGATTATTAAGGGCTAAAACATCATCAATATATCGATAAGTGAAATTAAAAAGTCTGACTGATCGTTTGTTTGTTTTTACGAGCATCTGTATGTACTCGGCTTCGTACGAATAGAGAAACAGATCAGCAAGCAAAGGTGCACAGTTGGTGCCCATCGGGATGCCAACCACTTGCTGATATATTTCCCCTCCAAATTCAACAAAGATGTTATCAATTAAAAAATCCAACATCTGAATTATCTTGATGGCTGTGTATTTGTTTTTTGAATCACTGTGATACTTAACGAAATATGTAGAATTATAATTTACAACTAAATATTGATAACGAGCAGTACCCGATTTAGACGAAAAGACACTGTGAATAATGTCTTTCAATCGGGCTTTTAATTTACTATGGGGAATTTTAGTGTACAAAGTAGAAAAGTCAAACGTTTGAATAGATGAGACTGAAGCAAGGGATCTAGATTGCAGACCATCAAGTAATTCTTTGGAATTTTTTAATATCCACATTTGATTTATACCACTTCGAGAGTATAATTTGTCACAGTATTTTTGAATACCCTCTTTAACAGCTGTTAGTATAGATGTCAATACCTTTGAAAGTGGTTTTGTGGAACAACGGGATGAACCTGCTATAAAACGCTGCTTGTAAGGATTTTTATGTAATTTAGGTATCCAATACAACAAGGGCAAATCTGTATAGGTATTTCCACATGGAGTACCAAATGAAGTAAGTACAGATTTGTGATTGGATATAATTTCATCCTTACTAAAAGTAGATCGTTTATATTAAGCACTGTTGATTGGTTTCCCGAAATTAAGTTCTTTGAACAGACAGTCAAAATAATGTCGTTTACAAATAAACACTATGTTATTGGACGCTTTGTCAGCTGGCACAATGACATAATTGTCATGCAAGGCATTCAGATTTTCAACAATGCTAACATCATTGAAAATAGACTTAGGCCTAGTGTCAACTGACAAACGTTGGATGTATATTCTTCGTTTAAGTAAACGACTGATAGACTTAGTCCAATCAGAGAGAGTATCCGAGATAACATCTTCCCTCTTAGCCCATGATCTAGCGTAGTCCTCTACGGCATCCATAATAAGTTTGAAATTTTGATCCCATGAAAATGGTTGCGGTTCCCGGTATTTGGGTCCTTTGGACAAAATTTCACGTAGCTTATTATTCTGGACTATGTTCAAATCACCAGTGACCACATGTCCAGCTGGCGGGTAAAGGAAGGACGACGTAGAACAAGAACATGGTAGAGGGTTATTGTATAAGTATTGTGCATTGATGTCAGATAATGCGTTTCTGTAGTTAAATATTTTGGATGCAATAGGTTTAGTATAAGTATAAGAAACCCTAGGAACAGTAACAGTTTTGAAGTAAGGAGGGATGTGTGCTGTGACTTGCTTATGGTGTAGTATTTGACTTAATCCGATAGCATCAATGCCTTTATTAGCAAATTTCAATTTTAGAAATGAACTATTTGTGGTGTGTGACGCATCAGACTCAGTTGCAATGTCCAGACGACGTTGGGCAATGTCAAGAACAATTGATACAACCCTGTATTCAGTTTATCAGGGTCAGTACAATTTGAATCCAAACATTCAGCTTTTTGTAATTTCAAAATCGTAAGTGGAATAGAATATAATTTAGTACGGATATGATGTGGCCCTAGTGGTTCCTGGATAATTTCTAAAAGGGCATCCAATGATATAGTGCTGAGCTTAGGTGATGTGTAGCGACGATGTCCGTGACTGCGTTTACGACGACGAAACTTGGGGAATAACGTCATGACATTAACATCACTACACGCAGGGCTAGATAAATTCCCTATACTAGCTACATTGTCATTGCATCCATAAGGGGTGGCAGTACCTAATGTCCGTATCCAATATTCCTCTCGGTCTCTGCGAAAGGGAGTACTCCAAGTAGGGCTGTTAGTATGGTGGTAAATTTTCTCTAATATCGACACTCTCATTGATAGTATAGAGTGGTCCGGTTGGTTAAAATGTCTATAGAGAATCTGGTTACTACCCTTATTAATGTTGTGACGATGACCATTAACACGTAAGTGTAAAGGGCCTTTAGTTTCGCCAACATAAATTAGTCCGCAGAGTGTACACTCTATACCGTAGATAACATTGGAGGTTTTGCAATTAAGTTTCTCAAACCCACGTGTAAAATAAGTTTTATTAGTTAAAGAACTAGTAAAATTAGTATTGATATTCAAAATAGGACAGGTTTTACAATTATTAGACATACATTTAGAAATATAACAGTTAGAATGATGTGGTGAAATTAAAGAAATTTCGAAACTTCCGTTTCTTTAACATACCAAGTTTAACATTTCTTATAAGTATATAGCCGAGTACATATTGGATAATCATCCAATTTAATTTAAGTTTAAAATTTCTATAGTTACGTAATCCTGTCTGGATTATCACCCTTATCGTTCTTATTTTATGCCTTTAAAATACACTAACATAGTACGATTTCTTCTGCATTCATGTTTTGCATTGCATGTGTGTGACCCCCGCCCCTCCCCCTGGCCGTAGCCGTAGCCTATCGACCGAGAGAAAACTTGCTCGAATAAACTGTTCTATAACGAAATAGGAACTCAGAGACTGGCTAGACCTGTAATATTTTATAATGAAAGTAAAATCGAGCGCACGATCGGTTTGATTTTTTTTAAGAGCAATACGGTGTTTTGTAATCCTAGTAGAAGTGGTGGATTAAAAAAACTGAAAAGGAAATACACAGGACGCAATTCTGTGGAATTGATGACTGGAGTTATCTTGTCTTAAATCTTGTCTAGGAATCTCTAGTTCGTTATGAAGCACGTCTGTAATAATTAGAATAACCAGTAATTGTATTACTGATTGTCGTTCGTTGAGACCCACTCTAGCAGATAGTAGGTTGAGAAGATGACGAATGGGTAAGTCACTAATAACAAGATTACATGAAAAAATATACGGAAACCGAGTTCACAGATTATGATCAAAAACCCAACAATAATGAAGACGTGTGTCTGATAAAATAATTGAATCCCTTAAGGTTGGAAATTTACTTTATTTTATCGCGTATAGAAAATAATTATAGCAAGTAAGCTAATCTTACCATGGAGTCCAAAGCCACACATACCATCATCAAAAAGAAGAGTACTGCCCAGAGCTGTGGTACTGGTAACTGACCCAGAGCTCCAGGATACGTTATAAAAGCCAACCCAAGCCCTTAAAATGGCCAGTGCACATAATAAGTAACACGATGCCTTCTAAAAGACCGATATCTCCAGATATGTTATTGTTTTCAGTGCAACTCAATAGAAACTGTATTTTTAAAAAAATATTGATGCCAAAAATATCACTATAATAAGATGGGTTTTTTTTTGTTCATATTGTAATCCTGACTTGAATTCAATTCCTGAGTAAATATAACAAAAATTGTTAGTTATGTTATCTTCGATTCTAGACCAAAAATTCAAAAGAACATGCAGTGTGAAAGAGATGGGGAAAAATTAATATTCATTTTTTCAAACTCGACGAGTTACCCTTATATATTATATGCCGTCATGGGCACGGTTGAGTAACAAGCCGGCTGCACTAGGCAAATCTCAAGGTTACTGCAAATTGATACACAGAAGGAGGCACGTTGGCCCAGTCAGAAGGGCGCTAGTGTGGTTTCCTCTTGTCAGTGGTGTAGGCCGTAGGATTTGTAGGTATTAGATAGTATGGAAATCGTGTGACCCGTAAACATGTTGGCTTGCGCGTAAAAGAATCCTTGGTGATTGTAATTCAATTAAGCGCAGACTCAACCATCCAAAAAACCGTGTCGCTGTTGACAACAAAATTGTTTCTCGACAAAGGATTGGTTGTCGCTTTAGTAATTTTGGTTTTGACATGGCACATTTACACGACGTTAGTACGATCAATATCCGTGATATTATTTTGTACCGAGAGTGATAGTAGACGCCCTAAATGGTTGTCTGTTAGTTAAAGGGACAATTCCAGATATTTTTTTTGTGAATTGATAATGATAACGACGATATACACCGGACTTGTAAGTGGTCGTTGCAATTATTGCTACCCATTCATCTTTTAATTTCTCAACATTCGGATTAGAAATTTCATTTGTATTGATTTACATTGCAATACCAAATTGGATTTACTGTCTCCAGTGAAATAAATATTTCCCTATAGGCTTGTTAAGCTGAAGCCGAGGGCCTGGAGATCTATAATATTTTTTGCCACTGACATAAGCCTTCCAGACACTGAAGTCAATATTCTCGATCGTCCTGAAAAATATACTACGAATGGATGCCTTATATTTGAGAATAATAGATTATTGGCTTGATCATCGGGTATTTTACATTATCATAAACAAAGTGAAGAAAGGTATATAGTCCTAAACAAAATCTGAATTATGATCACACGTAAATTCACATTCGTAACGAACTCTTGACGTTATACTAACGCACCCATGTCAAACTGCTACTAGACAAGGCCATGATTGTTTGCAGTGGATGACGTGAACGGTGTATACGACGTCATAATTTATTCAAGAACTGATCTAGGTCGGGGAAAGCCTTCTCGTTTGCTATAAATAGTTTTTCTTTCTCGGCTTGTACCTCGATTATTACACATCAAACAGTCGGGCTGTTACGTGTCCTCTGGGTTATTTTACATATGGAACACGTGTGCAAAGTCTGAATAAGATTGGTGTTGAAAAGTTAGTGCGTATCTTAGACTACTCAACGCCCTTAAGCAAAAGTTCTAACAACTTATAAACGTTTTCTCCTTAAAATATTAATTGATGAGAATATTTTAAATGATAGATACAAAGATATTAATTTCATTGAAATAATCATTAATATATTACATTAGATGGTCAGTTTATATAAATGGAATATTTTAACAAATAGTAGTTATAAATTACGGAATACAAACTAAACACATTTATATGTACAAAATTAAACAAAACATATATACAAAGAGTGCACAGGAACTACTATATAGATATATAATATGATAATTGTATTTAGGTAAATCGTTTAGTTGATGTTATATAAGTATGAACTTGAGAAAATAAATAAGTATTCTTTTCATCGGGCAGATCCACGTCACCCCATAGTAACACGGACACGTTAGTGATTTTGAAATCAGTTAGATAATTTAATAGCGTAGTCCTGTTAACTGAAAAGCGCTTGCACTGAAGAAAGTAATGCTCAGCATTTTCATCGTGCCAGCCACATTAACATTTTGGATCATGATTTAATACACTTTTCGGGGGGAGGGGCTCGTTCCGCACTCAGTAACTTTGGCATTATATTGGCGTCCCCAACACTCTGCGACACCCCCACTTTTATAATCCTGCCTTCGGCGCTCGCGGTCGGTGATCAGCCCCCCCCCCACATGTTTCAGGCCCCAGGGCCCCCACCATGGTTAATCCGGCGTTGACACCAGGATCAGTGTACATAATCATACTGTATATTGAGAGGCAGATGGGCGACCCGACAATCCTACATTTTAACCCTTCCTTACTACTATTCTACGCGACATTAATTTTTTAAAATGTCGTTGTGTTGGGTGAAATGTTATGTTAAAATGTCAGATTAAAATGTCGTGGTAGTGGGTGCATCATGAAATTTTGTTATACAGTTAGTTATAGTATTTTTTAGCGGTGTAACAGTGCTCCTGCGGACTAGTGGATCCCTCTCTAACCATTACACAAAAATCAAGGACTTCTTCCATTGAATGTGGTCAACGGTACTTTATTTCATAACACCGTTCCATATGGCACTGATCATGGTTAAACATTAAATAACACAGTTGTAAACAACAGAAAGGGATTTATTTCCAACATTCATTGAACTTGAGTTTTTTGTGTTTAAAAAAAGGTATAACACCCACAACACAGTATAGACTATTTTTAAAAACCACAAATTTTGGTATTAGACATCTTGCGGACAGGACCATACATATCCTTTTGCTGGACCCCATCTTTCATTAGGCTGGAATGATGTTTTGATTCTCTGAGAAAGAAAAAAAAACTAATTGTAGCCTACATAAAACTAATTGACAAAAAATAGCTTTAATTTGTTTTTGGTTTTTTTTTGCAAAACTACGTGACAATTAGATTGATTTGGGTTTTTTTTTATTCAAATCGGTCAACACCGAAGTCTGGAAAGTTTGAATATTGATTGTCAAGAACTGTTAAGCAAACATAAAAATTATGGTCTTCGAATAGATTATTTCATCTGGCATGTCTAATTGGGATTCGTCAATTCTGTTGTATGCGCCTTTACAATGACAAGGCAGTATCTAACCAACATTTTATTGTGTTATAGTCTTAAAATAATATATCTCGAAACATCTTTTTTAAGTCATATCAGCTAAAACAGCGTTGCACCCGAACATATGTTTCATTTCACCAATGTAACAATAGACACGTCCAGGACAATATAATGAATGAATGAAATGGGGTTTAACGTCCTACGCTTAAGCACCGTACCTGGGCTAATTGAAGACGGGCATACGCCACAGTGTGCAATGAGGGAAATTTTTGCCCGGGCAGCGGCGCTACGGCCTACTCTTATATCGAATTCCAACTGCCAAGGGATCTTTTACGTGCACTCCAATTTGTACACGGGACCTCGGTTTTTCGTCCCATCCGAACGACTAGGCAGCTGTCCTTGTCAGGCCCTCCTTCTGCATCACTGACAAGGGGAAATCACGCCGGAAAATCGAGATGAACTTTCTCGGCCAATGCAGGGATCGAACACTCAACCTCCAGGCTAGCGAACCAGCGCCTTATCCACTTAGCCACCGTGATCCCTCCAGGACAATATAGCTAACAACAAAGACTTTTTACCCAAGATTGATAATGCTAATGTATATCAATGTTTTTTCAACACAGGGACTCTCAACCTAAATGAGATTATCATGCCATGGACAATATATGGTTCCCCAAACATAAATTAGGCCATAATGTGCTAATTGACCATTGATTTTTTCCGATCCTTTTTTTTTAATTTGTGTATTACTTCATTATTACGAGAGAGAGGGAAGGGGAGATAGAGATACATGGAGCATTGGGAGGTAACCCGGATAAAAACCCGCGAGTTTGGACAACTATAACCTTTGACTCGATACCATACCGTATGATACAACGCGTACACTCTAAGCATTCGGTCACTTAATTCCCCAATCTGTAGATAAGAACAACATAAAGTAACATATAAATATGTATCGGTTATCTGCTGTCCCAAAAGGAGTGGGCATTCAGTTAATCTGTAGTTCTATAATACAAGGCCATTGTACGTTTTTATTGCAAAAAAAATGTGGGGTAAATTAAGTGCTCATCTTATCAGTCGTGAAGTAACAAATCTATAGTCCATTGACATCAAATCGTTGGTGCTATATATTTGGTCATGTAACCTTCATGGGGCCTTCCAATAATAAACACACAGATCCATGCATGTTTGGTCACAGATTAAACCATTGTATCTATTACTAATCACTAAGAACAACACAGTAATATTGACATATAGAGAAGACGTAGTGGGTTTAATAATACCTGTATTATTGAACCTTTCCTGCTCATTATTTCCTTTATCATCAATATTGGGATGGGAGCGGACGTTATCAGAGCAATTACCCAACCGATGGCTCCAGCATAAGATGGATATTGATAATTGCCATACGAAGGTGGTTGATATTTTACAAGAGTAAACACCAGGAGCCCCTGAAATGAAACATATTTAATGATTTTAAATTCCCTATACGATTTACTGTATGTATAAGGGTACATAACTTTATCTAGATTGTTACAACGTTGGTCTATATTGTTAACCTATCATGTATGCCTTTAGTATAAATTGTTAACATGCTGTGATTGTCATCATTTTCTAGTTAATCTATGCGTCGTTTGTCAAAGTTACACACCCTCCCAGGGGTGTCAAACTTCCGACCCGGGGCCAGATCCGGCCTGCCAAGGGTTTAAATGTGACCCCTCGAACAATTGATGAAAACAAACTGATGTGTCGATAAATAGCTGTTATTGTTAGAGATTTTAAATTAAAAGTTTCTGAATGTTAACAATGTTTTTGTGGTTGTTTCTAAAGGATTTCAGTGTTACATTATAAAAAAAAGACTATTTTGGTCCATTTCAACGTGGGGGGTTGGGATGGCCTAGTGGTCTAGGGTGCCGTGCTTCGATCCCAAGCTGGACGGTCACCTCTGGCTAGCGCAAGCGATTTATTGAAATATAATTTAACTATATGTTAGTCCCGAAATGATCGTTTTTTTTATTGGAGTTATCTACAAGTTTATTTTATCAATGTATTTTATTGCATCATAATATACAACGATTTTAATCAAATAAATCAAAACCATTTTCTTTATGCTGCTATTTTTGTATATCTCCAGTCCTGCACTTGATGTAAAATTGTAGTTCTTGTGGCCCCTGAAACGAAATGACTTTACGACCCCTAGTTTACTAGATGAGTGTGTTGTTTAAAGGCTAGATTGTCGATGCTATAGGCTGTTTGTTAGTCCAAATTGTCGATAAAACATGCTCTTTGTTAGTCTAGTTGCTCAAACTAAGACTCTCTCGGTTAGTATAGTTTAAACTATCTACGTTAGTTTAGATTGCTTAACGTCCACATACGCTTTTCGTCTAACTTGTAATTGTTTCGTTGTCTTTGTTAGCCCAGATAATCACGCGCTCGGGTAGCCTCGGTCACCCAGAACCTCCTAGTCTTCAACATACGGAAAGTCTGGGAAAGTTTTCAATATTTGACGTGAAGTCCATTTCCCATGCGTAACCGGAGTTTGGTTTTTAGTGTTGTTTGTTGATTATCAAGTCTATTTTGTCAAGTCATGGTCGCGCGTAAACCACTCGGCAACTCTCGACAGATTCCGGTACCCTACATCTAGACTCGGATGTATGACAGTAAGTGATATGTACCTACGACCATACATTTGCGATGCGACTACTGATTTACTTGAAACAGGAAAACGTGTAGCTTTTACAAAAAAGTCCCAAATTTGCCTCGTTTGTAGAGTGTATATACCTTAATAAAAAGAGATATTGTCTCAACGCTGCTGGGGGCAGCCATTCTTTGCATTCGGAACCATTAAAATAGATCAAATATGGCGGGAATGGTTTTACAGCCGAGATTAAGATGCGTAGAATCTGTCGAGGTTTGCCGAATGAGGCGTAAACATCTTATTTTTAGTGTAGTTACCTCCCATCGGCATCTTGTATCTCAAATGTTGACAACGCACCTAGACTACTATTCGAAGAATATTTTTTGGGGATGATAGAGACTAACGCTCGGTTAATCTCCTTTGTCAATCTTTAACGCTCTAAATTTGTCTAAATTATAATTCTGTCGTACCCTCGGCTATTTTGCATTGCCGTGGTTGAATGTTCTATATTCATGATCGCCCATGATCCCCTTTACAGTAGAATGTCAAATCATACATTATTCATTATCAGTTACTTTAACATTTTCTTTATTTATCATTTACTAATATAAATAATATGTCGCGGAATATTTACTTACAATTAACAAAGTTGGATTAACGTATTTCCAAAGGAATTTAAATAACCCGGTAGGTCTCTTTCCTGACATCCTTTCCATGTCATCAAAAAAGCGACCAGCACCTAAAATTTAAAAAAAGTGACAATTAAGTGGGCGTATTAATTTAATGCCTAAAATATTATCGTGTAATCTCACTGTAAATATCGTACTGTAAATGTTACTATAACAACACCTGGGGGGAGATTTATTTTTAATCAGTGTCGTATCCTGTCATTAACCTTAGCTTAATGGATTTTTTATCAATGTCTTATTATATGTTATTATATTTAGATGATTACGTTTGGTATCACCTACACGAAACATTTCCTGTCATTCAAGTTTTTTTTTATAAGCAATATTTTTTTCAAATTTGTATCTGAATAGGGATTGGGGAACAGGCATAGCCTATATTAAACCCCTATCCCTGTCAGATATAGATACATGTATTTACATTTTAGAAATTAATAATCAATGTACACGTGCAAGTATGATATTAGTGAAAATTTATTTACAATGGGTGTTTGTAGTTGTCCCTGGAAACGTCTGGTTATTTCGAAGAACAAATGGACTGTTTTAAAAATATTGAGTGATTCTTTCACATGGTCAATTCCGTAAAATAAAAGTTGCTTTCATATCTTATTATCTCGTTTATAATTTTGTTTTTAAGATCCATTGGCTGTTAGAATTCGATATGGAAGAATGCTGTAGCCTCGCTGCCAGGGCAATATTTCAAGATGTTGAAGGAATTAGAACACTTTCCCTATTTGAAAAATCTGAATATTCCGCGTCTGTGTTTTATAGCGTCAAATGTAATATAAATAATTATTCACACAGCAAGCTTAATCAACTTTTTTGAACATCGGATGGCTCAGGAATTGAATGGATTAGACCATCCGCGCCATATAATCGGTTAACGTTAAAAAAAAAAGACGTCACTCCAACGACCGGACATCCGTGACTTCGTTAATTATCTTCAACATATTCATTTCCCATTAACTATTTTTGAACCATCATAGCAAGAACGATCAAGGTTTTTTTTTAAATCTTACATACATGTAATACATCTTTAAAGATACATTATGTAAGATTTAGATAAAGAGCTGACCATTTTTGCTATAATAGTTAAAAAATATTGAAAATTAAATTCAAATTATTTTATTCCGAGCCAAGTTTTCACCGTTTGAAGTTTTGACCAGATGTGTGCTTGATTTCCCATTTTTGAACTAATCTTGTTAAAATATCGAGTGTCCGATAACATCGAGGGTAGTTTATGGGCTTGTTTTGTTAATCAATGTCTAATGAATAGTTTACATAACATTTCAGACCTGCAGAAAGACCTACAGTAGTCAGATTTAGCTCTGGCATAATGTATGTTTAAGAGAAAATGTATATTCAATGTCTGTATTACATGCCCTTGAAATCTAAGAATTCGGTATATTAGTTGATTCATATTTCATCTGGGAAGAAATATATACATGTAAAACAATAAATTAGATATCTACCGTATATCCATCCAATAATAATTGCTTCAATAGCTGTTGTCAAAAATACAGTAACGGCACACATATACCAATCTACAAGTTGAACAATATATACTCCTGCCTGCAATATAAAATAATTTTCGTCTATTGATTTATTGGAAGCTAAGCTGCTTTATGTTTGGATAATTCATTGCGATTGCTGGTCAGATGTTGTTTAACAATTATACAGATATATAAAATTAGTGTGTTTTCATTGCATCTTAGAAGTATCAAATGTTTGAGACATTATTTCTTTGCAAAGACAGAATCGAGATATTCTACCAAAAAAAATCTAAATTTTTAACAAATTTGTTTGAGCTGAATAATTTGTATTGGAGACGAATTTAAGAATGTACGAAGTCGTTTAGGTCAATGGGTCAATGGGGGATGCTTTGTTTAAAAATGTCGATTCATAACCTTTTTCCAGACGGACGTCTACCTAAATATATATAGATTTATGGTTTCTTTGAAATAGTTATAGCAGTAGCACGACTCCAGTAACAGGTGTAAACCGGTGAATTTATCGAATTCGCGTGAGGTGAATTCGCGTTCCTGTCCAAGTTTGTAACACCGGGATTTTACTTGATACCTTAGGGTTGGTGAGCCAGCACTTATTCACTGAACTAGGAGTTTGCTTATAATAATTTAAATTAAGATTAAATTTATTGGCAGTTGGAATTCGATATAAGAGTAGGCCGTAGTGCCGCTGTCCGGGCAAAATTTCCCCTCATAGCACACTGTATGGCATATGCCTGTCTTCAGTTAGCCCAGGTACGGTGCTTAAGCGTAGGACGTTAAACCCCATTTCATTCAGCCAGTCATATGTCGCATAATTGGCGTGTGTGTAATAGCAACTCGGTTGTGACTGGGGCAGAAACGCAGTTCGTCGTTTTCTCTTTGAACTTACTTGCGTTGTGTAAATTAATGTTGCCAAGAACATAATAAAACAGGTGGATGCTGTCACCATCAAACGTTTTCTTGGTGTCACATTTGGTATCAGATCATTTATAGTTGTAACACAAACTTCAACACTAACAAACTGACATGATGAAAATTATTTTAATCCACATGCAATTGAATAATTAACCCTAGTCATCACCACAGAGAGTACAATTGGTCGTTTTGCTCTTGATCTTATACGATTAAACCGATTTTTATTGATCAAACTATATTCTCATATTGGCAATGCACCGTAATACAAATGCGTTAATATACCTTTTGACCAAGTATGAAGAATGCACCGTGACAATGACGCGTGGATAGTCGAAAATAGATGGAAACAGGTCACTAAATATTCCTGGGCCGTCACCCACGAATGTCTCCCTTCCCCTTTTGCATGGCGAGTTTTGTTGACTTTTTGGTGTAGAATTGAAAAAAGGGTTTGAAAATACATTTTCCGACAGATTTGGGTGAATATTCATGATTTTGAGGCAAAAGGAGCAAGAGTCGCGATGTTGATTACGTTGAAATGTAGGGCCTGAAATTGTATGTTTACTTGTCTCTACTTCCAGCTAATGTATCTCACGTTTTTCAGGGTCAAAATAATAAATGCTTTTGGGCAAAGGTTTGCCACATGTTGCTACATCTGCATATTCCCGAAGCAATGGCCCGAGAAATCCCTCTCTGGCCATTGTTGGAATAGTGTCTGTTTCTTGAACTTATACGGGAATGTGTCTATTCTTACCGTTCAAAGAAAGCTATCACTTAAGTACAGCAACATGACAGTACTTCGTTTATTCTGGGTCTTCCCTAAAACTTTGGACAGTGATTTATGGTATTAAAAAGGGTTAAAAGTCTTGTATGTCTCCATACAGTAATGTTTACATTTCATTCGACTTTATAGCCTCGTTTGTCACATAATTAGTTTTACTGCAGTATTCTGCTATGCACAGGTAAATTTGTCATAATAAAATCGTGAGCCATGACGTTACGTTATGTAAACATATTTGGTCCAATACTGGCACTCGTTTTAAATGAAAAGCTTTTGTAGGAAGACGGACTACTGACCAATCAAAATTAAAAACAACAATATCCACTCAGAATAGCAGTGTGTAGTGGGATTTACCTCTAATCAATAGAAACGCTGCGCGGAGTATGCTACATCTGCGGCAAAAGGCGTTCTACCCGACGAAAATTTGGGGAAAAGTTTGAGCCGGTCTACGAGACGAAAATTATCATTAAAGTCAATGGGGAAATAATTAGTGACCTGTGGCCAGATGAAACACAAACTGAAGGATCTGAATGACGTGAAATATTGTATAATGACATTTAATTTGAAATGCGCAAATGATGTGTAGCCCTAGCAGTCGAGGCTTATTATTCACCCTAAATATTTTTAATAGTACATGTCTTGACATTTATAATTACATTAACAACCGTCGAGGGTAATAATGTGGTGTTTTTTTCAAACCTTTCGTGAGTCAAACTTTATATATACACAAAAATATAAAAGTTTTTGAAAAAAGAAAAACATAATGTAAATTATAAAAAGTTGTTGAAAACAGAACTACATTATGTAGTTCTTTTTTTCAAACCCTTTAATATTTTTGAGTATTTATATTGCTATCCGATCCCATTGTCGTAAAGAAAAATTAATGAAATAAACTTAACAAGATAAAAAAAAGAAGATTTATGTTAATACGATTAGCATTTTATTTTATTGTTTTAACTCACAAAATATAGCGAATTGTTTCACATTGCAATTAGAAGTAGTCTCTATCATCCAGAAAAATATTCTACGAATATTAGTCTGGATCCGTTGTCAACATTTGACAAAAATTGGCTTATCATAAACAACGACTAAGGGAGTTAACTCCTCTTAACAAGATGTTTACACCATGACTTGGCTAAAGAGACTGGATAATAAGACACATTAATAACCAAACTCCCGGTTACGCATGATCAATGGGCTTTACGTCAAATATTGAGAACGGTCCCAGACCCTCTGTATGTTGAAGACTAGGAGGTGTTGGTGACCGAGACTAATTTAGAAGTGGAACTTGAAATACAAAGGACAAACTTATTTGGCTGTTGACGTGTCTGCGACTAAAAATCTCTTGTCTTTATCTAGCAAATTTCAACTCTCTTGTTTTATCAAACAGTTAAGTGCATAACAGTAGGGCGTTAAACCCCATTTCATTCATTTATTTATCGAGCAGGATTATATGTTCAATTTATTACTGAGAGACCTGACTAACGTTCTTTGGTTTATCCTGCAAACTTTGACTAGGATTCCTTAATTGTTATCAAGCACGCCTGTAACTAGTAATCATTGCTTAGTGCTCGGTCAATCAGATGAAATCTATTGGGATGTTGACAAGTTAGCGGTTGCGTTAATTGATGCTCAAGGGAGCTCTCGATATTTCTCCAATAAGCCACGGGCAAGAACTTTGACCAGGATTCCTTAATTGTTACCAAGCACGGCTGTCACTTGTAATTGAATTACTGATTATCTGTGATTAGGGGACGGTCAATCTGATAAGATTTTAGGGATGTTGACAAGGTAACGGATGCGTCAATTGACGCTCAAAAAAGCTCTCGATATTTCGCCAATAAGTCATGGACAAGAACTAATAGCACAACCACATGATTAATGGTACGGATACCGCGTTGATCTTAAATTATCATTGGTAAAAATTATTAATGAAGATTTGTGCTTTATGTAATCTTAGGGTGACAATCGTTGATCTTCTTATCCCTTCATGTTGAATTTGCATTGTTATATAATTACTACACGTATAAAATAAATGATTATAGCCAGTAAGCTAATATTCCTTACCGTGGTGTCCAAAGCCACACATAACATCATCAAAAAGAAGAGTACTGCCCAGAGTTGTGGTACTGGTAACTGACCCAGAGCTTCAGGATAAGTTATAAAAGCCAGCCCAGGACCTTGAGAGAGGTGTAATAAACAAAATAAATGAAATAAGATCTTTCAATGGTCCGTTGTCTTTGGAAATGCGATTTGGTTGATATGAGACCAAATAGGAACTGGATTTATTATAAAATATTATTAACAAATATATCACTGTAACCAATTACGTTCATAATATTGTAGATCCTGGCAGGAATTTAATTGTTATGTTCCTTGGTGAATATAACAAAGGTTGTTAGCTGTGTGAATTTCCAAAAATGAAAAATGGCATAGGGTCTTCCTTTTGTTCGTGAAAAACCCAGTCAAAGTTACTGACAAACCCTCATCAGTAGTGCGAGGACAGCCCGGTTATCCTTGACGTAAAAGCAAGAGTAGATTTGTTTTTACTAATGTTCTCTCCCCACTGACTTTTTACTCCACTGACTTTAAAGATGGGTTCCCAGCAAAGTATATATCGGCTGGTTATTTCCAATAAGAGTATGGCGAATTTGGTATTTATAAAAAGTATAGACACCCAATCTTACTAGAAAAATACTAGATTACGTTAAAATCGCCCATGGGACAAGGACTGGGCAATATTGCAAGGGAATCACTAACTGTAAACCCGACAGGATTTGCTGGCTTATTGTCTGCTAGCTTAGGCCAGGGAGCAGTTGTTATTGCTCAAATGGTTAGGCGGTTTTGGGAACATTGCGGATTGTCAGGGTACAAAATACTCTGAAATTAAAAGGTGTAAAAAGAAGATGACAGAAATAATTAAGATATATTTTGAAATATGGACCCTCCCACAATGAAGTTAATTTGGCAGACATTGCGTTTAACAATAGCTTACTAACAGCTATAGGTATCTCCGGCGAAAACAGTGTTTTGAAAGGGAATGTAAGCAAATTTTTGATAGATTGGTCAAATCACAAAGTTTGTACCCGGGAATGCATCTTCAATATTAAATCCATGACGATTCTTGGCATATACCAGTTTTCTTTTGACATTCTGTTGAATTGAATTTATAACCCACCAAAGGGCCCAGTATGTCACAATCAACTGATAAAGATATTGATTGGGATTGACCATTTACTTCCTGATCATTCCCCTTTAAAATCATGATAATTTACACTAAATGTAAATTCAAACCAACTTGTTCGAGTGTTGAACATACATTCCTCACAAATTGCCATGTAGCTACAATCGTAGTACATATGCACATTTAGCGATATCCTCTAAAAACTCTTTAAAGATTATTCAAATTAGAGACTTTTCTAAAAACTCTTGTGTAGCTCAATTTACCTTTGTATGTTAATACGGATTTAACACCGATTCCTTCCTTTGTAATGTGTATGCGGAGATCGTGTGGAGATCTTAGTTATGTCTGTGCGTGAGATATTTAGTTAGTTATCTTGTATCCGCACACGGTGATGTTTTGGTAGTGTGAAGCCTTCAGCATTGCCTGTAATTCTTATTGTTCTGATTATTTTTCCATTCCAGCTATATCTCAGATGGGTTTTTTTCTGTGAAAGTGTAGTGTAGTTTTTAGGGGGTTTTTTTTGTTTACATAAACAATATTTATTCAGATAACTGAAAGGATTGGGGAACAGGACAAAGCCCATATCACCCCTCTCCAAAACAAAGTTATAACATATTTACATTGTAATAAATGTTATATTTACAAATATGTGATTAAAGTAAAGTACCCTATCATACATTTTGCAGTTAGTGCTTAACGATATTTCAACATGTGTGCGTATAGCGGAAATGCATTAAATCGGTTTATAGATATTTACAATCTTTGCTAGTTTTGGTAGTTTTAAAATCGTTTTCATCACGTTCGTGAAGCTAGTCCTTTCTCTATTTTTAAAATCCATTGCTCGTAGATCTCAGAAACTGTAAGTTAAGAGGTCTGAAGTAGTTAATGGATAGTACTAAAAGATTTCAATTTTTGTAATGTGGACAGTTGCCGAGAAAGAGGCAATATTGCATAGTCAAGGTTCTTAGTCCATAGAATTGTTAATTCGTATTCGATTTTCATGAACAAAAAATCGCCATTTGGTGACATGCTATTTATGATTTTATATAACCAATTCAGCACCGGAAATGATGTCAGCTTGTCGAAATTTTCATAATTTGATATTGTAAAATATTTATATTTGTTATTATCATTGCCATGTACATTATATGCCATGTATATTATATGTATTAATAACGCCATGACGTCATGTAATTGTATACTATCTCATTATTAAAAGCCTGACGATCCCCGTAGTGCGTGGAGCGCTACCTAGGATGAAATTTGTTTTTTCTTTCTAAAAACTCAATATTTCTATATATATTTACCTGAGAGCAGAATCTTTTATTTATTTTATATATATATATATAGAGAGAGAAAATCAGAAAATGGCAAAAGAAAACTACATATTTTATAAGCTAGCGCTTTAACAACTTACGCTGGTGGTCAGGCTTTTAATATTACCACAAATTAATAAATAATAGATACATATTATGACGTCATGTTTACATTATGAACGATACATGCAAGGGTGATAACTCAGTACATTTTTACCCATTAATTAAAAACATACACTCTCATTTAGAGTTAAGTTTTGGATGGTATTTGTCAATAAAAAAAACTTTTCTTTGGCCTCTAAGAGGTCGTTATTCTTATTATTGAGCCTATATAATGTAAATATGCTAAACTTGCCTACACCACACACTGCTAGATGTTCACTTAGTGGAATCATCCTGTATTTGGGTTGCAGTATGTGTTGTCTGTGAAGATTTACTCTCAGCCTAAGCAATATTTTAGCCTTCCCTATATAGGTACCCTTGCACCCCGGACATGTTATAAGGTATACAACAAAACTTGATTGACAATTCATTGACTGTTTTACATAAAATATTGTGTCACAATAGATCACCCTTCAATGATTACATCGCAAGTTTTACACCTTGGATCATTACATTTTGAAACTACTGTTAATGAAGCGACAGATTCAAAATGTGATGATGTTAATAATCTACCTAGATTGAACGACTGTTTTAGACTATTAATTACGTTTATTTTACTCATGATTTTATCCATAGTTTGACTATTTTTAAGAATATGGGTGTCTCAGCTAATTCGTTACTCGAGAGATTGTTCGTTCTATTCTGATTTTTTAAGTAGATCGAGGCATTTGTCATCTAAGCTTCAACTACAGGGATACTTACGAACAAAACTTATTAAAACCTTTAAAAAGTTTTATGGCCGTCATATTGATTTGATTGGTAAATATGACATGTCTCTTTCGACTATAATTTTTGACATATTTTATTGACGGGTATACTATATCCCTGATAATATAGGTCTACTACGTTGTTAACACTGTTCGTCACGTGTATTTTGCATACCGATAGTTCATTAGCCAATCACGCTATTTTACCGAGATTTCGCTTAATAGATTGGATGCAGCTATGGCGGGTGTGGCATGCCAGCAGGGTAAGCTTACTCTTCTGGACACCTGTTACCACTGTTTGTCGTGTATTTTGTACACGGTGAACAGTCCATATGCTGATTACACTATTTTGCCATATTACACTATTTTGCCTATACCAGTTTTTATGACTTCGAATTTTGTCTGATGGTTTGGATTGTTCGTACTTGGTTTTATTTTATTTCAATAATAGATTTTCCATATTCTTGGGTTGGATTAACCGTAGTAACTAAAGCAACGTCACGTTTGTCAGAGATTGCAGGCATTTTTGGTTGCTCTTTGATGGGCATTGTCTATTAACTTTTCTGGATATTTTTGTTTTCGTAAAAATCCCTTTTACTCATGCAATTTCTCCTTTTTCAATTGTACAAATGCGTCTAGCTAGGTTATGGGGATATTTTCCTTTTTTGTATGAGACGGGTGATAAGAACTGAAATTCAGATACTGATGTGTATCTGTTGGCTTGTAAAAAAGATCAGTTTCAATAGAGCCGTTAGGGTGAAGTATTAAATTCACATCGAGAAAATTTAGTGTTGTTTTACTCTGCTCAATAGTGAACCGAATACTGCCATCTAAATTGTTTAACATTTTATGGAGTTCAGAGAATATTTCTGAAGACACTTTAAGGACCACAAAACAATCATCCAAAATACAAATGCATTACACGTTCTTAATTTTTTTTTTATTTCTTATTATCTAATTGTTTTATGAATGGTTATCTGGCGTTCAGTTAAAAAATAGTCATCACAGTTCTGGTATTAGTTCTACTTTTCCCAAGTTGATATAGTATTTGACAAAATTTGGTCTATCCATCAGCCACTACAGAGTTTTCCGGAATATAAAATCATGACAAATGCATGGCGATAATATGCCTTTCTTGCATCAAGATAAAAGAACATAATATACCTGTACGGATCATCTCGGCTACGCCTATACCGGTTTCGTGGGACATAAATCCAAGCACAGCGAAAACAGCAAACCCCGCGTAGAAACTTGTACCCTCACAAACGATAGAAAATATAATAGTATCTCTGAAATAAATATATTTTTAAAATTACAATCTATTTTATATAAGCAGTATAAACTGCAATAAAATATACCGGAAAACACACTAAATAGGTAACCCGGAGCCTGGTGTGTGGGGGTTTAGAGTTAGTTTTTTCCTGTGTTTTCCAGAGGACTAGCGATGAATTAGGGTGTTTCCCGGTATGTAGTGTGTTTACGGTATTTCCGGGTGTTTTTAGGTATATAGTATAGTCCCAGTGTAACCACCAATAAAACATCATATTAATCAAAATTTAAAAATTCACAAAACTGCATATATGTTGTGAGATTTGTCAATGTGTAAGGTCCAGCCGAGAGATGGTCACTTCGATGTTCAATGTTAAACCCTGCATGGTGCGGATACAAGGGGAATTTGGGGACCCCACGACTGTATCATTAACATTTGTGGGGAACTAGTTCACAATTGTCTTGTCAGAATTTTATAAATTGTCAGCTACCTAACGTCGAGTAAGTATAATGCTACAAATAGAACTGAAGTGAAGCATTGGCAACATTCACCATATGACAAGACA
This sequence comes from Patella pellucida, assembly GCA_917208275.1. Taxonomy (NCBI): domain Eukaryota; kingdom Metazoa; phylum Mollusca; class Gastropoda; family Patellidae; genus Patella; species Patella pellucida. The sequence continues at coordinate 58,710,484 of OU795040.1, read as the reverse complement.
CTAAAACTATTTTATTGTCGGAAACGGGAGGGGGGCTCACTCCACCCCTCTTTAACCATTTTGCTGATTACAAGTGCTAGCTTAGTGCAAGCTTTGGCTTTGGAATCTTTCTTACTGGTGATTTTGTGTTGATCATTCAAGTAATGTATATCTGAAACAAATCCCGTTAAAAAGACGATTCTACGTGGAAATGACAAAGTTGTTTGCAGATTTTGATTATTCTTCGGTTTTTATATGAAGTTGTGGATTGACGGTATTTTAATAAAATTTTGTGTCCAAAAACCTATTAATGGCTGGGATTACCACGTGTTTAGGTCGGTCTAAATATACCCCCCCCCCCCAACCAGGATACGGAGTGTATTTATTTCCAATCGAATAAACGTGACAACATTATGGTTTAAATCCAGTCACCGTCAATAACGATTAAGTCAAGGGTACCTCATCACATTGTTGTTAAATGTATTATAACTAGCCATCGTAATAAGTGCTCCCCCGCCAATTCCCATTGAAAAAAATATCTGCATCATAGCTTGAGTCCAGATCTGCAAAAAACAAACATCATGTACGGAACACTGCATTTCAAACTTATTCAAACAATTTTATACATTTCATGTTGGCATTTGCTGGAGCTTAGTTATCTTTCAAAGCGCAATATTCTCCGTATTTAAAATCTTATTGGGTCGATTCTTCGGTTTTTATATGAAGTTGTGGATTGACGGTATTTTAATAAAATTTTGTGTCCAAAAACCTATTAATGGATGGGATTACCACGTGTTTAGGTCGGTCTAAATATACCCCCCCCCCCCCAACCAGGATACGGAGTGTATTTATTTCCAATCGAATAAACGTGACAACATTATGGTTTAAATCCAGTCACCGTCAATAACGATTAAGTCAAGGGTACCTCATCACATTGTTGTTAAATGTATTATAACTAGCCATCGTAATAAGTGCTCCCCCGCCAATTCCCATTGAAAAAAATATCTGCATCATAGCTTGAGTCCAGATCTGCAAAAAACAAACATCATGTACGGAACACTGCATTTCAAACTTATTCAAACAATTTTATACATTTCATGTTGGCATTTGCTGGAGCTTAGTTATCTTTCAAAGCGCAATATTCTCCGTATTTAAAATCTTATTGGGTCGATTTAATAATTGAATATTAATACTTGCAGTTCTAAAGACAGGGGCGAACTTGGGGCCACATCTCCCGAGAAAATGATACTTTCTAGGGTATACCCTGCGTAACTCCAGTTGCTTTGCTTATGAATTCATTAAAAACTAATGAGAGCATTAACTTTTTTCGGAAACCCGGGTCTACGATGTTTCTGTGATGCCCTCACCTGCACAAATACACTAATCGTTCTATGAAATACTTCCCCTAAAGAAATTGTTACAAAAACATTAACTTCTTATGAAAACCGGGTCTTAGGTGTTCCTGTTATGGCCTCGTCTGCACAAAAGAGTAATCGTTCTATGAAATACTGCCCCTACAGAAATTGTTCCAAAAACAATTCGTGCAAACCTATCTAAACATAATGGAATCAAATGATGTTTGACATTCTATTTTTCGGCTCCGGCTAGGCTAATGAATACAAACATACTACATCATTCCGTGAGCCTGTGCTACAAATAAAATTTAATTCGAACAGTCTACGGCCTACTCTTATTTCAAATTCCAATTGTCAAGGGTTTTTTTACGTTCACTCGAATGTGTACACGGTACCTTGGGGTTTCGCGCCAACCGAACGATTATTGATTATAGGTTTTTCCTTGCCAGCACCTGTCTTGTACGCCTGAAAATCCAGATGAACTTTCTGGGCCAAAACGGGCTCAAACAAGGAACCTCTAGTTTTGCGAACCACTGTCTTATTCACTGAGGCACCGAAGCTCTATCTTTAAAAAAAAACAGCGGCGTTTGGTGGATAACCAATTTGCACGCATTGTATTGAACATAATTGTGTATATGTATGTTCGGAACAAAAGTATATTGTTAAAGCTGAACTCCGATTACACAACTAAGAAATAATTAAAGGTCCATAATGGGAGATTACACAAGGAGCTGTATACTAGTTAAACAATCGGGCTGATAGAATTTTGTCAGTGGCTTTCTGTGCCCTAACGGAATGTACCGATGCCCATGTAACATGTCAAGTATTTCTTCGTTTTTGCCAAGAGTCCTATGATAAAGAGGGTTGACAACATGCCTGTAATTCTTGCCCGAAAACACTTTGTACATCGAACTCGATTTCCATAACATGACTTTGTAAAACTGGCCACTGGAATCGAGTTTGTTCAAATCAAGGACGTAAACATAGTACCCCTATACCTGGAAAGGAATCTGCTGATCAACGACGTGTGAGCTTTGTTAGCGATGACAGAGTGGAATCTTTAAACTCAAACGGACGGATGGATGGAATAGGCGAGTGTTCGATCCAGCATGCGTTAAACATATTATATTATGCAAATTAAGTCTTCCTATTGCAGGTATTTCTTTACGCCTGAACTGTTATATAAACAATTAAATTATATAGTAAACATGCATTAAGCAAAAGCTAAATCTGCCTATTACAGGTATTTCTTTGGGACTGAAATCTTTTCTTAATTATTAATTAGACATTAAATAACTTATCCAGACCATAATCAACTCTCGATGCCAAGGCTAGCCTGCATTATCGACTGGATTAGAATCATGTATGCTGCTAACGCCCATTGGCAATTAAATCAAAACAATTAATAATCGAGACTATGCTTTTTAAAGTACTAACTTTAGTAATGATGAACGAGGCTAGGCGGATATTTCCTAATCTGATACCTCGGTTCATAGTAGATCAATTTGACTGAAATTGTCAGCCATTTTGTCAGCCGTTATAAGCCATTACCGGTAAAAAAAACATGTGTATGAAGGGGTGATAAACAACATATTTATTGCATTTGGTCAACTTAAACATTTGCTCGTGACAACGCCCGTGCTAGCATTGCCTACGGAAAATGATATCTTCATTCTTGACTGCGATGCCACCATGAATGCTATAGCCACCGAATTATCACAGACACAAAATGGCCAATAAAGAGTTGTCGTTTATAGTAGCTTTCCCTTTCGCCAGGGTATTCAGAGAACGAAGGATTGTATCAAACAACAGTTTTATTGGTATGGTATGTGTAATATAAATGAAAATTGGCAGACAAAAGCCCGTTTTAAATGTAGAAGTGCGCCATGATCTCTTAGGGCCGCTAAAATTACGAAGACTGGGAACGAGTAGAACCTGATAATATGTTGAGACCGTTGCGTTGATATAAATCAGGATTGGGATTGGGACGATAAGGAATATTATTGCCCGAACTGTCTGTAATTAAACTTTAAAATCTACATGTCGAAATAAGGGAGGGCCTTTTTTATTATTTCATTTACGGTGAAGGCAGTGTTGGTGTATGTTTTAGGGGGTTTTTTTTGTTATAGAAGACGGATAATCCCTCGGGTATCAATTGCAGATTAGAAAGGGTCACTTAATGTTCGACGGTTGGTCCGCCATGTAATCCAGAGGTTGGATACGTCGTCCCCGTTGGGGGTGGTGATTTCTTCTTTCAACCATGCAACAGCTCGGTCAAATACAACCACTTACAGAACCCAAACACCACCAGGGCTGGACCAAGTACATTAACCTCAAAGCAGGAATGGACAGTTCCCGCAAACAGTTTGCATCATTCAGTGGCTTACAATTTGCCTTGAAAACTATTGGAAATTTTTAACTTGGGCTAAGACTGGCATAGTGATTAACTAATTTTCTATGTAGCGCAATTCCTAATAACACCTTCAACAAAGTCAAAAACAACACTACTATTATATATTATCATTAAGACAATATATCAATAACATGACATATGTGACTGTTATCTAAAGATTAAGATAAAGAGCTGACAGTTTAAATATTAAAGTTAAAAAATTTATAAAGATAAATAAATATATTGACACTTCAGTCAAATTACATAATTCTGAGCGAAGCTATAAATGTTGGGAACTTTGATAAGAAAGGCACAGTCTCGACTTCCATTGCTATCATTTTTACGATAATAAAAATATTCTCGATAAGTTGGAAACAGAAGAAAAAAACATATCAACCTGAAGAAAAACGATATTGTTTCAAACAAGCTTGAAAGTTTGAAAACCTAATAAGTATTGTTGTCGCGAAACAAACGGGAGAATTCTCCTTAACTAGACATTTCTAACCGAATGCACCAAATTTGTGAAGTACCCGTCTACCCTAATACGAAATGCAAGTGTCCAATTAAACGTACGCGTAGTCGAAAGGTTTATGTTCTGAGAAAGTGACAATATGAAATTTACAAGAGAAAACTAGATTTTATCTGATTTCTTGTCATTTATTCCAAGTGAAGAGGCAAGCATTTTTCGAGTCGAGGTATCACCTGGAACAGACAGTAGCTTTTTTATTTAATTATTTCTGTGGTTCTGTAATCGGAGTTCAGCATTAACATCAGAAAATGTATATTTGTAAATTTAGTTAAATTATCTGTTAGATCATATCGATTACTCAAATTGCACAGAAAGTTTTTACCTGCGGATTAGCTAATTTACTAAAATCCGGAATTATGTAGAATTTTATGCCATCTATGGCACCAGGTAAGGTAGCAGCTTTAATTAAGATGATTGTGAGAATGACATACGGTGCTATAGCTGTCACATACACTACCTGATAAAGAACAAATTATAAATATATAATGTTCTAAAAGTTGGAAGAGATGTATTACTGCCTGAAACATCGTAAATTTTAAACGGATTTCTTTGATTTTGAACAAACTACTTAACTTTCGTTATTATAAACCTACCTGTGTGTTTGTAATCAACTCCCATTAAATTAAATGAATTGCACAACTAATTTACTTTATCGACGGGTGTTGATTGTTTTTATTTACATGTATATCAAAAAAGACTGGTAGGAGATTCTCTATTTATCGAAAGGTAAATGATTAAATATTTTAAAAATATGAGTGATCTTTCTTTAAAGTACAGTGGTGCATCATCCGTATTGTTCTATTCCTTTAAAGGGACAATACCACTCTTGCTGGCTTGGCAGATCCAGACAAAAAATAGCCTTATTCTAACTACAAGATGTGTCCTACCTGTTGTGTAAATTATCCATTACAACCTATCTTACATGTCCATGCAGAGGGTTCGAAAATATGTTTAAATCCAAGTTGCATTTGAAAGTGCTTACGTAAGGCTTTTCAAACTATTTTACGGCATGTAGTTGAATTTTTCCATTTTTTTAAAATTAGGTGTGTTAAGATGAAATTTGTATCATTTTTTAATTGAAATATTGTAAAATAGTACAAATTGTTGACCAGAATAAAGTTTGGAACATATTATTCAGTTACAACAAGAGTGGTATTGGGGCTTAAATGATAAACGTCCATTCGGCTACAGTGTTCTATTCGTAAAAATACCAGCACACGTGTGGAATTTATAATATTAAGCTTTAAACAAAGCGCTATAACTTCTGCCAATAGCTTAATTGATTCGCCAAATAACTTAAATATTTTATTAAATGAATTACTTCTCCCTCTAATAACATAATTATTTCTCCTAATAACTTTATTACTATCCGTTACTTCTAATAACTAAATTGTTATACTGCAAAATATATTCATTCAACATGACCAATTCAATGACGTAAGGAATTATATTTAATAGATACCAACCTTTCCGACAGATTTTACCCCCTTTACTATGCAGAGAAATACAATGATCCATGCAATCATTAATGATATAACCAAGTGCCACTGCATATCGCCAAAATCATCTATACCACTCGATATTCTTAACACATTGTAACTTTAAAAAAAATCACAAAATAAATAGATGACACCAAGCATGACATTGCCGAAATTGGGTCTAGGCGTTGCCTTAATACAAGTATGTACCATGTTTCATTACTCTTACTAAATTATAATCAAAGTGATCGACTTCCATCAAATTGCTCATAATTCGGCTCATGCTGCGAAGAAACTCCTCGTTATTAAACTTGATCAGTTCACTGATATAATTAGCCATACTCAATAAGAATCAGTCACTCACAACAGCGAAAAAAATCAAAATGGACCCGTCATCCAAGTGCTATTATGGTAGATGAAGGATATTATTGGGGTATGGCCGGAGGCTGAGCCTGTATTCACATATGACACCCAGTTGTATGTAAGAGACTACTTTAAAGTCAACTAAAAAGACTCTTGTTGACCCTTGACCAGTTCGTGCACACTGGTATGCCCAAATCTCGCCATAATGAAAAGCCATAAAGTTTTGTTGTTCCAAATAACCGTATGGGTGGGCAAAAGTGGATTCTATAAATAATTAAAAATAAGGGTCTGGGTGTAAATACATGCTCAGTCTCCGGTCATATTCCATCAATGCCCCTCATCCATCATAAAAACACTCGGATGAGGAGTCCATTATTTTCCGTAAGGCCGTCAGCTTTCACATGTATTTACATAGCATATTTAAAGCGGAACAATATTGAAGAAACCCATTTGTTTTAATAATGCTACATGTCATGTCTTCAGATTATGCGTGCTTATTGCCAAATACTGCATTAACAAAGTTCCTTTTTGGTAATGGTGTGTAACCGCGCAAATAAAATTTCTTGAAATTCTTTGCTGATGACCAATCTACCGTTATTAATATATCTGCAACGGGACAACCAGCCTTCCAGGTTGCTAAAGTTTAGGCTGAGAGAGAGAGAAAACGGGGTTTAACGTCCAATCAACTCAAGTAGGTCATTTCGGGACTAACATATGGTTTTAATTTTATTTCAATAATTCGCTTGCGCGAGGGGTCTTTAAGCCAACGCGACAAAGTGTCACCTGAAACATGATTAAACGAACAGTACGAAATGGACACTTGTTTACTTTTTCTTAACAACTTAATCTTTTCCAAGTAAAAAAGTAACGTATGAATGGTACAAAGTTCCTCTTTGTTAAAGTGTTCAGCTTCAAACACTGTAGACTTTCCTTGCTTAGTAGTTTTCAAAAAATCGGTAAACGCAAAGACTATTGTACCTCCATATTATCCAAATGGGCAGTGGATAAAGACAACAAAGCAGCCGTTTCCAAAGTTGCCATTTTAAGATTAAGCGTTTCCAATGGAACGGGTTCATACAAAAAATCTACAACCACAGAAACATCCCATGTAAATTCATAACGTGACCTAGGTCAACACTTATTTGCGAGTCCTTTCATAAATCTAGAAACTAACACTGAATTATGACACCATTTCTGCCCAACCAATTTAAGTGTCTCTTAATAGCATTGACCTTTGCGTATTTCCCAATTAAGATATGACACTACGTTTACTTTAGTTGTTTGAATGGGATTAATCTTCCATAAAGAACACCAAAGGTTAAACCTTTTCCAGGCCAAATCATATTGCTTGCGACTACCGGGTCGTCAGAATACAATGTCTGTCGTGATAGCTTGCTGTGATAGACCTCTACTTCGAAATAATTTACTGATATCATTGTTGCGACGAGATCCATGGATTTCGCTAGAGGGTGAAGCTGACCACTGTGAGTTAAATGTCAGCAGATCTGTATAACGTGGTTACCTGACAGGATGAGAAACAATACAAGACATTAGTTGAGGAAGCCAGACCTGTGATGGCCAATGTCTAATAATTAAAAGGGCTCACTAAACCTTATCCTCCAAAATCTTTTAAATGAGCCGACAAATAATCCGAAACTGAAAAAGCATTGGTAAACCGAGTCCCGGGTTGAGGAAATCAGGTAGCAAATTTATAAAGTTGACAATTGAGACTTGAGGCAAAGAAATCAATGTCTGGTGTATAGTAGTAGGCTGAACAAATTGCATCAAAAATTGAGCTTTAAAGCATCCACTCTGTTGAATCCGAGAAATTTCTTGATGCAAAATCTGCAGAAACATTCAAAACCCCTGGTATATAAGAGGCGGATAAAAATATATTTCTATCTGTACACCATTCCCGCAGGGTTCTTGCTAAGCCATCCATAGGTTTAGACAAAATATCTCCCATGTTGTTCACATAGGCGACAGCGGACATGCTATCAGACTGAATCCTAATTTGAACATTTTCATAAAGGGAAACTATAAATTGTAAGGACATAAAAATAGCTAATAATTCTAAATAGTCAATGTAATAGTTGGATTCTAGAATAGACCAACGACTATTACATAACAAAACAGGAACCTGGGCTTAGAGACATTACTAATCCACTATTGTATCTCAACCAAGCTGTCTTTTGATAAACTGACAACCGAATCATAGTCCATATTGGAACCTAGCCCCATTATCGTTCTAAAGACAGATAACGGAGAGGTGCTTCTAGAATTGCATGAAATGCATTAACAATTAAACCTACAACAGAAGCTAATTGACGTGCAGTTATGTGATGCTTTATCAAATATTACATAAGCCAAAAATCACAATCTTTTGTGCGGGCTGAAAATCCGACTTTTTGTAATTACTAAAAAACCAAGTGACTGTAATTTATCTGCCATCAACTTGGTGTTGTTAGCACGTGTGCTCATCTTTAACCATAATAAGCGAATCGTCGATATAATAAGTACATCGTATGCCCTGGTGTCTGAAGAAAGTATAGACTCATGCTTTAAAGATTTTTGTCATCACTCTAGTTGCAGAAGCATTTCAAAACGAAAGTGCTACAAAATGATAAACTTTATTTCGCCAAAAAAACTTCAGGTGTTGAAACAACTCACAATTAATTTTGACACTAAAGTAGGCATCCTGCAAATCTAAGGATGTTAAAATTAAAACATCATTCTTTTGAATAATATCTAGAACAAAATCAAAAGTTTCTTGGTTGAAGTGTTCATAAATGATGACAGAATTTAATTGCCATAAACTTATCACTGGTCTAAACTTGTTATTTGGTTTCGGAACTATACTATAAAAATATTGGAGATGAAGTCTCCCTTATGCAAACTGACTTTACAATGACACCTTTAGCCAACAAGACAGATATTCTATTATAAATAATAGCTGCTTTTTCACTGGAAAAAAAATTCTTTTGGGATAGAATATTGAATAGGGTCTTGAATAAAATCGATCATGCAACCTTGAACGGTCTCTAAAATCAAGTTATCAGAGGTTAGCAATTTTCATTCACCATTAGCTTGGTCGTCGGGGAGACATTCCTCACGGGGATAATCACTTCGAATTGCACATGACGTAACCCTTACCCTAGCACGCGATGCCTGTCAGGGTCGCTCTATGAACGCGAGATTCCGTCAATTCACCATGGCCGGTGTTGTAACTATTGTGAGGAATGTCTTCCTTGTGCAAAATTTCCAAACATTTAGAAATATCACCTACCGTGTTCGTATTAGGTGGAACTGGTTTTGTTTTTGTTGAGCCTTGAAACTAAAAGGCACCTCGACCTGGTCTTGTCCGACCTCTGTAGTTAAAAGGGTGTTATGTTGTAGGCCGAATGTGGGCGTGGTCTAGGGGCACTACCACCGCCCGGATACTGATAAAATCTATTTGGACGGCTAGCTCACATTGGAGTTGCAGCATAAAAAAGAGTTTTTTCACGTCTTAAACGCAATGAAGTTTCTCATTTTCTGATCTCCTTGCCAACATCATCCCCAAAACGTATAGAAGTGATGGGTGTATTCAAGTTACACAAATTAAAGTACTGGGGGTGTAAAAAATATATTCTTCTTAATGATATATTATTATACTTAACCTGACCCAATAATGTGATTGAATCTGAAATAGGGCTTCTAACCTCTGGATTGTTAGAAAATTGATCCTTAAACAAGGCTGCTAATTTAACAAAAGGAATAATCCCAATAGCCACAAGTCCCTGGATATCTCTCAGTCTTTGATCAGTATTGTGTGCCTTTCTGTCAATTTCACTCCAAATTTCTGGATTCACATGGGGTAGGCCCATTTTATCACAGTTTGATGGAATTTTATATTTGGATACAATAGTGTATGTCAAACACATTGGGCTGCAAGCAGTATTAATTAAAGAAGCAAGCGAGTCAGAAATAGGCGAACCCAGTTCTGGTGGCTTCAAATTGGGTAAATCCCATACAAAATCGTTATTATCGTCAGGCCTACATACCTACCTTGTGTCTGACTGTTAAAAAAATCATTATCAAAATCAAAAAGGGCTCCGGTAATGTCCTTCGGCCATGTGTCATCTAGTGTGGAATTCTCCGTAAAAGGATCAAAATTGTCACAGGAAGCGCCTTGTGGCCTATCAATACTATCAAAATCACTGCTAGGAAATCATTGCTTTGCGCTGTAGGTTTATTCTTCACTGAAGTGTTTTTGGCACTGAGGTGTTATCGGCTCTCATCCGGAGGGTCCTTTTATTAAATTTACTCCCCCGTTTAGTTTAATAGTGTAACGAACCTTTATTATCATTCAAAGTTGGATTAAGTACATCTGTTTATCCCCTCTAAACTTCAGAAAAATAGAAACCGAGAAATTCTGTCCAGGAATGGTCACTCAAAGAAAGGGCATCGTCCTTTTCCGTAGCCATAATATAAACAACAGAACCGCTTGAACCACCGGTCCAAAATAGTCCCTTAAAGTGTGTATTAAAGTTGAAGGGGCATCAGCTAATGATTAGATAAAGAGCTGAGGAAAACCGAGGTCCCATGTTCACATTGGTGTGCACGTATGAGATCCCTTTGGCAATTAGAATTCGATATAAGAGAAGGCCGTAGCGCCGCTACCCGGGCAAAATTCTCTCATAGCACACTGTATGACGTATGTCCGTCTTCCATCAGCCCAGGTTAGGTGCATAACAGTATGACGACATCTCCAATTTCACTTTTCTTTGAGTTTAATGTCCACTTCCACCTAGGGTGATATCTTAGACAAGCTTAAAACTACCATTAGAAGCATGTGTATTGTGTTCCAGGATAGTGTGAAGGACAATCAGGCGGACAGAAAGACAGTGGACACACAAGCCCATTTAAGTAGTCCCTTAAAGTGTGTATTAAAGTTGAAGGGGCATAAGCTAATGATTAGATAAAGAGCTTACAGTTAGCGCTATAATACTCATAGTTTCAAAATAGTTATTGAAAACAGAATCTGCTGAAAAGTTCATCAAATTGTTTCACTTGGAATCGAAATATCAGCGATTAAATTTTAAGCTAGCCTCGATCGTCATTACTAACGTTGACATGATGGTAAACAATGTATCAATTATCAATGTTTACGTTCAATTATCCATCACAACATGCATGCAATTCCACAAAATATCGAGGGCTATCAATGGCATCGAGGGTTGATTATGGTCTAGTCTGTTTTGGGACCTAAAATTATATCTAAATTAGACACCAATTTTACTTATCCATACCATAATCAACTCTCGGTGCCATCGCTAGCCTGCGATATGTAGAGGATCGGAATACATTTTTTTGAAAAATAATGAGAAATGGCAAAGTTTGGGGGCTTTTAGAAAAGTGGACCATGAAAAATTTATGAAAAATTTTCTTTTTTATTTTGCTTGAATAATAATATAGTCGGAGAGAATGGCATATTTTGTGGGAAAAAATTCCCACTAAAACGATTCCTGATTTTTCTGAAACTATAGGATGGGTAGTCTTCCAGAAAAATTCCCCCCGTTAATCAGCCTTGGGGAAAAGAAATTACAGCCATTTTTAGGTTTGGTATCCAAACTTTTGTTAAATTTCAGTTTTTGGGCCCCTGATTGGTCAATGGTACGTTGTATGGTGTCGATATATAGGTTCTCGGGGTCGGAGAATGCGAAAATGATGTTTATTATGTATGTCGCACGGTTACCGTGGTAACCACATTTTCAGGTTTGGTATCCGATTTTTGTGATTTTTTTCATAATTATTTTGTAGTACATGCGAGTTTCAAAATATAGGTTTTTAGGGGCGCTGAGTCCGATTCCAAAGGTATTCTGTAGATAAGATAGCCCAATAGCCTATATTTGCCTTAATTTGGCCCAAAACTAGTAGACTGGAATCTAGTTATTGAATAGCTAGCTAATTACACTAATATGTACCAACTACCATTGGAAGATTACATAGGCCAAATTACAAAATAAAAATACAAAAAATACTCGAATCCAATTTATTCCTCCAAATCAATCTATACCTCGCACAGATTTACAGAAATTTAGAGGCGATGGCCGAATCCAGTTCACACCGTTTTCGAACAGATAAAGACGACAGAAGAAATTGAAAGACGACAGATCTGGTTAACAGAATTGTCTAGAGAACTAGAAGAGTTAACCTATAGCCTTAAAGACAACAGACCGCCACCAGCTTTAACAGACGAAAGGCAAACATGGTCGAAGATACAAGGTTACACTTAGAGGGTCCCCCTCTAAGACGTCGACTCCGTTACAGAGAAAGTCCAAGAGACAGGTTTCTCTGATTATCTAAGTAGATATCAACAGTCCAGAGCTCCATTACAGCTACAACAGTAAAGACAGGCTTACAAAAAGCCAGTATTGCCGGCGGAAAATATGATGGACGCACACCATTAATGGATTATAAATTTTGAAACTTGTAATATCATTAATGTCCAGCTCAGCAAGTACTGAGTTCTCTTCCGACAGTAGACAGATACAACTATACTAGTTGGATGGAAGCTTTGGAAAGAGGATTTCAACCTAGGAATCAGACAAAGATGTATAGATGTGAACTAAAGAATAGGCGTAGAAGGATTAATGAAAAGCTAACAGAGTTAGGCCAGTCAATAAACCGACTCGTTATCCTCGCATACCCTACTGCTGAAGCAGGTCTATAGGATATTCTCGCAAGGGACGCATTTCTCAATTCTCTACAAGACTCTGGTATGGGTAGTTCAACAAACAAGGCCAGAGGGTTTAGAAGATGCTGTTCAAGTAGCTATTGAATTCGAGTCATATCAATGCGCCATGGACATCAAGAGAACAGCTAAAATTATGCCAGATCAGTTTGGAAGATATCTAAATCTGATGATCTACAGGAACATGACAATGTATTGAAAACCTAAACTATCCAGTAACTGTCAGAAAAGCAAGATAATGGGTCACCTTTCTGTTAAGTGTGCACCTAAAAAGAAAGAAGGAACCACAGCTAGAACGAAAATCAAAAACGGATAGTGCTTTTGTCAGACACATTGGAAGACGTAAGCGTAATAAAGCAAAGAGGAGAGGTACAAATAAAGAAGCATACCATAGCTCATCAGAGACACTGGATAAGCTACATTCATACGAAGCAAATCGCAGGACAAAGTTTCAGGTAGGTTACAAATTAGCTAAACAGAAGAAACAAGCAACACACCAAAGACAAACCGATGATTTGAATTCTACTAAAATAAGTTTCAACAAGGGTGATTGGGTGTTCATGTTTACACCTGTAGCAAGAACCACTATTAAGTTTCGCCGGAAAGGTCCGTACCAAGTTCTAGAAAAGATGACAGAGGTTACAGGAATGTTGATTTTGGCAAATCAACTTTGCACATCCATACTGATCGTTTGAAAGGTATGAGTGATACAGTTGAAGCAAATACTATTACTAATGAATCAAAGTTTTTCTCAGATATTCTATAATCGGCAGGATTTAAACGGGGGCGTGGGTAATGTGGCAAAGATAGTTTCATTTTGTTAGTATTGTTTTATTTATAGTCTGTAGACACCTAAATAGTCCAGACTAATAACAACTATAGTTTTGGATATAGGTCACTGTAGTTATATATTGTGAGTGACTTGATATTTGATCACTGTATGAATAGCATGTTAACAGATTTTTTCGAAGTTTATAATAATATTGCTATCTGCCATATGGTATGTTTATTTTATAATTTAATAGAATCACATGTATTGTTATTGGGCATACAATTAGTGAGTTTATATCCCTATTGTATAATTTATTTTGTTGGAAATGTACCATAATACATTGTCCAAAAAAATTGGAGTATTATTACCTCCCTTTACTTAAATAGCTGAATTTTAATATATATAGCATGCAATTATAAGTAATATGCATATCATATGGCTTACTTAACGGAACTAGAAAATACTTCTAGGTGTCAACTTTATCATAAATCACATTGCGTCCATCTGTTAAATAATGTTGCATTTATATTGTTGACAATGTATTCATTGTTTATGAAGGCAAGTATACATACCAAAACTGAAAATGGCTGTAAAATTTTTCCCCAAGGCCGATTAACGGGGGGAATTTTTCTGGAAGACTACCCATCATATAGTTTCAGAAAAATCAGGAATCATTTTAGTGGGATTTTTTTTCCCGCTAACCAGGCCATATGGAGTCGGCCTACTCGACTAATAGGGGGTTAGACGGCCTAGTGGTCTAGAGTACCGCGCTTCGACCTCTAGCTGGCCGGTCAGCTCTGGCTTGTGGTTGTGGTTTCGAGCCCTAGTGAGAGCGTATGTGACATAGAAAAAGGGGCGCCTTCTCAACCTCGTGGGTTTCCTCCGGGCACTCTGGATTCCTCCCACTGTTAAGTAACCCTACGCAGAAGCGAATTATTGAAATAAAAATTGAAAACCATACGGTAGTCCCGAAATGACATAGTTTGTGTCGAGTGGACGTTAAACCCCATTTCTCTCTCTCTTTGAACAATAATAGTTTATAATATCATCTTGAAAAACGTGGGGACAAAATATTCACAAAATTATATTCTGTGGTGTTTTTCACCACAATTCTGTGGTGTTTTTCACCACAGAGTTCCACAATATTTGAACTCAAATAAAAAAAATTCTTTGAAAAATTCTGAAAGGACAGCTGCCTAGTCGTTCGGATGGGACGAAAACACGAGGTCCCGTGTACACATTAGAGTGTACGTAAAAGATCCCTCGGCAGTTGGAATTCAGTTGCTGCCCGGGCAAAAATTTCCCTCATATATAGCACACTGTATGGCGTATGCCCGTCTTCAATTAGCCCAGGTTTGGTGCAGAAGCGTAGGACGTTAAACACCATTTCATGCATTCATTCTTTCAAAAATTTCTTCTGGGACTACCTGCATGCCTGTGTGGTACCACATTCCACAAGATTTTCGACTTAAAAAAATTTTGATACATTCTTTTTGAGTCTGTGGTGTTTTTTTACCATAACAGTTCCACAAGATATTATTGGACTTGGAAAAAAAAATTCTGCAAAATTTCCTGTCGGACTACCTGTATGGTACCACATTCCACATTTTGATGAAAGCCCCGCAACATATTATTTTGTTATTTTGTTTTTAGTTCGTTTAATACATCATTCATAGATTGAATAAAAATTGTTGTAAATTATTAAAAAAAAGAAATTAAAGATATCTAACAGTTGTTCTGTGTCCTGTTCTTACTTATATTGTAAATACATCATTATCAACTGGTACCTTCCCTGATGTTCTGAAAAAAGCTTTAGTTTTTCCCTTAATCAAAAAAAGTACTTTAGACAGTAACATCTTCAAAAATTATCGGCCAGTATCTAACCTATCATTTTTATCTAAACTTATGGAAAAAGCAGTGTCTGTTAGATTTAAAGACCATTTAAAATTTCAGAATCTGGACGAACCCTTTCAATCCGCATACAAAAAACTCCATAGTACAGAAACGGCTTTACTCTGAGTGCAAAATGATATTTTAATTAATCTAGATAATAAAAATGTGGTTTTTCTAGTTCTTCTTGACCTAAGTGCTGCTTTTGATACCATCGACCAAGCACTTCTACTTTCACGTTTAAAAGATTATTTTGGAATTACTGGCTATGCCCTGAAATGGTTTGAATCATATCTCACTTCACGAAAACAGTCTGTTGTCATAAATAAGCAGTCATCAAAACCAGTAGACATAAAATATGGAATTCCGCAAGGATCAGTACTCGGTCCGTTATTATTTACGGCTTATACTTGCCCACTTGGTAAACTTCTTAGAGATCACAATTTAGACTATCATATATACGCAGACGACACACAGCTGTATGTGGCTGTAACACCCGACAACGAAAGTAAACAAATCATTAAGTTGGAGAAGTGTATTGATAATGTAAAAAACTGGATGAAAAACAACTTTTTAAAACTAAACGATGATAAAACTGAATTATTAAAAATAGGAACCGATCATAGACTCTCATCAATTATTACAAAATATGTTAAAGTGGGTGGTGCTGTCATACATCCAAGTAACAGTGTACGGAACCTCGGTGTTCAATTTGGGGAAAATTTTGACATGAAAGAACATGTGTCGAATATGTGTAAATCCGCCAATTTTCAACTATATAATATAGGTCGCATAAGAAACTTTATTGATACTGATACTTCTAAAATGCTTGTCAACTCACTTGTAACCTCCCGCCTTGATTATTGTAATTCTTTATTGTTTAACTTGCCTTCTCTTCAGCTAAATAGATTACAAAAAATTCAAAACAAAGCCGCCCGAGTCATAACTAGAACTAAACTTTGTGAACATATCACCCCTATTTTACACCAACTGCATTGGCTGCCAGTTACTAGCAGAATTGAATTTAAAATACTCTCTCTAACATACGCTGTCATTAATATTGAAGACTCACCTGACTACCTCAAACAACTAGTGACCCCATATATTCCTACACGCACACTTAGATCACAAAACAAAAACTTGCTAATGCCCTATCATGCAAAATCCTCATTTGGGGAAAGGTCTTATAGTTTTGCTGCTTTTAAACTATGGAATAAGTTACCTTCTGAAATTAAAGATTCCCCTTCCCTGCCTGTTTTTAAGAAAAAGTTAAAGACCCACCTTTTTAAAAGCCATTTTAATTGTTAAATGCTTAAGCTTTTTCTGAGTTTACTTTTTATTATTGTATACTATATTTTATTCTAATTGTGCAATGTTCTTATTATTGAGATGTTTTATATTTTATACTTTTACAATAATGTAATAGCGCCATAGAGCAATCTAAGTATTGGATTATAGGCGCTCTATAAATAAATTATTATTATTATTATTATTTTCCATCCGAGTTATGGCAATTGATTATTCATTTATAGGGGATCACGTGGCTAAGGCGCTGGCTCTCTAGCCTGGAGGTCGAGTGTCCGATCTCTGCATTGGCCAAGAAAGTTTATCCCGATTTTCGGTGTGGTTTCCCCTTGTCAGTGATGCAGAACGAAGGGCCTAACAATGACAGCTCTCTAGTCTTTCGGATGGGACGAAGCACCGAGGTCGCGTGTACACATTGGCGTACACCTCAAAGATCCTTTTGGCAGTTGGAATTCGATATAAGGGTAGGCCGTAGAACCGCTGACCGGGCGAAATTTCCCTCATAGCACACTGTATGGCGTATGCCCGTTTTCCATTAGCCCGGGTTAGGTGCATAACAGTAGGACGTTAAACCCCATTTCATTTAATTTTATTGATCTATAATTTTAAAAGTAATAGTAATAATCATTTTATTCAAAAGCTATTATAAGGTGGAAAACCAGCGGCTGCCAGGCAGGATACGCCCACATACAAGAGTTGGATAGAGAACAAGCTAAAAAGAAAGTGATTTTTCCTACAATCAAGGACAATAACTCATGAAGTTACAAATCGATATGCGCATATATCGAATGGAACCAAGATCTTTGAATGGGTTATGAACATGCATTTCAAGGTACTTCAAAATCAGATTAAAATTATGACCTCTACAGGGTTCACAACCTTGATAAACCATATTTTTACACAATATTCGCATACAAGTGGCGGCCATTTTGTCCGGCAGTTGTGGTCCGATTTCACAAAATTCAAACTCAACCTTCATTACAATGTAACGATGATATAATCAAATGTTTTTTAAATCGGATAATAATTGTGACCTCCAGAGGGACCACAAGCGAAACAAAGACAATTTTGCGTATAATCAGGAGCCATAATTCAGGAAATTACGTTCCGATAGGCACAAATATCGAAAGGAACCAAGATCTTTGGGTTATAACCATGCATTTCAAGTTTCATTAAAATCGAATTAAAATTGTGACCTCTACAGGGTCCACAACCTTGATATACCATTTTTTAACCGTATTCGCGTACGAATGGCGGCCATTTTGTATGGCAATTTTGGTCCAATTTTACCGAAATTCGAACTCAACCTTCCTTAGGGTGTAACGATGATATAATCAAACGATTTTTAAAATCGAATAATTATTGTTACCTCCAGAGGGACCACAAGCTAAACCAAGGTGATTTTGCGTATAATCAGGGACCATAATTCAGGAAATTACGTTCCGATAGGCACAAATATCGAAAGGAACCAAGATCTTTGGGTTATAACCATGCATTTCAAGTTTCATTAAAATCGAATTAAAATTGTGACCTCTACAGGGTCCACAACCTTGATATACCATTTTTTAACCGTATTCGCGTACGAATGGCGGCCATTTTGTATGGCAATTTTGGTCCAATTTTACCGAAATTCGAACTCAACCTTCCTTAGGGTGTAACGGTGATACAATCAAACGATTTTTTAAATCGGATAATAATTGTGACCTCCAGAGGGACCACAAGACAAACAAAGACGATTTTGCGTATAATCAGGGGCCATAATTCAGGAAGTTACGATCCGATATGCGCAAATATCGAAAGGAACAGAGATCTTTGGGTTATAACCATGCATTTCAAGTTTCATCAAAATCGAATTAAAATTGTGATCTCTACAGGGTCCACAACCTTGATATACCATTTTTTAACAGTATTCGCGTACGAACGGCGGCCATTTTGTATGGTAATTTTGGTCCGATTTTTCCGAAATTTGAACTCAACCCTCTTTAGGGTGTAACGGTGATATAGTCGAACGGTTTTACAAATCGGATAATAATTTTGACCTCCAGAGGTACCACGAGCTAAAATAGGTGATTTTTCGGACAATCAGGGGCCATAATTCAGGAAATTACGTTTCGATAGGCGCAAATATCGAAAGGAACCAAGATCTTTGGGTTATAAACATGCATGTCAAGTTTCATCAAAATCGGTTCAAAATTGTGACCTCTATAGGGTCCACAAGCTAAAAACGTGATATTTCGTACAATCAGGGGCCATAATCCATGAAGTTTTGATCCGATACATGCCAATATCGAAAGCAGCCGAGATCTTTTGGGGATAAACCTATATTTTAAGTTTCGTTAAAATCCGACAAGAATTGTGACCTATAGAGAGTCCACAAACAATTGTGGACGGACGGACGGACGGACAGACGGACAGGGGCGACGACATAATACGTCCACATGAAAATGTGGGCGTATAAAAACATACTATTACTTTAAAAGGTCGAACAGTAATTTCTAAACCTCAAATGGTTATTATTTATTATGTAATATCTGTGGTTCTTATAATTTGCTATCTCTGGGTACTGTTACGTAAACACTAGTATCAATTATCCTAATAATATATGCATTTTAAGTTCATAAAACAGCACTTTGTTATGATTCAAAATAAAAAGATAGTAAGCTGGCACTGCCAGGCAGGATACGCCCACATTTTCGAGAGATAGTTAGAGAACAAGCAAAACTGAAAGTGATTTTTCCTACAATCAAAGGCTATAATTCATTAAATTACAATTTGAAATGCGCATTATCGAAAAGAATCAAGATCTTTAGGTTATAAACATGCATTTCAAGGTTCATCAAAATCGAATTAAAATTGTGACCTATACTGGGTACACATTCCACAACCTTGATATACCATATTTTAACACTATTAGCATTGTCTGGCAATTATGGTCCGATTTCCCTGAAATTCAAACTCAACCTTCCGTATGGTGTAACGGTGATAGAGTCAAGCGTTTTTTAAAATCGGATAATAATCGTGACATCCACAGGGACCATAGGCAATTTTTCGGATAATCAGGGGCCATAATTCAGGAAGTTATGATCTGATATGTGCAAGTAGTGAAAGGAACCAAGATCTTTGGGTTATAACCATGCATTTCAAGTTTCTCATCAAAATTGAATCAAAATTGTGACCTATACTGGGTCCACAACCTTGATATACCATTTTTAACAGTATTTGCATACGAATGGCAGCCATTTTGTATGGCAATTTTGGTCCAATTTTTCCTAAATTCGAACTCAACCTTCCTTAGGGTGTAACGGTGATATAATCAAACGATTTTTTAAATCGGATAATAATTGTGACCTCCAGAGGGACCACACGCTAAACAAAGACGATTTTGCGTATAATCAGGGGCCATAATTCAGGAAGTTATGATCCGTTATGCGCAAATATCAAAAGGAACCAAGATCTTTGGGTTATAACCATGCATTTCAAGTTTCATCAAAATCCAATTAAAATTGTGTCCTCTACAGGGTCCACAACCTTGATATACCATTTTTTAACAGTATTCTCATACAAATGGCGGCCATTTTGTATGGCAATTTTGGTCCAATTTTTCCGAAATTCGAACTCAACCTTCCTTAGGGCGTAACGATGATATAATTAAACGATTTTTCAAATCAGATAATAATTGTGTACTCCAGAGGGAACACGAACTAAACGAAGGCGATTTTGCGTACAATCAGGGGCCATAATTCAGAAAGTTACGATCCGATATGCGCAAATATCGAAAGGAACGAAGATCTTTGGGTTTTAACCATGCATTTCAAGTTTCATCAAAATCGAATTAAAATTGTGATATCTACAGGGTCCACAACCTTGATATACCATTTTTTAACAGTATTCGCGTACGAACGGCGGCCATTTTGTATGGTAATTTTGGTCCGATTTTTCCGAAATTTGAACTCAACCTTCCTTAGGGTGTAACGGTGATATAATCGAACGGTTTTTCAAATCGGATAATAATTGTGACCACGAGCTAAAATAGGTGATTTTTTGGACAATCAGGGGCCATAATTCAGGAAATAACGTTCCGATAGGCGCAAATATCGAAAGGAACCATGATCTTTGGGTTATAAACATGCATGTAAAGTTTCATCAAAATCAGTTCAAAATTGTGACCTCTATAGGGTCCACAAGCTAAAAACGTGATTTTTCGTACAATCAGGGGCCATAATCCATGAAGTTTTGATCCGATACATGCCAATATCGATAGCAGCCGAGATCTTTTGGAGATAAACCTATATTTCAAGTTTCGTCATAATCGGACAAGAATTGTGACCTGTAGAGGGTCCACAAACAATTGTGGACGGACGGACGGACGTCCGGACGGACAGGGGCGACGACATAATACGTCCACATGAAAATGTGGGCGTATAAAAATGCATATTATTACATTTTTTTTTAGTAATATGTCCCTTTACTGTGCAAATAGCCATATTGTTATGAATTATTGGACGATTTGCGAATTATATTTTTTATATGAACACGAATAAATTCTATAATGCGAATTAATTGGAATATATCAACCTTGATGTCGTGTAACACTACCCCACAACTCGGTCATCTTTTCTGTGAGTTATCAAAATAATATATAAATAAATTTAATTTCAAATTGAATTAAACTGATAAGAACATTATGTTACAATATATACATTAATTTAAAATTCAGTGTCAGGAAATTTAATTAAATTGATAAGAACTCTATAATATTATTACAATATACAGAATTATTCTCAATACAGCGACATTAAAATTAATCATAACAAGTTTAAATCAATGAATTGGGTAATGAACGGAAACCGATAATGTAAATGAATTGAATATGTTTACATAAATTGGAAAACTAAGCCTTCTTTGTCATTACAATAGCTATTATTTTCTTAAATTATGATCTAGATTCGTCTTTATGACGCCATAAGATTATAGTCTTCTAGAAAGTGCAAAGGCATTGATACAAAACATTTTTTTAGATCATTTGCTGCTCTTTTAAAGAGTTTTAGCAAAATCAGTTTGTGAATGTGAAAAAAGATTCTGTGTAACTTTCTAAAAAATTGAATGTGCGTGAGAGAGCATGGCACAGCAACATTTCTATCCGACGTTATATCTATATTTTATGGATGCTTTAAGATCTTTAACATCTCACCGTAAAGGAAGGCAGTGAGAGGGGTTATGAAACAAATATGCATGAAACGACATCTCCATTTACTAGGCTTATACAGTTTGCAATCCGAGTATTTTATCAAAAACGTCAGCACTAATATCTTGTGGAACTATTTTGGTGAAAAACATCACAAACCCGAAAGTCTTGTGGAATGTGGTACCACACAGACATATAGGAGATATAAGAAGAAATTACGGGGGAAAAGATGATTTTTTTTTTCTAAGTATTAATATCTCGTGAGACTCTTATGATAAAAAACACCACAGACCTAAAACACTGTACCAAATTCTAAGTCGAAAATCTTGTTGAATGTGGTACCACACAGGCATACAGGTAGTCTGAGAAGAATTTTTTGAAAAAAGTATAATATCTTGTACTGACACAAAACACTGTATCACACAGGCATACATGTAGTCTGAGAAGAAATTTGGGATCTATTTTTTAAAGTCCAATATCTGGTGGAACTGGTGTGGTGAAAAGTTCCACACAAACGCCTCTAAACCTGGCCATATATGAAAAACTTAAACGTAAAAATGGATAATGGAGACTTTGTTTTTTATAGTACTGATTTTGTTTTTAATATCTCGGTTCAGAGTCAGCTGATTTGACTGACATTTTCAGCATATTCTATTTACGTTATCTAATTTTAACTAGTATAAAGAGAACTGTCAACTATTTATCTGATCCTCCATAATTTAAAATGTCTAATTCAAAATTTAGATCACATTTCAGGCCTAAAGCTAGACCTGCAATAGCCAGAGATAGCTCTTGCATGGATGCCACATCAAGTCATTTCATAGACTATATTCTACACATAATATTAACTTTCTTATTGTATACATGTATATATATTTTTTTGTAGTGGATGGTGAAATCATTTTACACATTAATCACCATAATTGCAGAGGTTATATTAAAAATTCTTACTTCCAAAATTCTTCTGTAGAAGTTTGTATTTGGCTGGAATTGCCTGTTTTATTTGCTGCCTCCGTTAAGAGAGAATAATTTGTTGTATGCATTATATCAGTGGTGTTCGCTAGATTATTTGTCACATTCACAAGATTGTCCACCATTTTGTTTCGAACAAAACACGTGTCTGTATTCCACCAATTATCACATGTTGTCCATGGTAATGGCGATAAAAACGAATTATATAGGTAATATAAAATCCAGGAGAATATATTATTTATATATAAACAAAAGACAAGAGTAACACCAATCATAGCGGCTCCAATACCTATAAAAAATTTAATATCAGATTTAGCAACCAGCAAATGAGTAATAATAAAAAAAAATCCGAAGAATGGATAAGGAAATACCCAAATTGACAAAGGTGCTAATAATATAATACGTCGATTGATGTGATACAACTATACAGTTGCATAATACGTGTTCAAGATAGACGGTATACAACAGATTGTCATTGCTAAAATACAGTGCTTGCTACCTTTAATTTACAATTCGGACAAATTTTAGTTGCTTCCATTATGCAACATATACGATATCCTCTTTTAACATATTTAGAAAGAAACGCATGCACGTGTGGGTATTATTTCTGTGGCAATACTTAAAGGGGCTAAATCTCTATTCTGTGGACACACCTGGGTCGCATCGCACATAATAACGTAATATGAATATGTATAACATGATTTACATGCAATCGTTTCCGTTTTTACTGTAATTTCCAGTATGTTCAGTAGTATTTTCTTGTTGAGTATATTGAGCCTGGTTCATACAAATGGCTCGCGATTCATGTGCCAATTTTGCCATTTTTATTTTGCCTTAAAGTTGAATATTGGATATCAGAAGCCCATCTCTTCGCGGTAAGATCAATGGTCGTTTATGTTGGCCAGAAACTCCGCTGTCTTTGAAAAAGTAAACGGTCCCATTTTCTTCTCCATTTTTTGTATCAAAATCATGCATTAACATATAGGGTAATAGTTAACATACAAACTATTGTGTGAATTGGTCGACAGTTTAAGTCACAGGATACAGACGAGCAGACTGACGACACCTAAATATCCTTTTTGGGAGAGGTACCAATATTTACCTCTTAAAGCAGGACAGATATCCCATACGTCATAGGCACCTTTACCGGAATATTGTCCAATTGATAATTCTAAAAGTATCATGGGAACCGCTAATAACACCAAGAAGACAGCATATGGTATAAGAAACACAGCTGAAACAATAATAATTAGATTCAATGGCAATCGCCTATAATATCGTAAATACAGTGCATTATCGGTTTAGTTTTCATTGCGCGTAGGGGTGGGTGTGAGGGTACTTTTTATGTGAAGTATCTACAAATTTTGCCGACTTAAACTCATAGATATCACTAGAAGTGTACAAGAACAATGGACGATTATGGTTTATATAACAACTCTTAAATGTAAATTGTTCCGATATTCAATAAAACAAAAAGGTGTGTATTGTTACGGAGGTGAAAATATATTCACATATGTGACTGAAGACGGCATCTTGGGTGGAAATGCGGAAAATCTGATTTTGGACTAAAGACAAAGTAAGTGAAAATATTGATTTTGATCGAAATTGTGATTTTAACAAACATGAGTCTATAAATATACTATCTATCGATACAAAAGATCAAAATAGCAATACAAGATTTTAGAACACCTTTATACGAGTACAGTATTCTTAAATCTGTCCTAATTCTTAACATTCTCGGCGAAACCAGTTGTGTTTCTTCGCTCGCAGCGGGACAACCTGTCATTCCTCTTGCATAATAATTGGCATTGTTGTAAAGCGAAAAATCTCTAGATTATAATTATGACCAATGTATTGCCGACGAATTCAACTTGAAGGAATACAAATGTTTTTTTATAACCCCTAAAACTGTAAACAAACTTAGCTTGTTGCTAACACGTGTAAAGCATTGTGGTACAATAGCCGCATCGAGGCTAAAGCGGCTGATAGAAATGAGATTTGGGCAATGTTATGCGTTATCTACATTCGATTTTGATCGTATGTAGATAGCCGTTGCCTATATTCCGTGGAACATAAGCAATTAAATCAAAATTTAAGACTCGAATCTTCTTTTTTTGGAGTAGAGTACTCTTAGCCAAGAATCGTGTACTTATTATTACAAGTTAGTGATTTTTTTACTTATTTGAAGATGGTTTAGAAATTTGGGAAATTTATCGGAAGATTCATTTTTATACGCCCACATTTTCATGTGGACGTATTATGTCGTCGCCCCTGTCCGTCCACAATTGTTTGTGGACTCTCTACAGGTCACAATTCTTGTCCGATTTTGACGAAACTTTAAATATAGGTTTATTCTCAAAAGATCTCGACTGCGTTCGATATTGGCATGTATCGGATCAAAACTTCATGGATTATTGCCCCTGATTGAACGAAAAATCACGTTTTTAGCTTGTGGACCCTATAGAGGTCACAATTTTGAACCGATTTTGATGAACTTGACAGGCATGTTTATAACCCAAAGATCTTGGTTCCTTTACGATATTTGCGCCTATCGGAACGTAATTTCCTGAATTATGGCCCCTGATTGTCCGAAAAATCACCTATTTCGATTATATCACCGTTACAACCTAAGGAAGGTTGGGTTCAAATTTCGGAAAAATCGGACCAAAATTACCATACAAAATGGCGGCCGTTCGTACGCGAATACTGTTAAAAAATGGTATATCAAGGCCGTGGACCCTGTAGAGATTACAATTTGAATTCGATTTTGATGAAACTTGAAATGCATGGTTATAACCCAAACATCTTGGTTCCTTTCAGTATTTGCGAATATCGGATCGTAACTTCCTGAACTATGGCCCCTAATTATACGCAAAATCGCCTTGGTTTAGCTTGTGGTCCCTGTTGAGGTTACAATAATTATCCGATTTAAAAAATCGTTTAATTATATCATCGTTACACCCTTAGAAAGGTTGAGTTCAAATTTCGGGGAAATTGGGCCAAAATGGCCGCCATTCGTACGCGAATACTGTTAAAAAATGATATAAAGGTTGTGGACCCTGTAGAGGTCATAATTTTAATTCGATTTAGATGAAACTTAAAATGCATGGTTGAAACCCAAAGATCTTGGTTCCTTCCAATATTTGCGAATATCGGATCGTAACTTTCTAAATGATGGTCCCTGATTATACGCAAAATCGCCTTCGTTTAGCTTGTGGTCCCTCTGGAGGTCACAATTATTATCTGATTTACAAAAATCGTTCGATTATATCATCGTTACGCCCTAAGGAAGGTTTAGTTCGAATTTCGAAAAAATTTGACCAAAATAGGTATACAAAATGGCCGCCAGTAGTACGCGAATACTGTTAAAAATGGTATATCAAGGTTGTGGACCCTGTAGAGGTCACAATTTTAATTCGATTTTGATGAAACTTTAAATGCATGGTTATAATTTAATGAATTATAGCCTTTGATGGTAGGAAAAATCACTTTCGGTTTTGCTTGTTCTCTATCAATCTCTCCAAATTGTGGGCGTATCCTGCCTGGCAGTGCAAGCTTACTATCTTTTAAAGCTTGTCATCGGCCGTCTAGAAAGAAGACAAAGGGAAAAGAAACGGGCAGAGTGGATATAAGTGTACTGTTCTTTAGTTTTATATATATTAAACACTTTATTGATTTTTTTTATTTTGTTAATTGTAAAAACTCCCCAGAATCTCTGAGAACAAATATTTAGACACCATTTTGTATCAAACATTCAAAAATTTTTAAAAGACACCGCCACCCCCAGCAATATGACAACACCGTTTGGCATGACTGATGTATTAGGTCTAGCCTCTTTCTTAGAGTCCCTTGTTCCAAATAGCGCTGAAACGCATTATGCTACACGATTCATGTACTATTTTTGGTGCCTTAGACATTGGATATCAGATAATGTAATACTCGTAGTTTCTTGTCAAATGATGAATGTTGCAATACCCCACGTCCATTCTATTTGCAGTATTATATTCGACATTAAGTAGCTGGCAATGTATAAAATTCTTGCTAGACAATTATGAACCAGTTCCCCACAAACGTTAAGGATATGGTGGTAGGGTCCCAAAATACCCGTTGTATACGCACACGGGTGAAATATTTAATTCAAGAAACAAACAGCCCTGAAAAAGTTAAGACGGTTCTATAGTCTCGTAGTACCATTCTTTTCGCAGCATCACATTTGACATTAAGTAGCTGACAATTTATAAAATTCTCGCTAGACAATTATGAACCAGTTCCCCACAAACGTTAAGGATATGGTGGTGGGGTCCCAAAATATCCCTTGTATACGCACAAGGGTTATATATTTAATTAGAGTAACAAACAGCACTGAAAAAGTGAGGACGGTTCTATATTCTTTTCAAGTTATACCAGTTAGTGTAAGAAAGTTTGTCTTGTTTGTGATTTTGTCCCGGCGTTTGATGGCTGGATTGTTAGCGTATGCGCACTGTATCGTAATGTCTGTCATTGAGACAGCTGGCGAAATTTCGATTCTCCGGTTGTGCGCGACAATAGGTAGGGTCACCTGTTCAACCTCGTTGGGTTTCTCCGGGTCTTTCGGTTTCCTCCCACTGTTAAAGACCCCTACGTGCAAGTGAACTATTGAATTGAAATTGAACCATATGTTAGTCCAGAAATGACCTTTGTGTCGAGTTGACGCTAAACCCCATTGTTTTTATCTCTTTCACTGAGAAAGCACATTTTCAATTAATAAGTTCATTAGTAACAAGATTCGTTAGGGAACGATTCGACGTACGATTGCAATAGTCGAGTAATTGTGGTAATCCCTACCCCATTTTAAACGTCTGCTCATTTTTATTATTGTATTTGTCATTTTATTTGTTTGTAACTTTATATTGTATTTGGCTGTCACTTTATATTTCAATTTATATGTCATATTCTCATTTTATATTTATTCGACTTGTTGTAGTTATTGTAAAGCGCTACTATATGTATGCATCGTTCGTGTACGTTCGGATGATACCTATCCACATAAATAAGAACATCGAACTAAAATTTATTAAAATGAAACGAAGAGTTGAAAAATACATGAAAATTAATTTAACGTGATGAAAAATTAATTTATCGTGATGAAAAATTAATTTATCGTGATGAAAAGTTAATTTATCGTGATTAAAATTTAATTTATCGTGATGAAAAATTAATTAATCGTGATGAAAAATTAATTTATCGTGACGAAAAATTAATTATTGATAAGAACATTAAAACAAATCTGAGTTTAATATACTGTGTAATAATGATAAGAAAATGAATGAAGGAGAGAGGAGAGAGGCCAAGTCATCACAGAGAAAGAAATGGAGTTTAACGTATGGTTTTCAATTTTTATTTCAAAAATCCGCTTGCGCGAAGGGGTCTTTAGCAGTGGGAGGAAACCGGATGGCCCGGAGGAAACCCACGAGGTTGAGAAGGCGCCCCTATCTCCATGTCACATACTCTCACACTAGGGCTCAAAACCACAGCCGCAAACCAGAGGTGACCGGCGAGCTAGAGGTCGAAGCGCGACACTCTAGACCACTTGGCCATCCCAACCCCCCAAGTCATCACAGACTATAGATTTTTAAAATTTCATTACAGTAGCCATCATCCAATTCATTTTCAGACGTCGCCTGTCCAGCGTCGGGGGTTTTCTCTGGGTTCTCTGGTTTCCTTCCACTGCTTAAGACTCTTAAGTGCAAGCGAATTATTGGAATAAAATTAAACCATACATTCGGCCCAAAATGACCTAATTTGTGTCGAGAGGATGTTAAACCCAATTTCTCTTTCTTTTTTCTCATGTGTGATGTTTGATAAGTATTAGTAAATATCTGTACGTGACAAGAAGTATGGTCCTCCGGTTGCCCCCACTGCTAAAGTCCCCTACGCGCAACCGAATTATTAAAATAAAATTTAACCATATTTTAGTCCCGAAATAATCTAGTTTGTATCGAGTCGACGTTAAACCCCCCCCCCTCTCTCCCTCTCTCTCTCTCTCTCTCTCTCATTATAGTTCTGTTGTGAAAATAAATCGAACAAGAATTCTGACAATTGCCAAGCTATGTCCGTTTTTCACTATTGACCCATGCATTCTCAATGTATACACGGGCGATGGGGAGGTTTTCAGTTGTTAGCTTACTCAGGATCAATACGCTAACCATATACCACGAACCCTATTGACATTTATTCTGTCATCAGTAACCCCTTGGTCTAACTTAAAGGGCAATATTTGTATCAGTTATTATCACATGTGTTTCAACACCTTCCAAATACAGTAGAACTTGCTCGGGCGTGCACTCCTAATCAGTGAACACTTGCTTCAACGAGCACAAAAAAAACCCGAGCGATTTTCCCCTACTAAACACGCACTTGTTCAACGCGTGCAACGGGCACCCATATGAGCTCCCTATTATTCTAGTTCATCCATTAAGCAAGCACGTCTCGGGGAATCACGTTCTCGCTTGAGCGAACGAGACTGGACTGTCACGGAGAATCACGTTCTCGCTTAAGCGAACAATACTGAAGTATTTATTTCAGAATTTGTTTTGTACTATCTACCCCCCCCCCTCTCTCTATCTCTCTCTCTCTCTCTCTCTCTCATGTCACTAGCCCCTCCTCTCCCTCGTACTCTAATGATTCAAAGCAGTCGCGTTGAGATGATTTTTGTGTTTTCAGCATCTGTATTTACCTTTTGTAGCTCAACTAGTGAGCGAGAGACAGACGGGGTTAAAATCCACTAACAAAAATTAGGTTCAAATGGCCACTAAAATGACGTCCAAATTGGCGGATCATTAATTCATTGTCATTTTCTTCCGTTAAATATGTCTTATATAAAGTGTTTGAGTTTACTGGGTTTAATTCTGACTCCTAAAACAAACCTAGAATAGTCCAGATGGTATAAATTTAAAACGGCAATCAAAACAGAATCTATAATGTGGATTTTGTCCATGTGGACATTGCTTTTAAAATATATCAAATAAGGCTTTCAGGGTTATTGAATAATTCTATTTTAGGTTCAAACTTAAATTTAGGAATTCTAAACATCTGTTTAGCATTCCTTTTTCAAGTTTAATTTTCTACATTTGGTATGTATTTGCACCATTTCCACTGGGATTACAATTTGTTAAATATGTGCATAAACTAGAAATACCATGATATATCATAGAAAGTACCATTAACATTCGTTGCGCATGCCCTGAATGACCTAGAAGTTTGGTCACCCTACGGGTCTAGTGACGTGGAATTCAGTTCTGTCAGTTCGACGATCACCAATCAATTATCTATGAGATTAAAACTCACTAGCGCCGGTCTGTGTTGATTATTTTGATACTATTAATCTCTTGTTCGACAGTGGTGACAAATACTCAGAAATATCAACGAATTTCTTCCTAGCACATGTTAGAAACATTCGTTGAGCATGCTGATTGAACCTAAATGACATAGAAGTTTGGTCACCCTACGGACCGACTGACACGGAATTCACTTCTCTCAGTCTTACGACGGAGGTGGAGTGAATTGAATTTTGACGTAATTAAACACAGCGTACAGGTTTCGGCTGCAGGGTTGGATGAGAATTTATATATCTAGTCGATCAGGCGTTGTAGCCTGATTGTCACTATTTTTGGGATTGAGAACGTTCAATCGAGTTCGCCCAGTATCAATGCGCACGTGGTAGCAAAGACAAGATTGCGCTCAACTGAAGACGGCGAAAAGATAAATTTCCGACAGACTTGACTTATTCAAAATGCCCGTTATGTTAGATGCAATAGAAATTAATGTAATCAATTTTGAAAATACAGAAAGGTTTATAATTTTTAAAGGGAATAGCGTTCTGTTGATTCCAAGCTACAATATAAAAATACTTCCGGTTTTCGAAGTTACAGTATTTCCAGTTTTGGAGAAAACTCGGTATTCCGACACGCTGTGCGATCCGACATATTGTAACGATCCCGTACCATGACGGATGTGACAAGAGTCCACTCTACATTGTTTCAAACCATTTCGCGCTAGATACACCATGTTATTCAATTTACACACAGTGTTTCAAACCATTCAATGGAGCAAGGATCAGGACCCCTGGTATCTTAAAGACTAATAGCAACCACACTTTCACATTCACATTTAAAGGAGCTAAATCGCTAGTATTCGGTATCTAGAAATGGACTCAAATGGGTCACAAGGCATATAATAATATAATGTGAATGTATATAAACTGATTTACATTCAATCGCTTCTGTTTTACTGTAATTTCTAATCAGTTATATTCCGCGTAATATGCGAAGAGTTGGGCCCTGCGACTGACTACAATCACGAGTCCCCTAACGTGTAACACACATTTAGCGGTCTGTAATATAAGAAGAACTGCTCAGAAATCGCCTACGTCGCAAGAAGCCTAGACCGATCACCAAGTGGAACTTCACAGAGAAGGTTGTGGGATAGCCCAGTCTCCACCCTCGCGCCGCATGATTGATTACCGTGAAACTTCTATCTTTTTGATGCCTAAGCTGGGCCTTGAGTATTCTCCTACATGGGATATACTATACTGTTATGAAGGTATATTGTATTCAATAAATATGATAGTTTACTTATTATCTAAAAGTTATAGCGAGAAAAGTAGATATGATTTTGTCTTCTCATTAAATATAAAACTAAACTAAAAGTTTCTGTTTGTGTTTGTGTGTGTGTATGTGTGTGTTAAAGATTGAAATAAATACATGAAAAGCATTTCATGCACCGTCGGCCAAGCAGCACGATCATTTAGAAATCCTTACATAGAACAAACCATAGACGTGAGCTTATTGTGTCCCTTACTTGTTTACCAGTGGCAATGGCGCTATACAGTTAAATCTAAAATCATTGTCAACAAACCCACACCATATAGAAATTTAAACAATCTGTCCTACATATAGATATATACACATTCACACTGGGTGAGAACCTACGAGGTTGGACAAGCGCCACGGCTTTGTCACACACAATCGGGGAATTCAAACCAGGCTAATATACAGTCAATGGCAGTCACCTGATCCAAGACGGACGCGTTAACCACTTGGCCACCCAAACCCCTTGATAAGCTCGAACGTAAATGTGTAGAAAAACTCTTAAATTTGAAATAGAAATACTCTGAATACCGATCGGGGTCTTTTTTTATATCAATGCTTATTTGATAGGGACTATTAACGGTAGAGGGTTAACGAGAAATTATGGATAGACAATGGAACGGTTGCCAATAATATAGTTCGCCATTATATGCGCGCATCAAAATACAACATTAAAAATATACGGTACCTCCTCCATTCTTGGCACATAAATAAGGAAATCTCCAGACGTTACCAAGCCCGACTCCATATCCTATCAATGATAACATAAATTCACACCCATTTTGCCACTGTCCTCTGCGTGGTTCTTCTTTTGTTTCATCTTCTTTCTTTTTCAGTTTGAAGGATTCCATACTGCTATAATATGTAGAGAAACAATTAGGTCGTGTTTACCTAAATATCTTAATGATGGTGTGCTACATAAGATAAGCCCCCCCCCCTCCCTCCTTTTTAAATAATATGCTGTAATTGACAATGCGGTGACGGCTCTTCGGATTGAACATGATTTTTTATTGAACATTGACCAATTCGAAACATTTTGAATATCGAACGGTTTAATCACTGCGACTTTGTAGAACCAATCTATAAGAACTGTGGCCCCGATGAACACCATTTTAATGTTTAATAACGAAACTGACAATGATTTCCTGGTCCACGTCTAATACGATGACACCTTAGACGATAATCTAGCAACATTAGATGTATTGGTCCTCATGTGTAGCTGGGTTTGATTAATACAAATACAAGCATGTTATTTGGTTTTTCTGTGTAAAGCCAAATGATATTGGTACCCAGTTTTAAGTATTGGTTTTTAATCAGACTATTGACCAGTCATAGTTTGGATCAGAAATTTGCTGTTATTACGGCAGTGTTGAGTGGGATTAGGTCTAATCGAATGAAACACTGCGAGGAGTATGCCACAACAGTGACCCTACGCGTATAATACTATTTGTTTTGTCTGTCGCTTGATTCGTTTGTCTAGTATAGACAGATGTATATGGCCACTATTCTGTTACAAAATTGATGAGATTTTTTTGCTGAAATAATAAAATGCTAAATTAAGTTTTTCAAAAATTTTAACGGTTTAATTGCGATACTTATCAGACAGATGGGTTAATAAATAGTAAAGTATAGCGATATTTTTAATTTGAAATACTTATTGGTGATAAATATAAATATAAACGCATCTTTTACATTCGAAAGAGCTTTGGAAGTTTTTATAAAAATAAAATTTGTTTGTTGGGTATATAGTGAGGAACCGGGAAATAGTCAGACGGCTGTTTCCCTTGTCAAACATAAGTGTGAAATCGAAACCAAGGCACACGCATCGATGGCAAAACGTATGATCTAAGACGTAAGAAAACAATGGCGGTAATCAACAAAATATATTACTATGGGATAAAATGTTATATCGCCATGATACTTCATTTGGGAAAATGTTCATTATGACACCCGGATCCCCTATACTGATTTCAGGTTGCCGTTGCTGGATAATCATTTATTCAATGGGTCAATATTTAGAACAGCGCTTATAGCCACTGAATAGACCCCTAAAAATTATTCGTTACAACCTTACCCCTAAAGAACGGAATGCCTACACGTCAGGACGAACTATTCGCTTTGATTGAAGTATTTGAGACACCTGCCACCCAGCATTAAACAAGGTGTAAGGTTAGTTTTAAGATACCAAAAAGCACAACTCACCGTTCTGTACCAGTATAATTGTATTTCACATAAAATAATAGCTATAACTTTATAATGAATCGGGTAAACAATTTCAATAATTGCAATATTAAATATAAAAACCATCGATTTGATGGAAATTTACCGAAGGTTGACGCTCGAAAAATCCAGATCGTTAACCTAGTACTGTATGCATACTCTAACACGATCGCAACAATATATTGACATGAATAAAAATGACGTGATATGACCATAGCTATTATATTATGTTACTGAAAAGAAGAGGACGTCATGGTTGAAATAGCACGTTTGTTAAAGCGCAGAGAGGTTGGGGATAATTTAGACAAGTCTTTGTTAATAGTATTGACTCTAAACTCAGCTGAATCCAAAAAAAGAAGCCTTTATGTCAGCAGTATTCACTGGAACACTGTATTTAGATTATATGCTCAAATATATCTACTTAAGACTAACAATACCTATATAGTAATATGCTGGATTCGAAGTTCATCGGAATTTTCGTCGTGGTATCCCCTTGCCAGTGATGCAGGACGGGGGATCTGACAGGGAAGCTGTCTAGTTGTTCGGATACCGTTTACACATTGAAATGCACGTAAATTATCACTTGGCAGCTGGAATTCAATATAAGAGTGGGTCGTAGCGCCGCTGTACGAGTGTAATACTATAGGGGTTAATTTAGTTCTATGAAGGTGATCTGCTTAATATTTTGAAGTAGTTGAACAAATGGATGACAACGAGAAATAGGGTTATGAGTGGGTATTTCGTGAACTACGTTACAGACAGTTATGCAATCACCAATTGCTGGAAGTAGGGTACTATCGTCCAGCCAACTCGTACACAGATTAGTCCAATTAAATAGAATAGTGTTGGCGTTAAACGGCGCCCATACGAAACACTACCCAAAAAATGGTAATTGTCTGGCCCGATTAGCTGACACATTTATATACTTTCTATAGAAGAAAGAGCGAGATAATTTCACTCCAGATTTCATTAAGCGGTCCGAGAAGGGGAAGATCACAGCCTCGCCGGCAAGGGTGAAGACATCATACCAGCGCAAGCATCATGTAGAACTATTGAAGTGTGTGGCTCGTGTCACGTTTTAGCCGCTCGGTCTAGGTTATAAAGGATGTTCAACTCAAACCGTGGACACACAACTCCTAAAGTAGCATACCAGATGTTGTAGTTTTCCGGTATTTAACCTTTGTAGTTTGCTGTATTTGTTATGTAAAATTAGTATCAACATAGATGATGTTCCAGGGTAAGTTAATTGATGATTGATATAATTGATCCCACAACGTGAAGTCAAAGACAGTCCTAGACGATAGTGTCGCAGCTAATGACCCTTTGTTGCCGAGGCACTGTATAGTGTCACGACGTAACCCTAACTATAGTATCACGGTCGTTTGTTTTTGTTATCGAGACACATATGTTGCCATATATAATTCCTTTGTTAGTGCCGTGGCGACGGATAGTCATGAGGTAGCTCTAACTATAGTGTCAAATGAGTATAAATCCCCCCCCCATTGCATACTGCACGGCGTATGCCCGTCTTCATTAGACCAGTTGGATCAGAACAGTAGGACGTTAAACCCCCCTGTTTGCGTGGACGTAAAAGAACCCTTGGCGATCGGAATTAAATTAACCGCAGGCCCGCAGACTGAACAACCCAAATGACCGTGATTGATGTCAACAAGTAGGGCGTATAAACTCCATTTCGTTGCTTCAACAAAAATTGTTGCTGGGATAATGAGTGGTAGCCTGTCAACCTATATTTCCTAGGGGTTTTGGTAGAAGTTCTTTGTAGGGGCCGTATATACACGTACACTCGTTGTGGCATGACACAATTAGTACATAGCGCTAGTACTATCAATATTTGTGATATTATTTTGTAGAGAGGATAAAAATATACGTCTTAAATGCTCATATATTTGTGAATTGAACTTGATAATTGAGGACGAACGACGAGATACAATTGCCGAAATTGCAGTTGTAAGTGGTCTTTGCATTTAGTGTTTAATAGAAGTGTCATATGTTTTGATTTACATTGTTTTAATTTGGACTCGAGGGACGAGGCTAGACACATTGCACCAAATCAAACGGCATATGTAGACTGGAATAACCAGACTCTAGAACTTTGCACTCGATAGAGGCTGCATGGCTTATTTCGCCGAACATACCTGATCTGAAATTGGAGTAAACCATTGAATGTAATTCAGTTTACATATTCATATTACAGTTTTATATGCGTTGTGGCCCCCTTTTGGCAATTTATAGGTCCCAAATATTAGCATGTACCATAATACGTTTCAGTTCAGTTCTAGCAAGAGACTCGGGGAACGAGAGGCAAGACACATTGTACAAATTCAAACGGCATACGTAGACTGGAACAACCAGACGCTAGAAATTTGCATTTGATTGAGACTGTTGGCCTATTTCGCCGAACATAACTGATTTGAAATAAGAGTAAAAACGGAGACGATTGAATGTAAATCAGTTTATATACATTCATATTACAGTATTATATGCGTTGCGACCCACTTTTATCAATTTCAAAGTCCCAATTGTTAGCGATTTAGCTTCTTTAAATGCCATGGTAATGAACTTTTAAACTGTGGTATTAGGCCTATATTAGATAGAATACAAATAGTTAATGTCGTCACATGTCGCCAAACGACTTCAAATTGATAGTTGCGAAGTATGGGTGTCAAAGTTTCAAATTTGTTAGATGATTACAGCGCGAATGAAGATAGTCATGACAATATATGGAAATCCCCCCCCCCAGTTGTCTTGCCCCCACAAAACTGAGTCAATATTTATGGACTTGTGGCCATTTGGCATTGTTGGCGGTAATTTTGACATTCTCCATGATCTTAACGAATAACGAGAGAGAGAGAGAGAGAGAAATGGGGTTTAAAGTCCAATCAACACAACTAGGTCATTTTGGGACTAGCATATGTTATTTTTAAAATTTTATTTCAATAATTCGCTTGCGCGTAGGGGTTTTAAGCAGTGGGCGGAAACCGGAGTGCCCGGAGGAAACCCACGAGGTTGAGAAGGCGCCCTATCTCCAATCTCCATGCCACATACGCTCACACCAGGGCTCGAAACAACAGCCGCAAGCCAGAGGTGGCCGGCCATCTAGAGGCCGAAGCGCGGCACTCTAGACTCCTACCCCCAAAAACTAGGAATAGACCCCAAGTTCACCAAATTTGATTCGATAGTTACATAACTGTGGCCATTAAGACGTTTCGGTGGCCATATTTGACGATATCGTGAGAAAAAAAAACACTTTTCCTGGGCCCTACTTTGATCAATTAAATTGTATTTTGACCTGACTAGAAGACATTTTTCGTCTTAATAATATAAATGAATGAAATGGAATTAAATTTTACACTAAACGAATATATAAATTGCTTTGTCTTAATATAGAAGTTAGAGATTAGACATTAGAACGGCATTAACAAATTTCGAATTTTGAACCTCATATGCCACCATTGGTCGCATTGTTTTTGTTACGTCTTTTTTGTAAATAATTTTAGTGAAGTACCATAACAGGCCCCTGACTGTACAGCGCAGTGGATGCTTACAGTTGGCCCCCATTTCACTTTATTTAATAATTGTTTATTTTTTGCAATGTCTATTTTCTGTCTTGTCCGCAGGTTTATCTTGTAGATTTTTGTTTTGCGTATAGTGCGGTCCTCCTGCACTTACTATATGAAGCAGGAAGCTTAGTAGACTGGCCCAGTCTCTTCTATTTTTTTTACATTTCGATTTATATAAAAGTATTAATTTTTAGTAAACCAACACTTTCGTTTCCATTGGTATAAAAAAAAACTTTGAGTAAACCTTTAACCAGCACCAGAGATCGGACAATTTGCGAACTTCACAATAAAATGGGCGTTCTTGCCATGTATTTGGTTCTACCTTATTTGGAATGATTGACAGTTATCAAACACGCTCCGAGTCACGTGACATGAATCATGCGTCTCGACTGAAGTGCAAAGCAGTCATGCTGAGACCGTCTGAGGGTTGATGTCACGTTGTTGTTTAGATTTGTCGTGATCACGTGCACGACGTCCCACGACCTACATAATGCAAATTGACCTAGTGGATGAGATTGAATCTCTATTTGCCCAGTCTCTAGAGATTACGGGTTTTTTTGGGGGTTTTTTTTGGAGAGGACTGGCCAATTGTTTGTGTGTGGAGAAGACTGGCCACCAGTCTAGAAGCTTAGCAGTGACGTCAAATTTTT
Source organism: Patella pellucida (assembly GCA_917208275.1). NCBI lineage: Eukaryota > Metazoa > Mollusca > Gastropoda > Patellidae > Patella > Patella pellucida. Next base: position 58,672,450 of record OU795040.1, on the reverse strand, counting down.
GATGCTATATGTTTGAGGTGGATGGCCTAGTGGTCTAGAGTGTCGCGCTTCGACTTCTAGCTGACCGACCACCTCTGGCTTGCGGCTGTGGTTTCGAGCCCTGGTGTGAGCGTATGTGGCATGGAGATAGGGGCGCCTTCTCAACCTCGTTGGTTTTCTCCGGACACTCCTGTTTCCTCCCACTGCTAAAGAGACCCCTATGCGCAAGCGAATTATTGAAATAAAATTAAACCATATGTTAGTCCCGAAATGACCTAGTTGTTTTGAGTGGACGTTAAACCCCATCTCTCTCTCTCTCTCTTTCTCTCTCTCTCTCTCGATCGATATATATGTTCTTGTAACCAGCAGGAGAGCCTCCAATACAGGCAATTAAAAACACAGTTCCCTAATTTGTACAATGTTTCAAGTGGAAAATCACACAGAACGATAGCTATCGCAAAAACCAGACGATGCATTATGAATCCTGACACAACCGGCTAGATGATTATAATCAGATTGACACAGAGGCCTACATATCGATGGGCTTAAACATATGGCACATTAAAGAGTTGTTTTGTTGAAAATGGCAAGCCTTATTGCCTTCCACATTTGAAAAGAACTAAACATTCTTATCTAATCACAACCTAAAATTGTCCTACTGTACGGAAGGGTTGGGGTCAAAACATAAGTAAGGCAAGAGACAATCTGTTACATAATACATAACATAACTCCTGTAACTAATCTGTCTATTAGAATGTCAAAATAAGGAAAGAATGACAAAATATAAAATACTGACATATATTCAAATACTATATTAAATTCTAGGTCTCAAATGATATTGTATTACAAATCTCCAAGATATCGAGCATGTTAGTAATTTCTAAAACGCTACTTTTCACTAGCAACTGTAAGGAATGGGGTTATCGGGTCATCGTAACTTATGTCACTTACCGCAACTATTTACGGTAGATTCAAATGTTACATAAATTATCAGTTACGCATTTTTTCACGTGACAAGCCCTTAATTAACTTTCTGGGTTGTGCGATGGTTTAGAACTCTCTCGCCATATAATAAGGAAACGATAAAATGAACAATTGAAACTTTGTGTATTATATTAGCAATTGTATATAGCAATGGTATACTTGATAATTAAAATTATCTCAAAAAGAATTCAAATACTCATAATTTCGATTAGAATAAACTATGTTGAATGTAATTTGCAATATTTTGATTTTTCATTATCTAGTGTTGTACTATGGTGGCCATCTTAAGTTTACATAATATTATGTCTGTAAGGGAAATAGATATAATTATAAGATAGATGTGTCTTCATGCATCTGCAAACCTTCAAACTTCGGGTGTTCGATCCCTGCATTGGCCGAGAAAATTAATCCAGAATTTCCGGCGTGGTTTCCCGTTGTCACTGATTTAGGATGGAGGGCCTGACAATGACAGCTGTCTAGACGTTCGTATGGGACGAAAAACCAAGGTCCCGTGTACACATTGACGTGCACGTAAAAGATCCCTCGGCAGTTGGAATGTGATATCAGAGTAGGCCGTACCGCCTCTACCGGGAAAAATTTGCTTCATAGCACACTGTAAGGCGTATGCCCGTCTTCATTAGCCCAGTTTAGGAGCGCTAAAACCCATTTCATTTCATTTCACCTACTTTTAAACTTTTATCATTACTTTTCTTCGGCGGAATGTCCGTTATTATCTTATCTTTACTATAAATGCATGCTGGTGCAGGTGCAGACAATCATTTATTTTGTAAAAGACGACGTGTAAACAAGATGAGAAGTTTTATAATCTTAGCTGTATGTGTAGGTCAGTATTATACCTTTCTTACTTTTAAATAACAGGAGTTATCCCAAATTAATCAACACGCCCCCCCCCCCCCAACACACACCTCCATCACCAACAAAACATTCCGACAACTCAAACAGATGGACAGAGAACATCTAGTATTATACCTTTTTTAATTTTCAATAACAGGAGTTATCCCAAATTGATTAACACGCGCCAACCCCACCACCATCACCAACAAAACATTCCGACAACTCAAACAGATGGAGAGAGACCATGTAGGGATCGCTATTAATGTTATTTTGGAAATGACAAAATAAATGGAGTATGAGAAAATCACTCGCTATTCGTTATGCCAGAATTATCCCAACTTCGTTGTCGGCAACCATGAATGCTACATTGGGAATGACAAATCAGTGCAGTTTCAGAAGATTCATCGTTATTATTTTAGGCAAATTCTTATGTAATGGTTCCGGTATAATATCTTTTTTTAAAAAGATTTACATGTATCTCCATTAATATGGAAAAGTAAATTTTAAAGCAATATTATATTTAAACAATACTTGAGTATAAATATTTAACTTAATCAGCGACGCCACGTTTCTCTTGGTTGGCGATTTGGTTTCTTGCTCATGACATTGATCTGTTTACTTGAAGAATATAATGCAAATTATTTAAATATAGTTTACTCCAACCGCAATATGATTGTGTTCATCAGTTATTGTTTCTTGGCAGATTTCAATTTATAGAAATAATGCAAAAGAGACATACCAGAATAAAGATTAGATATTTACCTGAAATTAAATATTTTTTTTACCAATGAATAGTTTTGCCTTTGCTGATTAGGCCTATATTTATTTACTAAAAAGAGCATTAATGAGGCGCCAAATGTTGCCAAATATTGCCAAATATATTGTATATTTCTTTTTTCTGTAACTGTCTCTTCTTTTTTTTTCTATGGGCAGCTCTCGTGGCGAGTGAAAGATGTGATAGTGTCAGCGATTGTGTTTCTACAGGTTGTACTGGAGCTGCCTTAAGATGTCGGGAGAATGTATGTACCTGTGTAGTCCGTTGTCCCGATGGCTTAGGTAAGAAATAACTGTTGAGAATACCCCTTTTCTGGTGTTAATTTTAGCGCAACACAAGACTCCTTATTATTATTATTATTTATTAATTATCCGAAAAATACCATATTCTAGAATTTGAATATCTTTTTTTGAAAAGACAACACAGAAACAATCATTACAAAAAGTAACTCAACCCTTAATTTTGTTATTCTTCCAGCAACCTGTATAAACAGTATTCATTGCGTACGAGACGCTCTGGACCATAACTGTAATTGCATACACGACTACCATTGTATTGATAACCATTGTCATTGCGGGTATCCCGCCAATCGTTAGAAAAGTATCACAGGATTAAAATTTATATATCAGTTTTTTCCCTTTTTGTTTTTTGTTTATTTTGGCCCAGTTCACCAATTTTTCCTCCGATTTTTACCGACGAAACAAGGATGGGCGAAAGTTATTTTGCATGTTTAATGATCTTTGTGTTTCTGAAGTTTTCTATGATGAACCTCATAAGCGCTTTTGAGCAAGAGGTTGCCACATGTTGCTTCATATGTGGTAGATTGTATTTTACCTAAAGGTTAGAGCAGGTCTATAAGGCGAGAATTGCCATTAAAGTCAATGAGGAAATAATTGGTGATCTGTTGCAATAATATGCTTTAAAGATTAATTTTCTCCACCTTTTTTTTATCTGAATGCTTTGAAATATTGAAACGTGGTCGACAGATGTAGATAAGTCGTCTCTATAGGTACATCCCAATTGACAATTCATTCCTTGAAGTTATGGTCATTAATGCGCGGGTGAAACTGGGGGTGAGAATGGTCCAACACTTGCCTTTTAGATCATAAGATATGTAATTTAGTCTTGTGTCGTGTTTTTGATTCCTTATAAAGTATCGTTTCCAAATTACTTGGTTTTCTCCGAGTCATCCGGTTCCCCACCCCTGCTAAAGACCCCTACGCGCAACCGAATTATTGAAATATAACTGAACAATGTTAGTTTCAGAGTGACATGGTCTGTGTAAAGTGGACGTTAAACTTATACTGAGCTAAATTATCAAGAAGCAGCAGTATCTGTTACTTTAGCCAATCGCCAGTAAACCGAATCAACCGTGAGAGAGAGGGAGAGAGAGAGAGAGAGAGAGAAATCGGATTTAACGTCCTCTCAACACAAACTATGTCATTTCGGGACTAACGCATGGTTTCAATAATTCGACTAAGCAGTGGGTGGAAACCGGAGTACCCGTAGAAAAGCCACGAGGTTGGACAGGCGACCCTACTCCTTGCCACGTACTGCCTGGTATTCGAAACTACATCGCGCACGTTCTAACCATTCGGCCACCCAAACCCCCAATCCGAGTCAACAACCCGAAATGAAATTTAATTGCACACTAATAAAAGTCAATTTTGTTTTTCACTTCTGGAATTATATCTAAAGATTGTGTAGAAGGTGTGTTGTTTAGATCTAAATCTTTAAATACAATTCCAATTGTATAAACCGTGTCACAAAATCAGTTTAATGAACGAACACGTTTACCAAATCTAGCCAAGTGCGATATTTGTTGGATTATGATCCAATTTTCTGCATAACGTTCCTTTCACGGTTTAACGATTAAATTGATAATCGAGACTATGATTTTTGTCGTACAGGGGCCTGTTTCACGAAATTTTAACTAAGATAAAATCCGATTTTAGTAATTCGATTGGATAATATTATTAGATTGATTTTAGCGCTTAGCCAATCAGATTTAAGTATGTACTAATATTTGGATTTTATCTTAAGTTAAAATTTCGTGAAACAGGCCCCTGACCTTAGTAATTATGATCGAGGCTAGTCAGTTGACAGTGGGTCAATTTGACTGACATTTTCAGCAATTTGCCTTTACGTCGTCTAGTTTTTAACTATTATAGTGAGAACTGCCAACTCGTTATTTAATTCTCGATAATGTTTCTTTAATATAGACGGCTCCATATGTTATATATACCTAAATGAAATTGGGTTTAAGGTCCACTGCTCTGCTGCTCAGCCCCGACTTTTATATATAACGGTACGTAGTCTATTCTGAAAGACATGAAGATTTCAGATTTACCAAGACTGAGATCGTCTTGATGAACGTTGGACAACGTACTTTTAACTTATAGGAGGCGATATGTGATTTTGTATTCAAGATATAAATGATGGTTGATCCGTTGTAGACATACAGACATACGTTTAATCTTTCTACATAGAAACAGATCCTTTAAAACATTGGATTTGATTACCTGGCTTAGAACTGACGTACAGTTTATAAACACTATTCCATATTATGATGAATTTACAGAATCATTACTCATTCTGCCCGACCAGCATCTTGGTGATTATGATGGTTAAACATTAACAACACAGTTGTAAACAGACGAAAGAGATTTAATTCCAACATTGATAAAAGAGATTTAACTCTTTTCTTGCTACTTCATCACATTAAAGACAATTTTGATCTGACATCTAGCCGACGGGGCAGTATTCTTTTGCAGGACCCCATCTGTCATTAGGCACGAAGGATGCTTTGATTCTCTGAGAAATAAAATAAAGAGATCACATGGCAAAACAATAGCTATTTTTTTTTAAATGGTCACCACAGAGTATGGAAAGTTTGATTTTTGATTAGGGTCAAGAACTATTAATTAAAACATATTCATAGTATATATTATTTTATCTGACTTGTCTAATTGTATTCGTCAATTTTGTTTACGTGCCTTCACAATAACTTCATGGCAGTATCTAACAACCATGTTCTTGTTCTATAGTCTTAAATTAATCTATAACCAAACATCTTTCTAATTCATTTTAACTAAAACAGCATCGCACCCTAAAGAATGTTTCATTTCGTCGATGTAATAATAGATCCGTTCTGGACAACATAATCTAACATTCTTCACAAACCAAGGACATTCTTCTCCAGATTGATTATGTATATCAATGGATTGTTAAACGGACAATCCCGTATTAAACAGAGGCTCAAAAATAAAAGTCTGAGAATGTATGAAAATAAAACGCCAAAATATAGGGGAATGGTGTATTTACCTTGTCTCAAAATTTCAACTCAAAATATTGAGTCGTTTGGACGTGAAAGCCACAACTGCTTATCCGGGTCAATTGTTCCGTTGGGTGGCCTTAAAACCGATTACGGTTACTTTAGAGGGTTATGCAGTGAATAACCCATGTGCCGTACTTGATAGAGAAAGGCAAATTTCAACTACACATTATTTTATAAAAAAATGTTTGGTTTAATCCAGATACCACAAAATACACCTTGGGGCACCGGTCCCAAATTCCAGATGAAGACTGTCGGGAGTTAAGTCGTTTAAAAACGTATCATAAATACTGAAGTAGTTGCTCGGTCCTTGACTCGAATATTTTAAGGGATTTTAACACAAAATTAAGCAGATTTATTCTCAAAACAAATATCGGGATAAGCCCTTTAACATGAACTCACAAAATGAATGAGACTTTCAGGCTATGAAAAATATATTGCAGATTGTGGTTTCTGGGTATTGTGTCTTGTTCGTAGATTTGCTTTGTGTAATTGTATGTGGTGCAGTCGCCCTGCACTTACTATTAACGTTTCCTCATAATAAATTAGGCCATTCAGTGCAACTTTAACACTGATTTGTGTCCGCTACATGGGGTATCATAGAACCATTTATGAATTATCTTGTGCCCTTAAGGTGTGGGTATACACTTCCGTTACTATAAATAGAGTATTGTACTTCAATATGCCATGGTATATTTAAATTGTAAGTTAGATTTGGAGTGAATTAAGTGCTAAGGAATCAACTTTGAAGCAACCATTCGATGGTGCTATATATTTTGTCCTATGTGCGTAACAGCCACGAACTCTTCCAATTACACCAATTAGACCAATGTAGCGGGCAACGAATAAAACCGGTGTATATTATCCATAAGTGGCTAATTACAAAAAAAACACACATTGATATTGTCATGTAGAGAAGACGTAGTGGGTTTAACGACAACATACCTGTATTATTGAACCTTTTCTGCTCCTAATCTCCTTTATCATCAAAACTGGGATGGGTACAGATGTTATCAGAGCAATTACCCAACCAATGGCTCCAGCATAAGAAGGATATTGATAATTCCCATACGAAGGGGGTTTATATTTTACAAGAGTAAACACCAGAAGCCCCTGAAATCAAAAATATTAAATGAATGATTTTTAAATATACGTTTTACTGTGTGTATAAAAATATACAACTTTTTAAAAGGGACAATACCACTCTTGCTGGCTTGACAGGTCCAGAATTTTTTTTTAGCCTTATTCTAACTTCTAGATGTTTAAGTGTCCTACCTGTTGTGTAAATTATCCATTTTGATCCTATTTTACTTGTCCAGAGGGTTCGAAAATATGTTTAAATCCAAGTTGCATTTGAAAGTATTTACGTAAAGCTTTTCAAACCATGTTGTTACCATGTAGTTGAATATTTCGTATTTTTTAAATTCGATGTGTTAAGATGAAATTTATATCATCAATTAATTGGAATATTGTAAAATAGTACTATTTGTTGACCAGAATAATGATTGGGGTATGTTATTCAGTTACAATAAGAGTGGTATTGGGGCTTTAATCTAGATTTTTAACGTTACTCAGATTCTTAATAAGTCATGCATGCGTGTAGTCTTAATTGTTAACAGTCCTTGGTTGTCGTCATTCCTCACACGCTTTCTTTAAAGACGATATTGGTGTTAGTCACATCTGTTTATTAAAACATGCATTACGCGTCTACCATAGCAATGATATCTGTGTTAAAATATATTCTGAACGGGTTTAACTAGTTCTATCACATGTATCATAATATTCAAAAACCAAATCGTAAACTCTAGTGTGAATGGGTAACCTTGTGTTCTCTGATACAGACAAAATCAAAGATTAAGTTCATACCCGCAATCCTTAACCTAGACACACAGTCTATTAATCATTGCATGAAATATGGTAACGAAAGTCAGCTACCGGTACAGAATTTCTGAGAAAATCATTATGTAAGGATATAAAAATCAAATAATAATTCATAATGAAAAAGAACAAACGATTTATTGTATGTAGTAGTTATTAGCACCCTTTCCGAGGTGTATCGGTGAATATCAGGACAGTTTTGGTCGGGGGATCAGCCGAGGCGGTCCCCGGCCAAAACTGTACTGATATTCACTGATACACCGAGGAAAGGTGCTAATAAGTCACTTACATCACATTTCTATCGAGTATTTTGGAGCGATATGTAAAAAATAGTATTTATTATCGAGTCGTTTCAACCGAAAAGTGACAAATGTTATTTCATTTATCCCTTTCTGAGCCTCACGTTACATTTCATGGTAGAATGATTTCGCAGTCGAGAGACGAGCTGAGTAGTATTTACACGTGCGTCTAGCTATACCCTGGGCGTAAAACAATCACGAGTTTGTTTAGACCACATCGTAGAAGACCGCAATATTATTAATATTATTATTAAATGTAGTGTGAAGGAAATGCGAAACGTGGGTCATTCCTGGTGAAAGTATGCATCAACGAATTATTTGTAATAAAATAGATGTCTTTCTAGGCGTTTTTGTTTTTATCCTGCTTATTTTAAATGACTGTGAAGTGTCCAGCAAGAGAACTGCGCCTTTTATCATCAAAATTACAATAATTATTCAGTGTTCTCATTTATATGTTTTGCATATTAATATAAATCACACCAAATTATGAAATAGGTGCCAATTGACATGTATAATAATTGATTTGTGTAATATGATGTTTAGTTAATTTAATGTCATTGTATATATTTTTGAACTGCCAGTTTGTTCCACCCTGTTTGTTTTGTTACTTTGATTTTGACTAGTTGTTTCAAGTAATTTGTCCGGATGCATTGTATAGAGCCATAGCTATCATTGCTTTTTGGGCCGGACTAAACGTCCGCTACTTATTGCTTCAATGGTATCTTAAACAGTGTAGACGTGTTCGTTTGTCGGGAATGAACAGTACTTTTTTTTTAAAAAGTGTACTGTTCATTTCTGATACACGGATACTTTTAAGCCTGTATTGGAAATAAACAGGCCAGTTTTATCAAAGGTTGCCAATGGCAACGAGGTAGAAGTGTGATGTAATTACATTTACAAAAATGAAATAATTAAGTCTCCCTAAAGGAAGTCAATCTACAAATATAATACGGCTTTATAAAGGGTGGCGTCGTCTTAAAAAAATAAAACCTAGTACGAACAATCCAAACCATTTGACAAAATTCTAAGTCCTAAAAAACGATATTATAGGCAAAATAGTGTAATCAGGCAAAATAGTGTAATCAGCGTATGGACTGATCACCGTGTACAAAATACACGACAAACAGTGTGGTCTATGGACAACGCGGGAAGTGGCTGAACGAGAACACCATAATCAACACTCTAGGTAAGTTTAGATTCATAAAAGTCCGCGTGCTGTTTTCGTTTATGTCGATGTTTCGTGATCTAAGTTAGTCTAGATTACCAAACAACAGTGCGCTCAATTAATCTACTTTGTCGATCTTTATTTCTCTAAATTGTGAAACTGCCATGGTCTCGGTTTCCTTTGTCGACGTTTAATATCCTAGGCCCATGATCTTCCTTATTTTCGTGTATTGTCAATTCGTTCATTAGTTTTTTAACAATCGTTTTCATTTCCATTATCGTTATCATTACCTTTATCATTTACTATAACAAAGAATACTGCGGGGAATGTTTAATACTTACAATTAACAAAGTTGGATTAACGTATTGCCAAAGGATTTTAAACAACACCGAGGGCCTCTTTCCTAGCATTGTTTCCAGGTCATCGATAAAACGGTCAGCGTCTAAAATAAAAATATGGATTGCGAATTTTGACAATAAAGTGGACGTATTGCTATTAAATAAAATAAAAAACCAAGTACGAACAATCCAAACCATTAGACAAAATTCTGAGTCCTAAAAACGTTATAGGCAAAAAATTATATTCAAGCAAAATAGTGTAATCAGCAAATGAACTGCTCCTCGTGTACAAGATAATACCCACAATATTAACGTGTGTCGTGTATTCTCATTTATAAGCGGCACAATTACACATTGTCTTGCTTTAAATATTATTACCATTGCGAGTTTCGTCAATGAAAGATTATCTTTATATGATTACTTTAGCTCTCAGAATATCTACACATTTCCTGCCATTAATCTGGGTAGAGCCATAACACATAGTAATGGAAGAGAAATAATTCATGTGGGCGACATTTCGAAGAGAATTGAAGCAAATACATTAACATCGTGTGTGTGAAATATGTGTAGTTTAATCGTCGTGGGCGAGACGTTAAGTGACATATTGATGTTGCCCGAATGCGGTAGCGCCAGGGCTATATCTTATCTATTCATTACGTTATGAATTTCGACGAAATATGTCCGAAGGTCCAACGTTTAAACTAGTATAAATAATGTTCACTTGAAACATTGTCCGTCCGATTATTTGAAATAACGGTACACCAACATCAAAGGATGACATCACATCTGTATTTAACTGTATTTAAAGCTATATTATTAGAGATTAGATAAAGAGCTGGTAGTTCTCACTAAATACTTAAAAAGTAGATAATGCAATTGGAATTTGCTTACATTTGTAGTCAAATTGATCCCCTCTCAACCGAGATTTTAGCGATTGAATTTGTGGCTTAACCTCGATCATTATTACTAAAGTCAGTACGATAATAAAAACCTAGTCTTGCATATTACATTCAAGTGTCTGTACTTTAAGTTGTTTAATGGTCTCGGGATCAGGACATTACGTAATATATTACTTAATGTCTGATGTCGACCATTAAACCACACTTAACGTCCGGTTCCACCGAAGTGATAACGCTTACAAAAGTATATGAAAAAGCTTTAGTTATCGTCCGCTTCCGCCGAGTTGGTATCGCAGACAAAGAGCCTACCAATTTTTAGGACAGGTATATTACGGACAAGCAGCGACAGCAAATCAGAAACCAAGATAAAAGGCACGATACATATGAATTATTAGTAAAGTCACTGATGATTGAAATTAACAAATATAGTGAATATGTTATTGAAAGTAGGGGGAGGGTTGGGATGCCCTAGTGGTCTAGAGTGCCGCGCTTCGACCTCTAGCTGGCCGGTCACCTCTGGCTTGCGGCTTTGGTTTCGAGCCCTAGTGTGAGCTTATGTGACATGGAGATAGGGACGCCTTCTCAACCTCGTGGGTTTCCTCTGGGCACTCCGGTTTCCTCCCACTTCTAAAGACCCCTACACGCAAGCGAATTATTGAAATAAAAATTGAAAACCATACGTTAGTCCCAAAATGACCTAGTTTGTGTCGAGTAGACGTTAAACCCCATTTCTTTCTCTCTCTCTTTATTGAAAGTATTGATATTTTACTGCCTCTTGTGGTTTCATTTTTTTTAAATTCAATTTATGATAGTGGTTGTTATCCTGAATGTTGGCAAGATGGCACACTAGTATCAGTACCCACCCAAAGCAGGCGATCTTAATATGCCGGACAACTAGAGCAGAATGTCAACTTTTTCAAAAATATTTTATATCATTCTTAATCAAAGACTGTACGCCTGAGGCAAAAACAATAATAAATTAGATGAAGCTCAGTTTTGATTGAGAAGAGATAAAAGTAAAATTGGTGCTCTTTTTATTCCTAATGGGTTAATTAGTCACTCACTAGATAGCCAATGGCCAAAAACTCTTTTTGTGCTTTTATAGATCTGCGTACAGCTGTTGATACATAAATCAGATGTTGTATAAACTTAATTCAATCGGTGTAAGTTCTAAAATGGTAACTATAATCAAATCAATGTACAGTAAAATGAGCAATTTTATTAGGTTTAAAGGTAAATTATCTACGTCAATGCTCAGTATGTCAGGAGTTAATCAAGAAGAATCACTGTCCCCGCTCTTAATACTTATTAACGACCGAAGATAGATTTTTTTTTAACGATGATACAAATTTTATACGCCTAGATCATATCACTATTATATCCATTCCTCTTTGCAGACGATTCTGCCCTCTTTGCTACGCAACCGGAAACTTTACAATTACTTGTAAATAAATTTATCTATTATTGTAAAATTTGGAATTTAGAAATAAATGCTAAGAAAACCAAAATAGTAATATTTCACTGTAGTAGGCTACCGTTAAACTCACAATTTTGAATTCATGAAACTCAACTTGAAATTGTCAATCAATACATATAATATCTGGGTCTTTTATAATGTGAAAATGGTAAATTCTCTAAAACAGAAATACGTGTGGCGTCACAGGGCGGAAGAGCAAGGGGGACACCTGTAGCTTCAACAATTTTTTTAAATTTTAATCCAATTGATTGTCAATGAGTATACCCACCCCCATTGCATACTGCACGGTGTATGCCCGTCTTTATTCGACCAGTCGGATCAGAACAGTAGGACGTTAAACCCCTCTGTTTTCGTGGACGTAAAAGAACCCTTGGCGATCGGAATTAAATTAACCGCAGGCTGAACAACCCAAATGACCGTGTTCATTACCGCGATTGATGTCAACAAGTAGGACGTATAAACTCCATTTCGTTGCTTCAACAAAAATTGTTGCTGGGATAATGAGTGGTAGCCTGTCAACCTATATTTCCTAGGGGTTTTGGTATAAGTTCTTTGTAGGGGCCGTATATACACGTACACTCATTGTGGCATGACACAATTACTACATAGCGCTAGTACTATCAATATTTGTGATATTATTTTGTAGAGAGGATAAAAATATACGTCTTAAATGCTCATATATTTGTGAATTGAACTTGATAATTGAGGACTAACGACAAGATACAATTGCCGAAATTGCAGTTGTAAGTGGTCTTTGCATTTAGTGTTACCAATACAACATTTACTAGAAGTGTCATATGTTTTGATTTACATTGTCGTAATTAGCCATTTGTATGTACGGTGTCCAGATAATATAAAATAAAAACCAAGTACGAACAATCCAAACCATAAGACAGAATTCGAAGTCCTAAAAAAGTTTTTGGCAAAAAAGTGTACTCAAGCGAAATAGCGTAATCAACACATGTAACTATTCTTTTGACATATATTGACTATTCACCTGTCTTTTATTCAATAATCTTTAAATTGCCAATCCAATTTGAGCGATCTGTGCGGATTTACTTATAGTCTCATACGACTGAAGACCGAAGCCAAGTTGTATAATATTTGCTTAAGGTAATGCAGTCATAAACCTCCGTCACCCGCCTTGACTTTGCTCAGATGTGTTTAAAGGACCTAAGTCCGTAATTCAATCTCCTCCAAAATCAACATTGATGATGTAAAGATGAGCTTCTGATATCAGATATTTAAGATAAAATTTAAAAAGTTTAACATTGGTACACGAATCGTGTAGAATAATGAGCTTCAACCCCAGTTGTAATAAGAGACTCGAGGGACGAGGCTAGACACATTGCACCGAATCAAACAGCATTATGTAGACTGGAATAACCAGACTCTAGAACTTTGCACTCGATTGAGGCTGCATGGCTTATTTCGCCGAACATACCTGATTTGAAATTGGAGTAAACCATTGAATGTAATCAGTTTATATATTCATATTACAGTATTATATGCGTTGCGATCCACTTTTATCAATTTCAAAGTCCCAAATGTTAGCGATTTAGCTTTTTAAAATGCCATGGTAATGAACTTTTAAACTGTGGTAGTAGGCCTATATTAGATAGAATACACATAGTTAATGTCGTCACATGACGCCAAACGACTTCAAATTGATAGTTGCGAGGTATGGGTGTCAAAGTTTCAAATTTGTTAGATGATCATGCTAAACATGTACAGCGCGAATGAAGATAGTAATGACAATATATGGAAATCCCCCCCCCCCCCAAGTTGTCTTGCACAAACCTGAGTCAACATTTATGGACTTGTGGCCATTTGGCATTGTTGGCGGTAATTTTGACATTCTCGGTGATCTTAACGAGAGAGAGAGAGAGAGAGAGAGAGAGAGAGAGAGAGAGAGAGAGAGAAAGGGAGAGAGAGAAATGGGGTTTAAAGTCCAATCAACACAACTAGGTCATTTCGGGACTAGCATAATAATATGTTATTTTTTAAATTGCGCGTAGGGGATCTTAAGCAGTGTGAGGAAACCGGAGTGCCCGGAGGAAACCCACGAGGTTGAGAAGGCGCCCTATCTACAATCTCCATGCCACATACGCTCACATCACGGCTCGAAACAACAGCCGCAAGCCAGAGACTCTTTACCCCCAAAAAACTAGGAATAGACCCCAAGTTCATCAAATTTGATTCAATAGTTACATAACTGTGGTCATTAAGACGTTTCGGTGGCCATATTTGACGATATCTTGAAAAAAAAACACTTTTCCTGGGCCCTACTTTGATTAATTTCTGGGGGGTTAAATTGTATTTTGACCTGACTAGAAGACATTTTCCGTCTTAATAATATAAATGAATGAAATGGAATTAAATTTTACACTGAAAAAATAAAGAAATTGCTTTGTCTTAATATAGAAGTTAGAGATTAGACAATAGGACGGCATTAACAAATTTAGAATTTTGAACCTCATATGCCACCATTGGTCGCATTATTTTTGTTACGCCTTTTTTGTAAATAATTTTAGTGAAGCCCCTGACTGTACAGCACATTGGATGCTTACGGCTGGCCCCCGGATCCAGTTCACTTGATTTAATAATTGTTTATTTTTTGCAATGTCTATTTTCTGTCTTGTCCGCAGGTTTACATGTAGGCCTATCTTGAAGATTTTTGTTTTGTGTGCAGTGCTCCTACACTTACTATTAATAATATTAATAGTGTTAATTAACTACTTTTAATGTAATGGGTAATGGTAATTAATTACATTGCTAAAAATGAGAAAGTAATTGTAATGATAGGCGCAAATATCGAAAGGAACCAAGATCTTTGAGTTATAAACATGCATGTCAAGTTTCATCAAAATCGGTTTAAAATTTTGACATCTATAGGGTCCACAAGCTAAAAACATGATATTTCGTACAATCAGAGACAATAATCTATGAAGTTTTGATCCGATACACGCCAATATCGAAAAAAGCCGAGATTATTAATTTTGTTTTGCGTGTAGTGCTGTCCTCCTGCACTTACTATATGAAGCAGGAAGCTTAGTAGACTGGCCCAGTCTCTTCTATTCATTTTACATTTCGATTTATATAAAAGTATTAATATTTAGTAAACCAACACTTTCGTTTCCATTTGTATAAAAATTACCTTTGAGTAAACCTTTAACCATCACCAGAGATCGGACAATTTGCGAACTTCACAATAAAATGGGCGTTCTTGCCATGTATTTGGTCCTACCTTATTTGGAATGATTGACAGTTATCAAGCACGCTCCGAGTCACGTGACATGAATCATGCGTCTCGACTTAAGTGCAAAGCAGTCATGCTGAGACCGTCTGAGGGTTGATGTCACGTTGTTGTTTTAGATTTGTCGTGATCACGTGCACGACGTCCCACGACCTACATAATGCAAATTGAAATACTAGATGAGATTGAAGCTCTGTTTGCCCAAAATACAATTTAATTGATCAAAGTAGGGCCCAGGAAAAGTGGGTTTTTTTCTCACGATATCGTCAAATATGGCCACCGAAACGTCTTAATGGCTACAGTTATGTAACTATCGAATCAAATTTGATAAACTTGGGGTCTATTCCTAGTTTGGGGGGGGGGGGGGGGCAAAGAGTCTAGAGTGCCGCGCTTCGACCTCTAGCTGGCCGGCCACCTCTGGCTTGCGGCTGTGGTTTCGAGCCCTGGTGTGAGCGTATGTGGCATGGAGATAGGGGCGCCTTCTCAACCTCGTGGGTTTTCTCCGGACACTCCTGTTTCCTCCCACTGCTAAAGAGACCCCTACGCGCAAGCGAATTATTGAAATAAAATTAAACCATATGTTAGTCCCGAAATGACCTAGTTGTTTTGAGTGGACGTTAAACCCCTTCTCTCTCTCTATCTCTCTCTCTCTGTCTCGATCTATATACATGTTCTTGTAACCAGCAGGAGAGCCTCCAATACTGGCAATTAAAAACACAGTTCCCTAATTTGTACAATGTTTCAAGTGGCAAATCACACAGAACGATAGCTATCGCAAAAACCAGACGATGCATTATGAATCCTGACACAACCGGCTAGATTATTATAATCAGATTGACACAGAGGCCTACATATCGATGGGCTTAAACATATGGCACATTAAAGAGTTGTTTTGTTGAAAATGGCAAGCCTTATTGCCTTCCACATTTGAAAAGAACTAAACATTCTTATCTAATCACAACCTAAAATTGTCCTACTGTACGGAAGGGTTGGGGTCAAAACATAAGTAAGGCAAGAGACAATCTGTTACATAATACATAACATAACTCCTGTAACTAATCTGTCTATTAGAATGTCAAAATAAGGAAAGAATGACAAAATATAAAATATTGACATATATTCAAATACTATATTAAATTCTAGGTCTCAAATGATATTGTATTACAAATCTCCAAGATATCGAGCATGTTAGTGATTTCTAAAACGCTACGTTTCACTAGCAACTGTAAGGAATGGGGTTATCGGGTCATCGTAACCTATATCACTTACCGCAACTATTTACGGTAGATTCAAATGTTACATAAATTATCAGTTACGCATTTTTTCACGTGACAAGCCCTTAATTACCTTTCTGGGTTGTGCGATGGTTTAGAACTCTCTCGCCATATAATAAGGAAACGATAAAATGAATAATTGAAACTTTGTGTATTATATTAGCAATTGTATATAGCAATGGTATACTTGATAATTAAAATTATCTCATAAAGAATTCAAATACTCATAATTTCGATTAGAATAAAGTATGTTGAATGTAATTTGCAATATTTTGATTTTTCATTATCTAGTGTTGTACTATGGTGGCCAGCCTTATCTTAAGTTTACATAATATTATGTCTGTAAGGGAAATAGATATAATTATAAGATAGATGTGTCTTCATGCATCTTCAAACCTTCAAACTTCGGGTGTTCGATCCCTGCATTGGCCGAGAAAATTAATCCAGGATTTCCGGCGTGATTTCCCGTTGTCACTGATTTAGGATGGAGGGCCAGACAATGACAGCTGTCTAGACGTTCGTATGGGACGAAAAACCAAGGTCCCGTGTACACATTGACGTGCACGTAAAAGATCCCTTGGCAGTTGGAATGTGATATCAGAGTAGGCCGTACCGCCTCTACCGGGAAAAATTTGCTTCATAGCACACTGTAAGGCGTATGCCCGTCTTCATTAGCCCAGTTAAGGAGCGCTAAAACCCATTTCATTTCATTTCACCTACTTTAAAACTTTTATCATTACTTTTCTTCGGCAGAATGTCCGTTATTATCTTATCTTTACTATAAATGCATGCTGGTGCAGGTGCAGACAATCATTTATTTGGTAAAAGACGACGTGTAAACAAGATGAGAAGTTTTATAATCTTAGCTGTATGTGTAGGTCAGTATTATACCTTTCTTACTTTTAAATAACAGGAGTTATCCCAAATTAATCAACACGCCCCCCAACACACACCTCCATCACCAACAAAACATTCCGACAACTCAAACAGATGGACGGAGAACATCTAGTATTATACCTTTCTTAATTTTCAATAACAGGAGTTATCCCAAATTGATTAACACGCGCCAACCCCACCACCATCGCCAACAAAACATTCCGACAACTCAAACAGATGGAGAGAGACCATGTAGGGATCGCTATTAATGTTATTTTTGAAATGACAAAATGAATGGAGTATGAGAAAATCACTCGCAATTCGTTATGTCAGAATTATCCCAACTTCGTTGTCGGCAACCATCAATGCTACATTGGGAATGACAAATCAGTGCAGTTTTAGAAGATTCATCGTTATTATTTTAGGCAAATTCCTATGTAATGGTTCCGGTATAATATCTTTTTTTAAAAAGATTTACATGTATCTCCATTAATATGGAAAAGTAAATTTTAAAGCAATATTATATTTAAACAATACTTGAGTATAAACATTTAACTCAATCAGCGACGCCACGTTTCTCTTGGTTGGCGATTTGGTTTCTTGCTCATGACATTGATCTGTTTACTTAAAGAATATAATGCAAATTATTTAAATATAGTTTACTCCAACCGCAATATGATTGTGTTCATCAGTTATTGTTTCTTGGCAGATTTCAATTTATAGAAATAATGCAAAAGACACATACCAGTATAATGATTGAATATTTACCTGAAATTAAATATTTTTTATCAATGAATATAGTTTTGCCTTTGCTGATTAGGCCTATATTTATTTACTAAAAAAAAGCTTTAATGAGGCGCCAAATATTGCCAAATATATTGTATATTTCTTTTTTCTGAAACTTCTCTTCTTTTTTCTTTCTGTGGGCAGCTCTCGTGGCGAGTGAACGTTGTGATAGTGTCAGCGATTGTGTTAGTACAAGTTGTACTGGAGCTGCCTTAAGATGTCGGGAGAATGTATGTACCTGTGTAGTCCGTTGTCCCGATGGCTTAGGTAAGAAATATAACTGTTGAGCATACCCCTTTTCTGGTGTGAATTTTAGCGCAATACAATACTCCTTATTATTATTATTATTAGTATTATTATTATTTATTAATTATCCGAAAAATACCATATTCTAGAATTTGAATATCTTTTTTGAAAAGACAACACAGAAACAATCATTACAAAAAGTAACTCAACCCTTAATTTTGTTATTCTTCCAGCAACCTGTATAAACAGTTTCCATTGCGTACGAGACGCTCTGGATCATAACTGTAATTGCTTCAACGACTACCATTGTATTGATAACCATTGTCATTGCGGGTATCCCGCCAATCGTTAGAAAAGTACCACAGGATTAAAATTTATATATCAGTTTTTTCCCTTTTTGTTTTTTGTTTATTTTGGCCCAGTTCACCAATTTTTCCTCCGATTTTTACCGACGAAACAAGAACGGGCGAAAATTATTTTGCATGTTTAAAGATCTTTGTGTTTCTGAAGTTTTCTATGATGAACCTCATGAGCGCTTTTGAGCAAGAGGTTGCCACATGTTGCTTCATATGTGGTAGATTGTATTTTACCTAAAGGTTAGAGCCGGTCTATAAGGCGAGAATTGCCATTTAAGTCAATGAGGAAATAATTGGTGATCTGTTGCCATAATATGCTTTAAAGATTAATTTTCTCGAACTTTTTATCTGAATGCTTTGAAATATTGAAACGTGGTCGACAGATGTAGATAAGTCGTCTCTATAGGTACATCCCAATTGACAATTCATTCCTTGAAGTTATGGTCATTAATGCGCGGGTGAAACTGGGGGTGCGAATGGTCCAACACTTGCCTTTTAGATCATAAGATATGTAATTTAGTCTTGTGTCGTGTTTTTGATTACTTATAAAGTATCGCTTCCAAAATACTTGGTTTTCTCCGAGTCATCCGGTTCCCCACCCCTGCTAAAGACCCCTACGCGCAACCGAATTATTGAAATATAACTGAACAATGTTAGTTTCAGAATGACATGGTCTGTGTCCAGTGGACGTTAAACTTATACTGAGCTAAATTATCAAGAAGCAGCAGTATCTGTTACTTTAGACAATCGCCAGTAAGGGAATGCATAAAATCTTGAAAAATCGAATCAACCGAGAGAGAGAGAGAGAGAGGAGAAGAGAGAGAGAGAGAGAGAGAGAGAGAGAGAAGAGGGACAGAGAGATCAGATTTAACGTCCTCTCAACACAAACTATGTCATTTCGGGACTAACGCATGGTTTCAATAATTCGCTTGAGCGTATAGAGAGTCTTTAGCAGTGGGTGGAAACCGGAGTACCCGTAGAAAACCCACGAGGTTGGACAGGCGACCCTACTCCTTGCCACGTAGTGCCGGGTATTCGAAACCACTCCAGTTGACTCAATGCCAGGCCTTATGATACATCGCGCACGTGCTAACCATTCGGCCACCAAAACCCCCAATCCGAGTCAACAACCCGAAATTAAATTTAATTGCACACCAATAAAAGTCAATTTTGTTTTCCACTTCTGGATTATATCTAAAGATTGTGTAGAAGGTGTGTTATTTAGATCTAAATCTTTAAATGTAATTCCAATTGTATATACCGTGTCACAAAATCAGTTTAATGAACGAACACGTTTATCAGATCTAGCCAAGTGCGATATTTGTTGGATTATGATCCAATTTTCTGCATAACTTTCCTTCACGATTTAACGATTAAATGGATAATCGAGACTATGATTTTTGTCGTACCGACCTTAGTAACTATGATCGAGGCTAGGTGGAACTTTCGATCGCTTATTTCTCGGTTGACAGTGGGTCAATTTGATTGACATTTCAGCAATTTGTCTTTACGTCGTCTAGTTTTTAACTATTATAGTGAGAACTGCCAACTCGTTATTTAATTCTCGATAATCCTTTTTTAATATCGACGGCTCCATATGTTATATATACCGAAATGAAATGGGGTTTAAGGTCCACTGCTCTGCTGCTCAGCTCCGACTTTTATATATCACGGTACGTAGTCTATTCTGAAAGACATGAAACATTTCAGATTTACCAAGACTGAGATCGTCTTGATGAACGTTGGACAACGTACTTTTAACTTATAGGAGGCGATATGGGATTTTGTATTCAAGATATAAATGATGGTTGATCCGTTGTAGACATACGGACATACGTTTAATCTTTCTACATAAAAACAGATCCTTTAAAACATTGGATTTGATTACCTGGCTTAGAACTGACGTAAAGTTTATAAACACTATTCCATATTATGATGAATTTACAGAATCATTACTCATTCTGCCCGACCAGCATCCTGGTGATTATGATGGTTAAACATTAACAACACGGTTGTAAACAGACGAAAGAGATTTAATTCCAACATTGATTTAGGAGATTTAACTCTTTTCTTGCTACTTCATCACATTAAGGACAATTTTGATCTGACATCTAGCCGACGGGGCAGTATTCTTTTGCAGGACCCCATCTGTCATTAGGCACGAAGGATGCTTTGATTCTCTGAGAAATAAAATAAAGAGATCACATGGCAAAACAATAGCTATTTTTTTTAAATGGTCACCACAGAGTATGGAATGTTTGATTTTTGATTAGAGTCAAGAACTATTAATTAAAACATCATAGTATATATTATTTCATCTGACTTATCTAATTGTATTCGTCAATTTTGTTTGACGTGCCTTCACAATAATGTCATGGCAGTATCTAACAACCATGTTCTGGTTTTATTGTCTTAAATTAATCTATATCCGAAAATATTTCTAATTCATTTTAACTAAAACAGCATCGCACCCTAAAGAATGTTTCATTTCGTCGATGTAATAATATACACGTTCTGGACAACATAATCTAATATTCTTCACAAACCAAGGACATTCTTCTCCAGATTGATTATGTATATCAATGGATTGTTAACATGGACTCACAAAATGAATGAGACTTTCAGGCTGTGAAAATTATATTGCAGATTGTGGTTTCTGCGTATTGTGTCTTGTTCGTAGATTTGCTTTGTGTAATTGTATGTGGTGCAGTCGCCCTGCACTTACTATTAACGTTTCCTCATAATAAATTAGGCCATTCAGTGCAACTTTAACACTGATCTGTGTCCGCTACATTCTGGATTATTTATTGTCACGATCTGTACATAAGGACAACATGGGGTATCATAGAACCATTTATGAATTATCTTGTGCCCTTCAGGTGTGGGTATACACTTCTGTTTCTATAAATAGAGTATTGTACTTCAATATGCCATGGTATATTTAAATTGTAAGTTAGATTTGGAGTGAATTAAGTGCTCAGGAATCAACTTTGAAGCAACCATTCGATGGTGCTATATATTTTGTCCTATGTGTGTAACCACCACGAACTCTTCCAATTACACCAATTAGACCAATGTAGCGGGCAACGAGTAAAACCGGTGTATATTATCCATAAGTGGCTAATAACAAAAACAAACACACATTGATATTGTCATGTAGAGAAGACGCAATGGGTTTAACGACAACATACCTGTATTATTGAACCTTTCCTGCTCCTAATCTCCTTTATCATCAAAACTGGGATGGGTACAGACGTTATCAGAGCAATTACCCAACCAATGGCTCCAGCATAAGAAGGATATTGATAATTCCCATACGAAGGGGGTTTATATTTTACAAGAGTAAACACCAGAAGCCCCTGAAATCAAAAATATTAAATGAATGATTTAATATACGTTTTATTGTGTGTATAAGAATATACAACTTTATTTAATCTAGATTTTTAACTTTAGTCAGATTCTTAATCAGTCATGCATGCGTGTAGTCTAAATTGTGAACAGTCCTCACACGCTTTGTTTAAAGACGATATTGGTGTTAGTCACATCTGTTTATTAAAAGATGCATTACGCGTCTACCATAGCAATGATATCTGTGTTAAAATATATTCTGAACGGGTTTAACTAGTTCTATCTCATGTATCATAATATTCAAAAACCAAATCGTAAACTCTAGTGTGAATGGGTAACCTTGTGTTCTCTGATATAGACAAAATCAAAGATTAAGTTCATACCCGCAATTCCTGACCTAGACAAACAGTCTATTAATCATTGAATGAAATATGGTAACGAAAGTCAGCAACCGGTACAGAATTTCCGAGAAAATCATTATGTAAGGATATTAAAATCAAATAATAATTTATAATGAAAAAGAACAAACGATTTATTGTATTTACATTTCCAAAAATGAAATAATGATGTCTCCCTAAAGGAAGTCAATCTACAAATATAATATAATATTATAAAGGGTGGCGTCGTCTTAAAAAAATAAAACCAAGTACGAACAATCAAAACCATTTGACAAAATTCTAAGTCCTAAAAAACGATATTATAGGCAAAATAGTGTAATCAGGCAAAATAGTGTAATCAGTGTATGGACTGATCACCGTGTACAATATACACGACAAACAGTGTGGTTTATGGACAACGCGGGAAGTGGCTGAACGAGAACACCATAATCAACACTGTAGGTAAGTTTAGATTCATAAAAGTCCACGTGCTGTTTTCGTTTATCTCGATGTTTCGTGATCTAAGTTAGTCTAAATTACCAAACAACAGTGCGCTCAATTAATCTACTTTGTCGATCTTTATTTCTCTAAATTGTGAAACTGTCATGGTCTCGGTTTGCTTTGTCGGCGTTTAATATCCTAGGCCCATGATCTTCCATATTTTCGTGTATTGTCAATTCGTTCATTAGTTTTTTTAACAATCGTTATAATTTCCATTATCGTTATCATTACCTTTATCATTTACTAAAACAAAGAATACTTCGGGGAATGTTTAATACTTACAATTAACAAAGTTGGATTAACGTATTGCCAAAGGATTTTAAACAACACCGAGGGCCTCTTTCCTATCATTGTTTCCAGGTCATCGATAAAACGGTCAGCTCCTACAATAAAAATATGGATTGCGAATTTTGACAATAAAGTGGACGTATTGCTATTAAATAAAATAAAAAACCAAGTACGAACAATCCAAACCATAAGACAAAATTCTGAGTCCTAAAAACGTTATAGGCAAAATAGTGTATTCAAGCAAAATAGTGTAATCAGCAAATGGACTTCTTCTCGTGTACAAGATAATACCCACAATATTAACGTGTGTCGTGTATTCTCATTTATAAGCGGCACAATTACACATTGTCTTGCTTTAAATATTATTACCTTTGCGAGTTTCGTCAATGAAAGATTATCTTTATATGATTACTTTAGCTCTCAGAATATCTACACATTTCCTGCCATTAATCTGGGTAGAGCCATAACACATAGTAATGGAAGAGAAATACATTCATGTGGGCGACATTTCGAAGAGAATTGAAGCAAATACATTTACATCGTGTGTGTGAAATATGTGTATTTAATGGTCGTGGGCGAGACGTTAAGTGACATATTGATGTTGCACGAATGCGGTAGCGCCAGGACTATATCTTATCTATTCATTACGTTATGAATTTCGACGAAATATTTACGCAGGTCCAACATTTCTACTAGTATAAATAAAGTACACTTGAAACATTGTCCGTCCTATTATTTAAAATAACGGCACACCAACATCAAAGGATGACATCACATCTGTATTTAAAGCTACAATATTAGAGATTAGATAAAGAGCTGGTAGTTCTCACTAAAATACTTAAAAACTAGATATCGTAAAGTCAATTTGCTTACATTTTCAGTCAAATTAATTCCCTCTCAACCGAGATTTTAGCGATTTGTGGCTTAACCTCGATCATTATTACTAAAGTCAGTACGATAATAAAAACCTAGTCTTGCATATTACATTCAAGTGTCTGTATTTTAAGTTGTTTAGTGGTCTCGGGGTCAGGATATTACGTAATATATTACTTAATGTCTGATGTCGACCATTAAACCACACTTAACGTCCGGTTCCACCGAAGTGATAACGCATACAAAAGTATATGAAAAAGCTTTAGTTATCGTCCGCTTCCACCGAGTTGGTATCGCAGACAAAGAGCCTACCAATTTTTAGGACAGGTATATTACGGACAAGCAGCGACAGCAAATCAGAAACCAAGATAAAAGGCACGATACATATGAATTATTAGTCAAGTCACTGATGATTGAAATTAACAAATATAGTGAATATGTTATTGAAAGTAAGGGGGGGGGTGGCCTTGTGGTCTAGAGTGCCGCGCTTCGACCTCTAGCTGGCCGGTCACCTCTGGCTTGCGGCTGTGGTTTCGAGCCCTAGTGTGAGCTTATGTGACATGGAGATAGGGACGCCTTCTCAACCTCGTGGGTTTCCTCTGGGCACTCCGGTTTCCTCCCACTGCTAAAGACCCCTACACGCAAGCGAATTATTGAAATAAAAATTGAAAACCATACGTTAGTCCCAAAATGACCTAGTTTGTGTCGAGTGGACGTTAAACCCCATTTCTCTCTCTCTTTATTGAAAGTATTGATATTTTACTGCCTCTTGTGGTTACATTTATTTAAATTCAATTTATGATAGTGGTTGCTATCCTGAATGTTGGCAAGATGGCACACTAGTACCAGTACCCAAAGTAGGCGATCTTAATATGCCGGACAACTAGAGCAGAATTTCAATAATGTCAACTTTTTCAAAAATATTTTATATCATTCTTAATCAAAGACTGTACACCTGAGGCGAAAACAATAATAAATTAGATGAAACTCAGTTTTGATTGAGAAAAGATAAAAGTAAAATTGGTGTTCTTTTTATTCTTAATGGATTAATTAGTCACTCACTAGATAGCCAATGGCCAAAAACTCTATTTGTGCTTTAATAGATCTGCGTAAAGCTGTTGATACAGAAATAAGATGTTGTATAAACTTATTTCAATCGGTGAAAGTTCTAAAATTGGAACTATAATCAAATCAATGTACAGTAAAGTGAGCAATTTTATAAGGTTTAAAGGTAAATTATCTACATCATTGCTCAGTATGTCAAAAGTTAATCAAGGCGAATCGCTGTCCCCGCTTTTAATACTTATGAACGACCGAAGATAGATTTTATTCAACGATGATACAAATTTTATACGCCTAGATCATATCACTATTATATCCATTCCTCTTTGCAGACGATTCTGCCATCTTTGCAACGCAACCGGAAACTTTACAATTACTTGTAAATAAATTTATCTATTATTGTAAAATTTGGAATTTAGAAATAAATGCTAAGAAAACCAAAATAGTAATATTTCACTGTAGTAGGCTACCGTTAAACTCACAATTTTGAATTCATGAAACTCAACTTGAAATTGTCAATCAATACATATAATATCTGGGTCTTTAATAATATGAAAATGGTAAATTTTCTAAAACAGAAATACGTGTGGCGTCACAGGGCGGAAGAGCAAGGGGACCACCTGTAGCTTCAACATTTTTTTAAAAATTTTAATCCAATTGATTGTCAATTATTTAACACCATGGTTCCGTCTGTATTTAACTATGCCTGTGAGGTTTGGGGTTTTCATAATGCTAAATCAATTAATTGATCAAATACAAAATGACGTTATGAGATAGATATATTTTAAGAGAAGGTAAAAACTGTCCCGTCGCTGCCATGTGAGGCGAATTATGAATGTTCCCATCCATAATTAAGAGTCAAATAACAATAATAAGATGTAAGTTCAAATTATTGAAGGGAAATAATTCATTACTATCTAATGTTTATAACGATACACTGCGTTGTTCCTGAAGCTGGGCTGCTGAAATTTTAAAAAATTTGGGTTTTCCTACATATGGGATCACCAAAATGCTTTTGATATATCAATTTTATCACAAATAGAACTTCGTATAAAAGACCAATTTTACCAGAAATTGTTCGTCACAATATAAGACTAAAGTAAACTACAGTTTTACAAATTATATAAAACTATTCATGAAAGCTGTTGAAGATGATGAATTTCACTTTCTGTTGTGCTGTCCCGCTTATATATCCATCCGCAGATAATATTTTTCGCGATATTTTTTGTCTCTTCCACCATTTCAAAAAATAAAAATCCTAATGAATCACGGTAATAATAATATGAATCTGCTTAATCTTGGAAAATATCTGTATCATTAAATGAAAATTAGTGGAAACTGTTAGATAACCATACCTAATGGGCAATGGTTTGGGATGGGGTTGGATTATTTAATTATGTATGTATATGTGTATCTATATTTCAGTTTACAAAGGTGAAAAGGGGATTATATATTTTATACTGTACTGTTATCTATATATATATATATTACAATGCACACTATCTATATCTTATCTGTATATGTTTTTGTCTATAGTAAACTTTTTATTTCGCCTGTACAATGTAATAATGGTTCAAGTTCAAGCCAACAGTGAGTCTGATGTTCCCCACCGAAATCGCGAAATATGTAGATGTCACATAAATTAATTGCACGTTTACTTTTTCAAAAGTATTGAGCAATAAATAGAGAATCTCCTATGAGTGTTTTTTGATATCAAAAAATATCAACACAAGTTGATAAAGTAAAAAAAACGAGGCTCTGCCGAGTTTTTTACTTTATCAACGAGTGTTGATATTTTTTGGTATCAAAAAACACGAGTTGGAGATTTTATTTATCACCCAATCCTTTCTTACATGCACAAATAAATAAATATAATTCTTTGGTATAGATTTCATTTTATAGAACCTAATTACATTACAGCGTAGTGATACATCATTTTTTGAAAGCAGTTTAGCTATTGTATAGTCCTATATACTGACCCAGTTTTTTCCTTCAAGGTCAATTAAATAAAAGCAGTTTCCTTTTTTTTAATAAAAAAGTCACTCTTTACTTAAACAAAGTGGTTTCTTTAAAATAAAAGAAAGTAGTTCCTTTTTGATTGACCAATCACATTTGTGTAAAGCGATATCACCACTGTGTATATATCACAGTAGATTATGTAATTTATCACACAAGCGATATCTACTGTCAAATGTATTATTGGGTGATAAAACTGATTATCAACTATACACTAAGTTTCATCACTCTCTAACAGATAGTACCAAGGTCAAAGAAATTGCTTAGATCGACTTAGCTTTAGCGGGAAATGTTAATCATTGAACTCGGTCAAAACATTCACATCAATGATCATCAAGTTTAAAAATTCCACCTCAAAAAAAGAAGAGTTGTTTTGTCTTGACTAATCGCATTGTTTATCGTTCCCTAGCCCAAACAGAAAATGTTCATCAAACTTAATCACGATAATGATTTAAAGGGCCAATTCCGATATTTGTTTTGGGAATAAAACTGCTTAATTTTGTGTTAAAATCCCTTAAAATATTCGAGTCAAGGGCCGAGCAACTACTTCAGTATTTATGATACGTTTTCAAACGACTTAAATCCGTAAGTCTTCATCTGGAATTTGAGACCGGTGCCCCAGGTGTAATTTGTGGTATCTGGATAAAACCAAACATTTTTATTTTATAAAAAT
The DNA here is from genome assembly GCA_917208275.1 of Patella pellucida. Taxonomy (NCBI): domain Eukaryota; kingdom Metazoa; phylum Mollusca; class Gastropoda; family Patellidae; genus Patella; species Patella pellucida. The sequence goes on along the minus strand of OU795040.1, from coordinate 58,644,535 downwards.
AATGTGTAGTTGAAATTTGCCTTTCTCTATCAAGTACGGCACATGGGTTATTCACTGCATAACCCTCTCAAGTAACCGTAATCGGTTATAAGGTCACCCAACGAAACAATTGACCCGAAATTTTAAAAGGGTTACGTGTCCGGATAAGCAGTTTTGGCGTCCAAACGACTCAATATTTTGAGACAAGGTAAATAACCATCCCCATTTATTTTGGCGTTTAATTTTCATACATTCTCAGGCTTTTATTTTTGAGCCTCTGCTTAATTCGGGATTGTCTCTTTAATGAATTTATACTCGCAGTTTCATAGCTCTCACTTAATTATAACCAAAGTTATCGTGCCTGAAAGCATCAACTAATTAAATTGTTTATCTCTGCTTACCGTAGGCATACAATGTTCATCATCCGCCCCCGTCAAGGCATTCGTCCAATGAACGCCTACACCATGTTTGAACAATCTACCCCAATTAGAAGTAGAGTTATTGTGTTTCAAACTCTCGACCAATCAAATTGCTTATCGCTCTGCTTACCCTGAGCAGAAAATGTTAATTATCGAACTTCCAAGGTATTGATATTATGAAACTATAGGCCAAGTTTCATCACTCTCACTTAAATTGATCAAAAGTCATCGTGTCCCAAAGCATCAACCAATCAAATTGCTTATATCTGCTTATCCTTATCAGAAAATACTCATCTTCGAGTTCCATCAAGGCATCGACCTAAAAATAAGAACACCTACCCGACGTTTGAACATTCTAGCTCAATTAGAAACTCCAAATACTCAATACTTCGCTTAGAATAAAATGTTCTATATATTAACATATCTATTTTTGAACTTTTAGCAGAGACGACCAGTTCTTTGTTGAAATTTTACATAATGCATCCTCAAGGAAAAATGTATATTCGATGTCAGTAATATATGGAATTGAAATCTTAATTTAGCGTGGGTGTTGATTCTTATACATATTATCTGTGTGGAGATATATAGCCTACAACAAAACTGTGAATTAGATATCTACCGTATATCCATCCAATAATAATGGCTTCAATAGCTGTTGTTAAGAATACAGTAACTGAAGTCATATACCAATCTACAAGTTGAAAAATATATACTCCTGCCTGAAAAATAAAATAATTGGGTTTCGTTTATTTATGTACAGGAAATTAACTAAACTTATTTTTGTTTGGTAAAACGAATTTAAGAATGTAAGAAGTGGTTGGGGATGCTTTACTAAATTAGTATAGTCGATTCATAATATTTTTTCCACACGCCTGCTTACAAATAGATTTATGGTTTCTTCAAAATATTCATCAGACGGACATTTTCATTGCAGTAGCGCCACTGCAGCAACATATCTATACCGATAAATTCCATCAATCGTGACCTTGGGGTAAACGATTCAGGGCCCTAATAATTCAGAGTTTTCTAATAATAATCAAAATTAAGAATATAATGTCGTGCACTTTGGCGTGCCACAAGTCTTTTGTGGTAGTCACACTTCAAGCTGCCCAAACTATTCAAAAGCATAGTCGTGGGAGTCGTACTTCAGTCGTGCAAATAGTCGTGACCTTAAACGAACTGTCCCTGGAGGGATGTTTCCGCGGTGTCCGTCTAGTAATCATGCTGTACGACCCAGCGCAACCGCGACTTGTTGAAGACTAAAAGAACTACTTGCCGCAAAACTTGGGAGGTTTTTCGTGCGTTATGCCAAAAATATCTGATACTCATAATTAGTCACGAGATGACCACGGTTTCCCAAAGGAATCTCAGATTTAAGTTAATGATTTACTCATTAAAAGCAGTAAGGAGCAAAGTTATGTTTCTGGATTAGGAAAATACTATTTTGCCTGGGCCGGTAAACGCAATTTCGCTCTCTCTCTCTCTCTGAACTTACTTGCGTTGTGTAAATTAAGGTTGCCAAACACATAATAAAACAGGTGGATGCAGTAACCATCAAACGTGTTCTTGGCGTCATATTTGGTATCCGATCAGTTATAGTTGTAACACAAACTTCTACACTAACAAACTGACATGATGAAAATGGTTTAAATTTGTGATAAATGATGAAAATGGTTTAATTTTGTGATAAATAATTTTACAGTCTGAACCACAATGAATAAAGATGGTTGCCTTGTTCTTGATCTTGATCAGATACGATTAAACCGGTATCTATTGGTCGAATTCAACACTAACAAGCCAACACTGAGGCTGATGTCCCAAAATAAATAGATGGCAAATATTAATTAATCGTATATTTGTTATTTTTTCAAAAGTATCGAGCAATCAAACTATACACTAAGTTTCACCACTCTATCAGATATAATCAATATTATCTTGTCCTAAAGCATCGACCAATTCAATTGAATACCTCTGCTTAGCTTCAGCTCGAAATTTTTATCACTGAACTCAGTCAAGACATTCACATCAAGTTTAAACACTCTACCCCAATTAAGAGCAGAGTTGTTATCTTCCACAGTCTTGACCAATCAAACTCCATCAAGGCATTCACCTAATGAATGCCTACATCATGTTTGAACTTTCTACCTCAATTAGAAGGGAAGTTATTGTGTTTCAAAGTCTCGGACAATCAAATTACTTATCGCTCTGCTTACCCGGGGCCCCAACCAATTAAATTTGCTTATCTCTGCATACCCACCCTAAGCAAAAAATTCTCATTTTTGAACTCCGTCAAGACATTCACCTAATAGACACCTACGCCAAGTTTGGACATTTCAACTCAATTACAAGTTATTGTGTTCCAAAGTCTCGACATCTCTGCTTACCACGTCGAGGGGCAGCACAGTAGGACGTTAAGCATAATATTTACTTCAGCAAGTTTGAACATTCCATCCCAATTATGAAAAGAGTTATTGTGTCCCTAAAAAGTGCAACGGGCGGGCAAGCAGACCTATTTTAATAGTTCCCTGCTTTCTTCAAAAGGGGCGGGGGACAATATATTCAAAGCACCATAATAAAATGTGTTCAGAGTTCAGATACAGCGACCATCTGAAAGATACCTTTTAAGCAGATGTGAAGAAATGGTCGGGAAAATGCCAACCTGACATGTTTTATAATGGAAGTCCACCAACGGATTGATTTAATTTTAATAGGAAAATGATGTTCTGTAATCCTAGCAGTGGCGGCTTATTCTTCTCCCTAATACATTTAGACAGTACATAACTGACATTTATAATTTAATTTAATGTTACAAAAGTAAGTCAAACAGGCAACCCTCAAAAGTACAGATTTGGTGTGTTTTCAGACCTTTCATAAGTCAAACTCCATAAATACATAATTATATATATAGTAGCAGTAAGTAATTGCTCTGATGTACAGTATTGTATATTATAGTATAAAATATAAAAATAACACCGATTTGCTCCTAATATTATCAATGGCTGCCTGGTGAAATTATATGGCTTCCTGATGAAATTATATTGAAGCAAATCGGTGTTATTTTTATATTTTATTCTATATATTAACATTTTACCCGATCCCATTGTCGTATAGACATTAGACAAACGAAACAAACTTTAGACAAAGGACATAAGTGAAGTACATTGATTATTACTGAGTGACGTTTTGCGACTAGGGTTCAACTTTCAAGCACGATTGCAATAACAATTAACTATATGTACTTTTTATTACTGGAGCCCTTATAACGAATACTGTCCTCTTGGCTTTTTTTAGAAACTTCGACTAGAATTCTCTAAATTGTATCAATCAAGCACCAGTAAGTATATTATTGAGAGCCCCAAATATTTTAGTGAAATTCTTCAAAAAAAAAAGTAACAGGCAAGAATTAATGGCAAGATAACATGAGTTATACGTATGTCGCGTTCGCAAGTTATGATTGATAAGGGCATATTTATGAAGACTTGTGCTTAATAAATACTTAGAATGACAATCGTTCAGCTTCGAATCCCTTTACGTTGTATTTCTAAATAAGTATAGCAAGTATTAAGCTAATATATCTTACCATGGAGTCCAAGGCCACACATACCATCATCAAAAAGAAGAGAATTGCCCAGAGCTGTGGTATTGGTAACTGAGCGAGAGCTTCAGGATAAGTTATAAAAGCCAATCCAGGACCTTGAAAGATTAGCAATAAATAACATTAGGGAAATAAGATCTTCCTATGGTGTAAAATGGAACAAATATGTTTCCCGAGTGAATATCAAAGATACCAAACTATATGTGAACCTCTGAAAATGAAAACTGATAGAGCCTTCGTTGTGTCTGTGAAAAAAACGAAAGTTATAGACAAAAAGCGGAAGTAACTTCGTTTCTTCTAGGGATCTGTTTACTTCAATGTTAAATCCATGAAATTTCTTGGCCTATACCAATCTGTTTGGACATTCAAAACTGATACAGATATTGGAGTGGGTTGACCATTTATTTTCCTAACAATATGGGCTTCAAAACCATAACTATGAATATCTACCCAAATTAAAAGAAAATGTAAATTCAAACCAACTTCTTATACTCTAAAAATTAAAGTCATCATAAATTGCCATGTGAATGGGTTTTACAGAATGAAATACATTCGTTTAGGGAATATTTAGTAGAAGTCGATGTGCAAATTAACAAATATCCACTAACAAGCGGTTGCCATGGAAGATACGCCCACATTTAGCAAAAAGTGGTCAGAGCAAGCTACAACAATGACCCGACATGCGCCAATATCAAAAGGAATCGAGATCTTTAGAATACAAACTTGTGTTTCAAGTTTAATCCAAATTGGATAAAAATTGTGACTTCTAGATGCTCGAAAAGTTTAAAACGTGTTTTTTCGTACAATCAGAGGCATAATCCAGAAAGTTATGGGATATGGGATTTAAATCATGAAAAATGCATGGCGATCAAATTCATTTTTTCCATCAAGATAAAAGAACATAATATACCTGTACGGACAATCTCAGCTACACCTAGACCGGTTTCGTGGGACATAAATCCAAGCACAGCAAAAACAGCAAACCCCGCATAAAAACTCGTACCCTCACAAACAATAGAATATATAATAGTATCTCTGAAATAAATATATATACGCAACATTAATATTAGGAATTATGATCTTTTATATATATGTGTGTGTGGGGGCGGGGGGTCAAGTATAGATGGCAATTTAATTGTTTCTTTTGTGTTTAATGGTTAATGTTAATCTAGATATAGGCCCCAAGATACGGGGTATATTTATTTCCAAACCAATTCACGTGACAAAATTCGGGTTTAAATTCAATCACCATCATTAACTATTTAAGTCAAAGGTACCTCATGACGTTGTTGTTAAATTTGTTATAACTAGCCATCGTAATAAGTGCTCCCCAGCCCATGCCCATTGAGAAAAATATCTGCATCATAGCTTGAGCCCAAATCTGCAAACAAAAAAAAAAACAAACATCATGTACTGAACATTGTATTTAAGACGTGTTACCGTTATGAGTTGCTTTTTGATCATTTATCGGAGTACCAAACCACCAGTGACTGCTTTGCTTGTGAATTCATTAAAAACGACATAATTATAGACAAAAATAGAGCACACAAACTACGTGAGGACAATAACTCCTAAAGATACCGTGAGACGAAGATGTTCACGGGCTTCTGTTCGGTTCACCACTGCATTACAAGTAGGCCTACTCTGAAATACTGTCCGTATAGAAGTTATCTGTTATCCAAAAAGAAAAATCAATTGGTGCAACTCTATATAAATAGGTGTCATACGACCTACCCCACGTGTACATGGATGTTCGGAATATTGTTAACATCAGAAAATGCATTATATTTGGCTAGTCTGGGCCCTGTTTCACGAAATTTTAACCAAGATAAAATCCCAATTTTAGTAATTTGATTTAATAATATTAGATTGATTTGTAGTGCTCAGCCAATCAAATGGACGTATCTACTAAAATTTGGTTTTATTCTTTAGTTAAGATTTCGAGAAACAGGGCCCAGGAGGATTAGGGAATTTAGTTAAATTTGTTTTCATAATTATATCGATTGTCAGAAATGTATTACCTGAGGATTAGCTAATTTACTAAAATCAGGAATTATGTAGAATTTGATACCATCTATGGCACCAGGTAAGGTAGCAGCTCTTATTAAGATGATTGTGATGAGGACATATGGTGCTATAGCTGTCACATACACTACCTGTTAAAAAAACAAATCCTACAAAGCGTTCTAAATACCAATACGTTCCAAAAGAATACAGTGTAAAGCTGACACTGTACTTTACTTTAACTTGACTGCCTCCTTCTAAGCAACTAAAAACAAAATTCCACTCAAATGACCTATCGAGTTTTTCTACGCTCACGAATGGTGATTAGTCAATATAATGTTCTAATGGGAGAAATGAATCGTAGTATCCCCACATTATTTTCAGTAATAAAAAGGAATATTAACAAAAAAAATACTACAGAAACTGCCATTCAACTTTTAGATGGTTAAAGGAGACAGGGATGTGATTTATTACGCCTGTTTTACAGCTGGGACGCATGACATTATCCCTTAGCGAAAGTGGCCAAATTGAATAGTTTAAAAATACCAGTGACCTTTCTTACATGTTGCAAGTCTACTCCATGCTGTCTAGATTCTGCAAGCCCACTTTAAGTGGAATCACGTGGGTTCCACCGGGTTTGGTGGAGCATCAAATACCGATGTAAAGACCAAAACAAAATATTATTATAAATATCGTTGCAGTGTTTTCGACAACGTAGGTAACGACGACAACAGGGCAATGACTTAATATTAAAAATAAATGAAAATAGATCATTTACAGTAGATTATCAGTGTTACATTTTGGAAATTTCGGAGGATCGACAATGAAAAGATATTTGTGTGAGCCAAATGGACTGGATGTAGTAATATGTCCAAGTATACAATACTATGTATAATCATGTCTACGATGCATGATAATCTACCAGGCATTATTATGTAAGGGAGATCACTCTGTTTTTAGCATCATTAAAGGACTTCCCGTTCAGCCATCACATGTGTTGAGGGCCTACAAACGTAACAGATTTATTAATGTAAGTATAAGGGGTCAGTAGTGTAGATAACTGAAAATTTTGAATTTCGTGGTCCGCTGAAAGACTACATTCCTGTTTTGCATTGCTTGTATGGGGTATTTAGTATTCTGTTTTGTGCAATTATACAACTTAAAAATTCTTATTGGTTGTTTAAACTTATAGCTTTTAGCATTATTCAATCTTGATTATCGCCCTTTTTGTTAAGATATTCTATTGACGTCATTGATAACATTACGACGTATTTACGTCACACCATTCAGTTAGCAGACATTTTCTTTGCTTCTTTGTATTCGGTTGTTTGTGCGTTTTCTTGTACGAGTGAAATATGTTCCTTCAATATTCACTATACATCTATTTGATTGAATATTTTACATTTCACCGATGGTTACTTGTAGGCCTATAGTTAAATTATTTTACTACAGTATGCTTACATTCGTATTGCTTGTAGCATATGGCAGACCATGACTCATGCAGACATCACATAATGTTTTCCTGATCATTTTCAATTTTGAGTGAAGTCTGTGTTACTTCAGACCCGGGACTGTACAGCGCAGTGGACGCTTACGGCTAGCCCCCGGATCCATTCACTCTTTTTTTAATTGTTTTTATCTTTTGTTGTTTTTTTTTGTGAGGGTCTTTTTTTTTGGGGGGGGGGGGGTTGTTTGCTGTTTAGGAGTATTATGTATTGTCGTTATATTTGTCCTTTATGTAAATCATATGTGGCGCAGTCCCCCTGCACTAACTATTAAACTACTTTTGCGTCGACCATACACGTGGAAATTAATATTTAAACAAAGCATAATAACCTAATGACCTCTGTCGATAACTCAGTTGTTTATCCTAATATCTTAAATACGTTTTTTTAATGAATTACTTCTTCTAATAACTTAATTATTTTTCCTATTAAGTTAATGTTTTGAACTCTTTTTATTTTGCACAAAACATGTATTCAACATCAACAATTTCATTGCCAAGGATTAATATTCTATACATACCAACCTTTCCGACTGACTTGACCCCCTTTAATATGCAGAGAAATACCATGATCCATGCAATCACTAATGATATAACCAAGTGCCACTGCATGGCACCAATATCATCTATACCACTCGATATTCTTAACACATTGTAACTTTAGAAAAGAAAAAATTATCACAAAATAGATGGATGACACCAAGCATGACATTGCCGTAATGGAACTTTTACTGAATTAGAACCAAAGTATGGGGTTCCAAATTCCGCTCATGCTACCCAGAAACTGTTAGTTATTAAACTTGATCAGTTCATTTATATAATGAATCGTACTCGATTAGAATCAGTGACTCAACGCAACGAAAGAAATCAAATTGCTTAGCAGGACATGTCCATTCCTACATCAAATGTTTTTTTGGGTTCTTTTTTGTTTTCTCTTTTTCATATGCTGCTTTTAATTGATATAATAAAGGTTTGGCTTTTCCTCTCTAATCCTATCTAATTAACGCTATGTGCCATCTTTGAACCTCCATTAAAAGCATGGTTATTGTGTTCCAAAACAAATTGAAGGACAACCAGGCGGACAGAAAGACAGTCGTGGGGATCGTTTGTTACTGGGGTTTTACGTCAGCTTTTACCTTGGATTATATCGCAGACAAGTGTTTCCTAAGAATCTTGCCGGAAGACACCAAAAGGAAGACTTAGACCAGCTTGGAATGGAGATTGAATAGAAGGTCCATTCGATCTCGTTTCATTGTTAAAGGCAGAATGCTTTTGCAGGATAGCGCCCAAGATAAAATTCATCTTCAAGGAGAAAGCCCCGGGTACTATAAGTATAAATGCCGAGCGTGCGCAGCCTGACCCACTTTGCCATCAGTGCCACGGTCTTATACATATAAGGTAGGTAGATAGATCTGACTGGGCCCATCGTGCCTGTCCGACCTAGGCCAAGGGAGTTTGTCGGAATTTTCGGACGTGGTTTCCCCCTTGTCAGTGGTGCAGGACGGAGGGCCCGACAAGGACAGTAGTCTAGTCGTTTCGGTGGTACGAAAACAAAGAAGTCCCGTGTATACATTGGCGTGCACGTAAAAGATCCCTTTGCAGTTGGAATTCGACATAAGAGTAGGCCATAGTTCCGCTGTCCCGGCTAAATTTCACCCATACCACACTGTATGGCGTATATTTGTCTTCACTAGCATCAGTCGTGGCAGAACAGTAGGGCGTTAAACCCCATTTTCATTTCATTTGATCGTGGATGGTAAAATCATTTTACATAATAAAAATATATATCTATCCAAATATAATTCTCCATAATTCAAAGTTTATTGTAAAAATTCTTACTTCCAAAATTCTTCTGTAGAAGTCTGTATTAGGCTGGAATTGCCTGTTTTATTTACTGCCATCGTTAACAGAGAATAATTTGTTGTATGCATTATATCGGTGGTGTTCGCTAGATTATTTGTCACATTCACAAAATTGTCCACCATTTTGTTTCGAACAAAACACGTGTCTGTATTCCACCAATTATCACATGTTGTCCATGGTAATGGCGATAAAAACGAATTATATAGGTAATATAAAATCCAGGAGAATATATTATTAATATATAAACAAAAGACGAAAGATATGCCGATCATACCGGCTCCAATTCCTGTAATAAAAAACAAATCAGATTTAGCATAATAATTGATGTTTTGATCTGATACGTGCAAATATCGAAAGGAAACGTGATCTTTTGGAAACAACCCCATATTTGAATTATTTTCGTCAAAATCGGAAAAGAATTATGACCTGTAGAGAAGCCTGTATCATAACAGGCCCGGGACTGTACAGCGCAGTGGTCGCAAACAGCTGCCCGCCGGGTCTATTCATTTGATTTGATAATGGTTTATTTTGTGCAATGTCTATTTTCTGTCTTGTCCGCAGATTTACATGTAGGCCTATCTTGAAGATTTTTGTTTTGTGTGCAGTGCTCCTACACTTACTATTAATAATATTAATAGTGTTAATTAACTACTTTTAATGTAATGGGTAATGGTAATTAATTACATTGCTATAAATGAGAAAGTAATTGTAATGATAGGCGCAAATATCGAAAGGAACCAAGGTCTTTGAGTTATAAACATGCATGTCAAGTTTCATCAAAATCGGTTTAAAATTTTGACCTCTATAGGGTCCACAAGCTAAAAACGTGATATTTCTTACAATCAGAGACAATAATCTATGAAGTTTTGATCCGATACACGCCAATATCGAAAAAAGCCGAGATTATTAATTTTGGGATAAACCTATAATATTTCAAGTTTTGTCAAAATCGGGTAAGAATTGTGACCTGTAGAGAGTCCACATACAATTGTGGACGGACAGGGGCGACGACATAATACGTCCACGTGAAAATGCGGGCGTATAAAAACGATTGAATGTAAATCAGCTTATACACATTCATATTACATTATTATATGCGTTGCGACCCATTTATGTCCATTTCTAGGTCCCAAGGGCGGGGGGTGGTGGATGGCCGAATGGTTAGCACGTGCGTGCTGTATCAAAAGCATGTCATTGAGTCAACTGGCGTGGTTTCGAATCACCTACTGTACGTGACAATGAGTAGGGTCGCCTGTCCAACTTCGTGGGTCTTCTCCGGGCCCTCCGGTTTCCTCCCACTGCTAAAGACCCCTACGCGAAAGCGAATTATTGAAATAAAATTAAACCATGTCAGTCCCGAAATTACCTAGTTTGTGTCCAATGGACGTTAAACCCCATTTCTCTCTCCGTCTCTCTCTGGACCCCAAATATAAAAGATTTAGCTCCTTAAAAACATGCAAACAATTTAAGTAAAAGGATATGGACGAGCAGACTGACTGACACGAACTTGTCCATTTGGGAGCGGAACCATTATTTACCTCTTAAAGCAGGACAGATATCCCATACGTCATAGGCACCTTTACCGGAATATTGTCCAATTGATAATTCTAAAAGTGTCATGGGAAACGCTAACAATACCAAGAAGACAGCATATGGTATAAGAAACACAGCTGAAATAATAAAGCAATAGTATTTGGAGTGGATGATAATCGCGTAAGACTTTTAGGGCAATGTAATATTCAAAGTGTTCCAGTATACAATTTAAAAAATAATATTATTTATAGTGCACCCTTTCATATAACGTATCCAACGGTGTAGCCTATATTATTGTGTTCAAAATGTTATGTTTTTAAACACGTTAATACGAGTAAAAAGTATTTTCTTGGGGTTGACGTGACGTGACTTGACTTATTTGGACGCACAATTTCATACAAATGTCTACGGCGTCGTTGACAGGGGCGTATTTAGTATTTTAAAAGTGGGGTGCAGCAGAGAGGTGGGGCGGGGAGCCAATTTAATGTCCAAATTCCTGAGCGCGAAGCTGCAGAGAGCCTATGAGTGTGGGGCTGTTGGGGTCTGACAGACCCTACCCCAGGGGGTTTTGAAAATTAGACTGTGGCAAACGCGTTTATCATACACTTGGAACCGCAATCAAAGTCGCTATTAAGTGATCCCGTGCGTCAGTGTCGGTGGCGCTATTTCCCATTTTGATGTTAAACACAGCAAAATAAGAAACTTCTTGTCCTCTAAACTAGAACTATCCCGAAACACCAATAAGGCCACGTGGATGGGGCGACCAGAACGAGAAATCCCATGGAATAGAAAGAGCCTTATCAACCATCAAAGTGGAGTGTGGATTATAAAGGACGAAAAGTCATGACGGATTACTGTATGTTGCCTCGGAAAAAAATGACTTAATCTGTAATGGATTAAAGATTGAAATAGATATATGAAAATTATTTTTTATCAGTTACCCGCTAAGCTTTCAAAGAATTTAGAAATCCGTTCAAAACAAGAAACATAGAGAGATGCTTAATAGGCCATCTACTGTACATGTCTACCAGTGGCGATAACGATAGTGCTAAATCTAAAATCATTCATAGTCAACAGATAACTTATATTTTTAACAATCTGTTATGAGCTTTGCACTTAACTTTAGCAATAACAGTATCAACATCATCGGGATAATCTTAATTTCAAAATGGTAATTCCTCCTTGTATTTCTATCAACATCCCCACAAAACTTGTTTTGTCGAATTCACAGTAAACGTTTTACTGCAGCGTATTCAGATCTTTATCAGTCAACATGTCAAAAGAGAGATTACTTGGCAAAATTTTCCAAATTTAATAGAGTTCTTCCTTATGCCAGAACGAGCAGTGTCATTGAGTTTTATGTAATCATGTGAAGTGTGTTTAAATAGATTAGATCTTAAATCGATATTATTGTCTTTCAAACTTGGCAGTTTTGTACATTTTGGCCCCAGGGAGGTGAGGAGGGCTTGTGAAATTCTGAATATTTCGATCTCAAAATCGTGTATGTGTTTCCTTTTAACCTTTCCAGTTTGTTGGATGTTCTTAATAAGCTTAAAAAGTCAAAGTATGGCCGTATAATTAAAGTGCCAAATCGCGTTTGAAATTTACAAGTAAATATTCTTTACATTCCAATGAACATTTTCGAAAAGTTTTGAACATAATATCAAGATCTTTATCTTTTATTGAACATCGATCGGGTCCTTTTTATAATTGGAAAGATATGACCCGTGGAGTCTTCACGAGAAATTATAGAACGAAAGTGACAATATACGTGGGGTTATACAAATGAAAAAATAGACACTATACAGTACCTCCTCCATTCTTGGCACATAAATAAGGAAATCTCCAGACGTTACCAAGCCCGACTCCATATCCTATCAATGATAACATAAATTCACATCCATTTTGCCACTGTCCTCTTTGTGGTTCTTCTTTTGTTTCATCTTCTTTCTTTTCCAGTTTGAAAGATTCCATATTGCTATAATTTGTAAAGAATTAGTAATGTAGTATTTACTTATCCATGCCTTGCTTGCCTGGAAGACAAAATGGCGGTAGGCCCTATTCTATATACGACACCCCGCCCCTCCTGTTATTGCTTAGTCTTCATCCCATATTAAGGCTAAACTATGATGTGTTTTTTTTTTACGATTGTATGCACTACCAGAGACGTTGTGGCCAGGTTAAACCTAAATGAAATGGGGTTTAACGTCCTACTATTCTGCTCCGACTGGGCTTATGAAAGGAAAATGTGCAATTTATTCAGATAACATAAAGTGTCATGATATCTAAGTTGACTGGCTTCATACATGGTACCTTTGCGCAACAGGGTTTAACATTCTTTTTCTTGTTCATCTCGGATAACAATCTAACCTAAAATTCTGTACAATTTTGTAACATGAGCTACACAATATTCTGAACAGCGTGTGTTTCCTTTGTTGCCATATAAATAAAAAAAACACATTTTCATAGCGAAAATGGCCGCTAAATGTGACTGTTGAAACTTTGTTTAAGTACATAGAAGTTCATTTCAGAGGACATGCATACATGATCCAATTTCCGCTACAATTATTACTCATCACAAACAAGGTCATTCCGGTACATAATGTCAATCTTAAAGGAGCTAGCTTTGATTTTGGTCCAAAATAAAAATTGATGTAGATTAGTGGTAAACTGTATATGATTAATGTTTTGTTTGGAAACATAAAAAGGAAGTTGTCCTGTTTATTCATGTTTAGCTAGCAATCAGTTTAATACCGGATAAAAGTCAGGCGGTTGTATTCCTTGTCAAGCATAAGTGTGAATCCGGAACCAAGGCATGACAAGAACTGAAGGACAGTGAATAATAAGAGATATTACAGTAGGATTTAATTTTATGTTGGTATGATACCAGGGGCGAAACCATGATTTTTTTGTAGGCGGGGGTTTGTCAATTTCCTGTTTCCAAATCACGTTGTCATACATACACACTATTTGGGTTTTTTTTATAGAGAAATCCAACACCCAGTTTGACGTCAATTTTTATAATCAATCAATAGGAACACATTGACATTGTGAATCGATTTCATTGATGTAAATCATTAATTTTGATATCACACACGTCTCGCGTTTTGAATGCAAGTACAATCCCACCATCGAATGATACAGGATAAAGCACGCGACTGTTACACTGTTCTCATAAGCAGGGGTAGGCGGAGATTAGACCCCCACCCTACCCCGCCAAAAAAAACTCTGGATCCGCCCCTGGATACTTCACAAATGTTCACGATGCTGATCCCGAACTCCCGGACCCCCCATACAGATTCCGGGTTACCATTTGCATTGTCGGACAATCGCCTATACGTTATGACGAACTGTTCGCTTTGATTGAAGTATTTGGGACATCCGCCACCCAGCATTAAAATTACAAGGTGCACGGTTAGTTTTAAGATATCAAAAAGCACAACTTACCTTTCAGTAACACAATTTTATTTCACATAAAATATTTGATATAACAAGTCATAACTTGTTTAACAATTGCATTGACTAATAAAAACATACCTCTATTGTCGTTGGAATTTCACGGAAGGTCGACCCATATATTATTATCTAGACCGCTATGCTTGTACTTTGTGAACATTTAAACAAGATCGCAACAATATATTGTGATGAATACAAAGGGCGGGATATGGCCACAATAAATATAATCAACGAATGATGTTAAGAAACGAAGTGTGACGGTGGGCCTGCAGAAGAATATAATGTCCGTTCAAGCGCAGAATGGCTACAGATAATTTAGTTCAGTGTGATGTTTATGTTAAGATTGTTAATAAGGTCCACCAATCAGATCAAAATGCCACCAATCAGAAGGTCGGTGTTGATTAAAAAACTAACGGGTAGTTCTGGTCCCCCAATACGTGTCATTAAATGACACGTATTGGGGGACAAGAAAATTTTTATTTTTTCAATCGGGGTCATTTGCCTCTCAAAGGCCCAATCCGCTTGTAGAATGTGAATAGTATGCCTCAACAAAATGATGAGATATAGGCTGGGTGGGGCGCAGTTTCACAAAGCAACTTACGGTGAAAAGTTTGTATAACTTCATTTTAATGTAAATTTCTGAACAATTCGCTTGATGTCAGTTTTGTTTACGCTTTAAGGCAGACGAAGTATATATATATAGGCTACTATATCACGCGCTATGGCATAATAAACAAAACCATCTAAACAAGGGGAAACAAGGGCGGTAAGGAAAGAGTATTTTCGGGCAATGGAAAATTTGACGACCTTTTTTTTCTTTTAACGATTAGAGAAAAAATATAACTAACTTATTTCTATGAGATCCACACTGCCCGAAAAGTATTTTCTCGTCGTTTTATTGTCCACTGAATGCCCGAAAGTAGGTTTTGCCCGAAAAACAGGCATCGGGCCGGGAAACTGCAGAGGAAACTAGCAGTAAGACGCGTTTGCGACCGTCAAATAATCCAAAATTTTCTTTGGGGGTCATTCGCCTCTTAAAGAAAACCGGCGCCGCTGTCTATAAACCCGAAATTTTTCGGGCATTTCTAGTTTTGCTTCCCTAACTGTCACCCAGCCCTAATTAAACACTAATTTTACCTTTCTTGTAATTGAATATCACGAATTTGTACTAAGTTGACAATGTTTTAAAACATTTTGTCTGGAGCCATTCTACTTTCCGCCACAATTTTCGGGCATCGATTATTATTTGGGAATGCAGAAGAACAGTCTGATTCGATGGTTGGAATTCATAGTGGGATTTCGGTTACAAAACCATTGGATACTTTTGGAATTGCTTACACGAACTAGAATAGCACAAACCGCATTTGCGATGATTAAATTTTCTAATTTTTACTCCGGGAGGGTGAGGCCTCCATACCGAAGACGATTGATTGGTTGTTTGGAATTCGGGACAGCCAGGTAGGCTATATTGGACCAAATTGAAGTTTCTGTATTCACAGCTTGGAATAGCAGGAAAACGCGTTCGCGGCAGTTACATTTTCAAAATATTCTCCCAACGGTCCCGTCTTCGTGGTCTGTAAACGATTGATTGGAATTCGAGTCAGCCACCTTCACCGGCTGAAATAGCAGGAAAACGCGTTTAGGGCAGTAGATTTTTTTTTAAATTTCTCTTAACGGCCAGTTTTCGATGACTGTAAACGATTGATTGGAATTCGAGTCAGCCACGTTAAATAAGCTATATTAGACCACTTTGAAGTTGCTTTGTACACCGGCTGCAATAGCAAGAAAATGTGTTTAGGTGGGGGGGGGACAAGGTCGCTGCTGTCTGTAAACCCTAAATTTTTTCGGGCATTTCGAGGTTCTGCCCCACTAACTGTCATCGAGCTCCTACGCCTATGTGTACAGCAGATTGTCCAAAGTAAGAATACACCATGGGGCCAATACGTGCTCGAAGAAAGTTGGCTGTAAGAATCGCGTTGCTCTTGCCCAAAACGGGGCTTATGGAACAAAATGTCTTATGTGCACTTGCCATAGCTGATCAAATGCCGCATGTTACAATTAAGGCGTAAAATATAGATTGAATACCTAGAGTATATCAACACTTGAATCTAAAATCATCCCATCCAACTAGAAGCTTAAGTCTGCACATAAAACAATGATAGATCTTGAACGAAAACATAACTTCACTGTTACTGTAAGTAAGTAGTTACTAAGGACACGAGAACTGTCACTTGACCAAACTTGAATACACAACAAAGTACCACCCACGTAATGTGTATGAAGAAACAGACGAAGGGTCAAGTGCCGAAGCCAAGATTATCGTCGACTGTAAGTTTTTAAAGAGCCCCACAACCAATTTAGAGAACTCTTTTATTAATCGTATTGACTCTAAACTCAAGTGAATGCCAAATAGCAAGTCTTGAAGTCAGGAGTATTCGTTGTATGTCAATTGTAAGCTATTTAGATTATATGATCCAATATCTCAATTGAAACATTTATTTGATGAACAATTTGACTATATGATTCAGGGGCTAAAAACCTTACCTTATGATTCACATTCAGTCAATCAATCAACACAGAATTTGTATAGCACAAACAATACTTTGATAAAGTTCCTAATGAGATTTAAAAAAATTTGTGGGTTCAAACGTGACTTGAAGATGTATAGAGTTTTTGATTCTTTGATGCCGATGCCGAAGGGTAGAGAATTCGAGAGGAAAGGTGTTGCAAAATGAAAAGATCGTTTCGTCCGTTGAAGTTTGACAGCAGGAATAACTAATAATGACTTGTTCTGAGATCTTAAAGCCCCAATACCACTCTTGTTGTAACTGAATAATATGTCCCAATCTTTATTCTGGTCAACAAATTGTACTATTTTACAATATTCCAATTAATAAATGATGCAAATTTCATCTTAACACACCTAATTTGAAAAATTTGAAAAATCCAACCACATGCCGTAACATGGTTTAAAAAGCTGTACGTAAACACTTTCAAATGCAACTTGGATTTAAACATATTTTCGAACCCTTTGGACAAGTAAGATAGGTTGTAATCGATAATTTACACAACAGGTAGGACACTTAAACATCTAGAAGTAAGATTAAGGCTAATTTTTTTTCTGGGCCTGTCAAGCCAGCAAGAGTGTTATTGTCCCTTTAAAGGACCTAAGTCCGTAACTCAAAATCCTCCAAAATCTATTACATCGAAAACACGAATTATTGGTCAATTTACATCAACATTGATGATGTAAACTTAACAGGAAAAGATGAGCTTCTGATATCCAATATTTATGATAAAATAATTGTTCTAACATTGGTACACGAGTCGTGTACCATAATGCGCTTCAGCCCTAGTTGTATTGAGAGACTCGAGGGACAGGGCTAGACACATTACACTGTATCAAACGGCATATGTAGACTGGAATAACCAGGCACTAAAAAAATGCAATGGGGTGAGTATGAATGAAATGGGGTTTAACGTCCTACGCTTAAGCACCGTACCTGGGCTAATTGAAGACGGGCATACGCCACAGTGTGCAATGAGGGAAATTTTGCCCGGGCAGCGGCGCTACGACCTACTCTTATATCGAATTCCAACTGCCAAGGGATCTTTTACGTGCACTCCAATTTGTACACGGGACCTCGGTTTTTCGTCCCATCCGAACGACTAGGCAGCTGTCCTTGTCAGGCCCTCCTTCTGCATCACTGACAAGGGGAAATCACGCAATGGGGTGAGACTGAATGGCTTGTTTCGCCGAATGTAAATCAGTTTATATACGTTCATATTACAGTATTAAATGAGTTGCGACCCACTTTTGTCAATTTCTAGATAGCGATTCAGCTCCTTTAAGGTTATACTTGATTCATATGGAGTAAGTAGACCTGAATGTATTGTGGCGCTTATTTGTTGACTGCTTTAAACGTCAGTAAAAGTATTTTGAATTTGATTCGCTGATTTATGGGTACCCAATTGAGGGCTATTAATGATGGTTTAATGTGATCCCTTTTCCCTGGTTCCAGTGATAAGTCGATCTGAAGCATTCTGAACATATTGAAGCTTCTGTAGTTGCCACCATGGTAAACCACACAATAAAGCATTATAGTAGTCCAGCCTTGCAGAGATCAAAGCATGAACGCGGATTTTTAGATTTTCACATGTTAGATATTTCTTTATCTTTGCTAAATCGGAATTACGCTCTGTTGTTGATCAATGCACTCGTAGTTATCATCAACAAATTTTACGAGAGCTGTTTACGTGCTATGGAATTGCGTGTAAGTCGATTAAAGAGGATTTTCAAGAGTACCCTGGCGAATATGCACGTTAAGACGCTGTAGCACACATTTCTCGATGAGTTTTGATATGTATCTCAGGCTACTCAAAGGCCTGTTATTCTTTAGCAGATAAGCATCTAATGGTGGTTTCTTGGTTATGACTTGCTTCAGGGTACTTGAAAAGACTCCATCTAGGAGCGACTTTTTGACAATAATTAAAAGGATTGGTAGAAAAGCATCCAAATTGTCTTTTAGAAGCCATGTTGGAAGTGTGTCTCTGAAGACTTCGTCTTGGCTTTAAGCACCACACGGAACTAATTGTTTCGTGCATTTAAAAAGATTTTTCAGTTGCCATGATGTGGTATTTGCTCAGTAGCACTGTTAGCACCAACTACGGATGACATTGTTTGAACAAAATACACCAAACATTTTTGTGTACGTGTATCAGATATGTACAGTAATTATCCCATTCCGTTTAGACTGTTTGGAGATGTGCCATCTTATGACACAGTTCACTTATTTGTTCTCTGGAACCTATTTTATATAATGTACTGTCCAATTGTCAATTAAAAATGTTCAGATCCTTATCTTTAATCAATACAGTACTATTACAATATTTTGCATGATACGAGTCTGTTATGTATGGTGACTGACTGGTATCATGTCGTGCTGTCGCCGTTCAAAAGGCGACAAACCGACATCATGGCATTTTAACCCTACACCACGACAACCCGACATCACGACATTTTTAACCCAATACATTTTCACACGACACGACGCAATGCAAATGCCGTAATGTCGAGTAAAAATGTCGTGGTGTTGTGTTATCGGCCATATTCCTCTCAATACTATGATTATATACACTTATCCTGGTGCTGCTCAAGACAGTTCCCCGAGATTTTGCAGCGTAGTTTCTCTCGGTCGGTAGTACGGATAAAAGGGTCTGGCAAAGTACAGTGTCTAGCTGTGTAGATGGGACAAAAAACAAGCTCCTGTGTTCAAATTGGCGTGCACATAAAATAACCCTTCCCAGTTGAATTTCGATGAAGAAATGCCACACGGTACATTGGAAATTTCAGTCATATAGCAATAGCATATAATGCTATCTTCAATAGACCGATTGGTGCAGAAAAGCAGGAAATTGAATGAAATGAAATTATGTTTAACGTCCTACTGTTCTGCTCTGACTGGGCTTATGAATACGGACCGTGGCATTTCTTCATCAAATTTCACCTATGAAAGATTCTTTTATGTGCACGCCAATGTGTACACGGGAGGTTGTTTTGTTAGGGGGAGGGGATCATTTACAACACTAGTCACCGTACTTTCAGTATTTTGTTAGGGGGAGGGGATCATTTACAATACCAGACACCGTACTTTCAGTATTGAGAGGAATATGACCGATAACCTGACAACCCGACATCACGCAATGATACCAATCGGCCACCATAGTTATGTGAGGACTGATTACATTATCACTAAATGTAGACTTTATATCCATGTTGCTGTGTCGAGAGAAAGCAAAAACGTTTGGCATAATATGTCCCCTATGAGAAAATCCGGCCAAATAATTCACATAATTATGAGAAGGTGGAATGGGGACCAGGACAGTGTAACTTATTGCTTTAATGAATGAATGGAATAGGGTATAACGTCCTACTATTATGCACCTAACCAGGGCTAATGGAAGACAGGCATACGCCATACAGTGTGCTATGAGGTAAATTTTGCCCGAGCAGCGGCGCTACGGCCTACTTATATCGAGGGATCTTTTACGTGCCCTCCAATGTGTACACGGGACCTCGTTTTTTCGTCACATCCGAACGACTAGGCAGCTGTCCTTGTTAGGCCCTCCTTCTGCATCACTGACAAGAGGAAATCACGCTGGAAAATCGAAATGAACTTTCTTGGCCAATGCAGGGATCGAACACCCGACCTCCAGGCTAGCGAACCAGCGCCTTATCCACTTAGCCACCGTGATCTCATTTTGCTTTAAGACAGGTTGAAAATAACAAAGATGTTATTTGTATAAATATAATAGTTGAGAACGGTATAAATATTTAAAACCGGAAAGTAGAAGGTTGAACCCTATTTCATCATTTTAATTATCATTATGTCATGTTTGACTTGGTTATGATAAAGGAAAGCTGGCTATAGTCTTTCAAACAGTGTCCAATCAATATTTCTATTTAAGACTAACAATAATAATACAAGCTCTTTATAAATATATTATGTATGTTTATGTTCTGTATAAGATAATTCATGCATGTATTTATTTGTTCAAACGGAATGCGAATCTTTTTATACCTTATTTGGTGCGTTCATCTTTTTCTAAAGTGCATAGAAATTGATGTCTTAATGAAAATTTAGTTTTATATAAGTGTATGCTATCATTAGCACAGCCCGGTCACATGAGGCATGTCTCAAGCTAACTGTCAATTTATACACCCAGAATGGAACACGGTGGCTCAGTGTCAATTGCGCTAGCGTGCTTTCCTTTTGTCAGTCGTGCAGGTCGGAGTGTCTGGAAAGAAACAAGATAGCATGGAAAACCGATGACCAGTGTACATGTTAGCGTGTACGTAAAATAACCCTTTGCCATTAAAATTCAATTAAGCGCAGACTGAACCACCTAAATGTTGCTGTGAAAATTTTTGGTTGTCTGTCTACCTATGAAATCCTGAAGTCCTTAAAGAACACTGCGACATGTGTCACTGCCATTAAATGCTGGATGAACGCAAACAAGCTGAAACTTAACGATTACAAAACCGAGGCATTACTTGTGGGATCTGTACAGAGGCTTCGATCTATAACAGAGTCTAGTATCTCAATTGGAAAGACAAGCATTATTTTTTCACAGTCTGTACGTGATCTAGGAGTGATAATTGATTCCTCATTAATACTTGAGAACCATATAGATCACTTTTGTCGAGTCTGCTATTTTCACCTGAGGAGTATAGCCAATATCCGCCATCTTTTGACACCAGAAGTCTGCAAACACGTAATGCAACACATGGTGCTCTCTCGACTGGACTATTGTAACTCTGTCCTATATGGCCTACCTATAGGTACCAGATGAACAGACTTCAGAAAATACAAAACACCGCTGCCCGGATAATTACAAAAACTCTAAAGTCTGCTCACATCAAACCTGTTCTAAATTCACTACACTGGCTCCCGATTGAATTCCGCATAAACTTTAAAATTCTTTGCATGGTCTATAAATGCATGAATAATGCTGCCCGGACTATCTCGTGGATCTCATTAAAGAGAAAGATTCTGAACGCCGTACACGATCATCAAGCAAAGATCTCCTAAACTTGCCAACATCAAACCTAGTTACTTATGGTGATGTTTTGCATTGCTGCTCCAACTTTGTGGAATGACAAACACTTGAACACTTCCATCAAAAGTGCCAAAACATTACTTGACTTTAGAAAAAAGTTAAAACCCCACCTTTTTAGACAAGCGTATCCAGAGTTACATTAGAAGCGCTTCGAGCTCGCCTCGGCATGGAATAGGCGCTATATAAATGACTTTATTATTATTATTATTATTATTATTTCCCAGGGGTGTTGATAGTTTCATCTTTGATGGCCTCAGATAACACGTACGCCAATTATTTGTGGTGCAGATGTGAGATACGGAATGGGTTATTTTGCTTTTTTGTTCCTTTGTTTCGACATGGCACATTTACCACCGGACTCTAATACTATCAATATTTGTGATATATTTTGTAGCATACGTCCTAAATGGTCGTCTGTTTATAAAGGGGAACTCCCAGATAGAGAAAGAGAGAGAGAGGGATTGGGTTAACGTCCACTCGACACAAACTAGGTCATTTCGGGACTAACATAATTCGTCTGCGCGTAGCGGTCTTTAGCAAACCCACGAGGTTGGACAGGCGACCCTACTCCTTGTAACGTACAACCGGGGATTCGAAACCACGCCAGTTGATTCAATGACAGGCTTTATGAAACAGCGCGAACTTGCTAATCATTCCACCACCCCACTCCCCCTGCCTAAGTTATATTTGTAAGATGTCGCAATTATTGTTCACCAACACTACTCATCATTCTCATTGTTTTGATTTACAATATCGTATTGTGTTTACACTGAAATAAATTTCTTTGACATCATGTTAACAGAAACACATTGTTTTTATATTAGAAATGACTTAATTCATAAAAAGTATTAAATGGACAATCTCACTTAAGCGATGTTTCAACCAAAGATCAGTGCAGATTTTCCAATAGTCTTGAAGGGTTGAAGTCTAGGGTCTCGAGATCTAGGGGGCCTCCAGCCAAGGCGAATATAACACTTTCATGCGTCTTTCTTACACAGGGAGCAACGATGTCTAAGCGGGTAAGACGCTGGCTCAGGGGGTCGCGAGTTCGACCCCTGCATTGGCCGAGAATGTGCATCGCGATTTTGCGAAATAGTATCCGCGTGTCAGTGGTGCATGATGGAAGACCTGACAAGCACAGCTGTCTAGTCGTTCGGATGTGACGGAAATCCGAGGGCCCATGTATACATTGACGTGCGGGGTGGGATGGCCTAGTGGTCAAGAGTGTCGCGCTTCGACCTCTAGCTGGCCGGCCACCTCTGGCTTGCGGCTGTGGTTTCGAGCCCTGGCGTGAGCGTATGTGGCATGGAGATATGGGCGCCTTCTCAACCTCGTGGATTTCCTCCGGGCACTCCGGTCTTCTCCCACTGCTAAAGACCCCTACGCGCAAGCGAATTATTCAAATAAACAATTAAAAAACATATGTTAGTCCCGAAATGACCTAGGTGTGTTGAGTCGAAGCTAAACCCCTTTCTCTCTCTCTCTCTCTCTCTCTCTCTCTCTCTCTCTCTCTCTCTCTACATTGACATGCAATTAACAGTTACCTTGGCAATTGGATTGCCATATAATGTAGGCCATAGTGCCACTGCCCGGGCAAAATTTCCCTCATAGCACATTGTATGGCGTATACCGTTAAACGCCATTTCATCACATTTCATGTATTCCCTTTCTTACATGCACCACAGTCGAAAAGGGCGTGTAACTTTATTCCTTGGAACCTTAAATTAAACGAAAAGGGGTCAAAAAGCAGAAATTAAAGTAATCAATTATTTTTAGTGAAAAACGTAAACAGTCAAAATTGAACGGCAATCATATGTGCCTGTTTAGTCCATCATACACGGAATTTGTTTGATTGTTGATGTTCTGGTTGGTTGAGGCTGGGGTATGGGGGGGGGGGGGGGATATGTGAATCAGCATTTCTATTTTATTTTTTCATTTGGTTATTACAAAGGGTACTCGAGGCCATTTTGTACTTTCTTGCCATCTTCGTTCAGAGTAAAGTAATTTGACTAAAATCGTCAATTTATTTCTTTTTAAATTATCTATGTTATTGCTGGAACGGCCATCGGTTTCTCTAAATCTTGCATAATGTACCTTTGACGCGAAAACTGGAAAACGTTGCAAATACAGATATCCTCACGCTCGCCAACAGATGATACCAAAGAGCAGACGAGTCTATAAGATGTCGGCGATACCATTGGTCTACAGATAAACTATGAAAAAATCAAAGGTTTGTGCGAATGTCTCGAATATTGCAGGTGGCGATGAATCAAGTTTGAGCAACTTAGAAATTGGAAGAAATTCGAGTAATAATGGCAGATCTGAACTATACATGTAAAGGCGAATGTGTGAAGTCGTATAAGCACATAAGATCTAAAACAACAGCAGAGGAAGAGGAGGGTGGGTGGGGGGGGGGGGGGGTAAAGTCCACTCGACTCAAACTAGGTCATTGTGGGACGAACACATGGTTCTAGTTTATTTCAATAATTTACTTTGGCAGTGAGAGAAAACCGGAGGAGCATGCGAAAACCCACGAGGTTGGACAGGCGACCCTACTCCTTGTCGAGTACAACCGACAAATCGAAACCACGCCAGTTGACACAATAACGGATCTTATGATACAGCGCGTGTCTGCTAACCTTTCGGCCATCCAGCCCTAGCCAGAGTATGTTGCCATGCCAAAGTCTTTTAAGACTAAAAGTCAAATTGGAACATGAATCGGGCTAATCGAAAACTTCACTTAAGACAGGAACAATAGATTATATATTACCCATAACAACTTCCTCAAGATTGTGAAAAAATAGTGGTCACAAAAATTATCAAGGTTTTTTTATAATAAAACCTTCACAATATAATATGATCTTTTGAAGCTTATAAGGACGTTATACCAATTTTAATATTGTCAAGTGTTTTTTTTTTTATAAAACAAGTATTAGTTATTTTTCCAGCTTATCGAATGCAAAAAAAATGGTGCTTTGCCACGATACCTAACAGCTATAACCCTTTTAATTACTAAAACCTTCACAATAATATATGACCTTTTGAAGCTTATAAGGACGTTATACCAGTTTTAATATTGTAACATAATATTAGTTTCGTGTAGCCTAGACGCTGTGGCTGCTGGTGGAAAGTGGAGATTAGGAATTAATTCCACATGTTTGAACATTTTCTCCAGGGCTATTGTGTTCTTTAGATTCTGTATTGCTTCTTAGCACAAATGCTCATCATTGAACCTAATTAAGGCGTTGATATAATGAAACTATACGCTTTCGAAAGGCTTTGGGCAAGCAAATAAAATACTTGATGAACACAATGATCGCCTGTCCTTGTGGTATGAGTAAACAGCGATATAAGGGAAATAACTCCGTCTTTCTTAGCTTTTGAGGTCACTATAATTTACCTTCCAGATCTCCAGCTATGTCTTTCACGTCATCTATTGGTAAATGAATGAATGACATGGGGTTTAACGTCCTACTATTATGCACCTAACCTGGGCTAATGGAAGACGGGCATACGCCATACAGTGTGCTATGAGGGAAATTTTGCCCGGGTAGCGGCGCTACGGCTTACTCTTATATCGGATCCAACTGCCAAGGCATCGTTTTCGTGCACTTTAATGTATGCACGGGACCTCGGTTTTTGTCACATCCGAACGATTCGGCAGTTGCCCTTGTCAGGCCCTCCTTCTACATCACTGACAAGTGTAAATCACGCCGGAAAATCAACTATTGGTGATTTGCGGTGGGTATTTCCTAATATCTACCTTCTGTAAAGTGGAGTCATGAGTTGATGATATTAATATGGTATTAGCCTTCATTAAGCACATTCTTTGAATTGCTGGTATACTAGGCAAGTAACAGTTGGTAATAATCTTTATAGTGTAAGTCATATAGATATAGGGAGTCACGGAGGCTTATTGGGTAAATGAATCGAATCTCATTTTCAATAGCTTTTGTTTCATTATGAAGAAAACCACTTTAGAGACATCGAATGTATTACGCCTTAATCGCTAAAAATAAAAGGAATCGAATGGTCCATTATAATTTATTTATAAATATATATGTTTTGTATTGTAAAAAGTTGTGTATGGATATGCAGATAAATTAAATATGCCATGTTAAATTATTTATTTAAAATTATCTATACAATTTCCTTCGACGATTGCCCCGACAATTTTCGTTTAAGTTTAGCTCTCTGGGGGCCCACGGTGTTCGGAAGTATTTGAAATAGATTTTTTATTTTAAGTTTTAGGGCGAAACCTTTTACAATGTAGAATTATGCTTTCCAACGCAGATCACATATTGATTATATAAATACATATTAACTACACTATTACTTATCGCGGGTAACTTATAATGTAACTACAAATTGATATATTTGTACTAATATATCAACTGAAAAATATGATTTTATGTAAGATTATGTGGATGAGTGTGTGATAGTGTTTTTTTTTTTTTGTTTAAAACTGTAAATACCCTGTGATATTGTTCTTGTAGAATGAAAGCAGAATTATGTATTTTGTATATTGTGTGAATAAATATATATACAAAAAAAAAAGAAAAGACGCTGGCTCGCTAGCCTGGAGGTCTGGTGTTCGATCCCTGCATTGGCCGAGAAAGTTCATTCAGATTTTCCGGCGTCGTTCCCCCATGTGTCTAGTAGTTAGGGTGGGACGGAAAACTGAGGTCCCGTATATATTATCGTTGACGTACACGTAAAGGACCCCTTGGCAGTTGGAATTCGATATAAGAATATAATAGGCCGTAGAGCCGCTGTCCGGCAAAATTTGTCGCATAGCACAATGTTTGGCGTAAGCCCGACTCCAATAGCCCAGTTGAAGCAAAACAGTAGGACGTTAAACCCCATTTCATTTTACATACTATACATATTCCTATGGTTGTTAATGATATTTATTCAGAATAACAACCCGAAAAGCGGTTGCTATCTACTACTGTTAATATTATTGGCAGTATTTACTTGGGAAATGAAGCAAAGTTCAGTTAAGGTTCATTTAAGTTTATGTCTGTCAAAATAATTTGTGGCCAGATTTTCATAGCAAACTTAATCATGTGTTAAAATCCGACAAAATATAATTTCAAACCTAACCTGTTCATGTACTGTTATCGATTATTAAACATTTAATTGGGAAACAAATCCACAATATTAATGATAGATAACCGCGACTTGGATTTTAAAAAACCGAAAAAGTTCCTCTTGTTAGTGGTATGCAGGGTGGAGGGTCTGGCTGTATAGTCGTTGGGATGGGACGAAAAACCAAGGTCCCGTATATACATTAACTTGGACGTTACCCTTAGCAGTTGGAATTCGATATAATAAGAGTCTGTAGTACCGCTGCCCGGGCAAATTTTCCTTCATTGCTAACTGTATTGCGTATGTCTTCATTACAGAACAGTAGAACGTTAACCCCATTTCATTTCATTTTGATTTTAAAAAGGTCCATCATAAGATTTAACTTAACAGACCAGGGCCCTATTCCTCGAAAACGTAACTAAGGTTAAAATCCAAATGTTAGTAGATATTTCAATTTTGATTGGCTAAGCAGTATATTCTATCTAATATTATCCAATAAAATAACTAAAATTTGGAATTTATCTTGGTTAAATTTCGTGAAACTGCAGGTCCCTGACTTATATCGGGTGGCCCAGGAAAAAATCAAGAAAAATAATTCTTTTGTAAAACCCGTACTATATTTTAACACTATTTGAGCGTGGGGAATGCGATTTGGAGTGAAGTTTTCAAACATCCATATTGCACCACGTGTAGAATGTTAATGATATAGATAGAATAGCTGTTTAATTATTCCACTTGATAATTTACAGGAGCTAAATCGCTAACATTTGGGATCTAGAAATTCATAAAAGTGGGTCGCAACGCATATAATACTGTAATATGAATGTATATAAACTGATTTACATTCAATGATTTCCGATTTTACTCAAATTGTAAATCAGTTATGTTCGGCGAAAAAAGCCAGCAGTTAGAATCGAGTGTAAATTTCTAGCATCTGGTTATTCTAGCCTACAAACGCCGTTTGATTTGATGCAATGTGTCTAGTTCCGTCCCTCGAGCCTCTTATTACTACAACTGGGGCTGAAACGCATTATGGTACACAGTTCGTGTACCAATGTTAAAAAAAATATATTTTATCTTAAATATCGGAAGCTCATCTTTTGCCGGTAGGTTTACATCATCAATGTTGATTTAAATTGACCATAATGCAGTGTGTCTAGTTCCGTCCCTCGAGCCTCTTATTACTACAACTGGAGCTGAAACGCATTATGGTACACAGTTCGTGTACCAATGTTAAAAAAAATTATTTTATCTTAAATATCGGAAGCTCATCTTTTCCCGGTAGGTTTACATCATCAATGTTGATTTAAATTGACCAATAATTTGTGTGTTTTATTTTTTTCCATACAGTATACTATTATTCTAACTATTCGTCTGTCTTTCACAATAACCTCAAAAACAATGAGTTATAGGTTATACTACAATAATGCCCTTGTTATAGAACACTCCAAGGGTGTTAACATGTCATCTGGCATTTATAATGAATGTTATCATCTTCGTTATCAATTACCATGGCAGTAACCCCTACTTAAAATCTTAGGGTATGTAAATGTCAGATATGATAGCAAGCTAGGGAATGCGGGCGTACAGTGTTTAGATGGCGGGAAATCAACATTTATTATTACTAGGTCATGGTACCATTCTGATTGTTTTCTTGGCTTTGTTCTGTTTAGCATTTTCGAACCTAAACTAGAGATAGATTCTCGATGACAAGAAAATAACTTTGCATGTCATTTTTTGCCCCATTCTTGTTGATTTTCGAAGCAGAAAGTCATTAGCAAAACATTTGCGGCTGATTGGAATGATTTCAGTACGCAAAACTTTGCAATATAGTAGGCCTATAAGTCGTTACTTACTCATTTAGGCATTTAAAACAATACAATGCAGTAGTTTGAAAGATATGAATACTTTTCTCGGAGGAATTTAAGGGAATTTGGCCGGACTCCCTTTGTAGCCCCCGCTCCACCCATGCACTCTCCCGTCCTGTATACCCTCGATCGTGTAATCGTGTGTTTATGAGTCAAATCATTGTTTAATCATTGTATTAATACCGGAAATCGTGGGGGGGGGACATGACTTCCTCTGTAGCACCAGTCCCATCCACTATTCTCCACTCGTACGTAACTAACGTGACGAAATTTATGGTAGCAGGCTTTTTTTTCGCACGTATACAGTGAATGGCCATTTTGCTCAGTAATCCCAGCCAGAATTTGGCTAATTTTTAAAATTGCGTTAAAGTTTTAAATTTTTGTTTAGTACTGAAATAAATTAACTATCAGTAAATCCCCAGGCTAAAAACATTAGCAGAATTCATTATGTATATGTGAAATAGACCCGACCGAAGCACAAAATAGTGCGGCCCCCGCGTGTGTCAAATGTCCGTTTAAACTGGCTAATTCTGTTAAAATCCCATTTTCTTCCGGGGATTATTATTCAATCTCGAGCTGTGTCCATGTTATTGCACAGACAGCCCTGATACGACGCAGGTTTTCTGTTAGTCGAAGTCATTGTACTTTCGTTTGTTTGTTTACAAACTGACTTCTGTGCGTTGACCTCGCGACCTGTGACGTTTAGATAACGGCATGTAAATATCATGGCGGTTCACTGTGTCAGAGTCACTTCTCTGCAGGTAGGGTGAGTTTGTCGTTCAGATTGTTCTGCACTGTATGTTTTTGAAAAAAAGTTATTATTATATATTTCAAAATTTTATTATAGCTTTATAATTATTAATGCCATACGAAACCGTGCTAAACCAATAATATTATGCTCTTTATAATTATAGTGTTCTGCAAGAAGTTCATTTGGAATGAACAGATTCATTCGCCCATTATACATAGACTGACTGTAAGGTGAGTTAGCCGTTGTATCCCGCATGGACTCAATATCCATCAAACCTCGGGTGTCTTTTAGGTCATCCTGTGATGTTGGGGAACATGCTGATTAGATTATGACGCTGATGTTTATCATTGTATAGTGGTTGTGTTTGAAATGTCGGGTCGAGTTTGATCCAGACGTGTTTCTTTACAATATCGCCTTGTTTGCCATTCAGTACTAATGTATATTTGGTAAACATTTCCCCAGAAGATCTGATCACCTTTAGCAATTTGTATTTGAACGTGAAAATCTGAAGTACCGGAAACTTTCACGAATCTAATGCACGATAACCAAGAAGGCCATAAAGATATTCGGGGAAGTCGGGTTGGGATATCTCATGAAGAACAAAATAACTTCTAAACTATAGCGTTGATGGCTGGAAGATTGGTCCTAAACATCTTTGATCCATTAAATCGGACTTGCAAGTTGTTGTGTGCATAGTGTACCTGCTCCCACCCGAATTTCTCTTGGTTTAGTATGTGTACGGTAATATATCTTAAAAATACTAAATTTTGCAATCGAATAGTTTATTCCCTCGTATCTGTAGAATGGTAAACATTTTGCCTCCAAACCAAAAAAAAGGTAAAGATATTCGCAAGTCTTGCATACCTATATAAAAATTTCACTTCGCCCCAGGCATTGATTACATTTTAGTGTACACATTTTTTTAAAAATTTCCTTACACATATTTTATTTACATTTAAATAAAGGTAGGCTTTACACAAAATTGAAAATTTGATTTAATGAATCAATGTTTATGTTTACAGTCAAAGTTTTACATAAACGCACCGGTGATCAGAAACAAACAGTCGAACAAACAATCAATAATTATAGGTACACGGAGATATAATAAACTTTACAATGACATATTAAAATAATATATGAGGAAAGTTCCTAAACATTTGAATATTTCTACAGTTTTATTCTGCATCAGTATTCTAAAATGTTAGGAATCGGTTAATTCATTGAAAGTTAGTTCTTGAAATAAAATTAGTCTAATTAGTCCATTCCATCATCTGCCTCCAGTTACACATTGCAAACAAAAATCTTATTTGATATATCTTCCTGTTTTAATTCTCAATTACCGTGAGTTTATTCTCAGATGTGTCACGTATTTTTTTTTTATCTTTTCCATTTTCTATTCTAATAGTTAGCCTATAAGTGCAGAAGGACTGCACGACACATAATTATAACATTTTTATATTATAGTGTACACCGGATAGACCATTTGCTTATGAAATTCATGTAATTAAAACTTTGGATATAATTATGATGTGTAGATCTTGATTTGTTCATAAAAAAAATATTAATTTATTTTAACGACATTTCGTAAACAACAAGAGAACATCTAAAATAAACTCGACATTTCTCATGATTTTATTTTATCCGAATGTGATGAAACTTATTTCTAGAGAGAAGAGAATTATCTAGGATTAGAAAATATGATATGTTTTCGCATAGATTTGCAGTGGATACTTGCACATGTACATGTACTAATGTACATAGTCGGTGCAACTGCTAAGGGGCGTATTTCAAGACCTGTATAATTAAAGAAATAATTATCTTACAAACTGTTCAGCGATTCAGCAATACGTACTATACCTAGAAAATAAAATGAAACAAAATTTTGCCCAGACGGTGACACTTTGTCCTACCAGTTTATCGAATTCCAACTGCCATGGGATCTTTTACGTGTCCACCAATGTGTACACGGGAGGTCAGTATTTCATCCCATCCAAACGACCAAATATTACGTTGTCCCTTGCCAGACCCTCTGCACTGTACAATTAACAAGGAGGTGCCACGTCGGAAAATCTCGATCAACTGTCTCGGCAATCGCAGGAATCGAACAAGGTGGTCACAGATTAGCGAGTCAACGTCAGTTTGTATTATTAAGCGAACCAACGTCTTACTCACTGAGCCACCGCGGCTCCACGATGTCTCGGAACATAACGTCATAATATTATCATATAAACAGCCCATGGCATACTATGTAAGTTGCTGGCCTCCAGAGGCGGACCCGCATATCTATTTTTTATACTGTTATATAGAGGGGGCTAGGGCCCCTAGCCTCCCCCCCTGGCGCATATCTATTTTTTATACTGTTATTTAGAGGGGGCCAGGGCCCCTACCCCCCCCCCCCCTGGATCCGCCTCTGCTGGCCTCGACATTGAGATTGCTATATAACTTCATGAAATTCAATTATTTCATTTATGAGTCTATAGATTAATTACAGTGCTAATGTAAATCTTCATTAAAAAAAATGACGAGAAAAATAACCACGGGAAAACAGATAAATAAAGCACACGTGGCAACGTTTGTCAAAAGATTAGGAAATGTGAAATGGTTATTTCCGTTTGGGAGACGATAACAATCTTATGGTGTGTCAGTTCTTATTACAAGTGATGTATTTCTTTCACCGTCGACAGCCATTCACCGTGTAATTGGTCATAAATAAATAAAGACAAACCAGTCAACGATGTATATAAAAGATGTATATATCAACGCATAAAATAAATAAGCAAAACGATTATTATAAACAAATATAAAGCAATGGTGTAGATTTACGTCATCTTATATAATGGTGGTCGGGTTTCAGATGCACTTGCCAGATGGTAAGTTGTAACATAACGAAATTATTCCATAATAAGTCTAAAATAAAATTGGAGTTTAATGTCCAACTTGTCTGCACAAACCAGGCTAACGAGAATGGTTCTTTGAGCGAAACAGTGTTTCAACGTACTCATTGTGTACATGAATCCCCCATTTGGAATACAATGTGCATTGTGGGAGAGAGCTGAGAGAACTTACAGGGAGCGACCATTGCTTTGCATGGGATTTCTCTGACCAAATTTTGAAAAACACAGATTTTATGTTAATTTTAGCGAATGTAAGTTCTCTCAGCTCTATCCCACAATGCACATTGTTTTCCAAATGGGGGATTCATGTATAGTTCAACGTGTTATATCAATATTACAGGACCTCTGTTTTCGTACCATCCGTGCGAATATAATAGATAATAGTCCATTGATAAGGACAAAATCCCGAGGAACTCTCTAGGTCAATACCCGGATAGAACCCGATACTTACCTTTTAATGGGCTAGTGCTTAAATCACTGAGCCCCTGTTGCTCCCTTAATAAGTCCAAGCGGAAGATATCCAAACTTTACACATTTTGTGTTTGTATTGCGGGACGGCGCGGTTTTGCTCTTGATAGTGGTGCGGGTCGAGTGCCTAGTCATTGGAATGGGACGGAAAAGCGAACTCCCGCCTACAAGTTTACGTGCATGTGAAAGAACCCTCGACAATTAGAATTTGAAACACGATTACAATTCCCATCATATTAAAATCTGAGAGCTCACTAAACAATTTGTATTGCTTTACTCTATATAGGGGTTTCGGTATACTTATTTATGTTATTTAAATAAATATGATTTTATATTTAATATAGGAATATTTTCGATTGTTTATTTCTTTTGCCCCGAGGCTTAGTATAGTGATACAAATGTGATCTTCGCTTGCTTAAAGATGCAATATGCAAGAGCTAAATCTGCCTATTGTGGGTCTTTCTTTTGTACTCAAATGTCATATAAATTATTATTTAGACATTCATTAAAGCCGAAAGTCTATAGTCAACTCTCCAGGCCATGCCGGGATTTAAACATCTCCGAGAATATGGAAAATCGAGACTAGGCTAATGATCGAATAAAATACTTGAATGAAATCTTCAATATATTCATTTTCCATGGTCTATTTTTTTAACTAAATTATAATATAGAAAGAAATGTCTTTATTTAAATCTTACATAATGCATCTTTAATACGAGTTATTATCCTAAATGTAATAATGGTAGCACACTAAAGAAACGATATCTCTAAAACAAAACACTAACATATGGAGATATTTTTATGAAGACGTCTATGTTCTTTAAAAACAGATTCCTACTCCAGGAAATTATGTAAATATACAAAATGGACATTAAGCTGGGTGTATGGACCTTAAACTTCGTTCGTGAATCGAGCGACATGTAAACACAAGAAGGCAAGGTGTACTATATAAAATACCATATGATAAACATGACTGCGTCTGGAGGGGAAATGAGTTTTAAACTTGAGTATATTGGCATGTATAAATATAATGAAGTAAACTTCCGCAGACAACTTAAAGGGCGTATGACTCTATTACCTTAAAATGGACGAAAGTGGACCAAAAGGCACATAATAATGTAATACGAATGTATATATAAAGTGATTTATATTCAGTTTTTACGCCCGCCTAGTCTATTTAACACGTGGTTTTAGTATGTAGTATGTAGGCCCTACATTGTCGTTTGTGAATCAGCCATTACTAACTATAATTATCTTACAGGGTATACTTTTCTTTGTGAAACACAAATAGGGCCAAAAACCTCCAAATACACGACTCGCGTAGTGATTTTAAAATGTTCATTGTGTATTATATTTAAAATTAGGACCTTATATTTTCACACGACTCGTGGAGTGATAACACATGACACAATTATATGGAATACAAGTTACTTAAAGAGTTTATTTCAGCGACGTTTCGACGAGGGTTCTCTCGTCTTTATCAAGCAAGTGATTTGAGTGATTTTAAAATGCCCAGTGTGTCTTTAGAAATTTATATTTTCAAGATAACGACATCAATTTTGATTGAATTGGACAATATACTGAATTCTAATTCTTGTTTTTAATTTCGAATATTAATAAGGAGTTAGACGGTTAGCCCCTTTAATACAGAGCATGCATGCTCTTGAAAACTACACAAAACTATTAAAAATATCTGCAAAAGACTTCAATCGACCAACGCTAGTACAAGTACATATCCGCTTTGATCTATTCTCAAGATGGCTAATGACCTAATTAATTATTTGGATGAGTTACATGTACACAAATTATTATGACGTACAGCACTTCTGTTGTCAGGACCCAATTTCTGTCTATTTTTTTGTTTTTATTTTAGAAACACACATTAGCGTAACAAGAGCGTACAGTTCAAATAACCACCGTAATTTGAACTTAAATCTTACATTCCTTTGATGAGCCAACTGTTCGAGAGATGGTTTGTTAGATAAGAGGAGACGTGGGTAATTAATTTGGCGCTGAAATTGTCCAGATGATAGATCTTTTCAAAAGTTTATTTTTAACCCAGAATTAGTCTAGAGTTCATTTAGAATAACAGCCTTGTGGTTATACTTTTGAATTTTCACTGTTCACTGATCAGTAAAAGTGGATATTGGGCCAAGAGCCATATATAATATCATATATTTACCCAACTGAACAAATACTCAAATTTTGTTATTGTTATGCTGCTATTGCTCATTTTCAACTTTAATCACAAAGTTTTGGTCCCTTATTAAGTTCCCACATGCACATTATAGCAAAATCAATATACACACATACAATTATTAACAGAAATTATTAAATTAAATATAAAAGTTACTTATGGTGGTTTAAAGGGAGACAGAGAGAAATAGGGTTTAACGACCACTCAACACAAACTAGGTCATTTCGGGACTAACATATGGTTTAATTTTATTTCAATAATTCGCTTGTGCGTAGGGATCTTTAGCAGTGGAAGGAAACCGGTGACCCGGAGAAAGCTTACTAGGTTGGACAGGCGACCCTATTTCTTGTCATGTACAACTGCGGATTCAATACCACGCCAGTTGACTCAATGACAGGCTTTAATGAAACTATTCGGACATCCCTTCCCCCCGCCCCCTGCTGGGGTTTCAAGGACCAACCTTGCCAATGAAGGCAAGAATACACCATGCAGTAATGTAGTATGAGGGACAGTTAAATTGTCCGTATAGGGTCCTGTCCGCTGACTCTTAATCCAAGCCAAAGGGTCAAAAGGTCTTCCTTTTTTGTGCCATCCGAGAGACTAGATGCTGTTCCTTGGAAAGCCCTCTGTTTTGTACAACTGACAAGGGAAACCTGTGCTGAGGGTAATTCTCGGACAATACATGGATCTCCTTGATAACGGGTCCTCTGGTATTATAAACTTTTCTTACCAGATTTTAACAAAGCCACAGTGCCTTATTGAGGACAGCTGGGCAGGCTAACAAGGAAATAATACATTAAATCCCATTGCTGGATGAGATATTTCTTTCAGATATTATGGTGGAGTTTACCCATGTCAGTGGTCTAGAAGTGCCTTTCAAAAACTGCATGTAGTTGTACAGATGGTATGAAACCCCAGGTTCCATGTCAGATAAGATAACCCTTTTCCCACATAACACACTACCCTAAGGCTTGCTCATCTTTATTACCTTGGTTGGTGCAGTAAGAGAGAGATAAATTAATTGGGTTAAATGTCCACTTGACACAAACTAGGTCATTTCAGGACAAAGTATGGTTTAATTTTATTTCAATAATTCGCTTGCACGTAGGGGTCTTTAGCAGTGGGTGGAAACCGGAGAAAGCCCACAAGGTTGGATAGGCTACCCTACTACTTGTCACGTACAACTGGGGTTGGCTCAGAAAAGTTGTATGTTAAAGCCCATTTCATTTTCAATATTTCATGAAGGTTAGATCTATTTCAGGAGTTTAATTTCAAATTTATTCATAAGCCCTGAGATGTAAATATGGCAAGTGCTAATCCCAACCCTAACCCTAACCATGGACTGTGTCCTAACCTACAACCTTGCCAAAAATCTTGGCCACCTTGGCGAAATCTTGTGTTGGAAATGAAATGAAAAGGGGTTTACCGCCCTACTGTTATGCACCTAACCTCCGCTAGTGTGCAATGAGAGAAATTTTTCCCAGGCAGTGGCCCTACAGCCTACTCTTATATCGAATTCCAATGCCAAGAGATCTTTTACTTGCACACCAATGTGTTCACAGGACCTCAGTTTTCCGTACCAACCGAACAAACAGCTGTCCTTGTCAGGCCCTCCGTTCTGCATCACTGAAAAGGGGAAACCACGCCGGAAAATCAAGATAAACTTTCTCGGCCAATGCAGGGATCAAATACTCGAATACTCGACCTCCAGGCTAGCAATACAGCGCCTTACCCACGTGATCCCCCATCTTGTGTTGGCCTTAAGAAATGGATCTAGACGGGTTAAGAAAAGTTTCTTTAGCAGTGAAGAGAGAGAAAAATGGGGTTTAACATTCACCCTACATAAACTAGGCGTTTTCGGGGCTATCTTGGTTTAATTTTATTTCATCAATGCTTGTGCATAGAGGTCTTGAGCAGTTGCAGGAAACCACACCTTGTCAAATACAAGCAATCAAAATCAAACTTGACCCAATGACAGACCTTTTTGATGCAACGCGCATGCATTAACCATTCAGCCACCAAACCTCCCAACAGTGCATCTATCCTGACATGGATATCATTTTCATACTGAAGGCATTGGGTTTTAGTCCCATCTGTACAACTTGACGTGTCCTCCAACGACAAGTTATAACCCATCTTGACAGATTCTGGCGGTTCTCCTTGGCCCACATCGAAATTCTATCTCTGAAATGGGATTTTGATCCGACAAGGACTAATGAATATGGGCATACGCCAAGGGAAATTTTGCACTGTTAGTGCTATGGCTTACTCCTATTTCAAATTCCAACTGTCAAGGGTTCTTTTAATTTATGTGCATACCAATATTTTTTTCATCCCAATCGAATGACTATACATTGTCATTTGCCAGTCCCTCTTATCCTGCACCACTGACAAGGGAGAACTAACTAACATGGCCATCATATTCATATTTGTGAAAGCAACTAACATAATTTCTAACTTATATATTTTATTTCATTTATAATCAAATCATAAAAGATATTACATTTTATATCTTGGGTGTTAAATTCTTAATTTTATGTAAATATATTTGATTTTGTGATAGGGGAAATAAATCCATTTAAGACATAAACTAAACGTAAAATATAACAAAAATAACAACAAAAGGAAAAAATATATATAACTTATATCATGGAAACAAAAAAATATATAACAAAACAAAAAAATCTGTGTGTACATTTACAATAACATATCATTAAAGAAAACTAAACAGAATTAAAGAGACATTTTGCGGATAAAACCAAAGTGATAATTTCCAATAATATCAATTGACATTTAGTTTTCAATTTTTACACATGTGAAACACCTGGTTGAAAGAAGTCAGATTGCTGGAATAAATTGTAAATGATCAAATTCTTGCCTAAAATTTGTATAGGGTCAGAATAAACTCATGAATTATTTAACTTAATGTCTCTTTAATCTGCTTACATTCTCTTGTGTATAACCCAAAAAAATATAATTCAATACAAAAATAATCAGCAAGCATTAGAAAAATAATAAACAAAACTTTGATTACATGCTTTTAAAATTAATAATTTTAATAATAAAGTAAAATAAATGTTGGAAGTCCCAATTTTAATTTGATTTCCATGAGTTTTATAAGGTACCGTGGCCGTTAAAGGAGATGGTCTGTTAGTTAACTACTCTGGGAAAATCAATTAGAGAAATTCTATATGCTCCCATTCAAGGGAGAGAGAGAAAGGAAATATGGTTTAATGTCCACTCAACACAAACCAGGTCATTTTGGTACCAACATATGGTTTTTAATTTTAATTTAATAATTCGCGTAGGGGTCTTTAGCAGTGGGAGGAAACCCAAGACTCCAAAAGACGCCAGTTGACCCAATGACAGGCTTTATGATACAGCGCGAATGTGCTAACCATTCGGCTATCCAGACCCCC
Source organism: Patella pellucida (assembly GCA_917208275.1). Lineage (NCBI taxonomy): Eukaryota > Metazoa > Mollusca > Gastropoda > Patellidae > Patella > Patella pellucida. Next base: position 58,605,874 of record OU795040.1, on the reverse strand, counting down.
TTCCCATTCAAGGGCTATCCTTAATTAAAGACTACTACAATACTACTAGAACTTCAAAAATGAAATCTGAAAGCTAAGAAGACGTGAAGCCTTTTAGTAACTAGGTAAAATTTGTTTGGAAAATTTGAAAATGACTGTTAATCACGAATGTAGACTTTTAAAAAAAATTTTTTATGACATTTGAACAGTGGCATAGACCATCGTTATTTATCTATTGCTATATAAATAGGTAGACCATCTCCTTTAATAATAAGGATGAAATAATTGTAAATTAAGTACATAGAATTAATAACTGAAACAAATAAATAAATTCCTGCTATTTCAGTATGGAAAACTGTTAATGTAGTTAGGATTAGTACTGTTGCCTATGACTACACTGTACTCCCATAGCTATATTCTGACATCCTTCTCTTTTCTAAATCAATATCAGCAGAAAATTATTCAAAATTAATACAATTGAAAATTATTCAAAATTAATACAATTGAAAATTATTCAAAATTAATACAATTGAAAATTATTCAAAATTAATACAATTGAAAATGAAAATTTAAAAAAGAAAAATTCCATAACTTCAGAAACCTGTGGGCCCTACAGTGTAAATGCAACAAGTGTCTATTCTAAATTTTATCTGGTAAATATAATAAAAGAGAAAATAATGCATTCCTCCAGATGATAATAAAAGAGAAAATAATGAATTCCTCAAGATGCACACAAATCAGAACTGGTTAACAGATTTAAGAAATAGCAATCCCCACCACAATCTCAAAAGAATTGTATGCAAACTTGTAGAGGTTTCAGGAATTTATATAAAATAATATTTTCTACTTTCATTTTATATTTAGTAATAATCTGGGCAAAAGTCTGTGGGCCTAAGCCTGATTACACTGAATAAAGTTCAACACACAGTTGGAAAATAGTTGAATGTTATCAGTATTTAATACTACACCACATGTTAATGCCATGCAATAAATATGTGGAAAGGAAAAGGTCACAGTTTTGATAACTGCCTCATTGTTCATAGATAAGTACCTTGTGAGTGATTTACTGCCTAGGGCTTCAATTTACAATAGAGGCTCTTTTTCATCTATCAAAGAATACTTGGAGTTGGCCTTAGGGCTAGTTTAGAAGTTTACATGTGTGTAAAGTTTAGTAAACAAGATTAAGTAAATAAAAGCTACAAGTTCTACATGTAGTTAAAAAATAGAAGTAGATTGGAAAATCATATACATGTACATGTAGGTCAGGCCTCAAACAGAAATACTAAAGTCATTCTCCTTGAGTGTAAAATAAGTTTTCCCATTTCAAAATCATGAATTCGAGCACAGATAATTAAATGTTAATAAATGGAATCCCTCAGAAAAAAATATCATGCATTATAAGTATACATGTAGTGATAAATAAGGCACTATATAAAAGTTAAAGGCAATATATACAAGTACATATACTTCATAATCTATATCTAGGTCAAAAAATATATAAGATTACACAGGCACTAATTTATTCATTGTACAATGTTAGGCAGTTCATATTCACATAATAAGGCACTAATTGGTGAATATACCATGGTCAAATACAATATATATTACATTGTATATGTACTTGTTGGAATGAGGAAATACTATACACCACACTTTAATAGACCATGACCAAAAACATGTTATATGAACAAAAAGCCCTATATTATAAATCATGACATAACAGTCTAAAGTCCAAGTGGGCATTATCTTTTTATCAACAGTCTTTGGTAACAAAAAAGTAAATATTAATAATAATAAACTTATAATTTATAAAATTACTATTTTAGCATAATAATATTGCATATTAAATCAATGTATAAGCTTGCTATAGAAATTCATAAAGTTTTATAATAGATGTATATGCAATCTATAAAATAAATCACCATACATTTCAACTCAGTAATTATATATTTTTATAAGTAAAGGTATCTAGATAAATCTATTTTGGCAGATGTAAAGATTAACAGAAAATATGTATATTTAATATAGAAGTTTCATTATTTAAGGCACCACACATTTTTAAACAGTAACTGTTGTAAGGCACTGTTCAGCAGTCAGTCGGCCTACATGTAGTTAAAGGACCAAATGCACTTGTTGAAGGTCCTGTATTATCAATTTTAACTTTCTATTGATTTAGGCATTGCAAAAGATTTGTTGGTCCTCGCTGCACATTTATTTCACTGAGACATTTTTTGGCAATATAGTTCAGTTTGGAGAGAGATGGTCGTTGTCTTGGATCTGCAATTGTGCAATTTGCAACAACATTCTTTAATCCGGTGGAATAATATTTGGTAGACATTTTATTCGAAATAGGTATGGCATACTTCAGATTTCCATATTTTACTACTGATGGAATAGGTGCTAGTAGTTCTCTAATGATGGTTCCAACTCCCCATACAGTTGTCTGGGGTACAGCCATACCCCCAAAGCGGATTTCAGGGGCCATCAGGTGTGACGAAATCTGGGGTGGGTCAGGTATGAGTTTATGTGCATGTGGTAAGTATAGCAGCATATTCTCTACTTTGACCTCTCCATGGTGATCAATCACAATATGGTCGGGTATACAAAAATCCCACGCTACGACACCCCTGCTTTCTAAATATAGAAATACCGATGTCAATTTCACGAGCGTTTCCCACGCTAGATGTTCAGGCAATTGTCTTCCACTTAGAAACAACTGGTAGACGTAAGTATGGATATTCATCAAGGGGAATTCCAAGACATAGCACATTATTCCTGCAGAATCATCCGAGAAACTAACTAAGCAGTTCATTAGATTTTTGTGATCTAATGATCTCCACTTTTCCAACTCTTGCAAGGACGATGTCGCATTTTTGACACTTTCTGTCCCGCACGTTGCACAGGCTCCGAAATGAGTTGTCCTACTTTGCCAGTCACGAAAAACTTTTATCAATACTTGTGATCCGTCAAGTTGATACACTGCTGGGCATATCTGGTGCGTTTTATGCTGCAGATGATAAGGGAAATTGAAATTATAATCCATAAATGTTCCGTTTAAGTCGAAATGTTCCGGTATGCAAAACGTTGTCACAAACTCCTTCACGATGGTTGGTAAAGGTAGTTTTCCCACTCGTGCAATATCAATATGCTTCAAAGATGCACACGTATTTTTCAGAATTGTGCATCTGCAAAGTTCTTTCAAACTTTTGACATGGGTAGGATTATCACCCAACACAAGTCTAAAGTGATTATCGAAACCATCCATCGTCCTGTTTGCTATGTGTGCCGACCTGGCCTACCAACACCAAATGACACACCCCTTCTGCTTTCGCAGCGAAATAAACACTACTTTTATGAATAAATCGTGACGGGATAGGTTACCAATCAAAATCGTTTCCAGGAGAATCCCCATATACGTCATAGGGAATCCCTTCATATCCCACAGTTCCGCGCCAAGTATCGATCATGGTTCGTATAATGGCGGAATGTTGTCAATATGCATCGAAAAGGACCTGGGGTAGGTCGCTTTTTTGGTCGTAAAAGGGGGGATGGGAAGGGGAAATCGAACTCTAGAGAGCATAGAACATTTCACGGAAGGAATTTAAGTGTAGCCGCTACACCTTTGTTGTTTTTGTTCGCCTTGGTTAGGACTTTCGCTTATCAGCTGTGGATTGTCATAGTTCTGCTTGCATGCAAAAGTCGACAGGCAATTCCTTTACGGCCAAGACAGAAAAGGAGTGACGAAGAATCAGTAGAGACCATGACGGATGGCACCAAAAATAAACATTCACCTGGACCTGCAGACCCCGCCCTTGCACAACAAAAACATCACCACAGGAAAGCTTTTGAATACATATCCAAAGCCTTGAAAATTGATGAAGAAAATGCTGGTAATTATTTATTAAATAAATCTAATTATTAAATTATGACTTCTCTCTGGTTTCTGTATTTTTTGTATTTCTTTTAAAATAATGAAATATAATGACTATTCAACAAACACAGAGATATTAAACACAAGTCACACCTTTCAAATTATGACTGATAGAATTAATGACTGTAGTAGGCCTACCATGTATTGTAATGGAAATGAAATCAGTCGGTCAATCATAATAATACTGTATGTGTATGCCTTGTAATACAAAAAGATTGATCAATAAAAACCATTATCAGGGTTGTGCTCTGGTATTTGAAGCAGTTGCTAATATTATTTAGAGTTTTTATCAACTAACAAATCAATTACTTTTTCTACATTTTATAATAATGTTTAGATAGATTTAGATCTGATGTGATCAATGTATCATTTGATCATTAATCATGAAATAAGTAGGCTTAGGCTAATCCATTGATAAAGATAAATCCAAGTAGATTAATAATGAAATCATAGTACAATCAAAGAGATGTAGTGGACCTAATGGGCCTGCAAAAAGCTACATAGATCTTCATTTAAAAAAAGATTTGTATTTATTCATCTTCATCATAAAACAATTATTTACAATAATCAACATGCATTTCAAATAACAACAAGCATTTGTAAATACATGTGTGTACATACATACATGTAATAACAAGATAAACGTCAACTGCGACAGGACTGTAAACTTTTATTAAACAGTCATTATGCAAAAGCTAAATATCTACCTGTTCTCGTTTTTCCTTTTGGCCTTATAAGTGTATATAAAAAATTTAATTAAGACATTTATTAAGATGCCAAGACCATAATCAACTCTTGATGCCATCTGATGTGTCCGATTTGAATTGGATCTGCGGTTCAACGGCAGTTGATTATTAACCGAGAAAAAGAATAAACACGATTTTGTTTTGTACATCGGTAACAATGACAATCAATGTTACAGATTTATTGAAATGAGGATTTCTTTGCTCAAAGTGAAGTGATTATGACTGAAAATTTCAGTATATTTACTTTACATTACATTGTATCTACATATATGTACGTGTTTTTATACGCCCACATTTTCATGTGGACGTATTATGTCGTCGCCCCTGTCCGTCCGTCCGTCCGTCCGGATGTCCGTCCACAATTGTTTGTGGACTCTCTACAGGTCACAATTCTTGTCCGATTTTGACGAAACTTAAAATATAGGTTTATCCCCAAAATATCTCGGCTGCTTTCGATATTGGCATGTATCGGATCAAAACTTCATGGATTATGGCCCCTGATTGTACGAAAAATCACGTTTTTAGCTTGTGGACCCTATAGAGGTCACAATTTTGAACCGATTTTGATGAAACTTTATATGCATGTTTATAACCCAAAGATCTTGGTTCCTTTCGATATTTGCACCTATCGGAACGTAAATTCCTGAATTATGGCCCCTGATTGTCCGAAAATTCACCTATTTTAGCTCGTGGTACCTCTGGAGGTTACAATTATTATCCGATTTGAAAAACCGTTCGATTATATCACCGTTACACCCTAAGGAAGGTTGAGTTCAAATTTTGGAAAAATCGGACCAAAATTACCATACAAAATGGCCGCCGTTCGTACGCAAATACTGTTAAAAAATGGTATATCAAGGTTGTGGACCCTGTAGAGATCACAATTTTAATTCGATTTTGATGAAACTTGAAATGCATGGTTATAACCCAAAGATCTTGGTTCCTTTCGATATTTGCGCATATCGGATCGTAACTTCCTGAATTATGGCCCCTGATTATACGCAAAATCGTCTTGGTTTAGCCTGTGGTCCCTCTGGAGGTTATATTTATTATCCGATTTAAAAAATCGTTTGATTATATCACCGTTACACCCTAAGGAAGGTTGAGTTTGAATTTCAGAAAAATGGGACCAAAATTGCCAAACTAAATGGCCGCCATTCGTACGCAAATACTGTTATAAAATGGTATATCAAGGTTGTGGATCCTGTAGAGGTCAAAATTTTAATTCGATTTTGATGAAACTTAAAATGCATGGTTATAACCCAAAGATCTTGGTTCCTTTCAATATTTGCGCATATCGGATCGTAACTTCCTGAATTATGGCCCCTGATTATACGCAAAATCGTCTTGGTTTAGCTTGTGGTCCCTCTGGAGGTTACAATAATTAACCGATTTAAAAAATCGTTTGATTATATCACCGTTACACCCTAAGGAAGGTTGAGTTTAAATTTCGGAAGAATCGGACCAAAATTACCATACAAAATAGCCGCCGTTCGTACGCGAATACGTTAAAAAATGGTATATCAAGGTTGTGGACCCTGTAGAGATCACAATTTTAATTCAATTTTGATGAAACTTGAAATGCACGGTTATAACCAAAAGATCTTGGTTCCTTTTGATATTTGCGCATATCTGATCGTAACTTCCTGAATTGCGGCCCCTGATTATACGCGAAAACGTCTTTGTTTAGCTTGTGGTCCCTCTGGAGGTCACAATTATTATCTGATTTAAAAAATCATTTGATTATATCACCGTTACACCCTAAGGAAGGTTGAGTTCGAATTTCGGGAAAATTCGGAACAAAATTGCCATACAAAATGGCTGCCGTTCGTACGCAAATACTGTTAAAAAATGGTATATCAAGGTTGTGGATCCTGTAGAGGTCACAATTTTAATTCGATTTTGATGAAACTTAAAATGCATGGTTATAACCTAAAGATCTTGGTTCCTTTCAATATTTGTGCATATCGGATCGTAACTTCCTGAATTATGGCCCCTGATTATACGCAAAATCGTCTTGGTTTAGCTTGTGGTCCCTCTGGAGGTTACAATAATTAACCGATTTAAAAAATCGTTTGATTATATCACCGTTACACCCTAAGGAAGGGTGAGTTTCAATTTCGGAAGAATCGGACCAAAATTACCATACAAAATAGCCGCCGTTCGTACGCGAATACGTTAAAAAATGGTATATCAAGGTTGTGGACCCAGTATAGGTCACAATTTTAATTCGATTTTGATGAAACTTGAAATGCATGTTTATAACCTAAAGATCTTGATTCTTTTCGATATTTGCGCATATCAAATTGTAATTAAATGAATTATAGCCTTTGATTGTAGGAAAAATCACTTTCGATTTTGCTTGTTCTCTAACCATCTCTCGAAAATGTGGGCGTATCCTGCCTGGCAGTGCCAGCTTACTATCTTTTTATACGCCCACAATATCATGTATTGTAGGAGTCAGTTTATTTACTATTTGAAATAAAGGTTTATCTCCCAAAGATCTCTCAGTTTCGTTTTGATATCGGCATCTATCAGACTTTAAGGATGATGGCTCCTGATTGTAAAAAAAATCACAGTTTTAGCTTGTGGACACTCTAGAGGTCATGAACAATTTGTATCCGATTTTGATGAAACTTGAAATGTTTGTTTAAACGGTAACCTAAAGATATCCGTTCCTTTCGATATTCGTACAAAATGAGGTTTTTAGCTAGTGCTTCCTATTTAGGTCACAATTTATAACCAATTTTTAAAAAATGTTTGAATATAACTCTTACACCATAATGATGGTTGGGATCAAATTTTGTGAAAATCAGACCGAAACTGGCAGACAAATTGGTCGCGCCATGTGTGCAAATAGTGTTAATAAAGTATTAATGTAACAGGGTTGTGGACCCTCTAGAGGGGATAATTTTTATCAGAATTTAATAAAACTTAAAGTAGCTAAGCTAAGTCTCTACAATCCAGAATCTTCGACATTGAAAACACAAATTATTTGTCAATTTAAATCGACAGTGATGTTCTGATTTTAAAAACTGTTTAAATATATCCCTATTGTACCATATTAAGAAAGGTTGAGTGAGAATTTTGGGAAAATCAAAATTAAACCGTCTGTAAAAGTGCCAGACAAATAGTGTCAAGTATGTAGTAATACAAAGGTTGTGGACCCTTACGGCTGGTCCCCGGATCCATTCACTTGATTTGATAATTGTTTATTTTTGCAATGTCTCTGTCCTGTCCGCAGGTTTATCTTGTAGATTTTTATTTTGCATGTGGTGCGGTCCTCCTGCACTTACTAATAGAGTTGAGTTTTAGCCCTTCGTACTGCAGAATGTTCTCGTTGGGCTTTGCTCCTGTTTGCTCACTACATGTAAACTTATTGTTTTGTTGTTTTTCGAGATTCTGTCCGGATTAACACCGTACATGTAATTGTTAAAATTCTTTGATGTTCTTACACCTGACGTCAACTGGCAGACTATCGCCATTGAAGAGACGACCACTGTCGTCTGTCGAGATTGGTCTATTTTTGTTATGTCATTTTTGTAAATCATTTTAGTGAAGCCTGTACCATAACAGGCCTGGGTCTGTACAGCGCAATGGACGCTTACGGCTGGACCCCAGATCCATTCACTTGATTTGATAATTGTTTAATTTTGCAATGTCTCTCTCTTGACTGCAGGTTTACCTTGTAGATTATTGTTTTGCATGTGGTGCGGTTCTCCTGCACTTACTATTAGAGGTCACAATTAATGTTTATATCCCAAAGATGTCAGACCATTACTTAGTGGATTATGGCACCTGATTGTACAAAAAATCGTTTTCCACACAATTTATTACATAACAAGACCATGGCCAGCCAGCTAGAAACTCGTCAAAATTATAAGCTTTATCCCCAAAAGATCTCGGCTGCTTTCGATATTGGCATGTATCGGATCGAAACTTCATGGGTTATGGCCCCTGATAGTACGAAAAATCACGTTTTTAGCTTGTGGACCCTATAGAGGTCACAATTTTGAACAGATTCTGATGAAACTTGACATGCATGTTTATAACCCAAAGATCTTGGTTCCTTTCAAAATTTGCGCCTATCGGAACGTAATTTTCTGAATTATGGCCCCTGATTGTCCGAAAAATCACCTATTTTAGCTTGAGGTCCCTCTTGAGCCAACAATTATTATCCGATTTAAAAAACCTTTCGATTATATCACCGTTACACCCCAAGGAAGGTTCAGTTCGAATTTCGGGAAAATCGGACCAAAATTGTCATACAAAATGGCCGCCGTTTGTACGCGAATACAGTTAAAAAGTGGTATATCAAGGTTGTGGACCCTGTAGAGGTCACAATTTTAATTTGATTTTGATGAAACTTGAAATGCATGGTTATAACCCAAAGATCTTGGTTCCTTTCGATATTTGCGCATATCGGATCGTAACTTCCTGAATTAATGCCCCTGATTATACGTAAAATCGCCTTTGTTTAGCTTGTGGTCTCTTTGGAGGTCACAATTATTATCCGATTGAAAAAATCGTTTGATTATATCACCGTTACACCCTAAAGAAGATTGAGTTTGAATTTCGGGAAAATCGGACCAAAATTGCCATACAAAATGGCCGATGATCGTACGCGAATACTGTTTAAAATGGTATATCAATGTTGTGGACCCTGTAGAGGTCACAATTTTTATTTGATTTTGATGAAACTTGAAATGCATGGATATAACCCAAAGTTGTTGGTTCCTTTCGATATTTGCGCATATCGGATTGTAACTTCCTGAATTATGGCCCCTGATTATACGCAAAATCGCCTTTGTTTAGCTTGTGGTTCCTCTAGAGGTCACAATTATTATCCGATTTAAAAAATCGTTTGATTATATCACCGTCACACCCTAAGGAAGGGGGAGTTCGAATTTCGGAATAATTGGACCAAAATTACCATACAAAATGGCCGCCGTTCGTATGCGAATACTGTTGAAAAATGGTGTATCAAGGTCGTCGACCCTGTAGAGGTCCCAATTTTAATTCGATTTTGACGAAACTTGAAATGCATGGATATTACCCAAAGATCTTGGGTCCTTGTGATATTTGCACATATCGTATCGTAACTTCCTGAATTAATGCCCCTTGATTATATGCAAAATCGCCTTTGTTTAGCTTGTGGTCTCTCTGGAGGTCACAATTATTATCCGATTTAAAAAATTGTTTGATTATATCACCGTTACAAGCTAAGAAAGGTTGAGTTCAAATTTCGGGAAAATAGGACCAAAATTACAATACAAAAAGGCTGCTGTTTGTACGCAAATACTGTTAAAAAATGGTATTTCGATTTTGATGAAACTTGAAATGCATGTTTATAACCTAAATATCTTGATACTTTTCGATATTTGCGCATATCAAATTGTAACTTGATTATGGCCTTTGATTGTAGGAAAAATCACTTTCGGTTTTGCTTGTTCTCTATCCATCTCTCGAAAATGTGGGCGTATCCTGCCTGGCAGCCGCTGGTTTTTTCTACAAAAGTTTTACGCAAATCCTTATAGATTCGCAGTGTAACCTCTTGTGAGAATCCTTGCGCGAATTAGATTTGGAGATTCACTTGATTTTCTAGCCCTATGATGCTGAATAATTTATCAGATTAATAGAACTATTTATTATAGACAAACTATTCAGATAGATTAAGTCTCTTGTTAAATTACTTCAAACGAAATAGAGCAAATTATACTCTCATTTCATTTTTCGAGTCATACAGTGGAAACATCAGTTTTGTGACCACTGCGTGCAACTTGAAAATTTGCCTTGGTGTCATTTTATAGAAACAACAATTCATACACAAATATCTATTATTGTGAATATAGGAGTATTTTGTGTTTCATTTTGAAGGTGCATTATGTCAGAAAAATAAGGCCGTCTTTTTTTATTTAAACTCATAAAGTAATGGGTAATGATTATTAATTACTTTCAATGTAATGGATAATAGTAATTAATATTACATTGCTAAAAATGAGAAAGTAATGTAATGCCCCAGCCCTGTCAACGTGATACATAACCTCAGCTTTACCAACGCGTATGAATGACAAAATAACTGGCAAAACTAATGTCATGGGAAGAATCAGAATGTCAACCGATTCCGAGTATTCCAGTGATTCCATGGAGGGTGAGTTCGACAAATACAAGAGGTTGCACAAGCAAATATGTGAGCCCCAGTTAGCTATTAGAAACGATTGCTTTCAACTCCCAAGTCCGATATTTTATTGTGTTTGACCACGTATAATCTGTGTCCTTATAAGAATATAAGTGGAAGAATATCATTGGGTTGGATTACCTTTAATGTTCATATCTGAAGAAATTGACAATGAAACCTGTATTGGGGAATATGAAAAGTTTACCTTAAAAGCGAATCACCATTGTGAATTTGGCCCCCAAGTGGAATTATTTGCCACATTTAGAAGGAATACCAAAGCTTGTTGCATTCAGCAAGTCAAATTCCTACAGAAACCACCTTCATACCAAGATTTGAGAGAATCTGTCCTGAATTTTACACCATTGAATTTAAGTACATGTACATGTAAGTTACCGGTACTAGAAAATTTCTCAAGATGACCATTTTGAATATTTTAAATTTCCCAAGGATGCCAGATTGGCATTATCCGGATTTTGAAACTACACATATTGAAGATATTATATTATAATGTTTTAGGGAACTTGATAAGTTTCCTGCCAAAATAAGCCACCAATTTGAATTTGACCTCCTAGCGGAATTAGCCGTCACTTTCAGGAGCAATACCCAAGCTCATTGGATTCTGAAGGTCACATTCATATAGAAATAATCTTCAAACTGAGGAACTACTGAATTCCGAGAGAATCTGTCACATAATTTAGCCAACTGAATAACAAGAAAATGCCTCTTGACGACCATCTTGAATATTTATATCCCAAAGGGTGCCAGGGTGTCATCATCTGGATTCTGAATTTATTCACCCAAACTTCATTTTACATTGCATACAGTTTGTAAATATGATATGATACAGAACAGTTCTCTCTATAGACTTCTTGCATAAAAAAAAATTAGTTAGTTTTTAAACCATGGTCGGTGGAATAACATGTAGTTGATATTGATTTTTAGAGTAAAAACCAACTTTGCTGTTGATAGGCCAATTAGGGGACAAGACAATCCTCTGTCTATACATGTTTGTACATGTAAGTTTTTTTCTTTGGTGCAACACTACTGTTCAGATGATTAAACCACTGTGGGTGACTGCTTTGTTGCCAGGCAACCTATTACAGTTTAACGGGTACCGGTAGTAACTTCTTGTTTAAAGAATTGGTTGTTTTAAATCAGTAAATTAATGCGTGACTAGTGCCTATGGTGCTAAGAAAATACCATTTTGTTCTGAGATAACTGTAGATGTACTAGACTAACAGACCTAAATCTCTTCTGGAATGTAACAAGTACCTGTATATATAAACTGTTGTCTGTTAATTAGCTTCTGTTTATATACATTACATAATGTAATCATTACACTTATAATGTTCATGTTGATGGCATGGTGCCTAACATTTTCGAGAGAATCAGGGAGAATAATTATGTACTTTGTGTAAAATACCTAACGTCCATGTATGTATAATGGATAAAGATATTCAGGTAGCAGTCTACTTCTTATCTAAATAATGTTTACAATTTCTAATAACAATATTAAACATGTGATTCTAATTATCATGTTAGTATGGATCTTATCATGAAGGTTGACAGAGAAGAGTTTTTCTTCTAGAATTCTTGTCTTAACTTCAACAAGAATGGCGGAGGTTCCCTTGAACAATGTGTGATGTTGGCTGCCTGTTTACAGCTGTGTAAATGAGATCATAAATATTAGGCTGGTTGTAATTCTTGTGGAACATGTGAGATTGATCATTCCACAGTTGTAGGAATTTTAGAGACCTGTTTCTGTCAGCCACTAATGGCGTGTCTTTTATTAAGACCAGGATGATCAATTCACTAGGCTTCATTATAAGTAAATTGGCTGATGTCCACCTTGTATTAGAATATGATACACCTGACTTAATGTTAAATTACTGATCTACACCATACATATTTCCTCAAATTACTAGTCTACTTTGTCTAAACTAAATCATTAAATGGCCAAACTATTCCTACTCTGATGGCATCCAGACTTTATTATGGTCTTGTCATGTTAACAAATATCTAATTGATAATTTACATAACATTTAAGGCCTAAAAAAGAGCTAAAATAAGCAGATTCAACTTTTGAATAATGCTCCTTTAAGAAAAAAAATCATAACCCTACGCTGGCTAATATCCTGACTTGGATTTAAAAAGACCTATGGTACCAATAAATTTTTGCGGACAACAAAATCACTGCCAGCTTATTAAATACCGAATGAAATTTCAGTTCCACATATCTTTATAAATGCTGAATGGATTTGAACTATTTGTGGGCTGATATATTCCTAGTTCCTTCATGTTGTTTTGCATTGGGAGATTCCTAATGCTGTGGGCTTAAGCCTCAAGAGAGAGAGAGAGAGAGAGAGAGAGAGAGAGAGAGAGAGAGAGAGAGAAATGGGGGTTTAACGTCCACTCAACACAACTACATGTAGGTCATTTCAGGACTAACACATGGTTTAATTTTATATCATTAATTCGCTTGTGCGTAGGGGTCTTTAGCAGTGGCAGGAAACCGGAGTGCCCGAAGGAAACCCACGAGGTTGAGAAGGCGCCCCTATCTCCATGCCACATACGCTCACACAAGGGCTCGAAACCACAGCCGCAATCCAGAGGTAGCCGGCCAGCTAGAGGTCGAAGCGTGGCACTCTAGACCACTAGGCCATCCCAACCCTCCTTAAGCCTCAAGAGTTGATACATGTACATGTAATAATATGGTGTTACATTGTGGCCATATTTCATAATATATCTGCATCTTTTGTTTATTATCTTTCCAAAAAGATTACAAACATCAACACTTTAATTAGTTAAAGATTTAACATCTTGACTGTTTTAAATCATGGGCTGTCCTAGGTTATAAATTCGACTGAATAAAATACTATATCCAAATTTCAGCAACAACAAAATAAACCAAATAATATTTACATGTACCTCAGTTGAGAGTAAATGCTAAGTAATGTTCATGTACAAACTTATGATTTTTCTATGCTTATATTCCTCATTCTAAAAGCTGGTGTACACATACATAGGCTAGAAATGGTTCCACTACTGCTGTCTTCCGTCTTACTCCAGTCGCAGTAGTGGTTTTTCCTACAGAGTTCCTTTGCGCAAGTTTTTTAGTCAAATGACTGCAAAAAGTTTACTGGCCTATAGCTCGCTTAATTTACAACTAAACTGGCCCAAAACAGTACTGCATGTAGCTTAACATATAATAAATCAATTCTTATTTAAATAAAGGTGAGGCCTTACCGCACAATTATATGATTTGATGAAACCCGTCTCCTACGCGAAATTTCAACTGGCCGACCGTCATGGCCGCAAGTTGCGTAATTCGTCATTAGGCCTACAACCTAAACAGCGCTATGCAGAGAAAAACTGTTCGGTAACTATTTTAATGGTCCAGTCGTCACTATTTGTGATAGAATTACTTATTTTAATACAATCTGTAATGATGTGTGTTGACAGTTGTGCGTTTGAACCTATTTGAACTTGCGTAAGGGGTCTTGGACTGTACCAATTGTTACCTTAAACACAGTTTAAGGTAACAAGTATAGTTACTAATATATAGGCCTACACTGTGATATTAGTTATATGTACATGGAGATTGGTTAAAGTTGCCTTAATCACCTACATGTACATGTATTGTCAACCCTGTTCAAACATCCCTGCTGTAAATAGAAGATTCCAGATTCGGATGTCATCTATTTGAACCTGTTAAACAAACATACCCTATTGTCACATGTTTAGATTGTTTTGTACAGTTTATGTGTGTTTATCAACATCAGGAGGAGTTGAATGGCCGAATGGTTAGTGAGTGCATCCTGTATCATAAAGCGTGTCATTGAGTCAACTGGCTTGGTTTCGAATATCCTGTTGTACGTGACAAGGAGTAGGGTCGCCTGTCAAACCTCATGGGTTTTCTCTGGGTCATCCGGATTTCTCCCACTGCTAAACTACACACAAGTGATTTATTGAAATAAAATTAAACCATGTTAGTCCCGAAATGACCTAGTTTGTGTCGAGTGGACATTAAACCCTATTTCTCTCTATCTCTCTTTATTTATCAACATCATAAAAGCAAAGAAAAACAAATATGTATCCTAAATCTGATCTTTTATCAAAGAGGGCCATGCCTTAATTGTAATGCAGAGCTCAAGGACTGTTAAAATACATGTACATTATAATGAAAGAGACAAAAGCATGATTATTCACAATTTTTGTATCATGAGCAATTCCTCTCATAAAAAAATATTTTTAATATGACATTCACTATTCATATATCTTCACAAAGAAAATAGAATAAGCTTTTTGAACGAGATAGTAGATTTAGAGACACAATTCTTGCAAGAGCTCATATTCAGCCAAGGTATGCTATATGTAGCTAATAATGAGAGTTTTCGACTGACTAGAGAGCAATTATATCTTATCATTTAAAAATGAATAGACTGGTAAAAAGGTTGGAAAATTTCATCATTTGGGCATGGGTATACATGTAAACTCCAGAAAAGGGCATGATACCATTTGTATGCCCTAGTAACCGTATTCCGGAGCCATTGAGTTAGGACTAAATTTGTAAATGTAGTTCCTGGGGTATGTGCTTCCTGTAGTACTACTAGTACTAGATATTCCAATCTTTTGATTTACACCCATGACACAACCTAGCAACTTCCTTCATTTGCCTAGTACATGTCATCCTCCTCGCAGTGTTCCGTTTGATTAGAGCTAATCTGACTACTCCCTGCTGGACTGAGTGGGTATTATTGTCACTAATTATGACTGGCCAGTGGTCCTATTACTGACCAATCACTGAATTCGTTACAAAGGTATTACCTTTAAAACAAGACGTTTAATTAGGACAACTGTGTTTACGTAACGTTACGTCATGGCTGCACGTTTTTTTTATGCTATATTAACCAGCGCATAGCAGGATATTGCAGCAAAACTAATTGCGTGACAAACGAGGCTATCGGTATTGACGTAAAGTAAACACTACGGTATGGTAACGAACAGACTTTTAACGTTTTTAATAACTTAAATCTTTGTCCAAAATATTAAGGAAGACCCAAGATTAAACGACGGAATGTCATGTTACTGTACGTAAGTAGTAGATTTGATTGAACGAGAAGAATAGACACATTTACTTAAATGTCAAGAATCCGAAGCGAATCCAGCAATGGCCAGAGAGGGATTTCTCGGGCCGTTGCTTCAGGAATATGAGTACATGTATACCACAGCAAAACCTAGTAACTCAATAGTCAAATCAATTTATTACGTTTTCCTTCGTTTGTTTTCTCAAAATAAGAAAAAAGTGAGTTACTAGGTTTTGCTTTTGATAGGAGATCAACGGTCCAACCAGTTATTCGCTTGGATGCAAGTAGAATACTGGTAAATAATAATTTCCTACTCCTCCTACTTCCCCTCCCCCCTCTTTTAATTAACCAGATTTTATCGATGATCTTTAATGACAAGAATACTTTCCCTTAATATTTATCGCAAATGGTGGTAGAATCCTTTGTTCTATTCAGTCAAGTTCAAACAAACCCAACTTGATACTGTACAAATGTAGCTGACATTGTGCAGTAGATGTCCATGTACATACACATACATAGCTTTATATAATCTGTTATCATTATTGAAAGAAAATTCATTATTTTGAATAAATATTAGGGGCTGGGCTGCATAATTTTGCAGGGAGACCATTAAAGTCTGCAGTCTAGCTATTTAGTTTAATACTGATGTTTAGTTACATGTAGCCTATACATACATGTATAAAAAACATAACACAATTTATATGGAAAACAATCACTGGTTTATACACATAAACAGTGTATAGCATAGATTGATAATATATAGTAAAAGGTATGTCAAAGAATACACAAATATTGATTTCTTCAGTTGTAATAATATTTGATCATTTCTACTGACAACTCAATAATAGTTATGCTTTTTTAATAGCAGAATGTTGAAGTTATTATTTAATTATGATATTTTATACCCTTGTCTTTTGTCAATTTTTGTAAAAAGAGACCTTTTCTACCATGACACTTCTGTTAAAAACACTTTTTTCTAAAATGACAACTAAACATCTTTTTCAGATAAATGATCAAAAATCTGAGTTTGAATTTTGGATGCTCCCATAATGTTTTGTACATTATAGTCTACAGTTACAAAAGTATTTTTTAAGTAAGAGAATCACAAGTAAATCTTTCATAGATTTAGAACTAAAGTGTTGACAATTGCTATAATATCTAGATTAAAGAGAATTTTGAAGTGTACAACCCAAGTTGAATTAGGTACTTGAAAACTTGTGTTTCTGGCAGGAAGTCTCTCACCAAAAAACCTGAGATTCTAGTCTATATAATAAGTCAAGTTAAAGAATGAAACAGGTGATGAAGTTTAATTAAGGAAACCATAGAGATATTAGAGCTTTCGGAAATTGATAGTTAATTGATGGTAGAGGACATGAGCTATCAAAGACCCTTAACTTGATTTATTTGAACAACTGTGAATCTTGTGAGAAAAACTGTTAATGGTTGAAAAGCATTTTAAATTTGGTGTTATAAGAAATGGAAGTTTGTTGTACCCTGGATACGAATAATGCCAAAAACCATTTTAAATCATCTCGCATAAAAAGCATTTAACATACACATTTACACTTAGTCACATATACATTAAAACTGCATTAATGTACAGTATTATTAGACTTTTTTGGCCTTTTTATGGGTCAATTCATTATGAGAAATCTAAAACTATTTATGAATTTACTCGACGGGAAATTAAAACAACTTAATTTGTATTTAGATGCATGTAAGAACATGAAAAAAGTTCATGGTTTGGTCCTTTTCTGTTAAAAACATTAAAGAAAAAAGACAGGAATGAAAAAAAAACACAGTCCTCTCTGAAATATTTGATTCAGATTGTAATGCAGTAAAACCCATATTCACTCACTACAGTACATGAATATCAGGTTTTTTTTTCTATGGGCCTTGTGGTTGTTAATGAAATTAAAGGATTTTCTGAATTTTGATGGATTATTGAGTTAGATAAATGGCGCTTACTTTGCATTTTATTATATCTGTTTGTTATCGGAAACTAATTGAGGATCAAATATCCTATTACATGTAAATAGTTATTCATACATCAAATAGATATTGGGTAAACTGGAGATTTTTTCTGCTAGATCGTTATAATTGATTCCTTAATCAATAATCCTCACCAAATCTCTTTAATGAAGAAAACTACTAGTACTTAATAAAGTTGCTATGAAAGAAGTAAGATTTAATCTTAGATATGTATAATGAGTATTTAATTGATTAACTCAACCCAGCTGATGGGTTAACCGTTTTATACAACCCAGACACAACTCACAATCCATTACTGGTTCTGTCTTCCATACCGCTATGGTGGTCTCTGTTATTTACATTTAACAGACGGCAATTAGACATTCACTTATTTCCCACCAACACAACTTGAGCATCAGCCCATCAACCTTCATTTGCTAAAAAAGACATTCTTTTTTTAAATTATGAAGTGGCCTACTCTAACATTTTTTTTCACCCACTTTATACTGAAGATTTTGATGGTTGAAGTGACAATTGGAAGTTGGGGATTTGAAATTAATATTTGAATGAAAATATGTATCTTTTAATTTGTGGAAGTAAGACTCTGAGCATGACAGGAATATTGTAATCATGTATGTACATGTATTACATACATTGATGACATTAGTACCCAGTATATATATTGTATGTAGGCTACATTTTGTTCATGATGAAATTCAATTAAATGGCATAGACAGACCGGTGATTTCCCACAGGGGTCAATTTGAAAATGGCAGAACAAACTTTCTTAACCCATTAATGTTGATGGTTAAGGAAGTCCTGCAATTGCAAAATAAGTAAATTATTTTTATGACATATGTTAAAGTAGTGAGCTCTATTTACAGTGTTCATGTATATTAATTTTAAAAAAGTCAAATTGAATATAAACCTTTTTACAAAAGTTTTTTTTATTTTTTTATATACATGTATATAGATTAAGAAGTACATTTATTTACATTTTATATTGTACTTTCACAATTTGATTGACTTAAATGCTCAAAGGAAATACATGTATTAACATTAATTAAGG
Source organism: Patella pellucida (assembly GCA_917208275.1). Lineage (NCBI taxonomy): Eukaryota > Metazoa > Mollusca > Gastropoda > Patellidae > Patella > Patella pellucida. Next base: position 58,586,913 of record OU795040.1, on the reverse strand, counting down.
TTTTTCAGTGAGGCAAATAAATTTGTACATGTGCACTCACATTTTGTGGTCGTACAGGGGGGGGGGGGGATTGGATGGCTGAATGGTTAGCGTGCGTGCACTGTATTATAAAGCCTGTCATGAAGTCGACTGTCATGGTTTCGAATCCCTGGTTGTACATGGCAAGGAGTAGGGTCGCCTGTCCATCCTCGTGGTGTCCCCATGTTTCCTCCCACTGCTTAAGACCCCTACGCGCAAGCGAATTATTGAAATAAAATTAAACCATATGTTAGTCCCGAAATGGCCTTGTTTGTGTCCAGTGGACGTTAAACCCCATTTATGGTCGCACATACCGGTAATTGTTGTCATCTTTGGAACATGTATATCTGTCAGTCTGTCCATTCATTTTGTGGATTCTCTTTACAGTATAAAGGTACATTTATCATCTGATTGACCTGAAATTTATGCACAATGTTTAAAATATGCATAAGAAGATAAATAAAAAGCCAATAGATTTCAGTGTTATTGTGCTGGAGGTTGGGATGGCCTAGTGGTCTAGAGTGAAGCGCTTCGACCACGAGTTGGCCGTTCACCTCTGGCTTGTGGCTGTGGTTTCGAGTACGAGTGTATCTGACATGGAGATAGGGGACCCTTCTCAACCTTGTGGGTTTCCTCCGGGCACTCCCGTATCCTCCCCCTGCTAAAGCCCCCTACGCACAAGAGAATTATTGAAATAAAAATTGAAAACCATACGTTAGTCCCTAAATGACCTAGTTTGTGTTAAGTTGATGTTAAACCCCATTAAAAAAAAAAAGTTATTGTGTGGATGATCTTTCCTCATAAATTGATTTAAATTGATTTGTTTTCTGTGCTATAATTTCAGGAAAGAAAGGCCATGCTACAGCTATAGAGTTATACAAAAAAGGTATAACGGAACTAGAGAAAGGAATATCCGTCTCTATCAATGGAACTGGTAAGAAAATACTTATATTGTCGATATAAACTCTGAGGAGAAAGATTTTAATATAAATAAAATGTCATAATACATCTTGCATAAGAAGGATGTTATTGTTATGGTTATGTAAACATACTCTACCATAACTGTAAACATACGTCTACCTGAACTGTTAATTGAATAAGTTGTTTGCATATTGTTGAAGAAAGTTTAGTAAATCTGGGTCCTGTTTCACGAAATTTTAACTAAGATAAAATCCAAATTATAGCAATTTGATTGGATAATATTAGATTGGTTTTAGTGCTTACCCAATCAAAATTGAAGTATCTACTAAAATAAGGATTTTATCTTTAGTTAAAATTTCGTGAAACAGGCCCCTGAATAATAATTCTTTTCTCTCCATGTTCCAGTTCCTGATAATGGTTTGGAAATTTTTAAAAAAATCCAATGACTCCACCGGATGGCAAATTATTATAATCTTGTTAGCATTCATATAAGATTATGTCCCGAGTATTTTGGAAATAACCGTACAATTTTAATTCCAATATTTCTGTTTGCATTAAGATAATTACTCAGTATGAACACAATCTTAGATATTCAATTATAAGCCTCTGTTCGTTGGATCAAGTAAATTGCTGCTCTACAATTAAAGCCAATTGCCACTTTGAGAAAATTGCTGTCAAGGAGGTTTGCCAATAGAGTAAATTGTTGTTTGAGAGGCTTTTTGGGATTTAAAGGAAAGATATGTCAGATAATTACATCATTATGTTATCAAGGACAGGAAAAATAATCTGATTAAACACTGTCAACTGATGGTCAGAATAATTATATTATCTGTTGATAATCACTGTAACACTTGTATCGTTTTCTAAGAAACAAATAACACATTAAAATATATGACACAAAAGTTATTGGTACATGTACATAATGTGTATTAGTTAGTTAAAATTGTTAGTAATCAGGCAGAAGTCATTAAGTAGGTGTTTTGTCACTAAGGTGTTAAAACTGTGACCATTGAATGATATACCCCACTATTGGCTAGGTTTGTGTATTCAATAGTGATGGGTGTTATAATTTCTAACCACTTTCTATAAATACTTAACATTAGTTAAGAATACTGATCACTAATATTAGGTGGAAAAGGTGATTTTGAGATTATGATTATACATATGATTTTATTAGTTTTCCAAGTAGATCTCAGCATTCTTCTCACAAAACTTTTTACAGATTGAAAATCGGATGAAAATTAATTTTTTTATTGAGGCTCAAAGTTGCGATTTTTGACTTTTCGCGGAAGAAAGGTTTTTCAACACATGGAATAGGTCATTTTTGGTGTTATTTGCAATACCATACTTAATTTCATATCAAAACTATCAAAAATGTAGATGTAAATTCATGAAATACAACTTTAAGGCTAACTATGTATAAATTTTCAAATTCGTGTAACAATTTTTCTCGTTTCCTTAGCAACTCCAAAATACCTAGGTTTTCTCAAAAATTCCATTTTGCCAACGTGATTTTGGTCAATTTTTTCATCAAAAATGGTCTTGTCCATGTTATATCTGAAATAATTAACCTGGTTGTTATGCATTTTAAAATCAGTAGCTATAAAGTAAGATAAACAGAAAAAAAATTAGCAAAAATATCCATATGCCTTATCTCAAAAGCTAGATATGTGTTCATTTTTGAACAATAGTCCGCAGCACACATTTGCCTATTTTTGGAAAGGGGATACACAAGTGAAATTATGGGAATATGTAAAAAGTTTGTGAATTTTTAAAATTACATATTACCAATCTGCCATTTATTATCAATTTTGCAACCAAAACGGAAAAAATGCTATTTTTGACCATTTTCAACAGTCTTTACCGTAACCCAAAAAATGATCACTAGATTTAAAAATAAGCATTTTATAATATTTGAAACCTGTGTAATGTCAAATGATACAGATTTTATAAGTTCAAGCAAAATATTACGGAAATTGGGTGGTTACCATGGCAACCACTTTATATTTTTTAAAAATGCATCATTTTCCGATAATTTTCTCATTAATATTAATTTTTATATTATTTTAAGTCAGTAGCTACTGGGGAAGATTGAACAAATAAATAATAACAACATATTTATATGCCATCTCTTTATATACTGTGGAACTAACTTTCTTCTTTGTGACACTGACAATCAGTTATCTGATTGACGGACGGCTATTTTTATTGACTAACCACGGCACTAATCTCAAAAGGAAATGTTGTTAATCGTCAACGGAAATCCAGAATTTGAGCGATTATTTAAAAAAATTTTTGTTAGCGTTAATTCTTTTGAAATTCCAATATTATTTGGGTATTACAATGGTCAGAAATCATATTATTATAATGTTATTATCCCTACCTACGCTAAGTAAAAGTGTGTTCAATTCAACCGTACGGGAAATGGTTCTCATCGTATCGTGGCGTACCGTGTTGATAATATTTTCCGATTTCATTTTCATTCTTGTGCACATTAAATACTTCAAATTAGGCATCATAACAAAGAATTTAGTAATTTAGAACATTGAAGTACGTGTCCATGTTACGCAATTTATTAATTGTCGAAAAATATTTGGTTTTAAACATCCAGACGAGACGTGCGATCTACTCTAGCTGAACATGTGAGTTCCGACTAGAGCTATTTTTAACGTTGAACTTCGACCCAATGTTTCCTTATTGGACAATCCTTGTAAACATAATTATCATTGGTTAAGGTTTATTTTTTTCGCGGGAATTTAGCAATTGCACTTTGACCTGTCGCTGAATAATAATAGAAAGACCATATATGGGAGCAGTCACGTGGCACAACAGTGGCTCTGATAGTAGTAGTCGAGGCGAGAATGAATTCTGACTTTGATTGCTCTAATTTATATAATAATAGTCATGATAAACCCTGAATTTTTTTGCAGGCAAGTCCTTTATTTATATAAAACACACCACGTCCCCTTGTTCACAACGTAACAACTCGGTGTAGACTTAGAGATTTTTCTCAACGTAACCATGCTTTTCTTTGATATTGCAGACGACGTCATGGCTTCCGATTGCGTTATTTTTCTATTCTGAAAAAATCACGTTGTATACCATTTTCAAGTGCTAAATTTTTGAGCTTACTATGCTCCGATTTTGTTGATTTTAATAGCATTGAAACGACAATAAAACGAAGTTTCGATCGTACCTGGATGCGATATTGACAAATCACCTCAAAAAAAGATTTTGTGAATTGAATTTTCAACTTTAAAAAAAATGCCTGATATTTCGAAATGCTAACATCGCATCCAAGACCGATCGAAATTTCGTTCATTTGTCTTTCTAATGATATTAGAATGAAATAATAATATTAATTATAAGCTCTAAATAAAAGCACTTGAAGTGGGGTACCCCCATTTAAAAACGTGACAAAAAATTTTGACAGCGTAACGTCAAAACACGGGAAATTGATGTTTTTAAACTTACGTTTATGAAATTGATAAAATGAACACATACATAAAAATTATATCAAACAAGAGCACAGGATATCTGCTTCCAAAATATTTTAAAATTATTACAAAAGATTAAATAGCCAGTGTATGACGTTAAGTTTAAAAGGGGTTACAAATCGGAAAAAAACGACTTTCTTCCAACGTGAGCAATGGAGCTGTGACACCTACTTATATCATTTAATTTAATGACAAAAATTGTCATTACTAAAAGGCCTAGCATTAATCAACAGTATCGGCTTACACATGAATGCATCTGGTGGTTCATGTATTTTACAATTATGTCCAACCTACATTTCTGCAGGAAGAGAAGATTTTAGATTCAGATTTTTAAGTTTTGAAATTTCTTGTTGACACTCTTAGAGGCTAAAGTTAAATCCAATTGAATTTAGATTGATATACAGAGTCTTGAGATGAACAACAAGTTAATATTGATTTTCAATGAATTTTGATAACTTGAACAGCTAAATCCATGATATTATATGTTGCATTTAACTAAACTTTAGCGTGGAGGAGAACTTTATCAAAGCCATTCTAATGATTTTCTGATAATTATTTAATGAGTTGTTACTCTTAATGAGTTGTTACTCTTAATCAAATTTTAGTGTATTATAAATGTTTCATTACCAAAAATATGCGATAACTCGTGTTGACTGCCCGGGCGATTTAGCTTATGTGGGAGCATATTTTGTTGCCTGGCAACCTATCCTTATCTATCACTACTGGTTAAAATTTTGGGGACTCCTTCACGGCTCATACAATGGCTATTTGAAAATTAAGTATTTACTGCCGTATTTTCCAAATGATGCTATTAAACGTTTGTTTTTAGGTGATTCTGTTGAGCGAGCCAAACGACTGAAGGATAAGATGTCCACTAATTTGCTGATGGCTAAAGACAGATTAGAATTTTTGGGTAAGAAAAATCAAAAACTATACCTTAGTCAGAACCTTACAAAGCATTTCATAATGGGCATTTTCAAAATACCTGTATTTATTGTTATTTGGTCAGAAACAAATATGTTTAGCATGTTGGATTGTTTTGGGGATTTGGGTAATGGGAAATTTTGTTTCCTGTCATTGTTAAAGTTCAAATATGGAGAACCCCAGCTTGATCAATATGGTGTTGTACTGTACAGTAATGTTAGGGAAACATACACAGTATGTTCTTATATTGTGGAACCGTGGATACTTGACTTGTACTCTCTAGTCTTTGTTATGTCTATGTCATCGTTAAATACCGTACAGTAAAGTATTGTTTATTATTCGTTTCCTAACATTTCTACTTTAATTACCGAGTAAGGTTCCAGATAAGAATGCTGATTTGGGCTGTGGTACATGTGCATGTAAATGCTAAATAAAAGTCAGCGTAGGAAATTGTCTGCAGAAAACCAGACCCAGATTCTTAGATCGATTTGTAGGAAATGGGGTTGAGGGGGGTGGGGGAAGGGTTTGAGTCGGCGATTTTATCTCCATATCAGGTAACAATAAAGACAGGTATTTCTGTTATGCCATATTGCCATATTATGTCATTGTAAGTGTAAGTATCATCCTTATGTTTGTCGTTATGCAGTACAGTACTGTACATTTTGTTTGAGAGAGTAAGTTAGTACTAAATTGTGTAGTTGTGTAATATAGATGTACAAGTTAGGTCTTTGGTAGTTTGTCAGATATTGTAGTTGTACAGTATTTTTTTTCCAATAGATGTGGGTAATCATTTTATCTTACTATTCCTCACCAACCAGGCTGTTAAAGATGTGTATCCTCCATACAGTGTCGTATAAGTACAATTTTGCTCGGACAGCAGCAATTTACCTGTATACCTGTTCCTTACAAAATTCCAACTGTCAAGGGTTCTTTTATGTGCGCACCATTCAAATGACCAGAGGCCATTCCTTTGCCAGGCTTTACGTATTGCACGACTGACAAAGGGAAACCAGACTCGTATACAGAAGAACTTTCTCAACTAACACCAGAACCGAACTAGGGATCTCCTCGAAAAGAACTATTTTGTATATGAAATTCCCGAAGTCAGTGTGTTAACTAGCTAGATACTAGGGGGTAGTTAATAATAACTTTATTGTACATATAATAAGGAATGATAATTGATGTCTATAATTCTCAATTAAATTATAATTTTGCAGTTCAGGATAAAAAACAACTGGGTACTAAACTATATTTGGAATGATTTTTTCTTACATTATGAAACCTTCTGTGAGATTGTTTTGGGGATTACTTTTCTCTGTCTGGATGTGGATGTTTTTGATTTTAATACCTACAGTGTAGTTATTCACTCATAATTTAAGTCACCCTATATTATTTAATATATTGAGGGTATTTTTTTAAAACACAGACTTCGTAAAAATGATATGCAGAAGGATACTGTACCAAAAACAGATCATTGGAATTTATATTAACTCCTTGGCGCTTGATTTTAATTTGTAAATAACATTGGGAAAACAATAGCCTCTTTATAGTTAATATTATAGTGCTAAGCAAGTTATCTACATGTAGAAGAAAATTATGTAACGGTACACTTTATATCTCTTGTGATGCACCTCACTTTAGGATGAGAAACTGCCTGTACATGTACATGACCAAAATTCAGCACTTAGATCGTTTCATTTCATAATTTGTTTTGTTGTTTTAAACCAAATTCCCTCATGTCCTGCATGTGTTTTGTTTTAGTTATCGTCGTATTGATTTTGTTTTGTGTTGTTTGTCTTGTCTACAGAAAAACAACTACATGTACGTGAAGTTAGTTTAGCTTGTATAAGTGAAGCAGACACGGGCCCGATGCCGTCGACTAGTAGTCAACAACCTAGTGGCAGTAGAATTACAGATAACTCACATATCAGACAACGAATACCAGGTACATCTTATATTGTGGAACCGTGGATACTTGACTTGTACTCTCTAGTCTTTGTTATGTCTATGTCATCGTTAAATACCGTACAGTAAAGTATTGTTTATTATTCGTTTCCTAACATTTCTACTTTAATTACCGAGTAAGGTTCCAGATAAGAATGCTGATTTGGGCTGTGGTACATGTGCATGTAAATGCTAAATAAAAGTCAGCGTAGGAAATTGTCTGCAGAAAACCAGACCCAGATTCTTAGATCGATTTGTAGGAAATGGGGTTGAGGGGGGTGGGGGAAGGGTTTGAGTCGGCGATTTTATCTCCATATCAGGTAACAATAAAGACAGGTATTTCTGTTATGCCATATTGCCATATTATGTCATTGTAAGTGTAAGTATCATCCTTATGTTTGTCGTTATGCAGTACAGTACTGTACATTTTGTTTGAGAGAGTAAGTTAGTACTAAATTGTGTAGTTGTGTAATATAGATGTACAAGTTAGGTCTTTGGTAGTTTGTCAGATATTGTAGTTGTACAGTATTTTTTTTCCAATAGATGTGGGTAATCATTTTATCTTACTATTCCTCACCAACCAGGCTGTTAAAGATGTGTATCCTCCATACAGTGTCGTATAAGTACAATTTTGCTCGGACAGCAGCAATTTACCTGTATACCTGTTCCTTACAAAATTCCAACTGTCAAGGGTTCTTTTATGTGCGCACCATTCAAATGACCAGAGGCCATTCCTTTGCCAGGCTTTACGTATTGCACGACTGACAAAGGGAAACCAGACTCGTATACAGAAGAACTTTCTCAACTAACACCAGAACCGAACTAGGGATCTCCTCGAAAAGAACTATTTTGTATATGAAATTCCCGAAGTCAGTGTGTTAACTAGCTAGATACTAGGGGGTAGTTAATAATAACTTTATTGTACATATAATAAGGAATGATAATTGATGTCTATAATTCTCAATTAAATTATAATTTTGCAGTTCAGGATAAAAAACAACTGGGTACTAAACTATATTTGGAATGATTTTTTCTTACATTATGAAACCTTCTGTGAGATTGTTTTGGGGATTACTTTTCTCTGTCTGGATGTGGATGTTTTTGATTTTAATACCTACAGTGTAGTTATTCACTCATAATTTAAGTCACCCTATATTATTTAATATATTGAGGGTATTTTTTTAAAACACAGACTTCGTAAAAATGATATGCAGAAGGATACTGTACCAAAAACAGATCATTGGAATTTATATTAACTCCTTGGCGCTTGATTTTAATTTGTAAATAACATTGGGAAAACAATAGCCTCTTTATAGTTAATATTATAGTGCTAAGCAAGTTATCTACATGTAGAAGAAAATTATGTAACGGTACACTTTATATCTCTTGTGATGCACCTCACTTTAGGATGAGAAACTGCCTGTACATGTACATGACCAAAATTCAGCACTTAGATCGTTTCATTTCATAATTTGTTTTGTTGTTTTAAACCAAATTCCCTCATGTCCTGCATGTGTTTTGTTTTAGTTATCGTCGTATTGATTTTGTTTTGTGTTGTTTGTCTTGTCTACAGAAAAACAACTACATGTACGTGAAGTTAGTTTAGCTTGTATAAGTGAAGCAGACACGGGCCCGATGCCGTCGACTAGTAGTCAACAACCTAGTGGCAGTAGAATTACAGATAACTCACATATCAGACAACGAATACCAGGTACATCCTTAAAAAAACAAAAAAACAATTACACCTAATTAGGCTGTATATTGCTACCCATAATCCTATTGCAATATATTGATACATTATAGTGTTTTCCAATACGTATTGCAAAAGATACATGTTTTTAATTGATCAGCAATTTTGCTTGAATTTCTGAACTCTTCCCCAAAAATAATGTAATTAGAATACATGATTATTATCGTAAAATACCAAATTAAATTTTAATACAGTAACTAAATGTCTTCAAGTCACTTAGCTTTTCAAAAATCATACTTATACAATTGTTTTCATGATATTTAATGAATTTTATGATTAATTTGTGATTTGATACAGTTAGATTTTAAAAAAAACCCAACACACATCAAAAATAGTCTCTTTAAAAATTAAGTGAAAGTAAAGTGAACTGAACTGATCAATATGCCAAATTTCATACTATGTATTGCAGAGGAAATATATTGCAATATACATGTAACAGCAGTCATTAATAGGATGGATGGCAGCCATCTTTGCGACACAACTGTCATTATTTTTGATACAGCTTTAAAATTGATAATGCATTTACCACAGTGTAGACAGGGCAAGAAAGACTTGAAACAGTGCTAATTTTAATGACTTGAAACAGTGCTAATTTCAATAACTTGAAACAGTGCTAATTTCAATGACTTGAAACAGTGCTAATTTCAATGACTTGAAAGAGTGCTAATTTCAATGACTTGAAAGAGTGCTAATTTTAATGACTTAAAACAGTGCTAATTTTGATATCTATCATGATATAGATTTTCGAACAGTAATGACTTGAGATTAAAGTTTAGATAAATTTTGGTGATTGATTTATTTATTTGTGAAGCACCTTCCTTCATATTACTTTATTTTTTGAAAATTTCTTCTATATATATTATATCTATTTAGTATTCAAATTTTTTTTATTCATAAAGATATATTCCTTTGATGTTGAATATCAGTTGTCTTCCAAACTGATTTGTTTGTCATATTTGGGGGGTTGGGATGTCCTAGTGGCCTAGAGTGCCGTGCTTTGACCTCTAGCTGGCCGGTCACCTCTGTCTTGCGGCTGTGGTTTTGAGCCCTAGTGTGAGCGTATGTGACATGGAGATAGGAGCGCCTTCTTAAAGGGACAATAACAGTCTTGCTGGCTTGACAGGTCCAGGAAAAAAAAATTAGCCTTATTCTAACTACAAGATGTTTAAGTGTCCTACCTGTTGTGTAAATTATCCATTACAACCTATCTTACTTGTCCCGAGGGTTTGAAAATATGTTTAAATCCAAGTTGCATTTGAAAGTGCTTACGTAAGGCTTTTCAAACAATGTTACGGAATGTAGTTGAATTTTTCCAATTTTTGAAATTAGGTGTGTGAAAGATGAAATTTGTATCATTTTTTAATTGAAATATTGTAAAATAGTAAAAATTGTTGACCAGAATAAAGATTGGAACATATTATTTAGTTACAACAAGAGTGGTATTGGGGCTTTAACCTTGTGGGTTTCCTCCGGGCACTCTGGTTTCCTCCCACTGCTAAAGACCCCTACACGCAAGCAAATTATTGAAATGAAAATTGAAAACCATACGTTAGTCCCAAAATGACCTAGTTTGTGTCGAGTGGACGTTAAACCCCATTTCTCTCTCACTCACTATTTGTCATAACAGAAATGACATACATGGAATGCAATTAGGGCTGCAACGATTCATCGATAAATCGATGAACCGCGATGTTTAAAAAATCCACGATGCCGATATAAACAATGGTCGCATCGCGATTCGTTATCCAAATAAAAATTTTACAAAAATAGACTGATATTCTGACAGGCCTAGCTTTTTTAGGTGCGCGCTCGCGTATCTAAATTTCATGTCAGGTGTGTTCATATTCACGCTCCTTTTGAATCCGAGAGCCCTCAAAAAACAATGAAATCATTGAATTGAATCTCGATCATGTGTCGTCATTTATGACTTGTTGATATAAGCAGCCCATACATTCGGAATTCTTCGGTTACCGCTGGCTGAATAACTGGGCCGCTTATATCAATATCAAGTAATATGACCAATCGCCTCTCGCTGCAGCAACATGGCTGCACAGATGAATTATTATGTTTATTAGGTAAATCACGGACCTTATAAACAATAAAATCTTGTTTCCATGAATGATAATTGTGTCATCTTCTTGGTGAAAATACCTTGACAACTTCATATCTCATCTAAACTCGCCTACAGAGATATCTTTCGTCGCAGCAAAAATGGCTGCATTTTTATTGTTTTAGACTTGTAATGAGTACACCAAATTGAAGTCGCACGATCGACAAAAGCAATATTGAGATGAATGAGATCGGAATCCCCCTTAACATAAGTCACATAAAAAGTATGGAATTTTTTAGGATTTTATGTTAAGAATGACAGCAAATACATCCGGTCAGTTGACCTAGCTAAAAAACACCACATTTATATAAAGTAAATCATACAAGCAGACCTTTGAATTATCAGAGAAAGACTGTCAAAATTTAACAGCATTTTTTATATTTATTTTCTATATCGCGATACAAATCGTATCGTAGGCAATGAATCATGATGCGCATCGTATCGTGACCTGGCGTATCGTTGCAGCCCTAAATGCAATTAAAGTTTTTTTGAAGATGACTAGATGATCCATTTGATATCAATAGAGTATATCTTTACTTTAAAACTTCTTAGCTTCTTCTTTTTTTCATAATATTTAAATATAGCCTACTATCTCTTTTATATGTAATAAGTTTATATTTCTGATCAAACTTTCTAATCAAATAAAATCCTCTATAATGTTTAAAAAATGATATTGTCTATGTACTTTAATTATTGACGAGAACGTCAATATACAGTTGATGACAATTTCAAAGACTAATATTTTATTTTGTTCATTTCCAGTAACGAATAAACCTATTAAAGCCATGCGTAGTCCTTTGGCCGTCCATAAAAGTAATACTTTACCTAGAAATCATGGTACCACACGGACAGGTGTGAACACAGGCTCTAATTCATCACCAAGACATATGTCTCACAATAGAAAACTTTCACAACCTGAAGTAAGTATTTACATGATCAGTTTCTTTGTCATTAGTTTCTCGTGTGAATTGATGTAAAACCGCTTCATGTACCATGGTTAATCCTATTTCTAATTGACGTCATAACTATTGTCATAGGACTTCAATGTTATTTCGGAATGTTGGATGGCAGAATGGTTTGCATGTGCGTGCTGTATTATAAAGCCTGTCATTGGGTTAACTGGTTTGATTTGAATCTTCGGTTGTACGTGACAAGGAGTAGGGCTGTCTGTCCAACCGTGTATGTTTTCTCCAGGTCAACCGGTTTCCTCCCACTGCTAGGCATCGATATTTCTGTGCACATGCACACGGCGTGAACAGGCACATTTTCTTTAAATAACTTTTTTGCAGGCACATTTAGAAGTTTTTTTTAAAAAATTATTACTGTCACGTAAATCATGTCAAATAAAGATTTAGTTACGGTGCATGAATATCTTGTCATCGTCAAGGAAAACATCTCTTGTTAGTATCCGAATTATACAGGAAGTTAAGTTTAATACATTAATACAATTTAGAAACCATAATGAAAAAGGTACTAAAAATTATTTATAATAAATATTTCTGCCGAGTCCAAACCGAGAAGCTTTTGTAAGCCATGAAATCATACTATATATACCTGGCATTAAGTATGACCCTGTAGGCACTTTTCAAGTGTGTGCGCAGGCACACTCAATTTTTATAGAGCCATGTCCACTGCTAAAGACCCCTATGCGCAAGCGAATTATTGAAATAAAATTAAACCATATTTTAGTCCCGAAATAACCTAGTTTGTGTCGAGTGGACGTTAAACCCCATTTCTCTCTCTCTCTCTCACAATGTTATTTCATTGTTATATCATGTAAAAATCGGTTCAATTTTTATGATCACATGAAGTACCTCATGAGAGTGAACTTCCTTACACTACATCAATTTCAAAAACCATGCAATAGCAAATGGAAAACCCCACATAGGCATTTTGAGGATTACTTTTTAGATCACACTTTATTAGTAAGCCTTATTCTTTTCTGTGAAAATACAGTTGAAATTGGTTGATAAACTTTTTTGTGGTCCATTTTTCTCACAAAACAATTAATATACCCCTGTAATAAAAGAATAACTGACAAAAATATTATTGTGGATCAGGGAGGGATTGTTCTTGGAGAAATATACTTGTAATTCGTAGCCCGGTTTGGGGGAATTAAAGTCGTATTGTCTTCAAATCTATAATATTTATTGTTACTCTTGTTTTAAAGATGAAATCCGGTGCTAAGTCGAGAAAAGATATTTCATTATCAGGTTTAAAGAATGTTGATAAAAAATTAGCCAATATGATATTGAATGAAGTCGTGGACCAAGGACCAGCTGTCAGTTTTTCTGAGATTGGTAAGTCATTTGCTTTGTATAAATGTTTAATGGTGATCCCTCATGTTTTAAGCCTGGTAGTGAAGAATAAATAAAGTTAATTAGTTTAGACCACTTTAATTGTTCTTTAATAACAGGGGGTCACGGTGGCTAAGTGGATAAGATGCTGACTCGCTAGCCTGGAAGTCTGATGTTTGATCCCTGCTTTGGCCGAATAAGTTCTTTTAGATTTTCCGGCCTGATTCCCCCTTGTCAGTGATGCAGGTTGGAGGGCCTGACAAGGAAAGCTGTCTAGTCATGTGGTTGTGCCAAAAAACCTAGGTCCCGCGTGCACATTCGCTTGCATGTAAAAGATCCTTTGACATTTGGAATGTGATATAAAAAGTAAGCAGTCCAGGCAAAATTTGAGGTTCATGTTATTTAATAATAATCAAGATGGGGTGACACATACATGTTCCTCAATCCTAGTTCAGATGTTTACTGAATAAAAATATTGTTTAAAAAATCAAAAAAAAATCATAATGTGGATTTCCCTTTACACTGTATATATAATATTTCATAATATCTAATGAATGTTTGAAAAATCTTATGGATAAGAAAATTGTCCGTTTCCCCTCAAACAGAAAAAAAACGCATCTTGAATACCTGTTTCCCCTATTTTATGCTGATTGATTGATGATTCTATTTGTATTGTAGCTGGACAAGATGTAGCTAAACAAGCTTTACAAGAAATAGTCATTTTACCAGCTTTAAGACCAGAGGTAATTAGATTAACTTCTTTATACATGTTTACCTGTAGATCATTATCAATACTAACAAAATATCACAAAACACATCTTATTAACTCGCCTGTCCAACCTCCTGGGTTTTCTCTGGGTCCTCTGGTTTCCTCCCACTGCTAAAGACACCTACGTGTGAGCGAATTATTGAAATAAAATTAAAATCCATGTTATACCCGAAATGACCGAGTTTGTTTAGAGTGGACGTTTTACCCCATTTCTCTCTCTCTTTTTATTCGCCCACATTTTCATGTGGACGTACTATGTCGTCACCCCTGTCCGTCCGTCCGGACATCCGTCCACAATTGTTTGTGGACTCTCTACAGGTCACAATTCTTACCCGATTTTGATGAAACTTGAAATATAGGTTTATCCCCCAAAGATCTCGGCTGCTTTCGATATTGGCATGTATCGGATCAAAACTTCATGGATTATGGCCCCTGATTGTACGAAAAATCATGTTTTCAGCTTGTGGACCCTATAGAGGTCACAATTTTGAACCGATTTTGATGAAACTTTACATTCATGTTTATAACCCTAAGATCTTGGTTCCTTTCGATATTTGCGCCTATCGGAACTAATTTCCTGAATTATTGCCCCTGATTGTCCGAAAAATCACCTATTTTAGCTTGTGGTACCTCTGGAGGTTACATTTATTATCCGATTAAAAAAACATTCGAATATGTCACCGTTACACCCTAAGGAAGGTCGAGTTCAAATTTCGAAAAAATCGGGCCAAAATTACCATACAAAATTGCCGCCGATCGTACGCGAATACTGTTTAAAATGGTATATCAATGTTGTGGACCCTGTAGAGGTCACAATTTTAATTTGATTTTGATGAAACTTGAAATGCATGGATATAACCCAAAGATCTTGGTTCCTTTCAATATTGTAACTTCCTGAATTATTGCCCCTGATTATATGCAAAATCGCCTTTGTTTAGCTTGTGGTTCCTCTAGAGGTCACAATTATTATCCGATTTAAAAAATCGTTTGATTATATCACCGTTACACCCTATGGAAGGAAAGTTTGAATTTCGGAAAAATTGGACCAAAATTACCATTCAAAATGGCCGCCGTTTGTATGCGAATACTGTTGAAAAATGGTATATCAAGCTCGTCGACCCTGTAGAGGTCCCAATTTTAATTCGATTTTGACGAAACTTGAAATGCATGGATATTACCCAAAGATCATCGGTCCTTTTGATATTTGCGCATATCGGATCGTAACTTCCTGAATTAATGCCCCTGATTATACGCAAAATCGCCTTTGTTTAGCTTGTGGTCTCTCTGGAGGTCACAGTTATTATCCGATTTAAAAAATCGTTTGATTATATCACCGATACAAGCTAAGGAAGGTTGAGTTCAAATTTCGGGAAAATAGGACCAAAATTACAATACAAAATGGCTGCTGTTTGTACGCGAATACTGTTAAAAAATGGTATTTCAAGGTTGTGGACCCTGTAGAGGTCACAATTTTAATTTCGATTTTGATGAAACTTAAATTGCGTGTTTATAACCTAAATATCTTGATACTTTTCGATATTTGCGGATATCATATTGTAACTTAATGAATTATGGCCTTTGATTGTAGGAAAAATCACTTTCGGTTTTGCTTGTTCTCTATCCATCTTTTTTTAATGCAGCGCTTTTGACACAGATATGTTCCATTATTTTCTATTAGTATATTCTACATATACATGTACATACACGTATTGTAGCCTCTGAAGTATTTTCAATTTAATTTAAACTTTAGTTTGTGTCTACCATGCAATATTATTGGTACAAGAAGCCTAGAGATGAAGAACTAAGGTCCTCTATGCGCATTGACGTGCATGTAAAAACACCCTGTGGCAGTTCTGACTTCCAACATAGCACACTTCATGGCATATGCACATCTTCATTAGCGTATGGGGTATGGATGGCCGAATGGTTAGCATGTAAGCTTGTCATTGAGTCAACTGGCGTGGTTTCGACTCCCTATTTGTATGTGACAAGGAGTAGGGTTGCCTGTCCAACCTCGGGGGTTTTCTCTGTGTCCTCTGGTTACCTCTCACTGCTAAAGATCCCTGCACGCTGCAAGCGAATTATTGATATAAAATTAAACCATATGTTAGTCCCGAAATGACCTAGTTTGTGTCTAGTGGAAATTAAACTCCATATCTCTCACTCTCTCATTAGCCTTGATGGAGCAAAATATTGAGATCTTTAGTCTTTAACCCATTTCATTTCCTTTCATTTCTTAAAGGTTACATATACGTCTGATACTAATTACTGTTAACAGACATTATATTGGCAACTATACTTTATCGTGCTTTTATGACAAAGTACAAAATTGTTGCCAGTTAAGAAAAAAAAACCATGTAATGTCTTAATGGACTCTCTTCAAACTTGTTTTGCTACCCTGCTGTTATTCTAAATTACTGTGATTACATGTCATATACATTCAGATCATTATAAAGTCTGGTTTTTAATAGGAAAGCATGTATTACATATATATAGAAAACCATAATCATTAAAAAATCATTAAGGTTAATATTGTGTTACATGTATGTCAAATTATTGTTTCGGGCTCGTCTTTTAACATAAATTGTAGATTAGTTAACTTAATTTGTAAAATGAAAGTAATGCTGTGTGCGCGAATAAATGGAATACATGGATTATAACACTGCATATTGAGGTTGAGGTAGGGGCCGTAGAATATTCCTATATTTAAAACGGGTCAAACACTTATAATATTTAACTTTAAGCAATTTTCCAATCTGTCACACAACGGCATGTGATACCTGCGCGAGTGGTGCGAGTGACGACCACGTGGTAGCATACCATTGTACTACCTCCGGTTGACAGAAAGAGAGAGAGAGAGAGAGGGGGCGGTTTCGAGTGTTTAAATACGGATCTTTAATACGAAATTCCAGTCACCGTGTCATACATCACTGGAAAGTATGTTTCTATTGCTCTTTGTATCTATCAGTTATTTCCTGGCACATTCTTGATTACGTACTTTAGAAGAGAAAAATGCTCGTCGTTTGCGAAAGAAATAGGTCGCTGTCCAACAGTAACCTAATCACTCAAAATAGACTATACTTTCAGTTTATCTTATTTGTCGAAGGCACGGATTAGCTGTACCTATCATGTGATTTCATTGCAGTCACGGTCGTCCAGCTAATTTCTTATAGTTGGCTAGCTTGAATCTGCTTATCATTGGGCCGTTGGCTACAGAATTCATATCGTTGGCCAGCTTATCGTTGGCCAGGTTGATCTCGACGGTTAACCGGTCACGGTCGGTTTTTTGTACATCAGTTAACCGGTTCAAATTTTTTTGACCCGTTACATCCTTAGTTATATATACTGCTTTAGGTGATTGATATATTAATATAATACAATTATATGATTGATATATTATTATTATATTACATTTATGTACTAGTTTATGTGATTGATATATTAATATATAAGAATTATTTACTGGTTTATGTGATTGATATAAATATTATATTACAGTTATTTACTGGTTTAAGAGCACCAGCTAGAGGTTTATTATTATTTGGTCCACCAGGTAATGGTAAAACTATGTTGGTGAGTTATATTCCTTCGGTATTAATATTAAAATGAATACAAAACGTGTATCATTTTAAGTAATAAAATAAAAAACAAAGTGTGAACAATCTAAACCATTAGAAAAAATTTGAAATCCTAAAAAACAGTAGATACAAATAGTGTAATCAGCATATTGACTGCTCACCGTGTACAAAATACACGACAAACAGTGGTAACAGGTGTCCAGAAGAAACTACACTAATATAAAACAAAATATGCAAAATATATTTATTTTTATATATATTTTAAATTATTGCAAAATTTATCTGAATTGAACTCATTATAAGCAGTGATCAGTTTTATTAAATTAAAAAGTTCCTTGCAGATATGGTGTATTGTGGGTGATGACCTCATTTATTTTTTTAATTTTCAGGCCAAAGCTGTCGCTAATGAATCTAATGCTGTATTTTTTAATATAAGTGCTTCTAGTTTAACTTCTAAATGGGTAGGTAACTATATCTTCTAAGAATTTGATCAATGTTCTCATTAGAATAGCACAATAGCAGTGATTTTAGCAACAGTGATCTTATTTGCAATCATGAAAGGTCAAAAAGTGAGATTAATACATGTAGATAAAGTATTACCATACATGTACATGTATTATTATATATAAGTATATTATGTACAGAGAGGCACGGTAGATAAGTGGATAAGACATTGGCTCGCTAGCCTGGAGGTCGGGTGTTCGATCCCTACATTGACGGAGAGGGTTTGTCTTTATGTTCCGATGTGGTTTACCCTTGTTAGTGGTGCAGGATGGAGGGCCGGACAGGACAACTGTCTAGTTGTTCGGATGGGATGTAAAACCAAACTCCCTTGTATACATTGGCTTGCACATAAAAGATCCCTTGACAGTTGGAATTTGACATAAAAATAGGCCATACCTTCGCTGCCCAGGCAAAATTTCCTTCATAGCACACTATATTGCATATGCCCGTCTTCATTAGCCGGGTTGGAGCACAACAGTAGGATGTTAAACTCATTTCATTTCATTTTATGTACAATCTACCTGTATGTATATTATAGGTAGGTGAAGGAGAGAAGTTAGTTCGTGCTTTATTTGCTGCTGCCAGAGAATTACAACCATCTATAATATTTATGGGTAAGTACACACTCTATATATCTGTAGCACCTCTAATATACAGAGTCTGCTGGCCTGGAAATAACGATACACTCCCCCATCTAAAATAATTCTAGTACATGCACATATCCTCATAATAATATGATTAAAATAAGAATATCTAAACAAACATAATATTTAGTGACCATCAGAAAATGTCGCCTTTTTGGACCAGTCCTTCCTGTTAATATATTCCTGGGTCTGTAATAATTTCTTTGTGAGAAAGTCAATTTTGGCTGGATGAAAATTAAAGAACCACAAGACCTTTTTTGGTGATTGTGGTTTTGTTAGTAATCATGATGATAGTTATTATATGATCTTTATCTATAACAAGAGCCGCCTTACTTACAGATGGCATTTCAGAAAGAGATATTTAAAACAACTAATTAAATTAACCACTTGAATTTTCACAGATTGTCATTTGTAAAAAAAAGAAAAGAGTATAGCCCCACACATAGAATTGATCTATTAGTATTGACTTCTGTACCTTTAAACAATTTTCATTAGTTCCAATCTAACATTGTCATTTGTAATGTACGTGTGGATCTGATTAAAAAAGATTTTTAGCTAAATAGAATTGGCCCTCAATCATCACTTTTCAACGATCTTCTTCAGTCCCTCCATTACAATGTCATTGAATTTTTATATTTGTTATATTTTCAGATGAAATTGATTCTTTGCTTTGTGAAAGAAGAGAAGGAGAAAATGATGCAAGCCGCAGATTAAAAACTGAATTCCTAGTCCAGTTTGATGGGGTTCGTATTTACAGTGGACTCTGTCACTTCCAACTTCTGAACACTAGGACATTCTGTGAAATCCCTCATCATCTTCATGTTCCGATAAATTTTCTTATTACTTATTACTAAAAAGGTTTAGAGTTGTCCGTATTCTGAATAATCTGAATTACGACATCAATCAGCAGTATTGTCACCCAATTTGTGTTAAATTAACATTGGATAATCTGGCCTTCAATCAGTGGGTGTTAACCGACAAGCAATCACCCATCATTTGTCGGTGAGCTAAAAAAACATGTGTCGTTCTTTGTTGATTACCTTGTAAGAGAGTGCTTGGCATTTCGTTTGAGTTTCATTTGATGTCCACTGTATATTCAAATATTACTCCTTAGTTTTAAGTTCATGTTCAAGGTTGAAATTTATTTGGTTTTTTTTGCAAAATTTTAAAAATGAGCTGAAAAGATATATGAACCTCAAATTGACAATTTGTTATATAAGTATGATTGACAATGTATTACCTTGGTTATATATTTTTAAAGGTATGTAGTGGACCCGAAGAAAAAGTTTTAGTTATGGGTGCAACTAATAGACCTCAGGAATTAGATGATGCTGTATTAAGGTCAGTATTATAAAAACTATTACAGTTGAATCTTGTTAGGGGGCTTAGGATGGCCTAGTGGTCTAGAGTGCCGCGCTTCGAACTCTAGCTGGACGGTCATCTCTGGTTTTTGCTGTGGTTTCGAGCCCTAGTGTGAGCATATGTGACATGGAGATAGGGGCGCCTTCTCAACCTTGTGGGTTCCTCCGGGCACTCCGGTTTCCTTCCACTGCCAAAGACCCCTATGCGAATTATTGAAATAAAAATTGAAAAACCATACGTTAGTCCCAAAATGACCTACTTTGTGTCGAGTGGACTATAAACCCCATTTCTCTCTCTCAGAACCTTGTTATTTTTAACCTTGGTAAATTGATGGACCTGGTATGTCTCAAGGCCTTTTGTTGGTTCTGTCAAGTTCCATGTATAATTCCGCCTAATGATATGTTTATTTCTGACTAGTTTTCTAACCCACAGATTTTGTAATTGTTGTGTTTAATAATCTATTCCGTCAGATGGCTTGAGTTGCGTAATTTTGCGGGGGGTTGGATGGCTGAATGGTTAGCGTGCGCGTACTGTACCATAAAGCCTGTCATTAAGTCAACTGACATGGTTTCGAATCCCTGGTTGTACTTGGCAAGGAGAAGGGTCGCCTGTCAAACCTTATTGAAATAAAATTAAAACCATATTTTAGTTCGAAAATGACCTAGTTTGTGTTACTGGACGTTTAACCCCATTTATCTCTCGCTTAATTTTCGTTCGAACAATAATACATACACACTCTTTTAGAGAAGACTATTATGCTAAAAAAAAATAAATAATTGTCAAAATACAGATAAATTTGTTAACTTCCGTGTATAAATGAAAACAACAAAATAGAGACATTTGGTCTATAATAATAGTTTCAAAGTCTAACAAAGGGAAGTAACTCTAATTTTTAACACCTCAGAAATTTAAGAACTGATGACTCAAATCTCAATTTTTGTTATGCCAGTCCTTTCAGGTGCAAGATAATTTCATTCACCTGCGTATATTATATTGTATTAGAGGTCTCTTAAATGCCTTTGTTGTCATATTGGCATTGTTTGGTTATACTCACAACTAAAGTCCCAGATTGAGACTCAAGAAATTTTGCTCCGTCGCTGCTCTAGTCTGCTATGTGAAGACAAGAAATAAAAAAGGTGAAGCTAAAAAGTCATTGATTATTGCTAACTTTTTTGCTTAACCTTGTTGTCACTTATTGACGTTGATGGCAAGGAAAAAAAAGCATTTTGTGTACAACTACAATGAAAGGTGGATACAGGAAATCTGAATCCTGCTCTTGCATGTGAAATTTTGTCTTGATTTGTCTGGACACGACTTTGCCTACGCTATTTAATTATAAATATGTATCATATTTGAATTATAATTGATAATATGCCTACTAATTCTTTGATCCGTTTTATCTTTAGGCGTTTTACCAAAAGAGTTTATGTGATGATGCCTGATATAGAAACCAGAGGAAAAATGTTGAAAAATTTACTGGTAAAACATGACAACCCTTTAACAGCTCAAGAACTAGATAAATTAGCTAAGTAAGTTAAATTAAAGCATTTAATTGCTGTTATTTATTTCTCCATACCTAATTACAACATTGGTAGTTTTCAGTGTTAGTACTGTATTGTTAATTTCATGAGTTTATATAAATATTTATATCTGTACCATTGTAAAGCACCTCTGAACACATGTATGTGAAAGAGGGGCTATAACAAATGTTTGTAATAATAATAATAATAATAATAATAATAATGGTGGCAAAGACATGTAAGGGAGTTTAACATTCTGCACTAACTGGGCTAATAAAGACAGGCAGATGCCATGCAGTGGGCTATGACAGCTGCATTTCCTCCTACTCTTAGAATTCTCACAAAAGTCCTTTTACAGCACATCAGTGTAAAAATGTGAATTCTTTCTTTTGTCCCATCTGAATGACTAGACATTGTTGCTTGCCAGGCCTTTTATCCTGCACAACTGACAAGGTTAACCATACTGGATAATCCTGAGGAACTCCTGGGTATTGAGCCTGCATCTTCCTCATCGAGCGTCCTTGACTGCTGGTGGCAAAGACAGTGGGCTGTCCATGACATGTACAAAGCAATTGCATAAATCATCTTTACAAATGCTATGAAATGAAATGGAGTTTAACCTCCTTCTGTTCTGCTGCGAACCGACATACACCATACAGTGTACTATGAGAGAAATTTTGCCCGGGCAGCAGCCCTATGTCCTACTCTTACACCAAAATCTAACTGCCAATAAGGGGCCTTTTCAAGCACACCAATGTGTACATGGGACCTCTGTCCTGCATCACTGACAGGAGGAAACCACAGTGGAAAATCTGGATGAAGTTTCTCAGCAAATGCAGGAATCGAACACCCGACCTCCAGGCTATCGAGCCAACGTCTTACCGACTTAGCCATCATGATCCCCCTTAAAAATGTTATGAAGCATTATAGAGTAGTTTTTCTGAAAAATATTTTGAATTGAATATTATGTTTGATATGATGCTATGTTTTCTTTTTATAGAGATGCTGAAGGTTATTCTGGTAGTGATTTAACAGCTTTAGCTAAAGATGCTGCTTTAGGACCTATACGAGGTAAATATACAGTACTCTCTCTTTTTTTTTCTTTTGTCTGTAAATTTTTACCGAAAATCTAATGTAAAGTAATAAAATCAACTTTTCGAATATTTATTTTTTATTCGGGGCCAACAAATAATTATATGTCAGACAAACAACAGATAGGGATATAAAAGACAACATCTAGGGATATAAAAGACATAAAAGTAAATAATCAGGTCATCATTCCAAGAATGTTTTGTTAAGAACATTTATGAAAATGTATATCAGTGGAACTGTTAAAAGGATTAGGATTGTGATTTGGGGGATTATTTATTCACTCTCTATCAATACGATTTAATTTTTTATTTATATGTTGATCATATTTAATTGTAGAATTAAGTGTTCATGAAGTGAAATCTGTTGATGCAGCTAAGGTAAGTTTTAAGCGCATTCTACTGTTCTGCTCAGAATTGGCTAATTAAGAAGGGTGTACTCCATAAAGTGTGCTATGAGGGACAGCAGCGCTATGTCAAATTCCAACTGCCAAGATTTCTATTACATGCAAACCAATGTGTATACAGGACCTCAGGTTTTCATTACAACCTAAGGACTATAGGATTTTCCTTCCCAACACCGGCATCGAATACAGGACCTCCAGGTTAGCCAGCCAGCATCTTGCTCAGTTAAACACGGCTGATCCAGGAGGATCATATGATGATTGACAAAGATCATACCGTATTCTATCTGGGGGTTCTTCCTTAAAAGGAGGTTGGCTGGTCGAATGGTTAACACGTGCGTGCTGTATCATAAAGCCTGTCATTGAGTCCACTGGCGTGGTTTCGAATCCAAGTTGTACGTGTCAAGGAGTAGGGTCGCCTGTCCAACCTCGTGGGTTTTCTCTGAGACCTGCGGGTTCCTCCCACTGCTAAAGACCCCTACGCGCAAGCGTGCAAATTATTTAAATAAAGTTAAACCATATGTTTGTGCCGAAATGACCTAGTTTGTGTGGAGTGGACGTTAAACCCTATTTCTCTCTCTCTCTCTCTCTCTCCTTATAATAATAATTAATATTATTGTGACTGCTTCCTGTGGGGTTTAATTCATTGAAAACCTACTTCTAATACATTTACTGTTTTTTGTAGGTCAGAAATATTCAAATGTCGGACTTTCTGGATGCCTTGAGAAGAATACGGAGAAGTGTTCCAACCGATTCCCTGTCGAAATACGAAAAATGGAATCAGGAATATGGAGATATCACAGCTTCTTAATATCACGTGCCAATTGTCTAGTTGTTATTTTTATTTTGAATTTAAGGGTTGTATTTATTCATTTCATATCATCATTGTACTTATACTTACAACTTAACAAGAAACTCTGGCCATTGCTAATTCTTTGCATTCTTTTATTATCTAGTATTAAAATAGTTTCCACAATACAGAATATCAAATTACACCCATTTAGCTTCTAATTGACAAATGAAGACTTTAGGATTGACATCAGTCACTGTTTGTATACAAAACCATTTGGTTATATAATATCTACTTTTTGTCATCTGTAAACATATGACTTTGGGTTAATACACTTAAGACATTTGTTGTGTCTAAGTGAAATGAAATTAAATGAAATGGGATTTAACAGTTTAACAGTTGTGTCTAAGACTATTTTCAGCCTGTCTTAATAAGTCAAGTAAAAGCAGAATACACTTAAGACATTTTTTGGGTCTAAGACAACATGAGAGATTGATAGTCAGCAGTTCCCCATCTTCATTAGCCCAGTCAGAGCAGAAAAGTAGGACACAGATCCCATAATAGATTATTATATTATAAATAAAATATAAAGAATTTGCAATGACTGGATTTCTTTTATTAAGAGAACATTTCACTTCCTTGAATGAATATACCAAAATCTGATTGACTTAATCAGTTTTTTTTTCAGATATCTCTTTACTTCAAAAATCCAGAGATCAGCTTTTTGACGATTTATATTTCCAAAACATGAAAAGTAATTCTATTAAAAGTTTAGTATAGAACATCCACATTTTGAGATCCATATTTTAAATATTAACAATTTTTTTCCATGTTTGCATTCCACAAGAAAAGTTGTTGTAAATTGTATGGTTGCATTATAAAAATATCTTGTGTATAAATATACACATAATAATATTATGAGCTTTTGTATGGTCATGGTGTATAATTTAAGTGATATGGAGTGAACTACAAACAAAGTGCAATTATTGATTAGTTTGTAGATTTTGGTAACTATTTATAAGGCCATATAAAAAAGAATTCTGGTTCTCAGATAATCATGCGTCGATTTCTAAAAATAGAAATTTGAATAAATCCAGAAATGTGGCATAGACTCATTTATCAAGTACACAATGCAAATAAATGTTTCTGACTATCAGAAATGATGCTGGATAAGCCTATAAACAACATTAGATAAATTTAGTGCCTTGAATTTTGATTTTCATGTGCAGTTATTTAACCTGTAGGGATCCATCCTTTAACAAAATACCGGTTGTACGTGGCAAGGAAAGGGTCGCCTGTCCACCCTCCTAAGTTTTCTCTGGTTTCCTCCCACTGTTTGAGAACCCTACACGCAAGAAAATTATTGAAATGAAATTGTACCATATGTTAATCCCGAAATGGCCTAGTTTTTGTCGAGTTAACGTTACACCCCATTTCTCTCTCTTTTAACGAAATAAAAACACAAAATTAAATACCTTTCTCTTTCATCAGATTGTTCTTAAGGATTGTCTGACAACCAGAATATCTTTTTATGTGACCGAATTCTGTTTTAGATCGCTAGATTGTAATTCGTTATTATTAGTTATAGATAATTATGAGCCAAAACATACAATGTCCTGTTGGAAACACATACAGTTGAAATTAAATGTAGTCTGTTAATTTGAAATTTTTATTTTTGTTTTATTTCTTTTTCCTTTCGAGAAAACAAAAATGTAACATTTCAATAATTAACGATTACTTGTTTGATTTGGATCCTAGTTTAGTATTACTCAATCAGGGAGAAGAGTTCAGTTATAGTATTTGATGTATGTATAATTTCAATTATACATCATATATCATTGTATATCCTACCTATTTATTATTATTGCATTGAAATTGGAATATAAATAGTTATTTAATTGAGTCGTGGATGTTAATAGATATGATATCATAATGTATTTCATAGCTTTCAGATATTGATGCTTGGCAGTTCTCGATGGTATATGGTATATCATTTTAAAACATACTTGAGATTAGCTAAACTATTGCATTTAAAATGAAGCTTGTATATTGAAGCAGTTTAAATTTAAATAAATAATCTTGAGTAATATATAGAAAGTTTTAAATCCTTCTGAAATAATTGTTAATTAAATAAAGCACCTAAAATGTGTTGGGGAAATGTGACTGACATTGACTAAGATATTTTTTCAGTATTATGCTTGTTTAAAGGAGTTATCTCCCATATAAAATACAAGCACATCTCGGTAATTGGCGAGTTTCAAACGAACACCATGATTATTTATAAAGACATACACATAATTGTGATCTTTTGAAATAACGAAACCTTTGTCAACAGAAGTTTATTTACTATAAGGGAATAAAAATGTTCTTTCTTGCAAACCATTACTATTAGGCCAGTATATCTTAATGTGCTTCATGATAAAATTTAATAAAAATATCTTAAAGAAATTGAAATAGTTTGTTACAAATGGAATTTTCAAACCTCATTATGTTACGGCGGGAGAAATGGCCTAAAATAATGACAAATAAGTTAGTGTTTTAAAAATTTGGCTTCCAAAATATTTAAAGTAATAAATTTGTTATCTAAAATTCACAGATTTATGGAAGTTTGCATGTATATATATATATATCCAGAAAAATTAGCACAACCGTAAAGCTGCACATATATATATGTGTTGTAAGAATTAATATATTATGCAGTGAAGCTTTTGATTTCACAAATTTTATATAATTGTATTGGTAATGTTTTTTTTAGCTTTGTTTTGAATTATTATGTGCTATGTACATTTTTTTTCTATTTAATTATGTATATTATGTAGACATTCCTACTTGAACTATTTAATGCTTATTGTATGATTTTTGTTATGTTAAGTTTTAATAGCTTTAATTTAAAAAGCTGATTGATCTGCTGTTTATTATGTTCATTTGTATATTAATTTACTGAAACATATCATTTATATTAAATAAATATGCTGTACTTACTTATCCAAACTACTGAACACGTTTTTTTAATTTGAGTAACATGTCAAGATGCATTATGTAAGAGCTAAATCGCTTCATTGCAAGTCTGTTTCTGGCTTCAAATATTAAATACATTATAGTTTAGACATTTATTCATATGAAAAGCCCACAATCAACTCTCTAGACCATTGGATGGCTCCAATTTTTATACGCCCACATTTTCATGTGGACGTATTATGTCGTCGCCCCTGTCCGTCTGTCCGTCCGTCCGTCCGTCCGTCCGGACGTCCGTCTGTCCGTCCACAATTGTTTGTGGACCCTCTACAGGTCACAATTCTTGTCCGATTTTGACGAAACTTGAAATATAGGTTAATCCCCAAAAGATCTCGGCTGCTTTCGATATTGGCACGTATCGAATCAAAACTTCTTGGATTATGGCCCCTGATTGTACGAAAAATCACGTTTTTAGCTTGTGGACCCTATAGAGGTCACAATTTTGAACCGATTTTGATGAAACTTGACATGCATGTTTATATCCCAAAGATCTTGGTTCCTTTCGAAATTTGCGCCTATCGGAACGTAATTTCCTGAATTATGGCCCCTGATTGTCCGAAAAATCACCTATTTTAGCTCGTGGTACCTCTGGAGGTCACAATTATTATCCGATTTGAAAAACCGTTCGATTATATCACCGTTACACCCTAAGGAGGGTTGAGTTCAAATTTCGGAAAAATCGGACCAAAATTACCATACAAAATGGCCGTCGTTCGTACGCGAATACTGTTAAAAAATGGTATATCCAGGTTGTGGACCCTGTAGGGATCACAATTTTAATTTGATTTTGATGAAACTTGAAATGCATGGTTATAACCCAAAGATCTTGGTTCCTTTCAATATTTGCGCATATCAGATCGTAACTTCCTGAATTATGGCCCCTAATTATACGCAAAATCGTCTTTGATTAGCTTGTGGTCCCTCTGGAGGTTACAATAATTATCCGATTTAAAAAATCGTTTGATTATATCACCGTTACACCCTAAGAAAGGTTAAGTTCGAATTTCGGAAAAATTGGAATAAAATTGCCATACAAAATGGCCGCCATTCGTACGCGAATACTGTTAAAATATGGTATATCAAGGATGTGGACCCTGTAGAGGTCACAATTTTAATTCGATTTTGATGAAACTTGAAATGCATGGTTATAACCCAAAGATCTTGGTTCCTTTCGATATTTGGGCATATCGGATTGTAACTTCCTGAATTATGGCCCCTGATTATACGCAAAATCGGTTTTGTTTAGCTTGTGGTCCCTCTGGAGGTCACAATTATTATCCGATTTAAAAAATCGTTTGATTATATCACCGTTACACCCTAAGGATGGTTGAGTTTGAATTTCGTAAAAAAATTCAGAACAAAATTGCCATACAAAATGGCCGCCGCATGTACGCGAATACTGTTATAAAAAGGTATATCAAGGTTGTGGACTCAGTATAGGTCACAATTTTGATTCAATTTTGATCAAACTTAAAATGCATGGTTATAACCCAAAGATCTTGGTCCCTTTCGTTATTTGCGCATATCATATCGTAGCTTTCTGAATTATGGCCCCTGATTGCCCGAAAAATCGCCTATGGTCCCTCTGGAGGTTATGATTATTATCCGATTGAAAAAAAGCTTGACTCTATCATCGTTACACCATACCGAAGGTTGAGTTTGAATTTCAGGGAAATCGGACCATAATTGCCAGACAAAATGGCCGCCGTTTGTACTCTAATAGTGTTAAAATATGGTATATCAAGGTTGTGGACCCAGTATAGGTCACAATTTTGATTCGATTTTAATGAAACTTGAAATGCATGTTTATAACCTAAAGATCTTGATTCTTTTCGATATTTGCGCATATCAAATTGTAATTTAATGAATTATAGCCTTTGATTGTAGGAAAAATCACTTTCGGTTTTGCTTGTTCTCTAACCATCTCTCGAAAATGTGGGCGTATCCTGCCTGGCAGTGCCAGCTTACTATCTTTGTGGATTAGAATGCTGCGATCATTTAAGAGGTTAACGATAAAGGTAATGAAGTAAACAATTTAAGCAACATTCGCACAGAATAAAGTAAATTGACTGAAATTTTAAATATATTCATTTTTCATTATCTCGTTTTGAAATAGTATGGCAAGAACGGCCAGCTCTTTATCTAATTATTACATAATGCATCCTTAATTGTAGACATACTACTATTTTGCTTTTGAGTAAAACTTGGTTTTAGAGATACTGCTTTTGTGAATGTGGATTGTTTCATCAAATGTTAAGATACACATTGCTATCTTTATGCTGTTAGATCAGTTACTGAAAATACTCACAACTTTTGCAATGTTTTTGAAAACGCTCATGATAAGAACCTGTGCATTTATGTTTTATTTCATCAATAAATTTCATTTCTATATCAGAAATATACTCTCCTACTGTGATGTCTCTGATCATTTCTTTCAACATAGAAAAAAAGGGTACAAATATATTGGGTTTCTAGTCAAAAACGTTAAAAAAAGAAAACAATTAAACAAATAAAATATAAATGAGAGCCACAATTTGCTAAATGAAATGGGCAGCAGAGACAAGTTGTTGTCAACTAAAGAATTATATGTTTTGTGACTTTTGCCAAGGCAGCGCACATTGTATCTTATTTGGTGTTTTATAATTTTGTTTGTGTGTTAAAGTTACATTATGCAAGAGCTTAATATGCCTATAACAGGTCTTTCTTTGGGCCTGAAATGTTTTCTAAAGTATTAATTAGACATTAATTAACTGATCCAGGCCTTAATCAACTGTGGATGGCATCAGATTTCTCCGATATTAAACAGATTAAAACGTTTCAGGACCGTGGTTGAAATTATTGCACACGTCTGCCAAACTTTCAAATGCCAATATCTTCGCTTGCAATAGAGTAATTTGAATGAAATTTTCAAATTATTCATATTACATCATCTACTTTCGAACTATTATAGCAAGAATGGCTAGTTCTTTATCTATATCTTGAATAATGTAACTTTAAGTAAACGTATACTGGTTTTGTCGGTATTTTTATCATTCACACTACTGTACTTATGGAGCTGAAATACCCTGATTATTGTAGTTGAACTATCCTTATCATTGTACTTGAACTATCCTTATCATTGTACTTGAACTTTCCTTATTGTACTTTATCCTTATCATTGTAGTTTGTGTTATATTTGTCAGTATTTGATGTTATAATAATACAAAAACTGTAAAACCACTCTTAATCATGTATTTTCATTTGAAAAATATTTTTATCCCCAAAAATATTAATTAAACCTAGACCCTTTACAGTTTACATTGAATAAGGTAGAAATAAGAAATTTTAATGGCACACGCCATCCCACTTTTCTTTATCCCCTCACGAACTTAATAACAAAAGTCTTGAATAGTGAGTGGCACTGTGCCTTTTATAAACCAACCCTTTAAGTTTAAGAAATTTAAAAATTTAGGTTATGTGTACAAAATGAACTACAATTATTGGCCATATTCGATCAAACAACTACAATATTTCATAGGCATACGCCATACCTCATTTCACCTGGTGCTTGTAGCTTCCATGGCTAACCGTGCAATAGTACATAGCTTGTTCAAATGCATGTATATAGGCTTTTATAAAGAAAGCAGAACAAATGCTAGTTTAATTGTCTTGCATTTGGTTACATCTAATTTTCAGACAAGAGGAGACAACTATTAAAAGTGAATATAAATAAAGTAAAACCAAGTATGAACAATCCAAACCATTAGACAAATTCGAAGTCCTAAAAAAACGGTCTAGGCAAAATAGTGTTGTAAGGCAAAATAGTTTAATCAGCATACGGAATGTTAACTGTGTACAAAATACACGACAAACAGTGGTAACAGGTGTCCGGAAGAGTAAGCATACCCTGCCTGTAATTAATGAAAAGATGATGTATCTTAGTTGTGTCTAAATTAGTGTAAATCTTTGAAAAAAAACAGTAATATAAGGAACAGGAACCACCTTAAATCAAAATGCTGTAGGTTACAGTAATTAAAATGGTTTTGCAAGAATTTTACCTGTATCATGATTTTTTCTCTTTCCAGAAATTGACTAACTGGATTGCATTTAAAAAAGCGCATAGGCTATTTAAAGGACAATTTTATGGGACTGACGAAAAAAAAAAACCTGTAGTATTTACTAACAAGTATTCCAATGTTTTCTATTTATTCACCTCATTGTGGTGTCTTTTTGAAAAAAAGAGTTAGCTTAAAGCATCTCTATCAATCAATTGTGAAAGTAAATTTGTTTTGTTTAAAATATGAATAGCCAATAAATAGTGCTTAAAAATTTTTGTTCTTTCCTGACTCCTTTTTTTTTCAAAGAATAATGACCTAACAAAGATAATGATGGCAGCTACAGGAAATACGTCTAAAACAAATACAGGCCCATCTTTACATTTTACAGACCTGGGGCCGGTTGCTCAAAGCTCCGTTTTCTTTTAACGATCAATTAACTTTAACGGGGAGAAAGATTGTTGCTGGAAATAAAGGCCCTGAACATTCTGTGGTGCAAATTTTTCCTACAGATTTATGATAATAAAGTATTCTATAGTGTTTTCTGTAGTAAATTTAACGCAAACAACACGTTACCATGATAATCCGTTAAGAGTTTAACGGATCGTTAAAATAACTCAGTTTTGAGCAACCGACCCAAGATCTACCTGATAACATACTGGCACTGTAATGAACCACCGTCTTCATGAGCCCAGTCGGAGCAGAACTGTAGGACGTTGAACCCCATTTCATTTCATATAATGAACCAGTACCAGGAATTTGTTGTATATATCGATCATTGTTTTATAATAAGACGGAGAGATATAATTTCTGTTTGTAAAGTACCGAGAACAAATTGCAAAAGAATTTATTTCACTGAAATCTAGTAAAGGGATGTCTTAAGGACTCCCAACTCAAAATTGTCCGCTTTAACCCTGTAGCGATTTTCATAATTAGCATAAATCCAAGATGGCCGCCAATTGGAACTTTTTGGCCTCCATATCTTGGAAACGGCTCGTTTTAGAGCAAATAATTGTGTATCATTGGATACAATAGTGATACAAACAAATCGGAAACAAAGGTTATCACGACGCCAGCAGGTCATGGTGTCACGTCATGACGGCATTGTGACGCAATGACGTCACATTGACGCTATTTTGACGTTAAAACACTTAAAAGTCCGGCAGAATTTTGGCTGAACCTCGAATTGTTTACAATTTTTTTTATGATTAATTTTAGTAGCCCGTGGTGTCTTGTTTAGGAATCGGCCGGTTGAACCTAGGTCACCCTTGAGTGTTTTGGGAAATTCAAGATGGCGTCCAAGACGGCCGTCATTTCAAATAATCCCCTATACCCCCCCCCCCCCTCCATGCTATTTTGACAAGGATGATAATTTTAGTGGCTAACCGTATGTTTTGGGGGCCATGGAAGACACTGAAATCATTCATTAAGTTGTGGGGTAATTATCGTACTAGAATGAATACTATGGGGGTTATGGGGGATACTTTGAAACGGCCACCATCTTGAATTTCTGAAAACGCTCAACGATGACCGAAGTTAACCCGGCGGATTCCGAAAGAGGCACCACAGCAAACGTAACTAACGTGACGAAATTTATGACGTAGCTGGCTTTTTTTTTCGCACGTACACAGTGACTGGCCATTTTGCGCAGTAATCCCAGCCAGAATTTGGCTATTTTGTTAAAATTGCTATAAAGATTTAAATTTTTGTTTAGAGCTGAAATAAATAAACTTTTAGTCAATCCCCGCGCTAAAAACATTAAAATAATTGATTGTGTATATCTGAAATAGACCCGACCGAAGCACAAAAAAATTCCAAGATGTCAGCACCCATGAGCGAAAAGTTTCGGGACGCTATACATTTTCAAAGTCGAAGTTAGGAGTAACAAACTTAAATTTGAAGGAAAAACAAGTTGAGGGATTACATGCTTGTTATGAAGGTCACGACTGTGAGCTGTGTTACCGACATGTTATGGAAAGAGCCTGATTTTTCAAATTCTCTCATGGATATTACAAAAGAAATACAAGGAAGAGTGAAGCCATGATTGTTATTGATAGTGCGTTGACCTCATGACCTGCGACGTATAGACCACGTGATATGAAAACATGTCGATTGACTGCCGCGGAGATCACTTCTCCGCAGGTAGCGTGTCTCAGATGTTCAGAATGGCACCACAGGCTACTAAAATCAACCCTAAAAAAACTCTGTAGACCATTTCCAGGTGCACTCGAAATATTGGGTTTGACGACCGTACTAACTGCTTTGGTACCAAATAAGCGGATTTGACGGGAGAGTTCTGATGTCTTAGATAACTCAGAATAAGCGGGCTGAGAACTAGTTTGTTTTTGTGACTGACTGGACCAGAATCCAATCTAAATAGTGAAAAATATGTCTGCACTGTACATGCACATGAGCATTAGGGATGACCGAATGCCCAACTCGTGAAGCTGAGCAGCCTGATTGATTACATTTGATCCCTTTGTGGCGAGGTTGACAATGTCCCCACCATTATTTAGGTTACAGCCGCAAATTATGCACGTATTCATGGCGAAAAACAGCTATTTTCACAAAATTAACAAAAAAGTGTCAAATAAAAAAAAAACAAGTACGAACAATCCAAACCATTACACAAAATTCGAAGTCCTAACAGAAACGGTACAGGCAAAATAGTGTGATCAGCATATGGACTGTTCACCGTGTACAAAATACACGACAAACCGTGGTAACAGGTGTCCGGAAGAATACGTCTACCCTGCCTGGCGCCACACATGCCCAGCTGGTTGGTTAATGAAGGACGACGTGGAGCAAGAACAGGGTAGAGGGTTATCATATAATTATTATGCATTGATGTTAGATAATGCGTTTCTGTAATTAAATATTTTGGATGGAATGGGTTTAGTATAAGTATAAGAAATCCCAGAAACAGTAAGAGTTTTGAAGTAAAGAGAGATGAGTGCTGTGGTGTAATATTTGTCCTAACCCGATAGCATCACTGCCTTTATTACCAAATTTCAGTTTTATAAAAGAACTGTTGGTGGCGTTAGACGCATCAGACTTAATCACAATGTCCCAACGACGGTGGGCAATGTCAAGCACCAAATATACAGCCCTGTATTCAGTGGATGCAGGATTAGTACAATTTGAATGCAAACATTCAGATTTGAGCAATTTGAAAATAGTATGTGGAATCGAATATAATTTAGTACTGATATGGTGTGACCCTAGTGGTTCTTGGATAATTTCCAAAAGGACATCAGGTGAAATAGTGCTTCAAGCTTGGGTGGTGTGTATCGACGATGTCCATGACTGCGTTTTCGGCGAAGAAACTTTGGGAATAACATCATGACATTAACATTGCTACACGCAGGGCTAGAAAAATTTCCAATACTAGCTTGTGGAAACCAGACTGGATTGCAAGCCAATCACCAGACCTTAACAACCCCCCCCCCCCCCCATTATTTAAATTATTGCTGCCAATTATGCATGCATCCATTGCAAAATACAACTCTTTCCACAAAATTAGCAACAATAAGTTTCAACTATCTGGGGAAAACCCAGATTGAATTCCAAGCCAATCTGAAGAGCTTGACAACATCCCCACCATTATTTAGGTTATTGTCGCAAATTATGCATGTCTATCCATGGCGAAATACGACTCTTTCCACAAAATTAGCAAGAGAAAGTTTCAAATATCTGGATAAAACCAAGACTGAATTCCAAGCCAATCACCAAATTGGATTACAGTCCAATCAGTCAGTGTCACAAAAACAAAGCAGATCACAACTCCGCTTATTAGAACTCAAGTCAACCCCGCTTATTAGGTATCAAAGCAGTGTTTTGACGTCAAATAACCGCAGTGCGACGCCATGACGTCACTGACGTCAGGAAGTAGCACCATGACTTGCTGACGTTGTGATAAAAAAAAATTCCGATTCGTTGATATTACTTTTGTATCAAATGATAATACATTTATTGCTCTAAAACGAGCCGTTTCCAAGATATGGAGGCCAGAAAGTCCAATTGGCGGCCATCTTGGATTTATGCTAATTATAAAAAACGCTACGATAATATTTCCCCACAACCTAATGAGTGATTTCAGTGTATTCCTTGGCCCCAGAAAAACATACGATTAGCCACCAAAATTATCATCCTAGTCAAAATAGAAGGGTGGGCATAGGGGATTATTTAAATGACGGCCGTCTTGGACGCCATCTTGAATTTCTCAAAACACTCAAGAGTGACCCAGGTTCAACCGGCAGATTCCTAAATAAGACACCACATGCTACTAAAATCAATCATAAAAAAAAATTGTATACAATTTCAGATTCAGCCAAAGTTCTGCCGGACTTTTAAGCGTTTTAACGTCAAAATAACGTAAATGTGACGTCATTACGTCACAATGCCGTCATGACGTGACACCATGACCTGCTGGCGTCGTGATAACCTTTGTTTCCGATTTGTTTGTATCACTTTTGTATCTAATGATACACATTTATTTGCTCTAAAACGAGCCGTTTCCAAGATATGGAGGCCAAAAAGGTCCAATTGGCGGCCAACTTGGATTTATGCTAATTATGAAAAACGCTACAGCGGACAATTTTGAGTTGTGAGTCCTTTAGACTTCCCTTTACTAGATTCCAGTGAAATAAATTCTTTTGCAATTTGTTCTCGGTAGTTTATTATTTCTCTCCGTCTACTAGCTGAGACATAAAATTGTCAGATATTGTATTTTTTAATCACATATAATTGGCAGAAAAAATATTCCAGTTTGATAAAAAAGAATAATAAACATTTCTTTATATAAAATTATCATCCATTTTGCGGTGAAAAAAAATGAAAGCCAGTGTGAGCCCATGTTACTGAAGCAACGACTGCTAGTTTCAAGACATCTGGCCGTTGCTTCAATACTGTGCAATTCCCGACATTATAGCTACATTATCTGCAGACACGTCAACAGAAGCATCCAATCAGAGGTTGTGACATCGCGACCTCCACGGAAACCTTGGCATTGGACGAACCTTGAACTTTGGAACTCAATTATCACAGGTATACATTTTAGGTTGAAAGCGCGAGACTTGGTATTCGCGACGACCAGGTAATCTGATTGGATCATAAGCTGGGCTTATACCCAATCAAACTTAGTGCAGAAATATGCAGCGTGTTACGTGAAGGACCAGATACGATGTACGTAGTTAAAGCTAGATCAACCCTTCTATTGAAGATGGTGTGAACCCTACATCGTTTGTTTGTTTGTCTGTCTGTCTGTTCAGTGTC
Organism: Patella pellucida; assembly: GCA_917208275.1. Classification (NCBI taxonomy): domain Eukaryota; kingdom Metazoa; phylum Mollusca; class Gastropoda; family Patellidae; genus Patella; species Patella pellucida. The sequence continues at coordinate 58,550,470 of OU795040.1, read as the reverse complement.
ACGCAAGGACTGTCCCGGGGTGAAATTTGGTGTATAGAGTTTGCTCGGACCGGGGAATAACATAGGCCCTGTGGCACTCGACTATCACTTCCGGCTTCCGAGTTATGTCTGTTTGTCTGTTCAGTGTCACGCAAGGACTGTCCCGGGATGAAATTTGGTGTATAGAGTTTGCTCGGACCGGGGAATAACATAGGCCCGGTGGCACTGGCCTATCCCTTCCGGCTTCCGAGTTATATGTCTGTCCGTCTCTTCAGGGTCACGCAAGAGCTGTCCTGAGTATGTAATTTGGTGTGTATGTAAGGGGTAGCTCGGACGGGCAGTAACAAAGGCCTCGTGGCGCTGGACTATCACTTCCGGCTTCGGAGATTTGCTGCTATCAGTTCACCAGTGATACCATACCCCGGGTTAACCCCTAGTTAATCAAAAGAAATACATTTATAAATGTTTATTTTAGGGCGAATTGGATATCAAAAGCCAATCTAGACGTATCGAAAATAGAACCAATTCCAGAAAATAGTATTTTATGGAATGAACTCGATGTCTTTATTACCCCACATGTAGCTTTTGGTCCAGGAACATATTCTTCATCCGCATATTTAAATGGTATGGATAAACGCCATTCATTGGTTTGAATCTACGTCATTCAAAAAGATCGTTTACCATTTCTAAGTGAGTCGCAGTGGCTAAATGGTAAGACACTGGTCTGCTCCAGGTGTCGGCCCATGTGGATTTTCTTCAAATCATAAACACAGATATGTAATATCTCACGAAATCTTTGTAAAGCTAAAAGCCTTTGATAATCTAGACATGTAATTTGTTGTTATTCTAAGTTATTATAAAAATGACACGAAAAGAGAAAGAAAGAGAGAGGGGGTTTAACGTCCGCTCGACACAAACTTTGTCATTTTGTGACTAACATATGGTTTAATTTTATTTCAATCATTCCTTTGCGCGTAGGGGTCTTTAGCAGTGTGTGGGGGGGCTTTAGAAAACCCACGAGGCTGGACAGGTGACCCTACTCCTTGTTACGTACAACCGGGGATTCGAAACCAGTCCCGTTGACTTTATGATACAGCCCACTTGCTTTACCATTTGGTTATCCAACCCCCAACACGAAAATAACACCTGATTTTAATAATTGTATCTGCTTTTTACATTTTGTATTTTTTTTTTAATTTCATTTAATATCCATTTTCTACATCAACTTCACCAACAAGTGGTTTCCTCTGTACAAAACGTTGACAGTTTTCAAAAAAGTCATCGACTAACTGAAAGTAGAAATTATATAGTTATTACCCGGGGTTATTAATAAAAGTTACTAATAAAAGTTATCAATAATATCATCATATTCAAGTGAGGAAATAAATCATACATACTATGGATTGGTTAACAATGTGTCTCTCGTAGTCCTGCGCTTGGAAAGTTGTACAGTATCATTAACCCAAATATCCCAGGTGACAATTAGTTACTGGGCACAATAATGGTAGATAGATAGATAGAGAGAGAGAGAGAGCGAGAGAGAGAGAGAGATGGGGTTTAACGCCCACTCGACACAACTGGGTCATTACGGGACTAAATGGTTTAATTTTGTTTCAATAATTCGCTTGCGCGTAGGGGTCTTTAGTAGTGGGAGGAATCCGGAGTACCCGGAGAAATCCCACGCGGTTGGACAGGCACAATAATGGTATTCTGATATTAAATCTGTACCAAATGAATGAATGAAATGGGGTTTAAAGTCCCACGCTTCTGCACCTAGTGGGCTAATTGAAGACGGGAAATCTGTACGAAACATTCTCAACACGGCAAATGTAAGGTCGACACCACCGCCCCCAACCCCACATACCAATTCGCTTTTATCTTTAATAAATGAATTATACAACATATTGTTACGGTCTAGAAGGGGATTTTATGGCGCCAACCATGGAGATATCAAGGTCCACTTTCAACAAAACGCGTATCTCATATATTATTATGGTATGATGCGCATGTTTTAGACTCAATATCTTGAAATATTTTGTTTCTTTAAGTGGAGTAATCACGAATGTACCTTGATCTAAAGCCTTCCGTGTACATGGTGGACCATGTTTCGCTGAGGTTAGAGTCTAGTAAACTGACGTCATTAGAAAAGCCCCGCGTTGGCCTATGTGTCCGCATTATAGAGGCTAAATTTACCGAACGGTAAAAATGGGTTGCCGTTTAAATCTTTATACGATGAATTATTACGTTATTATCACCCTCTTCTAGAGGGTAATGATATTGGGCTGGGCGAAAATACACGTACAGATTTAATGACTGTACGGGGGGTTGGAGGTAGCCGAATGGTTAGAACGTATGCGCTGTATCACAAAGCCTGTCATTTAGTCAACTGGTGTGGTTTCGAATTCGTGTTGTACGTGACAAGGAGTAGGGTCGTCTGTCCATCTTCGTGGGTTTTCCGTGGGCTCCGATTTCCTCCCACTGCTAAAGACCCCTATGCACAAGCAAGATATTGAAATAAAATTGAAACCATATGTTAGTCCCGAAATGACCTAGTTTATGTCGAGTGGCCGTTAACTCCCATTTCTGTCTCTCTCTTTCTCTTAATGGCTGTACATTTTACCTTTTGAAAATGTCCCTCTCTGTATAGACCAAAAGCTGTATGATGTGTAATAAATATACCGGGTTCCTCCCATAATGGGCTGCTAGTTGGCAGTGGTTCTCTTTCAAACACATCTAATATCGCTTTTGATATCCAACCATTTCTACATATCACAAATAAGGATTTTATAAGATACACGCTAGAAGATATTATATGGTATAAATATAGCGAATGTTGAAGATAAATTATGGGAGATTAGATAAAGAGCTGTCAGTTCTCAAAGTAATAGTTAAAAACTAGATAACATAAAGAGAATTTGCTGAAAATTTCAGTCAAATTGATCAATTCCGAACCGATAATTTAGCAATTGAATTTTGAGCCTGGCCTCGATCATCATTACTACAATCGGTACGATTAAAACACATAGTCTCGATTATCAATTATTGGATTTAATCATCAATGAACGTTCAACAGCAGGTCGGATCCTTATGCAGTAAATATAGCAGGCTAGCGATGGCATCGACAGTTGATTCTGGTCTGGATAAGTTAATTAAAGCCTAATTAATTTTGATAACATTTCAGGTCTTATATAATGTATGCTTAAGTTTTATGAATGTGCCCCAACGAATGTATAACCGATTGTAGTAAGTGTGCAATTGTCATACCTCAAAGCATTAATGATTGAATTTTCATCAATTATATCACCTCTTCCTACATTAATAAAAACAGGTTTCTGTAGATATAAAATATAATAATATACAAATTTAACACAGAAGAAAAGACATATAATACTGCTTTATGTAAAGAATGTTGTAATAGCGTAATAAAATACATCGGAGTAAATGGGCCACCCCATGTTGCGTAAGTGAAGCCGAAGTGGCTCTATAAGTAAGGTGTTTACTGAGAAATTTTCCAGTGTGGAGGGGGGTGTTCTGGTAAGGAGCGTGGCTAGTTATTCGGATAGGACGAACAACCAAAGTCCCTTGTAAATATTGACCTTTGCTAAAACAGCAATTGATAATGGATTTCGAGGTCCGAGCAAAACGTCAATCGTTACAAACAGTATAACACATGCCCGTATCCATAAGCCCAGGCGCCAGGCGGTACAGAAATGTATTATGTTAAACCCCATTTGAAGTTTCTAAAAATTTACCTGTTTGCAAGCAGATAAAACATCGCCGTTTAATAAACCGACAGTAAGATTAGAAGATGGTAACAGATTAACTATATAATCACATGTAGATAATAAATCGTCTAAATCCTCTAATAATCTGGTAATAGAATTAACGTAGAAAGTAAAAAACATATAAAATCAACTGAACTCCAGAACGACATAATTTCAAGATGGACTTGAGATCAACTTCGCCCCGCCCCCGGCATTTTGGAGAATATAAATATTTCACCATGTTACTTCAACTTAGAACTACAATATACAATAAGCTTAAATGCTATGGGATGTTCCAATCACTTAAGCGGCATTAAATGGATGGGCTTGATGCCACGTGGGAGCCACGGTGGCCCAGCGCTAATGGGGCTGTCACACATTGACGTATAGCATCAGCGTATACCGACGTAAGAGAAATTAAGCAAACACGCTGATGTACGTTGAATACGTTATGTGTACGCTTTTAACAAGTTACGGGAACGCTGAAATACGACGGTATAAGTTAAATTGCTATAACGCCGAACGCGGCACAAAATTTTGTTCATCCATAAAATTTTCAGCGTATGACGACGTTTTGCTTACACGTTAGGCGTAAGTTAGAAGAACGCGACAGGTAAGTTATGCACGCGTTTACGCACGTTACATGTAAGTTACTCATACGTTGACATATACGTCGGCTACAAGCAGGGCACACTATAACTTATTGTGATGTATGACAAAATTATCAAACACGCTGGCATACGCTGAAGCTGAACGTGTTGGAGCGTACTTCGACGACCACGTGACGTCTCAACCTTTCAGGGTCCGCCATGATTGTAGATTTCTGCGCATGCTCATCTCTACACGCGCTTCACACACGTTCAGTAAGTTTTAAGGGCGTCAGAAGTACGTTCCAATAGGTTAGAAATAGGTTACGCGTACGCTGCTCAATTACCCAACTGGTAGCCGACGTGTATGTCAACTTATGGGTTACTTACATGTAACGTGCATAACGCGTGCATAACGTACCTGTCGCGTACTTCTAACTTAAGCCTAACGTGAAAGCAATACGCCCGCATACGCCGAAAATTTTATGCATGCACAAAATTATGGGCCGCGTTCGACGTACAACAACTTATACCACCGTATTTCAGTATGCTCGTAACTTGTTAAAAACGTATTCATAACGTATTAAACGTACACCAGCGTATTCGCTAAATTTCTCATACGTCGGCATATACGCTGATGCTATACGTCAATGTGTGACAGCCCCATAATTACTTGTGGTTTTAGCGAGCCACAGTTTTTATATCTGACCTCACTTGGTCGTCGAAGTAGGCTCCAACACGTTATGCATAAATTAGGCATAAGTTTGACTAACGTTGTGCATGAGTTCTGCATAAGTCAAGAACGCTAAAAATTCGTTGGGCACACGCTGTCATATACTTGTATGAGTTATGTTTACGCTGGGGATAAGTTATGAATAAGTTACTCATACGTTAAACATAGGTTATATATTCGTTCAGCGCGTTTTAAGTACGTTATATATGCGTCAAAAAAGAGCGCCCTCTTGATATTTAAAGTCAACTATAGCGAATGCCAGCGTGTTGGAACTATTTTTTCATACGTTGGAATAAGTTGTCTAAAACGTTATAGTGTTACAGGCCCATTAGATGCTGGCTCGTGAAATGCAGGTTCGATAACGGTGTTGTCCGAGACAGTTCCCTCGAAATTCTCCAACGAGTTTCCTTCTGGTCAGTGACACGTCTCCAATCGTTCGGATGGGACAAAACGCGACACCGTCTACACATTGATGTGTAGTCGTTGAGATGAGTAGACAAACCATAAGTTGGAATTCGATATAAGAGTAGGCCGTAGTGCCACTGTCCGGGCAAATATGTCCCTCATAGCACACTTCATGGCGCATGCCCGTCTTCATTAGCCGAGTTCGGAGCTGACAGTAGGACGTCAAACCTTATTTCATTTCATTTCACATTTTTCTTTCCGACCTTCTAACATGCCTTTATTAACAGGAAATGTGGCAAATGTGATAATTATTTAATAGAGGTTCTTTTCTTATCGGCAGAAATGCGAAACATGGCCGATGTTTTAAAAAGTCATACTTAATTTAATAATTGAATTAATTTAAAAATATTAGGGTTTTCGTAAAAAAAAACAAAGTATGGTTTGATGAATTGATGATACAATTCATTATAACAAGGATAGTTTAAAATAAAATAAAATATACCAGAAGAGAAATAAACACGTGACAATCTGACGATACATTAATCGATAATCGATTCTGATTGATCTGTACTGATATCGAATATGTAAATTTCTTACTTGTAATCATCAACATATGATTCTCTGTTTTCTATAGGAACACGTCGTCTGCTCATAGCTATCACCTTCATTGACATAGATTTACACAACTTGGCAGCTAGAATACATATTGTTGTCATCTGATTATACTCAGGCATCACAAGGTGAACTAATTCTTTCCGGGGGGGGGGGGGCTACTGACAATAACTCACGAAATGTGGCCGCCCCCACTAAGCACCACACCCATACCCCCCATAACCTTTTCTCGCTTTTTTGAGATTTTGGCGACATTTTATTTTTTACTATTAAAAATTATTGCCGGGGCTAAAGTCCTCTTAGCCCCACTCGGTTCCGCAGCCCCTGAATTATTAAATTATTTCGAAACTTATAGACACTTTTTTCAGTTATCGCCCCTAGTAATCAAAGGCGCCACTAGGGTGGCGGTATTATTTTGGCTCCATAAAGAAAAATTGCATTGGCTCAGTCAAAGAATCTACAACTGAATACTGTAATGGTTTTATAGTCCCCCAGAAAGAGCAGTACACGTCGATAAAAGTTACCATATTTATTGTAATGTTACTTCCAACATTTGAAAATGTATAGGACTATGAAAAGCTGTCTGTTATTATAATTATCTTATCTCTCATAGTGACAAATATCGAAGCGAATGTGATTGCAAATGCAGTTCGCCGCTAACTTCGCAAATGAGCATTTAAGGTAATCGCCAGGAATTCATAGGTGTTGTAGTTAAGAGTATTCGTAGTCTTTAGTTGGGTGTTGCAAATATCAGGACACTGTTTTTGATACACTTCCGTAAGCGATCACAAGGCATTCGTATTGAAATATTTAAATACTGAAATTCGGGTCTGGGAAGTTAGGCCTGTTTTAATCGAATGGAATACAAGCTGGTATTTCGATGGTATTGAATGTTAATAAAACAAGAATATATTAACCTGAATTAAGTCGTCAGAAATTTGATATTTTAGAGTAACATGCAAATGACGCACTACGCTCTCCCGGCAAAAGGCAAAACCTAGTAACTCCCTTTTTTTTATATCAAAAAGCACATACCCTAGTAACTACAAATTTGGTACTAACTTAATTTTGATGAAAAAAGTGAGTTACTAGGTTTTGGCTTTTGACAGGAGCGCTTGAAAACATGTATATCAGAGAGTTACGTTGAAGGTATATTTTGAATTTTTTTTACCTGGTTTTCCGATAAACCCAAGTCCTAATATACCAACTTTTACTTCTTCTAAAGGTCTAAAATCAACCACATTACTATAATAAATAATATATGGAAATAACCCATTGGAAGTTGTATCTTTGTATATATTTTACTTATTAGGCCCACCACACATAAACCCATAGTTTAACAATCCTCGTGACACGTTTGTGTATCTAACCATAGAACAGTTACACCTGGCAGATTATTCCAAGATTTAGGGTCTACTTAAAAAGTTCCACTATGGAAAATGATTTTAATTATTTAAGGGTCTATAGTGCCGCGCTTAGACCTCTAGCTGGCCGACCACCTATGGCTTGCGGCTGTGGTTTCGCGCCCTGGTGTGAGCGTATGTGACATGAAGATAGGGGCGCCTTTTCAACCGCGTGGGTTTCCTCCGGGCACTCCGGTTTCCTCCCACTGCTAAAGACCCCTACGCGCAAGCGAATTATTGAAATAAAATTAAACCATATGTTAGTCCCAATATGACCTAGTTGTGTTGAGTGGACATTAAACCGCATTTCTCTCTCTCTCATTAGTGGGTACTTCAAGATGGGTTCCCAGCAAAGTATTTATCGGCTGGTTATTTCCAATAAAAGTATGGCAAATTTGGTATTTTTGAAAAGTATAGACGCCCAATCTTACTGGAAAAATACTAGATAACGTGAAAATCGCCCACGAGGCAAGGACTGGCAATATTGTCAAGGAATCACTAACTGTCAACCCGACAGGATTTGCTGGTTTATTGTCTGCTAGCTTAGGTCAGGGAGCAGTTGTTAGTTCTTGCTCAAATGGTTAGGCGGTTTGGGGAACATTGCGGGTTGTCAACGTACAAAATACTCTGCAATTAAAAGGTGTAAAAAGAAGTTGACAGAAATAATTAAGAATTTTTTAGGCCTCAGTAATATGGTAAATGTAAAGTAAGTAATGATAGATACATTTTGAAATATGGACTCTCCCACAATAAAGTTAAGTTGGCATACATTGCGTTTAACAACAGCTTACTTACCGCTATAGGTATCCCCGACGAAACAGAGTTTTGAAAGGGAATTAAAGCAAATTTTTGATAGATTGGTTACTTTAAATATGTGATTAGTCCGAATATATCGTCAAATCACAAAGTTTGTACCCGGGAAAGCATCTTTAAGGATATAAATGCAGAAATATCGTTATCAATCTTTGTCGAAACAAAGAATATCCAGCATTTATTTGTATAAAAGAGAGATGAGGTTAAACGCCCACTGCTAAAAACCACTACGCGCATGCGTATTATTGAGAAAAAAAAAATGAACCACGTGTTCGTCCCGAAATGACCTAGTTTATGTCTAGTGGACCTTAAATATCTCTCTATCTATCTCACCCTCACTCTCTCTCTCTTTCTCTCCTTACCCGGCCCATTCTTTTTTCTTTTGCTTTTCGTGTAGTTCAAGTATTCGTCTTTCACTCCATAAAATATAAGAGAGTATATACTGTGGTATTGTTACATCCATTAAACTGTGTATTCTTGTGTAGATACATGGTGGTGGTTTCTTACAACAGAAACATAACATGTAATTATTTAGTTTATATTATATACACCAAAGTCATTAAACATGGTTGGGTATCTGATCAGGTCTTGCTCCCAGTACTAAAGACCCTAACGGGCAAGCGACTAATTGAAATAAAGATTGAACAGCATGCCAATCCCAAAATTACCTACTTTGTGTCGATGGACGTTACCCCCACCCCCAATCGGGAGATATTTTAGAAGACCGGCGTAATGTGTGAAAGAAATGAAACCACATGCACCCGCAGTGATGAACAACTCTTTTCATGCAAAGCCCTCACTGATCAGCAGTGAGTATTCGTTAGGCTGCAAGAGTCATTGATAGGGTATGTTCCTGAAGCAACGACTGCGAGTTTTACAACATCTGGCCGTAGCTGGTTTACTTCACAATTCCCGAACTTATAGCTATGGTTATCTGCAGACATGTCAACAGTGGCATTCAATCAGAAATTAGGACATAGCGACCTCCACGAACCTTGAACATTTTGCAGAATATAACGTGAATGGTTTGATAAGATAAACGTAGTTAAAGCGAGATAAAGACTTCTATTGAAGATGCTGATAGGGATGATTATCACAGGTAGACATTTTGGCTTGAAAGCGCGAGACTTGGTATTCGCGACGACTAAGGAATCTGATTGGAACACAAGCTGGGCCCATACCCAATCAAACTTAGTGCCGATATATGCAGAATATTACGTGAATGGATTGAGTAGATGTACGTAGTTAAAGCGAGATAAGGCCTTATATTGAAGAAGATGATAGGGATAACATCTGTGCGGCTTAATGAGCTCGTAACATCAACTTTTTCCTTCTGCAAAGTACATTGTAGAACATCTTTTTTTTGAGAGGTTTAAAAAAATATAAAAAGATTTTGAAGTACATGTATATGTAGGTAAAAATATTTGCTATTTAGTGTATGCATGATATGGGGTTTAACGTCCTACGCTTCTGCACCTAACCTGGGCTAATTGAATTTAGTGTAAATGAGCATATAAAATGAGTAAAAGGCGCCTTTCTGCCCCGACCAGTTTTACTTTACAACGTCTTATGTAAACAATTCACGTGTCATTGAGCCAATGTTCAAACCCCCGTGATGTGACGCTACGTGTAGAAACCAGTCATCGTAAACAAAATTATAAGAAGACTTTCGCATTACCCCTGCGAAACCGATTGTGTTAAGCTGACCAAGACAGAGGGAGGATATAATAACCATGTCAAAATCCGAATAAGGGGCAAACAACTCTCCATCCTCCCGCCATCCCGCCAAAAAAGACAACAATCAAAATAGAGAAAATACAAGTGTCTTACCCCTTGTTCTCTCCAAACTGAGAATGCTATTTCATTACCTAAAAAAACCATAAATACTAGATTAGCTACTAGGCGTGACGTCATGTCAAGTGTTGTAGGCAGTCATCTTTTACAGAGATATTAGAAAACTTTCATAATTCTCTTTCAAACAGATTGGTAAACTACGTCATTGTGAAAGTTGAATCCCCAAAGGGAACATGAATCTAAGTATGGTTTAATTCCGTTCAGTATGTACCAAGGTAAGATGAATTAACACTTTGCAGAAAATATCGACTACGGTTAAATCAAGCAAGCGCCACCTATAATCTTCGTTAATATCTTTTAATTTGCCTATTTTTAATCCGATTAAATCCAACCGTGGATGATTAGCTTTTGTTTTCTTAATCAAACATACATTATGCAAGAGCTAAATCTGCCTATTGCAGGTCTTTTTTAGTCCTGAAATTTTATCTAAATTATTAATTACAGCAGAATCTGTATGAGCAGCCACTTCTATTCGGCGACACGATAAATTCTCCCCGTAAAAATTCTATTGTTTCATCTAAATTATTAATTACATGTAAACAACTCATCTAGGCCATAATCAACCCTCGATGGCATCGGATTTCTCCGATTGTAAATAGATTAAAACCGATTAAGCCATATCTTGATTAATTTTAAAATGGAGGGGCGAGACTTAGCTTCGAACAAACAGTACGGTAGTTGCAATTATCGCTCACGTCTTGCCAAACCTTCTAAGGCTAATATCTTCGCCCATAATAGAGTAATTGGAATGAAATTTTCAAACTATTCCTTTAACAAACAATTTTCGAACTATTAAAACGAGAATGGCCAAATCTTTATCAAACTCTTAACTAATGCATATTTAATGTTAAATAAGAAATACGGGTACATATGATCACAGAAAAACAAGAGAGCCTTATAGTTTCGGAGCAGCATTCACTGAAAAATTAAAAGTTCAAACAAACCTGCAGTTATGCTGTGAAACCATTTTATATTGGGATACTTAGTAACAATCTGCTCATATATAACTTGATTTCCAAAACATACATCTATATCTGTAAGTGTAATTCCTTCGAAGTGCTCGTCCGTTAGAGTAACACCTGAAATACAATGAAAATAAAATGAAATGGGGTTTTGCGTCCTACTGACTGTTCCGCTCCGAACCTGCTATTGAAAACGGGCATGCCCCACACAGTGTGCTATGGGGGAAATCTTGCCTGGACAGCTACACTACGGCCTACTCTTATTCTTATATCGAATTCCAACTGTCAATAGATCTGTTACGTGCACGCCAATGTGTACACGGGATCTAGAATAATGGCTAAACAATAACAAAAGCGATAGTGATATACTGGATCAGGGACTGGGCATGACGTAATCGCCACCATTTTTAATTATGAACTCATATCAAACAGTTCCATCAATCGTGCCGTTATGTTCGAGAAACAAGCTTGCCAAGTTGGGCGTACTTGAAAAACAAACGTCTACACCATGAGCTAATGAAGATGGGCATTTTACTAAGCAGTTTTCTATGGGGAAGACTTTGCAGCACTTCGGCCTATCGGGGGATCTTTAATGTGCTCCCCTCGACTAACTACCCAATAAAAAGAGTCTGCTTATTACCATAAGTTTTTATGGGTATAAAATGAATTTTCAGGTTGGGTTGAATTCTTCTTATATAGTCTCCCACTACAGCTTGGTGACAAACGACTAGAATACGCAGATCTTCCATCATGCATCTAAAAATATATTTATAAATTTGAAAATATGTATTTTGGATTTGTTTTTCGAGCCTCCTATTTCAAATTTAGAGGGGCGCTGATGTCAACAGGACGTGCATATCGACATTATAGCTTTAAATATTTTTTTAAAGAACCCCTTAACCGGCCAGTGTTTTTGGATTCCATACACATCGACAAATTTGTAATTGGACGCTCAGGGTTAATTGTTTGGGATCCGCTGTTTCTGGTAAACGGGAATTTACTCTTTTTTAAAACATCCCATATGATTTCAGGTAATGTCCAGTGAAGTGTTTATCTCCTTGATCTGCGCTACTGTACAATTGTACGAAAGCTGACTGAAAAGTGCTAAGCCTATATGCGAAAGACCTGTACTAAGTCAATAGTTTACATTTATGTTTCAAAGCCTGGTTGTCGGTCAGAAAGGAATTTTCTTTAGCCGCCCTAAAAAAAGTCTGACACGTTTCTGAGGTTGGGCACCCATCTTGAAGAAACTTTTGACCTTTCTAACTCGTTGACGATGATGTGCCCAACCCTCTCTAACGAGATTCCCCAGCACTGGCAATATGAGGAGCGGGCAATCGTCGATCAGCCATCACCATGTCATGCAACCAGGTAATGTTTTCTTGAACAGTTGGTGTTAATGGCCGTCTAGGACGCGGGTCATCATCAAAGCTTATTTACTGTGGAAAGGGATGTTATCCCCTGTATCTGTGATGGGATTAGTTGCAGGTACTTGGCTACTGTCATGTAGCCAGTTTTGTCCATATCTGGTGATTTGTTGTAGAAACACATTAATAACACTACAGTTGCAGTACAAATGACAAAAGTTTGTGGTTCAAACGAATTGATATATTCTATTAAGGCTTAAAACTTTTCAAACAGTCTTCGTATCTTTCATTGATGCGGTGTGGAGTAGATACGCCTTGGACTGGCTGTCGTTGTGCTACTTCCAGTTGACGTGGATACTGTAGCAGTTGGGAGAGAATATGTTTGCTTGGTGACAGATCTGTCAAGCTGTTTCGGTCCAAGATGTCAAATAGAGCCACTACATTATCCTGATGAACCGTGTTCAGATCCTGGTGACGTTGATTCACAATTGGTCCAACACAAGGGCGTATGGCACCCATTCTGGCAGCGCTAATGATTTCAAAAGACCACTGTCTTCTCAGTTATAACAATGCAACAGTTCGTTTTTTTCATTTTATATAGCATAGCCGGATACATGGCTACAAGCATAGTACATATTACAATATTAACTAAAGTCATTCTTCACCCTAGTCATGCAGCCTCACTGGGCGAGTTTGCTGATAGAAGCTCTTACATCTTTCATAATTATGTATGTACTGGTTTTGGACATTCAATTATCTAATTGGTCAAATAGGATGTAAATAATTACAGAGACGCCCAATGACGTCAAATCCACCCTTATATGGTTATATGGAAATTTACAGACGAACATTCCCATGAGATATCGATTGTTTACATATAGAATCAGCTCTGTACTCATTTTTATATAACAATATGTCATTTATACCCTAAATTGATTTAAAGGACAATATTGGTGCCAGTCATTATCACATATGTGATAGAGCTGGTTAAACACACCCCAAAGATACTTTTAACGTAGAGATCATTCCTACGATAGCTGAGTTATACACGAATGGCCGCTCTATGTAACTGACTGAAGCGACGAGTTATAATAGATACACGGCCGAATTTCTGCTCACTAATAATTTCTTCGAAGACCAAAAGTTGTTATATGGGACTGTTAGAGGATATCTGACAATTCAATAAAGTAATTGAATGTCATTAGATAATTAGAGAACACGAAAGTAAAACAGAAAAGGTCCTTGTGTTACAATGTTTTTATAAGGTATAGAATGAATATAAACAAGGGAATGTACGGACTATTTCTATTTTTCTCGTCGCTTCAGTCAGTTATATAGAGCTGTCACTCGTGTTTCCTTTGGCTACGTCACTGCTGATTCGGGAAACGTGTATTACTCAGCTATCGTAGCAATGATCTCTGCGTTAAAAGTATATTTGGAATGTGTTAAACCAGCTCTATCACATATGTGATAATGACTGGCACCAATATTGTCCTTTAAGTACACACTATACATAATATATATGTAAATGTTTGAAACCCCTAACTTGCCAAATATATTAATTAATGAAATATACAGCTATCTTATTTCTCTATTCTTTGTCTATAAAGTTAAAAAAACAATGTTGCCACGACTATATTGCTACAATGTTTCGTAGATTCCGCTCAATAACATTGTGTCATGCCACAAAATTAGATTTTCGACCAAAAAAGTATTTAGTAATATCTATAACGAAAGAGGATACGCTTACCTACAGTTACAGGTACGTATTGACAAAACAATGTACCTTTACAATAAGAAATTTAATGTCCGCTCTGCTATTCTTTAGGCTATAGTTCGTTTTATAGACGTCAGCTCGTGACATGAATTATAATTATGTAACGAGAGAGTATAGAGTCCCTTAACCCTTGTGCGGTCACGTTGCACGAAAAACGTTGTCGGTGACAAGGGCAATCTAAGACAAAAATAGGTTTTGAGATGCATAATTTTATTCAAATACGATCAAATCACAGCTTCATATCAAGTCTGAATAATAATCAATCAGAGTGAAAAAAATTTTTTTGAGGTATTAACAACGCCGATATGAATTATAAGGTATTTTTGAAACCATAGAAATTTACACATAACGAAATTGTCATTTCAATGTAGAATCCGCCCTTCAATGGCGTTGGTAGAATACCCAGATTTGCTTTTCATTACTAGAATGACTAAACCAATATCATCGGTAAGAAATATTCCAAATATAAAGGTAGCACCGAGCGCAGAATAGATTAAACACTTTTAACTAGAAAAAAAATAAAAGGACACCTGTTGATTTTTTGACAGCTGTCTGTAAATAGTTATTTTATGGATCTGCGAAGATACCCAAATCATAGGGCCCCATAATGTACTGGATATACTAAACATTTCTTGTGGGAATATCACTTTAAATACAAATATGAAAACTCTGTGTTATCTCACACGACACATGTGCGTGCATAATTATTGTAACTAATACGGCTAACCCCACATTAAAAGTTCATATACAGAAATATCAGTTACATGTATTTTAATAATGTTATCACCCAACGGCTAAATATCGAACAGCTAAGAATATAACCAAGATTCACAAATTCCCATCTCCATTCCATTCCACAACAAGCTATCCTACCAAATCCGGAGACTCCTTAAGCCAGCAGGAATAGACACCAGCTTCTACACTGGCACAACAATAAAATATATCCTTAGGTAAATGCCGACCAGCCATACCTATTCAACCAAAGGGAGAAGACTCGTAAATTGTATGATTTGTTCTGATCCCGTTTGTATTAACACATATACTACTATGTATGTATTTGCAAATAAACTATTAACTATTTAAAAAAACGGATGTGTGTATTAGATTACCTGCTCCGGCAAGAAATCATACATAGGCGAAACCTAATGCCCAGTAGATAACTGCCTCAAAGAGCACCAGTCCAAAGGCACCACCAGTGACTCAGCTGTATTAGAACACCTGAAAAACAACCCACGCCACAGAGTGAACTGATCAGCTATAAATAGCCTAAATATCAATATCAACCAAAAGAAACCCCGAAGATTAATGGAGGACGTCCAAATAAAGAGACACCATCCAGAACTAAACAGAGACAGTGGTAAGAGGCGGACCAAGGAAACCTGATTCATTATTGGTTTTAAATTTGGGGTCACTAATTGTGACTGGTCATCCTTTTTGCCCAAATTTGTTTTCGCTTGATTGCATCAAGACACATGAATTTAACAACTTCGCGAGCTTTTCGCATGGAACCTAAATCTAAGGCCTTTAAAATCCCGGGGTTCTCGGTTTCCAAATCAGTTGTACATGTACACATTCAACGAACCAAGTAATGCCACATCTGCACGAAGACCAACACAACAACGTTATTGGTCGATTACAAGCAGGCGAATCTCGGACAGATGTAACCAGACCGCTGAATGTTTCCCGGAGTTCAATTTCTCGCCTTTGGGATAGGTACCGACAGCGAAGTTCAACACGTGACCGCACAAGCTCAGGCCAAACAAGAATGACCCCACCTGTTCTGGATCGTAACTTCCGGTTACGTCATTGGCGGAAACAATTCTCAACAACGACCTCTACTGCAACAGCATTTGTCAAACGACGTAGAATCTCAGATTAGGCAGTCGGTAATCGCCTACGTGAAACCGGATTACGAGTCAGACCTCCCCGATAGAGCTGCTGTTTTGAAATACACCGACACCATGATATTCAACTTCTGCGGGTTCAGAGACTGGGGCGTATAACCACAGTAACACTGGAGAGCAGTTTGGTTCAGCGACGTGTCGCGGTTCCCGTTGCGACAAGGCGATGGTAGAATGAGTGTATACCGACGACGAAATATCACGTTGCGTTTCTTTTTTGAGAAAGTATATAATTATGTGTATACTGTTGCACGCTTAGATTATAACCAAACACGAGTCAATGAAATGTTGTCGCTATGTTGTCCGTGGTATGTAATTTATAATAACCCCAGAATTAAGTGGTCTTGATCTCTGTGTACATTACAATTAGATGTGCATGCCCTTGTATATTATGATTTCATTATCAAGATCAAAGGTCACTGATCTCCTAATTTATGATTTCATTGAATGTTTTGATCGTTCCTTCTGTATGTACTAGTATTGTGCTTGATAACGACAAGAGAATCACTGTTGAAACGTAGTTTTAAAGAAATACAGTAATTGTTATCCATAGAACTGTTGTGTTTATTTTAATGTGTCCAATCACTAAATGCCATTCAAACAGTATAACATTTAAAATTATTATTGTTACGGGTGCTTATTAAGATCAAGTTAACGGGTTCTATACGTTCTCGTTACTCAATTATAATTCATGTCACGATCTGGAGTCTATAAAATGAACTATAGCCTAAAGAATAGCAGTGTGGACATAAGAGTTCTTATTGTAATGGTACATTGCTTTACAATAGGTATCTGTAACTGTAGGTAAGCGTATCCTCTTTAGTTATAAATAATACTAAATATTTTTGGGTTGAAAATCTAATTTTGTGGAATGACACTATGTTATTGAGCGGAATCTACGAAACATGTTAACAAGTACTGCTTGTTGGCATCTGCTGTCATATACTTTCTTACATTATAAATATATTATTGACACATGTAATATGCAATTTTTAATCATTTTCTTTTATTTATTGTTTCCACTATTGCTTTGTAATTATTATCATACTCTTATGTATTAAGACAGATTTTAACCAGGTTAGTTTTATAAACATATGACATTTCCCAAATATTATAAAACGCTGTGTAAACGAAAAAATCTTAACTCTACAGTTCTGTGCCAGACGCAATGATAATATGCCAAGGCTAACACCAAGAATGCGCCATTGCATGAATTCCTGGGGACATTAGTACCAGAGCAGTAGACAGGAGGTTTAAGTGTCATCCGCATTCTTGACGTCAATGCGTGACATGGCGTCGACAAGATCGCCGAGCACCTCTTCAGAATCAACGCTGCTTTCTGTGCCGTTATTACCGTGAGGGGTTCTGATGAAATCATTAGCGCTGCCAGAATGGGTACCAGACGTCTTGCGTTGGACCAATTGTGAGTCAATAATGTAGTGGATCTATTGAACTTCTTGGACCGACACAATTTGACCGATTTTTCATCAATCAAACATATTCTCTACCAGCCGCTACAACATCCATGTCAACTGAAAGTAGCACAACGGCAAGAGTTGGGAAGGACCCTACAGACAGTCAGTCAAAGCACCAGATATGGACAAAACTGGCTATATGACAGTAACCAATTAAGTACCTGCAACTAATCCCATCACAGATACAGGGGATAACATCCCTTTCCACAGTAAATTGGCCTTCACAAGTTGACGGTGCCAAACTTCAGAGTTTTTTTAGGGTGGCTGAAGAAAATTGCCGCTTGACGGGCAACCAGGCTTTGAATTATAGATGGAAACCATAGAACTTGTACAGGTCTTTCACAGATAGGCTTCGCACTTTTCAGCCAACTCTGGAGCAATTGCACAGTAGTGCAAATCAAGGAGATAAACGCTCCATTAGGCATTACATGAAATAGGTCATTTAAAAAAAGAATAGAGTCCTGGTTATCAGAAACGTTTGATCCCATACAATTAACCTTGAGCTTCCAACTCCAAATTTCTCGATGCGAATGAAATCCACGAACAATGGCCGGTTAATGGGTTCTTTAAAAAAATTTTTAAAGCTATAATGCTGTCGCTTTCTGTTTTGATGAGCAATGGTAACGCGCCTTGGTTCCTATTTAAAATAGGAGGCTCGACAAACAAGTCCAAAATACAAGTTTTCAAATTTATAAATATATTTTTAGATACATGATGGAAGATCTGCGTATTCTAGCTGTTTGTTACCATGCTGGAGTGGGAGACTATATACGAAGAATTCAACCTAACCTGAAATTTCATTTTATACACCTAGAAACTGACGGTAATAAGCAAACTCTTTGTTTTATACTCTTTGTATTGAGTAGTTAGGCGATGTGAGCACATTAAAGATCCCCCCATATCTTTAAGAGTAGGCCGAAGCACTTGTTTCTCGAACATTACGCCTCGATTGGTGGAACTCTGAGTTTGATACGAGTTCATAATTATTACGTAATGGTGCCGAGGCTACAGTTAATAACCGATTGACTTTAAATTTATACACAGAGTTAACGGTCATGAGACGAAGATTCCTATTGATTTTCAGCGATTTCCGATAATTACTGTCAGAGTTATGACCCTTGATCACTTCAAATAATCTTGTGGACGCTCTGGTTGTTATTGTTTAGACATTATTCTAGATCATGTGTACACATTGACGTGAACGTAAAAGATCCATTGGCAGTTGCAATTCGATATAAAAGTGGGCCGTAGTGCCGCTGTCCAGGAAAAATTTCTCTCATATCACACTGTATGGGGTATGCCCGTTTTCAAAAGACCATTCCGGGGCTGAAGACTAGGACGCTAAACCCCATTTCATTGCATTTTCATTTTGTTTCAGGTTTTCTTCCCCCAACGGACGAGCAACTCGAAGGAATTACACTTACAGATATAGATGTATGTTTTGGAAATCAGGTTATATATGAGAAGATCATTACTAAGTACCCTAATTTAAAATGGTTCCACAGCATAACTGCAGGTTTGTTTGAACTTTTTCTGTGAATGCTGCTCCGGAAGTATTTGGCTCATTTGTTTTCCTTGGATACCCGTATTAGATACATTAGTTAAGAGTTTGATAAAGAGTTGGTCATTCTCGTTATAATAGTTCGAAAATAGATAATGTAAAATGAATAGTTTGAAAATTTCATTCCAATTCCTCTATCGCGAGCGTAAATATTAGCTTTAGAAGATTTAGAAAGACGTGTGCTAAGCTTTGTAAGGAACATTCTATAATTTACAACACTTTTACAAATTGCCTCATTAGGAAAATCCATGTAATCAAATTTGTCTAAGACACGCAGTGAGGTTAAACGTCTAACCTTTCATAACCCATTGTACGCAAATATGTGCGGTTTTCGTACAATTCGAACAAGACATTGACTATTCCAGAACCCTCGCCTTTCACTACTGAGAAGCGTAAAGTAGGCGAAACATTCGTAGGAACTTTCCCGATCATCACCGGAAACGAACCCATGCAAGATCACGTGGTTAACGAGATAGCGCCTTGTTCCTCTCAATGCGTCCCCATTGTACCAGAACTCAGCCCGTGCAACGCCGAGTAACTAATCTAGTATTTATGTTTTTTAGGAAATGAAATAGCATTCTCAGTTTGGAGAGAACAAGGGGTGAGACACTTGTATTTTCTCTATTTTGATTGTTGTCTTTTTTTTTGGGGGGGGGGGGGATTTTAAGGCGAGTTGTTTGCTCCTTATTCGAATTCAAACACGGTTTTTATATGATCATCTACCTTCGTCAGCTTAATACATTCGGTTTCGCAGAGGTATTGCCAAAGTCTTCTTATAACTTTGTATGCAATGACTGTGGCTGAATGGTTAGCGTGCGCGCACTGTATCGTAAAGCCTGTCATTGAGTCAACGTCAATTCGTCACACAGTAGGCAATTCCGTGATTGGCATGTTGTTCAATTTTTATATCAATTATTCGCTTGTCCATTAGTGTCTTTACTAGTTAGTAGAAGGCGCAAGACCTGGACACAAATCTGGCTGACATTCTGATCAGATACCCAACCATGTTTAATGACTTTGGTGTATATAATATAAACTAAGTAATTACATGTTATGTTTCTGTTGTAAGAAACCACCACCATGTATCTACACAAGAATACACAGTTTAATGGATGTAACAATACCACAGTATATACTCTCTAATATTTTATGGAGTGAAAGACGAATACTTGAACTATACGAAAAGCAGAAGAAAAAAGAATGGGCCGGGTAAGGAGAGAGATAGAGAGAGAGAGAGAGAGAGAGAGATAGAGAGACTAACATGTGGTTCAATTTTATTTCAATAATTCGCATGCACGTAGTGGTCTTTAATAGTGAGAGGAAGCCCTCTAGGTTGGACAGGAGACCCTACTCCTTGTCACGTACAGCCGTGGGATTGAAACCTCGTGGGTTTTCACCGGGTCCTCCGGTTTCCTCCCACAACTAAAATACCCGACGCGCAAACGAATTATTGAAATAAAATTAAAGCATATGTTAGTCTCGAAATGGCCTTGTTTGTGTCGAGTGGACGTTAAATCCCATCTCTCTCTCTCTCTCTCTCTCATACAAATTACTGCTGGATATGGCTTTGTTTTGACAGAGGTTGATAACGATATTTCTGCATTATTTTCGATAAGTCCCCACTAATGACGCCTGGAGAGTTAACTTAATGATGGAAAAGCCCAATTCCAGAGTAAAGTTTAGTTGAGGATGTGGTACTCAAAATTGTTTTTTATTCAGACCCTTAAATAATTCATACAATAATTAAAATCATTCTCTATGGTGTAACTTTTTAAGTAGACCTTAAAACCTGGAATAATCTGCCAGGTATAACTGTTCTATGGTTAGATACACACATCTGTCACGAGGATTGTTAAAATATAGGTTTATGTGTGATGGGCCTAATAAGTAAAATATGTACAAAGATACAACTTCCAAAGGGTTATTTCCATATATTTTTTTATTACAGTAATGTGATGGATTTTAGACCTTTAGAAGAAGTAAGAGTTGGTATATTAGGACTGGGGTTTATCGGAAAACC
Source organism: Patella pellucida (assembly GCA_917208275.1). NCBI lineage: Eukaryota > Metazoa > Mollusca > Gastropoda > Patellidae > Patella > Patella pellucida. Next base: position 58,529,257 of record OU795040.1, on the reverse strand, counting down.
AGGTAAGTAAATTTCAAAATATACCTCCAACGTAACTATCTGATATACATGAAAAATGTGTTTTCAAGCGCTCCCGTCAAAAGCCAAAACCTAGTAACTCGCCTTTTTCTCATTTTGAGAAAACAAAGGAAAACGTAATAAATGAATAATAAACCCCACCTCATTCATTGATTGACTATTGAGTTACTAGGTTTTGCTGTGGTACTCAAGGTAAATGAAGGAAGTTGCTAGGTGTTGTCATAATGGGTGTAACTACTTACAAAATCAAAAGATTGGAAGATATAGTACAACAACAAGAAGAACACACTCTAGTTACTACAAATCGTCACGTTTCTTGCGAACCGACAAATCTGATACACAAAAAGTGAGTTACTGGGTTGTGCCTTTTGATGGGAGAGCGTAGTGTGTCATTTGCATTTTTCGCTAAAAAAACAAATTTCTGACGACTTACTTCGGGTTAATATATTCTCAGATTGATTAATTAACAATTAATCAAGACAACAAAATCGAAATGCCAGCTTGGATTCCATTCGATTAAAACAGGCGGATCGATTCTGTTAGCACACAACACAAGCACACAACACAATTGCTGAATTTCTCAGACCCGAATTTCAATATTTCAATACGAAGGCCTCGTGATCTCTTACGGATGTGTATCGAAAACAATGTCATAATATTTGCAACACCCAATTAAAGACCTCGAATGATCTAGAACACCTATGAATTCCCATATTCGTGAAGCAATGGCCCGAGAAATCCCTCTCTTTGCTCTAATCAAACGGAACACTGCGAGGAGTATGATGAATTCCTGGTGATAACCTTATACCCCCCATTTCGCTGGGCCACGGAAGACTCGAGGAAGGAAATCCGTAAGTCTTTCCTCTCACTCCGTATGGCTCCGCTACGAAGCGCAGTGAACCCGTTGTCATTCCTCGTCGTCCACAGACTTTTGCGAGCCCAAATTGTTCCACGAACTTTCCTTTAAATATCGTTTGCGGACAAGTTTTCGGTGCGATTCTACAATTCAACCGGGATCAATCCGATAGTCTTCCGCTGTTATTCCGTATACAAACGTATTTGCCGCAAGTTGTCCGCATGTATACCGCTGGCATTCCATTTATAGATATTTCTACCTCGACGGCAGAGCTGCGGAAAAAGAAATCACAGAGAAATTGAGGAACACGTGGGAATGAGCACGGAAGACATAAGGCTAATTTGCGGGTCACACTTAGCAGTAGCGGAATAACTGCGGTATCTGGCAATACTAATCCGTTTGGCACGGTAGAACTGTCGAATAATCGCCGAGCACTGGCCTTCTACGCGGAATAAATGCGCAACAAGTGCGGACGATCTTCGGCAACAGTGTTTGGTCTCGGATCAATCACGGCGTACCTGCGGAAAAATTGGTAAAGAGCACATGATTTCGCCTATAAAATTGCTGTTTTGAAGAGGAAAGTAAATTATACCATGGACAACTTGCGGCAACTGCGTTTGTATACGGAATAACAGCGGAGAACTTGCGAATGTTACAGATCGCTCCCGGTTTAACTGCGGAAAAGCACGAACAATTTTTTCCGCAAACGTTCTTTTGAATATGTTCAAAAGAACGTTTGTGGAAAACTGTGGGCGCGCGGAAGGCTGCGGATGATGTGGAATTAATTTAGATTCACTGCGCTTCCTAGCGGAACAATACGGTACAACAGGAAAGACATACAGTACTTTGCGGTATAATTGAGGTTTTGCTTCCGCAAGTCTTCCGTGGTCTAGTGAAATGGGGATATAAGTCCGTGCTTTCTGCCTCCAAAACAGTAATTCTATCGGCGGAATCCGGTGTCATCCTTTGATCTTTACCGATTTTCCGCAAGTACGTGGCGATTGGTCCGAGACGAAATGCGGTTGCCGAAGATGGTCCGCGCTTGTTCCACAGCCATTCCGAAGTTCTACCTTGCCAAACGAATTAGTACCACCAGCTACCGCAGTTATCCCGCGTATTTTCACTATTGCCGTGTGTAGCCCGCAAGTTGTCCAAATATCTTCCGTGATGATCCGGGCGCATTCCTTAATGTTCCGCAGTTTCTCCATCTTTTGTACCGTAGTTTACCCGTATGTGTTCCGAAGATACCGTTACTGTTCCGAATGTACCCCGAGGGCGTGTGAAATGGATATTTTCCGTGGAAATTTGTTTCCACTCTTCCGCGTAAAATGCCGAAGCTCTTCCGTAGAAGCCATTCCGCGGAAGTCCGTAAGTACCGCAGATTTCCGCAGCCCAGTGAAATGGGGGTATTATGCTCATTGCGGATTTAGCGGCGAACTGCATTCGCAATCACACTCGCCACGATATTTGTCACTTTGTGAGATTAGTATACACGATAATAACAGGCATCTTTTTGTATAGCATTCACTAGGTTCATTAACTGAAGCGTTTCAATGGGGTTACTCTCGTTGTTATCCTGTTATCAACCATTGCTTGATAATTGTGAGAGTAACCCCATTGTAGCATTTAAAACAGATAGTGAATAAATATGGTTAATTTTATCGACTCCAGTGACCTGCTCTTTTTGGGGACTATAAAACCATTACAATATGCCATGGTTGTCGATTTATTTCCGGCGGGGTTTCCCCTTGTCAGTGATATAGAACGGAGGGCCTAACAAGGACAGCTTTCTAGTCGTTCGGATGGGACGAAAAACCGAGGTCATGTGAACACATTGGCGTGCGCGTAAAATATCCCTTGGCAGTTGAAATTCGATTTAAGAGTAGGCCGCAGCGCCGCTGCCCGGGCAAACGTTTCTCTCAAAGCACACTGTATGGCATATACCCGTCTTCCACTAGCCCAGGTTAGGCGCAGAAGAGTAGGATGTTAAACCCCGTTTCATTTCATTTCATTTTGTCGATTTATTGACTGAGTCCATACAATATTTCATTATTGTATAAGTTTCGAAATGATTTAATAAACGAATAGAAGAATTAGTTTATCTCGTGATGTACGAGTATAATCAGATGACAACAATATGTATTCTAGCTGCCAAGTTGTGTAAATCTATGTCAATGAAGGTGATAGCTATGAGCAGACGACATGTGCCTATAGAAAACAGAGAATCATATGTTGATGAATACAAGTAAGAAATTTACCTATTCGATATCAGTACAGATCAATCAGGATCGATTATCGATTAATGTATCGTCATATTGTCACGTGTTTATTTTCCTACTGGTATATTTTATTTTACTTTAAGCTTTCCTTGTAATAATGAATTGCGTCATCAATTCACCAGACCATTCTTTTATTTTTACGAAAACCTAATTTTTTGAAAATTAATTCAATTATTAAGTATGGCTTTCACAACTGAACTACGTAACTTGGCCAAATTTCGCATATCTGCAAATAAGAAAAGAACCACTCTATTAAATAATTATTAAATTTTCCACATTAACTGCTAGTAATCTACCCTACCCCCCCCCCCCCCTTTTAAAGGTATGTTAGAAGGTGGGAAAGAAAAATATGAAATGAAATGAAATGGGGTTTGACGGCCTACTAATCTGTTCCAACCTGGGCTAATGAAGACGGGAATACGCCATGCAGTGTGCTGTAAAGGAAATATTTCCCGAGCAGCGGCACTACGACCGACTCTTATATCGATTTCCAACTTTAGTGCACGCTAATTTGCCACGGTCCTCGGTTTACCGTCCAATCCGAATAACTTGACAGCTGTCATAGAGGGGGTGGGGCGAAGTTGATCTCACAGTAAAGAGGTGACTAATTTGTCCATCTTAAAATATTTTTTGTGGTTCTGGAGTTCAGTTGATTTGATAATTTTTTTACTATCTACATTATTTCTATTACCAGATTATTAGAGGATTTAGAAGATGTATTATCTACATGTGATTATATAGTTAATCTGTTACCATCTACTAATCTTACTGTTGGTTTATTAAACGCTGATGTTTTATCTGCTTGCAAAAAGGTAAATTTTTAGAAACTGCAAATGGGATTTAACATTATACATTTCTGTACCGTCATTTGTTATACTGTGTGAGAGAGAGAAAGAGAGAGAAATGGGGTTTAACGTCCACTCAACACAACTAGGTCACTTCGGGACTAACATATGGTTCAATTTTATTTCAATAATTCGCTTGTGCGTAGGGGTCTTTAGCTGTGGGAGGAAACCGGAGTGCCCGTAGGAAACCCAAGAGGTTGCGAAAACGCCCCTATCTCCATGTCACATACGCTCACACCAGGACTAGAAACAACAGCCGCAAGCCAGAGGTGGCCGGTCAACTAGAGGTCGAAGAACGGCACTCTAGACCACTAGGCCATCCCAACCCCCATTATACTGTGTGTAACGATGGACGTTTTGCTCGGACCTCGAAATCCATTATCAATTGCTGTTTTACGCAAAGGTCAATATGTACAAGGGACTTTGGTTTTTCGTTCTATCCGAATGACTAGCCATTGTTCTAACCATACCACCACCCGGTCCCTAACATTGAGAAGAAACCACACTGAACAAAATCGCGGTCAACACCTTATTCATTGAGCCACTTCGGCTTCATTTACGCAACATAGGGTGGCCCATTTACTCTAATGTACTATATTACGCTATAATAACACCCTTTACATAAAGCAGTATATATCTTTTCTTATGGGGCATGTGTGAAGAATCTGACTAGTTATGTGTTAAATTAAAATATTATTATATTTTACATCTACAGAAACCTGTTTTTATTAATGTAGGAAGAGGTGATATAATTGATGAAAATTCAATCATTAATGCTTTGAGGTATGACAATTGCACAATTACTACAATCGGTTATACATTCGTTGGGGCACATTCATATACATTATGCAGGACCTCAATCGGTTAAGTGCAGGTCTTTCTTTAGGCCTGAAATGTTATCTAAAATAATTAGGCTTTAAGTAACTTATCCAGACCATAATCAACTCTCGATGTCACCGCTAGCCTGCGATATTTACTGGATTAGGATCCGATTTGCTGCTGAACGGTCATTGATTATTGAATCCAATAATTGATAATCGACACTTTGTGTTTTTATTGTACTGACTGTAGTAATGATGATCGAGGCTAGGCCCAAAATTCAACTGCTAAATTCTCGGTTCAGAACGGATCAATTTGACTGAAAGTTTTCAGCAAATCCCCTTTATATTATCTTTTTTTTAACTATTATTGTGAGAACTGACAGCTCTTTATCTAATTTCCCATAATGTATATTTAACAATCGTCGCTATATTTATACCATATAATATCTTCTAGCATGTTCATGTTAATCAGTAAGACGATCTGCGTTTCTAAGACCAAAAAACTGATATAAAAAAAATGTATATGTTCAAAACAAAACAAATTTGCTTGCGCTAGTTGATAAACATGTGTATATTAATGTCGTATTGTTGTTAAAGAACATTTAAACGTATTTTTCTGTTCAGTTGATTTAAACATTCCAAATTCTCGCAGATTAGGGCTATACTATATACCGAAAAACACCGGAACACAACAGAAAAACACAATGTTATACTGAATACCGGAAAAACACTAAATACCGGAAATTACCCTAAAAGGTAACTCGGTGCCCTGTCCCATGGAGAACACCGGAAAAACCTAACCCTAACCCATCGCTGGTTCTCTGGAAAACACCGGAAAAACCTATATCGAACTCCCCGCAAACACAGAACCAGGCTCTGGGTCACCTATTTAGGGTGTTTTCCGTGTTTTGCGGTATATAGTATTGCGACATATTGTCATTTTAATCGCTGTGATGGTAGTCAATAAACGAGCCCATAGAATTGTCCTGCTGTTATAGCAATTTAGTTGTCGTTGACTTTGTTTAGGACGCAATCAATTTCGCCAATATTTACTGTCACAAAGCTAGTAACGGAATTCTAAGTTTTCTCAAATTACGTATTGTATCTTATAAAATCTTTATTTGTAATGTGTAGAAATGGTTGGATATCAAAAGCAATATTAGATGTGTTTGAAAAAGAACCACTACCGACTAGCAGTGCATTATGGGATGAACCCGGTATATTTATTACACATCATACAGCTTTTGGTCTGTACAGAGAGGAACATTTTCAAAAGGTAATGTACAGCCATTAAATCTGTACTTGTATTTTCACCTAGGCCAATATAATTGCCCGGGGGGGGGGGGGTTGCCGAATGGGTAGCATGTGCGTCTTGTATCATAGATTCATACGGCCTGTCATTGAGTCAACTGGCGTGGTTTCGAATCTCCGGTTGTACGTGACAAGGAATCGGTCGCCTGTTCAGCCTCGTCCATGGGTTTTCTCCGGGTAGTCCGGTTTACTCCCACTGCTAAAGACCCATACGCGCAAGCGAATTACTGAAAAATAATTAAACCATATGTTAGTCCCGAAATGACCTAGTTTGTGTCGAGTGGACGTTTAACCCCCTCTCTCGCTCTCTCTCTCCCATTATTGTGCCCAGTAACTATTTGTCACCTAGGGTATTTGGTTTTATGATACCGTGCAACCTTCAAAGCCCATTTTTACACAATCCATAGTATGTATGATTTATTTCCTCACTTGAATATGATGATATTATTGATAACTTTTATTAATAACTTTTATTAATAACCCTGGGTAATAACTATATAATTTCTACTTTCAGTTAGTCGATGACTTTTTGGAAAACTGTCAACGTTTTGTACAGAAGAGACCACTTGTTGGTGAAGTTGATGTAGACAATGGATATTAAATGAAATAAAAATAATATACAAAATGTAAAAAGCAGATACAATTATTAAAATCAGGTGTTATTTTCGTGTTGGGGGTTGGATGGCCGAATCGTAAAGCAAGTGCGCGCTGTATCAGAAAACCTGTCACTAAGTTAACTGACGTAGTTTCGAATCCCCGGTTGTATGTGACAAGAAGTAGGGTCGCCTGTCCAGCCTCGTGGGTTTTCTCCGGGTCCTCTCACTACTAAAGACCCCTACGCGCAAGCCAATTATTGAAATAAAATTAAACCATATGTTAGTCCCAAAATGACATAGTTTGTGTTAGCTTTATAATAACTTAGACCAACAACCAATTAAATGTCTCGATTGTCAAAGGCTTAAGTTTTACAAAGAGTTCGTGAAATATTACATATCTGTGTTTATGATTTGAAGTTTGATAATGAGACGACCCATTAATGATCGCGCATCACTATAATGAATGAATAAAACCAGGGTTTAACGCCCTCGTGTTTTGCCCTAACTCATGGGATATTGGAGACGGACATACACCATGCTACAGGGGAAATTTTGCCTTAACAGCGGCACTACATCCTACTCTTATATCGAATTCCAACTTCCAAGGACCTACGTCCCACACCACGGGCAAGGGTGGACACATGGGTCAATCAGGGAACTTCGTTCGCGAACCAACATCTTACTCACTACGCCACTGAAGTCCGCATATATCTGAGACCTTGACATTATTGTGCATACAGGACGTAGTATTTTCTCTAATCACCACTTGTAACTAAGTTTAAACCCAATCAATCAATTTTAATGTGATCGCTGTTGGTATGGAATGGATAAGGCGATTAATAAGTCATTGTTTTATGTAGTATTAAAACTGATTGAAGGAAATGGGGCTGTTTTTTTTTAAATATTGTTAAAAAAAAAAGGAAATGGGGCTTAACGTCCCACTTTGCTACACTTGCGCTATCAGAAAACTATGCTTGGATACTAGCGTTACGACCTTCTCGTCTGTCGATTTCAACTGCCAAGGTATTTTTTTCCAAGACTGGGGTTTCGTCTTATTATACACTGTTTCGTGCCAGACATTCCGTCCTGCAACAATGACAATGGTAAACCACGCTTAATAATTATATAGAACGATCTCGGTCAATAAAGGGATCGAATCCCTCGTTAGTGAACAAGCGCCTTCCTCACTGAGCCACCGAGGTCCCTAATAAACTATAATTATTTACAGTTTCGCATTTCATTTTTTATCGGTCATTTAAATACAAACCAAGTGTCCAAAACCTGATTTAAAGATGTTATTCAAGAGCTAAATCTGACGACTGCTGGTATTCCTTTAGACCTTAATTATATAAATTATTAATTATACATGTACATGTATTAACTAGTCAAGACCACAATAAACTCTCAGGGCCACCGGATTCTCTAGGTTTAAATAAAATTGACAGAAAATGATTTAATTTAAATTTGGATAATCGTGACTACACTGGTCTGCAATCGACGACAACTCCACTCATTACCCGAGTAATGTTGCTGAAATTTTTTAACATATTCCCTTTACATTATCTGGTTTGAACTCTTAGCTCTTCATCAAATCTTTCGTAACGTATCTTTAGAGTATCATACACGATCGAACCCATGTACGACTGATTGAGCCACATTTTCGTATTTTTAATGGCGCGGTTTATCGTATATTGAAAAGCAGCCATAATAGAAAGAAGAGCGTAAGGTGCGCGGGTGTTTGTGCAAACCACTAGCACTGCACTGGAAACGTCAACGCTTATAGATTAATCAAAATGTTTGACGTCACAAGGTCAAAAGCTGCTCGTGTGACACTTGGCGCAACCTTGCGCTACAACTGGCAAGATCTGCATATAGTGTGTAGGCCATTAAAAGTCTAAAAAATGAAACGAAATATAGATCAATATTTTAATCCGATTGCTTGGATTGAACAGCGGCAGACCATAGAATGTCTCGGATTCGAATCTAAAACCTTGTTTCACACAACTATATATACATTTATCACAGACGTTTTCGTTAATATTTTTCGCCTTCTATATAAATTGTTTTTCTTCTGTCCGAGTATGTATATCATTTTGATATGTACTTGTTTGTTTGTGTTTTCTCGTTCATTATATTATCACACAGGGTTAATATCCTTTGTTCCACGGTACTGTGTTTTTCAGTTCTTGGTTGTTGATGTATCTTTTATAATTTGTTAAATATTCTTCTGCTTGCTGTAACAAAATAAACGGAAACTAAAGATAAAGATTAACAATCTGATTATATAAAAAGAATGCAGTATATAAAATGTACCTTTCGTATTTCCCGACCATTATCCGTGTCATGGGCATGCCAAGAAAAAATCTGAATAGTGTGAAATGAAATGAACTTTTTTTTCTGTATACATACAAGAAAATGTGTCATCGACGTCATCAATACTACCGGATCGGTGGCAATGTTGCAAATGATAATGCAATAAGGTTTAACATCCCACTGTTCTGATCTGACTGGATTAGTGGAGACGGGCGCATAGGCCACTTAGTACTGTTTAGTTTAAACAATATTTTTCAACAGGCAAAGGCGTATAGTGGCTGTGATGGCAATTTGTGATGGAATTCCTGCTTTAAATGGATCTTTGACGTGCACACTACTAGTCAGCTGTTCTTGCAAGGCCCTCCATCCTGCACCACTGATAAGGGGAAACCACATCGGAAAATCCACATCGGCCAACACCGGGAGCAGGCCAGCGACTTCCTTATTAAGCCACCGCGACTCTCTTTGAAATGGTAAACGATTTTTTTTTTAATGACGTTTATTCAAACCAGTTAATGGCGTTTATCCATACCTTTAAATATGCTGATGAAGATGTTCCTGGACCAAAAGCTACATGTGGGGTAATAAAAACACCCGGTTCATTCCATAAAATACTATTTTCTGGAATTGGTTCTATTTTCGATACGTCTAGAATGGCTTTTGATATCCAATTAGACCTAAAATAAAAGTTTATAAATGTATCTCCGATGAACCGATAGTAGCCTTAACCCGAAGCCGGAAGTGATAGTCCAGCGCCACCAGGCCTATGTTACTCCCCGGTCCGAACTACCCCTAAACACCAAATTTCATCCTCGGGACAGCCCTTGCGTGACCCTTGAATAGACAGACAGACATAACTCCGAAGCCGGAAGTGATAGTCCAGTGCCACAGGCCTATGTTATTCCCCAGTGTGAGCTTCCTCTTTACACCCAATTTCATCCTCGGGACAGTCCCTGCGTGAACCTGAACAGACAGACAAACAAACAAACGACAGTCACTAATATTAGTATACAATTATCTTTTAAGTAGACTGGCAGAATAGTAACTAGGAAGTTAAACCGCAATTTTTTTCATTTAAAGAAGACTAGCTTACATGTGGACGAAAAAGAAATAGTATATGGTTTTTTTTACCACTGATTCTTGCAATTGTCACGGTTGAAATTTCAAGTCTATCCATAAAAATAATAATATGAGTTTCTCAACCACTAACTATCCAATGTTTTAATATCCCTATAAAATGGTTCATATATGAAAAACATTTTAGTTTTATTTTTACCTTAATGCGTGGATGATATCTTGATCATTGATTATATCACCTCTACCCACATTGATAAACACTGGTTTCTATAGAAACAAAAAACAAATAAACACTGGTTTCTATAAAACATATTTACTGTTTCATATATAAACACTGGTTTCTATATAATGAAACATACTTACTGTTTTATATATAAAACCTAAAAAAGTAAGTAAAATGTAGACGTACGCTAATATACATACATACACTTTAGTTTCAACATGTATATACAGTTTTATATACAAATATATCAACAGAAGTGATGATGTAACAAACGAGTCCAAAGACATATCGGTTTATTGATATATTTGTGATCAGAAAAAAATAATACAAGAAGAAAATAGTTATATAAAATTTAAACCCCGTGACTAAGATAAATCATTTTCACTGTATTAAACGGGCTTCCAATGGTTGACCTTTTTTGCATATATCACCCTTCATCTAAAATTGAAACAGTTACAAATTTTCACGTTTATGTCTTTATATTAATTAACAAAGTGAAAAGGTACAACTATAATGTCACCATACGGATGATGAATACGAAAAGGGAAAGAAGCAAGTCAGCATCCCCTACAATCCTTGTGAAAATAGTTCAAGGGCGCCAAAATGTAAAATTCGTATGCCTAACAATGAAGTGCGGATGATCTGAGAACCTGCTGAATATCTCATTCTAGCAACTATGCAAGTTTGATATTATTGCCGACCCCACCTGGGAGGTTGGATGGCCGAATTGTTAGCACGTGCGTGCTGTATCATAAAGCCTGTCATTGAGTCAACTGGCGTGGTTTAAAATACCCGGTTGGACTTGACAAAGATTAGGAGCGCTTGTAATACCTCGTGGGTTTTCTCCGGGTCCTCCGGTTACCTCCCACTGCTAAAGACCCCTAAGCGCAAGTGAATTATTTAAATAAAATTAACCATATGAGTCCCAAAATGACCTAGTTTGTGTCGAATGGATGTTAAACCCAATCCCCCCTCGCTCTCTCTCTCTCTCCAACCCCACCTGGAATGGTGATTGGTACAGTCATCATTGGGATGATTGTATTTTCATTATCTTTTAAATGTATATACCAACCATTTTGCAAGCAGATAAGAGGCGGCCGTTTAATAATCCAACAGTAAGATTAGTAGATGGTAACAGATTAACTATATAATCACATGTAGATAATAAATCGTCTAAATCCTCTAATAATCTGGTAATAAAAAAGCATAGGAGAGTTGTGAATCATGAATGAAATGTGGTTTAACGTCCTACTGTTATGCACTTAACCAGAGCTAATTGAAGACGGGCATACGCCATAGGGTGTGCTATGAGGGAAATTTTGCCCGGGCAGCGGCGCTACGGCCTACTCTTATATCGAATTCCAACTGCCAAGGGATCTTTTACGTGCACTCCAATGTGTACACGGTATCTCGGTTTTTCGTCCCATCCGAACGACTAGGCAGCTGTCCTTGTCAGGCCCTCCTTCTGCATCACTGACAAGTGGAAATCACGTCGGAAAGAGTTGTGAATCAATCTGTGTTTTAAATAGTCACACCGTTACATTATTAAAGAGCAAGATCTGACACGGAATTATTATCAATTAAACTCGACAATCACGGCTGTTATAAATTATTTAAATGGCATTTAGTAATTGAACTGGAATATACAGCTCACAATTCTATGGAATACAAATACTGCTTTTTACCGAGTGACACTTAAACTAGGTTCCTCAATATAAGCTTTCCCACTAGACCGAAATTAAAGTATCTACTAAAATTTGGATTTTATCTTTTGAGACAAAGGGCCCTGGAATATACAGCTCACAATTCTAAGGAATACAATTACTGCTTTTTACCGAGTGACACTTCAACTAGGTTCCTCAATATAAGCTTTCCCACTAGACCGAAATTAAAGTATCTACTAAAATTTGGATTTTATCTTTTGAGACAAAGGGCCCTGGAATATACAGCTCACAATTCTAAGGAATACAATTACTGCTTTTTACCGAGTGACACTTCAACTAGGTTCCTCAATATAAGCTTTCCCACTAGACCGAAATTGTTTTCAGTCAAACTTGACATTTATATCAAGATAAAGAATTATATTGTATTTTTTTGAATAGACTGAAACTGTCATTGTTATTAATCATTCCCTTTTATCAAATAAAACAATTATCAAGCCAAGCTCGTTGTTTTATCCTCAAAACAGACTTCCTTGTGAAATGAAATTTCAATACATGCAGATTATTTAAATACCTCTATCTTAAAAATTCAAATATCAAATTTCCTCAAATTTAAAAATGTAAACAGATCTTGAGGAAAACAAAAAAAATTAAATTCAAAACCTAAACAAATGTGTATCTGAGGTGCCTGCGATTTGGTTTATGTCTATTTTAACTTTTAAATTGAGATAGCAAGAGAGAGAGGAAAACAGGGTTTAAGGTTCACTCGACACAAAGTAGGTCATTCCGGGACTAACCCATGCTTCCATTTTATTTCAATAATTCGCTTGCGCTTAGGGGTCTTTAGCGGTGGGAGGGAACGGGAGGACCCGGGGAAAACTCACGAGGCTGGACAGGCGATCTTACACAAGTTGACTTAATGACAAGCTTTATGAAACCACGCCAGTTGACTCAGTGACACGCTTTTTGATACAGCGCGCACGTGCTAACCATTCGGCCACCCAACCCCCCTTCAAGATTGAAGATGTTTTGAGTATATTTTTTATCATGGATTAAGTCGTTTTGGACGGAACTGCAGGTAATCCATAGAAACATCAATCTTGATTGGTTAATCAATGTCTGACGTTATAGGGTCAAAAGCCAATCGTATGACCTCTGACACGACATTTTGGTGAACCGATCATATCTAGTGGAGGCAATCGAAAGTAAAATAAAACGAAACGAAACATAGATCTGTATTTTAATCAGATTGTATGTATGGCTTCTACAATACTTTCAGAATGCTTGTTAATCATAACGAACAAACGTGACCCCAAATCCATCAATATTATCGGAGCTTCGTACGCTTCTAGCACAATTATGTACATATCAATGGGTTTTAGATCTCGAATATAAATATAATGATTTTTAAAGGGCACTGTACTGGGTAAATGTATTGTAAAGAAGCTTCAGTGCAATAATGTATTTTAAACATGTACAATATAGAATATATTGAGTAAAATACAGAATATACTGACCCATATTGATCAACACAGGTATCCCGATCTTCCTGTTTCACAGGAGCATTCGTAATACCACTAACTTTCATATCAAAAGTTTTACATAATTTAGCAGCTGAAATAGATAATTTTGGACGCTTCCATTTCATACACACACATAAATTTTATAGGAGTATAATATTCCGACAGCTACCGTTATCAATGCTGATAGTGTCGGACAAACATTGAAGCTGCTAATAGAGGGTAGTGGCAAACGGCAGCTGCTAGTGTCGGTTGAACATTGAAGCTGCAAGTGTCGGACGGACATTGAAGCTGCAAGTGTCGGACGGACATTGAAGCTGTTAGTGTCGGACCGAGATTGAAGCTGCCGGTGTCGGATGGACGTTGAAGCTGCTGGTTTCGGGCGAACGTTGAAGTTTACTAGCGTGCGTTATCTCACACTTTAGGGCATCGTTCTGACAAATGTTTGCCGTGGCGATAGAGAGGCGGCTTCTCACCAATGCAACGAGGGTTCAATCCCAGCTCAGGGCAAGAGCTTTATCGTTGTAAGTGAGAGGGATATTCGGTTTCCCGTCCGATCAGGCAGGTTTCCACCGAGTTCTTCGGTTTCTTCCCGCAGTAATGATCGAAATCATTCGCACGATCTGTGCCAAGGGCCAAATTGAAAAAAGGCCTTAGGCCTAATTTGCCACGCTTGTAAAATGACGCGATTTTTATTATTATTATTAATATTATTATTAAATCATTTACACAATTACTGACCATCACTGACGTCAAAAAATGTGGACGGAATACATTAACATACGTACAATACAATGTATCACGATCAAAATCGGTAAATAAACCTACCTTTCATTCCGATGCTCCCTAGTCCTAATATACAGACTGTAACGTCTGACGTACATCGGGAGCTCAAATTTGTTCTGAAATATCCGAGAAAGGTTATTGTAGCATCCTAGCTACTTATTTTACAAACAAACGATCTTCGTTGTTTAAAAAAAAGGACTGTACAGGTTTATGGAATATAACCAAACGACACTTTCATTACGACTGTCCTTCACCACGATTGCTCAGCGAAAAAGGGATTAGCTCAGTAGTACCTCTAGTTGTTTCAAACGGGGATATGGTAATGAACATCGTCAGTCGCTCGGATGGGACGTAAAATCGACATCCCATCTACATATTTGCAGTTTACTTAACGATTTAGTTTATATATATATAGTATGTATACATACCTCGTCCATCGTTTATTTTTATGATTTTCGTAAAGTTGAAACATACATTTTTCATGAGCTAATATTTGTGTGATGACGTATTGAGAAACAAATTCACTGACAACTGTACAACTTCTCGTGTAAAAACATTTCGGTTTTACCTTTTGAAAAAAAAAAAAAAAAGAGCATTGACCGAGAAAGCTCCCTCAATTGACCGAATCGAAAGCATCCCCAGCATTATAATTGTCTTAAAAATATTTTTTTTTTGAGGGTATCCGTCCCGTGAACACATGTACTCTCAATTCTGCCTGTACACTTACTGGGCAATATCCAATCATAGGCGTACGGGCTCGATGACAGTTAGGGGGAGGGGGGGGGCAGAACCCGAAATGCCAGAAAAAAATTCGGGTTTACAGACAGCAGCGCCGGTCTTCCTCGAGAGACGAAGAAGCGGAGTTTACCTTGTAGGGATCCCTCCCAAAGAAAATTTTGAAATATTTGACGGCTGCAAACACGTTTTCCTGCTATTTCAGTCGGTGAACAGAACAGCTTCAAAGGGGTCTAATATAGCCTAATTAAGGTGGCTGACTAGAATTCCAATCAATCGTTACAGTCCTCGAAGACGGGACCGTTAGGATAAAATTTTTAAAATTCAACTGCTGCAAACGCGTTTTTCTGCTATTTCAGTCGGTGACAAAGGAACATCAAGGGGGTCCAATATGGCCCATTCAAAACAACCAATCAATCGTCGCACGGTATGGGGGCCGAGAACATTTTGAAAATTTAATCACCGCAAATGCGTTTTCTGCAATTCTAGCCAGTGTAAGTATCCAATGGTTTTGTAACCGAAATTCCACTCTTGAATTCCAACCATCCAATCAGACTGTTGCACCTGCATTCACAAATAATATTCGATACCCGAAAATGTCACACAAAGTAGAGTGACTCCAGACAAAATGTTTAAATCCATAGTCAACTCAATTCTTGATATTCAATCACAACAAAAGTAAATTAAGTGTTTCATTAGAGCAGCTCGATGACAGTAAGGGAAGCAAAACTAGAAATGCCCGAACAATTTCGAGATTATATACAGCGGGTCCGATTTACTTTGAGAGGCGAAGAAGCGGAGCTGACCTTATATGCACCCCCAAGAAAATTTAGATTTTTTGATGGCCGAAAACTCGTTTTACTTCTATTTCAGCCCGTAAAATTAGTGTTTTATTAGATTTCGGGCACTTTTTTTTGTCAAGTAGATGAAATAAAATATAAAAGACACGTTAAAGTATACTATATTTCTACCCTGTATTAAAAATTATAGCAAGAACTGGCAGATTTAGTTTTGACAAAAAAGTTACTGAAAGTACTATTGCTTATTAAGGAAGACCTGATCGTAAATATTATCAACAAATAAAACTTGTGCTTCTGCTATGAGCTCACAGTGAGTTTATTTAATTATCTGGAATTTACTTACATCCATTTTTCCAATATATCGAAACATTCGTTCATTTCCTGCAGTTAAAGAATGGAACCAGCGCAAGTTTGGACAATGTTCGTAGATGGCACCAAATGAATGGTGACTGCTCACAACAATTTCTATTTTCTCAACATCCACATCAGTAAAATTTGGCGCTTCTCCTATAAAACAATCAAAATTAATAAAAAATACAATGGAGCCCCAATTATTTTGGGCATTTCACACGAAAGATCAGATAATTATGACGTTTGGGTTGTGGGCGCGTACCGCCACAGATACACTTTGACATGGACCATCTTAAAGGAAACTCTATCAAAACGCAAATACTACACCAACTAATAGAAATATGATCGTTATTTTTAGTGTAACGAGAATTCATTGTGCGATTCCAACAAATATAATATACTGAATTCTTCTTATTGGTTGTCTTTTTTTTGTCACAGAGCCCGTCTTGTCCAGGGGATCACGGTGGCTAAGTGGATAAGGCGCTGGTTCGCTAGCCTGGAGGTCGGGTGTTCGATCCCTGCATTGGCCGAGAAAGTTCATCTCGATTTTCCGACGTGATTTCCCCTTGTCAGTGATGCAGAAGGAGGGCCTGACAAGGACAGCTGCCTAGTCGTTCGGATGGGACGAAAAACCGAGGTCCCGTGTACACATTGGAGTGCACGTAAAAGATCCCTTGGCAGTTGGAATTCGATATAAGAGTAGGCCGTAGCGCCGCTGCCCGGGCAAAATTTCCCTCATAGCACACTGTATGGCGTATGCCCGTCTTCAATTAGCTCAGATTAAGTGCACAACAGTAGGACGTTAAACCCCATTTCATTCATTCATTCCGTCTTGTCCAACAACCCCTTTGAATTCTCGGACACCAAACTCTTAGTTTATACTATACTCTGTAGCGGTTTAGCAAGCGTAGTAGCCTGGCTACCAAGGCTGTCATTTGAGAACAGGGGGATCCCATAAAGCCATGTAGTTTTCGAATAGCTTATGCAATGATAAACATTTCAATCGAGGATATATTTTTATAATGAAGTAAACATTTATTCCATGATAAAACATATTAATGAAAATCCCTCTAACTTACTCCAATCAGTTTTAATAAATACAACATCTAAGGTGTCATCAATGGCCTTGATACTTTCCTTCAGTCCGGGTCGGGGACCCATTATGTATATAGTCGGCTTGTATGGCATCTTCCCTTCAATTATATGATCCAATCAATTTATTGTCAGCTCTGTACATATACTAAAATTAAAATATAAAGTCAACAATTTACAATGCTCATTCTATTTTCCTCAAAACCAACTTCCTTGTCAAAGAAAATACGCGTAGTAGATCCATTAAAAGATTCTTTCTTAAAAATTCAAAAATAAATCCTAATTTCCGCAAGATCGGTTTACATTTATAACAAATCATTTCTTCAAAGCCCAAATACACGTGTATGCGTTGTGTCTGCAATTTTGTTTATGTTTTTTTAACGTTTAGATTGATTTAATTTAACTCATAGATCCATTAAATAATTCTTTCTTAAAACTTCAAAGATCCTTATTTCCGCAAGATTGGTTTACATTTATAACAGCTTTTTATTTCTTCAAAGCCCAAACAAATGTGTATCCGTTGTGTCTGTGATTTTGTTTATCTTATTTTAACGTTTAAATTGATTAAATTTAACTCATATTTACCGTGAAGAGAAAGACATACAAGCTTCCTTATTTAATGCATTTACCTGTATAATAAATCGGTTAGGATGTTACTTAGAACGGGGGGTTGGGGTGGCCTAGTGGGGTAGAGTGCCGCGCTTCGACCTCTAGCTGGCCGGTCATCTCTGGTTTCGAGCCCTGGTGTAAGCGTATGTGACATGGAGATAGGGGCGCCTTCTCAACCTCGTGGGTTTCCTCCGGGCACCCCGGTTTCCTGCCACTGCTAAAGACCCTTACGCCCAAGCGAATATGGAAATAAAATTAAACCATATGTTAGTCCCGAAAAGACTTAGTTGTGTTGAGTGGACGTTAAACCTATCTCTCTCTCTCTCTCCCTCTCTCTCTCTCTCGTTACTTACCACCATTGATCATATTTTGAGGGATTTTCAATAATTTCGTTTAGAATTTATAAAAAAAAATAGACGGATTGAAAATTTTACAACATTCAGTGTTCTTGGCATACTACATGTCGAGAGTATATTTGCGCCTTTGTCCCAGGCACTGCCCTACTTCTTTGGTAATTTTTAAAAAATGTTTCTTATTTAGAATTTAATTGACAAAACCTCCATTTATTTGAAAGACCCAAGCTCTCTGTTATGTGTTTCGACATATTTCCGATGGTGGATTTCTCAAAACCGCCATGATAACAACGCTATAATAGACCCCGTTAACAGGTCTACCTGACTACCTCTATCTATATTGACCCATTTAAAACAAGATACAGCCGAGAACGATAGATATATTGACCTGGACGTTCAACTGGAACAGGCTTTTATCTTGATGAATAAATAAGAACGAAAGTAATAATACCACAAACACAGCTTGTAATGTTAATGATTAAGAGTTTCGTATAGATCGGGAATGGCAGCATGGGTTGTGATAAAATATTTTATGAAGTTATATCACACAAACGTATACAAACCTAAAATAAAATAACGTGTCGACTACCTACCCGGCTTGACTGATTACAACGTTTGGACAATTTCGTAATTTGCGGTGAACTGGATATATATGACTACTAAGGCTCTTATTTTAGTTTATCCAGTTACTGATAGCGCAAGCTCACGAGAGAGAGACGGAGAGAAGGAGAGTGTGTGAGATGGAGATAGTGGCATCTAGCCGAGTCCGATCCAACTCCCAACACGCCATGACAGAATCACAGACCTATTGTACTATACCCCCCCCCCCGACAAGGCATATCCCGTGACACCGGATTTTAATCTCGCCTAAAATTCAAAAGCGAATATCTCGGTTCAGAGTGTGGCAATTTGACTGAAATTGTGAGCATGTTATATTTTTAACTATTGTAGCGAGAAATGACAACTCTTGAACTAATGTTAGGCTGTCTGGTCGTTCGAGGACCCGTGTATACATAAGCGTACACGTAAAAGATCCCCTGGCAGTTGAAATTCGATATTAGAATAGGCCATGGTGTCGCTGCCCGGACAAAATGTCCCTCATAGCACACTGTATGGCGTAAACCCGTCTTTATTAGCCGAGTCGCAGTCGGAGCAGAACAGTAGGACGTTAAATCCCATTTCATTTCATTTCCTTTTATCTAACTTACCCATAATCCCCCTTTAGCGCGAAAAGATAAGCTTTTGGTATATTTATGACAAAACGAACATTTTGAAATTGGCACACGAATCGCGTGTCAGAATGATTTCGAGCGCAATTAGAATAAAAAATTTACCATAGGTACACGAATCGTGTACCACAATGTGTTTCAGCGTCATTTGTAACAAGGGACTCGAAGAACGAAGTAAGGCATATCCCACAAGTCACGTCAAAAGGTGACGCAATGTTTGTATCTAGAGAGCATGTGCAATAAAAACCATCAGTGTAGACTGGAATAACAGGGCGCTATTGAGACTTTATTGAGTTTTCTGGCGTATTTCGCCGAACATAACTGATTAGAAATTACATCAAAAAACAGAAACGATTGAATATAAATCAATTCATACACATTCATGATACATTATTATAATATGCGCTGCGACCCATTTGTGTCAATTTCTAGATCCCAAATATGATCGATTTAGCTCATTAAATCGTATAATCTATTTAAGATGGCGGTCACGTACGTGATGATCTCGTAGAAAAGAATGTACCGTGATAGTGTCAATACAATCTGTATTTTCAAGTTATAAAGATCTTGCGCAAGACATATCATTATATAATCACACACGAGTCGAGCTAACGCCCCCGGACATCATAAATATAAATCTATACGATCTACCTATTACATGGTCTATGTATATCTAAATTAAATGTTTAGAAATGAAAAGAAATGAGATTTAACGTCCTACTGTTCTAATGAATACGGGCCTACCAAAAAGGCATCATGGAAAAGATTGAGTGAGATATAAATGCCGATTAAAGCGGACGTTATGCTATGAATATGAATCAAACCATGGACCCTATAATACTGTGTAATAAGGTCCATGATTAAACTGAATGATAGAGTAATGAAATGTTCTTCTTTTAACAGAGTAATATGACGGAAACTTGTCAAGACATCAGCGGCTGTTTTGGACTTTTTTCCAGCATGCAATGTGTACGGGTCCTCAGTTTTCGCATTATCCGAAGGACTAGACATCTGCCGTTTCTCGTTCATCAACGAATCGAACCGGGTTAGAGAACCCACGTCTTACTCATTTAGGCAGTGCGGCTCCCTTTTTCCAAATGACCACACTTCTTTGATTGGAATTTAGTAATTGAACATATTAAAGCTTAGTATTAAACTCAGTAATCGTGTATCCATAAAATTGTACCTTGTGTTAATGACCATACTTGCCTACAATGTACGACGCGTGTCCGGAGTTTTTAAAGCTCGAAATAAAACATATTACAGAACTCTGCCAACAATCATAAAATCGATTTATCTATCTATTTATATATCTAAATTATTATCCTTTCAATCAACATATTCGCGTACGTCATTCAAACACAATTTATTATTCTATATATTGATGATCAAGGGAAATTATTTTTTAAAAAAAAGTAATAATTTTGAAAAATGTAAATGGCGGGTCGGTCAAATTTCGTCTAAATACAACCAATGTATCCAAATACTAATAACTTGTTTAATTTCTAATTTCGTTATGTACGTCATCTTCTCCATATGCAATATGTTTTAGGTTTTATTCAATAGCCTCTCAAGTGTTGTTAAACTGTCTTATGGGTGGGGGATTGGATAGCTGAATTATTAGCGTTCGCGTGCTGTATCATTGAGTCAACTGGACGGTTGTACGTGACAAGGAGTGGAATCGCCTGTCTAACCTCGTGGGTTTTCTCCGGGTCCTCTGCCCCACTGCTAAAGACCCCTACGCGCAATCGAATTATTGAAATACAATTAAACCATATTATGTTAGTCCGGAATGACCTAGTTTGTGTTGAGTGGACTCCAACCCCATCTCTCTCTCTTTCTCTCTCTGTGTCTTATGGGCGTCAATATGTATATAATTTTTATTAGTAATTTTAAAATCCCCTTTTGAAATAAAATGAACGTTTGTTTGGGAGTTTGTTCCTATCAATCATATATTTACATAATCACCAACAATATTCTTTTTACAAAAAACCCCCAAAACATGTTGACAATCTTGAGTGTGATATATAAAAGTTTACATAAAAGTTTATAATATATTCAACTGTATATTATCTTAACACCGAATTTAAAAATTGGAAAAATTCAACTACATGGTTTTAAAAGCTTTACGTAAACACTTTCAAATGCAACTTGGATTTAAACATATTTTCGAACCCCCTGGCCAAGTAAAATAGGATGTAATGGATAATTTACACAACAGGTAGCCAGGTAGGACACTTAAACATCTAGTACTTAAATAAGGCTATTTTTTTATCTGGACCCGTCAAGCCAGCAAGAGTGGTACTGTCCCTTTAAATAGTTATTCATATATAATTGCTATTATGTTAGTACTCTCTCTTTCTCTCTCTCTCTCTCTCTCTCTCTCTCTTTCTCGCGCGCGTTTTCACTTAACAGAGAAGTAGTTATTTCCATATATGCCTTGCCATGTGTTTTATTTTGAAATTCTTCTAGACGTCATTAAAGAATATAATACCTGTATATATGGAAAAAAGAAACTTACAGTATGGATGTCAACAAAATCGTTATAGGACTCACAACATGTACTCATGACCGACATATGACGCATGTATGCGCAGTACTCGCGTCATTTACGACAACGTATATTGAGGGTGTGTGTGTGTGTCAGTGAAACCAAATCAGACGAATCTGCATCCGGGTTGTTTGTTTTGTAACCGGAGTTCAGCTTTAACAAGCCTCGCGTCGAGAAATCGAGAGTAATAATGTTAAAATTAGGTCAGATCACATCATCATGCATCTAACATGGATATCATAAATTTCTAATTAAAACATATATAACAATTAAGGCCTACATTATTAGGGAGATTAAGCTCTTGAAAAAATCCTCTTTAATATTTAAAATTCAAAATAAGTAAGAGTAGACGGTCGCCGTGTTAATAAATTTCAAATTGAAACTTAAACATCAAAGCCTACATAAATAGGCAGATTTAGCTGAATAAAGTCTCTATAATGTTTGAAATTCTAAATTAATAAGAGTAGGCCGAAGCGCCGCTCACTGGTTAACATTTCTCTCGTAGTATGTGCGTCTTCATTAGCAAGGACGGTGAAGAAATATAGACCTGAAATCCCATTAATTTCCCCGTGAGAGCATAATGTCTGCATCCGACCACTTGGAATCACTGACAAAATGAGGAGATTATATAAAGGCAGATAACTCTGTGATCAATAAGCAGTAGAATGAATGAATGAAATGGGGTTTAACGTCCTACGCTTAAGCACCGTACCTGGGCCAATTGAAGACGGGCATACGCCACAGTGTGCAATGAGGGAAATTTTGCCCGGGCAGCGGCGCTACGGCCTACTCTTATATCGAATTCCAACTGCCAAGGGATCTTTTACGTGCACTCCAATTTGTACACGGGACCTCGGTTTTTCGTCCCATCCGAACGACTAGGCAGCTGTCCTTGTCAGGCCCTCCTTCTGCATCACTGACAAGGGGAAATCACGCCGGAAAATCGAGATGAACTTTCTCGGCCAATGCAGGGATCGAACACTCAACCTCCAGGCTAGCGAACCAGCGCCTTATCCACTTAGCCACCGTGATCCCCCAATAAGCAGTAGAGATACTACTCTGTGCGTAGGGGTCTTTAGCAGTGCGAGGAAACCGGAGGACCCGGAGAAAACACATGATGTTGGACAGGCGACTCTACGCATAACCGGAGATTCGAAACCATGCCAGTTCACTCAATGACTGGCTTTGTGATACAACGCGCGCACGCTAACCATTCAGCCACCCACCACCCCACCCACCGCACCCGAACCCCGTGTGAGAGATAGAGGGAGAGAGGGAGAGAGAGGGGGGATATCGGGATTAACCCATGGTTCGGTCTTAAGAAGTGGGGGGGGGAAACTGGAGGACCCGGAGAAACAAACGAGTTTGGAATTATGGTCCCCTTGAGACCCAAGGCGATAGTTTGCGAAGCCTATATAATAAGTAAATCCAGCACTGACCGGCATAGTAAAAGTGGTAACTATCTAGCCGCCTTATTTAATGTGGCGGTATACGTATTAATTTGACGTGCACGTCAAATATCCCTTGACAGTTGGAGCTCGATTTTAAAATAGCCCGTAGTTCCGCGGTCAGGGCAAAATTTCCTTCATAACAAACTGTATGGCGTATGTCCGTCTTCTTTATCCGCTTAGAACCTTTCATTCTAGTCCCAAACAACTATCTTGTTGGCCAGCAATTCCAATATGCCCTGACAGAACTGACTAAACTTATGTAGGACGGTTGGACAGTGGGTGCGCTGTATCATAAGGTCTGTAATTGAGTCAGCTGGCGTGGTTGCGATTCCCGGATTTTACGTGATAAAGAGTACGGTTGCCTGTCCAACCTCGTGGGTTGTCGCCTATCTCTCCGGTTTTCCTCCACTGCTAAAGACCTTTACGCGCAAGCGCATTATTGAAATGAAATTCAACCATATGTTAGTCCCGAAATGGCCTGGTCTGTGTCGAATGGACGTGACACCCCCTCTCTTTCCTTCTCTCACTCTCTAACTAATCTACCTGGAAAGTTTGCAAACTGTATCAAATAATCTTATTTATCATGTCAGTCTCTGAAAAAAATAAGGAAAGGCAGGTACAAACGGTTAAATATTGTGTGCTGATACTTCCAGACAGCGTAAATGTGTCATAACAGACACACGGCTAAATTTCTACTCACTAATAATTCCTTAGAAGACCAACAGTTGTTATATGGGACTGTAAGAGGATATCTGACAATTAAAAAAAGTAATTGAATGTCATTAGATAAGAGAACACGAGAAAAAAAGAGATAGTCCGTACATTGCCTTGTTTATATTCACTCTTTAC
Source organism: Patella pellucida (assembly GCA_917208275.1). NCBI lineage: Eukaryota > Metazoa > Mollusca > Gastropoda > Patellidae > Patella > Patella pellucida. The sequence goes on along the minus strand of OU795040.1, from coordinate 58,504,931 downwards.
CTTATAAAACATGTTAATGCACGGACTTTTTCTGTTTTCTTTCGTGTTCTCTTATCTAATGACTTTCAATTACTTTATTGAATTGTCAGATATCCTCTTACATTCCCATATAACAACTGTTAGTTTTCGAAGGAATTATTAGTGAGCTGAAATTTAGCCGTGTGTCTGTTATCACTCGTCGTTTCAGTCAGTTAAATGAGCAGTCGCCCGTGTTTTCCTTTTCGTTACGTCCCTGCTGATTCGGGTAGCGTGTTATACTCAGCTATTGTATAGCAATGACCTCTGCGTTAAAAGTATATTTGGAATGTGTTTTACCAGCTCCACCACATATAATGACTGGCACCAATATTGTCCTTTAAATACTATCATGCATCCTTCCAGTCTCTGAAGGTACCCTTAAACGTTCAATAATGTATCACTAAAACCTTTTGTTACGTGGGTGGATAACATAGCCAGTCTATTGTACCTTTCTGAGCCAGTCAGATACATCAGTCACTTGGCGAATCTCGACAGATTCCGGTACCCAACATCTAGACTCGACTGTATGACGAATTCCGCCATTTTGGAACTATTTTAAAGGACCCGGATAAAAAAATGGCTGTCCCCATGGAGATTATATCAACAAACTAAAAAATGGCTGCCCCCATAGAGATTATATCGAGAAAAGACCCCATTTTGGGACCTTTTTTTTGTAAAAGCGGCACGATTTCCTGTTAAAGTAAATCGGTAGTCGACTAGCCGCATCGCAAATGTATGGTCGTAGGTACATATTAAAAACGGTCATACAGCCGAGTCTAGATGTAGGGTTACGGAGGGTACCGGAATCTGTCGAGGTTTGCCGAATGATACACCAGTGAGCAGTGCATTAACCAAACAATCATCTTGAACACTCCCGCTATAAACTAAGGTAGTTGTTTTAGTATTTTATTATCAAACATTTACATACATAATATATTATAATATGCGCACATAAAGATATTACATAGTATAACTGTATAATACGGATACGTGAGCAGATATGGTAAAATAAACAAATTAAAGACAAAAATTGAGCATTTCTCATATTTTACATTGACAAGAATATTGAAACGGACGGAAAACAGAAAGAAAATGAATAAAAATCTAGCAATCCGTTTATTATATTAATTTTATATACTAGTATTAACTTAATAAATTAAATGGGGTTTTAACGTCCTACTTTGCTTCATCAGCTGGGCTAATAAATCGTGCTGTTTGCTACGAGGAAAATTTTGTCCGGTTAGCGTGCTACGAAAAACCCTTCCATCAAATTTCCAACTGTGAAATTTGCCTTATGTGTACGCTTGACTTCGTGTTATTCGCCCTATGCGGACGACTAGAGAGTAACGAATGTTACGAAATGTCATTTCATCATATTCTAAATACTGAACGTGGAAATGACCGTGTGTTTAAATAATATTACTCTCACACATTCAATTTTTCACGTATTGCAATTAAAACGTATTTAACATCTACCAAACGCCAAACAGGTTTGATTGAATTATGCTTAACAAGCATTTTATTATGGTTCTTTTCAATGATATGGTCATTTCGTAAATTGGTCTTTACGAGTAAAGCCGATAATTGCATTTTTATAAATTGATAAACCTGCATTAATCTAATGGATAATAATTATCGAAAGTATCGGAACTAAAATAGGCTATTATTAATCTTATAAAACAAATTGGGTTTATACAATAATCTATTGAGCGGGATAATCAGGAACTATTTGAATTAGTTAATAGGTTAACTAATTGAATACTAATTCCCCTTATTAATTGCATTTGGAAATTTTAAAAAACTGAGCTGTAAAATTGAGCTATTAGTGGTTCAACTGAGGATTATTACGATAAGAGGTACAATACTGTAAATACGTGAATGATGTGTCACGATTAAAAAGATTATGGTTATATGGAATGAATACAATTTAATGTAAAATAATATAGTTAATACAACACGTAATCGTCCATATCGAAGACAACAACCTCGAAGCAACGTCTCGTAGTTTGCGTTTGATCGACGCAAATCCGGATTTGTTCTACTTTCAAATGTCACTATTTTAGTTCTGATCAAACCTGACAAACAATTCCCGAATCCCCTCGCACCTGCCATAATGCAAAACTTTAAGATAGAAAATACCAAATATTCTATTTAAACACAAATTCTTGATTTTATTCAAGAACAATCAAACGCGATCGTAAAATCCTTCAACGATGAATAATAATGTCGCACAGTGTAAGGCATAACTCTGTCGCGAAAGGAACCAATAATCTGGAATTTTTCGGCAGTATTCTTATATAATATTTTCTAATATATATACAACCGACAAGCGCAAATGTTTTTTTCTTCCTTTTATTGTTTTTCACATTCTTATCACAGTGCTGGAAACCGTTAGGAACAATTTCTAATTCTCGACGTTATCAATGGTATCTACACGACGCTGTCCTTTCACATCAGTTTAAGCCACGCTTTAAAACACCATGGCCCCTTTCATAATATGTGATATCAACTTGAACAAATCGGACCACGCTTCTTCTAATTCTGTCGTCCATTTGTCGCCAATGGTTGGCTGGATTGCCCAAATAAACTGCGGTCCTATCAACTGTAAAGATAAGAATGACGAAATATATATACACATAATTATATTATATAGAAGTCCTTTGTAGTAACGAATAAACCCTTTACTGAGAGGGTGAGGGGGGTGTGGATTGGCGTGATAGTCGAATGTATCATAAGGTCTGTCATTGTGTCAACTGGTGTGGTTTCGATTCCGCGGTTGTACGTTGCAAGGTACAGGGTCGCCTGTCCAGCCTCGTTGGTTTTCTCCGGGTCGTTCCACTGCTAAAGACCCCTAAGCGGAAGCAAATTATTGAAATAAAACTGAACCATGTGTTAGTCCCGAAATGAACTACTTTGTGTCGAGTGGACGTTAAACCCGTGATATAACCCGTCCCACGTTTTGTCGGCGATATCACTCGATATCCTACTAACTGATCCATTTTCACCCTATTGTCAGACTGGCCTCTCATTCACGACTAACTTTTCCGTCGAGTCTCATAATAGACACTTATCTGCGACATCATCCAAGGTGGAAGCGGACGTACAGCTTGGATAAACTGAACTGGAGAAAGATTTGTAAAATCATCCAATATACAGAAGCAAGCCTTGATCGGCTCTGTGATATCACTACTATACCACATCCATTACCATCTAAGGTGGTTGTTTTGGATATGACGTTTTGTTTTATTTCTGTAGACTAAAAAGTTATGTGCAGTGTTTTAGAAATGTACTCGCACTGGGCTAGTCGATCATTTATGGGAACGATTCAATTTTTCGTGAATTGTATTGTTAAAAACTGCAAGGTCTATACTAACACTAAGATAGTCGACTATGTTTGTGAAAGATTCCATTTTTCGTGAATTGTTTTCGTGCAAGCTCTTATACCAAAAATGAGATGGTGCCATCCACAGGTCTTATTTGGCCACGCCCTAAATATTGGATGCAATTATTAAAGATACATTAGTTAAGAGCTAAATCTGCCTATAGTAGGTCTTTTTTGGGCCTGAAATGTTTTCTAAAGTATTAATTAGACATTAATTAACTGATCCAGGCCTTAATCAACTCTGGATGGCATCAGATTTCCCCAATATTAAACAAATTTAATCAAAAATGGCGTGCCCAGACGGACCCAGACTTAGCTTCGATCAACCAGGACCGTAGTTGAAATTATTGCACACGTCTGCCAAACTTTCAAATGCCAATATCTTCGCTTTCAATAGAGTAATTTGAATGAAATTTTCAAATTATTCATATTACATCATCTACTTTATCGAACTATTATAGCAAGAATGGCTAGTTCTTTACCTATATCTTGAATAATTTAACTTTAAAGCGATTTAGCACTTTTCGTAGACAGTGTTTCGTCCTGTCTATTGCTATGAGCTTTCAAACAGTTACTCGGAATCATTTGATAATCTTAAAAGGGTGCTTAGTAATGGAATGCTACATTCAACATTGATATATATATTATACAACCGTTTACAGTTTCCTTCACAAGCTAGCGGAATTTTAAAACAAACCTTTTATTAACAACCTTTTAGATACGCACGACTTTCTACCATTAGGGAATAGGCACGAAGTTGGTTTTTACCGAGATTGTAATTTCTAAATCGAAGATGTTAATATTACAAAAAACACTTTGTACGACAATTTAATTCCCGAATCGATGATTTTAATCAAAAACACTATATAAGTATAAAAATAGAATATTGTGAAGTATTGATTTTGCTTTCGTTTGATAAAATTGAAAATGTGTATATAGTATTTATTTGTATGAAAGATGCAAAAGATTAGAACCGCATTACAAAATGTAATAATTATTTCTGAACATGGCGGTTACACATGACGGTGATCTCTTTTCAAATCAATAAGTTCTTGTGTGCGCAGAATAGGTCATCCATTACAGGTTAAAATTCAAAACGTGTGTAACAATAAATATATTTCAATGCGCTGGGAAATATGTAATTGGGGGCAATTAGGCGCTTGTGGTCGTGGTAGTGCGAGTGGGGGTGGACATAATCCAGGGAATGACAATTCCTATAACACCAATGCTAAGACCACCAACTCATTATGATAAGAACAGTTCATTTGCGGACCTATCCTTAACACCAATGGATGGACAGAAAATACCATTCGGACCAAAGAGCATCAGTCATTATTCTAAGTTTGAAACGTAACCAGGTTTTAAGCATTAAAGACACGACCATCTATGCCACCCGTTATGTATCAGGAACTAGAGTAAACAGCTACTGCCTTAGGCTATGCCAGTCGTGATTTTTGACGAATTCTTCTGATGTTTTGATAATTGGCGTATGTCGAGTACCACACAATAACAAAATGATAATTTCAACATCACCAATTACCTTGGGGTTTTAATAAGGGTACTTTGTCACTAGGTGGTCACATAAATTCCAATGGCAAACGAATACAATTTCATTTTTGTATGTCATATTAGTCTTTTAGTCACTAATTATCATCATTCAGTGTTATTCTATTTTTTCACTGTGAAATTAATTAATCTAAAAAGATGTCGACATTTTCCTTCATCCTAATAAAATATCTAGTTGAGTATCGACAACAAGCTAATAGATCCCCAGTTTGTGACGTCTGGAACAGACTTTAGGAAAAAAACGGGAAAAAAGTGACGGACACAATTCGGACAGAAATGGTCAGAAATAAGCTTAAAAGAAATAAGGAATTCGATTTCTGTATTGAAACTGCGTCGTCGTGTTGTCTACGAGCTTAACATGGGACGTAGTGTTTTTGTAAACCGAGGGGAGTGTGATTTGACGTCTTAGTCCTGCAAAAAGGTAATTTGACAAAAAGGATGGATCTGCGATTTGGGAGATGCTAATTGTAAGTCGGTTTGGAATGTTCGGTCCAAAATGGCAGTTGTAATATCCGCTATCCAAGATTTAAATCAAGATTTTTATCGGAATGTTACTTTATCTTGTTTACCAGGAACTTTTATACGGCCTATTTATTTCTACATTTGTTTTGCAAATAGTTAACAGCTTGTGATTTAAGATGCACATAACATGATCGTTTGACCTTCAAGCAATGACGTCTCCATCAGTGTTATTTTTTTTGCAAATAGTAAATAGCTTGTGATTTAAAGGAGCTAACTCGCTAACATTTGGGGCCTAGAAATTAGAAAAGGTGGGTCGCAACGCATATAATACTGTAATATGAATCTATATAAACTTATTTACATTAAATGGTTCGCGTTTTTACTCCAATTTCAAATTATTAGTTATGTTCGGCGAAATAAGCCAGCCGTCAAAATCGAGTCCTTATCTCTAGTGTCTGGTTATTCCAGTCTTCATACGCCGTTTGATTTGGTGCAATGTGTCTAGCCTCATCCCTCGAGTCTCTTGTTACAATTGGGACTGAAGCGCATTATGGTACACGATTGGTGTACCTTGGTGTACCAATGGTAAAACAATTTTTTTTGTCTTCAATATTGGATATATGAAAACCCCAACTTTTTCCGGTAAGATCACAACATCAATGTTGATGTAATTTGACAAATAAAATCGTGTTTTCAATGTTGAAGATTTTGGATGATATTGAGATAGAGACTTGGCTACTTTAAAATGCACATAACATGATCGTTTGACCTTCATGCAATGACGTCACCATCTGGTTTATGCTTTACGGGTCATATTCCTCTGGGAATTACTTTCCTCGTATACGTAACTATTTAGCTGTAATGGTATCTAGTTTCGTGTAATCTGATATCGGTTAAAACTACTCTCGGGTTCTTTTATTCTACAGAAAAGTGAATGTCATTACCATTTTATTGGTTTTTGATTGTTGAACTTTACAGAAATCAATTTAATTTTAAATTTAATTTACATTTATTGTAGATAAGAAAATATCCAATTTGTCATTTAGTCGACTTAGCTCCACTGTACTTTCCTGTAAAGGGTGAATACTAACGGACAAATTGTGCTTTGCATATATTTGAACATCTGTCTAGGCATTCATTACAACATTGCCGTCACCCTGTTTGCACGACTGTACGCCAATATGTCACGTTAATAGAGGCTATACAATTGATATACATGTATATTATATAGAAATATGTAAATATTATTATTATGTTGTATTTGATATATTTATAGTAACGTCATGACGTTGCGCCAATTGATGACGTTCAGTACGAACAAAAAGCGCTAGCCTTCAAATTAGTATTTTGGTGTCTTTCTATAATTTAGTTTATACCTCTATATATATATTTATATATTATTTCTGAATTAATACTAATTGTCCTTCTCATTAAAATGAAGAAATCTATGTTACCAGATCTGTATATATTGACATTAAACTGCTTTTAAGAAAACAAATAAATTGGTTATCGAGCCAGATACTTGTTTCCAGAGTTATCCCTCTTTAAAGAATATTATCAGGGGCTTTAAACATGATCCAATCTTTTAGCAATTTTCATGTGTTTTTTTATAACTGTTCCCCCGCTGGATTATGCATGTGTCGTTGCCTAACAACCGATAATTTCATATAAAATTGAAGATTTCAAATTATATTTGAATCGTATAGGTTGGGTAGTTGATATGCATATTCAAATTAGTTGATATGCATATTCAAATCTACTCACTACTTGTCTTGAAGAAAGGTGTATTGTCTGCAAATGATTAACTTCACTTCATGAACAGATTAGCTTAATATTTAAACATCATTTTAAGAGGAACATAATCATACCGGTCTGAAAATCCTCTTAACCGATCAGCGACCATGCCAGAATAGTTTATGGTTTGGTTTCTATTCCAAGGGAACTCAACATATTTCACGTGTGTCTTCAATTATTTAACTGTAATAATATATAGTTTTCTAAAAATAAAAGTTATTATCTAATAGAAATTAAAACTGCTCTCGGGATTCTTTTATTCTACAGAGAAGGGATGTCATTACTATTTTATTGTTTTTTGATTGCTGAATTTCACATAAAACAAATTAATATTGAATTCAATATTTAAGCATCATCTCAAAAGGGACATATGATGTTAGCAGTCCCCAAATACTCTTAACCGATCAGCAACCATGTCAGAATAGTTTTATTTGGTTTGGTTTTTAGTTTTAGTCCACGGGAACTCTACACTTCCCTGGGGTAATTTTAAACTATTTTATCTCCAACCGTCGGAGCTGCTTAGAAATCTTTAAGAAATATTGGAAAAGTAAATTCTATATCGGCTTTCAGATAATGCAATCATGGGTCTATACCACTATTCAACCCAGATTCCAGACGATATCACATGTCTATGAAAAGCCACTTATACTGAAAGTATTCCAAAAAGTCCAGAAAACATGATTTCTCTTTTTATTAATGGATAATCTCATATTTAGTGCCGCGTCGAATTATTCAACCGGGGTTTACCACTCTTCTTAAGAACCAAAGTTTCTGAAATGAAGACGACGTAAATTAGGATTCGAGTACTGGAGGTCGGTTGAAGAAAATCCGCTCTTAACCCCAATCGCCTGGTACTTCACATTGTACACAAATCTGGCAATGACATAATGATGTTTTAATTGGATTGTGGGTCATTAAGATGTATAAGCAATCTTGTGGAGTAATACTTGTTAAGCGTCTATGAAAGGGTTGCCGATCGCACGTCTGTAGCGCAATTTCAATACAATATCCAGCCACTGAAATTGCATCGTCGACTACTTTAGCATAAGCTTGAGAGAGAAATGAACGTATAATAACCTGTTGTAAAACGTAAAATAATTCTAAAAATATCAGGAAAGATTTAGTGATTTGTTTTCTAAAAATGCTTATTATCTCCGGGATATGTCAGAAAATGGGTCTACTTTAGAAGCTTTAGGACCGTGTAGTGAAAACCGATTTTTGTATTACTTTAACAAAATGTCGAGTTTGCCGATGTTCATCTTTGATAAAGGTTTATATTGCAATAAAATGGTTGCCGACATAATTATTCCCATTTGGAAACGCATTTGAGACAGGAATACAATAAAATAGTTATGTATTCAACAAAAGTATACATAGTTTGAAACGGGCCTCTAAGCCAACGAAAAAGATGAATATGTTATACAATGAAATAATTATAAAGCCGACAAAATATCCCTGTTTCGGGAAATAAAACACCCCTAGTAAATAAATTCGGACTGCCATGGGTTCTTTAACACCCGTGTTCCATCCAAACCACTGTACGGTGTACCTTGCCAGACCTGTACTTCGAAAATTTTCGATGAACTTTCTCCACCATTAACGGGGGTCGAACACGGTACCTCCAGTTTAGCCAACCAACGTCTTATCCATTTCCACCGCGGGACACTCAAACAAGAACCCCCCCCCCTGCCCCGAGCGCTGAAGGCGTGATTTTCCCCATACTGCCTAAAATGCAGTCTGACAATTTTTCAGGCACTGATCGTCAATATAATTAGAGCTGTTTTTTACTTTAAAACAATGCAGATTATAAATAACGATTTTGACGTAAACAATTGTATTGTCATGAGTAGAGATCGATATCCAACAATATATCATCAATAGCTTTGCTAAAACATTGCCGAATTCAAACAAGGGCATTTCTTGAATTTGGGTCCAGGTCCAACTTCATTGTCCGCTCCCTGTGGAAAGTCATCACAGCCGAATTGAGAAGATGCTTGACGGTCATTGACAGGGCCGAATTAACCATGGGGCACAGACCCCAGGGGCCCCCACATTAGAGGGCCCCTCACAATCTCAGTTGCGTCTAGCCCCCTCCTCTAGAAATGCCATCATTTCATAGCACTCACACGGATTTGTCCACTGAAAAAACGCCAGAATGCGCTAATTTTGTGGCAGAATTTTATTTTTTTCTGGGGATGGTACTTCTAAATGGTTCCACAAAAGTGCCTGAAATGCCCCGAAATCACGTTTCCGGACTCCATTTTCTTGTAAAGTTCCTGGAATGACCCCCCCCCCCAAACCCCCCTTGCGGGGCTCCGCGCATTCGACGCTCGCGGTCAGCTCCGCGGTCGGTGATCAGGGGCCTCCCACATGTTCCAGGTCCCAGGGCCCCACAATAGTTAATCCGGCCCTTGTCGTTGAACTTCTGCGATAGGTTTTATGATTATTAGCAAATTGAAGGTTCTCGCTGCTCCGGCTGTGCTAACCCGGAGAGTTAAAGCTATCTGCAGTAATTTTAGTAATTCAACAAAGGCCATCCTCAGCTCTATCAAGTAGATTTTCATCTTTTCCAGTTTCAAATTGACCCGGGCTATCATTTTCTTTGCGTTCCATGTTTAGATCACAGAACAGAGCCTGGACGATGGCTCTCTTTTTCTTTTCATATGAAATCTCATATGATCTGTCGAATTAAGATTCCTGAAGGCTAGAGTTGTTGAATGATTTTAACTGCTTGATCAAAACTTTGACAAGATCAGCGGCTTTTAAATACCCTATCTTGCAGTGTTTTACATGTAGATGCCATTCGAGTATCGTAGAGTAGGAAAAGAAGAGAATGGAAGGGATAAAACGTTTCTTTAATGTAGCAGCAGCTGGAACTTAAGCCACAAGCGAGTGTCATACATCATGCGTTGTATTTAATGAGTATTTCTCTCCTTTCTCCTGTGTGTACGGTAGATCCGCTGTCGAAGTTGTAGAGCATCTTCAGACTGCCAAAAACTTCAGCAACGGGCACAACCGCGTTTACTGTGTCAACTACAGTCAGACTCAGTCTGCGATTGAAGCAATGCAACATAAAGTGCGTATAGTGCCGTATCCATAACTTTGTGCTGGACTTGTGCGCTGCAACCGCTGATATCCTTGCACCACCTCGATCCCTATTGAGGAACGTTCATTCAAAATATACTTACTGAGACTTTCAGCATTCAGTGATTCAGCTACAATAAATCGTATGAACTCTTTCGGTACGTCTCTACCATAGACGTAACGAAGAACGCATGAAAGGCTCCTTCTTTTCGAAAGATCTTTCGTCTCGTCTACAGGGAGGGTTACGAACTGAGCTTCACCAACTTCAGTTCTGATCTTTTCCATGACCATGTCCGACAATATTGCCTGCCGTTTATGGTATCTTGAATTGAGTGATCTGTGTATTTCGTATTGTTTGGTCCGCGGTCTATAGTCGTTCTGTTAGAAGGTGGCAGCATGGTTTCAGAAAATTGATAATTTCCAAGAAGTATCCTTTGTCTCCACTGTCTGTCATCATTTTCCCGGTGTCCCCTCCGTGCCATATTCTGAACAGCCGTTAAGCGCAGTACGTTCACTATACTCTTTAGTCTCAGTTCGTTTTTATAGATGTCCTTCATCTAAGAAATTACGGTTTCCCACATTTCTCAGTTGAATCGGCGCCTTCAGACAAAAAACGCTCCACCAGAAATTCCGCCGGTTGCTGAACCACCAAAAAGCCTACATGGGGAAACAAAAGGCTTAACTATGTCTTTATTAAACCAATCTAACATAGATAGTAACAATGCATTACTTTCTGCAAAAGAAAGAATAACCAACTCTCTAACAAACATTATCCTTAGCCAGAAGGATCATTATAACTATTGACACCTCAAAAGCCAATGGACCCGATGACATCAGCGGAAACTAATATCCACAAAAATCTCTGAACCTGTATGTAAATTATTTAACCACTCCGTCGTATCGAAAACAGTACCGAATATCTGGAAATGTGCCAATGTAACTACCATATTAAAACGGTGACCCATTAGACTGCGGAAATCATAACTAACCTCCAGAGCGACTTTTTGCACGGGATTCTAGTCTTTGCCAACTGACCGATATTGCACACTACGTTTGTCCAGCCATCGACCAGGGATTTTACACGATAGCAGTGTTGTGACATAAGTAAAGCTTTTGACAGGGTCTGGCATGCCGGACTCTCACACGCCTGAAGCTGCGGGGATACGAGGAGACACCATTCAATAGTTTCACAACTACTATTTAGAGGGAAGAACACAGTCTGTTGTTACTGGGGTGTCTCCTCCCCAAAATCATTTCCCTGGGCGAGCCACATGGCTCTGTATCGCTCCCCCTTTTTCTCTTTTACCTTAAAATTGATGAACCTACCGAATGCGCAAAAAGTCTAACAATGACCTGGGTAAAAATTAATTCATGGGCTTAATCATGGCTAGTATCATTTAACTCACTAAAGACCGAAACACTAGCACTAACAACCAAACAAAATCCTATTTTATCTACCCTTGTTCCTATCAAGGAGGTCCCACATCACAAACATTTAGGTCTGACTTTTCAATAAAATTGCAAATGGAACAAACATATTAACGACATTATCGAAAACCCCCAGCAAACCTGTCAATTGTTTAAGTTCCCTTAACTAAATCATTACAACCATATACTGTTATATAAAGAAACCGGTTCTAATACGCTAAAGGAGAGACGCAGAAGACATAAACGATAAAATTATAAACGACCCTTTTCCATCTTATCTTCATGATTTAATCTTGACAAAAAGCGCACATTATAATCTCAGAAACACATGCCTACCTGATTTTAAATGTAAATCAAATATTTTCTATAATCGTCATAAGACACAAAAAAATACATTATCTTTAAATATTTTCAATTCGAAACTTATGGCTCAAGATCCAACAACACCTAAAATCTTTCAATTTGGATCCCGTACAAACCAAGTCATTCACTTTAAATTGCGTCTCCCTTGCAACAATCTAAACGGACATAAATGTTAAAGTCACATTTCTGATAACCCATCCTGTAAATGTGGACATTAAGACACTGAACATTTTTTTTATTGAATTGCTTCTTTTATTCGGGTGTCAGAAATAAAACAATACATAATTTATCGACTATCCATCGAAACACTGCTGTGTTATTGGACGGAATGGAGGACGTGGAAAACCCACTGAGTATTTTTAAAACTGCAAACTCGTTCTTCGAAATCACCAGACGGTACCAGGGACAACTATAAACACTCATTGTAAATATATTTTCATTATAATCATACTTGCACGTGTACATTGCTTATTTATTATAGAGAGGGGTTTAGTATAGACTATGCCTGTTCCCCAATCCCTATTCAGATACAAATCTGAACAAAATATTGCTTATGAAGAAAGACTTGGCGTTTACAAACCGAGTAATCCAGCCATTGGTGTTCTATAAACACTCATTGTAAATATATTTTCATTATAATCATACTTGCACGTGTACATTGCTTATTTATTATAGAGAGGGGTTTAGTATAGACTATGCCTGTTCCCCAATCCCTATTCAGATACAAATCTGAACAAAATATTGCTTATAAAGAAAGACTTGGCGTTTACCAACCGAGTAATCCAGCCATTGGTGTTCTTTGTACCCATCAAAATTAATATAAGATGTCTTCCTTCATGTTGGAGGCCTTACTCGGGAGAAACGATATCGTCTGGGTCCTGGGTTTAATGTGTCATTGCGCGAATCATCACCCGACTTGTGCGTGACAGCATTTCCTAATAATTCTGTCTATGAAATGTCGGCCTCTACATTTTTTTCCTCTACATTGACATTTCCCAACGGCACACCCATTAGCCATTCATTATGCGAATCATCATCTTGAGAATGAATTTCTCGTAAAACTTTATCATCGTCTCACTCATCGGTGTTCTGTCTCACACGTTTCCGTCTCATACGTTTCTGCAATCCTGATGTCGACGAACCTTCCCTTTTTTTTTAAATACTTATCCATCGTACAATAAGACCTATACAACGTGTAAAAACTGTTCCACAATGTCACAAAGAGGAAAATCAGAGCACAGGTGGTGTTTTTTTCTATCATCTAAACGTGAATGAGAACAATTAAACAATATCATTGACAATTACCAGATACCGCCAGTCGCTTAGCCAATAGCTTATCCAACGAGAGGGAGGAAGTGTTAAACGGATGAAGTGGGTGAATCAAATTTAAAAAATAATCTCGCCGCGTGGGACCTATACCTCAAAACTTCAATGATCGTACCAAGAACTTCTCAAATTGTTTATCCCGTGTACACATTGGAGTTCACGTAAAAGATCCCTTGGCAGCTGGAATTCGATATAAGAGTAGGCCGTAGCGCCGCTGCCCGGGCAAAATTTCCCTGATAGCACACTGTCTGGCGTATGCCCGTCTTCCATTAGCCAAGGTTAGGGGCATAATAGTAGGACGTTAAACCCCATTTTATTAATTCATTCAAATTGTTTAGTGTGGGTTGGGTAAGAAATAACTAGGTCACTACAACATGTAAGTCTGTGACTGAATGAGAGAGAGAGAGAGAAAGAGAGAGAGAGAGAAAGAGCGAGAGAACGAGAGAGAGAGATAGTGAGAGAGATACATAGATGGGTTTTAACGTCCACTCGGCAAAAACTAGGTCATTTCGGGACTAACATTTTGTTTAATTTTTTTTTCAATAATTCGCTTGCACGTCGGGGACTTTAGCAGTGGGTGAAACCCGGAGGACCCGGAGAAAACCTACAAGGTTGGACAGGCGACCCTACTCCTTGTCACGTAAAACCAGGGATTCGAAACCACGCCAGTTGACGACTCAATGACAGGCAATATGATACAGCACGCACGTGTTAATCCAACCCCCCGTGACTGAATGAGAATGTGGAACTAAATCACCGTAGGAGTAGCATTACCGAAACATATCACAAGTATTTTATTTTATTTTTCAAAACTATTGGTTGGGGGGGGGGGCAACAGAGGGAATATTCATGGGGTTGGGGGAAAGTGCCCCCTCCCTCTGGGCGCCCTCGCTGGCCCCTACTGTTACGAAAAGAATAGTTTACGCCACGTACGTCCTTTTGAACATTTTAGTGGCACGCATGCTTAACACACAATTAAACGGTCTGCAATACAAGACGAAATTACATGATATCTGATCAAATAGGAATATTTATTTAGTTTCGAATGGGAAATAATGGCGCGGAACAGCTGTGACAAGTGAAATCACTCGATTGTTATTTCGCAAGCGAATCATTATAATCAAATTAAACCATATGTTAGTCCCGAAATGACCTAGTTGTTTTGCGTGGACGTTATACCCCATTTTTCTCTCTCTCTCTCTCTCTGTCGTGTGTTAAAGGTTAGGGCCTATGAATAGCTTTTCATAATCACAGAGAAGGTTGAGGGATCGCAGACTCAACGATGAGTGGAACTTTCAGCTGGAATTAAATATTCTTTCTTTTCTTTATGACGTAAACAGTTGCGTCAAAGAACATTTTCTTTTCTTATTTGTGTTACTTTAAGTCGGTAAAGATAGCCAGGGTCGTGCGTTAAACACCCATTTCGTTATTTACATTAAAGTTACTTTAATACATTAAGAATATTCGGTATTCCTTCTGCAAAAAAAATGACCTTAAATACCTAGAGGCGTACTGGTAATTAAATGCACCGAATAAAAATCATAATTCATTAATATGTACAAGATCAACCGTACAACTAGAACATGATTTCTGCACAGAATAATTAATGCCACATAACTCTATGT
This sequence comes from Patella pellucida, assembly GCA_917208275.1. NCBI lineage: Eukaryota > Metazoa > Mollusca > Gastropoda > Patellidae > Patella > Patella pellucida. The sequence continues at coordinate 58,489,883 of OU795040.1, read as the reverse complement.
CAGCAGCTTTTAATTTTTAATATACATTTCCGGTATGATTAGATATATTACTCTTTTTAAGATGAAAAAAACATACCCTCTTCGCAAAACATAAATGCTGTACATAACTCATGACAGTTAAACGGAAATGTATGTTATTTAAACAAAAAATTAATACAAAAATATATAGATCACAATTTCGCAAATTTATTTCCACGAGTGTTATGTTTTGATATAAGATCAATTTAATTTGTTTGAAATATTATTATTGATTTTTACTTCTAGCAATAAATATTGAAATTTCTTTGATAAAACGACACTACTTTTACACGTAGATGATTTTGCTTCAAAATGAAAAAAAAATGGACCAAACCGGATATGTGGAGGTTGAGAAACATGAAATTTCTTTGATAAAACGACACTACTTTTACACCACGTAGATGATTTTGCTTTAAAATGAAAAAAAAATGGACCAAACCGGATATGTGGAGGTTGAAAAACATGAAGTTGTTTCATCAATTTCAGGGACCTAGATTATAATCTCTTCACAGGATTTTTTACACATGGAATACAAAATACTTTAAGATCAGCAATTTTGTAAATGTTTTGTCAGCACAATCATTTCTTTCGATCACATAATGATATAGGACGTAGCTACAAGTAAAATGTTCAAAGTCATATCGAAGAAGACATAAAATGTAGCAGGAACATATTTATGTTAGAAATACAAAAATTGCGCTAGATAAATCATGTTTGAAGTCGGGCGTCCTGACGGCTCGGGTGGTTCCATCACGCCGTTGACCGATACAGTTTCGAGGGCTATTTCAGCATGGTTTACTCCTGTCATTAGTGCTGAACTGGGAAATCGTAAGTTACATATAGTGTCTGGAGTAGATGGAATGAAAAGGCGAGATCCAGTGGACAACATTTGTAAACCAGTATATGGCCACAGGTCTATAATGCCTTCCCCATTGACTCCAATGTTACTTCTCGTCTCTTAGACCGGCTCTAACTTTGTACAAAATTTTAGTTGCGTAAAACGCTTTTTGCCACAGATGGGGCAACATGTGGCTAACTCTTGCCCAAAAGCGTGTATGAGGTTGAACATGAAAAAATTGAGATACACAAGCTGGAAGTAGAGACAAGAAAACGTGCAATTTCAGGCCCTACATTTCAACGTAACCAACCTCACAACTCTTGTATCCTTCCGCCTCAAAATCATGAATGTTCACCAAAACCTGACGGAAAATGTATTTTCAAACCCTTTTTTTCGATTCTACACCAAAAAGTCAACAAAAGTCGTCATGCAAACGGGGAAAAAAGAGAAAGGGAAAGAGAGACTTAAAATAACCTTCGCCCTCCATTCGTGGGTGACGGCCCAGGAATATTTGGAGACCTGTGTCCTATATCACACACAACAGCTGTTGTTGTTTATTTATTACAAATTTAACTTCCAATACACAAGGTATAACATTACGGACAAGTTCTTTTTATTATGTTATTTACATATGAATGAGTAATATATAGAAGATATGCTAAACAATAAAAAGTTCTTATATTATATCACAGTTTTAAAATCGATATCGTTAGAAGAGAGGTCGGGTCATCTTCTAACTTTGTTATAATAAAAACAAGCTAAATCAAGAAGTCCAGTTGTTTGATGCCATCGAAGCGGATTGAAAAAAAACCTGTGAGAAATTGAATCCGCTGTTTAATGTAGAAACGCGAAGTTCTCACAGTAAAAACCACTTAGCTGGATCCGTGGAATATTTACAAATAAAAATGTTCGTGTGGTTCTTTCCATATACTACAAGTAAAGCCAGGCTGCCACTTGCAAAATTCCGTGGCACGCATTGGCACGATTCGAGTCGGCACGACATCGTCCGATTTGCGCAAACTCCTCGTGCCAATGCGGGAAGTGCGTAAACAATATGCAAACTATGCGCAAACTATGCGTAAACTCGTCGTGCCAGTTCGTGTCAATATAGACACTGGTGGGCATGACAAAATCGTGCCCAAAAGTTGTGCAAGTGTCAGCCTGGCTTTAGTTAAAAAGTCCTTTGACACAGATCCCAACTTCGGTATTTAAAATCATTTATTTTTATGCCGTCCATTAAACGTTTTCTTTGTGTGTGACTCTGTACGGCGTGTTTCCTTCTTTATTGCCGAAATATGCACGTGAAAGGGGTTGATAAGATGTACGTAGTTAGAACGAGATCAAGCCCTATATTGAAGATGACTATCGATAGTCGGCTTTCCACAGGCATCATATGTATGCATATACCGCACTTTTCCGAAAACCTTGCAAATTTGATAGAGGCTATACGTGCGTTTTTAACGTTTTTTTCAGACTTGGTGCGATATTCTGCATTCCATAAACCCCCCGTTTCCGAAAAACTTGTAACTCGATAATCTTTGCTGTGTGGATGTATTTCCACACTTTGCGCGTCTATGCTGGGTTTAGGACTTTTATGTCGACAGTGGAATACTAAATCGAGTATGATATCACCATGTACTGACACATAAAACGACGATTATCATCACACCAAACAAATCATCTGAAATTAAAGATGCCTTGACATTTTAAAATAATTTGCAAATCATTAATTGAATTGTTCACCGGAATGAATTTCAGATACAAACTATTTAAATTATATTCCAAGTGACAAAATTGTTTATTTACATGCACAAAAGAGTTTGAGTATATCAACGTCCAATAATTTAAATCAAGACTTTTGATTGGTGGGTCACTTTAAAGGGACATAACAGTCTCAAAAAATAAAAGTTCGAGTACGTATGAAATTTCAACGCCAAAAAACAGAGGAATGGTGTATTTACGTTGTCTCAAAATTTCAGCTCAAAATATTGAGTCGTTTGGACGTGAACGGGACACGTAACCTTTTAAATATTTCGGGTCAATTTTTTCGCTGTGTGATCTGATAATCGATTCACGTTCCTTTAGAGGTCCATACAATAAATGACCCATGTTCTGTACTTGATAACAAAAGCTCAATTGCACCTACATATTTTTTTTGTCCATACACCACATAATACAGCTTGGGACACCGGTCTATTTACAGTTGAAGACTGACAGGTTTAAGTTGTTATACAACGTATCACATCAGTGTCTAGAGTAATTTTTAGTGTTGACGATAGATTACCAATAAATTTCCCCTATTCCATGAAGAAATGAAATGAAATGGGGTTTAGCGTCCTACTCTTCTGCGTCTAACCTGGGCTAATTGAAGACTGTTATGTACCTAACCTGGGATAATGAAAGGCAGGCATACGTCATACAGTGTGCTATGAAGACATTTTTTGTCCGGGCAGCGGCGCTACGGCCTACTCTTATATCGAATTCCAACTGCCAAGGGATGTTTTACGTGGACGCAAATGTGTACACGGGACCTTAGGCTCTCCGTTCTGCATCAATGACAAGGAGTAACCACGCCGGAAAATCGAGATAAACTTCTCGGCCAATGCAGGGATCGAACACCCGACCTCCAGACTAGCTAGCCAGTGAGAGAGAGAGCGAGGGATAGGGTTTTACGTCCACTCGACACAAACTAGGTCATTTCGGGACTAACATAGGGGTCTTTAGCAGTGAGGGAACCGGAGGACCCGGAGAAAACACACGAGGTTCGACAAGCGACCTTACTCCTTGCCACATATAACCGGGGACTCGAAACCACGTCAGTTGACTAAATGACGGGCTTAATGATACAGCGCGTACACGCTAACCATTCAGCCATGCCCCCCCCCCCCCACACACACACACACACCCACTAAGCATATACATACATACCGGTAGGGGCCTACTATAGTGGCCATTATATTTGATTTCATCCTAACCTTTTGAAACATAAACGACCAAATGATATGTTCCTTATATATATTGTGACGTATTCGTGACGTATTTACGAAAAAGGGTACGAGAAAAAGTTATGAAAAAACTTACGTCCGCCTTTGTGAAACCGACGTAAATAATTTGTATCTTTTGCGTATTTTTTTCTTAACGTAGTTTTTATTCTTTAAGTTTAGAACGTTTGTGAAAGTGCCCCCAGGATTTGAACACACAATTAAGCAGTTGTATTCTCCAAAATATCACCGGGAATGGCCCTTTAAGGACAGATTTATTTCTACATTTGTTTTGCAAATATGGACCTTCATGCACAGATAAACCTATTTAAATTTGGTTAAAGTTTCCCGTGTGTCTTCAACTAACTGTAATAATATATAGAGGTTTCTAACATAGGATGTTAGCAGTGTTACAACCCCTATAGTAATAGCAAACCCTACTGTAATAAATGTTATAAAATTTCAATTAAATCCCTATTGTAATAAATGTTAAAATTGTAATAAAATTTTACTTAACCCATATTGTAATAATTTCAATTAATGTATATTACAATACAATAAATTCGACAATATTTGAATATCAATATCTAGAAGTAATGACATGCGTTTACACTGCATACGGTGAAACACCTCAACTGGAAACATGATTAAAAGCCGTTAACGAGAAATTATTAAATTGTATTGTCAACCGCTCTTGTAATCAATGATATTAAAATAAACGTTAATTATGGTCTCCGAAATATCGGTCTTCTGGGGATTTTGAACATCTTTTTCGTATGCATATCAGATAAAATAATCGCCCTAATTGCATTTTTAAAATCGACACCTAACTTTAAAAGTCTATGGATTTTGATCACCATTTCCGTATGAATATATACGACTACTGGTATGTCTTTATACCGTATAGAATAATATGAAACAACTACACCGAAAACATGTTTTAAAGCGATTTGGAGAATTAATAAAATGGAATGTCAACACTTATTGTAATCAATGATATTTAAATAAATTTAAAGTATGTTCTCGGAAACATCTGTCGTCTGAGTGTGCTGTATGAACCAGGAACCTATCGCGACGATGACCAATTATCTTTAGAACAAGTGTGTCGATCGTATTAAGCTTTGTCTTGACGAATGTCATCCCAAGTGGACGAAAATTACCACGTTTAGTGCAAGGAACGACTTCCTTCTTAATAAATTGCCAAGAGTTGTGTCATCATGTGCTTAATTGTCTAAATTACGGCTTCTGATTATCTAGACACACGGATTAATTATTTGGCAATGTTTTGATTTTTCGGTTAAAAGGCCTGCAATGAGAACCATCCGGACAAAGGTACATGGCACTTTGTCTTATTAATATTCACAATAAGTCATTGCGTAAGGCACTGGCTTACTAACACTAAGATCCAGGGTTTGGCCGAGTAAGTGCCTACGGATTTGCAACCTCTGTTTCTCTACGTCAGCGGTGAATGACAGAGAAACTGACATCGAACAAATAACTTCTTATCGTTCTGATTTGACGAATAATCAAGATCACATGCACACATTTGCGTGCAAGTTAAAGAACCCCTTGCAAAGCAAATGTTCATCTAAATTAGCGCGGTTGGTGTATAAGGGTAAGACGTTAAGCCCCATTTCATTCTTTATATTCATGTTACTTCATTGCAGTAAGAATATGCAGTGCCCCTTCAGCAAACAAAAAACTTGACATTATAGACTCTGCATGGTGATGAAATGCACCGAAGAACCATCCCACTTCATTAAGATGTACAAGACCAACCACACAACTGGAACATGATTTCTTTACAGAATAATTAATGCCACGTAACCCTATGTCAGCAGCTTTCAATTTACATTTGCTTTACTTAAGATTAGATTTACTTTTTTATTTAACATGCGAAAACATGACATGTTCGCTACGTTAACCCCCACATTCACATACGCCATGATATTTAAACCAAAAAACTTTATGTACTTAGCTTTTAATACCCGAAAAAAATATATTTCAAAATTCCGTACCTAATTTCCAAATCACTGGAGATGAATGGGCTTGAAATATTTAATTTTTCATAGAACATCAATCTAATATGTTTTGAATTTTATTATACGCCCACATTTGTTTTTGGACCCTCTACATGTCACAGATCTTATCCGAGTTTGACAAAACTTGAAATATAGGTTTATCTCAACAAGATCGCGTTTGCTATCCCTGGTTCTACGACACATTAAGTCTTTAGCTTGTGGACCCTCAGGAGGTCACAATTTATAACCGATTTTGATGAAACTTAAAATGCATGTTTATAACCCAAAGATCTTGGTTGCCTTCGATATTTCCTGATTTGGGGCCCCAGATTGTACGAGAAATCGCCCTGTTTTAGGTTGTGGTCCTCGTCGAGGTCGCAATAATCATCCGATTTTAAAAAAACAAAACAACATAAAACGTTTGATTATATCACCGTTACACCGTAATGAAGGTTGAGTGTGAATTTCGTGAAAATCAGACAAAATACGCGAATAACGTAAAAATATGGTATATCAAGGTTGTGTATCCTGTATAGGTAACAATTTCAATCCGATTTTGATGAAACTCGAAAGGCATGTTTATAACCCTAAGCTTTGGTTCCTTCCGATATTTGCGCATATAAAATCGCTTTCTTTTTAGTTTGTTCCCGATACATCTTTCGAAAATGTCGAATGTTACTTTTAGAAAATTTAAATTGGACTGTTTCTTATAAAACGACAATACTGTTGCATGTACATGGTGTTGGTTCAAAGGGCAACACATTCGACACAGACCGGATATGTGGGGGGGGGGTTAGAAAAACAGGAAGTTCCTTAAAATTATTTTCCTCGAGTCACCGGAAGTATCAAGAACCAAGATAATAGTACCAGTAATATATACAAATATGAGGTTTATTGGAGAAAAAAACAGGAAGTTCCTTAATTATTTTTCTCATGTTACCGGAAGTATCAAGAACCAAGACAATCGTCCCAGTAATATTTACAAATATGAGGTTTTTTAGAAAAAAAAGACTAATTCCATCTTAGTTAGCGCTTTCACCCTCTGCGGGGATCATCAGGTAATTAAAATAGGCTTACAGGTCATATATTAAATCCTTTGTCAGCGCAAACCGTTTTAAGATGATTGAATGATACCTCATATTATATGGATGTTTTTTCTATAAATTAGCACCAATGAAAAAGATACAAGTAAAATGTTTACAAACAAATCGAAGAAAATAAGAAATTTTAATGTAGCAGCCATTTGTTGCATTTGTTCCAAATCAAAAAGCTTTGATGAAGTAGGGGGTCGTTAAGGCTCGGTGATTAAGGTACTGGCTTACAAGCAGGAGGACTGGGGTGCGTGGTTTCCTCAGTAGTATACGTTGGGATGGGACCAAAAAACAAGTTCCCGTGTAGACGTTGTCATACACGTAACAAAATCCCCGATTAAGCGATGGATTCGGTTTCATCGCAAGCCCGGCGGAGTAGGACCCAAATAATTTGGCCGCTAGTATTCTTTTCTTCAGATTATTGCGTCCCCTGGACCCTCGCCTTAAGGGACTTAGGATGGAATCCCCCCAATCAAGAATTGCTTCCGCCGGCCCTGCATCGTACTATATTATTGTATTATATGTTGCCAGTACAGGCAGTAGATCCAAGATTTCTTTCTAAATATCAAGATGAGTTTCTATAAAAAGATGTTTTTTGTCAGTGGTGTCTATAAAAAAAGAGGGCATCACTCCGTAAGTCATTATTAAAAAGGTTTTAGGTTTTAAAGATTTGTTCGACTCGCTAAACTAAACATTTCATAGGATCGAAAGAAACATTTTGCTGTTAACAGTATTTACAGGAACAAATAAAATGATCAAAGAAAAGAACCCCGAGGGAAAAAGCATTCTTTATGATCTACGTAAAGTACTAGGTAACGCTTTGAGCTTCCGCGGGTATTTTTCAAATTGATCACGGTAATGATCATAAATTGTTTAAATATATAGTAGGTCACGTTTCGCCAAGTGAAATATATATTTATATTTGGTCACGTTTCGCCAAATAAAGACTAGGTCACGCACGAGATGATCAAGAAAGACACTAAGAAAGTTTTGTTTTAAAAGCAGATTGACAGCTTTCTAAAACTGATATGATCAACCGAAAACTGTAGTTCAATTTCAAGTTGACTGAAATATAATTTTAGCTTCGGCGTGTCCAAAAGATTTCTTAAAGAGGTAGTTACTTTGAACGTAAATGCAAGCAATTGTTGAATTTTGAACTTCTTTAAACCAAGTATGTGAATTTTAAGTAGACCCGACAACAGCTGTTCTTAAAATATGCATCACTATGACAAACTGTTGAATTTTCACAGGCATATCCGTCTTTCAAATCTTAACAATGTACGTCGATTACAAACAAGAGATCTAGAACGTATACACGATCTTTAAAAGTAAGAGGAAGCAATAGATATCAGATGATAATGTATCATGCAGACCACAAACGTTGTCAGGTAAGTCAATCAATAGGACTCTGCATCATACGAGTATAAACAATGTCCAAAGGCTGACTGCTTATTAATAGATGTCTCTTTAGGACCACATTTTGAATCAGATTAAAGTCTCTCGACCATTTTGATAATTTTTTTTAATACATATTAGGCCATACTTACGTCAATATAATCAACCTTAGCATTATACATAACGTGCCTTGCACCGAGTTCGTGTAGCATTTCTTCTAATTTCTTCGGTTCGTTTATTCTGGCAAGGCACTTTTCCACTGTCCCCATTACACGTAAAGCATGAGACCTCAGTTGCGTACTTTGTTTCAAGTCTTCTTTCGATTTCCCCTTAAACGGCATAAATACATCTTGCACATCCGGGTGGGTTTCAAATAAACTGAAATGAATAGGACATAACATTTTAAACTTCGTTTTCAAATCTTGAATTATCCCAGAAGAGTGTTTAGGAATTTGAGTAGATGGGTTTCAAGGAAGTAACAATGTCATGTATGGAGTGATATCTGTCTCGGATTACCCCAGAATTTGATAAATTCAGAAACTCTCAGACAATATTTCTGCTCATTTTTGTGCTTCGCACGTTTGTTTGTTCGACGTTAATTCGATGAGTATTGGAGAAACAAAATATGCTCTTGACCCCCACCCCGGCACTTGACACGCCCCTAATACTCCATGTTCCTTAGGCAACGACTGCGAGTTTTACAACATCTGGCCGTTGCTGGTTTACTTCACAATTCCCGACAAGTTGCATCCAATCAGAGATCGTGACATAGCGAACCCCACGGAAACCTTGACCTTTCTAACTCGATTATCACATGTAGACATTTTAGCATGATTGCGCGAGACTTGGTATTCGCGATGGCCAAGCAATCTGATGGGCTCACAAGCTGGGTTTATACCCAATCAAACCTAGTGTCGAAATATTCAGGGTAGTACGTGAAGGGATTGATAAGATGTACGCAGTTAAAGCGAGATGAAGCCTTCTGTTGAAGATGCTGTAATACCCCAGCAAATACAGACAGCATTTGATCTGACGACTTCTAATGATAACGTTTCACCTCGCATGTACACCTAATTAACCTACTTCATTTCTGACTTCTCACTATAAAAATTATCACAGTCATGTCTAAACTACCGTTTTAAATAATTTGTTGAATAGAATAACCCAGGCGGAGATAGTTTAAGGGCATCAATAATTGACTGGATCGATTATTGATCGACATCTTGTCTTTTACCGTTATTTCGATCATTAGAATACCAGTGCACATCACGTGCATGTCCTTCAATGTCACCTGAAGCTGTCGAATTTAGAAGATAACTGTGCTAATCGCCGGTACTAACGATGTAATTAAATTTATAATCCCAATTAAAATATTAGATTTCCTGATTTTCCCCGTGGATAACCATTCATTGAAAATAGATATTATTGACCTGCGCTATATTTAAAATATTTAATAAAACTTGATTTTGTAAAAAGCGAATTAAATCTATTTTCAAGGCGGATTTAATTAATAACTGACTTAATCAATATAAGCCATCTGTAATTAATGTCTTTCATAATAAACGATACAGCTTTTTCAGGGCTAATCTTCAGATTTATTTAGACAAAATCTTTATATTGATTTTCCCAAGATAAACTCTGTAATGAGTCTGAACTCAGCCTGGGATAGCTTTTAGCCAGCTATTATTTAAGCTTAAGCATTTAATTGCTTATAGAGCTTTAGGAAAAAGAAGTCACATTGACAAAAGGAACAAAAGGATAAGGGACAAATGCGAGATTTCTATAGATTTATGACTAATCAATATATTAACTATACTTCTTTTAACGGAACCGTTCGACATTTTCATCAAAGGATTTAGTTCTGTTTATATTTCAAAATAACAAATATTCATATTCGCTCAATTAATTAACCAGTTCGTTTCATATGGAGGGCTTATTAATAGATTAACAAAGTAAATTTATAATTACTCTTATTAGCGTAGAAAGATTACCAAAGGCTCATAGCAAAACGGAGTACATCGGCTCGGCGGGAAATACATTTATTTTATTCAAACATGACCACACCTATAACTATATAACTCATTTGTCTACGACAATTTAAGCCATTTTACTTAAATTTAGTTTTGTATTTTAAAAAAAATGTTAGCGTGACAAATTTCTTAAGAAGGATTAGCTGTTGTCGGTTTCACATTGGACACTGTTTATTTCATTAGGTTAAACCTAATACTAATAGTAAAACAAAATCACTTGATAATGTTTTATTTCAACATTTATTATAGAAAAACATGTTTATTTTAACACTTTTAATGTAAATTGAAAAACTTAATATAAAAAATAATTAACTAAATAGCACTATGAAATGAGCATCAACATTAAACACAGTTCACGTGACATTATTAAACGGTTAATCCATATCTAATTAGGTGAACACATTTCAGCTACAGACCATAATCCCCCAGCCCTAAACCCTTAATCCCCTTAATCAATATTTTGAGCTGGATGAGAACACCCCTGGATGAGAAACCAATATGTAATTATTTTGAATACATAAGAATTGGATGCAACTGGGTTTATAATAGAGCTCCCGATTATTAGCTATCCTAATAACTCGACCACCGACCCGTAAAATATATTTTTCGAACGTCTCTAAATACGTCGAATGACGAGTTGGAATTTGTGCTGGATAATACGGACATATTTTGTTTTGTTTTGTTTACGGGGGGGGGGGGGGATTCCAGGCTTAATAGGTTATCATTTTAAAAAGCGAGAATTTAATATTTTCTAAGAAAGTCAAAACAAAATTGTTTATATGTCTTTTGCTCAATAGGTTGCCAACTCACTATTACACGACCATAGGTGTCCCTCTCACACTTTAAACCCATTTACACCGGAAATAAAAACACAATTACCTCCCTTGTTTTACTATTCCCTGTCATGGAATAGCTGTCTTCAAACGTTTGAATTTGAAAATGTTATTTTTGCCATTTTCTCAACTGGCAATAGTGAATTATAGGATTAGTAGGAGTATTCTTTCTTTAAAAAGGTAGGGCTGTTTATAGATACCATCTATTTTAGGGCCTTTTTTAAAACATTTTAAAAATATAACTTAAAAATATGAAATTGTAACTTTAAATAGAACTTCAAGGAAATGGAATGAAATGGAGTTTAACGTCCTACTGTTGTGTACCTAACCTGGGCTAATTGAAGACAGGCATACGCCATACAGTGTGCTATGAGGGAAATTATTTACCCGGGCAGCGGCGCTCCGACCTATTCTTATATCGAACTCTAACTGCCAAGGGATCTTATACGTGCACGCCAATGTGTAAACGGGACCTTGGTTTTTCGTCCCATCCCAACGACTAGACAGCTGTCCTTGTCAGGCCCCCACCCCCGTTCTGCATCACTGGCATGGGGAAACCACACCGGAAAATCAAGATAAATTTTCTCGGCCAATGCTGGGATCGACCACTCGACCTCCAGGCTAGCGACCCAGCGCCTTCCCCACATAGGCACGTGATTCCATGAAATTCAACGATTCCTTACTACTGGCACACACTTTTATTCGCCTTGACATTTCTTAACCTCCCTCCATTGACCTCTTGCCTATGATTGTTATATGGTTGGCTCCAAAACGTCTTTGGTAATTTCCATATAATAACGAAACCCATTTAAAGCAACGGTGCCATATTATTTTGAGACTTTATTAAACTAAAACTTGTAAAGTGAAATACGTAATATGGGATAACTGGGGTGAAATAAAAAATACAGCAAAATTGAATTTTATCGGATATAAACAGTCAGCTTGGGTCATCTACGGACTAAAGTTTTCACGACTGCGAGTTTTACAAAATCTGGCCGTTGATGGTTTACTTCATAATTCCCGAACTTTTAGCTACGTTATCTGCAGACACGTAAACAGTAGCGTCCGATCAGAGGTTGTGACATAGCGACCTCCACAGAAACCTTGACATTAAACGAACCTCGAACTTTGCAACGCGTTTATCACAGGTAGACATTTTAACTTAAAAACGCGAGATTTGGTATTCGCGACAACCAAGGAATCTGATAGGCTCACAAGCTGGGCTTATACCAAATCAAACTTAGTGCCCAAATATGCAGGGTGTTACGCGGGGGGCTAGATAAAATGTACGTAGGGTAAGCGAGATCAAGCCTTTTGTGAAAAACAAAATTCTGTAATTTTAAAATAGACAGAACAATACCTCGATTCAAAGATCGTGAATTGCATTGGAACAAAACAAATCATTATGTTTTCTACTCCATTCCATCTTATTCAGTTATTATTCATAATTCGTTGGATAAATGGATAATTGTATTACAAAATTGTTAGTTTCCATCGCATATACCTTTAACATCAATTATTTTTAAACATTATATAAAAAAAGAGAGTTGATTCTGATCATGAATGTCAAAGAATCATTATTAAAAGATATTCGTGGAAAAAATTGAGTCAAGCGAGACAACGTGTAGATTATCTTTTTTCTGTGGCGTTCATCGGTGATATATAAATTTTCTCTGAATCATTTCACAATGGGATTACTTAATATACGGAATCGATATTGGGCGTTATGGTAGTACTGGATGCCTTTAATGGTCCATCCACGGTTTCAGTGGAAGTGTCAAGAAAAGCCGCCATGAATTTTTTTAGAATTGAATTATTTATTTGCATCAGTCAAGTCTTATCACGTACATCACAATGCGTAGACGGTTATAATAGTACATTCCTTTGGGGCAATCTGTGAAAGATGTACTCGTCAGACTGATGCTGGCTTTGATTTAAGAATTTATATTGAGCTAATTAAGAATTGTTATTTTGTACAAAACATTTTTAAAATCAGATCAGATCCTCCGGTCACCGTGGTGTTATAAATAATCATGTCATTATTCTTTATATATGTATATATATATATGACTTGTAATTATTTCTGGATTTACAAACTGTAAAAAAGAGATGGAGATTAATTCTTTGTTCAGTTAAGACTCGTGGATCCTTTCTTTGTTTTATCTAAATTTGATTATTTGTCAGATGATAGTTTTCTTGGGGTCCTGTTGATTTTCAAAAGAAAACTCGGTGGTTCATTTTTTCATCCCGAGCGACACATATTTCCGTGCGAAATGCAACCACACATTGGTTTGTTGTTATACATTATAGAATACGTATTTCTAATAGTTCTCTTTTCTCAAATATTAATATCATAATGGCCCTGAACACACAAACTAGGTCATTTCGCGACTAACATATAGTACGCATTGGTCTTTAGTGGTCGAAGGAAACCAGAGGACCCGGAGAAAACAGACAAACTAGGCAATTTCGGTAGTAACATAAAGTGCGCAATGGACTTTAATGGTTGAAGGAAACATGAGGACCAGGAGAAAAAACACACAAATTTAGTCATTTCGGGAGTTCCATAAAGTGCGCGATGATCTTTAGTGGTTTAAGAAAACCGGGAGACACAGAAAACTAGGCCATTCCGGAAATAAAAACAGTGCGCAATGTTAGAGGTTGGGCACATGTTAGACGACTTGACAAACCCATCCTCCAAAATATTTGCTTATGACCCCACAGACTTGTGAATTCAATAGCGTAAACGGTCAATACGATAGGCGCCAAAGTGATCGGACACTTTGTAGACTCAATTAGCAACCACTTTATTAAGACAATGGCATTGGCTCAGTATATGTTTTGTCTGAGTAAAATGTCGCTGGAGTTCAATTATACAGATCGACCACGATAGATAGTACACTGCATTACTCGAACTCATTAACACATTAATTAGTCTGTGAGACTTCCTTTTCCAGACGACTAATTAGTGTAATTCTACATGGTTCACCTTCTACATGTCTCCATCCTACCTGAGTACGCTGTTTGCATTCCCGTGTACCTCATCCGGATATTGTCATGCTGAATGTTTTAAAGGAAAACAGCATTATGAAATAAAAACCGACTGTCATTTGTCTTCTTAACATGCACAAAAAACCCAGAAAAGGGTCATCATGCATGTACGGAAAACACAGTCCTAATAAAATAAAACCAAGTACGAACAATCCAAACCATTAGCAAAATTCGAAGTCCTAAAAAAACGGTATATAAATGAGTGTAATCAAGCAAAATAGTGTTATAAACATATGGACTGTTCAGCGTGTACAAAATACACGACAAACAGTGGTTAAAGGTGTCAGGAAGCGTTAGCTTAACCCGCCCAAATCACGTGTAATCACTACCAATATCATTGTATAACAATTTGCCAGATTGTGGCTGAATGTTAGAAAGTTTGTCTTTAGATCTGGGGAAAATATCGTCATGCCTCTTTGGGTGCTTGGGGTATTGGTCCGTAATATCGTACCGGTTCAGTAATTTTCCTCCAATCAGAGGCTTTTAATTTAAAAGCCCCATCCAAATTTACAGCCAATAACAATGTTATACCTTTATATAGCAATGGGTAATGTGTTGAGATCTCTATATCAATGGGTAATGTGATGAGATCGTTATATTTATGCATTGAAATTATTATATATCAATGGTTTATGTATTGCAATCATTATCAATGGTTTTATGTATTGAAATTTTTATATATCAACGATTTGTGTATTGATATCATTATATATCAGTAGTTTATGTATTGAAATTATTATATATCAGTAGTTTATGTATTGAAATTATTATATATCAGTAGTTTATGTATTGAAATTATTATATATCAGTGGATTATATATTGAGATCTTTATATATTATCTATGGCTAATGTATTTGGATCTGTCACCAATGATTTAATTATTGGATTCATTATAATGTATATCAATGGTGTATGTATTGCGATTCATTCGAAGATATATAGAGTATACGTATTACTGCCCATCAAGAATATTACTTTAATTGCACACCCTTCGTTTCCAAAATTCAGTGGATGTTCGCTGTATTCGTACAAAATAAAATCAGCGTATCATCACGTTTAAAAAAATTATCCATTTGCATAGCACCTAAACTCTTACCAACCCTATTCACTGAAACATCCGGACGTTTCCTAAATTAACGAGTTATTACAATCCCGCTTTTCAAGTTACTAATTTATTTCATTAGGTTATCACACACTGGCCGGATATCCAAGCTAATAAACGCGTATTTTAGTCTTAACTTACACTTATTCTAAAAGGAAAAGGGCGAAAGTATCTAATTTTCTTTTATCGATTTATGAATTATCACCCACAATATCATTAGAATTGTAAGATATCGCTTAAAGGTCAATAACAATCGATCCACTAAAAGTTTGTAAGCCCGAAAAAAACGACTCTTAAAGTGAAGTTAATCGTGTGGCTATACAAATAGAATAAAACCAAGTACGAACAAACCAAAGCAATAGACAAAATTCGAAGGCCTAAAAAAACGGTATAGGCAAAATAGTGTAATAAGGCAAAATAGTGTAATCAGCATATGAACTGTTCACTGTGTACAAAATACGCGACAAACAGTCGCAATAGGTGTCCGGAAGAGTAAGCTTACCCTACCTGGCGCCCCACGCCCGCAATGAAAGTGGTATCTGGTATTATGGATTCGTTATCATGCCATCATTTCACTTCTCTGGAGTTATCGAACTTGTTGATCTTGGTGTTGGTCCAGAACGTTTCTCCTGGCTTCCTCTTGTCAGTGTTGAACGACAGTGGACCCGTGACGAGAAAAACAATGCTCACCCGTGTACGCGTTGGTGTGTTTGTAAAAGAACTATCGACATTTTGAGTTAGATGATGTTAAGACGATCTGCTGTTGACCTGACAATATTTCCCCCGTGACACAGTTCGTGGAGTATGTCAGACGTCATTAGCCCAGTTGATGCAGAACAGTAGAGCGTTAAACGCGTTAAAACATGTGATATCTGGAATTTTGAATGGATCATGTGTATTATCTTGCTTTCTCTAAATAAACAAATAAATACATAGAACACATACTGATCTTTGTGGTGGCTCCCTGAGTTAGTCGGTGGCTCTTGATACCTAGAGGTCCCATGTTCTAACCCTTGGTCGAGAAACTTCATTATGATTGTCGCCCACCCCCACTTTATCCATTTGTCAATAGTGCATAACAGAGGTTCTGCCAAAGGACAACGTATATTAGTTCGGATGGCACGTTACACCGAGGTCCCTTCTGAGTTGGCATTCGAAACTGGATTAGACTGCAGTGTCGCTCTCCCAGTAAATTTCTAGTGTTTATTATGCTCTGTGCCATTTCTAGAATTATTATGCTCTGTGCCATTTGAGTTACCCATCTAATCTGTTACTCAAAACAATTTTTATGCAGGCAAATTAAAACAATAAACAGTCTGAAACTTGAGATCAACGTGGGATATGAACCAATTACTTTCAACCTTGAGAAAGAATTACAATATAACTGGTGGCTTGAATTATAAGTCTGCGATGCTGAACAAAACCTCGCTTATTATAAGACGATAAAATAACAATATGCTTGATAACTGGCAGCGCACTTGTTATTTTTCTGCTTGACATCCAATACAAATCTTTTACAGATTAACAGGAAAGTTCTTGTCACAAACAACTTTTCAAGAGAGCTTAAGTAGACAAGAAATGAAATGAAATGAAATGGGGTTTAACTTTCTACTGTTATGTACCTAACTTGGGCTAATGGAAGACGGGCGTACGTCACGCAGTGTGCTATGGGGGGAATTTTGCCTGGGCAGCGGCGCTACGGCCTACTCTTATATCGAATTCCAACTGCCAAGGGATCTTTTACGTGTACGCCAATGTTTACACGGGATTCGGTTTTTCGTCCAATCCGAACCACTTGTCAGGCCCTCCGTTCTGCATCACTGGCAAGGGCAACCACGCCGGAAAATAGAAGAGAATATTGATTTTTATAGTTTTATCATAAGCTCTTAGAAGATTTTGCCCTCCCCCCCCCCCCCCCGTCATAAAGTACACAAAATCAAAATGTGGGTTATTCACTGCATAACCCTCTCAAGTAACCGTAATCGGTTATAAGGTCACCCAACGAAACAATTGACCCGAAATCTTAAAAGGGTTACGTTTCCGGATAAGCAGTTTTGGCTTTCACGTCTAAACGACTCAATATTTTGAGTTAAAACTTTAAGACAAGGTACATGTAAATACACCATTTCCCTATATTTTGGCGTTTTATTTTCATACATTCTCAGACTTTTATTTTTGAGCCTCTATTTAATTCGGGGTTGTCCCTTTAAAGAAACGTTAAACAAACAGTACAGGGCAATGTTTCTCGAAATGTTAAAGGGCCTAAAAGGCCAAATAACACTCTTGTTGAAACTAAACAATATACCCCAATCTTTATCCTGCTCAGCAAATTGTACTATTTTACAATATTCCAATTAATTGGTGATACAAATTTCATCTTAACACACCTAATTTAAAAAAATTGGAAAAATTCAACTGTATGATTTGAAAAGCCTTACGTAAACCTTTCCAAATGTGACTTGGATTTAAACATATGTTCTAACCCTCTGAACAAGTAAAATAGGATGTACATGGGTAATTTACACGGACACTTACAGATCTAGTACTTAGAATAAGGCTATATATTTTTCTGGAGCTGTCAAGCCAGCGAGAGTTTATTGTCCCTTTAACTAAAGACAACATTCAAATTTTAGTAGATACTCCAATTTTGATTGGCTAAGCGGTAAAACAAACTTAAATTATCCAATCAAAGTACTAAAATTTGAACTTTTTTTTAGTTAAAATTTTGTGAAACAGGCCCTAGTATTAGATGCATATACAAGTGAATCGAGCTGTTAGACACAAATGAGCCTCGTGGTATCTGAGGCTTAATAAACAGTAAGCATATTCTGTCTCATGCATAATACCTAGTTATGAATAAGAGTTTGCAATGTCGATGAAACCTTGTAGAATTGTTTCGCCAATTATAAGGATTAACCATATCGGGGGCCTGTTTCACGAAATTTTAACTTAAGATAAAATCCAAATTTTAGTGCATACTTAAATCTGATTGGCTAAGCGCTAAAATCAATCTAATACTATCCAATCGAATTACTAAAATCGGATTTTATCTTAGTTAAAATTTCGTGAAACAGGCCCCAGGCCTAGTTATTGCCCTTGACAGTCAGAAATTAGCTAATGAACGTGAACTTTAGTCGATGCCTGGCCACGTTGTGTTATTTGCTTTATTCGAAATTCCAATATCCGCGCTTGTTACATATAATACTTTTTTTAGACGGACAAATTAAAACAGTAAATTGTCTAGAACGTAAGACAAAACAATTACTTAAATTTTAAGAGAGAACTAAACTATCCCCAACGACTACAAATAGAAAGCTGCAAAGCTGAATTAAAACTCGTTTATCGGACACTTACGTATGCAGACAATGGCTCCATTGTAACAATCCACCTATGAGCAGAAGAGGTAACAGGGGTCATATTTTCCTGGAAGGGTAGGTGTACTCTGCCATGTGCACTAAAATGCAACACATCGCATTTTTTTCTGAAATAGTAAAACTACCATGTCATGCGCCCTAAACCGCGACTACGTGACACATTATGTTGGCTACGTGCTGAAACACACTAAATCGTGTTTTAGAATGGTTTTATAATTGGTTACCAAATTTATATTGTCATATTAAACTGTATCGGTATTTTTGTTGGGACAATAAAACTCGTTGAGCTGATGACATTAGAGAAACACTTACCAAAATAGAAACAAAAACACAATATAGAAACAATAACACAACAGCAGGGGAAAAACTGATCGATTTCGGAATAGAAATGGATTTTAATGAGCGTAAAAGCCAATTTAAATAATCACCTGGTAATTTTGCAACCATTACTTTAATTGCGATTCATAGCTATCAGAGTTTGTGTTCGGTCATTAAGGCGATAACTCGCCGATCTTTTATTCGCCTCCGTAATGTAGCCTGATAGATTAGCACAGTTAAACGATTGCAAACGAAGAAGATTAGAAGATAAATAACATTAGAGCATGATTGATATACAAGTATTGCAAAATTGCCGTGCAAAAACTATATATATTTAATAATCAATATCAATTTTCCGAACACTACAATGACATGTAAAATCTATCAAAACAAAGAGAGAATAACGAATTTAATACATCTTTATCTAACTATGGCATATTTGGTAATGTCATTGCAGAATTAAACAATATGTCGCCTATTGATCGCATTACTATGACATCAAATTGTATTAATCTGTCAGAAAAATAAAGCCTCTTGAGTGTGATTTGGGTGCTATATGAATCAGTTACAAACTAAAACATTGTGACAGATGATTCCTTACAAAGATGTCATTCTAAGAATGGTTCATTGTCTTTTAGTGCAACAAAGCTATTTTGAAGTGACATTCCATTGATAAATCCTACACCCTATGCAAATGATACACTTTACTTGTTCTATTTTATTCTCGCTCCGTTTTTGAACATTTCATCAAATTTGCGGTGTGCTCTATTTTACAAGCTACAGGTTGATAATCACCAGATACAAGTGTTTTTATCGTCTATTTGTTTCCCGAAATCTAATTGATGGCCCTGTTTTTAATCCGATTGAATCGATTGTCCAGATCTGTAGTTAATGGGCCTGTCAAACTATAACGTTTTAGACAACTTAAAATGTGTGACAGCCCCATAAACATAGGAGGATACTGCATTCCTAGTTGCAAATTTGACCAAGGCAAAATGGTTCCCTTGCACGGAAAATCATTAGTTTAAATTCCTTTTTTTTAATATTTGTGTAAATGATGATCATCATTAACACTGACAAAACAGTTCATCACGATATTTATTAATGTATCGACAACACGCAATACCTTTTTTTTTGTTCGTAATGGATGGAATGACTTCCGTATTAATATATCAATATATCCTTACATAATGTAATAGAGCCACTTAGCAGTGTACCATATCAGGTGACCTTACATGGAACAATAACATTTCTTTTAATTATTTTTATACGCTGCAAGTGGGTAAGACGCTGACTCGCTACCCTGAAGGTCGCGTGTTCGCTCGCTGCATTGGCGGCGAAAATTCATCGGGATTTTTCTACGTAGTTTGCCCTTGTCAATGGTGCAGAGTCGAGGCCTGATAAAAACAACTGCCTAGTCGTTCGGATAGGACGAAAATCAAAGTCCTGTTTATACATTGGCGTGCACGTAAACGAACCCTTTGCAGGTGGAATTCGGGAACAATTTCCCTCCTAGCACACTGTATGGTGTATGCCCGTCTTCATTAGTCCAGTCAGAGCAGAACAGCGTGACGTTAAATCCCATCGCATTTCATTCTACGTAGTTATATACCACAGCCACAAGATTACGGACTACTCATATCTAAGTAAAACCACCACGATAGATCGTGCACATTTTATGTAGATTTTTTAGAACCCAAGCTAAATCTACATTAAAGATATTCCAAGGTGTCACCAGGAAATTTCAAAACATATATAATATCTATGTTTTCTATTTATTTCATTCAGATACTCTTTCTCTATTCACCGAATGCTGGCTTGACACGTCGAGAGAAAAAACAAACCTTATTCTAACTCCTAGATGTTTAAGTGTCCTACCTGTTGTGTAAATTATCCATTACATTCTATTTTACTTGTCCATAGGGTTCGAAAATATGTTTAAATCCAAATTGCATTTGGAAGTGTTTACGTGAAGCTTTTCAAACCATGTTGTTACCATGTAGTTGAATTTTTCCAATGTTTTTAAATTTAATGTGTTAAGATGAAATTTGTATCATCAATTAATATGAATATTGTAAAATGGTACCATTTGTTGAGCAGAATAAAGATTGGGACATATTATTCAGATACAAGAGTGGTATTGGGGCTTTAAAGAATTGGTGGGTGTCAAGGTAGAATACGCTTACATATAAATTGTGATCTGCAGCAAATTACAATTATTCTAGCTATGAAAAATACAAGCGAACACATTTGTTCACCATTTTTATGTACATTAAAACCACTTTATTACAGAAGACAAAATATCAAATCATAAACTCAAAGTACGTTTGTCATAAATACATCCTATTGTAATACATAATTATATATTGCAATATGGATTTGAAAAGTTTTTATCGGAGTATTATTAAACACCGTGCAAATAACTCATGACGCGGAAGAGATTTAAAAAGAAAGATAAACAGGTGATTAATGTTTGGATTTCTCATTGGACGACAAAACAAGGAAGTGTTCCACTAAATTATGAAGTAAGAACATAATCTGAACTATATAGGTGTCAGTATTTGGCATGCGTAAACATTTATTATGAAATATTAGCCCAATAACAGTTTACAAATTTTCGCCGAGGAGTCTACAACCTTTCAACACAATTATTTGTGCGTTTGTATCGTTGAATGATGTCCATCTCTTTTCGTAAGTCGCACTGGTTCCTCTTAATATCCCTAATAGACCCATCTAACCCTTTAGGGGCAGCATTGGCTGAACAATGGTTTTCAACTTGTGAACCTTTGGAATATTATTTTAATGGTATTTTGCAAGCTAATTGTGTCGAGCATTGCATACAAGTGTCTCACAACAGATTGGGTTCCTCTCTAGCATTTACATTACACTGGGGTAACCAAAGGCCATCACTTGTTTGCTTAAGGACCCTGAACAGCTTTAAATGACAATGCAAAATGAAACACGGATGGATAAGCTGCGTGTTTCAAACCATAATCTTGGTTTGTCATGTCTGACTTGTCAACACCCAGACGCCATTCAATGAGTGGTTATAGCGCAGTCATTCATAGAAACTGATGTTAGGCTTACGAGACACGCCAAATGCAACTTCTCTTGACCAAATCGGAAGTAGGAAGTTAAAGACAATATGACGATCAGGTGCATCCCCGTGCAGTCTAAATATATCCATCCTTCCATTTAATCTAATACGAGCTCATTCTTATGTACAAAATGGTCAATAAAATGGTTCCCCCCTTTTTAAGCCTACTAGTACCACCTAAAATATCCGAAATAAATCCCTACCCTGTTCGTAATAACAATGAATTGAAACATATTGCTGCTAACACTAATTATTATAAAAACTCCTTTTTACCTTCAACTGTTGAGCTTTGGAACAGTCTTTCTCATGATATTCAAAACGCGTCTACTATACAAAATTTAAAAATTAAATTAATACTATTACTATGGTGAACGTAAATTTCAAATTATTCATTCAAGACTTCGAAACTGTAAAAGTGGTCTAAATTTTCATAGGTTTTTAATGCATATTTCAGATAATCCGACATGCAGATGTGGTCACACTCCAGAAGACAGCGATCACTATTTTCTCCATTGCCCCAACTATGCCACTCAGCGTATGTCAACATTAAATACCCTCCCACTTAAATCAAAACATTCAAAAGCTTTTCTTTATGGGGATCCCAACGAAAATATCTCGTATAACGAAGTCATTTTTAAACAAGTTCACACGTATTTTAAACTAACTAAACGCTTTGAATAAATAAGAATTAGCTGGCGATGGTGATTAATGTTAAATGGATATGATGATAATGATGATGATGATGATGATGACTTACTTGTGTAAATATGTAATATATACTTGTACATTATGTACATTTTAGAAATTGTATTGATATGTGTATTTAATATATTTATTAAATAAGGAGACGAATTAATATAAGCCCTTGGCTTGTTTTCGAATCCTTAACTTTTGTCATTGTATGTATAATATGTATCTTATTTGAATATAATATAGTTTAAACCAATCTAATACGTTTTAATGCAATATGTTACACGTATAATTTCCCTTGTACATAATGATTATGTACATAATACAATTGAATAACCTCTAGCAACTGGATTAAATGGTGTGCACCAAGTATTTCAACTTCAGATTAGAGTATCATGTACTTGATAAATTGCTTAAATGTGGTTAGAATTTCCGGGCAGCTGTGCCACAGTCTTGTAGTTGTTATTATAGCGTAATGGCTCTAATACGCCATGTCTAGCGTGTACAATAGGGTTACATAACCTTTTCATACAAGGCACCGATGAACTTTACCAATAACTTACTTCATCAACTTCACGTTGACATCTAACTCAATTTCTATGCAAAAAACGACATCGATTTGTTTCCAGTACGAGATAAATATGTGACAAGCATGCATATATGACCTGTCGTATTAGTATTCACTGAGTGATTTAGCTATAATCAGATTTTAAACCGTGAAACAATAAGGAATGCGTGCCTTTAATAACGATAAGAGGTGGTAAACAAGA
Organism: Patella pellucida; assembly: GCA_917208275.1. NCBI lineage: Eukaryota > Metazoa > Mollusca > Gastropoda > Patellidae > Patella > Patella pellucida. The sequence goes on along the minus strand of OU795040.1, from coordinate 58,466,273 downwards.
TATTATGCTTTTAAGATCCAATGAATTGCACCTGATTGAAGTTAATCAAGTTGTATGGGTTGTATGTCTCGCTTATTAGATTTGATGAAAGGTTCATTGTTTTCCAGGGTAAGTATAATTCTAAGGATCACAAGGGTATAAATAGTCTAGTCAAGAACATTAATCCAGCAAGGTCCATGTAAGTACAACAGTACGTTCTCACTTGCGTTGTAAGATATTTATGCTCACCTAAAAAGAATTATTATAATTGGTGGTCTTAAAGGAGCTTAATCGCTAACATCTGGGACCTAGAAATTCACAAAAGTGGGTCGCAACGCATATAATACTGTAATATGAATGTATATAAACTGATTTACATTGAATGGTTCCGTTTTTACTCCAATTTCAAATCAGTTATGTTCGACTAACTAAGCCAGCACTCGCAATCACGTGCACATTTTCTGCGTCTAGTTATTCCAGTCTACATAACTCCGTTTTGGTTTGGTGCCGTGTGCCTAGCCTCGTCCCTCGAGTCTCTCAATACAACTGGGGCTGAAGCGCATTATGGTACACGATTCGTGTACCAATGTTAAACAAAATATTTTATCTTAAATATCGGATTTTAGAAGCTCATCTTGTCCCGGTAAGTTTACATCATCAATGTTGATTTAAATTGACCAATAATTCGTGTTTTCGATGTCGAAGATTTTGGAGGATTTTGAATTACGGGCTTAGGTCCTTTAAGTTATCTGCTCAGTGAACAAAATCGAAGATACACACAAGCAGGCATCACTTTTCTTGAACTTTCTTTGCGGTAATTAATATTATATTCTGTCTACAGGCATCAATAGTAAGTGTCAAACATTTGTATATTTCATTATGTTTATGAAACCATATTTATATAGTTGTAATATTGTTTATTTCAGATATCATTCTTCATGTAGAATAAAAGTAATCACTACGAAATACCCAAGGGTTATTCCTTACGATAATATCGCTGATGACAAGCATCCTAGACAAAGATGCCCGCAGTCAGCTGTCCCTTCACCGAGTGCAAGTTGAAAACGCATGCTATCGACATACAGCTAGCTGTAGAGCTCCTCAAGATCCATGGCCTCACTCACGTGACCACCCACAGCACCGCCGCTGCCAAAGTCGAGACAGTCAATCGTTCAACTATCACTACAAATATCAGTCTGGCTGGCTGGAACTACTTTCGAATTAGATGGAATGACTATGTCGAGGCAAACGGCATTACAGGCAAAACATTAAATATTCAAATATTAGAATGCTGTGATGAGCAATTGCTACGAGATCTTACACGAAACACAGTTGGCTCCCTTACAAACAGGACCATTAGTGAAATACTAGAGAGCATGAAACAACTCGCTATGAGACTAGAGAATCCAATGGTAGCCCGAGCAGAACTTCATGCTATGATCCAAGGTCACGACGAACCTATCCGTGCCTACTGCGCAAGAGTTCGTGGACAAGCCACCGTCTGTCAGTATACCATTGATTGCCCCAGTTGCGAAGATAAAGTCGACTACACTAACCTCGTGTTCCGAGACAATATGTGTCAAGGCCTATCAGACAAGGACATACAACTGGAACTACTATGCAACAGTAACCAAACTCCTTCATTGGAGAAAACACTACATTTCATTGAAAAGAAGGAATCTCGCAAGCGCTCTGTCTCCCGCACACATCCCAGGCTACTGCCACAAGCAGCTCATACCGACGAGCCCAGCATAAAGGAGCAAAGCCGCCTGATAGATCCACTGAAAATCATCAAAATGAGTCCAGAGATCTTTGCAGCTACTGTGATCAACCGTGTCATTTAAAAATGGCCTCAACGAGATTACGACGTTCATGATGCGCTGCATTTGGCCGTCGCCCTACGAGTTCAAGACCTGTTGAACCATAGAGTACCCCCTCCAGTTTGACTGGAAATCAGCTAAGCTGTCTCTTGTATGAAAGCAAAGGTGTTCTATGTACAAATAATTGATGTACAAGTGTCTCTACACAATTTGAATAAACAATTTCGACTATTTATAAATATTTAAAATGTGTTCCATTCTCACATGTTTGGGTACTAGTCATTGCACTTGTCTCGTGGGAAGGAGGGTATAAACAATGGCTACGATTGACAACTGATCCAACACTTCACAATTTAGTCATGTTTTGGGTTTGTTGATAACTTTTCATTTAGGAAGTCAATCATTTATTAGTATTAACTTTCGTCTCCATTAGCCCGAATGGTGCAGAAACGTATTTCGGTAAACCCGATTGGATTCAGAATTAACTTTTCGTTTTATATGCTCTTTACCTTTAGAATGTCAGCATTTCGAATTTAAAGGAGCTAAGTCACTAATATTTGGGATTTAGAAATTGACACGAATGTGTCGCAACCCATATACTAATGTAATGTGAATGTATATAAACTTATTTACATTCAATCGTTTCCGATTTTACTCTTATTTCAAATCCGTTATGTTCGGCGAAATACACCCGAAATCTCAATCGATTGGCACCCTCTACGTCTATTTATTTCTCCGGATACGTTGTGCATGCTCTCCAAATGACTTGTGGTATGTGTTCCCTATTTCAAATGGCGCCGATACGCATTCAGGTACACGAGTCGTGTACCAATGGTAAAATGTTTATTTTGTCTTAAATATTGGTTGACAGAAGCCCATCTTTTACCGGTAAGACCACAACATCAATCTTGATTTAAATTGACAACTAATTCGTGTTTTCATTGTCGATGACTGTGGATGATATTTATTCTTAGCTACTTTTAATCAATACATTTTGCATCATTATGTCTTTAGTGCAAAAACACGCTACGCGACCTTTAAAACCGTAATTATTGTATCAAGGCATCTTTAGTGTAGGGACAAATAAGTCAGCATTTCTCTCGTAGTTATCTTCTGACATAAGTCTCAGCAGGGGTCGGTCTCTTAATGGTGACTTTTAATAATAATTAACAGTTGGAATGAGAGATGTTTTGAAACGCAAACAGTTATTGTAAGAATGAGACCCAAAGCCGTTTTGATGTATATATATGTGCATTCCTAACTATTTGTAGATCCTCCTAGATAATACAAACCATCCCAAGCAATTCATTATGAAAGTGAAAGAACATTTATCTAGACATTTCATAGGTTAGCTGTCAATAGCTGATCTTTAATTGGCAATATTAATCTCTATTTCGTTTGACGTCTTCGATTTTATCCACAGAAGAATTATTTTTATGTTGAAGGATAAAGATCCAACTATAGGGAGCCATACTACTAAAAGGTTACGGTATCGAATTGCTCCAGATTTCCATGGCGGCTGCAGACGTGAAGATGTAGTAACGACACGGGAATAAATATGATGACGATGATACGTCTTGGATATAATTAAAGTATATAGTGTTCCCTCCACAGGCTAGTAAATAGAGACGTAGAATAATCAAGTAGGTGTTCATGGTCATTAAGATGATGAACCTCTTGAACTATATCGGATTCCTTTATCACAGCCAACAGGGAGACATGGGCATAATATTTACTTGGCTCGAAACTCTAAAGGTATGTTGCCAGACAACGAAACTTGCTCTACACAGCAGCAATTCACAAAGATAGTCACATATGTATGCCTCCATAATATGTAACGACATCATTTACATTCAAAAGTGAATTGAGGTAAAAAAAAACACCTAATTATCGGAAATCGTTAGTGACATGTTTCTTCCGAGCACTAACAGTACTTAGCTACTAAGTTCATCGTATAAACTTTAAATATATGACAAGGACAATAATGCTGATAGTAATTATCTACAGAAATGATTCTTCAAACCTTTTACACTCCATATCAATTTCAAATAAATACGATAACAACTTCAGTCACTTGAGCAGCCACAAGGTTTTCGTAAAGTGATCAAGGGTAATAACATCGGATTTGTCCTTGTTTACAAGTGCAATAATCTTGAAAATGTTCATCTATATAGCAACCATTAAAATAAACTGAGTGTCTCCTTCTGTTACAAATTTTAAGTCATTATCTTCTAGAGATATCTAGTCGTTTTTTCCTTGTTTACAAGTGCAATAATCTTGAAAATGTTCATCTATATAGCAACCATTAAAATAAACTGAGTGTCTCCTTCTGTTACAAATTTTAAGTCATTATCTTCTAGAGATATCTAGTCGTTCGGATGGGACGAAAAAACGTGGTCCCGTGTACACATTAGAGTGCACATAAAAGATCCATTGTCAGTTGGAATACAATATAAGAGTAGGCCTTTTGCCGCTGCTCGGGTAAACTTTTCCTTATAGCCCACTGCATGGCGTATGCCCGTCTTCATTATCCCAGTTTAGGAGCCGAACAGTAGGACGTTAAACCCCGTTTTATTTCATTTCCTTTCTAGAGCCAACATAAGGGTACGTATATATGCAAGCAAGCACTACATGTCTGTCGGCTTTCTACATTTTCTTTTAATTTGCTTTGATGTTAAGTTACCGTATGACAAGTGTTAATCTCAGTTTAGGAGCAGAAAAGTGGGACGATAAATCCATTTCATTTCATTTCTAGAGCCAACATAATGGGTATGTATATATGCAAGCGCTACATGTTTGATGGCTTACTACATTTCTTTGAATTTGCTTTGATGTACAGTTACCGTATGACTAGTGTTAAAACAACTCTATAACCGAACCCATTATTGGCCGTTTTGTGCGATATATTGGTTGGAATAATTCCAACCACTTTTATCAGAACACAGAATGTTAAGGAGGCAAGTTAATTAGCCGTTAATATGTTAGAACATTTTTAAATACAATAACAATTACAATGGTTGATCTTCCATACATAGTGTGTTATTTGATTACTAAGATATTTTAGACAATTTTAAATATTTTTTACATACATGGATTTAAATGTACATGGATGGAATTATTTGATCATAGACAGGGACACATGCCCCAACCAGCAGCTTTGTCATCGGACTGATTATAAAGGTATAGAAAGATATTTCTCGAAAATACTAGCAACAACAAAAACAAGTCACCCCCTTATAATTAAATTACAAGATATGTCGATGACAACGGGTAATAACTCTGCGATTAGTAGTCTCGGTCACCCAAAACCCCCTAGTCTTCAACGTACGGAGAGTCTGGATCGGTTCTCAATTTTTGACGAAAATTTACTGGATAATCTACCCTATAAAAAAACAAACTCCCGGTTACGCATGGGCAATGGAACCTATTGGCTTAAGTCTCGGTAAGTGATATATCTTATGAAGCCCGGTCGACTTTGCTAGATTCTATTGGCTAATGTCTCGGTAAGTGCTAGATCTTATGAAGCCGGGCCGAATTTGCTAGATTCCACAAAGCGAGGTTGAAATATGTCCCACAACTCACTTAGCACATCTATCATTAGTAAAAGCATGAATTGCGATGCAGAATTAAGAAGATTGCGAGAAGCCATACGTCTGATTCATGACGATAGAAATTTACCATTTCAATTAAAACCTTTACAAACAAAATTTTAGAGAGTGTCATTGTTGACAAGCGAGATGATTTGATAGATTCAGTACGTGGTAACTTAAAAGACTGAATAATCCAGACAATGACCGAGTTTCCGTCAAATTTCGAGGACCAATCCAGACTAATATTCGTAGAATATTTGTTTGGATGATAGAGACTATGCGATTAGCTATTGTTTAAGGGGTTCATATCATTTATTTGTGTTTCATTACCAGGGGTATTCTTGTGGTAGGACACCAGAGTATCCAGAGTAGACTCACAAGGATGATAAGACGCCTCTATGATAACCAAGACAACACGCCAGGGTTCATTCACCCACTATAGTTGGAAGCTTTAACCGACCCCATCCCGGGCCCCCCAATCCAATGTAAGTCAAATATCAAGGCCCTAGTTTTTGTTTACAGCCGCATAGATTTACAGCCGTAGCAAACTATTATAATCAACGAAATATACCAATGGCAATACTTAAAAGTGGAATCCAAAATTAGAATTTTGAACATTTTACATTAACTTCGATCTTGGATTAGTTTAGCAACACCAAATAGACGCCTTTCTCCTCAGTAGTAAACGGTTATTTTTAAAAACGAAAATGCACCTCGTTGACACAAATGGTGGCCTAGTTTGGACCAATGTTTGTACGGCTGATTTGATGAACTTAACGTTTATTTGGATACATTATAATGTAAACATACATTATACAAGAGTTAAATCTGCCCATTGCAGGTATTTCGTCAGGCCCGAAATGTTATCCCAATTATTAATTAGATATTAATTAACTTATTCAGACCATAATCATAGCTCGATGTCATCGATAGCCTGCGATATTTACTGGATGAGGATCTGACCTTTGCTCAACGTTAATTCATGATTAAATTTAAATCAGGAAGTGAATAATTGAGACTAGGTTTTTATCGTACCGACTCTAGTAATGATGATCGAACCGAGGCCCATAATTCAATCGCTGAATTCTCGGTTAAGAGATGATCAAATTGACTGAAATTCCCAGCCAATTCCCTGTACATTATCTAGTTTTTAACTATTTTATTATTCGATTTATATAGCGCTTCATTACAAGTTAGTGTTCCTAAGCGTATTCACAACACAACAGTTCGAAAACATGTTTGAAATAAGTATGTTTTTAAGTTAGTCTTAAAGTTCTGGATGGAAGAGGACTCTCGAAGAGTTTTTGGAAGGTCATTCCACATTTTAGCTGCTCTGACGGAGAAAGAATATTCACCAGAATGCTTATAGTGAGAACTATCAGCTCATTATCTAATCTCCCATAATCTATATTTAATACCTTGTTGAAAATAATACGGTCTCTTTAAATTCTGACCCAATTGATGTCCTATCGAATACAACAACCCCGAGGTGAAGCAGAGGATAGAATACCGATCTTCCATAATGCCATATTTGAATTCATTGTTCTGTGGGGATTCTATTATAATCATACTTAGTAGTCTCCAGGCTGTAGGACAATGATAATTTCATTCAAGTACTTCTGTCTCTGGATGCAGGGTATAGTTCCGTTAAAGACCAGGCATAGAAGTGTCCAAACCTGACTTTATTCCCATAACCATGTAAATGTCAAATTAATTATAGCATATACGCTTTGCACATGAAAGGGTCTATTGTATTACCTCAGCCAGGTTTAAGTTAATAGAAACGGTTAATTCTGTGTGGTAGCCTTTTACAAACCCGTCCACTAGCATTAATCTCTATGATACTTTTCGAAATGGCAAGTCTTCATCAGAATCTGTCAGGATAAATTTTGTTGAAGGTAACAAATTTACAGAATATTCCAATATATCAAAACAATAAACTTAATGGTGAGTGTGTGGGGGGATAGGGGTAGATAACTTATTCCATAGACTGAAAATCATAATGATCACAAACACAAGAATAAATGAAATCGGTGTATAACGTCATACTTCTTTTCTGTCTGCATTAACCAGGATATAGAAGACGGGTATATGGCATGCCCTTTGCTTCGTGAGACATTTGCCAGGACAGGGGTGTTACGGCCTTCTCTTATATTCCGGCTGTTATGAGTTCCTTTACGTGCAGCCATCTGCAAGATTGGATAGAAAGTTGGTTAGATTAATGAATTATATTTTAGCATAACTGTAATTATAATTTCAAATAGTTGTGAAGCATCTGCTTATGTTCCTATTAGGGTCAATTTCTAGGTCCCAGATATTAGCGATTTAGCTCCTTCAAATAAGCTTAAATAAATTGAAATATAACATGAGTTTATCAAAATATACACGGAATCTGTTTTCGTACGATCGTTTCTGGACATTTTACGGTAACTTTTCAGAAAAGGCAAAAACAGGAAAAGCCCTAATTAATTGTTATACCCCTTTACGTACCCACTAGTATAACCGTCAGTACTCTAGCGTGAGAAGGTTTGATGGTGCCACGGACCTACGCCTTGATTGTATGTATGCACCCCTTCAAGACGCTGAGTTACGAGAAAAAAATAAACGTTTATTTATATTATTAGAGATAGAGAGAGGTGAATGGGGTTTAACGTCCACTCAACACAACTAGGTCGTTTCGGGACTAACATGGTGTAATTCCATTTCAATAATTCTCCTGCGCGTAGGGTCCTTAGCAGTGGGAATAAACCGGAGTGATACATACGCTCACAACTACAGCCGCAAGCCAGAGGTGGTCGGCCAGCTAGAAGTCGAAGCACGGCACTCTAGACCACTAGGCCACCCCCATATTATTAGGACTGTTTGTTCAACTAACTTCACAGCGATAATGTCAAATATTAAAACAAAATTGATAATTTCACTCTTAGATTGGGCACGCCCCTAAAATAGATGCCCGGGGTTGCCGCAGCTTCTTTTGCCATCTCTTCTCACGCCAACACCCTAGTTATACTTTATACCATTGAAGATATAATACTTCCCTGTATGGTGCAATCGTTTTCAAAACATACATGTACTTACATATGATTAGATTTATTCTAATATTTGAATACGTATGTGTATCAAGTGTCCAGACAAAGTTGGGTGGGAATAATCGACATCTTATATATCGTCTAATAAGTTACAGACACAAACCGGCAAAACAATTAAGTAGCTGACATATCATTGTCTGATTCAGATATTAAATTTCATGTCAAATCTGACATATAAAAATAATGACGCCACGTGTAACTAAGAATATTTTCTAAAATAATTGAAAACATAATTGCAGCTCAAAATATACGGTAATAATACCTTCAAAGCTTTATCAAATATGATCTTTGCGATCGAAAACAATTTTACTTTCGTATTTACCATATCAAAGTAACAAACTAAAGTAGTCTATATACCCAGCGCAATTTCTATGGAATCAGCTCCAATTACACATACGTCTATGGTGATCTATTTCTGTTTTTAAGATCAAACTCAAAATATTCCTTTTCGAAAGTCCTTTATGATATTATAGTGAAACCGAGAACAAATCTAGTGAACTCGAAGCGCATTAGAAACTATGGAAGCAGTGTTTATGCGCTACACAAATACTAACGTATATGAAGTTAAAAACAGACAAGTCTTTTATAGTATTTATAGACGTAAGTTTTTTTGGACGACATTTGTCTGATTTAAATGCGTTAAATGATCTAGGTTGCACAGCGAGAAGTTTTTTTTTAATAAGTTGGGGGGGGGGGTAGTGCTAAAGATATTTAACTGAATCCGTTACGTAACAGGTAGATCGCAGACGCAACACCCAAGCCTGGTGCTTCAAACCAAGTTTGAAAGTAATCCGTCTAAAACCTGAAACCATATCGCGTAACGTTATTCGGTAGGGCACACACATACACAATAATATTAACGTCGTTGGGTTTTTCGTGGACACTGGTTGAACATTATTATTGTCTTGGAGGGGGCAAAACGACACCGGGTCCGGTGAATATTTGCTTGCATCCTCTGGCCCAGCTGCCTGTCAGTTCTACAAACTTAGCCTGATGGCAACGCGGGTCATATTGCGCTCCCCTCGCAATCTTACTTTTTAGTATCCGGAGCAACGCCTTTGGATGAAATTTTACCTTTGTTTTCCATTTGAAAAGGGGCGTACTATCTCTAAACCCACTGCAGTCGTCTCCTTGATTACATTTTTTAAAATCGGTTTATTGCTAAATAGATTGGATTGAACCACCATCTTTAAAAGTAGTCCGGTTCCGTTATCAACAAAGAATATAGTACACCGAACGTCTCGCGCAATGTAATAAAAAAGAATTCCAGGCAATGATTGGGCTTTAATCTCAAGATATTTGGACTGAAGAACAGAAAATTAAAATCATATCAGACTTTATGTATAACTGGATTACAATTAAATACTGGATTTAAAGAAGCATTTAATATAATCTGTCATGTTCAGTATGCCTACATATTTCAAAATTCTAACAGTGCTCTAGCTATACTTGCATAGGAAAATTATTTAGTGTTTGTCTCTCGATAACATAAGCAAGAGTTACTTAAGAATTATTTTATGAATTATTGAAGTATTACTTTGTATTTGAAGGTCCAATTTCAGATGGTTATAATATAGCATATAATATTACTGGACGTGCTTTGAATTCATAAATGAATAACCATTATTAGTAATCGTATCATGAGTAGGGTTTGAATGACGAGCCTATAGTGAATGATCATGTACAATGATGGCCTGCTGGTTATTACTGTACACTAATGCTCAACTGATACACGTATATCCCTGTCATTAATGGATTAGTTTCATCAGCCAGTTGCGTACTTTTTCAAGCAGTGCAACAATACTGGAAAGGACACTTTCTAGCATTTCTGATGGGGATAATAACCGAGTTCCCGCTTTCATATTCCATTTTGGTGCAGAAAAGTAGGACTTTAACCCCATTTCATTTCCTATATTACTACATCGAAATGAAATAAAATTGGGTTTAGCGTCCTACTGTTCTGCGCCTAACCTGGACTAATGAAGACGGGCATACTCCGATATCAAATTCCAACTGCCAATGGATCTTTTATGTGCACGCCAATGTGTACAGGGGGCCGATGTTTCTCGTTCCATCCGAACGACTAGATGGTTATACTTGTCAGGCCCTCCGTCCTGCATCACTGACAAAGGGTAACCTACCGAAAAATCTGGATGAACTCTCTCAGCCAATGCAGGGATCGAACAATTGTCTTGTTATTTCGGCTAAAGCTATCGTAATTGTTTGAAATTGAGAGAATAAAGAGAGAGAGAAAAATGGGGTTTAACGTCGACTCGGCCGAATCTAGGTCGTTTTGGGACTAACATAAATATGGTTTAATTTTATTTCAAAAATTCGCTTGCGCGTAGTGTCTTTAGCACTGGGAGAAAACCGGAGGGCCCGGAGAAAGTCCACGAGGCTGGACAGGCAACCTACTTGTCACGTACAACGGTGTAACGGTGGATTCAAAACCACGGTAGTTGACTTAAAGCCAGGCTTTATGAGACAGCACGCACGTGCTAACCATTCGGTCACCGAGCCCCTCCATTGAGAGAACAAATCAATTATTCACTGGACCTATGTAATGGAGATACATAAACAAATAATATATGTAAAGATTAATGAAACATGAATAACAAGAGTAGAACCAGTACGTATCAATTACTATATTGATGACCGTGTAATTAATTAACTAAACGTCATTTGCGTTATATTCTACGGTCATTTTTGATACTTAGTAATAAAATGTAGCGTGTCTTATTGTACCATCCCATGTTTTGCACACCGGATTTGATTAACTTTAATTAAGCGCAATTCATTCCATTTTCTCAGATGATAGAAGTTAACTAACCAACTGATGAAATTGATAAAAACACGTCCTGTCTGGTTTCCTCTTCTCATCGACCGAGCGTGAACGGCCTATTGTTCCAATCCTAAATGATTAATTCGAAGATATGAAGCATGAACCAAGTTATATCCTCTAATGATGTAAGGAGCAAAAATGTCAGAATATATTATTAGGTTTGTAAATCAAATATGGAACAAAAACATTTTTTTTCGTGGTCATACTGATTTTTATCTTTTAACCATGGGAATATAATTAAAATGCGTTGCGTGCAGTGTATTTTTAAATACACTGCACGCAACGCATTGTAGCCGACATATTTGATTTATTGCTTATCGTGACCAACATCATTTTAAGTATATAACAATGCTCTATGGATATTTTTGTTTCCAACCCCCACCAACAAAACTTACATCTTTTGCTGATTATCTTGTGGTTAGTTGGTGGACGTGATAAAAATCTCTTTAGATATTCCAGTTTTTTTTTATATCCCCTGCCCTTTTTACCATAAATATTTTAACACTTTTTATGGTACTTCAGGTGGGTATTGTGACTGTCATTGACAAGCACAAACATCGCTTTGTGCAAATTGCAATATTCCACGTTTTTTGTCCCCCGTCTATTGAAGAAAGCAGGGGCCAATTAAAAATGGTTCGTATGTCTGTATGTCACACTTTTCGGGACACAATAACCATATTTCTAATTGAGCTAGAATGTTCAAACTTGGTGTAGGTGTTTATTAGGCCTTGATGGAGTTCAAAGATGAGCATTTTCTGCTCGGTGTAAGCAATTTGATTGGCCGAGACTTTGGAACACAACAACTCTTAAGCTAGATTGTTCAAACTTGGTGTAGGTATTTTTTAGGTTAATGTCTTGATGGAGTTTGAGAATGAACATTTAGCAGAAACAAGCAATCTGATTGGTTGATGCTGTGGGACAAGATAATCTTGATTCTATGTGATAGAGAGTGATGAAACTTAATGTATAGTTTGATTGCTCGATACTTTTGAAAAAGAAAATGTGCGATTAATTAATATGTGTCATCTTTTTATTTTGTGATTTCGGCGGGGGGACATCAGCCTCACTGTTAGCTTATTTTGTTTTATACCCAATCCCCTTTACCATAAATGACTCCCATCAAAATTGTCCTCTGACTGACATTAACTACCACAAACAATTCCTCATGTAAATCGCAATATTTCGCGACTTTTTTTACCGTTCAAGCCCCCTCTCCCTACTACAAAACCGCCAGCCAACTGTTTTTAAAGGGACAATATCACTCTTGCTGGCTTGACAGGTCCAGAAATTTGTTTTAAGCCTTATTCTAACTACAAGATGTTTAAGTGTCCTACCTGTTGTGTAAATTATCAATTACAACCTATCTTACTTGTCCACAGAGTTCGAAAATATGTTTAAATCCAAGTTGCATTTGAAAGTGCTTAAGTAAGCCTTTTCAAACCATGATACGGCATGAAGTTGAATTTTTCCAATTTTTAAAATTAGGTGTGTTAAGATGAAATTTGTATCATTTTTTTAATTATTGTAAAATAGTACAAATTGTTGACCAGAATAAAGATTGGAACATATTATTCAATTACAACAAGAGTGGTATTGGGGCTTTAAAATATTTAAATCTTTTACTTGTTTGTTGGTAGTTATTTCTACGATCGAAAACAAAACAATTACTACGTTTATTGTGCCATAAATAACTCTACTTAATTATCCTGCTGTTTCGGGGAAATCAAGCGAAGCTATCAAATTGAACCAAATGGCAACTTCATCGTGCCTTCTATCAAAGCTAACCTTATTTATAAAGTAGGTATTTCGCAATGTGCTAGTATGATTGCATATGTAAAGCAGGGCAGTTTTCCAAAGACAGTAACTATAATTCGAAGTATTAGAATTGTTCACGAAACACAGTCAAATGGCAGCAAATAAAGACAGATTGAAATTACGTCATAGGTGTTGATGCATGTAAAGTATTCGAGTTCGCTATCGATTGGCTGAAATTACATCGTTGGTGTTGATGTACGTAAAGTTTTGGAGTTCGCTATCGATAAGATTCAAACTTCTAACCTATCGCACCTAACAGCGTAGCGTACCATAGTACACGGCTCTACCGATGAAGCTATTCTTCAACACACGCACACAATTAGCTGTTCGGAACCAGAATAAAAGTGACTTCCGGTTCTATGTAGCATCAGCCCAAAAGTCATCTTAAAACCAATTTGAGCGATAAAGACGCAAGTCCTTAAAATCTTGTGTCAGCGATGCATTAATTTCGAAGTGTACTTGAAGACGTGTACTCGTCTTGGGCAATTCTTCCATCATCATTTATCGATATCCGGTTTATCATTATTTTGTTCAAACATAGTTCTGCATATATCTCAGTACATTCAACATGACTCTCGAAAAACATTTCACCAGAATGGAAGGGAGATGTAGTAAAGTTGAAGAATTGACAATACCTTTGTCCCTGTGTTGCGTGTAGTCAGAATTTTAATTCTTGCAGTGGAAATCAAAGCCTGGTTGTTCCCGTTAGTTCATATTTTACCTTGCTTGAAAGTTCTAGATAAAATTTAGAGCCGAAGCTGCATAATGGTCAAATAAGTCAGATAACGAATTTTGGTTCGTTGTACAAACGCAATAACGTAATCCTAATCAGCACGGTTTACTCATAAGCAAATAGCTATAGCTTGAAAGTTCTAGATAAAATATTGAGCTTTTGGGAAATGTTCGCCGAGGTTGCATAATGGTTCGTTGTACAAACGTAATATTACTGACTTATCAGCACGGTTTACTCATAAACAAATGGCTATAGCTTGGAAATTCTAGATAAAATATTGAGCTTTTGGGAAATGTTCGCCGAGGTTGCAAAATGGTCAAATAAGTTAGATAACGAATTTTGGTCCGTTGTACAAACGTGGTAACGTAATCCTAATCAACCTGACCACTTCAGCACGGTTAACTCATTAACACATAGCTATAGCGCAAGTTAAAGAAATAAAATTGACCATAACACAGTCTAACCTGGTTACGCATTGCTAAACTATATCAAGGAAGATTACTTTAAATCTGAAATTATTTTTATCGTATTGACCGAATAAAATACCAAGTCACAGGGTAGAATCCATTAACGGATCAAATTGGATGTACACGTTTGACAAAAAGATGTTGAAATATTACATAATTATCCATCTTGATAATTATGTTTAGAAGTAATCTTCTTTGTAAATTACAAAACAAGTATTTCATTGCAGTTTGCATGTAACCTAACGCCATCCTTGTAAAATCATTCCGTGTGATATTTCAGTTTTAAGCTGTAAGTGGATCGTTTAATCTAAGGAAATGCACTGTAATGGCGTTTGATAATAAAATGCCATGGTGTATTGACACAGCGCATTGTCATCAACAAGATACACGAACCCCTTGGCGATATTTAAGCACAAGAACGTATTTCCCAACAGTGAGATACAATACCTACATATTGGAACACAATTAGACAGAGATCTCAATTTGTTTGAACCGTCAGCAATGGTGATTATTAAATTTCAACTACATCACGACCTTTACAAAACAAAAGCTGATACAGAAAAGTGGTGAGCGATTATTTTGCATCAGGAATAATTAAGACCGTAGGCTCAAAACACAGATTTAAAACGTCTGGAGTCACCCACCCAATCCGGCCCCGCGCTTAGGTATTCATTGAAACAATATATATATATATACTGATTGAGCTTTATGATTAAAGCGCATTGAAACCTCATGTTATACCTCCATTTTGGGAGGGGGGAGGGGGAAAAACACGAGTCGTCCATTCCACACCATCCCCTGCGAGGCGCAGTGAGTCGATAAATAAGACACTGGCTCGCTGCTCTCAGGTTCTCTCCAGGTGGTGGCCGATAACCTTCCTCGCGAGTGTTGTTTCCCCTGGTCAATGGTGCGGGATGAAAGCTTAGCAAGGCGGCTGTTTAGTGGATCGGGAGGGACGAAAAAACCGAGGTTCCGTGTAAAAGAACCCTTGACAGTTGGAATTATATAAAAGGGTAAGCAAAATTTCCCTGGTAGCACAATGTATGGCGTATGCTCGCCTAGGTTAGTCCAGTCTTCACATAGCTCATGTGTCTATTCATCATGTATTGATAGATAATGGCGGGTAATGGTCGAGAGTTTTTACTTAACTTTGGCGATCGCTTTTTACTTGGACTGTTTAGTCGATTTGGATTTCATCTTTATCACTAGGTCTTTACAAATGTTGCTTTTATTGTTAGATGGTGGAGCTAGTAATTTATAATTTATTTGAGAGAGAGAGAGGTGGGGTTAAACGTCCACTGGACACAAACCAGGTCATTTCGGGACTACCATAGGGTTTAATTTATTTTCAATAATTCGCTTGCACGTAGGGTTCTTTAGAAGTTGGAGGAACCGAAGAAAACCCACGAGGTTATTCCATCGACCAAACCCCTTGCCACGTACAACTGGGGATTCGAAACTACGGCAGTTGACTCACTGATAGGCTTTATGATACAGCACGCACGTGCTAACCATTCAGCCATGCAACCCCCGAATACACGAAGACTTGAATATATACAAAAAAAATGAAATGTCTGTATTGACTTATCTGAACCCCGAATTCTAATACAGACAGAATTACTTCTTTTGCTTTGTTTCATTGATGGTTCTTTGTCTGCGTCTTTGTTGTTACAGACTATGTCGTTTTAGCTTTAATACTTCTGGATCTCGAAAAATATGTCGTTAAGTTTAAAGACTGTCAATATTTCCCGCTAAGTGTTCTACTCCTTTCACAGTTACACAATAAAAGGACTTTTTAATAGCAAATACAAGCATTTATTTAGCGTCTACGCTAGGGCCATTACACATAAAAAAAACTAATCGTTAACAGGGAAGTAGTTATTGTAAAACGATCAATGCGATGGATTTAGAATGGATAAAAAAATATTTCCAATGTTTCTTTGTTTCTCCAATATATATAAAAGAGCGGATAGAAAGTTGTAAGGCTGTGTCTTGTAGTATTTATTTAACGGAGATATATTCAACAATGGCTAAAAGAGACATTGTAACAATACAAATATATATCTTGTAGAAAATGAAGGATTCGTTTATCAATTTAGTTATTAATCAATTTTTATATAAGCTGGCAGGTATATGAATATATGCCACGGCCTATTGCTAACAATGGTTGTTGCTTTTAGCACAGCATTGACTATACTGATAGTCCATTTGCCAATCACGTTATTTTAATAATTAAGTTTAATAATTACTGCAAATTACCCTAGAATCTACTTATTGGGGGAAATATAACCATTATAACTGTTGGAGTAAGCTATTTTATGCGAGCGTGTTGCAAACTCATTAACAATTACCAGCATGTACAAATAAAATAAAACCGAGTACGAACAATAAATTCAAACCATTAGACAAAACTCGAAGTCCTAAAAAAACGGTATAGGCAAAACAGTGTAATCAGGAAAAATAGTGTATGGACTGTTTACCATGTATGAAATACACGACAAACAGTGGTACAGGTGTCCGGAAGCGTAAGCGTAACCTTCCTGGCGCGCCACACCCGCAGTGTGTATATGTCATAGATGGCTTTACAAATCAATTTACCATCTTATTTCTACGTGGATCCTGAATCTATATAGGCAAATCACATTCAATCAAAATATCTTTTCATCTAAAGACGAAGACTCGGAAACCGATAATTCTTCTTTAAAACTATCGAGCATGAACTACATTTTTCAGTAGAAAATATATATTTAACTGTTAAAAATTATTAGAAGGTAGTATGTGCTATTTTCCCCTAATGCGTTATGCTACGACTCACAGTATTAGACGAATTTTATGCAGAGACGGTGCTGTTAGGGAAAAATACCAGGCTTCATAAAAGAATAGGGAGGCACGGTTGGTGCCTGGAGGTCGAGGATTCGGTGTTGACCGAGTAAGTTCGACGGAATTTTCAGGCGTGGTTTCCCCTTGTCTGTGGTGTGCACGTAAAAGATCCATTGGCAGTTAGAGTAGGCCTTAGCCCTACTAACCTGGCAAAATGCCCCCCATAGCACCTGTATGCCGTATGTTCGTTTCATTAACCCCACTGTATATCGTATGTCCGTCTTCATTAGCCCACTGTATGTCGCATGCTCACCATCATTAGCCCAGTCGGAGCAGAACAGTAGGAAGGATAAACCCCATTTCATAAAATAAGATTCCCTTGTATCTAAACACCCCACTAAAGGCAATATGCAAATACAACAAAACATTAAACACATGGACATATTGACAATGATTAATAATACCCCAAAAAATGTATCAGACCGGTTTGTACGGCATAGTAGGATATTACCTCGGTTCATTTCAACATCAGATCGGATGACTCAAGTCAATACAAATGGAGATAAAACCAGATACAACTGAACGTCTGTGGTCATAAAACCCAAACATTAACATCTTTATAATTGCGTCTGATAGCACTGTACGAGGTGAACAGAAAAAGTGTAGAACATTTATTGCAGAATCTGTCCGAGATTTTTAATTTTTTAACTTAACGTCACTTCACGTTCGATACAGTTAATCTGTATAGCCAGCCATGTTATCTGTAAGTTGGTGACTTAAAATACGATTCATGAAATCAAATGAATGAAATGTTTTTAACGTTTCACATTTCTGCATGTATAATGGAAACGATTGCCGAAGATTGCTCTAATCTTAATTTAATTGCCAACTGACAGTAACTATTCAATGTACAGTCAATGGTGTGATCGAGACCATAGTTGTCCCGTTTCAATGACTGAACGCTTTTCCTGTAAATGAAATGGTGTGTAACGTCCTACTGTTATGCTCCGACTGAGCTAATTAAAGACGGGCTTACGCTATACAGTGTGCTACGAGGGAAGTTTTGTCTGGACAGTGGCACCATGGCTTGCTCTATATCAAATTCCAACTGTCATTTTATGTGGACGTCAATATATACACGGGACCTCGGTTTTTCATACCATCCAAATCACTAGACAGTTCTCCTTGCCAAGTCCTCCCTCCTTGCACCACGTCGGATATATATGCCCAATAAACTTATCAGCCAATGCAGCGACCTCCAGGCTAGGAAGCCAGCGTCTTAACCACCGTGGCTTTTCCTTGTCTTGCCCTCCGCTACTTTCATGTGGACAAACGCTTCTGATGTTCAAATATATTCTAAAGTATTTTATTGTGGCTCAAAATGTTCTGTCATTGCGATATTCAGTAAAAATACAGTTATTTATTGTTCGAATATATAAGTACTACAATACTGTGGATAGTAACATCAATACCATATTTTGTATATATATCCCAAAAGGTAGGATACTAATCCCACTCCATTCCATATGGTATCTGTCAAGTAGGAAATAACTTTTAAGGGACCGCGAAATAACTTTTAATTTCCAACTAAAGTTTAGTTGGCGTAAATGAAATAAACCCAAGAAGTACTCATATACACTCTTGCATTTTCAGATTAAATGTTTGCTTGATAAAATGATACGAATAGACGCTGAAATTCAAATAAAATGGCGACGGTGATTATGGACAGATAAGCCGCGTGTTGAAATCTCATTTCTATTCTGCCGTTGTATAAATAAACCCAAGAACTTCCTCATAAACACGAGAATAAGTGTTGACTTACTGAAACAAGACTAATGGGCGCTAGATGTGTAAATAAGAAGATGGTGACGTCGATTGGAAAAATATAAGCTCTCTTGCGACAATAAGAGATTCGCATAAAATCTTGTATAATGTTTTTGTAAAATATAAAAGAAGTCGTTTGCTTCTGCTAATTCTTAAGACATTAGCTTCCAAGTTACTGTCTGTTTCCCCAAAGTGTTTTAGTCAGTTGTAAACTATTGCCAACATTCACTGTTTTTAAACAACGACACTTTTGTAAATAATACTAATTAATAACAATAAAGGCGTCAGAAAGCTAGCATTAAATTTTTAAAAATATATGAAGACAAGAATAAGTAAATCTAGATTTTGTTTTCTGGTGTTCATGCATCATGTTGTTTTTAAACAATGACAAGTTTTTCAATAATAATAATTAAAGGCGTCCGAAAGCTAGCATTAAATTGCGAAAATAAATTCAGACGTGAATAAGTAAATCTATATTTTGTTTTCAGGTACCCATTTAACCCCAAAAAACTCAACCTTCGTCTTAAAGCCCCCGCCAGACCGGGGCGGCGTCTTTACTGCGCTGCTGCGAACGTACGTTGACCAGAAAATGCACAAGTTCGCCGGCAAACGTGAACACAACGCGAATAAATGCCCCCCGCCCCAAATTTTGATTACTAGCTTTATAAAGGTTGCGTTCTTACCGCGATCCGTGCTATTATACCGCCTTCTCACGGCGCGCTCGCCACGACCTCTTCGCGCTTATGAAGTTTCTATTGAGATCTATTGGCTTGGCAATGGCGATCATATGCGCTCTAACCATGCGCATGGGGCTCTTACCACACGTCTTCTACGTGTATCGGGACTGCACGCCCGTTTCTACCAGGTAATCACGGCGACTATATATGCTGATCAGAAATTTGGAAATTTCAAAATAACAACAGACACACTGATTTATAAACTTTGAATCACCTGTTTTTAAAGCAAGTCGTACACGAAAAAAATGGTCGCGATATGAGTGTAATGTAAGTTTGATTACCGCGCCATGGTTGTATTAAGAATTTCATAAACGAAGTGGGAACCCCATAAGGTCGTCATAGGCGCACTAGGAACCCCATCAGGACGCGGTGGAATCGCACAAAAATGGTGAAATCATCGTAATATCCCCATGATACATCTAGAAGACTCAGAACGCTTGGTAGGTATGTAACAGACACGCGAGGGTCATGGTGAACACGCCAGGCAAATGGCCGTTGAAAATGTTACAATTTTCGGAGCGTCTTTGCCACGTGTGTACGGCGCGTGCATATCGTTCATGGAGATATTACCACGCTTGTCTCGCGACCCCATCACGTTCGCACAGCTTTCCAGATCAGACCGCAGAACCTTGGCGTTGGTTTTGAACATGCTCAAAAGAAACACCATGACTCGGCAATCATGCAGACCACAGCACGATATCAGACGTTTGTACCACGCTCTGGGATCATTTTCCGTCGCCGTAGCAGCGCAGTAGAGACGTTATCCCGGTTTGACGGGTGTATTACGTAGTTCACATTCCTTTTGATAATGCAAATCTAAATTTCATCTATAAATGATAAAACCCACGTGGGATGTTCAATTAATAATTGAACTTAACTGAACGGCATTTAAAAAAAAGTCAGACCTATGATGTCCGAATCAATCACCAAAATAATTATCCATAAGGACAAAATTCTGGCTATCGTCTTGATAATTAGAAGCAGGGCTATCTACCGGGTAAATGCCGACGTATTTTCTGCATTCATAATTAACCACGAACTCATTGCAAGCAATAGAACTATCTTTTACGAAAACATAGCTAGTCAAACCGGAGACACCTATCGACATTTAAGGTTATTCTATTTTATTTCCATTGATTCATCCACCTAATTGTTACGATCTGTCATTTCGAAACTTTTCAGAAAACCCTGCCACAGTATTTTGTTATAGATCATAGTCTATTTTACCTATACAGTTTAAGTTGATTTGAACCGTTTTGTCACGTACAACCGGGGAATCGAAACCACGACAGTTGGATCAATGACAGGCTTTATGATGCAGCGCCCACGTGCTAACCTTTCGGCCATCCAAGCCCTGAATATCCATACAATTAAAAAGTTTTATGACCGTCATATGTCTCTCTCAGCTATTATTCTAGATATATTTAATTGACGCGTATACTATCTCCCTGATAATGTATGTCTACTACATCGTTAACACTGTTCATCACGTGCATTTTGCATACCGATAGTCCATTGGCCAATCACGTTATTTTACCGAGATTTCTCCCAATAGTTTGTATGCAGCAATGGCGGGTGTATCGCCAGGGAGGATAAGCTTACCCCCCGGACACCGGTTACCACTGTTTGTCGCATATTTTTGTACACGGTGAACAGTCAATAAGCTGATTACACTATTTTACCTGATTACACTATTTTGCCTATACCGGTTGTTTTGGGGAATACTATCGGTATAGGCTGTCATTGATAGTCCATTCGCCACTCACACTATTTTACCGAGATTTCGTCTAATAGTTTGGATGCAGCTATGGCGGGTGTGGCGCAAGGCGGGATAAGCTTACTCCTCCAGACACCTATTACCACTGTTTGTCGTGTATTTATTTTATACACAGTGAACAGTACATTTGCTGATTACACTATTTTGCCTATAACGTTTTTTAGGTCTTCGAATTTTGTCTAATGGTTTGGATTGTTCGTACTTGGTTTTGTTTTATTTATATTAGTTTCATAAAAAAAACACGAATAAGACATGCTACATTGTAGTTGGTTGTACAAATGCGAAATCACAGCAGGGTTCTCAAAAAAAAGTAGCACACATTTCTTGCATTAAAATATTATTGTTATTCTCAAATAAAACCGCATCTGTGCAAGTGTCTATAAAATATATACCTGAAATTGATTTTATATAAATTTATTTCTTTCGCTTACATGAACTTACACTCTCTATTGTAATACATACCAAACAATATTGATATTTATGTAATATTATTTTTATCAATATTTCATAAAAAAGGTATACTGAATTTGAACAATAGCCTTTTCCATAGCGATGTCAATCAATAGAACCATTATTTTTATTTTGTTGTTTTTCCATGAGATTAATGTTTTGTAACACCTGTCTTGTTCAAACCATCGTATTTAATACACGGACAAACCTACGCCCATGCCACGTAGACCGTATAATATCAAAAGATGTAAAACAGATATTGAATTATTAGAGATACCAGTGAATAATATCCCCAGGGGTGCGGGAACAGTGCGAGGGCCTTGGTACCAAAAGATAGGGGGGTGCGGGGAAATTTGTCAATTCCGAGAACGCTGTTTAGAGCGCCTCTAGCATTTCAAATTTCAACATAAAACCCTTTAAAATAGATGATAACGAAAGGGATAAAAGTCTGATTGTTCAAATTTTTCGTATCATGGGCAATTCCCTTATAGACATCTGGCCAAGGCATGCACGGATAGCTGATAAGGAGAGTACGAGAGCCAGTTCGCGACCGACCAGAGAGCAATTACATATCTACCATGGATATACTAGTAAAATGGTTGAAAGCTTTTATCATTAGGGCATGGGTATACATGTATGCCCCAGAAAAGGGCAGGGTACCATTTGTATGCCCTGGTACCCGGGTTCCGGCGCCCCTGAATATCCCAAAACATTTAAATGTTTGGTTTGGATGCTATCCCGAAAAATTAAACAAAGAATGCATGATTTGCTGTATATTATAGCTAATTAGGCAGGTAGTACAATATGTAGAATACTAATTAATTAAAGTAGTATATAAATATATATAATGCATGACGTAGACAACTGGTCATAATGCACACTGTGGGATACCAGTCAGAATACCCTGATAATATAGATAAATAATGCATGGTTGTATGTGTGGCAGTCATTATATCCCAAATTATCATGTAAGTATTGCATAATTTTGAAGACCAGTCTAATTATCAGCGAAACAATTTATACATGGTTTGTGTGTGAAATAGCTTTATTTTACGTCAGCTTCCACCGAAGTGATATCGCAGAAACTGGTGCATGGTTTCACGGATACTTGTTCAACAGAATCAAAATTTTGTAAGAATTCAATGTTACGTTTCCTAACTAACAAATCGCATGATTACAGTATTATTACACTGATGTCATGCATTCAGTGGTACGTTTAGTTCTGTTCGGCAGAGGGGGGAAGGGGGGTAGGTGAATTCGATTACTAGAGATTGAAATAAATGAAATAAAATTGGGCTTAATGTCATACTGTTCTGCTCCAACTGGGCTAATGACGACAGCGATTGAAACAAGGAACAAACTTATTGTAGTAAACCTGTAAAAGTAAAAAAGGAGCTATACACAACTTTATCTCGTAAATGATGGTTAAATACCAACGAAAGTGTGACTTACTTCATAAACATAACAACTCCGACTCTTGCAATATCCTCGGATACACATTTCCAACACTCCACGACTAATTCTTTCTGTCTTTCAGTAAATTCAGGTCTCAATTCTTCACGCCCCTTCCCTCCATCCTCGGTGTCATGAGAAGGCAGATATTTCTTAGCACTTTTTCGCAGTTTTTTACTTTCTCCATTCATTAACTTCGTTTTCAACTTTTTAGAATGGAAGCACCCCATGATGGAATTGTATGTGAAAAATTGCCGTTATCGCTCCTCGCCGAACACCTGTAAGTAACGAGGCGATATTCTATTTCCTTTTGGGTTGTTTAATGCGTCCATTGATTCAGGAATGCATTGATTAGCTTTACTGTAAGCTATCAACTGACTACATGTATATCTTGTATGTTACACTGATACAGCATAGACAAACCGTAAGTCGGTGGTCTACATCGTATTTTTATAGTTAATCCCGGAGCACACGACCCCGTCTATTACAACGTCACTTCCCGTACACCTCGTGCTTATTGACTATCAAAACTTGACATCAGGCATCCTTCAACAAATGATGTTCTCGATACACAGGGTAATTCCCCATTATGTGTTTTTGATGACTTGTCTGTTAAAGCCACGTAACTACCCCGTAAGCGGCATCAAAGATAGATTTCTGTTCAACACAATCGCTTTCTACTAATCAATAGAAGTTTATCGTATCGCCAGAACACGATAGTGACTGTGTCCTGTAGCGAAATGGTTTTAAAAAAGGACATTCCATGACTATAAAATAATGTATAGTATGAGGCTGATTGATTTATTTAAGACACACTCGAGTACTGGGTATTGGTTCTCTGTGATAGCATCGCACTACTAACTGAAAGGTATTAGTTTTGTCTCCTATAGCCTATAGGTTGATATGTAAAACTAAATGACTTTCTTGATATTCAGTCACGCTCGTATTCCTTTCAAACGACTGTAAGGCACTGTCAGTAGACTGACAGACAAAAGCTAAAAAGCCGATCAAAGGGATACATTTGTTTCGGACAAAAAAGTTACATATTCTTTTTTTTAAAAGCCTATATATATGTAGTGCCGTAAATAACACTATGTAAATGAAAATGTAAAGACCATTGAAATCGAACAATGAATTGAATGAAAAACTGGCATAAGATTCTTTTGAATTAGCATCAAAACAAACACTAATATTTGCCGTCAAATTTGATTTATCTGACGAGCTTGCGAACTCCTCGAATAACATGTATGTAAGCTTACTCTTCCGGACACCTGCTACCACTGTTTGACTCATATTCTGTTCGCAATAAACAGTCCATTTGCTAATTACACTATTTCGCCTATAATTACGTTTTGTTTTGTCTAATGGTTTTGATTGTTAGTACTTGTTTTTTTTATTTCTATTACTTCTTACGCTTAGTACTTCAGGAATCAATTTTATATTATTTTTTGGTGTAGCAAGTAGCAAGCCCCGTTTGACACACTACTCGACTGGATATATTTTTGGGAAAGAGAAGGGGGGGGGGGTCGATTCGTCGGGTCGGCTGAACACGTTCCTCCATATTTTAATGCGAGTTATTGTCCCCGCTCTCAATCGAATAGGTGAAGACCATGATGCCGATAGGCGGGGTTAAGCCCCATTTCATTTTCAATTCACTTTTGATGATAAATATCTCGTTGTTAATTCCTAAACATTATTTGAAGTAATTGTTAATTAGTTCCGCGTGTCAGTTATTCATTGTTCTAATTGGGAGTAATATAACGTAATTTAGAAAATATCGCATTAACCAATTGGTAATTTAGTTGACTATAAGGGAGGATATTAGTTCAAAGTAAATGAGACATTATTGCAATAAAAGTTGTTTGCTATTTCAGCAAAGAGAGAGAGAAATGGGGTTTAAGGTCCACTCGACATCAACCTGGTAATTTCGGGACTAACATATGATTTATTTTATTTCAACAATTCGCTTTCCCGTAGGGGGCCTTTAGCAGTGGGAGGGAACCGGAGGACCCAGAGAAAACCCCCGAGGTTGGACATGCGACCCTACTCCTTGTCACGTACAACCGGGAGTCGAAACCACGCCAGTTGACTCAATTACAGACTTTATGATACAGACCGAACAGATAGATTGGCAATTTGAAATTAAATACATACACCACATAAGTAACGATTAAACAATACACTTCCTAAAGAATTTTTGAAATATATCAAGAGGGTCACATGAAAAAAGTGAATGATCAGGGGATTGGTACAGCGTGTGTTGACTTCACGTCTTTAAAAAAAAAAACACGTTTAAATAGTGCAGCAATTTTAAACATACGGCCGACCTAACATCTGTGGAAGAAAGCGTTCTACCAAACCAAAACTTGGGAAAAGGTTAGAGTCAGTCTAACAGACGAGAATTAGCATTAAAAAGTCAATGGGGAAATCATTAGTGGTCTGTGGCCATTTAAGAAATGCAAATGTTGCTTTGTTTGGTGTAGTTGGGGTCTAGAAATTAATTGTGTCTGGATAAATCTGCTTTTCAGCTACATTTTCGTTGTTTTCCAAAATGTAATATAAGTTTGCGAGTCATTGCTGTCTTTTAATTTTATCCTCTGGGAAACACTGAAAGGAAATTAAACAATGGATAATGCATGTTGTGATTGATAGATACAGCACATCGTTCCCAATAAGATTAGTCATCAGTTTATCCTGAAATTGATAATACACGTTTGGCAAGGCTGTAGAATTGTGAAGTATCCGTTGAAACCTGCCACAGGAGAATTGGCATGTCGTGTAACCATTATCTCCTATTCTTTGAAATGGTAGTATTAATTGAAAGAGTGTTATGCCATTATCACATTTGTGATAGAGTGGGTTAAACACATTCCAAATATACTTTTAACACAGAGATCATTGTTATGATGGCTGAGTAATACACGTTATCCAAACAGCAGTGACGTAGCGAATAGGAAAACACGAGCGACTGCTCTATATAACTGACTTAAGCGAAGTTTGATAACATAGACACGGCCGAATTTCTGCTCACTAATAATCTCCTCGAAGACCAACAGTTGTTATATGGGACTGTAAGAGGATATCTGACAATTCAATAAAGTAATTGAATGTCATTAGATAAGAGAACTCGAAAGAAAAACAGAAAAATGTCCGTGCATTACCACATTTTATAAGGTATAGAATGAATAAAAACAAGGGAATGTACGGACTATTTTTATTTTTCTCGGGTTCTCTAATGACATCCAATTACTTTATTGAATTGTCCGTGTCTATGTTATCAAACTTCGCTTCAGTCAGTTATATAGAGCAGTCGCTCGTGTTTTCCTTTTCGCTACGTCGCTGCTGATTCGGGTAATGTGTAATACTGAGCTATCGTGGCAATGATCTCTGCGTTAAAAGCATATTTGGAATGTGTTTAACCAGCTCTATCAAATATGTGATAATGACTGGCACCAATATTGTCCTTTAAAGGACCTTAGTCCGTAACTCAAAATCCTCCAAAATCTTCGACGTCTAAAAAAGAATTTTTGGTCAATTTAAATCAACATTGATGATGTAAACTTACCGGGAAAAGATGAGCTTCTAATATCCGATATTTAAGATAAAATATTTTTTTAACGTGTACTATAATGCGCTTCAGCCCCGGTTTTATTGAGAGACTCGAGGGACGAGGCTAGACACTTTGCACCAAGCCAAAGGGAGTTATGTAGACTGGAATAACTAGACGCTATAAATGTGCACTTGATTGCGATTGCTGGCTTATTTCGTCGAACATAACTGATTTGAAATTGGAGTAAAAACGGAAACCATTCAATGTAAATCAGTTTATATGCATTCATATTACAATATTATATGCGTTGCAACCCACTTTTGTGAATTTCTAGGTCCCAACGTTAGCGATTTATCTCCTTAAAGGGAGAGAGGGGGTGGTGTCTAACGTCTACTTGACACAGGCTAGGTCATTTCGGGACTAACATATGGTTTAGTTTTATTTAAATAATTCGCTTGCGCGTAGGGGTCTTTTGTAGTAGGGGGAAATCGGAGGACCCGGAGAAAACCCACGAGGTTGGACAGGCGACCGTACTCCTGGTCACGTACAACCGCGGATTCAAAATCACGCCAGTTGACTCAATGACAGGCTTTATGATACAGCGCACACGTGCTAACCATTCAGCCATCCACCCACTCCCGTATTATGTTTAAAGTGATGCGACATAATCTAACAACAAACATTTTTATACATTTGAAATATAATTGCAAGGAGTAGTGACACCATTCTAGAACAGAGTGGCTATTGTTACGACGAATTCCAAACTTGCTGCCAATCTCTCCTAAAACAGCTTTGAAAAAGGAGCCGTATTTTCAGCGTTTTCAGAACTGAAGGCAGCACTTAAGAGATGGAAAGGGTTGGGGTAGGGTTAGTACTATTTTTACGACATTTCAGTTTTTAACTTCTCCGATGGAGGGCTTTACAAACATCGTCGTAACGATAGCCGAAGGACTATTTTTACGACTCGTCGTAACGATAGCCATTGCCATTCTAGAAACCCTTTGGCGGTTTATCATGTTAACATTTATTCATCCCAGTGATTATAGAGAGTTTGTTATGGATACATTTATAACGGTTAAACATGCCTATTAGTTGTTTGATAAATATCGATCGGAGTAAATACATTTATCTATTAAGACGAGGAGTAAGTTGGTTGAATCTCTTAGATTTTGTTGAAATTGTCAGGTATAAAATAAATGTCATTTACGAAAATAGAAAGTAAATTGCACGGCGATATTATGATTTTATATCTCTAAGCATAATCAAACCTTTAATTAAAAAAGCATCCTTGGTTACATAATTTGTTTTGGAGTGTTTATGCCCCAGAATTAAAAAAGCTTTATAAAACAATCTTTTTTTTAAATTTATTTATATAACTTTGAACTATACAAATTCAGTTTTAGACATTTTAATTAGTTTTTCTTTAGAATACTTAGCTGTTAAGCACATAACAACGTTCCCAAGAACATTTCTGCACCACAATTATTAAAAATGAGTATATTACATAACATTAAAGGGTTAGTTGCTTCTACCGATTATAAGTGGATCAACAACAGACCAAATTAAATGTAACTGGTCACGCGGAGTTGGTATGGCCTAGTGATCTAGAGTGCAGCGCTTCGACCCCTAGCTGACCGGTCACCTCTGGCTTGTAATTATGGTTTAGATCCCTTGTGTGAGCGTATGTGGCCTGGAGACGAGGGCGCCTTCTCAACTTCTTGGGTTTACTCCGGGTACCCCCTTTTCCTCCCATTTAACCAGAGTTTGCATAAAGTCATACTCACAAACAGAGAGTTTTGCAAGGAATCAAGCTCAGATAATACCAATAGGAATACCAAAGCAAAATTATAATTAAAAAAAAACCAACCCTAAAACCAGTTGTTGTATGTTAGAAGGTTCAGATTTGTAGATAGCAGTTTTAAGTGTGTAACCCATGTGTAGAAAATGGGTTGTTCCTCTATGAACTGTCTCTGACCGGACCATGTCAGCTGACAGTTCCTCTCTCTACCTAGGTAAAATACCGTTCTTCCCAACCTCTGTTCTAAGGCTCTTGCTATTTTGGAACCCTTGCGTTCTATTTTTCACTTTGATTCTTTATTCTTCGCAAAAGCAACCATTTCTCCTCATATCTGACACACATAAATAAAAATTCAAGTATTTTCAAGTAGAATTTAGCTATTAAATAAACACGCGGTCTTAGCATGTTCGTGGCTCGTAAATGGCTTATCAGTTCAAACATATTTTGTGAATGTTTTTAATCATGAAATTCTACTTGAATTATTATAAATGTGTGTCAACCGTGGCAAGAAATGGTTCCTTTGGCAAACAAAGATGAATCTCGGTGAAAAATAGTCGATAAGGATTCCAAAAGAGGTGGGGGTAGCGCTATTTTCGTATTGCAGCTCACCGGTCATCGTCCGATCAGCGACAGTTCCTAAAGAAACTAGGGGATGGGATGTGTATAGCTACTCTTAAAAGATAATAATAGCATGTTAAGTTTATTTACCGGGTTAAGTATCGCTTACAATGTATAAGCATGCAAAACTGATCAAATTAAAGCAGTTCTTCTTCTGGATAGTCTTTTTTGAACTGATAGCCTTACACAGTTTGGTATAACATCTTTCGATGAATTGTCAAGAACCTGAAGCTCATTTGTCGGTAATACCCCCGTCAGCCCGGGGTTGTGTCCTTACTGCACTGCTACGGCGACGAAAATGATCTCGGAGCCATACATGCGGTGGAAACGCCACACAACTTGTTTTGGTCTACATGAATGCCAATGATCGCCGAGTTACAGTGTTTGTTTTGGACAATGGACATATTCAAAACAAACGCCAGTGCCAGGGTTCTGCGATCTGACCTGAAAAGCTGTGATAACTCGACCTTCTTTAAGTTTGTAATTTTTTGTGGCATTGGTCGCCGTATGGTCGTAGCAGCGCAGTAAGATCGCCTTCCCGGTCTGACGGGGGTATAACAAATAACGATTTTTAAAGATCAACCATAGCAAAATTTTGGGAAACTCTTTAAACATTTCTATAATATGTAATATCGGTGACGCTGATAATCCATAGTATGATTACTGTAATTTATAATAAATTTTTAAATCATGGCGTTTAAGAATATAAAAGCAGTCGAATGTAATAAAGAGCGCAGTGTCGCCAGATTTTTTCGGTCGACGGCTCAATGTGAATGGAATTAACTCTAAATAAGAATGATATTTGTGCCAATTTCTCAGCTGGCAATAATGAATTATAGGATTAATAGGATTATTCTTTAACAAATTTAAAATTTCCGCTTTAAATTATATGACTTCGATATTACCTTGTCCGAGTCATGCCTAATTTATTTACATTCAAGATGTTTTATTTGCCATCTTGAAGTTCAGGGTTATAAAAGTGGCATGGGTGTTTGGATATTAAATCTGGAAGGAACGAAATAATAGATTTGGATTCATCTTTAAAACACGACTGATAAATTATTAATTAAACATGCATTATGCAAGAGCAAAATGCGCTATTGTAGGTCTTTCTTTAGGCATGAAATGTTAAACGTATTCTAAACTATTAATTAGACATTATTTAACGTATCCAGACCATAATAAACTCTCGATTTCAACGCTAGTATGCGAGCGATATTTATTGGATTATGATACGATTTGCTGCATAACTTTCCTTCTCGATTTAACGGTTAAATGGATAATCGAGACATTGACGTTTGTCCTACCGACTTTAGTAATGCCTACCGAGGTTATGCGGAACTTTCGATCGCTTATTTCGCGGTTCATTGTGGATGTAAATTGCCTTTACATTATATAGTTTTTAACTATTATAGTGAGATCTATCAACTCGTTATCTAACCTCACCTAAAATTATTATAAATTGTGTAAAGTAATGCTAGGGCAGGTGTTAACATACATGTATTTGTTTAATTAATCTACAATTGATCATATCAGTCGGTGCTCATATTGCACACCTTTGTACTAATTAATTTATCTCTTAATATTATTACAAAATAATATGTTACATAAATTTTCGTTTAGTAACGTATACTAATATATATGTCATGTATTATATCTTATAAGTAATGGATGGTAAACACTAATGAGGTGTTCATAAAACCATCGGCATTATAAATAATCTGTATACAAGGTCGAGAGAGGAAGAGGAGACGCTGATCAAGGTAAGTCTGACGTAAGATGCTAGCCATTATGGCTACAATGTGATAGGTATATTTATCAATTCTTCAAATTCTATATTAGTTTAATTTACTACTAACATCTACTAAACTGGCGGGATAGTGGAGTAAGAGGGAGTCATGATCAGACGGGCTCGGCATCTAAACACTATTCTGCCAAAACAAATATCAGTGGGATAGTGGAGTAAGGGGAGACCACGAGAAGACAGGTCTGGCACCTAAAAACACAAATCACACAAAGAAGACATCTACCAATCCAGAAACAGAAGAGATCATCTACCAACGATGTGTTTTTATTAAATAAAGGGAAGAACTTCCCACTAAAACCTAATCCATGGCCTAAGGCCAAAATGGAAAGATTGCAAAATCATATTCTAAAAATCAGGAAGCAGCTTCGGCTCTCCTATGTCTTGTCTGTGATATCACTTAAGTGGAAGCAGACGTTAAACATCGAAAAGAAGAGAAGAAGAATTTATGCTCATTAATAATCTCTTCGAAGACCAACGGTTGTTATATGGGACTGTGAGAGGATATCTGACAATTCAATAAAGTAATTGAATGTCATTAGATAAGAGAACTCGAAAGAAAAACAAAACAATATCCGTGCATTACCACATTTTATAAGGTATAGAATGAATAAAAACAAGGGAATGTACGGACTATTTCTATTTTTCTCGGGTTCTCTTATGACATCCAATTACTTTATTGAATTTTCCGTGTCTATGTTATCAAACTTCGCTTCAGTCAGTTATATAGAGCAGTCGCTCGTGTTTTCCTTTTTGCTACGTCACTGCTGATTCGGGTAATGTGTATTACTCAGTTATCATAGCAATGATCTCTGCGTTAAAAGCGTATTTGGAATGTGTTTAACCAGCTCTATCAAATATGTGATAATGACTGGCACCAATATTGTCCTTTAAAGGACCTTAGTCTGTAACTCAAAATCCTCCAAAATCTTCGACGTCGAAAACACGAATTATTGGTCAATTTAAATCAACATTGATGATGTAAACTTACCGGGAAAAGATGAGCTTCTAATATCCGATATTTAAAATAAAATATTTTTTTAACGTGTACTATAATTCGCTTCAGCCCCGGTTTTATTGAGAGACTCGAGGGACGAGGCTAGACACTTTGCACCAAGCCAAAGGGAGTTATGTAGACTGGAATAACTAGACGCTATAAATGTGCACTTGATTGCGATTGCTGGCTTATTTCGTCGAACAGAACTGATTTGAAATTGGAGTTAAAACGGAAACCATTGAATGTAAATCAGTTTATATGCATTCATATTACAATATTATATGCGTTGCAACCCACTTTTGTGAATTTCGAATCCCAACGTTAGCGATTTATCTCCTTAAAGAGAAAGAGGGAGAGGGAGGGGGTGGTGTCTACCGTCTACTTGACACATGCTAGGTCATTTCGGGACTAACATATGGTTTAGTTTTATTTCAATAATTCGCTTGCGCGTAGGGGTCTTTTGTAGTAGGGGGAAATCGGAGGACCCGGAGAAAACCCACGAGATTGGACAGGCGACCGTACTCCTGGTCACGTACAACCGCGGATTCAAAATCACGCCAGTTGACTCAATGACAGGCTTTATGATACAGCGCACACGTGCTAACCATTCAGCCATCCACCCAAACCCGTATTATGTTTAAAGTGATGCGACATAATCTAACAACAAACATTTTTATACATTTGAAATATAATTGCAAGGAGTAGTAACACCATTCTAGAACAGAGTAGCTATTGTTACGACGAATTCCAAACTTGCTGCCAATCTCCCCTAAAACAGCTTTGAAAAAGGAGCCGTATTTTCAGCGTTTTCAGAACTGAAGGCAGCAATTAAGAGATGGAAAGGGTTGGGGTTAGGGTTAGTACTTTTTTTAAAGACTTTTCAGCTTTGAAAACATCGTCGTAACGATAGCCTGGAGACTATTTATACGACTTGTTGTAACGATAGCCATTGCCATTCTAGAAACCCTTTGGCGGTTTATCATGTTAACATTTTATTAATCCCAGTGATTATAGAGAGATTGTTATAGATACATTTATGACGGTTAAACATGCCTATTAGTTGTTTGATAAATATCGACCGGAGTAAATACATTTATCTATTAAGACGAGGAGTAAGTTGGTTGAATCTCTTAGATTTTGTTGAAATTGTCAGGTATAAAATAAATGTCATTTACGAAAATAGAAAGTAAATTGCACGGCGATATTATGATTTTATATCTCTAAGCATAATCAAAACTTTAATTAAAAAGAATCCTTGGTTACATAATATGTTTTGGTGTGTTTATGCCAAAGAATTAAAAACGTTTTATAATACAATCTTTTTTTTAAAATTTATTTATATAACTTTGAACTATACAAATTCAGTTTTATACATTTTAATTAGTTTTGCTTTAGAATACTTAGTTGTTAAGCACAAAACAACTTCACCAAGAACATTTCTGCACCACAATTAATAAAAATGAGAATATTACATAACATTAAAGGGTTAGTTGCTTCTACCGATTATAAGTGGAACAGCAACATACCAAATTAAATGTAACTGGTCACGCGGAGTTGGTATGGCCTAGTGATCTAGAGTGCAGCGCTTCGACCCCTAGCTGACCGGTCGCCTCTGGCTTGTAATTATGGTTTCGATCCCTTGTGTGAGCGTATGTGGCCTGGAGACGAGGGCGCCTTCTCATCTTCTTGGGTTTAATCTCGGTACCCCCTGTTCCTCCCATTTAACCAGAGTTTGCATAAAGTCATACTCACAAGCAGACAGTTTTGCAAGGAATGAAGCTCAGATAATACCAATAGGAATACCAAAGCAGACATCAAAATTATAATTTAAAAAAACTCAACCCTAAAACCAGTTGTTGTATGTTAGAAGGTTCAGATTTGTAGATAGCAGTTTTAAGTGTGTAACCCATGTGTAGAAAATGGGTTGTTCCTCTATGAACTGTCTCTGACCGGACCATGTCAGCTGACAGTTCCTCTCTCTACCTAGGTAAAATACCGTTCTTCCCAACCTCTGTTCTAAGGCTCTTGCTATTTTGGAACCCTTGCGTTCTATTTTTCACTTTGATTCTTTATTCTTCGCAAAAGCAACCATTTCTCCTCATATCTGACACACATAAATAAAAATTCAAGTATTTTCAAGTAGAATTTAGCTATTAAATAAACACGCGGTCTTAGCATGTTCGTGGCTCGTAAATGGCTCATCAGTTCAAACATATTTTGTGTATGTTTTTAATCATGAAATTCTACTTGAATTATTATAAATGTGTGTCAACCGTGGCAAGAAATGGTTCCTTTGGCAAACAAAGATGAATCTCGGTGAAAAATAGTCGATAAGGATTCCAAAAGAGGTGGGGGTAGCGCTATTTTCGTATTGCAGCTCACCGGTCATCGTCCGATCAGCGACAGTTCCTAAAGGAACTAGGGGATGGGATGTGTATAGCTACTCTTAAAAGATAATAATAGCATGTTAAGTTTATTTACCGGGTTAAGTATCGCTTACAATGTATAAGCATGCAAAACTGATCAAATTAAAGCAGTTCTTCTTCTGGATAGTCTTTTTTGAACTGATAGCCTTACACAGTTTGGTATAACATCTTTCGATGAATTGTCAAGAACCTGAAGCTCATTTGTCGGTAATACCCCCGTCAGCCCGGGGTTGTGTCCTTACTGCACTGCTACGGCGACGAAAATGATCTCGGAGCCATACATGCGGTGGAAACGCCACACAACTTGTTTTGGTCTCCATGAATGCCAATGATCGCCGAGTTACAGTGTTTGTTTTGGACAATGGACATATTCAAAACAAACGCCAGTGCCAGGGTTCTGCGATCTGACCTGAAAAGCTGTGATAACTCGACCTTCTTTAAGTTTGTAATTTTTTGTGGCATTGGTCGCCGTATGGTCGTAGCAGCGCAGTAAGATCGCCTTCCCGGTCTGACGGGGGTATAACAAATAACGATTTTTAAAGATCAACCATAGCAAAATTTTGGGAAACTCTTTAAAAGCAGTCGAATGTAATAAAGAGCGCAGTGTCGCCAGATTTTTTCGGTCGACGGCTCAATGTGAATGGAATTAACTCTAAATAAGAATGATATTTGTGCCAATTTCTCAGCTGGCAATAATGAATTATAGGATTAATAGGATTATTCTTTAACAAATTTAAAATTTCCGCTTTAAATTATATGACTTGGATATTACCTTGTCCGAGTCATGCCTAATTTATTTACATTCAAGATGTTTTATTTGCCATCTTGAAGTTCAGGGTTATAAAAGTGGCATGGGTGTTTGGATATTAAATCTGGAAGGAACGAAATAATAGATTTGGATTCATCTTTAAAACATGACTGATGAATTATTAATTAAACATGAATTTTGCAAGTACTAAATGTGCCTATTGTAGGTATTTCTTTAGGCCTGAAATGTTAAATGTATTATAAACTATTAATTAGGCATTAATTAACGTATCCAGACCATAACAAACTCTCGATTTCAACGCTAGTATGCGATATTTGTTGGATTATGATACGTTTTGCTGCATAAATTTCCTTCTCGATTTAACGGTTAAATGGATAATCGAGACATTGATGTTTGTCCTACCGACTTTAGTAATGCCTACCTAGGCTATGCGGAACTTTCGATCGCTTATTTCGCGGTTCATTGTTGATGTAAATTGCCTTTACATTTTATAGTTTTTAACTATTATAGTGAGATCTGTCAACTCGTTATCTAACCTCACCTAAAATTATTATAATTTGTGTAATGTAATGTTAGGGCAGGTGTGAACATACATGCATTTGTTTAATTAATCTACAATTGATCACATCAGTCGGTGCTCATATTGCACACCTTTGTACTAATTAATTTATCTCTTAATATTATTACAAAATAATATGTTACATAAATTTTCGTTTAGTAACGTATACTAATATATATGTCATGTATTATATCTTATAAGTAATGGATGGTAAACACTAATGAGGTGTTCATAAAACCATCGGCATTATAAATAATCTGTATACAAGGTCGAGAGAGGAAGAGGAGACGCTGATCAAGGTAAGTCTGACGTAAGATGCTAGCCATTATGGCTACAATGTGATAGGTATATTTATCAATTCTTCAAATGGCATGTAGAACCACGGTAAAACTATCCATAACAAATGAAATAAAACCAAGTACGAACAATCCAAACCATTAGACAAAATTCGAAGTCCTAAAAAACGGTATAGGCAAAATAGTTTAATCTGGCAAAATAGTGTAATCAGCATATTATGGACTGTTCACCGTGTACAAAACACAATGCAAGCTATATACGGATATAACGACTTCTCTATTATTTAATAACGAGGTTTCGTAACACATACGGGTCACGTTTTCAAGTTAATAATAAATATCCTTCTAGTCGGCCTGTTTATACTTATTAAAGCTTACAGCAGCTTATATATTTATGTTGTTGTATTAGTTGTTATATAACTAAAGATATATGACGTAGGACATACTTCCTGTGTGGGGGTGCGAGTAGATGACCGAATGGTAACGCATGCGCTCTAGAACTGCAGGTCTGTCATTGATTCATTCCATACAGAAAACGGTCTTGCAATTAATTTCGCTTTGACCTCCATGTATCATAAATTGTGTTGCTTATTACCCGATTATAAACCTTCTTCCTGGTTTTATTTATAAAAACAACTTTGCTATATCCATCTCGGGATTTATTAATAATTGTCCCTTTAGTCGGGTTGCGTGATATTCTAGTCTCATTTCACAATTAATTTGTGGTCGCTCCTCATGATCCATCATCCGATGCACGATTAAAGAACTTTAAATTTACCCCTTAGGCTGCCTACTTTTGTAAACATCTATTTGTAGCTGATAATGACACTTATTAAATTCACAGCTGAACAGAATGTAATAGCAGAATTAATGCATTATATGCTACACTGTAAGAAATAATTCTGTTAGAAACCACAAAAAGTTCAGAATGTTTATTCTGTTACTATGGTTCTGTTTTTATAAACAAAGAATATACATGTACAGAGAAAAAATCTGGTAAACCAGCTGCCAGAACGTTTTCTGTTGGTTAAGGGAATTATTCCCTATTAAAATTGGGCTTCTGCTAGAAGATTTTCTGTTCTTTAACATAAATATTTTGGTTAAATATAAAACAAAATTATTGAAAATAAATTATTTATTTACAATTTTTCAATCATGAACGTTCAAAAATATAAAAAACTGGACAGAAATTAGGAGCAAGAAATCTTGAACCGCTTCAATTATTTTTATTTCTGATGGCCAGGCGTCCTACATTCTGCCGTATCTTCGTCTTCTTGCAATACAAACAGGAAAACAATAATGAGGCACATACAAGGCATGGAATAATTAGGTGTTAACTTTCCTGCGTGTCATGGAGTATCCTGTCGGTTACATCTTGTCATGTCAGCGGAGATAACTGTTTAGGGATTAGGGTTCTTTATTTTGTACGGTCAATGGCACACCGGGCCCAAGTTGTTTGTCCAAACTGAACAAATTAGAACCTGCGTCATTGACGTCAACACAGGTAGCTTTCATGGCTAATGGTTCATAATCCAGTATCATATTCTCTGATATATTGCGTTTATGTCAGCGGAGATAACTGTTTATGGATTAGGGTTCTTTATTTTGTACGGTCAGTGGCACACCGGGCCCAAGTTGTTTGTCCAAACTGAACAAATTAGAACCTGCGTCATTGACGTCAACACAGGTAGCTTTCATGGCTAGTGGTTCATAATCCAGTATCATATTCTCTGATATATTGCGTTTCTTACCCTTTAATATTGTTAACATGGTCGATTTCATATTCACAACAATCCAACATACATTTGCATGGCTACTATGTGTATTGCTCATAGATTCTAAATCCCCCCCCCCCCCACACCCCAGCAAACTGGACGGGCAGTACAGAGGCTGTGTCTTTAAATCATACTCAATGTCTACATATGCTGTAGATTTGCCTTCATACGCACATATTATTAGAAAGACTTTCCTTCACATCTTATGGTTGATTTCCATCTGTTCTTTATTCTGCATCATCATTGCACATTCGAAAATTCATCGAGTTTGTGACGCGCATGCGTAAACCTAATCCAACAGTATATATGTAGTAAACAGAACAGTGCCGTTAACTTGTCTGCGATAGTGCGATATCACTTATGTGGAAGCAGACGTTAAACACTAAAGAGAATAAGAAGAGGTGCCGTTATTATACAAATTGTTCTGGAATATTAGAGGTCTTTTGATGATACAATTTATATTGTTAATAAATAGTTTCTATCATAATGAAACGTGTGTAAAGATACAGACGTTTCTGTCCATATACATAAATACAACTAAAACAATGTTAAAAATACGAGTTATATATAATGTCCACTAGGTCATTTCTGGACTAACATATGGTTCAATTTTATTTGTATTGATTCACTTCCCTGTCGATTCGGTTCACAACAATGGGTCGTTAAGTTCATTTTTTTAAATCTCATTTCGCATATCTCAACCAATCTTCCACTTCCATTAAGTAATTGCATATCTAATTATCTTATTTATTTAATAAACAAACAATAACAACGAACAGACCTTACTTATCATTAAAATCTTTAATTTGGGCCCCTGTTTTGACGTATTTGCGTGGCTGTCCTGGTATTCTTTATATAACCACTGATTAGAAATATTTTCATATAACAGGAATATAATAAATTTGTTTCTAAAATAGCACAAACAATAAGGCTGGTGCTAATTTGAACTTCTCAACAATGAGTGGGCGAGAGTAGGCGTAGCTAATCAAATTAGTTAAAGGACAAAGTTGGTGTCAACCAATATTACATACCAAATACATGCATAATGATTAACGTAAAGAGATCATTGCTGCGATAGATGCGTAACGAAGATATGATCAAAGGTTGCTTAGCAAAAGGAAACACAAGTTATCCTTAAATGTAACAGAGCCTCAAAAATAAAAGTCTGAGTACGTATGAAATTTAAACGCCAAAATGTAGAAGAATGGTGTATATACCCTGACTCAAATTTTCAGCTCAAAATATTGAGTCGCTTGGACGTGAACGTTAAACAGCTTATCCGGACACGTAACGCTTTTAACATTTCGGGTCAATTCTTTCGTTGGGTGACCCGATAATCGATTCCCGTTCCTTTAGAGGTCTACACGGTGAAAAGTCCATGTGCTGTACTTTATAACAAAAGGTAAATTTCAACGACACATTTTTTTTTATAACATAAAAGTCTGGTTTTATCAAATCACCGCATAATACAGTTTGGGACACCGGACTCCATTTCAAGATGAAGACTGGTGGGTTTAAGTTGTTTGAAAACGTATCACATATATTGAGTTATTTGCTAGGCCCTAAGGTAGGGGATCTTAATTGATTTTAACACGAAACTAAGTAGTGTTATTCTCAAAAACTTTATCGGGATTGACCCTTTAAACAGTTTTCTCGGGACTTGCGATTGGTAATGTATGTGTCGAGAGCAGTCGTAACTTTAAAATAATAATGTGACTTTATTTATAGGGTTATCGGAATAACTATATTATAAAGACTTTATAAAAATCAGATAAACGGTATAGCTATAAATGTATTGTGCGCTTTCGCGATTTGTGTGTATAGTTTTATTTTTCAGGGGTATTTTAAGCAGTACCAAACTGTTAAATACAAAAATGTTTTGCCGATCAAACAGATAATATATTTTTTCGTACTTTACTTCAGGCATGTATTATCTGAGTATCATTTCGTCAACCCAGAATTTCTTTAATTTGTATTTAACGAATTATTTTTATTATTAGATTTCGGAGGAACTTCTTTCTTATTTTGTCATTAAGTCTTCCGTCAAAAATCAGATAAGACAGCTCTTTAAAGGGATTATGTATGCCACAATAACTGATGCTTAATGGCCTTAGGTACATTTGAGGTACTCTAGATTACTAGAAGTAATTACTCACGCTATTATAATCTAGAGAGGTTAAGTCATTTCCGAGATAATGGATCAAATTTCACGCTCCATGCTTCCGAATCAGCTCTCGGATATCAATTTATATCCTTTAACTTAGATATAATTGTGGCCTGGAAAAAATACGAGTTATATATAATGTCCACTAGGTCATTTCTGGACTAACATATGGTTCAATTTTATTTGTATTGATTCACTTCCCTGTCGATTCGGTTCACAACAATGGGTCGTTAAGTTCATTTTTTTTAATCTCATTTCGCATATCTCAACCAATCTTCCACTTCCATTAAGTAATTGCATATCTAATTATCTTATTTATTTAATAAACAAACAATAACAACGAACAGACCTTACTTATCATTAAAATCTTTAATTTGGGCCCCTGTTTTGACGTATTTGCGTGGCTGTCCTGGTATTCTTTATATAACCACTGATTAGAAATATTTTCATATAACAGGAATATAATAAATTTGTTTCTAAAATAGCACAAACAATAAGGCTGGTGCTAATTTGAACTTCTCAACAATGAGTGGGCGAGAGTAGGCGTAGCTAATCAAATTAGTTAAAGGACAAAGTTGGTGTCAACCAATATTACATACCAAATACATGCATAATGATTAACGTAAAGAGATCATTGCTGCGATAGATGCGTAACGAAGATATGATCAAAGGTTGCTTAGCAAAAGGAAACACAAGTTATCCTTAAATGTAACAGAGCCTCAAAAATAAAAGTCTGAGTACGTATGAAATTTAAACGCCAAAATGTAGAAGAATGGTGTATATACCCTGACTCAAATTTTCAGCTCAAAATATTGAGTCGCTTGGACGTGAACGTTAAACAGCTTATCCGGACACGTAACGCTTTTAACATTTCGGGTCAATTCTTTCGTTGGGTGACCCGATAATCGATTCCCGTTCCTTTAGAGGTCTACACGGTGAAAAGTCCATGTGCTGTACTTTATAACAAAAGGTAAATTTCAACGACACATTTTTTTTTATAACATAAAAGTCTGGTTTTATCAAATCACCGCATAATACAGTTTGGGACACCGGACTCCATTTCAAGATGAAGACTGGTGGGTTTAAGTTGTTTGAAAACGTATCACATATATTGAGTTATTTGCTAGGCCCTAAGGTAGGGGATCTTAATTGATTTTAACACGAAACTAAGTAGTGTTATTCTCAAAAACTTTATCGGGATTGACCCTTTAAACAGTTTTCTCGGGACTTGCGATTGGTAATGTATGTGTCGAGAGCAGTCGTAACTTTAAAATAATAATGTGACTTTATTTATAGGGTTATCGGAATAACTATATTATAAAGACTTTATAAAAATCAGATAAACGGTATAGCTATAAATGTATTGTGCGCTTTCGCGATTTGTGTGTATAGTTTTATTTTTCAGGGGTATTTTAAGCAGTACCAAACTGTTAAATACAAAAATGTTTTGCCGATCAAACAGATAATATATTTTTTCGTACTTTACTTCAGGCATGTATTATCTGAGTATCATTTCGTCAACCCAGAATTTCTTTAATTTGTATTTAACGAATTATTTTTATTATTAGATTTCGGAGGAACTTCTTTCTTATTTTGTCATTAAGTCTTCCGTCAAAAATCAGATAAGACAGCTCTTTAAAGGGATTATGTATGCCACAATAACTGATGCTTAATGGCCTTAGGTACATTTGAGGTACTCTAGATTACTAGAAGTAATTACTCACGCTATTATAATCTAGAGAGGTTAAGTCATTTCCGAGATAATGGATCAAA
The DNA here is from genome assembly GCA_917208275.1 of Patella pellucida. NCBI lineage: Eukaryota > Metazoa > Mollusca > Gastropoda > Patellidae > Patella > Patella pellucida. The sequence goes on along the minus strand of OU795040.1, from coordinate 58,424,349 downwards.
TTTCACGCTCCATGCTTCCGAATCAGCTCTCGGATATCAATTTATATCCTTTAACTTAGATATAATTGTGGCCTGGAAAAGTTATCCCTCAATTTGTAACGCTTGCTAGTCCGGTGACCATCTCCAATCCAATAACATTAAGAAGACGTTTGACAATATAAACCAGTTGAATTAAATGTCACAGTTTTAGGACTAATACAGAGGTTGTTCAGGGTGCGTGTTTTAAGTGGTATTTTAAATATATATGTTTGCCTTGATTAAAGGAAAGGTCGCTATTTATTGACCACCTATCCCCAGGAAATATCCGCAATGATTTTCAATGCTTGATATATTTGATATGTAATTATAATTCGTACAAAGGATCCAGTTGAGGACAACAGCCCCTACCATATCTTTCATTTTAGCGACATTTTTGGGGGGACGGGGGGGGGGGGTGCAGGTGTCATTTTATTATAAATATTACAATCAACCCAGTAATTGCAGCTTCTTGTATACATATCTGAATAATCGCAATTTAAGCTAATAGATTCATAATTGATCAACAGATATCTTTGTAGACTAGAATCGTATCAATGGTTTTGCTGTAGGTAGTGATCGCTAATTCCTTTCCTGATTCATACCTGTTCCGTACCTCAAGGATTGGTATTAGGGTCAGTTTTAATTTGCATTTACACCAAACCCGCTCATTCAATAGCATTTATATCATCATTTGCATGAATGACCCACAGTACATAACTTCTTCATCTCAGCATATATTTCATTATTACTTTTAAGTTCTGTCAAAACTCTTGGTGTCGTCGAGGACACAAGAGAGGGAGGGAGAGAGACATGGGGTTTAACGTCCACTCGACACAAGCTACGTCATTTCGGCAATAACATATTTTTTTTTTATTTCAATTATTTACTTGCGCGTGAGGTTTTTTAGCAGTGGGAGGAAACCGGGTGACCCCGATAAAAACTACGAGGCTGGACTGGCGACCCTACCCCTTCCCACGTACAACCCGGGATTCGAAACCAAGCCAGTTGACTCAATGACAGGCTGTATGATACTGCGCGCACGTGCTAATCATTCTGCGATCCAACCCCTTCAACTTGTCAAGGAAAAGTAACCCCGGTTCCCTGTGCTTAACATTTCATACCTTCGGAATGAAGCTTCTATACGGTATCGTATTATTTCTCGCCCAGACTACCGTGACCTAGTACAATATACAATGATAAATTAACCCATGCAAAATTCAGCGGCATGGACTGTTTTATGAATCACAGATCACATACCGCATGTGTTGTCATCTCATCATTGGTTTCGTATTATGTTTGACATATCAGGCAATTCATAAAATTGTAATGCCAAGCAAGGAACCACTAATCAAGAAATAAATATCAGCTACAGTTAGAACCTACAATTTAATAACTTTTGGAAGTACGTGTAGATTATTTCAATAGCTGAAAGTTTCATACTGGAATACAATATCTACTAACTTAAAACAATGTCCACCCCTGTCGACGTTCAACTTGCACGCTTGGTTCGTAATCATTATCAGTTACACCCTGATATATCAACTGAGGGAGAATAGGTTTATATCTGACATGTACGCTCACCCTTAAACGAAATTGACTCTTCCATTAATATTCAACAATGATTGGATAACGGCTGGGTAGTTTCCGTCAAACAACGAACATTACCGAATAAATCACGTGCAATTACGAGATGGTATTTTTGTAAACACACCGCCATTTTTGAAGAATTGAATTACACTCAAAAACGAAATGGATAGTAATACGAAGTCAGACGAATAATTAATCCCTTTTAGCCAACATACTGACGATGGAATTGGCGTGAATGCAACTGTCGATGAGGCGCTATCCAAAGCCTAAAGAGAATTTGGATCAAAAAACATTATATCCGAAAATTCTGAAAGTGAACTAAAATTGAAGGTTTTCGCTATGTTTTATAGACATAAGGATTTGACAGACTGTTTTAAGTGCATGGACTGTACACAAAAATACTTTATAATGGAAATCCTGTGCCATAAATACTTTCAAGTCTAGGAGTGTGTGGGCGGAGAGAACATTCTGAAAGATATCTTAGACATGGTCGAGTATGGATAACCGATTTAAATATGCTGATAAGTACGTCGTCTATTTCTGTCTTGAATGTTACAAACTGTACCATAATAATTTGTATTTGTCAAAAGAATAAAAATATATTTCTGTGTTTTTTGTATTATTTCGATCATCAGCGGTTGATATGAGTCGAATACATCGACCTGAGATGACGTCATTAGCGGTTGATATGAAATATCAATTTGTCACGACGTCATCAGCGGTTGATATGAACAGAATATCAACCTATGATGACGTCATGACAGGTTGTTATGAGATATAACTGCTAACACATCAAAGTTGTATATCATAATATACCTTTAATACAGGCACGTCACATACAGTTACCGGGGTCAACCGCCCTTTCTGTGTTTTTGAATTCCGTTTCCGCCAGCCAGGCGTAACGTCACGTCATTCAGACTCTCCTTGATGAAACCAAGTTAATATTCAAGTTGTCACAATTGTCATTGTGTATTTTCTAAAATGTCCTTTGATTTTAACACCGTTACTCCCATGGTAACACATCCCCTCGTTAACATTGATAATATTATAAACAAAACAAAAATTATCGGATGATTTTGAAATTTTAATGTCCAATTTTTGAACCATTTACGACGATTACTCACATAATTTAGGGAACTATTTCTAAATTTTAGGATTCCAAATTGCCAGGGTATCTTTTGTTTAAAATCGTTTAATACTACATAATTGCGGCTGTGTTAAAATTTGTTTAAAAAAGTGGCAACAATTAATTTCCCTGTGTTTACGTCACTTCCGGTGAAATCTCCAAATCGTGGTTACTCCTCCACCAGAGTAAATAATTTAATGTTTAAATTATTTTTGGATTCTATTTGATACTACGCAATGGCGGTCCGCGTTAATATTTGTAAAAAACATTTTCCGAAATATATAATATTTTGTAATTTTTTAAAACATGGTTAGAAGAGTGTTTTGATCGTAATATTGTATAGAACACACTGAGACTTTCTTTGACATCAATTGTAAATCTTTTTGCGATATAACGAAGTCTACACAATAATTCATCATTTATTATTGTCAACGTTTCTCCAAATATAGAACATCTTTTTTGTAAACACGTCTATTAGCATGGCTGTACCATTATCAATTCCCTGCATGTTCCAGCCAAAAATAGTTAAAGAAAAATCATTCAAAGATTGTAATAACTTAGTTGCGTGCTTAATCCTGGATGTGGCCAATTAACTGCAATTAATTCGACGCATAGACAGAAGTTAAATGTCAGTTGCTGAGAAATTCTTATTAGGGATTACTGATATTTCTAAGCATTTTAGTGAGATTGTTTTAATTATCCGTTGTAATAGCCACCAACCCGACGATGAATTTTAATTTTATAAAGAACAACATCAACCTTTGGAACTGGGCAACTCTTTTCACGTTCAATATTAGTATAGCGATGTGCTTTTATCAGTTTAGTTTTGAATTAATTATGCTTGCACTGTGAACTAGATATCTTAAAATCACCCAAAAACTTAATTCGGAATTAAATTGTTCGAATACACGTACTTAACAGGCGACGTTTAGGGTAGGATAACATCGTAAACAAACTGTATGTGACAATATAAATTGAATTAGAAATGATCGAAATCATACGACAGATTCCCATAATAACATAACCTTCTCAAGCATCAACCATAATAACAATAATAACAATAACGACATTTATATTGCGCAACAGTTCATCCGACATAAATTATTTTCGGATCTCAGTGACCTTTTTGCTTGGAAGTGTGTTAAGAGATTCTAAAGATATCTTGGTGCTGTTTTATTAAATGTTTTTTATGTCGGTTAAAATTTTAAAGTTAATTCTCTCACGTAATCAAAGCGCCAGTGAAGCGTATTTCAGATTGGGGTGAAGCTGACCCCTTTTTATTTCTCCTCCCTTTTCTATTCGAGTACAGACCAGATATTGATGCTATTGGAGTTAGAATAAAACATTATTCATGCCGATATTTTCATACTTTTGATTAGATTTTCTTTAACTTAGGTCAACCTAATTGCCGAATGAAGGCAGATGACACCCCTCGGTGTTATTGTCGACGATACCACTCTGGTCTAAGCGGGCGTTAAATAAAACTATTTATCAAACTCACGGCGATTACAGTCTCAAAACTAAAACATATGCGACTCTTTCGACACTCTCCTATAGGTCAAATTGTGGAACGTCAAAATATTGACTGGTCAGATTTTCCGTACGTGTGTCGCTTCATATTTGTTTGTGGACACTTTACAGCTTACAATTTTAATCCGATTTTGATGAAACTTGAATGTGTTTATATCTCAAAGACCCCGGTTTCTGTCGATACTGACATGTATCGGACCTTAACGTTATGGATTATTGGCCCTGATTGTACGAAATATTACGATTTCAATTTCTTGGAACTCTGAACAATTATTATCAGATTTTGATGATACTTGAAATGTATGTTTATAACCGGCAGATGCCGGTTCCTTTCGATTTTCGCACATGCATAGTGGATTATGGTCCCTGATTGTACGAACCATCGCATTTTTAGCGTTTGAACCATTTACAGGTCACAGCCTGTATTCGATAAAAACAAACCGTTCGATTGTAACATCATTAGACGACAGTGACGGATTAGTACGAATTCCGTTTAAACATATCACCGCTAAGCCATAATAATGGTAGAGTATTAAACAAGGTTGTATGCCCTCGAGGATCACAATTTTAATCCGGTTTCTAGCCAGCTTTGCCAAGTTAAGGTCATGGACTGTCCAAAAGAAGACCAGGACAGAGAACATGGGAACCTTGCAGACTCCGTATGGTGCAAAGATCACGTCGTTGGGCCTTTAAAAGATAGATCAATTTGACTCCACAGAACTACTCCAGTATGATTTATTAATTGCTTTTATTTTCATTACACCCCATTGGGGTTTGAAAAGAAGATTTCCAATTAAAATAATTTCGTGTCCATAAGTGCAGTAGCTGTAACCTTTTCACAAATTGAAAGACACTTGAGATATCTATGGCATGCTTGGATGAATTCATACGACGGTATTTGATGATTTATTCCGCTCATAAAACCAAGAAAATCAACGGTTTTGACACTGAAGCAGCCTTGATCAAGATCTGCATGAGATTTTTTAAAAAGCGATTCTTTATATAGTTCCCAAAAAAGGTTAGCAAATCAGATAAATATTCTATTTAGGTAATATTTCTTAGATTTTATGCTTCGTTCAGTCTCTCTTTATACCGCGAGTTAAATCAATTTCGCTTGTTAATTCGAAATTATACCACTTTCCTTTTATATAAAAAAAGATGCAAAACATTTAATGTAAATGTCTTATTAGTATTCGCATCCTTTCATCAATATGCTCTTTTATCCACCCGTTCGTATATTAATTTAATCAATAAACAAATGTTAGCCAACATTTCTATCTGAAGTACTGCATAACAACAACTATTTTAGCCAGTTGACATTTCAATTTTTTATTAATCCTAATTCACCATGGAGTTCATTAGAAGCAGAAAACAAAATAAGTTGTAAGAGGTCATCAGCTTAACAGATTATATTTTATGCCTTCTTCTGCAAGTGTTTAACGCCAGCTTCTACCGATGGAGATACCGCATTAGAGCAACTATTTTAGCCCTTTTGACATTTCAAGTTTTTTATTAATCTTAATTCGCAACGGAGTTCATTTGAAACAGAAAACAAAATAGGTTGTTAGAGGTCATCAGCTTAACATATTTTATTTTTATGCCTTCTTCTGAAAGTGTTTAACGCACGCTTCTACTGATGGAGATACCGAAGGCAAGTATTATTTTATTATGCTTAGCGCACGTGTCTTTTGTGTGGGAGGAAACCGGAGTACCCGGAGAAATCCACCAGATTGGGAAGGCGAGCCACTTCGCTCACATAAGGGATCGAAACATGGTCAAAGTTTGTCGACTTATTTTCAGCACCACCTTTACTGAATTCTTTAATCCGCTGAGAAAAAATATCCCTATTCACACATTTCCATTTTGGACACAGCTATTGGATGACACGCACCATCAGTCCATCACTATGGGTGGGTGGGTGGGTGGGGGCTGGTGGATGTACGAATGGTTGGTACGTGCATGCTGTATTATAAAGCCCGTCATTGAGTCAACTGGTGTGGTGCCGAGTCCCCGGATATACGTGACAAGGAGTAGGGTCGCCTGTCCAACCTCGTGGGTTTTCTCCGGTTCGACTGGTTTCCTCCCACTGCTAAAGCCCTTACGCACAGGCGAATTATTGAAAACAAATTAAACCATATGTTAGTCCCGAAATGACATCGTTTGTGTCGAGTGGACATTAAACCCCATCTCTCTCTCGCTCTCTCTCCCTCTCACTATGGAAAATTCCACCGGAGATTTTAAGCTAAAATATTTTAAAAAACTGACTACGAGTTAAATAATTATACGAGTTTTAGCTATTGGAGGTACGTGTAGATCATTTCAATAGCTGGAAGAAGTAGGACGTTAAACCCCATTTCATTCATTCATTTATACTGGAATACAATACCTACTTACTTTTTTGAAAAATTTCCGACGATTACTCACATAATTCAGGGAACTATTTTTAAATTTTAGGGTTCCAAATAGCCATTGTATCTTTTGGTTGAAATGGTGTTGTTTTAATCGTTAATACTACATAATTGCGGCTGTGTATAAATTTGTTAATTTCCCTGTGTATACGCCACTTCCGGTGAAATCTCCACCAGAGTAAATAATTTAATGTTTAAATTATTTTTGGAGTCTATTTAACACTACGCAATGGCGGGCCGCGCTAATATCTGTTAAAAACATTTTCGGGTATATATAACATTTTGTAATTTTTTAAAAGACGGTTAGAAGATTGTTTTGATCGTAATATTGTATAGAACACACGGAGACTTTCTTTCACATCAATTGTAAATCTTTAATGTTTAAATTAATTTTGGAGTCTATTTAACACTACGCAATGGTGGGCCGCGTTAATATTTGTTAAAAACATTTTCCGAAATAATTAATATTTTGTAAACTTTTACAAGATGGTTAGATGAGTGTTTTGATCGTAATATTGTATAGAACACACGAAGACTTTCTTTGACATCAATTGTAAATCTTTTTGCGATATAACGAAGTCTACACAATCATTCATCATTTATTATTGTCAACGTTTCTCCAAATATAGAACATCTTTTTGTAAAAACGTCTATTAGCATGGCTGTGCCATTATCAATTCTCTGCGTGTTCCAGCCAAAAATAGTTAAAATAAAATCATTAAACAATTTTAATAACTTCGTTGCGTGCTTAATCCTGGACGTGGCAGAAGTTAAATGTCAGTTGCTGAGAAATTCTTATTAAGGATTATTGATATTTTTCAGCATTTTAGTGAGATTGTTTTAATTATCAGTTGTAATAGCCACACCCCGACGATGAATTTTAATTTTATAAAGAACAACATCAACCTTTGGAACTGGGCAACTCTTTTCACGTTTAATATTAGTATAGCGATGTGCTTTTATCAGTTTAGTTTTGAATTAATTATGCTTGCACTGTGAACTAGATATCTTAAAATCACCCAAAAACTTAATTCGGAATTAAATTGTTCGAATACACGTACTTAACAGGTGACGTTTAGAGTAGGATATCATCATAAACAAACTGTATGTGACAATATAAATTGAATTAGAACTGATCGAAATCATACGACAGATTCACATAATAACAAAACCTCCTCAAACATCAACCAAACATGTCCATGTATAATAACAATAATAACAATAGCGACATTTATATTGCGTAACAGTACATCCGAATTTATCTATTCTCGGATCTCAGTGACTTATTTGGTTGGAAGTGTGTCAAGAGATTCTAAAGATATCTTGGTGCTGTTTTATTAAATGTTTTTTTTAGTCGGTTAAAATTTTAAAGTTAATTCTCTCGCGTAATCAGAGCGCCAGTGAAGCGTATTTAAGATTGGGGTGAAGCTGGTCCCTTTTTATTTCTCCTCCCTTTTCTACTCGAGCACAGGGGAGATATTGATGCCATTGCAGTTAGAATAAATAATTATTTATGCCGATATTTTCATACTTTTGGTTAGATTTTCCTTAACTTAGGTCACCCTAATTGCCGTATGAAGGCAGATGACACCCCTCGGTGTTATTGTCGACGATACCACTCTGGTCTAAGCGGGCGTTAAATAAAACTATTTATCAAACTCACGGCGATTACAGTCTCAAAACTAAAATATATGCGACTTTTCGAAACTCTCCTATAGGACAAATTGTGGAACGTCAAAATATTGACTGGTCATATTTGTTTGTGGACACTCTACAGCTTACAATTTTAATCCGATTTTGATGAAACTTGAATGAGTTTATATCCCAAAGACCCCGGTTTCTGTCGATACTGACATGTATCGGACCTTAACGTTATATATGGATTATTGGCCCTTGATTGTAAGAAATATTACGATTTCAATTTCTGGGAACTCTGAACAATTATTATCGGATTTTGATGATACTTGAAATGTATGTTTATAACCGGCAGATGCCGGTTCCTTTCGATTTTCGCACATATTGGATTATGGTCCCTGATTGTACGAAACATCGCATTTTTAGGGTTTGAACCATTTACAGGTCACAACGTGTACCACCATCAGACCACAATGACGAATTAGTACGAATTCCGTTTAAACATACCACCGCTAAGCCATAATAATGGTAGAGTAGTAAACAAGGTTGTATGCCCTCAAGGATCACAATTTTAATCCGGTTTCTAGCCAGCTTCGCCAAGTTAAGGTTAAGACTGTCCAATAGAAGACCAGGGCAGAGAACATGGGAACCTTGCAGACTCCGTATGGTGCAAAGATCACGTCGTTTGGCCTTTAAAAGATAGATCAATTTGACTCCACAGAACTACTTCAGCATGATTTATTAATTGCTTTTATTTTCATTACACGTCATTGAGGTTTTGAAAAGAAGATTTCCAATTAAAATAATTTCGTGTCCATAAGTGCAGTAGCTGTAACCTTTTCACAAATTGAAAGACACTTGAGATATCTATCGCATGCTTGGATGAATTCATACGACGGTATTTGGTGATTTATTCCGCTCATAAATCCAAGAAAATCAACGGTTTTTACACTGAAGCAACCTTGAACAAGATCCGTAAGGGAATTTTTAAAAGCGATTCTTTATATACTTCATAAAAAATGTTAGAAAATCAGATAAATATTATTTTAGGTAATATATCTTAGATTTTATGCTTCGTTCAGTCTCTCTTTATACCGCGAGTTAAATCAATTTCGCTTGTTAATTCGAAATTATCCCACTTTCCTGTTATATAAAAAAAGATGCAAAACATTTAATGTAAATGTCTTATTAGTATTCGCATCCTTTCATCAATATTCTCTTTTATCCACCCGTTCTCATATTAATTTAATCAATAATCAAATGTTAGCCAACATTTCTATCTGAAGTACTGCATAAGAAGAACTATTTTAGCCAGTTGACATTTCAATTTTTTATTAATCTTAATTCACCACGGAGTTCATTAGAAACAGAAAACAAAATAAGTTGTAAGAGGTCGCACCAGTTTAACAGATTTTATTTTTATGCCTTCTTCTGTTAGTGTTTAACGCCAGCTTCCACCGATGGAGATACCGCACTAGAGCAACTATTTTAGCCCTTTTGACATTTCAAGTTTTTTTTATTAATCCTAATTCGCAACGGAGTTCATTAGAAACAGAAAACAAAATAGGTTGTAAGAGGTCGCATCAGCTTAAAAGATTATATTTTTATGCCTTCTTCTGTTAGTGTTTAACGCAAGCTTCTACCGCTGGAGATACCGCATGCAAGTATTATTTTATTATGCTTAGCGCCCGTGTCTTTTCTGTGGGATGAAACCGGAGTACCCAAAGAAATCCACTAGCTTGGGACGGCGCCTCAATCTCCGAGTCACTTCGCTAACATCAGGGATCGAAACATGGTCAAAGTTTATCGACTTATTTTCAGCACCACGTTTATTACTGAATTATTTAATCCACTGAGAAAAAATATCCCCACCCACCCCTTATCATTTTGGACACAGTTATTGGATGAAACGCATCAACAGTCCATCAATGATTCACTTGCGTGTGAGGTTTTTAGCAGTGGGAGGAAACCGGGAGACCCGGAGAAAACCCACGAGGCTGGACAGGCGACCCTACGACTTCCAACGTACAACCCATGATTCGAAACCATGTCAGTTGCATCAATGACAAGATTAATGATACAGCGCGCACGTGCTAACCATTCCACCATCCAGCCCCTCAAACTTGTCAAAAAAAAGTAACCCCAGTTCCCTGTGCTAAACATTTCCTATGCACCTTCGGAATGAAGCTTCTAAGTTCTATACGGTATCGAATTATTTCTCGCCCATTCTACCGTTACTTAGTACAATATAAAATAAACAATTAACCGATGCAAAATTCAGCGGCATGGACTGTTTTATGAACCACAGATCACATACCGCATATCTTGGCATGCTATCATTGGTTTCGTATTATGTTTGACATATCCGGCAATTCATAAAATTGTAATTGCAAGAACTGGTTTTAGAAGATACACCCCCAAGGAATCACTTATTAAAAAAAGAAATAGCAGCTACAGTTAACAACCTACAATTTAATAACTTTTGGAAGTACGTGTAGATCATTTCAATAGCTGGAAGTTTCACACTGGAATACAATACCTACTTACTTTAAACAATGTATACCCCCTGTCGATGTTCAACTTGCACGCTTGGTTCGTAATCATCATCAGTTACCCTCTGAAATCTGATATCATAAAATACCTTTTATTACAGGCACGTCACATACAGTTACCGGGGTCAACCGCCCTTTCCGTATTTTTGAATTCCGTTTCCGCCAGCCAGGCGTAACGTCACGACATCACGACATTGATGTAACCAAGTTAATATTCAAGTTGTCACAATTGTCATTGTGTACTTTCTAAAATTTCCATTGATTTTAACAGCGTTACATCCAGGGTGACACCATCCTCGGTTACCCAGTGTACTCATTCCGTTCTACTCCACTATACCCTGGGTTAATCTATGGGGGGGACACGTTTTCAAGTTATCCACCCTTGATGCTTATATGCGCTATTTTTATCGACCAATCCCATAAACTGTTATTTGAAAAGGAAATTGCCAAAGGGAAGTTACTCTTTTCTGACAGTGTTATGCGTTGGCCTATTCTAAAATCGTAATTATATAATATATTAATGAAGACCAAACATTCATTTAATCATGTAGAGACATTAGTTTTATTGAGAATTTGTGTTCGTTCCGCGAATTTTATGTACACGTGATATCGTAGATAAGTAATTGGGAACTACCGAATAAACGTTCATTAATAATAAACATAACAAAACGACATATCATTATTATTATTTCAAACAAAGAACGAATAGTAATAATGATAACAAAAGTGAAACATATAGATGTTATTCATTTTTAAAATCAACAACACATACTACAGATTTTGATAATACAATTAAATATAAATAGATTATTAATATATACATTACTTACATAAACCAATCAGTAAAGAGACATAAAAACGAAGGCGAAACGATTGGTTGTAAACTCTTTTCGGATTGGTTCGTACAGTATAGCTACATTCTAGCAATTTGGAATCGTGGAAGCCCTATAGATTAACCCAGGGCATAGTGGAGTAGAACGGAATTAGTGCACTGAGAGGATGGGGTGACACATCCATTCGTTAACATTGATAATACTATAAACATCACAAAAATTATCGGATTATTTTGAAATTTTAATGTCTAATTTTTGAACCATTTCCGACGATTACTCACATAATTTAGGGAACTTTTTTTAAATTTTAGGGTTCCAATTTACCATTGTATATTTTGGTTGAAAGGGTGTTGTTTTAATCGTTTAATACTACATAATTGCGGCTGTGTTAAAATTTGTTAAAAACGTGACAACAATTAATTTCCCTGTGTATACGTCACTTTCAGTGAAATCTCCAAATCGTGGTTACTCCTCCACCAGAGTAAATAATTCAATGTTTATTTAACATTACGCAATGACGGGCCGCGTTAATATTTGTTAAAAACATTGTCCGAAATATATAATATTTTGTAATTTTTTAAAAGATGGCTAGAAGAGTGTTTTGATCGTACTATTGTATAAAACACACGGAGACTTTCTTTGGCATCAATTGTAAATCTTTTGCGATATAACGAAGTCTACACAATAATTCATCATTTATTATTGTCAACGTTTCTCCAAAGATAGAAGATCTTTTTGTAAAAACGTCTATAAGCATGGTTGTACCATTATCAATTCTCTTCGTGTTCCAGCCAAAAATAGTTAAAATAAAATCATTCAAAGATTTCAATAACTTCGTTGCGTGCTTAATCCTGGATGTGGCCAGTTAAATGCAATTAATTCGACGCATAGACAGAAGTTAAATGTCAGTTGCTGAGAAATTCTTAAGGATTACTGATATTTCTTAGTATTTTAGTGAGATTGTTATAATTATCCGTTGTAATAGCCACCACCCCGAAGATGAATTTTAATTTTATTAAGAGCAACATCAACCTTTGGAACTGGGCATATCTTTTCACGTTCAATATTAGTATAGCGATGTGCTTTTATCAGTTTAGTTTTGTATTATTGGGCTTGCACTGTGAACTAGATATCTTAAAATCACCCAAAAACTTAATTCGGAATTAAATTGTTCGAATACACGTACTTAACAGGTGACGTTTAGAGTAGGATAACATCATAAACAAACTGTATGTGACAATATAAATTGAATTAGAAATGATCGAAATCATACGACAGATTCCCATAATAACAAAACCTCCTCAAGCATCAACCAAACATGTCCATGTATAATAACAATAATAACAATAACGACATTTATATTGCGCAACAGTTCATCCGAGTTTATCTATTCTCGGATCTCGGTGACTTTTTTGTTTGGAAGTGTGTCAAGAGATTGTTTTGTATGTCAGTTAAAATGTTGAAGTTAATTCTTTCGCGCAATCGGAGCCAGTGAAGATTATTTACGATGGAGGTGAAACTGGTCCCTTTTTATTGCTCCTCCCTTTTCTATTCGAGTACAGAACAGATATTGATGCTATTGCAGTTAGAATAAAAAATTATTTATGACGATATTTTCAAACTTTTGGTTAGATTTTCTTAACTCAGGTCACCCTAATTGCCGAATGAAGGCAGATGACACCCCTCGGTGTTATTGTCGACGATACCACTTTGATCTAAGCGGGCGTTAAATAAAACTATTTATCAAACTCACTGCGATTACAGTCTCAAAACTAAAACATATGCGACTCTTTCGAAACTCTCATATAGGACAAATTGTGGAACGTCAAAATATTGACTTGTCAGATTTTTCGTGCGTGTGTCGGTTCATATTTGTTAGTGGACACTTTACAGCTTACAATTTTAATCCGATTTTGATGAAACCTGAATGAGTTATATCCCAAAGACCCCGGTTTCTGTCGATACTGACATGTATCGGACCTTAACGTTATAGATTATTGGCCCTTGATTGTAAGAAATATTACGATTTCAATTTCTTGGAACTCTGAACAATTATTATCAGATTTTGATGATACTTGAAATGTATGTTTATAACCGGCAGATGCCGGTTCCTTTCGATTTTCGCAAATATTGGATTATGGTCCCTGATTGTACGAAACATCGCATTTTTAGCGTTTGAACCAATTTCAGGTCACAACGTGTACCCGATTAAAACAAACCGTTCGATTGTAACACCATTAGACCACAATGACGGATTAGTACTAATTCCGTTTAAACATATCACCGCTAAGCCATAATAATGGTAGAGTATTAAACAAGGTTGTATGCCCTCTAGGATCACAATTTTAATCCGGTTTCTAGCCAGCTTCGCCAAATTGAGGTCATGGACTGTCCCAAAGAAGATCAGGGTAGAGATCACGGGAACCTTGCAGACTTGGTTCGTAATCATCATCAGTTACCCCCTTATATATCAACTGAGGGAGAATAGGTTTATATCTGATACATGCGCCCACCCTGAAACGAAATTGACTCTTCCATTAATATTCAACAATGATTGGAGCACGGCTGGGTAGTTTCCGTCAAACAACGAACATTACCGAATAAATCACGTACAATTACGAGATGGTATTTTTGTAAACAAACCGCCATTTTTGAAGAATTGAATTACACTCAGAAACGAAATGGATAGTAATACGAAGTCAGACGAATAATCAATCCCTTTAAGCCAACATACTGACGATGGAATTGGCGACGAGGAGCTATCCAAAGCCTAAAGAGAATTTGGATCAAAAACAATAATTTCCGAACATTCTGACAGTGAACTAAGATTGAAGGTTTTCGCTATGTTTTATAGACATAATGATTTGACAGACTGTTTTAAGTGCATGGACTGTACACAAAAATACTTTATAATGGAAATCCTGTGCCATAAATACTTTCAAGTCTAGGAGTGTGTGGGCGGAAAGAACATTCTGAAAGATATCTTAGACATGGTCGAGTATGGATAACCGATTTAAATATGCCGATAAGTACGTCATCTATTTATGTCTTGAATGTTACAAACTGTACCATAATAATTTGTATTTGTCAAAAGAATAAATCGATATTTCTGTGTTTTTGTATTATTTCGATCATCAGCGGTTGATATGAGTCGAATACATCGACCTGAGAAGACGTCATTAGCGGTTGATATGAAATATCAACCTGTCACGACGTCATCAGTGGTTGATATGAACAGAATATCTAACTATGATGACGTCATGACACGTTGTTATGAGATATAACTGCTTACACATCAAAGAGAAAACTTCCGTCAGTTGTATATCATAATATACCTTTAATACAGGCACGTCACATACAGTTACCGGGGTCAACCTACCTTTCTGTGTTTTTGAATTTCGTTTCAGCCAGCCAGGCGTAACGTCAAGTCATTCAGACTCTCCTTGATGAAACCAAGTTAATGTTCAAGTTGTCACAATTGTCATTGTGTATTTTCTAAAGTTTCCATTGATTTTAACAGCGTTACTCCCATGGTGACACATCCGCTCGTTAACATTGATAATATTATAAACATAACAAAAATTATCGGATGATTTTGAAATTTTAATGTCCAATTTTTGAACCATTTCCGACGATTACTCACATAATTTAGGGAACTATTTCTAAATTTTAGGGTTCCAAATATCTTTTGTTTAAAAGCGTGTTGTTTTAATCGTTTAATACTACATAATTGTGGCTGTGTTAAAATTTGTTAAAAACGTGGCAACAATTAATTTCCCTGTGTATACGTCACTTCCCGTGAAGTATCCAAATAATTATTATTTTGTAAACTTTTACAAGATGGTTAGATGAGTTACTCATCCACCAGAGTAAATAATTTAATGTTTAAGTTATTTTTGGAGTCTATTTAACACTACGCAATGGCGTTTATATTTGTTAAAAACATTTTCCGACATATATAATATTTTGTATTTTTTTAAAAGATGGTTAGAAGAGTGTTTTGATCTTAATATTGTATAGAACACACGGAGACTTTCTTTGACATCAATTGCAAATTTTTTTGCGATATAACGAAGTCTACACAATAATTCATCATTTATTATTGTCAACGTTTCTCCAAATATAGACCATCTTTTTGTAAAAACGTTTATCATTAGCATGGCTGTACCATTATCAATTCTCTACGTGTACCAGCAAAAAATAGTTAAAATAAAATAATTCAAAGATTTCAATAACTTCGTTGCGTGCTTAATCCTGGATGTGGCCAGTTAGCTGCAATTAATTCGACGCATAGGCAGAAGTTAAATGTCAGTTGCTGAGAAATTCTTAAGGATTATTGATATTTTTAAGCATTTTAATGAGATTGTTTTAATTATCCGTTAAGTAATAGCCACCACCCCGACGATGAATTTTAATTTTATAAAGAACAACGTCAACCTTTGGAACTGGGCAACTCTTTTCACGTTAAATATTAGTATAGCGATGTGCTTTTATCAGTTTAGTTTTGAATTAATTATTCTTGCACTGTGAACTAGATATCTTAAAATCACCCAAAAACTTAATTCGGAATTAAATTGTTCGAATACACGTACTTAACAGGTGACGTTTAGAGTAGAATAACATCATAAACAAACTGTATGTGACAATATAAATTGAATGAGAACTGATCGAAATCATACGACAGATTCACATAATAACAAAACCTCCTCAAGCATCAACCAAACATGTCCATGTATAATAACAATAATAACAATAACGACATTTATATTGCGCAACAGTTCATCCGAATTTATCTATTCTCGGATCTCAGTGACTTTTTTGGTTGGAAGTGTGTCAAGAGTTTCTAAAGATATCTTGGTGCTGTTTTATTAAATGTTTTGTACCGTATGTCAGTTAAATTGTTAAAGTTAATTATCTCGTGCAATCGGAGCCAGTGAAGATTATTTACGATGGAGGTAAAAACCCCTTTTATTGCTCCTCCCTTTTCTATTCGAGTACAGAACAGATATTGATGCTATTGCAGTTAGAATAAAAAAAATATTTATGCCGATATTTTCATACTTTTGGTTAGATTTTCTTTAACTCAGGTCACCCCAATTGCCGAATGAAGGCAGATAACACCCCTCGGTGTTATTGTCGACGATACCACTTTGGTCTAAGCGGGCGTTTAGTATAGGATATTAACCTACCCGAGGTTGCTATATTATATAACCCGCGGGCGCAGCCCAACGGTGATATAAATATAGCAACTGGGGTATGATAGGTTTATATCTATCATATACAACGCCCACCCTTAAATTTAAATGGACTTTTTACATTAATATTCAACAATGATTGGATAACGGCTGGGTAGTTTCGTCAAATAACGAAGATTACCGAATTAATCACGTACAATTACGAGATGGTATTTTTGTAAACACAGCGCCATTTTGAAGAATTGAATTTCATACAAAAACAAAATGGATATTAATACGAAGTCAGACGAATAATCAATCCCTTTTAGCCAACATACTGACGATGGAATTGGCGTGAAAGCAACTATCGATGAGGATCTATCCAAAGCCTAAAGAAAATTTGGACCAAAAAACATTCTTTCCCGATAATTCTAACAGTGAACTACGATTGAAGGTTTTGCTATGTTTTAAAGACACAAGGATTTGGCCGACTGTTTTATTTAAGTGCATGGACTGTACCCAAAAATAGTTTATAATGGAAATCTTGGGCGATAAATATTTTCAAGTCTAGGAGTTTGTGGACGGAAAGAATATTCTGAAAGATATGGATAACCGATTTAAATATGCTGATAAGTACGTCGTCTATTTCTGTATTGAATGTTTCAAACTGTTCCATAATAATTTTTAATTGTCAAAATAATAAAAAAAAAGAGTATTTTTGTGTTTTTTGTATTATTTCGATCATCAGCGGTTGATATGAGTCGAATACATCGACCTGAGATGACGTCATTAGCGGTTGATGTGAAATATCAACCTGTCACGACGTCATCAGCGGTTGATATGAATAGAATATCAACCTATGATGACATCATGACAGGTTGTTGTGAGATATAACTGCTATGCACATCAAAGAGAAAACTACCGCCTGTTGTATATAAAACTATTTATCAAACTCACGGCGATTACAGTCTCAAAACTAAAACATATGCGACTCTTTCGACACTCTCCTATAGGACAAAGTGTAGAACGTCAAAATATTGACTGGTCAGATTTTTCGCACGTGTGTCGGTTCATATTTATTTGTGGACACTTTACAGCTTACAATTTTAATCCGATTTTGATGAAACTTGAATGGGTTTATATCCCAAAGACCCCGGTTTCTGTCGATACTGACATTTATCAGACCTTAACGTTATGGATTATTGGCCCTGATTGTACGAAATATTATGATTTCAATTTCTGGGAACTCTGAACAATTATTATCGGATTTTGATGATACTTGAAATGTATGCAGATGCCGGTTCCTTTCGATTTTCGCACATATTGGATTATGTTCCCTGATTGTACGAAACATCGCATTTTTAGCGTTTGAACCATTTACAGGCCACAACGTGTACCCGATTAAAACAAACCGTTCGATTGTAACGGTGCCCATTGTAACACCATTATACCACAATGACGGATTAGTACGAATTCCGTTTAAACATATCACCGCTAAGCCATAATAATGGTAAATTATTAAACAAGGTTGTATGCCCTCTAGGATCACAATTTTAATCCGCTTTCTAGCCAGCTTTGCCAAGTTGAGTTCATGGACTGTCCAAAAGAAGACCAGGGCAGAGAACATGGGAACCTTGCAGACTCCGTATGGTGCAAAGATCACGTTGTTTGGCCTTTAAAAAATAGATCAATTTGACTCCACAGAACTACTCCAGTATGATTTATTAATTGCTTTTATTTTCATTACACGCCATTGGGGTTTGAAAAGAAGATTTCCAATTAAAATAATTTCGTGTCCATAAGTGCAGTAGCTGTAACCTTTTCACAAATTGAAAGATACTTGAGATATCTATGGCATGCTTGGATGAATTCATACGACGGTATTTGATGATTTATTCCTCTCATAAAACCAAGAAAATCAACGGTTTTGACACTGAAGCAACCTTGAACAAGATCTGCATGGGATTTTTTAAAAGCGATTCTTTAGATAGTTCCCCAAAACGTTAGCAAATCAGATAAATATTCTATTTAGGTAATATTTCTTAGATTTTATGCTTCGTTCAGTCTCTCTTTATACCGCAAGTTAAATCAATTTCGCTTGTTAATTCGAAATTATACCACTTTCCTTTTATATAAAAAAAGATGTAAAACATTTAATGTAAATGTCTTATTAGTATTCGCATCCTTTCATCAATATTCTCTTTTATCCGCCCGTTCTCATATTAATTTAATCAATAATCAAATGTTAGCCAACATTTTTATCTGAAGTACTGCATAAGAAAAACTATTTTAGCCAGTTGACATTTCAAGTTTTTATTAATCTTAATTCACCATAGAGTTCATTAGAAACAGAAATCAAAATAAGTTGTAAGAGGTCGCATCAGCTTAACAGATTATATTTGTATGCCTTCTTCTGTTAGTGTTTAACGCCAGCTTCCACCGATGGAGATACCGCACTAGAGCAACTATTTTAGCCCTTTTGACATTTCAAGTTTTTTTTATTAATCCTAATTCGCAACGGAGTTCATTAGAAACAGAAAACAAAATAGGTTGTAAGAGGTCGCATCAGCTTAAAAGATTATATTTTTATGCCTTCTTCTGTTAGTGTTTAACGCAAGCTTCTACCGCTGGAGATACCGCATGCAAGTATTATTTTATTATGCTTAGCGCCCGTGTCTTTTCTGTGGGAGGAAACCGGAGTACCCAGAGAAATCCACCAGCTTGGGAAGGCCCCCCAATCTCCGAGCCACTTCGCTCACATCAGGGATCGAAACATGGTCGAAGTTTGTCGACTTATTTTCAGCACCACGTTTACAGAATTCTTTAATCCACTGTGAAAAAATATCCCCACCCACCCCTTTTCATTTTAGACACAGTTATTGGATTACACGCACCAACAGTCCATCACTATGGGGGTGGGGGGCTTGTGGGTGTCCGATTGGTTGGTGCGTGCGTGATGTATCATAAAGCCCAGCATTGAGTAAACTGGCGTGGTATGGAATCCCCGGATGTACGTGACAAGGAGTAGGGTCGCCTGTCCAACTTCGTGGGTTTTCTCCGGTTCCTCTGCCCCCCCCCTACTATTTAAGACCCCTACGCACAAGCGAATTATTGAAATAAAATTAAACCATGTTAGTCCCAAAATGACCTAATTTGTGTCGAGTGGACGTTAAACCCCACCTCTCTCTCTCTCTCTCTATCTCTCTCTCTTTCCATCACTATGGAAAATTCCACCGGAGATTTTAAGCTAAATTATTTTAAAAAATGACTACGAGTTAAATAATTATACGAGTTTTAGCTATTATTATACACTAGTCATGGTTTTCTATACATAGAAAACCATGGCAACGGTTTATAAAATAATAACAGGTAAAAGTTTTCCGGGTATAAATTAACAAAATGTAATTCCACTTTATAGAAGTTAAAGAGTTGAAAAGAATGTGTCTAGAAGAGTTATGTAAAGATCCTATAAAAACAACAATACAAAGAAGACAATGATTAAATAAGTCTTTTATCTACCAAGAAATAATGTATTTTGGATAAACATTACAGCCTACACGTGTATGGATATCGCTAAATGAAATGAGATTGGAAGTCTGTAACAGTGCCTGCAACCCAAACGCCTGTAGCTATCGTTAAGAACAGATTAATCTCCCTTACAGTGTTGTCTCTTTGACATCCAGTTATCCACTTCTCTCAATATTGATGACTAGATGCACAGAGACCGGTAAAATTTACTACGATATGTAGACATGACTTTTTGTATTATTTGGATACAAAGTATATAATATAAATAGTTGATTTTTGCCCCGTTTATCCGAGTACCCGAAAGTAACATTCGGGGCGTATTCGATTGAACGTTTTGGAATTGAATTCTCTTAATCACAAAAATAGTGGCAATCGAGTGAAGTGGGGTATTTTTGCTACAACCCATGCGTCGACTGGATAAGTAAATATCTCAACCAATTATGCACCCGAAACTTATTCGTTGTGTTAAATTACGTCATAATTCTACTCAAACCATCTCCGTAGTCGGAATTGACAGAACTATGACAGGACTGAGTTTCGCGTCACCTGATCGCAATTATGTCAAATCGGGATTTTCTTGACTGTGAATTGAACATTCCCGTGGTGTTGTATTAATGTATACCTTGTCAATATCTAGTATTTGTCTTTATAAACTTGCATAATGTTTTTACCTCCAATAGAAAGCTTGATCTCGATTTAACTCCTTACATCTTATCAAGGCCTCACGTAATACCCTACATTTTTCGGCACAAATTTCGATTGGACCCTGACCAGCTGGGTTACTCGATAGAAAATAACAAGTCGCACAGTTTCGAACTGAAATGTCTAGCTGTGATAACTGAGTCGCAAAATTCAAGGTTCGTTCAATGTCAAGGTTTCTGTAACTATCCGCTTTTAGCTATGATTGTGTTATGACCCATTACACATCTTAGCCTAAACCTTTCTGATTTACTTTTTGTTTTTCCATTGTGCCAGAAAGGCTTCTTTTCTTTGGATTTCCGTTATATTTCCCAACTAAAAAAATAGCTCCCAACAGCTGTAAACGTATCTATTCCTTTATGTGTTTATACAAAGTGTCTGTTGTAAAAGGCGATAACTACCTAATTGTTTGGGAATTTCCAGGCCTGCTTTATTCTTTGCGGTCTTAAAGAATGAATGAAATGGAGACATGCGCTGCCATGCAATGTACAGTGGTGGTAATTTTGTCCGGGGAAGTGCAATACAGAATACTCATTTTTCGAATGCCAACAGCCTATTGCTGTTTTGCGTGCATACCTATGTGTACACGGAACCATAGGCGTGGCAGCTGTCGGGCAAGCTGACTTTTCGGGTAGACGGGTAAAGTGGGGAAAAAAATATTTCATCTACTTTGCAAAAAAAAGTGCAAGATTTTTAATAAAACGCCAATTTTACGGGCTGGAATAGCAGTAAAACTAGTAGGCGGCCGTCAAATAATTCAAAATTTTCGTTGGGGTCCATACAACGTCAGCTCCGCTTCTTCGCCTGTAAAAGAAAACCGGTGTCGCGGTCTATAAACTCGAAACGTTTTGGGCATTTCTAGTTTTACTTTCCTAACTATAATCGACAGTTCTTTAATTGAATATCACTAATTGTACTGAATCGACTATGGATTAAACATTTCGTTGGGGGTCCATACAAGGTCAGCTCCGCTTCTTCGCCTGTTAAAGAAAACCGGTACCGCTGTCTATAAACCCGAAACGTTTCGGACATTTCTAGTTTTACTTCCCTAAATATAATCGACAGTTCTTTAATTGAATATCACGAACTTGTACTGAGTTGACTATGGATTAAATATTTTGTCTGGAGGCACTCTAGTTTGTGCGACATTTTTCGGGCATCGATTATTATTTGTGAATGCAGATGCAACCGTATGATTTGGTGGTTGGAATTCAGAGAGGGATTTCGGTTACAACACCATTGGATACTTTTGGAGTTGCTTACATGGGCTAGAATAGCAGAAAACACATATGCGTTGATTAAATTTTCAAAATTTTCTCCGGGAGGGTGAGGCCCCCATACCGCGCGACGATTGATTGTTTTTTTTTTTGGATTCAGGCCAGCCAGGAAGGCTATATTGGACCAAATTGAAGTTGCTGTATTCACAGACTGGATTAGCAGGAAAAGGCGTTTGCTGCAGTTAAATTTTATTTTCAAAACGGTCCAGTCTTTGTGGACTGTAACCGATTGATTGGAATTCCAGTCAGCCACCTTAATCAGGCTATATTAGATCACTTTGAAGTTGATTTGTTCACCTGCTGAAATAGCAGAAAAACGTGTTTGCAGCCGTCAAATATTCCAAATATTTCTTTGGAGGGGTGGGGGAGGGGCGCCGCGGTCTGTAATTCGGTTTTTTCTCCAGGGTATTTCGGGTTCTGTCCCCCATAACTGCCATCAAGTCCGTACGCCTATGAACGGAACCTCTGTTTTCTTTGCATCCGAACGACCAGGTGCTGCTGTTAGGTGTCCAGATTTTCTGTCCTACATCATCGACAATGCGGAACATCTCTAGACACTGTCCCGACCAAGTCTGAGCCACCGCGGATACCCGTACATTAATTATTTATTTGTATTTGTTTGTTGATGATGAAAAAACAGACTGGAAAACCGACATTGTTACTTTGGACAAACATAGTCCTCACAACTCAATGTTCTCATTGACACATGATTGGATTTCTTTTAGGCAACCTTTCCTGATCTCTTTGCACCCATTTATAGAAAAATAGGCTATTCTTAAAGTAGCTCCAACCTTACTTGTACACCTTTCGACGCGAAACGTGTAATCTATCAACTCTAGTGCTCAATAAAGGACATGCCGAGACGGAGCAGGGTCGGTTTAAAGGGGAGAGGGGTGTTGTTGACTGCGTGAGCTGTCAGATTTTACTCTAGAGATTATAAGGGGGGGGGGGTACATTTTACGCGGATACATTAAGGCAATGATATAATATTATGCCCCCCTTTCACTGTTGATAAAAGGCCCCAAAAGAGCCGACGCAAGCTTATGTAAAAAATAGGCGTTCATTCACAGGATATTCGATAATCAACTATATATGACTATAGATAACTATTTCTTTGGAGATATGTAACTCATTTGGTCTGTCTGTCTCTCTCTCTCTCTCTCTCTCTCACACACACCTCTAAAATGATGTTGAACCAGACCACAATGCTAATACGAGCCTTTCTGTGCAGGACTGTCTCTGTTGTTAATCACAGATAATATAAAAAAATAGGCGACATGCTGTGAAATAAATTGATTTCGACCAAGTCAATTTTCAACTGGACTTTGTGTTTACCAAACGCATGTTAGTTACCTTGTCAATTCCATTCGGAGAGACATGCAAATCGCCTTTCTTTCCATTTGACAACAGAAAGAATACACTGAGTTTAGAGGAAATTGACAGAAACACGCATCCGGAAGTTTCGTAGTCTTATTAGAGCCTCTAAATTGGCCACATTAAAAGCTAACTGTCAAGAGAAACATTGCGTATAATTTAGTATTTTGAATCCACTCCTTATTAAAAACCAGTCAATTCGAGTATTGATGTTTACGAAAAAAATATTCATCGCTTTAAAGGTTAATATCTTAATTATTGTTTTATACTGTACATCAGGTCCCTGTTTTTTAAAATCTTAACTAACGATACAATTCGAATTTTAGTAGATACCTCAATTTTGACTGGCTAGGATTAAAATCAATCTAATATTATTCAATCGAATTACTAAAATTTGGAAATTTTATCTAAGTTAAAATTTCGTGAAATCGGATCCAGTATTAAAGAGAAAAGGCGTGCGCTTGCCAAAAAAGTATTAGCAATATATTGCTTGCCCAATCATAATAATAATGTATCAGTTATTTGGCGCCGAATATCCAACACAAGTGTTCCTCAGTGGCGCTTTAAAAACACAATTTGTAAAATCGGACAATACAAATAATGAAATAAACAAACGTAATACATTTTACACATAAGCGATAGCACATTTAAAATAACCCTTGAGGGTACTCTAGAAAATGATTGTTTTTAGGTTTGTTAGAAATGCAGTAAATAATGATGTATTTTTAATAGATTCACTTAAAGCGAGAATTTCAAATTTTCTAAGAAAGTCAAAACATAATTATTTCTATATCTTTTGCTCAATAGGTTATCAACTATTATACGATCATGGGCATTATTTCCCACCCTTAAAAATCATCGACACAGGAAATAACAACACAACTACCTCCCTTGTTTTCCTATTGATAACATGGACGGCCATTTTCCAACGTTGGAATTTGAAGTCAACAGCTGAAATTAGGGGCTTCCGGTGTTCTAATTATAATATGTCGAATTTATTATAAAAATGACGTGTTAGTAATTACAAGTTTACATTTCGAGTAACGCCGTAATACAGAACTCTTTGAACATTAGGGGATCACGGCGGCTTAGTGGATAAGGCGCTGGTTCGCTAGCCTGGAAGTCGGGTGTTCGATCCCTGCATTGGCCGAGAAAGTTCATCTCGATTTCCCGGCGGGATTTCCTTGTCAGTGATGCAGAAGGAGGGCCTGACAAGGACAGCTGCCTAGTCGTTCGGATGGGACGAAATACCGAGGTCCCGTGTAAACATGGTAGTTCACGTAATAGATCCCTTGCATTTGGGCAAAAATTCCCCTCATAGCACACTGTATGGTGTATGCCCGTCTTCCATTAGCCCAGATTAGGTGCATAATAGTAGGACGTTAAACCCCATATTTCATACATACTTTGAACATGGATATATTTATACAGACCGACATTAATCCCTTGGGTTATCTTCTGCATTGTTCCTTCTACTCGTAGTCTTTCTTCCTTTTGCATTGCGTGTTTTTGGTCGACCCTTTGAGATAAATCGTCTGTGCGGAAGTTACGTGTCAAATCGTACTCCTGGTGTAGACATAAACAACTCATTCGAGACTGCCAACGTATTTAATCGAACATAACTGATAACAATTAAATTTTGACTCATTATGCATCTAGTTTAGGTTTCAAAGAATAGAGATATAGCTCCTTTAAACTGATGAAAAAAATGTGTTTCCGACATCAATAACAAATATACATAAAATCATTAGTACATATTGATCCTATTGAAACAATCGTGACCTTAATATAGAAGTAAAAAGCGTTTCTCTTTGTATGTTTATACATCTCTCTAATAAAAAATGGTCATGTCGTTTTATCCGAAATTCAGGCAACTAAAATTCAAAAAATACAATTTGTTTTTATTTGTTGTTGTATCTTTGACATTTTATTGCGTTTTTCACAACGGTATAATATTTATCCAAGTAACAAGAATTCGAGCTGGTAAGTAATAACTTGTTATCTATATCTATTCTGGGTTTTTTTTTCGTTCACTAGCGAGGGATAGAGAGATCGAAGTAAACGTCCACTGGACCCAAACTAGCGAGATAGAGAGAGAGACAGAGAGAACACCTGATATCGTTTTGTTAGAACACCTGATACCAGTTTGCTGTCAATTAGCTAATGAGAGGGGTGAAGTTGATCTCCGGGGTACGTCCCCCCCCCCCCACACACCGAATTAATGATATTTATTGATGACAAGACCAAGTCAAGTTCATCAAGAACAACTTAGCTACATTCAAAAATCTAAATTTTTAACCCAAAAGTTGAATTATTGTTTTCTTTGGAGCCACGGTAGGACGTTGGCTTGGGAGCCCGTGTTCGATCACGACGTTGACAGAGGAAGTTCACAAGGATATTCCGACGTCGTCCCCCCTTGCCAATCGTGCAGGACGGAGGCTCTGACAAGGGACAACGTATAGTTGTTGGGATGGGACGAATAACCGTTATCCCATGTACTTTGATATTTGGAATTTAAAACGGACCTTATGGCACACATACAAACGAGAAGAAGCATCAAACATTTTGATTATAAAACCAATTTTAACAATAGCCAATAATTGGCATCTAACTGCGGCAATGGTTAATGAGCTGATAACGTCCTTTAATTTGCTCCTTATGGTTAGGATTATAAATGATTAAATAATGTGAATTATCAGATTTTCATTAATGAGATGACAATATTCGACATAAAATATAACATGCCAAATATATGCTTTAAGCTAAGTAATAATCTGGTAATTTTCTTCTCTTCAGAATTTAATGTACCATACAATAACTCCAGTCGAGCCGCTGGTCAGGTATTTAAAATTAAAATTAAAATGCTTTTTTAGTTGTTATTTTAAGCCACTTTCTCTGTTAAATTGATCTTTATAATAAGAATGTAATCTATTTGACCCGTGGGCGCTAGGCAAACCCATTATTATTTTCCGTTATACAATTTAGTTCATATTTCACTGCATGAAAAAAAATAAAGAGTAATCGAAATACTATGTAATATTACATCAACCATATTCAATTTTATAGACTATGGGCCTGGCCAATGATCTATTAACCAAGGACGTATGGGTCTGGCCAATGATCTTGTAACCATTGACGTTATTTAAACAAATTTAATTTTGAATTTATTTGATCTTCAGGTAGTCAACGTAGATTTCGGTTTCTCAGCTACAGGCAAAATTCTACAAAAAAGGAGAAATCATTTGTTGTCCTATTGTAGAGGGAAGGAACTGGACACGGTGGGCCATAATACAGATACAGTTTTAAAAAATCATTTTTTCCATGATAAAAACCATAAATTCGTTTATTGTACGGTACAAAAAATAGGGTCTACTTTTTGGAGAAGATTACTTAAGGTCATTTCAGGTAATTCGAAAGAGTCTAGTCCATTCGATATTGTAAATGAATTTGGCAAGAACACACCTACCTTCAAAGATGCATCTTTCGATTATATTCATGCCGTTTTGCAAGATTCCCTGAAGTTTATAATCGTCCGGGATCCATATTCTCGACTTTTCTCGGCTTTTGCAAATAAGTTTTTCCTCGTCAACCCTAAATTCAGAGCAGCAGTTGGCTTTTCGATTATTCGCGCCACAAGAGTAAATGCAAGTGAAAAGAGTCTTAGATGTGGTCATGACGTCACATTTCCGGAAATTGTCAAATT
The DNA here is from genome assembly GCA_917208275.1 of Patella pellucida. Taxonomy (NCBI): domain Eukaryota; kingdom Metazoa; phylum Mollusca; class Gastropoda; family Patellidae; genus Patella; species Patella pellucida. The sequence goes on along the minus strand of OU795040.1, from coordinate 58,396,905 downwards.
CGTAATTATGACTGAGAAGCGAAATAGGGGCAGAGATGACCATTTCACCCCTATCTCAGATCACTGTCGACCATGCCAAATTAAATACGATATAATAGCCAAGATGGAGACATATAAAGAAGATACGTTATATGTATTAAATACGCTAAACGCAACTCACATTCCACATTTAATGGAAGATATGCACAGAATAGAGGAAGGCACGGAACTGGATACCATTGCAATTAACTCGCGGCACTTGATAGAGGACATAAAAGAACTTCCTGGTTGCGTGCCCATAGCTGAAGGGTTGCGTCGAATGTGGCGCAATTTTCAATTTACGGGTGTAATAGCGAACGACATTAAATATCCTTTAAGTGCTAATGAAGAGGAAACTATCAACAATACACACTCACGGGAAATCTTTGAAAAGGCGTTTAGAGCATCGGGGCCAAGAGGATTGCGTTTAAAGAATCGACAGTTAGTTTTGGAGGAAGCTTATAGCCAAGTTCCTCTACCAGATTTGATGGCATTAAGTGAACTGTTTAAGACTGATTGTGACGCTTTTGGGTATGACTGTAAACCGGATTACATCTTCAAAAGAAAAGAGAAACCCAAATCGAACTTTCTAGATGTTTGGGGTGCTTGAAAATGTAAATGAATATCTTGCCAAAGATAAAAAAAATACATTATAGTCCCATCCGACGGGTCATCATGCGATTACAGAATATTGGTAAATGTGTATCTAAAATAGCGATAAATAATTGCAGCTACTGATCCGGGCCGAAATATATCAAATCTGTTGTTAGTCACAAAACCAGACAATTTAATATGGAAGGTTATTATTTGCTCAGTAAGCCGGGCTATCATTTTATCTGAACATTTATACGTTGGATTGTTTCATAGACATTTAGTAATTGAACTGTTCACAGTTCTATGCAACATATTTACTGGGCGACGTTTCGACTAGGCCTCTCTGGTCTTTATCAAACCATGAATAGTAATTAATTATTTTCCATTGAATTTGGGACCTGATTTTTATAATTTGTAGCTTGATGTGTGTGCATGTTGCATAAAATACCATTGGAATCTTGGACAATTCCTTTAACATTTAAAGGAGCTAAATCGCTAACATTTGGGACCTAGAGTTTGACTCAATTGGGTCGCATATAATACTGTAATATGAATGTATATAATTTATCTACATTCAATGGTTTCCGGTTTTACTCTAATTTTAAATCACATTTGGGTCGCAGCGCATATGATACTGTGATGTGGATGTATACAACTGGTTTACGTTCAATGGTTTCCGTTTTTACTCTAATTTCAAATCATTTATGCTCGGTGAAATAAGCCAGCCGTCTCATTCGAATGCAGATTTCTAGATATTGAATGATATTGAGTTATAGAGACTTAGCTTCTTTAACCTTGAATTGTTTATACATACTTGATATGAATTGTGTTTGTTTTCTTTTGCTCTGGTGGTGGTGGTGAGGGGGGGGGGGGGTCTCGTCCACTATAACACCATAGTTGTCTTTAAAACAAAATGGGTAACAATTTTTTTTAACTATTTAACTTTAAAAATTATTTTTAACTTTTATAAATTATTAACTTTTGAAGTAAATTTTTGACTTTTAACTTTTAAAATAAATTATTAACTTTAAAATAAATTATTAACTTTAAAATAAATTATTAACTTTAAAATAAATTATTAACTTTAAAATAAATTATTAACTTTAAAATAAATTATTAACTTTAAAATAAATTATTAACTTTAAAATAAATTATTAAAATAAATTATTAAAATAAATTATTAACTTTAAAATAAATTATTAACTTTAAAATAAATTATTAACTTTAAAATAAATTATTAACTTTAAAATAAATTATTAACTTTAAAATAAATTATTAACTTTAAAATAAATTATTAACTTTAAAATAAATTATTAAATAAATTATTAACTTTAAAATAAATTATTAACTTTAAAAAAAATTATTAACTTTAAAATAAATTATAAACTTTTAAAATAAATTTTTAACTTTTAACTTTTAAAATGAATTTTAACTTTTAAAATGAATTTTAACTTTTAAAATGAATTTTAACTTTTAAAATGAATTTTAACTTTTAAAATGAATTTTAACTTTTAAAATGAATTTTAACTTTTAAAATGAATTTTAACTTTTAAAATGAATTTTAACTTTTAAAATGAATTTTAACTTTTAAAATGAATTTTAACTTTTATAATGAATTTTAACTTTTAAAATGAATTTTAACTTTTAAAATGAATTTTAACTTTTAAAATGAATTTTAACTTTTAAAATGAATTTTAACTTTTAAAATGAATTTTAACTTTTAAAATGAATTTTAACTTTTAAAATGAATTTTAACTTTTAAAATGAATTTTAACTTTTAAAATGAATTTTAACTTTTAAAATGAATTTTCAACTTTTAAATTTTAAAATGAACTTTTAACTTTTAAATTTTAAAATTAATTTTTAATTTTAAAATTTTAAAATTAATTTTTAACTTTTAAATTTAAAAATTTATTTTTAACTTTTAAATTTAAAAATTTATTTTTACCTTTTAAATTTTAAAATTAATTTTTAACTTTTAAATTTTAAAATTAATTTTTTTACTTTTAAATTTTAGCATTCATTGCAAATCTAAATACATAAAATTCATTTGGTATAAAGTTCATTTTACAGTTACAAGTTAGTAACATAAGATTAATTTTTTTACTTTTAAATTTTAGCATTCATTGCAAATCTAAATACATCAAATTCATTTGGTATAAAGTTCATTTTACAGTTACAAGTTAGTAACATAAGATTAATTTTAAAGATAAATTTAATAGTTTGGATTGAAAAATGATCCTGTGATTTTTACATATAATTTATCATCAATTTACATTTTTACTGGGCTGTAACGAGTATAAAGCAACTGGTAGGTTTGGGTTGCATTTATAGGCCAAATAGAATGACATCTGGGTATTTCATTTTATCGCCCCAGGCTTCTACTCTATTCTTTTTTTACTTTCTAAACCAGCCCGCGATCGAACCGGGGACCTTCTTCAGCCACCGAGGACAATTGCATAGTTAGCGTTTGAACATACCACCCTCAATCCGTAACACAAAATATCCCTGTCATAATGACAATTAAATACCGATAGGTCGTCCTAATCGTCGCCATGTCTCCTGGATGGAACATACAAGGGAAAACAAAAAAGTTCATTACATTTAGTACATATAATATATGAACGATAAGTCAACACAGACAATCTTCTGAAATATTAATAATGACTATTGTTGATTCTCGACTACTATTAATCTCAGATAATATAATAAATATATTAAAAACCCTGTGAAAATAATTGATTTCTACGAAGCTAATTATCACCTTGTTTTTCTGTTTGTTAATGTTTTACGTCAAAAATTGAAGCCATACCGAGTTTCCCCATCTGTCAAGTACACAACTAGTGTATTAATCAAATACGGCACCACTGTGATTCGTCAGCGTGGCCTGGCTCAATTGCAACAAGCATCTCTGTAGTTCGTTCCCGACCAGGGCCGTATGTAGGATTTTAAAATTGGGGATGCGGCAGAGTGGTGGGGCGCCATAACCTCCACGTAGCCGATATAAGAAAGTTTGGATCAAACGAACCCATTGGCGCGTGGGCGTCCTAAAAACAGATCTACTGATAACTGCCTAAAGAGCATTACTGTGTGATCATAATCAAGTTTTTTTTTTTTTATAATTGAAAGATTGTCAAATTATTTTTGGGGTATGGTGGGGAGGGGTGTCATGTCTTGGGGCGCCTTATTTTTCTGGGGCTGCAATGTACCCCTGCACCCCGCTAGATAAGGCCATGTTCCCAAGGTTGAATGACGAAAGGGTGAGGTGGGGGCAAGGAAAAACACCTTGTCGTCCGAATGCTGCAAAAACCCGGAGGTCCAGTACAGAGCAGGATTAGGTTGGGGCAAAGAAAAACACCTCTTGTTGCTAAAAACGGAAGTCCAGTACAGAGCAGTAGGAGGTTGGGGCAAGGAAAACCTAATGTATTCGTTGGCGCACACGTGTAAGAACCCATGACAACTAGAATTCGAAGAAGAGTAGGCGGAAAAGGCGCCGTCCTGGTAACATTTGCATTTCATCATAAGAAATGCGTGTTCCTATCTCCATTAGCCAGACTGATGCAGAAATCTAGGATGTTTAACGCCCATTTCACATTCCTATCACTGACCCCCCCCCCCTTCTCTCGAACGTCCTCTTCTATTGTAAAGATGGCCACCACATGGCTATACTGTCTTCATTAGCAGGAAAATATGACCATAAGCAGCTAATTCATGTTTTTCTCACTAATTTGTGACCCCACCCCTCTCCCCACCAGTTGTAAAAATGGCCACAGCAATGTGTGTGACAGAGAGAAATGGGGTTTAACGCCCACTCGACACAAACTAGTTTTTTAGCAGTAGGAGGAAACCGGAGGACCCTGGATAAAAAAAACCGGAAGTTTGGACAGGCGACCCTATTCCTTGTCACATAAACCGGGGATTCGAATGACAGGCTTTATGATACAACACGCATGTGCTACAACCCCCTATCTCCCCCCTTCATAGTGATGGACTGTTGGTGCGCCCTAAATAACTGTGTCCATCGATCCGTAAAGTGGCTCGGTGATTGGAGCGCCTTCCCAATCTGATTGATTTCTCCAGGTACTCCGGTTTCCTCCCACGCACGGGCTAACCATTCGGCCAGCCCCGCCCCCACAGCAAGGTGATTAATCTATATTAAAGCGAGGTACGTTACCAGTTCATCTATATATAGATTAATGTTTGAGTGGGTTTAAAATGATATTGATTATATTGATTGGCGTGACATATGATGTTGATATATGTACATGATTTAAAACCTTGCTACATCATGAATATAATTGACAAGGTTATTACCTTAATTGTAATATTAGTACAGTTATACCAAGGGTGGATCAAGGAATTCAAAAGAATAAGGGGGGGGGGGCTTTAGTATATTGGAACAATGTCAATTACACTACGCGAACGGAAGGTCATGGAATGGTTCCAAGATTACAGGCGAATTACACGTGAAAATAAAGTACACTGCAGTATAACTGTTACCTATCAGGACACGAAAGACTATAGGCACAATCGAGTATTAAGGTGGGGGTACGCAATTGAGTTCATAATCACAAGATCTGATCTCATACTGGATAGTACTTCTCAGCTTAAAGAGGTCAGAGTTTAGATCAGTGAAACTGTCAAGGAGCTTGTATTATGATAAGAAAAAGGATACCTATTGTATCGTCCCAATAGGATCCATTACTTATTTCGTCCAAATCGCATTCTCATTTATATCGAACAAATTCCAAACATAGTCGTGCTCATAGCGCTACAAAACACATAATCACAAGATCTGATCTCGTACTGGATAGTACTTCTCAGCTTAAAGAGGTCAGAGTTTAGATCAGTGAAACTGTCAAGGAGCTTGTATTATGATAAGGAAAGGATATTGTTTCGTCCAAATTGGATCCATATCTCTTTTCGTCCAAATCGCATTCTCATTTATATCGAACAAATTCCACACATAGTCGTGCTCATAGCGTTACAAAACACATAATCACATTTACTAATATTTCTCTAATACGTAAGTCAGGATTTAATGGAGTTTAACGGGACAATCCCGAATTAAACAGGGGCTCAAAAATAAAAGTCTGAGAATGTGTGAAAATAAAAAGCCATAATATATAGGGGAATGGTGTATTTACCTTGTCTCCAAATTTCAACTCAAAATATTAAGTAGTTTGGACGTGAACGCCAAAATTGCTTCCGGACATGTAACCCTTTTAAGATTTCGGGTCAATTGTTTTGTTGGGTGACCTTATAACCAATTACGGTTACTTGAGAGGGTTATGCAGTGAATAATCCATGTGCCGTACTTGATAGAGAAAGGCAAATTTCAACTACACATTATTTTTATAAAAAAAAAGTTTGGTTCAATCCAAATACCACAAAATACACTTTGGGGCACCGGTCTCAAATTCCAGATGAAGACTGACGGATGTATCATAAATACTGAAGTAGTTGCTGGGCCTTTGACTCGAATATTTTTAGGGATTTTAACACAAAATTAAGCAGTTTTATTCCCAAAACAAATATCGGGATTATCCCTTTAATGATATATTGGATCGAAGATTTTCAGGTAGCGAGTTCTACAACTTCGCAGCAACACCACCAATGAGCGAGCTCCAAAGAGCACAATAGTAGGACGTTAAACCCATTTCATTTATTTGTCGAAACTACTATAGGTAATGTTTTTCGAGGAATGTTTCTGAACCGATAAAAAAACGTTTCGTGACTAGACAAAAGTATAACGATTTGTTTTCGGGAGGAATAGATGAATATTATTTTTATATTAGGGGTCAATTTCTCGCTACTTCAACCTAAGTGTCAACTTGATTTATGATTGTCGAGTTTTAGGTAAATATATTTAAAGTTTAAATGGTGTTGATTATTGATTAATATTGATTAATTATTGAATATAATGAAATGGGGTTTAACGTCCTTATTTATTGAATATATCATCGACGTTAAACTTATACAAAACATACAGGTCCTTGTTAGAGGTTAATAATAAAATAAAACCAAGTAGGAACAATCCAAACCATTAGACAAAAGACAAAATAGTGTAATAAGGCAAAATAGTGTAATCAGCATATACAGGCCATGTCGAAATTCATACTTTTCAAATTCAAAACATGGAAACTGTTTTTCATTTTTATTATTCCTGTATCACTTTATTGCGTGATTTATACACACGAATATTTCATACAAGTGACCCGTCTCAGAATAGCTACAGTTGGTAAGTACTTTATATATTCTTCACTCAAAATGAAACAGCTCGTCAGTAACTTGTGATTACTTTGAACAGAATGAAGCTAATGCGTAATTTATGAATACTTCAATGCGTAATTTATGAATACTTCAATGCGTAATTTAAGAATACTTCAACAGAATAATTTGTAAGTAGGACTACTTTAAACCAAATACTTTAAACCTTATAATTTTTAAATACTTTGAACGAAATAATTTGAAAGTACTTTAAACCAAATGAAGCCAAGGAGCAAGTCAGTGAGGCAGTAAGTAACTTTTGACTCCTTTCACCAAAATGAAGCTTGTAAATAATTTGTCACTTCTTTCACCCGAATGAAGTTAGCAAACAATTTGTAGATAAAGTAAATGATTTGTAAATAAATGAAGTTAGTAAATAGTTTGTGTATAATTTCACCACACTGAAGTTAGTAAACAAATTTGTGAATACTTTTACCAACACGAAGTTAGTAAATAATTTGTGGATACTTTTACCAACACGAAGTTAGTAAATAATTTGTGGATACTTTTAGCAAAATGAAGTTGGTAAATAATTTGTGGATACTTTTAGCAAAATGAAGTTAGTAAATAATTTGTAAATATTTATACCAAAATGAAGTTAGTAAACAATTTTCGAATACTTTCACCAACACGAATTTAGTAAATAATTTGTGGATACTTTTATCAAAATGAAGTTAGTAAATAAACTGTGAATAACGTAGCCAAAAAAACAAACTGTCTATTCTTGTTAATGCTTTAAACAGATTGGTATTACTAACGAATAAGGTAAGCAGAATAAATAAATATACTTAAAGCATAATGGAAGAAGCCTGTAACTTAAAGAAGCTGGTTGATCTAATAGAAGCTGGAAAAATGATTATCTATAGTATAAAACAAATGCAATCAGCTGCAATATCATTAGGTTGTATTGGCAAACAAAAAGTACAAGCTTCGTTCTCGGATTTAATTCAAGTGGTATTTATTTTTCAGATTTACTTTTACCACTTACAAATTCCGCTGAACTAAAAAATCAGGTATTTATCTTAATTAAATAAGTTACACTAATCTCGCTAATTATAATCATAGTTGATGCCCCAATGCATTAAGTGAGCCACGGTGACTTAGTAATTAAGACGCTGGGGGTGTGACTAACTTGATTGACCCATTTGAACAGTCCTCTGATTTCTTTAAACACCGGGGACAATAATGGTTATCATGTCCGATATTTCTACGGCAAATTGTGGTTTAGGCTGTTCCGATTCAGTAATACCCCCCTAATTGTGTCATCACAGTTATCCGTAGATGGCCGCCATATTACAAATGAATTTCAAACAAATTTTTTGTTTAACACTTCAGAAATTGGACATAGACTTCGGTTCCTCGGATGTTGGACAAATTCTTCTAGAAAGGAAAAGACGTTTGCATTCGTATTGTAGTGGAAAAGAACTCGAAAAAGTAGGCAACAACGATGATGAGGTGCTTAAAAAACATTTTTACCACGATGTTAAACATAATTTCGTGTATTGTTCCGTAGAAAAGATCGGTTCAACATTTTGGAAAAGATTACTTCAGATTATTTCGGGACACTCCAAAAAGTCAAGTCCTTTCGAAATAGTAAACGAATTTGATGAGAATGCACCAACTTTCAAAGATTCGTCTTTTGACTATATTTACGCGGTTCTACAAGACTCTATAAAGTTTGTCATCGCCCGTGATCCATATTCGCGACTTTTCTCGGCTTTTGCCAATAAGTTTTTTCTAGTTAATCCACGCTTTCGAAAGGTTGTTGGGACAAGAATTATTCGTACCGTTCGAGTAAATGCAAGTAAAAAAGCCCTGAAATGTGGCCATGACATAACATTTCCTGAAATTGTAAAATACCTTATTATATCAGAGAAGAAAAATTGGGGAAGAGATGGTCATTTTACTCCACTTTCTGATCACTGTCGGCCATGTCAAATTAAATACGATATAATTGCTAACATGGAATCTTTCAAAAAAGATACGCTTTTTGTATTGGACAAATTAAACATGACCCATAGTCCATATTTAATGGAGGATATGAAAAATCTAGAAGAAAGCTCAGAGATGGATTCCATATCTACTGTGTCAGGCCATTTGATAGAGAACATATTAGAGTTTCGAGATTGTGTTTCTAAAGCGGAGGGATTTCGTCGCGCTTGGCGCAATTTCCAGTTCACGGGTGTTATATCTAAAGACATGCGATATCCCTTAACCACCGAAGAAGAAAACACAATTACGAATAAGGATTTAAGGAACATATTTGAAAAGGCGTTTAAAGCATCGGGCCCAAGAGATTTGCGTTCAAAGAATCGTCAGTTAGTTATAGAGGAAGCTTATAGCCAAGTTCCTCTATCGGATTTGATGGCATTAAGTGAACTGTTTAAGACTGATTGTGGTGCTTTTGGATATGATTGTAAACCAGATTATATTTTCAAAAGAAGAGGAAATCCAAAGTCGCGATTACTAGATGTTTGGAGTGCTTAATTTCGATTATACCTGTTAAGCAAAATAACGATTCGTGAGATGCATAATGGGTTGTTGATATAACGGATATAACAGCACCAAGAAAGCTAATAAAGACATTAGTATACCCCCTGGAGAGTGCTATATAGAAAAATCTGCTTATTCTGATATTAACCAAAAACTGTCAGGAGTTTGGTAACAGGCATGTCAACGTGAACAGAGGACCTGTAGACATTATTCGTTGCTAGATCGCCCGTCCTGTCCCACTGACGTAGTGGTTAGCTTAGGTCTCCGCCAGACCGGAGTGAAGTACTTACTGCACCGCTGCGACCGTACGGCATCCACGAAATACATAACTAACGTTGCCGGTAAACGTGAATACAACGCGAGAAAATGTCCTAAAAAGTTATAAACTTGAAAAAAAAAGTTGCGCTCTCACAGCTTTCCAGCCAGATAGCAGCTTTGGCGTATGTTTAGAACATGCCACAAACAACTCGGCGATCATTGACGACCATATCTGACGTTTCCACCACGCTTTTACCACGCTTATGACGATCTTAACGCGCTCGGAGATCATATTCTGTCGTCGCTGTAGCAGCACAGTAAGGACGCTACCCCGGTCTGACCCACCTTACTCACTGACGGGGAGGGGGGGGGACACAAACTTAGTCATTTCGGGACTGACACAAGGTCAATTTTATTTCAATAATTCGCTTGCGCGTAGGGGTCTTTAGCAGTGTGAGGACGCGGAGAAAATGGGGTTTGACAGGCAAGCCTACTCCTTGTCAAGTACACCCGGGAATTAGAAACCACACCATTTGACTTAATGACAGACCTTATGATACAAAACGCTCGTGCTAACCATTCGCCCACCTCCACAACCTCCGCCTTACTGTGCAACCGAAGCTCTGATTATACGATAAGTCTAGACTGATCCCCCAATAAATACTACCGTTAATCTAAACAAATCATGGCATCATTTCTGGATGAAACCCGTTGGGCTTAATTTATAACAACTAGAGTATTAGTAATTGGTAAAAAACATGTGAGATACAGGAAACATTTGTATATCAATTAACAGGAAATAGCCTTTAATGTTAAAACATTACTATACTAATTATAGCAATTTATGTAACGATAAAGAGACCATTTTTATTTGATGGTTATCCATAGATATTGGTTTATAGTCTTCTGGTTCTTGGCACGTAATTTTGTATTAGTGCTTAATTATATCTGTTAGTCGTATATATATATATATACCAACGAGATTTACCGTAGATGGTTCAGTGTAAGTAGTAATAATGCTACTTATTGATTAAAGTCTTTTTATATTATGATCATCTACAGGCTAAATCAATCCTACAAATTTCCGCATTCCTCAAATAAAACATTTGGACACAAGCATTTTTAAATCAATTGGTAACCAAAATGCCACTTTCAAAATGTAAATAGTGGATATTATTTAAAAAATAGTACTCGCAATATACATATTGATTAATTGGAAAAATTAATGAGTTATTAATGAGAAGTTATCCCGGTTTGAATATAGTATTCACTATCGATTTAAATATAGCACATTGGCATTTACAATTTGTAATTGATAACAAATTTAAACACCAGCCAATTAACCTTTAAAATTGTGTGGTATAATTCTATTAATGGTACAAGATCGGGGATAATCGTATATAGGTTAGTATATCAGACACTGAATTAGAAGATCTATCATTTGACAATCCCAGTATTGGTGTAGCATTACCGATCTATAGTTAACTTGTCGTTACAGGAATAAACTCTAAATTATATATATAAAATTACGGTTTCGGTTCTCTTGAACCTCTTCAGACAATATTGATATGATAATATAATGTAATATGGTTTAGCCGATGTACATAGTTTACTTAATTCACTAAACGATAGTATTCAATTTACAATCGAAAAGACCAAATCTAGTCTGCACCACTGACAATGGAAAGCAAGCTGGAAATCCCGATGAACGTTCTCGACCAACGCAGAGATCGAATACAAGACTTCCAGCCAACATCGTACCCGCTGAGCCACAGTTAAATTTTTTTTAAAAATAGGCGGAAAATTCGCTTTTCCGCACAACACAATGTATGGGGTATTATTGTTCCGGCTGATACATTACAAGTAGGACGTTGGACTCAATTATTTTCCGTTTCACGAAATGTATGTATGTTTGATTTACAAAAGTATTATAATTATATTTATGTTGATGCCTTCATTTACTTGTTTTATTTAATATCCCAATATTAGATACTACAGTGGATATCCAAATTTTGAAATCTTGATAACATGACAATAGAACATGTGATTCGGAAGGGATCAGCAAAAAATTATTGAATGAGTAAGTCAAAGTGGTTGGACGCCTAAATAAAGATACATGTAATATCTAAATCTGCCTAATGCAGGTCTTTTTTTTGTCGTCAAATGTTATATGAACTAGTATTTCGACTTTTATTCAAATAGTCGAATCGCCGGAGCATCAGATGGGTGAGATTTGAACGGATTAAAACACCCGCGAGATTTATAATTTAAATAATTAACAATAAAATGGATAACCGAGACTTATCCTTGATACGATAATAAACATGATAATTTAAATGAAATGTTCAATATAGTAATTTTATCTTTTTTTGAACTATTGTAGCAAGAATGGTCAGCTTTTTATATAAAGCTGGAATTACGTGGCTAAATGGGTAAGACACTGGCTTGCTAGTCTGGAGGTCGGTTGTTCGATCCCTCCATTTGCAGAGAAACTTTATCCAGATTTTCCGGTGTTGATTCTCCTTGTCAGTGATGCATGACGGAGGGCCTGTCAAGGACAGTTGTCTAGTCGTTCGGATGGGACGAACGAAAAACCGAGGTCCCGTGTACACATTGCGTACACGTAAAAGATCCCTTGGCAGTTGAAAAATTTCTCTCATAGCAAACGGTATGGCGTATACCCGTCTTCATTAGCCCAGTTTATGAGCAAAACAGTAGGACGTTTAACCCCAGTTCATTTCATAATGCATCTTCAATAATTGAATCACAAAGGGACGCCAGTGGATAGAGTAGACATAAATAAATATGAAGATTTATTTTCAGCTCAACCACAATATTTAAGACGTGGTCAAACAAAGAAGGAGTTAAATACACGTCATAGGTCTTACCAATAACCCACGTATACCGGTTTATAACCAACAATCAGGGGTATCGGCTAATCATTTTACTTTTAATATCAATTATATCATCCACGGTGCTACAGACATCTGCAAATACATCATTATACATTACAAATTTAATACAATGCCAATGTGATGCGTCAGTGGTGTGAGTATCAAATCGTGCCCTGAAAGTGTTGTTCTATAAATATTAGTTCCATCATTGGTAATAATTCAAAATACGATCAGAAAATTTCCGTTCAATCAGATCTCCAAACAAAACCAAGAGCTGGAGGAAATAAAATAATTACGTCTCTGTGAGTTGCAAGATTCGTCCCGACAGGAAAGGCATAGTAAATATAGTTGGAATTGGTTCCAAGTTGTGGAACGTTCACGCTAACGAGCTTCTTTAAATTGACTTTATTACCCTCATTAAGACATACTGCCATGGGGAACTAATCGTACTTGTCCTCAACATGGGTAGTAGAACAATCTGTCACGTCTCTTTCTGAACAAAACATTATTCTGTACTCCTAGTTAAAAACGGAGTCGATAAGTCTGAAAATAGATTCTTTGCATAGCGGTCAGACACAAATACTTCCAAGCACATCCTGTAGTCTTCACGCTTGATTTTTCAGCCCAATAGTAATTCAAGACTGTTTTCCTTCGACCCGATGGTTCTATACATTGCAAATGTCCCCAGCATCCAGACATCCAATTTACACTATCATCTATTTAAAATATCGTTTAAAGCTCATGGGGATACCGCTATTTAATATCTGATAAGGGATCATACAAATTCCGGACTTGAGCTTAGATAGTTTTTGATGGAAGTTACATTAGCGTAATCCATGTCTTTATCCCCGATTGTATATTGAATTAATTGTAATGACTTTTCCATACTCGTCAGTCTATTCTACACGGTTCCTTTTATTTCATTTCCCATATTCTGTTTACTGCCACAAACACAGCGGATCACAAGCTGATATATGTCTGACCATCGTCAAATAGCAAGACACATAACTTGGCTTTACCCTCGAACATCGCACGGCTCGAAAGGAGGGAGGGAGAGAGATAAATGTGGTTTAACGTCCACTCGGCACAAACTAGGGGGGGGGGGAGCGAGAGAGAGAGAGAGAGAGAGAGAGAGAGAGAGAGAGAGCGAAATGGGTTTAACGTCCACTCGACACAAACTAGTTCATTTAGAGACTAAATCATTTCAATAATTTGCTTGCGCGTAGGGGTCTTTAGCAGTGGGAGGAAATCGGGGGACCCGGAGAAATCCCACGAGGCTGGACAGGCGACCATACTCCTTGCCACGTACAACCGGGGATTCGAAACCACGCCAGTTGACTAAATGACAGGCTTTATGATAACCATTCAGCCATCCAACCCCACCTCGGCTCGAAAGGGGGATGGAAAGAGACATGGTTAAAGATACTGGCCTGCCTTCTAAAATGCCGTGTATAATGTAAACTTGTCAGAACCATTCCCGCTCCGGTCAAACCCTAAAGAAAACTGATAATCTTATTGGCCAATTCAATTCGGAAACAATTGTTTCTATACCCTCCGGGGCGTATTGTGCTATAGCAATCACAATTGGATTACTTGTAATCTTTAGCTTCTAATTTCCAATCAAATGTAGTAGATGTTAGAAAGGGTAACACAATGTTTATTTTAAATGATGGTTGTACGTGTAAATGTAATTTACCGAGAACAACAAATGTGTGCGTGTGTGTTAAACATTAATGGCTCTCAATGACCACAATCCATGTTCTGTTTAACAAATGGCGCAATTATATCGAATACAAGTTTTTTTCATCAGCAATATGGAGATGTGGCAGTTAATTTCAAATGGACGCCATTGTATACAAGCTTTCTCGATTTTCGTCGATTGTTAGATACTGCCCTTGCCCAATTCTCCGTCCTACACCACTGAGAAGGAGAAATCCATGGATACAGGGTTGGGGGTGGTTAGTGAGCCAGAGCCAAACGCCCTGAGCCCCTGTGGCTCCAGGTGGGTCGCGATAAATAGGTTAAAAGGGGTGGATGGACATTCCATATTAACTTTGTGCCTAGCAAGCTATTTGTTTGCTATCCGGGGGGGGGGGCACCTCTGGCTTGCAGCTGTGGTGTCGCGCCCTGGTGTGAGCGTATGTAGCATGGAGATAGGGGCGCCTTCTCAACCTCGTGGGTTTCCTCCGGGCAATCCGATTTCCTCCCACTGCTTAAGACCCCCACGCGCAAGCGAATTTTTGAATTAAAAAAAAAAAACATATGTTAGTCCCGAAATGACCTAGTTGTGTAGAGTCGACGTTAAACCTCATTTCTCTCTCTCTCTCTGTTTGCTATCCGTTTGTCCTACCTATTAGGTGGGTTATACTAATCCATGCTACGTTCACACCGGAGATCGAACCGATGACTTTGCATACATAAGAGGCTTTTAACGAGTTGTAACACACGGGTTACCCGGTCATCCTAATCCTCTTAAATATATAATTGCGACGCGTATTTAACAGGTGGTATTATACCTTTAACATGCCAGATAGACGGACGAACGGCTCTTTGGGACTTCACACATTGCGTGTCAATTAACAGCGAGACGATTTTTTTTACTAAAATATCTAAATAATATTACATATCATTATATGGACTCTTATCCAAATTCCGCGTTCCAATTTCTCCCTTTTCGGAGTCCCCCCCCCCTTTTTGTTGTTGAAACCCCATATGCGATAGAACTGGTTAAACACCTTCCACATATAATTTTAACACAGAGATCATTGCTACGATAGATGAGTAATGCAGGTGTCATGAATCGAAAAAGACGAACGCCAATGGAAATAACGAGTTATCCCTCTATAAAATTGACTGAATTGACGAGTGATAACAGATACACGGCCGAATTTCTGCTCACTAATAATGCCTTCGAAGACCAAAAGTTTTGATATATGTTTTCACACTAGGCTATACATTCCTTAATATAATAATATACATGTTACATGTACATCACTATGTTATACATTCCTTAATATATACATGTTACATCACTATGCTATACATTCCTTAATATATACATGTTACATCACTATGCTATACATTCCTTAATACGTTACATCACTATGCTATACATTCCTTAATATTACACTATATTAAACTATAAATCTTTCTTAATAAATAAAATTTAAAAAAAAAATCTAATTCCTTGCAAATCTCAATCTTAAATATTATCATCTTTAAAAGAACTCATTGAAATCATTTAATTAATGCATTATTGCTCTTGGCAATGAACATGTTTATCAAAAACCCATGATCAATTATATTGTGCGTATGAGGATGGGGAAGTAAAGTAATAGAAAGAAAATTTTCAAGGAATATTATGACATTCTCTGCTGGCTTGTACATGCAACCGTAGTCAAATTGGTTATGTAAGGAAGTTTGCAGGGTCGAATAATGTTAAGATTCATTTCCATTCCAAGTTGTGGTAAGTTTTTTTTCATTGCGAATAAAATTGATATAATAATAAAAGAAGATTTCTAATGACATTCTTAGACAGTAAAGCAACAATAACAGAACGGAATCTTTATTAAATTCTAACATCTCTCGTATTTCCGTCCGTTGACCTTTTTTTTAACCGGACTGTCCTTAAAAGCGGTATAGTCACATTGAAGCGTACACATCTATTAATACTATATACGACATCTGTTGACTGAAAACTGAAATGTATGTCGAGCTCTTCCGCTATATGCCTATCAAATGTTTCGTTAAACCATTTCATCCCGTTTATTTAACGGGAATCATATTTTCAGACATTTTGACAAATTCAGGTTAAATAACTTTTTCCGTAAGAAGACTTAAAAGAGAAAACGATATCCCCGGATTCAGATACTGCCGAAGAAAATTGGTATTAATAGAACTTCCTGAAAACCAGCATGCGGGTAATTGAAATTGGCTTCCCTTAATCCCAACATCGTGACTGTTAGAGGAGAATCACGCGATTGTTGGTTTTCACTTCCAACCCAATTGTTTATAAATCATCTGGTATTATCAAGAGATGAAATCCGTTTAATACTTTTACAAATAGTTTGGCCAAATAGTTTAATTTCAACTCATTAATGATTTGCTATATGTTGATCCTAACGTTTCCTGTAGTATATATTACTTGTATTTAAAGATGGATTAAGTAAGATTGAAATAAACAGTAGGTTGTTCCCGCTTTAAGAGTTCAAAGTTAGATAATTAAAATTAATCATAGTGAAAATTTGGCAGTCGTATTACTTCATTCTGGATATAGTTAATCGAGCTGGAAATTTTGACAAGAATATCGTATGTTGATGGTCATTGCTACTTTACTGAACCACTTAATTCTCGTGTTTGATTGTCTACGATATCACTCTCGGTGGAAGTGGACGTGAAACTCGAGGAACGAACGAACGAAATCGTGTTTCATGTTACCGTTTACCGATTATATGCCGTACATATTTATTGACCAATATGGCCCGCAATTTTCTGCACATACCCTTGCCTGGTGACAAAATGGCAGGGATGACGAGCCAGATACATAAATCCACAAATATCTACAATAGGCATCCTCAAACCAATCTTCCAACGAATTTATGATGGGATCACAATTACTAGATAACTGGATACATAAACAGCATACGCGTAGAGTCAAATATACATACAGGTACATCGTCACCTGTGACAAGCTTATTTGGTTTTCAAATTTAAACGCATGCGTTTTGCTTTATCAAATTTGTTGAAATGCTCTGCAGTTTTCACAGGCTGGAAACTGGGTGATGTCGCGGACAAGAGTTTAATGTTCTCGATGCACAGCTAATATAACTGGAATTTGGTTGTTCTTTCTTTCCTAGGGAATAAAGTCAACTTCTTCTTTTGGTGATATCGTAGACAAGCCGGAGTTTGATCCAGTCTTATAAGTTATATACTAATGCTCCAGTAAGTGGTCGTGATCGCTCATCGGTGGTGGACGTTATATAATTTTTTAAATTCTTTAAATATAATATTTTAAAATGATTTCATTAAAACAATGTTCATTTAATTTTTACGTACAGGAAGATCAATATAACACTTAAACCCCCCTCACACTGTGAGATAAGATAACAGTTTACCCGCAGCTTTATCAACTGACATGTTGGCGAGTATCTGCAAATTGAATGTGACTCTAGCAGCAACGCCTCTGTCAAACCACTATGAATGAATGAATGATATGGGGTTTAAGATCATACGCTTAAGCACCTAACCTAACCTAATTCCAACTGCCAAGGGTTCTTTTACGTGCCCGCCAATGTGTACACGGAACTGCCGTTTTTCGTCCCATCTTAACGACTAGGCAGCTGTCCTTCTGCATCGCTGACAAGGAGAAATCACGCCAGAAAATCGAGAAGGACTTTCTCGGCCAATGCAGGGGTCGAAAACCCGACCTCCAGGCTAGCGAACCAGCGCCTGATCCACTTAGCCACCGTGATCCCCAAACCACTATGAACTTTCAATATACGATATACCGTTACCCGTAATCGTTCTTGTGTGATCGGCATCCGGTTACTGCGTAAAAGCCGTTTATAACTCTCGTACTTCATCGAACGGAATTTCATAGTACTGAACCGTTTTGGTCATTCTTGGGTAATCGTGAATATTCGTTAGTAATCGAACCGTATACTGCTGTGAAGACCGGTGTATTAACACGACTTTGTATCAGCTTTTATATTGGTACACATAAGTCGCAGTGGTTTGACAGTAGCTTTAGCACCGACCTTGACACACGCCAATTTGGACCTGCAAAAACACTATAATAGACGAAGCTGTAATTTAAACTGACACATTAAGCAAGACAGGAAAACCACTAATTACAATTTCTGATCAATATAATATTTGGTTGTCCATAATCCATTTGATTGAAGAATCTCTACAATAAATTGAAACTCAAAAGAATCGAGGTAAGCTATATAAAATGTTCTGTTCCAAGAAAGAATTGAATGTAAAAAAATGCATAAATCATCCGTTACACGGCGATTTCCTGTTCTTGGATTATATGTTAATTAGAAAAGTGTGACAATCGTTTAATTCTGGATACAAGCACTCACATTTTCATAAATGTCTGGTTGGGGTCATGGGTAAAGAAAATGAAGTTAGCCAATTGAATGTTTTCAAAATGTCCGCCATTTTCCACGATAACTAGTTATTTTAATGATGGCTGCGATTTTCGCATGCGATTTTCGCTTTTTCTTTTACAAAATTTACCCACTGGACCAATTGAGAGGTTTTGCATACGCTAACACATTCAAATGGACGAATTATATCTTCGCCTATGCCGGTCGTCCGAATCAATAAATTTTGCTGTGTTCAGTCAACAGAGGTCAAAATGTTTATCCAACTGAAATCCATGGGTTCGATTTTGAATTATGATCCGATTCTGAGCTAACTTAACGCATATCATATTACGCTGATATAGATTATGCTAAGCTTGCAGTTGCCCCCCCCCCCCCCCGATCCAACGGAAATCCATGGGTTCAATTTTGAATTATGATCCGATTCTGAGCTAACTTAACGTATATCATTTTACGCTAATATGAATTATGCTTAGCTTGCAGTTGCCCCCCCCCCCCGATCCAACGGAAATCTATGGGTTCGATTTATGAATTATGATCGATTCTGATGAAACTTAACGCATATCCTTTTACGCTAATATGAATTATGCTAAGCTTGCAGTTGAATTCCCCCCCCCCCCCCCGGCCCCAATCCTACAATCTTTGTCTGATTTAAATCATTCTTAACATATATATTAAGCATTAATAAAAAAGGATTGGTGTGATTTTATCGTTAGCAGTAAGATGCCCATTTTAAAAATAACCGCCATCTTTGATCTTTGAAGGACTAATGGTTTTGCGAAAGAGTGGTCAACAAAGAGTAGTTTTGTCAATTTTTATACTTAAATATACAGCTGATTATTTATGACAAGGATTGAGGCATTTGTGTGGATTTTGTCAGCACAAAAGTTATACAGTGATAAAGTGGTTCAGAAAACACTAATTTGTATTTTTTAAAATTGTTATTGTCTTTTTTGAATTGTTATAGCAGAAATGGCCGACTCTTTTTAAAGCTCTGAACAAATGTACAGATCTGTGGTATCGTTGTGTATAAATGTGCCCGTGTACATATGATAAATAGCGTTACACGAAGTCTGTTGTATCTATTACCCTGAACTATAAAGCTTAGTTATATTGATTTTATGTCGAGTCCATGAGCACTGTATTTGTTGGATTTTAAAAAAAAGATATATTTATTCCAGTTAAAGTGATGTCGAATACAATAAGTTTAACGTATTTTAAAGTCCCGATGTGCCCATATTCTCTGGCCATTGCTGGAATGACTTCGGATACTTGAGGTTTTTGAGGGAGTGTGTCTATTCTTCACAACATGACGCCCCTTCGTTGAATCCGGGGTCTTCCCTAAACATTGGTTAGTGATTTAAAGCGGTGATTTCTAATTTTTAAGTTATATTTTTAAAATTTATTAAAATAAAGCCTTAAAATAGATGCTATCCATAAACAATTCACTATTGTCAGCTGAGAAATTGGCAAAAATATCATTTTCAACTTCAAATTTCAACGTTGGGAGATGGCCGGTCTATGTTGTCTATAGGAAAACAAGGGAGGTAATTGTGTGGTTATTTCCCGTGTCAATCTTTTTTAAAAGCGGGAAATACTGCCCATGATCGTATAATAGTGAGTTGATAACATATTGAGCAAAAGACATCGAAATAATTATGTGTTTACTTTCTTAGAAAATTTGAAATTCTAACTTTAAGGTATTCAAAACATGAAAGTATCGCTTGTCTCCGATCAGTATTGTTTACATTGTATCCGTGTTGACAGACTCATTTGTCACGCAATTAGTTTTCTGCAATATTCTGATATGCACTGGTAAATTGGCCATAATAAAATCACGAGTTATGACGTAACGTTATGTAAATGTCAACGATGATATCCACACCAACTTCGATCTAGATATGCCTCCTAATAATCCAATTCAAATTAACGACGATGATGATCTACTCGAGCCAGTACCAGTTGTTCCCCTAGCCCAATAACACCATGAGATCTCTACCGGAACAGGGGGATTTGTGAACCCTCCAAGGCAGACTCATTCTGGTTCTGGAGGTTTCACACTAATGACACTTATGACAGTTTTCTGTTTTTTGCGTGCATTATGTTTATGCTTTGAAGGGGGCATTTGAAGTTGGGGGAGGGGGGATGTAGTGTAGTAACACATAGATTTTTATTCCATTACCGATCCGTGGATCAGTTTTATTTCTACCTAGTAGATTTACGACGCCCTTTACCTGTGATCATGTTTACAATGTCACTGTTGTCATTTTCTGTTTTTATTCTTGTATAAATTCAAATACACATTAGCGGAAATGCAATACCAGGGAGAATAACTAAAAGGAGCTAAATCACTATTATTTGGGATCTAGAAATATCATACTGTAATATGAATGTATAAAAATTGATTTATATTCAATGGTTTCCGTGTTTACTCTAATTTCAAATCAGTTATGTTCCGCGAAATAAGCCAGCAGTCTCAATCAAATGCAGTCTACATACGCTGTTTGGTTTTGTGCAATAATTATGTCTAGCGTCGTTCTTCTAGTCTCTTGCTAGAACTTGGGTTAAAACGCATTATGGTACATGATTCGTTTACCAATGGTAACATGTTTATTTTGTCTTAAATATGGGATATCAAAAGCCCATATCTTCCCGGTAAGACCACTGCATCAATGTTGATTTAAATTGACAAGTAATTCGTGTTTTCAATGTTGAAGATTTTGGATGATATTGAGTTATAACGACTTAGCTACTTTAAACTTTGGCTATATCTTTCTGTACTTATCACTGACCTCGTTGTACTTTAGTCACATCAAACGACCAGGAAACATTGATTTTATTTCTCCACTCTGGTCCACTGGGATTTGAATCTGGTGCATTTTAGACGAGATACACCTTTAAAGGAGCTAAGTCGCTAAAATTTTGAACCGAGAAATGGACACAAATGGGTAGCAAAATACGCGAGGTATCCCAATTGATTCGCGATTGCTAACGTCTGGTTATTCCAAGCTACACATGAAGTATTTTTGCGCATGCTCCCTGGTTCAAATAATGGTGCCATGTTTTGGCCATTGGCCATGCACAGTACTTCTTTTCTACACAATTTGTGTTGAATCCGGGTCCAGGATATTAACAATCGCATTGACGTCGGGGATTTTAGTCTCGTTCTCCCAGTGCCTTATTACAATTGATGCCGAGACGCACTATGGTACACGGTTCGTGTACCAATAATACAAAAAAATGTTTTCTTAAATATCGGATATCAGAATGTTTTTGATGTCGAAAAATTTGGTGGATTGTGAGTGACGGACTTTAAATACAGACGCCCTGGGACAACAAGCCGAACTAGATGCTCAATATGTCAAATAAAAATACCACTGCTTGTTAAACACATTACTAAATCAAAAAAATAAACACACGTATAACAATTATGGATATACTACTTCTGAATTTATGAACATGCTACATTCGATACACACACAGAGATATCGTTATCAGGCAAATAATGAAATGTAACACAAGCGTGGTGCAATATATAGATAACAATTGGAAACCATTTAATAGCTCAATCATTAATTACAAAGAGCTTGTTATTCAACCCATAACTTTTTACACACACTTAAATTCTAATGTATGTTTAATATTAAGCAAATGATATTAGATTTGGGCCCATCCGAACGACTAAGATGCCATATGACGGTAGAGATTATGTGTCTTTCAAAACTTTCCCAGTCCTAGTCTTTTGCAGATCTACCTGATAACAGTATTCTTCGCATAACTCTTAAGTCACGTACTGTATTGAGCTTTATTTGTATCTAAACTAAATGTTGCCAAAATCCGCATGTAACATTCTGCTCCTATGATATACATGTAATAAACTACTTCTAATGAGTTCTCCTCTCTTTAATGTCCATGTTATCAAGCACCACAAACACAAAATACAATAACCTTGAGAAATCTCGGTTTCAAAGAAAATGATATAAATACTACACTATGTGCAATATCTATAGCATATATTACACAGGGATAGAAAATATAATTTGAATAATAAAAAAATTCGAGAGGATTATAAACGCTTTGCGTGTTTCCTAATCCTAATATTGAAAACACTAATTTGGCAGTCCGAAATCTTAAAAATAAAATGAAGTGGAGTTTAACATCCTACTCGGCTTATATTTGTCTAATTGGGTGTATTTTTAGATGTACAAAAAGAATATAATACAAAATCCGCCAAGTACCTGAAGTGTAATGAAGCTATTTATAACCTCTTGTAAAATTTTGTTCGTCAGTCGATGATTTAGAATAACTCCGACAAAAAGAAAAAAATAATTAGAATGTTGACAGTCAGCAGTGTTTGTGTCACTTTTAAAATGGAATATGATTTAATGGCGAACTTTTCTGTGAAAACCAGGATAATGAATATGGGCATGCCCCAGTAATTCTGCCTTAAGTGAATTTTAACTGCCAATTGGATTTCGTCTTTCTTTCTAAAGTACTGACAAGTGCCTTACCCCTTGCCACTTTTGAATTTTTGTATTATTAAAATTAGTTTTTCTATTGCACATTGTGTAGTATTTATATCATGTTCTTTGGAAACTGAGATTTATGCATTTATTAATTCTTGAACAGTTTTTTATTAGCACGTGGTTATTATAACATGGTCATCTAGTACCTATATGTTTTATCTATAAGACTGTTTAACGTATTTCATCTTCTTGTGTCCATCTGACCAGAGAACACTTAATATATTATCATTCCATATTTTGTTTTTGTAAATGGTAATTTTACCAGTTAGGACATTTATTTTGTTCTTTCCTTCGATGTGTTTAAATGTTTACCGTGTCACGGATATTTTCATGTTTAAAGGTATCTTATTTAGATAGCGCTTTTGAGCAACCGGTTTGTGGATATTCAGCGTTTTATAAATAGATTATAATTATTATTATTTTTATATTTTTGTGCAAAATGAAGTAATGATATTTGTATTGATATTTTGTGTGGGATGTTCCCACCAGGTAGACGTTTAGTTAAGAATGAATGAATGAATGAAATGGGGTTTTACGTCCTACTCGTTTAGTTAAGAGTTCCAAGGTCTTAAGGTGCATTATGTAAAAGCTAAATCTGCCAATGGGTCTATTTTTGCTGGTTTCACAGGAATAATATTAATTATCATTTAGACATTTGTTCCATCTAGAAAGTACTTAATAAAGTTTAAGTGGTTGAACCTTCAATATCATCCAAAAGCTATAAATAGATGTGCACATTATATTTTATCTTCAGAAAAACCAAACTTAAAGAGAGACAACTCATAATGGATTGCATACCGCCAGTTATTCTCTCTATATGTTGTTTAAAGGGGAGGACCAACGATTTTCAACAAGATGTTCATCAATCTTAGATATATATTGATAAATAATCCCCTCTTCAATATAAGCAAAATAGTTTTTTTGTAGGCGAGAAATTAATTTTTATTAAACATAATGTAAACAATTAGCCATGTGGCGTGAATTGAGGCACAGCGTACGCGGCGGCTTAGTGTAATAAACGTTAAAGAATACAAATTCAGGTTTAGAATTACCTAATAAGCAACCCATTCATCAGAATGCTTGGCCAAAGAGCGACGCATGAACACAATACAGCAGTAAATTTGTGCAAAATCTGTATGCTTACTATACAGACCAGTGAACGTGCTGAACCAACTATGTCACTTCCGGTTATAATTTAAAAAATTCTCGCTTTCAAAAACGTTATTTTTTTTTTTTTTTTTTTTTTAAACAACACTTTTATTTGCATCATCATTTACAAGTATATGTTACAGCATTTATTGATATCTTAGAAAAAAAAAGATTGTTATATACAACTTTAATTACAGTGGTCCCTACTGTACACAGATCTAGGTACATAAATCCATCAATGGGGAATCGGTGGAGGATGTCTTAAAAAGATATTTCCATTTATTTATGTATAGTTCCGGAGATATCTCAATCTCCAATTTAGCATGTTCTACTACAAATCTTTCATATTTATTAATATTTAGTATTTCAGTTCGTAGTTTAGCCCGATATATATAGAACTTAGTTAAAATAATTACATGGTTAATGAAGATCCATTCAGTATTATTTATATAATCTGGTTTGCCAGTTAGACCAAGATGTTTGATATGTGTTTTTATATCTATCTTTATATTGTTGCGATCTAAAATAGTATGGAAATGATTCCATATTATTTGTGAAAATGGGCAGAAAACAAAAAGGTGTTCTACATTTTCTATATTAGATTCACATAAAGTGCAGAGTGTGTTATCTACTTTTCTAATTTTGAATAATTTATCATTTGTGAATATAATCCTATGGAGATATTTGTATTCAAAACTTCTCAGTTTTGTACTTAGACATACAGTGTTTATTATTTTAAAAGTATTTTCTACATCTAAATCGCTTAACTCGGTATCTAGAATGTGTTCCCATTCTGCAATGGCTTTTGGCCTGATGAATTTTGCTTTTATCCGGCTATCATAAAATATCTTTTGAAACCACCTTATGAAAATCGATATTATATATTTTGTAAAAATTAGTATATGTCGCACTTTCAAATTTATTCGGCTCCTGTACATACCTCAAGATACATGTTTCTATTCCATTTAAGATAATTTGATGTTATTTTTCGATATTTGGCATCAATCTTATTTATTTTATCACAATATTCACCACACACCAAATATTCTTGTTAAAAGGGTTTTTAAAAATATAATTTTATTATTAATTTTTAGATTTGTATTATTCCAAATAATTTGATTTTTAGCTAGCGCAATATTCCTTATATGGGTTGTGTAAATTTTATACCAGTTGGCATAGAGGTTTTTATAAAAAGGAATATTTAAATTAAGTTTTTCTTGAAAATTGCAAGCAGGTAATAAATTTCCATCATATTCAGCCATAATGAATTCATATGGTATGAGCCATGTTTGGGTGGGTAACTGGTATATTTTTTTAATCCAAAAAATGCTATTACATATAAGGAATTCTTTTAAGTCAATCATTTTTAATCCGCAATTTTTATTGTTCTGTATAAGAATATCTCGCTTAATTCTATCTGGTCCGTTCCATATAAATTTGTAAAATATTGAATTTAGTTTTTGAATAGTCGAGTCCGACACTGGATTAACAGTTGCCGGGTAAAGAATTTTTGAAATACAAAATGTTTTAATTATTTGTATTTTTCCAACTAAAGTTAATTTATGTTTATCCCATATTTGTTCTATTTCATTTATTTTATTTGTAAAATTTAACTCATCGATAATAAGGCTGTCTTTTGAAAAATGTATGCCGAGAATTTTTATGACTTTTTCGCATAAAACTATACCGGTTGATTTTAATTTTTGCATTAAATTCATATCACAACTATTTAAATCTATTGCCTCTGTTTTATTAACGTTGATTAAAAGTCCCGAAACTAAACCAAAAACGTTATTGCTTGTGCTTCAAATGGTATTATTTATCAATATATATTTAAGATTTGTGAAATATTTTTTTTGAAAAAAATGTTCTTCCCCTTTAATGTTAATTCTAGCGTCTTTAACCAGCTCCAACTTTATCCCACATTTTCGTCGGACTAAGCACTTTCCGCCATAAACCGACAGACATCTGGCCATGTCTTGCGCCAAATGTTATATGAACTTGACAATGGAAATTTTGAGAGACAATTTTGGGTAGCAGGCTTTTGAGCATCTATCTATCAGTCCTACATATCACCATAAACTCTCTATTTAGTTTCCGGACCCATAAAATCCACACAAAATTGTGTTTCAGACGAGAGAGTGGGTGTGAGAGAGGCAATCTAAACGACAGACTCACCCCACCTGAAGAGAAGTGACTCTAACACAGTGAATAGCCATGATATCCACATGACGTTATCTAAAAGTCACAGGTCGCGAGGTCAACGCACAGAAGTCAGTTTTTAAACAAACAAACGAAAGTAAAACTACTTCGACAAACAGAAATCCTGCGTCGTACCAACGTTGTCTTTGCAATAATACGGACACAACTCGAGATTGAATAATAAATCCCCGTAAGAAAATGCGATTTTAACAGAATTAGCAAGTTTAAACGGAAATTTAACACACGCGGGGGCCGCACGATTGGCACTATTTTGTGCTTCGATAGGGTATATTTCACATATACACAATGAATTCTGCTAATGTTTTAGCGTGGGGATTGACTAATAGGTTATTTGTTTCAGTTCTAAACAGAAATTTAAAATTTTAACGCAATTTTAAAAAGTAGCCAATTCTAGCTGGGATTACTGCGCAAAATGGCCATTCACTGTGTCCGTGTGAAAAAAAAGTAGCTACCATTTAATTTTCGTCATGTTAGTTGGAACGAGAAAGATTACACATATAAGGACCTATATTTAGGTACCTTAATAGGGTATGATTTGTGGACTGGCCCCAAAATATTGCACATCACGTACTGTATCGTAGCTACTAGATCGCTTTGTTGACATGTAAGCAGCCGAACATTTATTTGAAACATTCAAATTGATGATTATTAATCATATAATAGGAAAATCTAATAAAACTTGAAAATAATTTTAATAACAACGAAAGCAAATAATACTTCAGTAACTTACAAGAGAACGTATTCGTAAATAGCATCACTAATTAATCAATTTAAAATCACAATAAGATACAGATGTGTACAAAGAAACTAATAAACGTTGCTGGGTACACGTTTGATTGGGTTTGATTGGCATGTCTGTACTTTTCAATTTCAATTCAAAATGAGATTCTAAATATATCCAGTATAACTGCACTTTAAGAATGGGGTCATTAATAAATCTTGTTACGTTTCTAGCTATTGCCAAGATTTACAACCTGAGAAAATATGGGTTATTTAAATTAATAGTTTTCGAGGTATGGCTTTCAAAAAAGCTGAAACGGTCCGCTACCACCGAGTTAATTTTATACAGTAAATCCTAGTACCGGTACTGTGACGCTCACATCAATATCTAAAATTAATCTGACAGTACACAGTACACAATACACATCCATCGCAGACTAGATGTCATGTTTGTTTGCACTTTCGTTTTAGATTCAATAACATAGACTGAACCCGGAAATCTGAAAACAGCTGCTGCCGGAGGCTGACTATTATTGAATTCTGTTTTCCAGTACACGTAGACCGACGCCGGTCGTTCATCTATCATTTTCCCGGTACCGGTACTGACGCTAACGGAGACAGAATTACAACAACAACAAAGGAATCCACATATTGACCCCAAACTTTGTATTACACGCCACATGAACGCCGGTCGGTCACCCACAACAAATCATAAAACTCTATCGGTCTATATTTCTATAAGGGAGATGAGTTGGGGCCAGATAATTACCGACTAGAGCACCAGAACTAGCCCTGGCCAAGTGTGTTAAATCGATTTGCCTTATAGGTCTATACGGAAATCTACTTGTTTACCATTTTTAGTTATATTTTGGGCTCTATAACAACACTTATCCATAGACATTGAATTATAAACGAAGATTTATACTACTGCACAGAACAACAGCTGTGTAACTGTTTACTGTTAAATTTCTGGTTTTTAATGAAGTAAGGAGGGCTGTTCACTAGTCTACCGCTATAACAAAATGCTGTACATATCAAAATAATCAGCAGGACCTACTGAAAGGTCAGCAGACGATCGAACCACCTCCATAACCCCAGTTCTAGCCTACAGACCAGTAAGTATTCGCCATATTAATGTCCAGTTTGTTCTTTAATCTGATGAGCAGGACCAACATCATCTTCTGACACTTTTGGTCAAAAGTTTAAAATACGAGTTTTGTAGGTATTAGCTTTACGGAAGTCCAGTTTGTTCTAGCGTCTGTTGAGCGTTTATTTTGCACTGAGCGGTTGTTTGTTCAATCGTGTATTTTATCTATACGATACGTGTTAGAATGGATATAATTAGTCATATACTTCCTGATGTTTTGTGATTCTGAAAACGCACCCGCAGTATCAGGTTAACCATTAATGAATAGTGTATTTCAGGAAATGTGAAATATATATTGCTAGATATTCCGAAATAGACTCTTAAATCAAAAAAAGAAGGAAGCCTGATTATATTGTTCTAAATAATGCATCCTATTTACTCATGGAATTACTATTTGATTTCCGTTATTACAAATCATATAGGAAATATAATACCTACATAATAGATTGCTTTATTAGTGTTTATGGAAGCTGTTATTAATGTCTCTATGATAATCACGATTTCATGATTAGACATATATATATTATCACCTTATTTGCGATATCCCGGTTTCCTTCCCCTGGAGGTAAATTTGTCGTTACTGTGTTTTGATGCTGGTCAATAAGAATGGTGGTCAAACTGTCTTGACATCGCTTTTTTTATGAATTTTGTTTTGTTTAATTAAAGTAAGAAAAATGACACCTAATGAAGTTTTGAAAATGTACCATTCTTTTAAAGGCCAAATATTCCAGAATAAATTGCAAGTAAAGACGTTCAGATCATTCACATTAAAATTGATTAAGATTATGTGTTTTGTCAGATTCTTTCAACAGTAAATAAATATTGATGTTCTAAAGACATCTTGGATATTGATGTTTAACTAAATATACCTCAAATGGAGGAAAGTAAAACACGAACTACCAAGTACCTGTCTGTTCATTAATACACAGTGGGTTTTTTAGGTGGGCGTGTGAGTATGGGGGGTGCGTATAGGGTATATAGTCACCCAAAAGCCGAACTGTTGGTGGACACGTTTTGATCCTGATATGCATCATCGAGCAAGTCTATACATTGTTGTCGCGTACTAAGAGAGATAGAGAGAGAGACAAACATACAGTCCAATTTAATTCTATAGCGTGGTAAAACCTTGTCACGCAATAGTTTCGGATCAAAACCACGGCGCTTAACTGAACAATGACAGACCTTATGATCTAAATCATTCGCATTAGACCACTCGACCACCCAGCCCTCTGACAAAAAATGAGTATGCTACTTTGTTTTTCAGATTCAAAATGGAGGGGTAAATTGTGTACAATTGACATGGATAGTTTAGGACAGCTTGACCTTTCGGGAAACAGTATCAAGAACACATGGTTAAAAAAATGTAAAATTGTCTAACTAAATTTGTTCAGCCTAATTAAATTACCAAAGACAACATTAGGCAGTTCTTTCATTTCCCTTTCGTTTTTGAGTCATTGACATTTTCTCTGCGCTGAGTCAATCTGTATTTAACTAGATTTACATGCTATTACTTCTACAATGGCTATATTTATCTCAGTCTCGAAATTAAGATATACATTACCGAAATATTTGTTTGCAGACAATATATAAAATATATAGCAATATGACACGAGCAAATTCCAAACCCGCATATTTTCAAGCGGGTTGGGGTGTTTTTATCCGCCCGACATTGCCTGGTCTTTCGGGTGGCACGACAACAGAGAATGAATGAACGAATAAATGAATGAAATGGGGCTTAACGTCCTACTATTATGCACCTAACCTCGGCTAATGCAAGACGGGCATACGCCATACAGTGTGCTATGATGGAAATTTTGCCCGGGCAGCGGCGCTACGGCCTACTTTTATATCGAATTCCAACTGCCAAGGGATCTTTTACGTGCATACTAATGTGTACACGGGACCTCGGTTTCTCGTCCCTACCGAACGACTAGGCAGCTGTCCTTGTCAGGCCCTTCTGCTGCATCACTGACAAGTGGAAATCACGCCGGAAAATCGAGATGTACTTTCTCGCCCAATGCAGGTATCTAACACCCGACCTCCAGGCTAGCAAACCAGCGCTTTATCCACTTAGCCACCGTGATCCCCAGAAAACAGAGATAATGTTGATAATTTCATTAAACATTGAACACCCGCTATATATTTGCGCAATATTCTTCTACACAGCCTTACGCACGTAAACAGATGAACAAGTTTATTTTGTTTCCACGGATATAGCTTCATATGGCGAAACCCTATACGGCCGCGGAGGCATGGTACCTCATTCTTTCAGTGATACAAGACGAAAGCCTGGACAGAAAGAAAAGAAACCCGAGACTCTCGTGTACTTCTTGGCATGAAGGCTGAAATTCGATAAATAGTAGGCCTAAATACCGGTGTTCAGGCAACATTCCCTAACCACCACACGGTGTGGAATATGCCTGCCTTCATTTCTTTAGACGAGTTGGTCGTTTTGTAGAAGGAATTGACGCTTCTTAACACACACACATGTTTACGATTGAGAGAAAATGTCAGATAATACTGGTCTTAATAAACTAAATCATGTATCAGACAATTTCGATTTATTTTATGTACGCGGTCATTTACGTTTGACAGTAAACGTATCATATAATATGTCGATAGGGGGTCGTACTTTTAGTTTCATTTGAAAGTAAACTATCTACAGAAATTATAGACAAAGTATTGGGTCATGATTCTTTCTCTAATTCATGATATATTTGCATCCAACACCAAATCTGTCATCTCGGTTAGCTCTCGAGGGTAAATTGTTCTGATATTGCTGCCAATAGTTTAACCCTGATCATCTGTCGATAAGATACTCCAGTACAGAACTGTCAAACGATTTGTCTTTAACATAAATGCACCGGATAATATATCGACACACTACTCTCTTGAGGACGACATCCTTTACGATTCGGCCAAACATTGTTAAAATCGTTCAATCATTAAAGGGCTAATCCCGATATTGTTTGGGGAAATAAAACTGCTTAATTTTGTGTTAAAATTACATAAAATATTCGAGTCAAGGACCGAGAAACTACTTCAGTATTTATGATACGTTTTCAAACGACTTAAATCTGTCAGTCTTTATCTGGAATTTGAGACCGGTGCCCCAATGTGTATTGTGTGGTATCTGGATAAAACCAAACATTTTTTTTTATAAAAATAATGTGTAGTTGAAATTTGCCTTTCTTTATCAAGTACGGCACATGGGTTTTTCACTGCATAGCCCTCTCGAGTAACCGTAATCAGTTATAAGGTCACCAAACGAAACAATTGACCCGAAATCTTAAAAGGGTTACGTGTCCGGATAAGCAGTTTTGGCGTTCACGTCCAAACGACTCAATATTTTGAATTGAAATTTTGAGACAAGGTGAATACACCATTCCCCTATATTTTGGCGTTTTATTTTCATACATTCTCAGACTTTTTTTTGAGCCTCTGTTTAATTCGGGATTGTCCCTTTACGGTAATGGCATCTAAAGATACTGTTACTTCTTACCGATTTCATGCCGCCATCTATAATTCTTTGTAATCGCAATAACTTATTTCTTCGACGAACGTCCTGGCGTTAAGAATTTACTCAAAATTGTCCACAGCCCCTTGTAAAACCGTCACTGTTTAATGTATCAAATACAGCAAACAAAAACTATGCGCAGAATTTTAGGGTTTATGGATAAAAGATATTTCCCATACACAGTGATTGAAAGAGGAGTAAATTCTTTTTTTTAGATCTGAGAATGCTTTGTGAAATCGGGTCCAAGTTTAAATCACATATGACCTATACGTATCCATGCAACAATATTTATAGAGCACAATTATTAATCGCATATAAATTAATAAATGTATTATGTGCGTGCCATGACCGATGATGGTGTCAAGATTGTAATAATAATAATAATAATAATAATAATCGCGTCATTTTACAAGGGTAGCAAATTAGGCCTGAGGCCTTTTTCCAATTTGGCCCTTGGCACAGATCGTGCAAATGATTTCGATCATTACTGCAGGAAGAAACCGAAGAACTCGGGGGAAACCTGCCTGATAGGACGGGAGACCGAATATCCCTCTCACTTACAACGATAAAATTCTTGCCCTGAGCTGGAAATGAACCCTCGTTGCTTTGGTGAGAAGCCGCCTCTCTATCGCCACGGCTTAGTTGATGTGTAATCGACTTTAGATCGCAAATCGTCAATGAACCCACACTCCACCCCTGTTATGTTTGGCAGCGTTATGTGAAATGTTTAAATGACAAAAAATCATTCACATGTTAAAGGAGCTAAATCGCTAACATTTTGGACCTAAAAATTGACACAGTTGGGTCGCAACGCATATAATACTGTAATATGAAGGTATATATTAAACTAACTTACATTCAATGGTTTCTGTTTTACTCTAAACCCCCCACAACCCAAAGGATGTATTTACCAGATAACATGATCCTGTACCGAAAGGTATGTGGGAGAAACAAAGATACAACTTGATGTGCGGATAAAAAAAGAAAAAGTCACTAGCTTTAACCAATCCCTTAGCCGTAGCAGAGCATATTATTAACAACGGACATCATACAATCGTGTGGGACCAAGCAAAAACCCTTGCAGTACATATTCACCAGAAGAAAACTCTTTATACCAAGGGCTCGTGACCAACTTAAACATTGATTCTAATACTTTATTTCTATTTCAGAGCTTATATTATCCAGTTTTCAAAGTCTAATTACACATCGTACATATCTTGACTTTTAGCACTTATCCAATTTTACAGTCTGAGGATATATTACCCATGTATTGGTTTGAGAGGTTGGGATGGCCTAGTAGTCTAGAGTGCCGCTTCGACCTCTAGCAGGCCGGCCACATCTGGCTTGCGGCTGTGGTTTCGAGCCCTGATGTGAGCGTATGTGGCATGGAGATAGGGGCGCCTTCTCAACCTCGTGAGTTTCCTCCGGGCACTCGTTCTCCTCCCACTGCTAAAAGACCCCTACGCGAAAGCGAAGTATTGAAATATAATTAAACCATATGTTAGTCCCGAATTGACCTAGTTGTGTTGAGTGTACGTTAAATCCCATTTATCTCTATCTCTATGTATTGGTTTAAGTTTATTGGAGGAATATATTTACGGTTCCCATCGTCCTGATCTAAGTCTAATAATAGCTTTCTTCCTTCATAATTTTCTAGCTTTCAGAATTAACACAATTCAGTGCTTATCCAGTTTCACAGTCTAGTTTAATACGTTACCTAGCATGCTATTTACAGTCAAAAAGTACAGCTGACATTTATTGACCTTTAACACATAGAAATAATAAATTTACGGTTTCAGTTTTTCCAGGTTTATACTCTAATAATAGGTGTTATCCGTTAGGACTTCCAGCTTACTGATTCCAATACTTGTGTTTCTTTTTCAGTGCTTATCCAGTTTTTCACAGTCTAACTATACATTTTACATACCTTCGTTTTAAGTACTTGACCATTTTTTTTACAATCCATAGTTTCAGTTTTTAATTCAATATATATTTACACCCCCC
Organism: Patella pellucida; assembly: GCA_917208275.1. Taxonomy (NCBI): domain Eukaryota; kingdom Metazoa; phylum Mollusca; class Gastropoda; family Patellidae; genus Patella; species Patella pellucida. The sequence goes on along the minus strand of OU795040.1, from coordinate 58,362,982 downwards.
ATTTTACAGTCTAATATCAAGTTTGTGTATATCTTTCAATCCTCGGTTACCCAGTGCATTCATTCCGTTCTACTCCACTATACCCTGGGTTAATCTATAGGGCTTCCACGATTTTAAATTGCTAGAATGTAGCTATACTGTACGAACCAATCAGAAAACAGTTTACAAACCAATCGTTTTGACTTCGTTTTTTATAAGGGTAGATAACCATATCCATGTCCATTTACTGATTGTTTTATGTAAGTAATGTATATATTATTATATTTTTTTTATATTCAATTGTAATATCAAAATCTGTAGTATGTGTTGTTGATTTCAAATATGTATAACATCTATATATTTCACTTTTGTTATCATTATTACTATTCGTTCTTAGTTTGAAATAATAATAATAATATGTCGTTTTGTTATGTTTATTATTAATGAACGTATACTCGTTAATTTATTTACTTATCTACGATATCACGTGTACATAAATGCGCTGAACGAACACACTATTCTCAATAAAACTAATGACTCTACATGATTAAATGAACGTCTGGTCTTCAATAATAAAACATATAATTACGCTTTTAGAATAGGCCAACTCCTAACACTGTCAGAAGAGAGTGACTTCCATTTGGGCCACCTTTTCAAATAACACATGGGATTGGTCGATAAAAATAGCACAAGCATCAATAGTGGATAACTTGAAAACGTGTCTCCCCCATAGATTAACCCAGGGTATAGTGAGGTAGAACAGATGAGTACACTGGGTAACCAAGGATGATATCTTTCCAGAGTTTCTGTACATTTAATTATTATATTTTACAAATTTATTTTTAAGTTAAATTTTCATAATTTTTTTACACCTGCATCAGCGTTCACTCTTGTTCACTTATATATGCCATCCATGATTTAATTTCTTATATACAATTTTCTAGGCCATCTTTCGCAGGAACAAAGTTATTTTTTAGAGGATTTTAAAAAAACGATACAGATGTGGAAACCGCTACCCCGAAAACATATACATTGATACCCGAAAAGCCGACGGATTTACAATCTATATGGACTGTCAAAGTAAAATGTGGTAGTTGTATAGACGTGACAAAAAAAAATCCTGTGTACACATAAAAGCCGAGAGATCTAGACCATTCGCGATTAACATATGGTCAGTGCCGGATTAAGGCTCTGCTGGTCCTAAGGCACATTTTAATAGGTGGCCTGAAAATACAGATATGTTGGGCTCATTGACAAAAGGAATTTACTATAAGTATTCTACATATTCCCATTCACTGCCTAGTTCGATTACAACTTTGCGTGCTTTTATGAAGTAAATCACTTTCAATGCAGAGAAGTGCCAGTATACCAAGACGTTTTGTACGGCTGACCAGGTTGAGGATTGTCCTTTTATTTAACCGCCATCAGAATTTTCACCTTCAAACTTCGCTTCCCTAGTCATATTATATTAGCTTGTTTTCAACAATGTTTCACTCGTTATGTTCGTCTATGCATGTTTATAATTCGGGTACGTGAAATACATAATGTCAATTGCGAAATCAATGAATTTTATTTTTTTAAATATGAATGTGTGTAAAGGGGCGAAAAAAATCATGCCAACCGTTTGTCAGAGTATGGAAAGCTTTTAGGGATAAACAGGGGCGGATTGGCCCATAGGGCGATCGCCCAAGGGCCCGGTCGGACAAAAAAAGAACAATTTATTTTTGTCCAATTCGTCTTAAATATGGGGTGGGGGGATTATTGGACCCGCCATAGAGCGATGATGATCATGCTGTATGTGGCTGGTGGCTTTAACGCGCCGCCAAGTCAACACTGGAGACAGTCTGGAATGGGCTGGTATAATAAGACTTTCTGGGCCGGGTGTGCTTGGTGTGGGTTGCTATTCGGAATCCTGCAATGGGGTTCCGAATTTCATCAAATTTTGTTTATCGGATTCATCCGACACTGTCGCCCGTAAATTTACTAATTATCAAGTCACCTGTTTGTTGGGATCCCAAATGCATTTAATTTAAAGGCCTCAGCAAGTTTGCTTATAGCTAAATATGAGTGCGAGACACTTTCCTGAGTTTCCTGAGGCTGGTTTTAAACATTTCTTGACATTTTTATTAACTCAGTGAAAGAAATTCCTCGCCCCCATAAATCAGATACATGTATGTCACCAAATGGCATATTTGGGGTTCACTTTTCAAAAGTTTCCCGGGAGAGAGCATCGGACCCCTGTCCTGGTCCCACGGTCAGTAAAAGAGGCCGCTCCGACAAACGCCCCTGGGGACAAACGCGTAGATGAAGAAGGTTGCAATTTATTAACATAAAAATAAAAGTAAGCATTTTTGTCACCACCTGATAATTATCAAATTTTTTTTATATCATTCTTCATTATTTTGTGGCCTGGATTTTTGGCTGGCCCTAAGGCATGTGCCTATTTTGCCTTATGGTTAATCCAGCACTGCATATGGTTCAAATTTATTTCAATAATTCGGTTGCGCATAGGGTCTTTAGTAGTGGGAGAAAACCTACGAGATTGGACAGGCCATCCTACAAGCGGGAAATTGAAACCAATGTCAGACCGCTAAAGCCCATGCGTTACCCCCTTCCCACCATCGCCCCCTTCCCTAAATTACCCATTAAACACATGTTTAAATTAATTGTTCTAAATCCACACTATTCATATTATTCCTTCTGTGACTATACAAGAATTCTGAATAAATACTTTTTAAATCAATTGTTCTAAAAAAGGTTTATTACAGTAGGTTAGTTTAAGCAGTTGTAACAGGTGCTTGAGTGGAGATAGCTGGGTATCCACAGTGGCAGTATCTGTCAATACAATGGTAACTACTGCTACACTGGCATCCATGTTTATCGGCATCGTGTTGACAATGAGACGCCGACTCGCACCTTTCTGAAAAAACAAAAACAATAATAGTACTTTTATATATTTTATTTCGTTTTGTAAACTTTGTAATTTCTCAGAATTTCCCATTTGGCATCGATATTATATATTATTAAAACTTAAATTTATTTTTACAAATTAGTTTCGATTACTTAATACTTATCAAAGCACAGTAGCGGGCAGATGCGTCGGGGCAGCAGAGGGGACTTTGTTACTGTGGCTGCATGTTTTACAATTGTGGTGAATAAAAAGTATATTTCACAGTTCTTAGTACTGTATTTAAGTCTCGGGGCATACTATCAAGAGGTTGACCCCACCTGGGCATTACGTCACTAACTCCCAGCACGCCATTGTAAAAACAAAATGCAAACTGTATACGTAGGAATCACCGAACTAATGGGAAATAACCCCTCCTACTTTCTGGGTTATTCGCACCTACATGATGTCCGATTATAAATATAGAAAAAATACCTCAATATATTCACGGAAAAATACACGATATATATAGCTCTTCGAAATAAAAACAACTGTTAATATGTATATAATAAAAGTGTACAGTATACTATAAAAAAAATTGGAATAATCAGCTTTGAATAGGGAATTCTCGTTTTGATTAATGATAGCACGATAGCTACAGTCAGGTTATTTTTTGGAAATCCCTACCCATGGAAAACTACATTATTACAGAAAGTGAAAGTCATTTATAAAAAGACAGTATTTCTCCAAATGACTAATATTTCTATGTTGGTGTCCCATCAACAAATAAAATACGATCATGTATAGATATAAAGATATAACATCTAACTTGAGGTATTTCTCTGAAATAGCCATTTTGACATGAGTACCCTTTAAAAAGATTTTTTCCACTGAATGTTACAGGATTAAAATAACACTGATCAGCAGTGAATATTCGCTAGGCCGCTACAGTCACTTATAAGGATGACATCTATGGGACTTAATGAGCCAAAAATGTTAACCTTTTTCCTCCGACAAATTAAATTATAAAATATTTTATTTATGAATAAGACAAACAAACAAAGACGTAGGTAAAACTTTTTTTCTATTTAGTGGGAGTGGGTATTAAAATGAGTAAAATGCAGCATTCTGCCCGACTCAGTAACTTCTTATGTAAACAATGCACGCACCATTGAGTCAATGATTGAAGTCATGTGTTGGAAGGCAGCAATCTTTTACAGAGATATTAGAAGACTTTCGTGATCCTCTGTAAAATAGATTGGATTAAAATCCTTACATCCTATCACCGGTTTTTAAGACCCTGTTAATGGCCAGTTAAATATCAAAACTTTATATGGAAGTAAGAAATGAAATTATATTAAATGAAATGTTTTTTTTAAACGTCCTACTGTTCTGCTCCGACTTGTCTAATGAAAACGGAGTAGAAAAAAGAACAATGACCGTTTCGAAGTATATTTCTCACGATAAACACATGCGTAATTGTGAATACATAAAATAGTCCAATTTTAAGCGATACAAGATATTGGTATGAGTGTATTTTCACTCAAAAACGTAAAATGACCCATAAGTTTCTGTGTGCTGAAAAGGTCAGTCACTGTGCAAGACCGAAAATAGTATGAAAGGGGGAAACCCGTGAAAAGCTCCTACTCATTCCTACCTTGATCGTCATCACATCTTGAAACACATGTACATGTGTTATTAATACATATTTTGCTTGTACCGGCAACACACTGGAATAAATGACAATCATCTGCATCATCGTCACATGTCTCACATGCTGCCAGGGCTGAAATACATTAATCATCGTCAGGATTCGTCACCATCACCAAGGCGTAAAGGGATTTTTTATTACCTTATTGTTAAAATATTATAATTTGGAAGATCTGGTCGCATATTTCTATACATGGAAAATGAATATATTGAATCTTTCAATCAAATTCTCAATCCTTTCATCAGCTGTCCCCGGCCATATAAGCGAAAATGCGACTATAGTGGATATTCTTTAATCCAATCGTTATCTCTGTCATCAGATGTCCCAGAGAGGTGATTATCGTTTGTCGAGTGGACGCCAAACCTTATTTCTCGTCCTGTCTAAATATAGGCTTTGTCATATGAAAAAAAAAACATAAACACTTTCGGAAATAAGCAAAGAGAGAAAAATTGGGTTTAACGTCCACTCGACACAAACTAGGTCATTTTGGGACTAACGTATGGTTTTTATTTCATAATTCGCTTGCGCGTAGGGGTCTTCAGCAGTGGGAGGAGACCGGAGTGCCCGGAGGAAACCCACGAGGTTGAGAAGGCGCCTCTATATCCATGTCACGTACGCTCACACTAGCGCTCGAAACCACAGCCGCAAGCCAGAGGTGACCGGCCAGCTAGAGGTCTAAGCGCGGCACTCTAGACCACTAGGCCACCCCAACCCCCGCGGAAAGAAACAAGTTTTAACTCTTGTAGAATGTATTTTAGACTACGTTGGCGAAACATTTTGTCCCTATTCTTGCCAAAAAGTACAGTTAAATCAAGATAAACCTCCATATTGCTGTAGTTGAGTCATTTTGTCCTTATTCTTACCGAAATGTACAGTTAAACAAGAATGACCTTCATATTGCTACTGTTGAGTAATTTTGTCTCTATTGAGTCATATTGTTCCTATACTTACCAAAAAGTACAGTTAAAACAAACAAAACCTTCATATTGCTGTTGTTGAGTCTGAACATAAAATATTAATTTTCGTTTGTGTAGCTTGTTTTATTACTTTTCTTATCTATTATCGCGTTTAAAACCAAATCAGATGGCTGAAATCTCTAAATAGATTATCTAGCATGATCACTGGTGTCAACCCATTTAACCATTCTTTATATAATATTTGTTGAGTTTACAAGAACCAGAAAAATTATCAGATCAGTGAGACAAGAACATATGGTGACTGATTAAAAAATGGTGCCATTTAAGTCAAATATGTACTTCCGATATTTTTCTAAAAGAGAGATAGAGATATGGATTTAGTTTTATTTCAGTAATTCTCTTGTGCGTAGGGGCCTTTAGCATTGGGGGCAAACCGGAGAATCCGGGGAAAACCCACGAGGGCTGGACAGGCGACCATACTCCGTGTCACGTACAATCGTGGATTCGAAAACACTCAATGACCGGCTTTATGATACAGCACGCACGTGCTAGCCATTCGGCCACCCAAACCCCCCATTTGTGTAAAAGACAACGGAGGAGGAAATCACCATAACTAAACAGACATCACCGACGATGTGCAAGTTTTCTACGATAGTGAATGAATGAAATGGGGTTTAACGTCCTACGCTTAAGCACCGTACCTGGGCTAATTGAAGACGGGCATACGCCACAGTGTGCAATGAGGGAAATTTTGCCCGGGCAGCGGCGCTACGGTCTACTCTTATATCGAATTCCAACTGCCAAGGGATCTTTTACGTGCACTCCAATTTGTACACGGGACCTCGGTTTTTCGTCCCATCCGAACGACTAGGCAGCTGTCCTTGTCAGGCCCTCCTTCTGCATCACTGACAAGGGGAAATCACGCCGGAAAATCGAGATGAACTTTCTCGGCCAATGCAGGGATCGAACACTCAACCTCCAGGCTAGCGAACCAGCGCCTTATCCACTTAGCCACCGTGATCCCTTCTACGATAGTAATAGTTGGTATGGAAGGAAATATTGCCCATTAATAAACTGACTTCGAAAGTAGAGTAAAAAACGGAAAATAGAAGAAAAGGAAATTCAAAATTTGTTATTTACAAAAGCTGAAGTTTGTCGAAATTAACCCACTTCTGGTGCCGACAGAAAACGTATTCGTTTTGTTTTATACTTATTAGGCCTTCTGTACCATGAGCCTACAAATTGTTTTTTTGTAAAAGTCAAGACAAAAACTATGTAAAAGTCAAGACAAAAACTATGTAAAACCGTATACAAAATCTACAATCTACAAAAAATCAAAAATGGGCATTTAACAGATTTGTAACCGCTCAGTATGACCTTACAAATATGCAACAAAATTTGAAATCGAACAATTTAAATTCAAATGACACCATTATCCTACTGGACAGTCAAATCTGCCTTTGCTGTGCTTTACCATAACCGATACGACACAATTGTTGAATTAGACGACTAAATGTATTAATGATACCCGTAGGACTGTTATCAGCCTATATACAACTGGTGGTAGTTTTCTCTTTGATGTGCATATCAGTTATATCTCATAACAACCTGTCATGACGTCATCCTAGGTTGATATTCTGTTCATATCAACCGGTGATGACGTCGTGACAGGTTGATATGAAATATCAACCGCTAATGACGTCATCTCAGGCGATGTATTCGACTCCTATCAACCGCTAATGATCGAAATAATACAAAAAACACAGAAATAAATTTTTATTCTTGTAACAATTAAAAAGTATTATGGTACAGTTTGTAACATTCAAGACAGAAATAAACGGCGTACTTATCGGCATATTTAAATCGGTTATCCATACTCGACCATGTCTCAGATATCTTTTAGAATCATCTTTCCGTCCACACAATACGCCTTTTGATCCAAATTTTCTTTAGGTTTTAATAGATCCTCATCGATAGTTGCATCCACATCAATTCCATCGTCAATTTGTTTGCTAAAGGGGTTGATTATTCGTCTGACTTCGTATTCCTATCCATTTTTTTTGGTTCTTTTGCTATTCAATTCTTCAAAATGGCGAATTGTAAACAAAAACAGCCACGTAATTGCACGTGATTTATTCGATAATATTCGTTATTTGGCGGAAAGTACCGATTAGGTAGCCCAATCGTCGTTGGCCTGTAATGGAAGAGTCCATTTAGTTTAAGGGTGGGCGTTGTATATGTCAGATATTAACCAATCAAACCTCAGTTGCTATATTTATATCACCCTTGGGCTGCGCCCGCGGGTTATATAATATAGCAACCTCAGGTAGGTTAATATCCTATACATAGCTACCACCTACTATGAAAAAATAAAACGAAAGAAATATGGTAGGTAGAAAGGGAACGCGACACTACTAAGGATATAAGTAGGGTCGCGATCAGTCTAGGGTTTCGGTGATCAGGTGTTAAGTGAACACGAAACAAAATATTAATGATACCGTAGGTTTACGACCAGTCTATATCCACCGAGACTGAGGGTTACCCAACCCACGAAAAAAGAAAACGAAAAGAAATATGGGTAGGTCGGAAGTGAACACGACACATAAAGATATCAGAAGTGTTGCAATCAATCCACAAGGTTTTCAGTGATAGGTGTGACTGTAAAGTGAACAAGAAACAGAATATTAAAGAAACCACAGGTTTACGACTAGTCTATAGCCACTACCTACTAGGGTTGCCCAACCCACATAAAATTAAAACGAGATATGGTTAGGTGCGAAGAGTTCATGAAACAAAGAATTGAATGATATTTTTTTTTTGTATAAACATATTTTATTCAAACAACATAAATAGGATTGGGTAACAGGCATAGCCTATGTGAAAACCCTCTCCCTGTATACAATATAATTTACAATAATAAGGTATTTACATATATACAAGATATTTACAGTACATGTAATTATATTAGATAAAACATGAAAAAATATGATATATATCAAATTAGGGAATTTTAATGAAAATTGAAAATAATAATTTTTAGAATCGTTGAGAAAGGTTAAAAAACTCATGTAAGGTCTTAAAAATGTTAATATTTTTATCAACGGAAAGTTTATTTGATCCAAATAATAGATGGTTGCTATTTCTGTATTCGAGAGGCAAAGTGTTTATCGTTCTGCGGCGTGCATCTGGGTGGTTTGTACATATGAAAAGAAAATGTTCAATATCTTCAAATTGATGACCACAAGTGCGAGCTGGATCATCTGATATATGTCTCAAGAACATGTGGCGTTTAAGATCGCCACATCGGAGTCGAAATTTTGAATGAATAATTTCATTTTTTCGCGAACCCAAAAAATAATATATCGGAATCTTTGTGTCATTTTTGGAAAGTTTTTGTTTAAAGCCAGAAAGTGATGGTGTTCTACGATACGAGATGTCTAACTGGTTCCATTCCCTGATGGAGGACGGTATAAATGTATTAGAGAAGAGATGTGTTCGGGATTTAAATTCCGTAAAATCATTATGGTTCCTTAATGAATATTGGAATGTTGGAGATTTTTCAAAAAGATTTAAAAGGTATTTGGGAACAAAAGTATTGAAGACGTTTTATTGAATGATATCCACAGGGTTGCGAACGGTATAGCCACTATCCATTGAGTTAGTCTCGTATGTTCCGGCCCATGCTAGGGCCTCCTATCTGCACCATTGACAACAAGGAGAAACAACGTTGGAAAATCTGTAGGTGGATCAAGGTTAATGAGTCTGCTCCTTACTGGGTGAACCATGACCATGACCATGACCCACCGTAAACATAACAGAGTTGAACAAGAGTAATCACCTTTCATTTTTTAAAGGGACAATACCACTCTGACTGTAAATGAGTAATTTGTTCAAATCTTCATTCTGGTCATCAAATTGTACTATTATACAATATCCCCATTCATTAGTTGTATCTTATCAACGGTATTTTAAAAAATGGATAAATTCCGTTGGGTAGATTGTGTTGTAACCAATTCCACTATGAGAGATGGTAAAACCAGTCAATCAAATCTTGAGCTAATTATCTCCCTTGATAGAAATTGCTCCAAGTCTCAGATAATTTGAAATTATTTAGTAAAGTCTTATAAATGTGACTAGGATTTTAAAATATTTTCGACCCCCCTGGACAATTAAAATAAGATGTAATGGATAATGTACACAACAGGTAGGACACAAGCCAGCAAGAGTGAGTGGTATTGGCAATACCACTTTTACTATAAATGAGTAACGTGTCCAAATCTTCATTCTGGTCATCAAATTGTACTATTATACAATATTCCCATGAATTAGCGGTATATCCTGATATTAACAACGGTATTTAAAAAAAAAAAAAAAGGAAAATGGATTGTGTTGTCACCAATTTCACTATGAGAGACTTTTAAAACAAGTCAATCAAATCTGGACCTAATTATCTCCCTTGATAGAAATTGCTCTCCCAGATAATTTTAATTCATTTGGTAAAGACTTATAAATGTGACTTGGATTTTAAAATATGTTTCGAACCCTCCCGACAAGTAAAATTAGCTTAATGGATAATTTACACAACAGGTAGGACACTTAAACATCTAGTACCTAGAATACGGCTATCATTTATTTTTTGGGGCTGTCAAGCCAGCAAGAGTGGTATTGTCCCTTTAAGATGGATAACAGGTACCATGTTTATATTTAATGTAACCATTAGTAGTTTTTGTATAAGATAGTTCATCGTCAGTGGCTTAGGACACAGGATCTGGCAAGGTTCAACGCACAATCGTTCGGATGGGACGAAACACCTTGGCCTCGTGTAAAAACGCCCCTGACAGTTGGAACTCGAAATAGCAGTAGGCCATACCGTCCGTGACTAGGCAAAATTTCCCCATAGCAGACTGTATTGTGTAAGCTCGCCTTCATAAGACGAGTCAGAGCAGAGAAGAAAAACGTTAAAACCCCCTATTTCGTTTAATTTTCTGCAAGGGATACTAAATTTGTACACTGCCAATGTCTTCGTGGTGTTCTTTTAACCTATATATGTTCAATAATCTTATCAGTTCGTGAACGAGAAAACCTGTTATGCGTACAGTTGTACCACTGAAATTAACAATATTGCCAAGAACTTCGACCCAATACTCAAACCTTACACCATATCTTTGGCACAATATAGCCCGATTGGAGCTGAATTGACATAAAATTCAATTTCATCCATGCATTCAATACTCAAACATTTATGTTCAACTTTATTTTGATTATTGTTTAATATTAACATTAACAATATGATTCGGTCATCAATACTCTCGAGTCCCATGTTTCGGAAGTTACAACCAAATCAAAAAAGGTGCAGATTAGAACAGTTCAAGTGCTGTTAGATTATATACACTTTTTACTTTGAGTTTTATTTACCTTTTACACTTTAGTGGATTACCCATTACCCACGACATAAATACCTATTGAAAATGTCCAATTTACAAACTCGTCCATCAACATAGCAAAAAACGAATATACCTAACAAAATAGTGACAATTAGACGTAGTAAATAATACCCTACTACGAGGTTGATATTAGAAATAGCCCGAGACCGAAGGTCGAGGGCTATTTCTAATATCGAACCGAGGGTTAGTGGGGTATTATTTGACATACACATTGACATCACTTCAATGACAGAGTGGTCAGCATACCCCCATATAGCAACATAAACGCATCCATATCGTCCCGTGTTGTTTTTAGCATGATGAAGGGCAGGGCAACGTCACTGTTGGAATGAGTATACTAATAGTGAACTGTTGTCCACCACTGCCCATTACACCTGCGTTATTTTAGTCATACATCGACCAGTTCACAAGTAAAATGCTGTCAATGACTGATTCAGGCGAAGTATATTTTTCGATATGGATGTTGGAAATCCAGCGCTGTATTTAGATATTTCGGATGTAGAGGAAAATCGATCTGAAAATGTCAAAGAGGAAACGGTTTTAAACGTTGAAAATAACGCTGTACCAAAATATATTCTAAGGCGTAATAAAGGGGCTTTTAATGCTTTTTAAGCATGGTTGATGTGGCGAAACAATCAACATAATGACGAAGAAAGGAAAATAACTAAAGATCTTGAACACATGGACAATAGTGATTTAAACTTTTGGTTAAAACACTTCGTGGTTGAAGTTAGAAAAAAGGCGGCGAGAAATACCCTATGAATTCAATATTCAGTTTGGTAATGGGATTGATGTCTTATTTTCGTCTTAAATGTAAGAAAAACTTGGATATTTTTCACTACGTAAAGGTAAGAATGGTGTCAGTAAGAGTGATGAGGGCAAAAACGTAAAAGACGAGGAAGACACCAGAAAGAATTACGAGACCGAAAATTTTGCAAAACCGCTTTATCTACAAACATCTGCAGAAAATGATTCTAATCCTATTAAATGTAGGCCTACTTTTAACTATTATAACTAAATTTTTTTATTTTTACTGTGTTTGCTTAATATGACGTCATCAGAGGGTGATATGCGATATCGTCCCAGGGATGATATCACATATCACCCTCTGATCACCCAATCATCGGTACGATATCCCTATTATCGTTTTTGGAACATCAAAGACAAAACACCGTGAAGGTGTGTATATAATGATAAACCCCGGATGAATGGAATAAGATCTACCAAGAAGAAAAAAAATAGATTACACAAAAAAGAAGTGATTTTAATAGAATTTAGACTACGATATTAGAAATGATTATATAGACTTAAACATACATTATGTAAGAGATAAATCTGCCTATTGCAGGTCTTTCTTTAGGCCTGAAATGTTATATAAACTATTAATAAGACATTGATTAACGTATCCATATAATAATCAACTCTCGATGTCAACGCTAGCCTGTGATATTTGTTGCATTATTATCCGATTTGCTGCACAACTTTCATTCCAGATTTAACGATTAAGTGAATAACCGACTTTAGTAATGATGATCGAGGCTATGCGGAACTTCCGATCGCTTATTCCTCGGTACATAGTTGATCAATTTGACTGAAATTTTCAGCAATTTGCCTTTATATGATCAAGTTTTAAACTAATATAAACTAGTGTCCAAAAGAAACAATACCATCTGTTTGCAACGACAGAAAAGAAAAACTAAACAAAGCAGAAGTTTATGATAAGTGTTATTCTTTTGAGAAATCCTTTCACAACATCTTTACACAAAATCATTTGAATCAAATATGTACAACCAATATGACAAGCCGTTAAAGATCGGTGGGGTTTAAAAATAAACATTTCGTAGAACAAGGATCACAGAAACAACGAGAAATGACACACCACATTTCTAAATGTCAAGTCAGTAGCGGGTATGTACACCGTGAGCATCAATACATGCCAGAACAAGCCCGCGGACTGATTTGTTGCCATTCCTCGAGGGGACATCGTTGACTGGAGGCACAGGGCGACGTCGGATTTGCCGATCGAGGTGGTCCCATAAGTGCTCGATGGGATTCAAGTCCGGTGAATATGCGGACCCAAAGCGTGTACGTTGGCGTTGGCAAGGAAGTTCTGTGTCAATCTTGCTGTGTGTGGAAAATGATTCTAGGAGGCTTTTGCTGCAGAACGGGCACCACAACAGGTCGTTAGATTTCATCACGATAACACTGTGCATTCAGGTTTCCTCGAATTACGATTAGCCTCGTTGTGACGTCACCGCATATGCCAACCCAAACCATTAACCCTCAATCTCCAAATGGCCGGACCTGTAGGGAACAGTTAGGCGCCAAACGTTCACCAGCTCCTCGGTATACAAGCTGCCGTTAATAGTTTCTCCTGTAGACGGTCTGTCGACTGATCATGTGTCCCATTGCTGTCGTCGACGTGGATGTCGCTGTTACGGTGCGGTTCCTCGTGTGTAATACCCGGATTAAACGATCCATGCAGGGCGTGGTTACTCGTGGTCTTCCACTCCTGGGCCTGTCTGACGTATGAAATATCAGGCGAAACCACTGCATCAACCTGGTGATAGTGATGCGTGCGCAGCCAAACCTTCTGGCGACGTCGACATGTGACGCTCCTTGTTCAACCATTCTAACGGCTCTCTCTCTCTTGATGGCTGTCATGGTATATCTTGTGTTCTTTTTGTTGCTGTGATACCAACGTGTCTGATCAGCCACTTTATACAATTTTCATGCACGAGCAGACCATGTTAGAGAGGGAAATGTCACTTTCACGAAATTTATGTTTTTCCCTGAAGTGATCAAATGTTCCCGGTATTTTAATCGACTATGCTGTGTTAGGGATGTACAATACGAATTGGCATTTTTTTATACTAAAATATTCACTTAGAAAAACATTAATTGGACAGAAAGTTGGTATCGTTTCTTTTGGACACTAGTTTAGTTAGAACTGCCAATTTGTTATCTAATCTCTCATAATTCATCTTTAATTAGAATGAGAAAAAACGATGACTTTTGACAAAATAAGACAAATAAATTAGTGATACCCAAACCTTAGAATAAAATCTTGGATAGAAAAAAATGGGGTTTAACGTCCTATTGTTCTGGTCCTATACTTGGCTAATGAAAACGGGCATGTGTTATATGTGAAATTTTCCACGAATCTGGAAAGGGACAATATTTCACACATTTTGCCACAGGGTATATTACGTGCACGCCAATGTATATTCGAAAACGCGGTTTGTCGACCCATCCGAACTGTCCTTGTTATGTCCTCCGTCCCGCAGAGCTGACAGGGTAAAGCCACATCGGAAAATCCCGATGAACTATGTTGTAATTAAAGAATTAATCTCTTAGTCGCTTCACTTACAATGCATTACCTATTTTAACCAGACCTACAAGTAATTTACTACCATCAATCTGTAATTATTTTATCGTCATATTATTAATTAACGTGGTATTATGGTATCGTCAAGAGTCAGGGGAAAATGTAGGAATATTTTCATTGACAAAATGATAAATTTGCGGGTGACAGTGTCGGAATCCGATGAAATTTTCGGATGAAATTCGGAATCTCCATAGCAGGATTCAAAAAGTCTATTAACGGCCCAGAAAGTCTATTATACCAGCCCATTCCAGACTCCCTACAACATGATCATCAAATTGGACAAAAACAAATCCATATTTTGTCGACTTATAAACTAAGGAAATAAATGAACTAACGGTCACCGAAATTATTATAAATATAGTACGGAAATACATTATCAAAAGCGCATTTGAATGCATTTTTGTGAACAGGAACTGATCCCAAAGCGCTATTCACCGTGTAGCTCGTTTCGTCCTGGCGCCGAAGCTCTTCGAAAATAGTCAAAATCTCGACACATTTGTTCCTTGGACAATTGCTCACCGGTTGTGTATTTTTCGGACTCATATTCAAATATGACCTTAATAACACTGTGCTCAGCTACTGGTCTATAGTTCGGTGGTACTTGTTTAGTAGTCTTAGAAAAATCAACGATGCCATAGGCCAGCTTGCAGGTTTTTATCAATCCAGATAATGATAAGTTTAGAACCGTGGGTTTTGTTTTGGCTGTTCAAAATAAACGAAGCCCTTTTACAAGTCAAAGATAAGGCACGTAATATTTCAGGTACACGTTTTTAAAAAAGCAGACCCGACAATTTCTGAAATCATTATTTTAAAACTTCTCTTGAATAATGAAGGTTCTGATTTTTCTAGCTGTATTTATCGGTTAGTATGAAATGTTATTGATTGATGAGGGGTTGTTCACCAATAAGTAGGATAACTGGATTTAACCAGTGATGCACAGCTGGTACAATGTGAAATTATTGCATCTCTGGGCGCCCAAGGCAGTTTTTGAACACTTTAATGAGCTTACAACTTGTTTGGCAAGCGGCATGAGTACATTTTTGTTGGAGTTTTGGCACTATAGCAATAGACATTTATATCATTATTTATTTATTATTATTATCCATAAACCTGTAAAGGGACAGTATTTTACACATGTATTCTTTAATGTTTGTTTATCTATTTTTAGCCACTGTAGCATGTGAGTCATGTGGTCAAGATGGCGATTGTAAATCTTTATCCTGTGTGATTTTTGCAGAGACAAAATGTATCAATAATATATGTACCTGTACTCGAAAATGTGAAACTATAACTGGTAAGTAATATATGTCACATCACCTCGACACTTAAACTGCTGGGAAAAGATATTTGATACCGATCGTACGAGGTATTTCAACCGATCTCCAGTTTTATACATTGTATACATTGGCGTTCAATTAAAAGATCCCTTGACAGTTGGAATTCTGTATAAGTGTAGATCATAGTGCCACTTCCCGGGAAAAATTCTCATCATAGCACAATGTATGGCGAATGCCCGTCTTCATTAGCCCAGTATAGCAGAACAGTAGGGCGTTAAACTCCATTTCATTTTCAAGCTCACACGTGCGTGTGTTGCCCTGGCGTAAGGTGAGTTCCCTAGTGACGCCAGAGTGGCGTAGGGTAATATTTAGGCAACAAAACCCTGGCGTTGCCCTAAGCGGTCTTTGGCAGTCGGTTGCCACAAAATCTACTCTTAAGTGGCACAAGAGGTTACACAGAATAGTGACGCCATCGTGTAAGACAGGCGACCAATATAATCCTAATAATGATCGGGGGAGGGGGGCATTGTTTTAGGATTTCTTCTACTTTTGACCAGATCATGCTGGTGTCAGTCATATTATAGAGTTTGGTCATTAAAATTTGTCTGTCGAAAGATACTATGGGATAGTTTGTCCTTGTGCATTCAGCTCGTATTTTGATTTTAATGATTCGCAGTGACGGCTGAGGTTCCGGCGAAAGACATGCGGCTGAAAATGTTCCTTTAAACAGTTTCGTCCCTTTAACCCTCTGTGAGTTTCGGATCATATTGCTTCGTTTTTATGAATATTTTATAAGAGTGATGAGGGTTGGCTTACTTTTTGATTTACCGATGCATTCTGTAAGAGCTATCGCAGCTTTCTTTTTCTTGTTTTAGATGTAACTTCTTATTTAGGGGATAACCACCTTCTGCGTGTTATCGTTCCATTTAATAATTTAACGTTAAAGAGGATAATCGAGACTGTGTTTATTATCGTAGCACTCGTCCGTGACTGTCACGATTATTAAAGTTATATCTTCTAAAAACTTCAAACACTCAATGTAGCAAATTTGCCTTAAAATTTTCGAATTTTCATTTTAAAGTATCTTTTTTTTTCTAGAGAAATGTCATAGCAAAGAACACTGTCAACATGAGTTTCAAAAAGATAATTGCCAATGTAGCACAGGTCTGCATTGTATCGATGGATACTGTCATTGTGGGTTCCCACCTGCTTCTACACTACCTCCAGTAGTCACCGCAGCACCAACAACACAAGCACCCACAACTCAAGCACCAACAACACAAGCACCCACAACACAGGCACCCACCCAAACTCAACAACCAACAACACAACCACTATCACCAACAACACAACCACCACTATCACCAACAACACAACCACTATCACCAACACCAGCACCAAATCAAACACCAACGCCACCTCAATAGCCTTCTACACAGTAACCTACTCAACCACCAACAACACAATTGCCAACATAATAAAATTTCTTTTATTAGCTATTAATCTATTAGTTATTGTTGTTTGTATGGTTTGGGGTTTGGAAATAGAGATTTAAAGAATAGCTGATCCAGTAACATTAAGCCCATATTAAGCCGGAAATATTGTGTTTAAATTATAATTCCCCGATTTCAGTGAGTCCCAACCTTTAATTGGTTGTGACCCCATTCAAGAAACCAGCATATGATCGCCAGCCATCGAAGAAAATGTAAATGATATACATTTATTATTGTTTTACTTATTTGACAACTTATCGTTTCCATTTTAACACCCTTTTAAAGCAGATCTTTTCAATTTTTCAACCAGATGTGACCCCTTTAGGCTTTCGCCTGATTCTAAGAGGAACTTGAAGCAAATTGTTGGATAGATTAATTAGTTTGAATACGTTTTTAGTCCAAATATATCAGCATGTCACTCAGTTTGTACGGGCGAGGGCAACTTTAAAGTAGCTAAGTCTCTAACTCAATATCGTCCAAAGTCTTCGACATTGAAAACATGAATTATTTGTCAATTTAAATCAACATCGATGTTGTGATTTTATGGGGAAGGGAAGAACTTCTGATATCCAATATGTAAGACAAAATAAACATTTTAATATTGGTAAACGAATCATGTACCATAAGTCGTTTCAGCGCCATGTGTAAGAAGGGCCTAGACATATTCCAAAGTCATATCAAACGATGACCTCATATTCTTATCTGCAGGGCATGCGCATTAAATACTATCATTGTCATTCGATTGAGACTTCTAGTGTATTTCGCTGAACATAAATGATTTGAAATTAAGGTGAAAACGGAAACGAGTGAATGTAAGTCAGTTTACATACATTTATATTACATTATTATATGCACGGCAACCCATATCTGACAATTTCTAGGTCCCAAATATTCCGGACTTGGCCTCTTTCCGTAGTTTTGTCCCTCGCGAATAAGAAATTTCGCAGATATGATTTTTTTTTTTGGGGGGGGGGGGGTCCATAGAAACAGATTTTACCAAGTTCTTTGTGTACAAAAGATGTTTCTTGGTTTTCCTGTATTTACGGGTAACAGTGATGTCCGTTGAAGAGTTGTTGGTTGTTTCGATAATAGTTTAATATGGATAATGCAAGTTAACATTAAAAATTTCATTCAAGTTACTTAATTCTGAGTTCAGTTATCGCTGTGGTATAGATTGTGTATTGCCGTAACAACGGTACTTGCTATTCGAGACTTGGACTCGCTTCGCCATTCTTGAATTAAACCATTAATAGTGAACCGTTTTTAATCCGTTGATGTTTCCGCCATATGATGGCCTAGAGAGTTGATTATAAGCTTGCCACGTGAATACTTGTCTCAATAATATCTTAAGAAGCCAAAATAGAGACCTGCGATATGCAGATTTAGCTCTTCCATAAAGGATCTTTAAATTGCTGTATTTCGTATGTAAAAGACAAACAAACTGCCAATACATTCAACCTGTATTGGCAGTTACAATGCTAGTTCCACGTTATGTAGGTGAGTAAACCGACTTAACACATTATAGGTAATTAGCAATCAATATTATCAGGTCATTGGCATCCACTATCTCCAGTAAAGGGTCTTTCACATTCTATCAGGGCATTGGCATTCAATAGTAAATGCAGGAGGACTGCACTACACGCAAAACAAACAAAAAAAAATCTAGAAGATAAACCTGCGCACAAGACAGAAAATAGACATTGCAAACACTGAACAATCATCAATTCAATATGATCAGGTCATTGGCATCCAATAGTATCGATTCATTGTCGGGTAATATCATCAGGTTTATTTACATTCAATATCACCAGAGCTCTGTAATATATTTTGTATTGTATGTGTTTCAACAAGGTCGATTATACCTTAAAATGGAATATTAATAGATTTTATTTAAATTTGACCGCAACTGCGCGGTTCCTTATTTCGTCAGCTTGCGTACGGATTGAAACTAATACGCTTAAGAACTATAAACTGTTGAACTAACGGTTACAATATCAATGGGAGGAGTTCAGACCCGAGGCTAGTGGGGGGCTGGGGTGGGACGGCCGAGAGATAGTTAATGTCGGCTGGAAACTCCTAATTTTCAGACACATTCGCCACTTGCATGTCTTAGAGGCCTAAATTCACTCTCACAGCTTCTTATTTTCGTGCTCTCCCCTCCTGCTTACGACAGTTGCAGGGCCGGATTAACCTTGGGGCACAGGACCCCCCCCCCACATTAGAGGGCCCCCATAAAAATCTCAGTTGCGACCAGCCCCCTCCTCTAGAAATGGTTATGTACACAGTGAGTTCAGATTTTTTAAAGTTTTTTTTTCGTCTGTTAATTATGTTAAGTGGTATAATATTGTATACTTGAAACATATGGTGTAATAGGGCCCATACACGATCCAACATGTTTGATAAAACATGTTGGATCAAACATGTTTGAAAGCTTGACGTTGCCCATACACGTTCAAACTTGTTTGTCAAACATTAGTTTGTTCGTCAAACAGTCAAACATGTTGGATCGTGTATGGGCTTCATCAAACTTGTTTGTCCAACATATGAGGATGTTTTAGGCGAGGGATACGGCTGTCCTATAATAATATAATATTGATTTTAGTTAAAATTATCCCTAAAATATTTTTGTGAAACGCAACTAATATTATTTTCGTTAATGTTATCAAAAATGCTTAAATGGTTTTGTGAATCTTACTTTGGGATGAAATTTGAGTTTAAGACGATTTTAAGGCGATTTAAGTTTCTGTGCCATTTACTATCAATAAAAAGAGGGTTATTTTCATATTATCTGTGGTGTATTCATATACTACTCTGTATGATGAATAGCCCAACATTTTTAAATATCTCACTTTTATGAGCCATAGTATGTCAACATCCTTACCCGTGAGTGGTCCGACAACTGTTCTTTGTACACAAAGACGCTGTATTGACGTTTTTTCATCTTTTGCTTGGCTTTCATTATTAACATTGATGGACAATATAACTGAACACGTGGGACAAAGAACACAATCAAGAGCAACCCATATAAATGTTGTTTCGTTCCATTAGAAAATCCACTTATGAAACGCATAAATGCAACTTTTTTTTACTCTTGAGCCATCAAACTGCTCTAAAAAAAATCCCCAAAAAAACTAGGAAGAACTGCGAGCTAGTTGGTGATATACACACCGTATGTCATATCTAGTTCTTCTTTCACTAATTTATCTGTTTTTAAAGGTGTTTAAATTCATTTTATTTGTCTACCACACATACATATGCTATATCTGTATATGCATATTTCGAAAAATTATCCCTGACAAGGGTAGCTGTCTAGTCGTTCAGAATAACATTAAATCGAAGTTCCGTGTACATCTTGAACTCTGACAGTTGGAATTTGTTATACGAGTAGGCCGTAGCTCCGCTGTCCGGGCAATATTGACCACATAACACACTGCATGACGTGTATCCGTCGTCCTTATCCCAGTCGTTGCAGAAAAGTAGTACGTTTACTTTACATGTAAAACCACCAATTCATTTCAGAAACATTATCTAGGTTCCCATTGCTGTGTGATGTGTTACAAGCGCGACGATTGGCCATTTTATTTACGCTTGGATACGAGATGGTGTTAGTCAGTATGTTCTGGTACGAACCGGTGCTCACTGAATGCGATATGGTCACGATTGGTCAAATTTCCAGTGAGACGATATTTAACGATCTGGTCTCTTGTTCAGATACGATCACACACGTTCCGATGGTATTGTCCCTATTGAGTCCGCGATCTCGTACGTTTCGATACGTTCTGATACGTTTTAATACAATCATTAGGAGCTAATAAGATATCTTTAGTTACGATACATTGTGGTTGGGACGTCACCACGGTCCGACCGGGGTATCATAGAAGTTAATTAAAATGAAACCATGAAATCCTTGGATAGTCGGGCCATCGGGGTCTAATCGAAGTTCAAACCGTTATCACTCCCGATCCCGAAAATAAAAGATCACAATGGTATCCTACCGCGAATACGCACACCCATCTTTAACGATCGTATGAAAACGTATCCGAAAGTATCTACAGGTCCCAGATCGTGGACTCAATATGGACTATCCTATCGGAACGTGTCTGGTCGTATCTGAACGGGAGAACGGGACCTGAAATTGACCAGTCATGACCATATCGTACCAGAATGTATCGAATGTCATCACCTCTTATCCAAACGTGAAATTTTAGAGAAGTAAATAAAAATTCCACGATTAGTTTAAAGAATGGCCAATCGTCGCGTTTGTGACGCATCGCACGTTTTGGCTGCCGCACTCTATAAAGAAATGATCGGATTTTGCGTGTCAAATTGCAATAAATATAATTCCGTGGGTTTATTCATTATACATCAACAACAATCAATTCATTAATTCGACTTTTACCTTATATCTACATACAATTATATATACAATACATAATATCATCGAGTGTTCAAGATTTTTTACCCGAACCTATCACAGTTTACGACATCAAATTAACATACTATATACACCTATTTACATTAAATGACTGATTCCATTTTGGTTCCGAATGCATGAATACTGTGTTGCAAAAAGAAAAAAATTATTGTTTAGTTTAAACCTAAAAAAGTGTCATAATAAATAGGCGATTTTCTCGATATTTTGCACACAGAATAAAAAAATTACACGATTTTTTAAGAATTCTTTTTGTTGTTGAAAAATACCCCAGCAACTCGTGACGTGGAGAAATAGAATACACAATATATACTACATTTATATACCATGATATAATAATAAAGACTTTATAACAATCATGTCTGTAGTAACGTAGCACTTTCAAAACAACACAATCGCTGTTCCATTATGATTATCTTTTTATAGAAAACTGCTATTTTTTTTTTAAATTGTATAATATTGAATTCAAAAGGATTCACATGGCATTTTTGTTCTTACAATTTTAAAAAGGTTTACTATTTTGATGAATGTTTTAGTTCTATATGCTGTATTGTCAACTTTGTTTGTCTCATGTTGCCAAGCATTGTCTTTTAGTATTGGGTTTACTATTTATAGCATCCATTAGGCAGAAGCAACAAGAACATTACATACCATCTTTCATGCTCCGTTTTCCCTCTTGGCCTAATTAAGATGTTAAATTTGGAGGCTTAAAACTGCGGGATATTTTATCACGTTTTATACCCCATGGACTTATATTTATTTCCCATGAGCATTTTACATAAAAAAAAGTTCTCTAGTTGTCGACTTCTTCATTATGTAATGTAGGATTATTGAACTAAGCATGTTAGGTTGCGTCATTAAAAGGCAGAACATCATTCTCAGCTGGCAGTAATGAAGACAAACCCGTCAAAACGTCATGGACGCTTTCATTATGTGGCTGATGTATTTGAATAGATCGGACCACGCTTGTTCCATTTCCGGAATCCACTTGTCGCCGACTACTGGCTCAATAGCCCAAATGAACTGCGGCCCAATCAACTGAAATAGAATAAGATATATAAAAAGACTGATTTATTTCATCAAACTTGTACATGGTTAAGGAGACTACAACATTTTCAAATACAACATGAATGGCGTCAAAGCTATATTGATATGGCTTCTTGATTGAGTTGTTCAATAAATCCTCACGTCCCAAATTACCTTCAATATTACGACCATGTTGACATAATGTCTCACTCATCACGTCAGAATAGCAATAATAGTGTTTTGGACAAAAACAGATCTTAGACGTAAATAATTTGAATAAATTGTTTTTAAGGGGACTATAATCCCACAAAAAGACTGCCATAAATAGAATAAGTCATGTTTAGGAGTGAAGAATTTTGCATTTTAACAAAATAACTTAGATTAATTTGTCACACAGCCAAACAATTCATATACTTCGCACCCATATATCCAATATGATATTTATTGTTAAAGGCCTATACCTCAATTGATATACTTGCTATATATTATACGCTTCGTGAAATTGACTCTTTATGTGGCACAAAGGATTGAATAAGATATATGGATTTATCTCGTTATGAGGCAAAACTATTTTTAACAAGTAATTTGTCGGGTCCGCTTTAGAAGTCGACATATCAAGGGACCATCTACGATTACTGTGAACGGGACGCACGACGATAATGTTCCTCTTCGAATAGCTGGATATGCACCGATGAGAATAAACATTAGTGGCTTAACCCTCAAATACTGGAAGTTTGGCCGCCTTTCTGGACAAGGTACCGGTTAGAGAAAATCGACAGGCATTTCTGTATCGTTTTAAGACTCAAGACTGTGAAACTCAAGGAACACCTACTTAATTTGATTGATAATAAAATTTAGTAATCTCCTCATTCGGGTTACTTGTTAATTAGTGTTACTACAGTAACCGACGTATTTGTTCAGACAATTAGTATTTATTTGTAAGAAACATGCTCATTATCACAATCAACAAGGCTAATAAAAAAATTATGCCAATTTTTTGGTTTTATTTTGGGACTGCGATGGCCACCATAACCAACGGAACGAATATAACATGTAGGTTTAATTGTTTTTAATGGGTTAATATGAACTTCTTGATGTACAGACGAGGAAGTTAGCGCCACGATGGCAGGACGACAACAATTACGTGGGAGCAAAATGAAACCAATTAATCAATTAAAATACTGATCATTATCAGCGGGAAATTTGTTTTCCAATTCAATCCAACATTAATTTGTCTTTGATTTCCAGTAGCACGTTTTTTTTAATAAATGCTAATATGTATCAGGAGAAGATAACCGGGTATGTGCCTTGTAGGGTTTTTTATTTTCTAAATCCCTTGTAACTCGTTAACTTAGTACAAAACCTCGCCCGCCATCCTTGGCATCTCGTGCGAACTATAATTCATATTATATTTATTTTATCACAAATTGCAATGAAATTTATTAACCATTAATTTTTATAAAGTGTTTTTCAAGCTGATTTGATATCATTAATCATGCAAGAAAATAAAAAAAAGTGTTTCAATTTGTCTGAATTATCTCTATGGATTCTCGTATATGTTATAGATGGGGGTTTGATCGATTCTTGCGGCTCCTTTCTAATAGACAGTAAGCCATAACTGTCTAGTACCATACAGCAACACGCGACTAAAGTGCAAAGTAACAAAATGCCTTACAAATCATATAATGGAATGCATGACACTACCTGGTACATGAACCTGCCTTATACATAAAACTGGTATCACATGTTCAAAAAGCTAAACACGCGACGACTGCAGCACGATATGTATAGGACATTAACCTATCCGAGGTTGATATGTTATATAACCCGCGGGCGCAGCCCAATGGTTCTATAACATATCAACCGAGGGAAAATAGGTTTGTATCTGACATATACAACGCCCACCCTTAATTTAAATGGACTCTTCTATTAATACTCAACAATGATTGGATAACGGCTGGGTAGGTTTCTTCAAATAACGAACATTACCGAATTAATCACGTGCAATTACGAGATGGTATTTTTGTAAACACATCGGAATTTTGAATAATTGAATTTCATGCAAAAACAAAATGGATAGTAATACGAAGTCAGACGAATAAAAAATCAATTTTAGTCAACACAC
The DNA here is from genome assembly GCA_917208275.1 of Patella pellucida. Classification (NCBI taxonomy): domain Eukaryota; kingdom Metazoa; phylum Mollusca; class Gastropoda; family Patellidae; genus Patella; species Patella pellucida. The sequence goes on along the minus strand of OU795040.1, from coordinate 58,338,303 downwards.
TGACGATGGAATTGGCGTGAACGCAACTATCGATGAGGATCTATCCAAAGCCTAAAGAAATTTGGATCAAAAGACATTCTTTCCCAATAATTCTGACAGTGAACTACGATTGAAGGTTGTTTGCTATGTTTTATAGACAGAAGGATTTGACGGACTGTTTTAAGCGCATGGGCTGTACCCAAAAATAGTTTATTATAATGTAAATCTTGGGTGATAAATACTTTCAAGTCTAGGAATGTTTGGACGGAAAGAAGATTCTGAAAGATATGGATAACCGATTTAAATATGCCGATAAGTACGTCGTCTATTTCTGTCTTAAATGTTTCAAACTGTACCATAAAAAATTTTAATTGTCAAAATAATGAAAAAAAAATTCTGTGTTTTTTGTATTATTTCGATCATCAGCGGTTAGTATGAGTCGAATACTTCGACCTGAGATGACGTCATTGGCGGTTGATATAAAATATTAACCTGTCACGACGTCATCAGCGGTTGATATGAACAGAATATCATGAGGTCATGACAGGTTGTTATGAGATATAACTGCTATGCACATCAAAGAGAAAACTACCGCCAGTTGTATATGGCTAAACTATAACCCGTCATAGTTTATGAAGATAACAATTATCCAATGGAACTTATAATGCATAGAACTACATAGGTGTATTCTTTGTACAGTGTGACTGGCATGTAAAGGTGACCAGTTGTTCGGCTGGGACAAACACATACCCGCCAAATTGTAATATGAGTACAGGTAGATGCCACGCTGACAGGGAACCATTTTCCGCATAGCGTACAAAAGGACGCATGTCCGTCTCCATTACCTCTGTAGATGCACTAAAGTTAAATGTAAATTGTCATTTTAATGTAAATAGTCATTTTAATGTAAATAGTCATTTTAATGCATATTTAATTTAACGTCCCATTTTATGTTTTATTACATATTTGTTCATGAAATTGTCGGTTATCCCAGTGTGATATATGTCAGTTCATTTTAATGCATATTTAATTTAACGTCCAATTTTTTTGCTTTATTACATTTTTATTCATGAAATTGTCGGCTATCTCAGTGTGATATGTGTCAGTCCATTAATTTTTAATATGCCATTGACTACTCTTGCATTGATACAAGTCAACTTACATGCGGATCGGCATTTCTTTAAATGGACAATAACACTCTGGCTGGCTTGACATATCCAGAATTGTTTTTTAAGCCTTGTTCTAACCACGAGATGTGTAAGTGTCCTACCCGTTGAGTACATTATCCATTACATCCTATTTTACTTGTCCAGAGGGTTCGAAAATATGTTTAAATTCAAGTTACATTTGAAAGTGTTTACGTAAGGCCTTTCAATATCATACAGTTGAATTTTTCCAATTTTTTCAATTAGGTGTGTTAAGATGAAATTTATATCATCAATTAATTGAAATATTGTAAAAAAAAGTACAATTTGTTGATCAGAATAAAGTTTGGGACATAATATTCAGTTACAACCAGAGTGGTATTGGGGCTTTAACTATGTTTATTCGTCATATTATTTGCGCATAAAAGTTTCACTTTCACATTAAAGGGCCAATCCCGATAATTTTTTGGGGAATAAAACTGCTTAATTTTGTGTTAAAATCATGTAAAACCCATTATCTAAGGCCAATCAACTAACCCGATTTTTGTGATACGCTTGTAAATAACTTCAACCTGACAGTCTGCATCTGGAAATGGAGACCTTTGTATCATACAGTATCTGGATAAAACCAGACTTTTTTCTATAAAAATAATATGTAGTTAAAATTTACCTTTTGTTATCAAGTACAGTACATGGGTCATTCACTGCATAGACCTCTCAAGAAACGTAAATCGATTATCAGGTCACCAAATGAAAAAAAATGACCCGAAATCTTAAAAGGGTTACGTGTCCGGATAAGCAGTTTTGGCGTTTATGTCCAAACGACTCAATATTTTGAGTTGAAATTTTGAGACAAGGTATATACACTATTCCCCTATATTTTGGCGTTTTATTTTCATACATTCTCAGACTTTTATTTTTGAGCCTCTGTATAATACGGGACTGTCCCTTTAATCCGATCCCGTGTTATCACTCGCGATGATAAATAAAGCATAATGATGTTAATTCTTCACATGATGCTGCCAATATAATTATAAACCTACATACTATGAAGCATGGGTGATAAAATTCCAGACTATCATTATCAAGCGCGGTTGAAGCTATCGGTAGATCCAAAATGAAATGGGATTTAATGTCCCGCGTTTCTGCGCCGACTGGGCATACGCCATGCATTGTGGTATGAGGGGAAATTTTGCCTAGACAGCGGCGTTATGGCCTACTTTTATTTCGAATTTCAATTGAAACAGGTTCGTTTACGTGCGCGCTAATGTGTACACAGGACTTCCGTATTTGGTCTCATCCGAACGACTATACGATACGTTGTCAATTGCCATACCCCCTCCCCGTGCACCTCTGGCGAGAGCTAACACCTCTGGCGATAGCTAACGTCTCTGGCGAGAGCTCACTATGCCGGAAAATACCGCTGAACTTTCTCGCCAATCCAGGGATCGAATACGGGTCCTCTGTATGAGCGAGCCAACTCGTCTCTCTTTTGATGGAACCACGATCATGTATGATTAGAAGAATATGCGTTAACATGCGCAAGGTTAAACACAATGCCAGTACAATGAAAAGCAGTTTCGCGTCTACACCAATTGGGCTACTAAAAAGGGGTACGCAAATTAACAATAGGCTTGAATTAATTACATGAGAAGATTTGTCCATTTTCAAGTGTAGATTTGTCAATATCAGCCGATATGTTCATGGATCTCAGCCGATATGTTCATGGATCATTAAGAAATTTCGTGAGTAATATAATTGCTTCGCCCACGTCAAGATAAAACCCAACTATACAATTTTTTACAATATGCGTAAATCATCGAATGTCATTGTGCTGAAACAAGATACTTTTAAAACAATTACATTACATTGTATTTCAGTTCCGTAAATTAAGGGGTTTTTTAAATATAAAAAATGGGTCGAATTCTTCAAAAAATATTGCTTTGGCATGATATGAACCTTTGTCAAATTTATGCTACTGATTTGACAGTATTACCCCATTAATGAAATATAAATAATAAAGGCTAATTAGTATGGTCAGCAGATCGGTAAAGCCGTTTTACGATAATCGAAAATTGAAAATAAAATACACAATCGATTCTATGTCTGAAATATTTACCAAGGCTCCTTCCGCTGCAGGCAAGCAAACAGTATGACGTGATTTTTTACATTATTCAATGTTTGGCTATAAAACGGTAATGCTATTGTGCGTGCATTATCTTCAGTCAATTGTCGATGCTTGTACTTTTATATTGATCCGAAACACTTTTTTGTAGAATATATCGATTAATGTTCATGATCTTCTTGTAATAATAATTGGTTATTATAGTGGTAATCAATTCCGTTTAAACGTTTCCGAATTAAACTCAAGAAAAATAAAGGGACAGCGTTGCACATACTAGACCTTCTAGCGTCGCAACATTGTACGTGGATTTGATATTACTAACAGTGTACGTGAATTTGATCTTACTGACGTCGCAACAGTCTTCTTGAATTTGATCACGATGTAAAAGTGGTAGTGTTAGAAGTGGACTATCGCTGCTATCATCAATACAAATTGTCATGTTTACGATCCCAAGATTTCTGAGCTGCAATCATGTTTTTCTCCTACATGTAGGTCCCACTCCCCTCCTTTTATCACGCTATACCCCCCTCCTCTCCCTCTCTCTCTCTCTCTCGTTACGCATTTGATCTGCATTGATTATTAAAAGACCTTAATTATTGTCATATATAAGAACGCCTACCAAAGGCCAACCATTAAAACTAGTCTCATTAAAGCATTCTATAGCTCACAATAACCAGCTATGACTCGACGATTGCTGATGACAAGTTATCAAGTGCCAGCATTCAACATGTCAGATGAAGATGTATTTATATACATATAGTACAATGTAAGCTACACATAGACTTAAAGTACACCATTGTTAATTCGATCTAATCTACGTCCATGACCCTTGAGTCATAGATTTAAAGTACATGTATACCCATTGTTAATTCGATCAAAATTACGTTCATGACCCTTGAGTCCAGCTTTGGAATGACATGCATATTGAAATTCTTTTGACATAATGGACGGTTAGCATTTGAGTATAAAGACAAGTTAGGATAATTTGTGGGTTGTCGGTGACGTCTATATTGAATTATTTCGATTTGCTGGTGAATCGGAGTTCATAAGTTCAATTATAACGCGTTTAGAGTATATTTAATCATAGATAATGCGTTACCTTAAAGATGCAGTGTATAAGATTAAGATAAAGAACTAAAAAATACGCCCAGCCCCTACTCAAAATGGACCTCATACTTTTGTTTTACTCGAAAATTACATGTCTTCGTCAAAAAAAGTTCAGTATTATATTATCTTTTATTAATATTCATAAAGCATTTGATGGTTTATTATTACTAGTATTATAGCATTTGTCCGCTGATGGATAAGCATTGGCCTATGGGGGTCCCGGGGGATCAAGTGACTAAGTGGGTAAGACGCTGGCCCACTAGCCTGGAGGTCGGTTGTCCGATCGCTGCATTGGCCGATAAAGTTCATCCAGATTTTCCGGCGTGGTTTCCCCCTTATCAGTGATGCAAGGCGGAAAGCCTGACAAGGACAGCTGTGTTATCGTTCGAATAGGACGAAAAACCAAGGTCCCGTGTACACATTGGCGTGCACGTAAAGATCCCTTGGCAGTTGGAATTCGATATAAGCGTGGGTCGTAACGCCGCTGTACGGGTAAATTTTCCTTATATCACACTGTATGGCGTATGACCGTCTTCGTTAGCCCAGTTTAGGAGCAGAACACTAGGACGTTAAACTTCATTTCATTTCATTTTTGCATTTGCATGGAAGCAGACTAATAGTATTAGCCAAAGTCATGTTATTGTATCCGTATCAATTGTATGTTCAAAGATTCAATTATGTTTAACCCATGGAATAGTCTTTAAATGTCTGATTGACTGGTGGTTCGAACAATTCATGACGGTTATCGTGTTTGCAAATGAACAAGACCTTCAACTGAAACAATAAGTAGGTTTTGGACGAATTAAATACTTTCAATCATTGGAGCCAATCGATTTAAGCCATTTTAACGTAGACCATTCTAATTAAATAATCTCAAGTATTCTAAAAGATATAATTTATCAAATACACGTTTAATTTAAGGCAAACCTTAGAGTAACAAAAACAATTTCGTGCCGAAAACATACTTTGTGTCTACATACAGGGCGTCCAGGATCTGCGTCTTTTAAATTACAAACATTAAGAGCCAACGGTTGTTTTCGTGAGTATATATCTGTAACTGGGTTGCTGGTACCGCTTGTTGCCATTTACATAGAGAGCATTAAAATACCACTGGCTAAAAACTATTTAAGGAGGCACGGTGACTCAGTAGTAAGACGATTGCTCGAATTATTTCCCTGAACAGACGGAGGGCGCGACAATAAACAACGTAAATGGTTCAGATGGGGCGAAAAAGCGAGGTCTCGTGTACACACAGGCCTGCACGTAAATTAGCCCTTGGCAGAATTCGATTTAAGTTAGGACGTATTGCCACTATCCCCACACCATTCCCCTCATAGCACACTACATGGCGTCGGTGCAGAAAAGTAAGGCCTTTAACCATCTCAAGAATGTATTTGAGGATTGCCCGCTATGCGAAATATTAGTTATGTAATTAAGTACAGAAAATACTTTAAAAGAAATAGAATTTTTTTATAAAACAAATGCATTAGCTACAAAGATTGCTTTATCTTAAACATAATATATTTCAGCTTCTTCTTTTTTGACAGATAATTCATAAAACATACGCATTGTATTGGCACTCGTTTTCTGTGGAATTGTGATATTTTCTTCTCTGCTGTTTATCAATCGTTGACGATAACATCGTGGAATCAAAATAACCTTCCGCGAATCTCCCAAAAATGATGGTTTAGTGTGCATATATCGATTGCCAAAAAACCACGGGTGTTAATAAAACAGCGCACCCAATCAGCATTAAAAGTTACATTTTGTAAAATGGCAACCATCAAAATTATCTCTATTCATTTTAATGTTACATTTCTTATGAGTAAACCTAGATTTCTATACGTGGGATGGTTGTTGTGTGTATTCAAAATGTTGTACTTAAATGACTTAAATTTTCAAATATTTCGAAGAGAAGATCTCAAGAATAAATGTCTGAATTTCACTTTTGTTACTTGTTTATTCGGTCTAATCCAAAGACAAAGAGAGTGAGAGAGGAAGAGAAATGGGACGTAACGTCCACTCGAGACAAACTAGGTCATTTCGGGACTAACATGTTTGATTTTATTTCAACGATTCGCTTGCGCGTAGGGGTCTTTAGTAGTGGGGGAAAACCGGAAGACTCGGAGAAAACCCATGAGGGTAGACATGCTACCCTACTCTAATCCAAAGACAATGAAACAATGATACGCTTTACATTGTCGTTAAAAAATTTAAGTACCAGAACTCAATTATCTATTTGAAAGGGTCGATACATCCACACCGATTCAGGTGACTAATAAACACGAACAAAATGTTTTTCAATAAGGTTCTACCTCGGAATTCCATAAAGCCGGTCAACGAGTCATCTGGCGTGGTTTCGAATCCTTGGGCGTACGTGAGAAGGAGTAGGGTCGCCTGTGCAACCTCGTGGGTTTTCTCCGGGTCCATCGGTTCTTTCCCACTGCTAAAGACCCCTAAGCGCAAGCGGATTTTTTAAATACAATTCAACCATATGTAAGTTTCGAAATGACCTAGTTTGTGTCGAGTAGACGTTAAACCCCATTTCTCCCCCCCTCCCTCTCCCCCCCCCCCCCCCGCCATCTGATCATTATATTTATACTTACGTCAATATAATCCACCTTGGCATTATACATAACATGTCGGGCACCAAGATCACTGAGCATTTCCTCTAAACGTTTTGGATTATCAAAACTAGCTATACTTTTCTCAACAGCACTCAAGACTCTCATAGCATGAGATTTAAGTTGGGTGCTGTCTTTTAGTTCATCCGCTGACTTTCCTTTGAAAGGAACAAACACATCTTGTACATCCGGCTGCGTCTCAAACAATCTGAAAAATAAAGTGACCGATATAACTAATTTTGTTATTGAGAGCCTTTCTGCGTTTCCATCCAATTATAATTGTTTTTTGTTTTTCATTTTGTTTTCTTTTTTGCTCATCTGTCTGAAAATAGTAATACTTTATTTGAAATCCCCCAAGCATACAAAAATCGTGGTGAAATTTATTATTGTTACTGTCGCCTTTCTGCGTTTCCATCCAATAATTATTGTTTTTCATTTTGTTTGCTTTTTTGCTCATCTGTCTGAAAATATTAATACTTTATTTGAAATCCCCCAAGCATACAAAAATCGTGGTGATATTTATTATTGTTACTGTCGCTTATCGGATTTTGTTTAAAGTTTCGAAACACAACCTTGGGTCACAATCAATAACTGATAAAGATATAATAAATTTTGAACTCTATAATCTTTTAAACAAGGTAGAGGATGCAATGCTGACATTAGATTTAATTTACAATCTGTAAATTGACAATACAAATGATAATTTGCGGAGATTGCATTTCCACGAGAGCGACCCCCAGCTCAGACGATTCAGTTCTCTAATATGATTACATGCTTCGAGCAACGTCGTAAATGGATACCAGAAGAAGGTTTCAATTTGCGACAATAATGATAAGTTATTTCTACGTAAGTAGTAACTCGGCTATTATAAAGTATTTATATACGTCTAGGGACTGATAATAAACGTAAAGTTGTAAATACGCACACATCACAGACCTACAATTATTCTCATTATATATTAGACTGGCAATCTTCTTAATGCCTAGATCGCAGATTATGATTATACTCCGCTGGATCAATGATGGAATCACCCAATATATTGTTTATAGTTCCTAATAAGTCCAGTGGGAGATTATTAATGTTCTGCATGATAAATATAATCTATATATACTATATAATATATTCTGCTTAATCTATAAGCTTTGCCATTAACGTAAGGTAGATAAAATTAATAATGTTTTAATGTACCACGCATTTGATCTAATTATACAACTAAATCTGTTAAATATCATAACTCCCTATGTAATAATATCCTATAAAGAACAAGCGCTGCCCTGTACACGACAGTTGCCGTTCATTAGGCTATACCGGTTGGGGTTTTGTAGACCAGGTTACTAATTAGAACATGAGATCGGGATCAAAAACCAATACATTCGTAATTTTGTAACTGGTTTATTTTGTCTTGGTTTTAGGTAGTTGCTTAATGACATATAAAATAAGCTTGTATATACTGTTATTACGTAGGAGGGTATGCGATTTATCCTTCCCTATTTACATAGTCATCATGTTACAGATTAGGCGTATACAGTATAGGACAGGTCACCGATAAATTGAGAAAACGAACAGATCAGATATCGCTTCCGGTGATTGTAGTATCTCTCACTTGATAATTTCTCAAAAACTAACGCAACCAAATGAACGGATCAGATATCTTTTCCGGTGATTGTATTATCACTCACTTCTCAAAAACTAACGTTACCGTTTAAGGTAATTACTCTGTTAAAGAGAAAGATGGGGTTTAACATCAACTCGACACAAACAAGGTCATTTTGGGACTCATATGGTTTAATTTTATTTCAAAAACTCGCTTGTGCGTAGGTTTTTTTAGCTTGTGCGTAGGGCAGGTGAAAACCCACGAGGTTAGAAAGGTGACCCTACTCCTTGTCACGCACAACCGGAGATTAGAAAACCACACCAGTTGACTTAATGACAGTCTCTATGATACAACGAGCACGTGCTAACTACCCCCCTCCTCCGTTGGTAAAGCTAGTCATCAAATTTAAAGAACATTACACTTATAGAACACCTAAAATTGGTACCATTTTTCATTTAGTTAAAACAAATTGGTCTCCCTTTATATCCAGAATGATCCGATTGTAGTTGATGCAATTTTACGACCTGCTGATTATCATTATGATTACTGTGATTTAATTTTAAGCAGAAATATTGGATAACGCTCAAAACTGCGTGAGATCTTGGCGATATCAAATCATATTCGTTTGGACGCGTTTCTTATTGCATTCAGTTTGTAACCTATATGTGTCACAGACACCATACAGGGAAATAATATAGAATTATGAAATATTGCTCAAGCGCAGGAGATTATATTTGTCTAGGGATGACCATTAAGGGATATAGACAAGACGTGTGTGGTCATTAGCACTGCTTGGGTGTAGAGAATCGTCCAGAACAAGATGTAAGAGGTATCCCAGGAATTGGCATTTTGAGCTTGACATAAGGCTTAACATGAGCGTGTAGACTCGGAACAGCTAATAGTATAATCTCTCCTACCATTAGTGTACGGCTGGATTTAAGACCATGGCTTGATAATATATGGCCACTATGGAAAATAAAAATGTCGGTTGTAATTTATATTTTAATACTATCTTAATATTTTAACATCTTTTTATATCCTCAGTTTAAGCATAATATATACTTTCTGTTAATCCTAATAAACAGAGCGACTTCCGTTGAATATCCTAAAATACTTAAACGGTATATACATGTAGACATAAACAACCGAACACATTACTTGTGGTGAAAGAAATGAAATGGGGTTTAGCGTCCAGCCGTTCTGCTCTGAAACTGGGCTAATGAAGACGGGCATGCGCCACACAGTGTGATTTGAGGGAAATTTTTCGAACACCCGACCTCCAGGCTAGCGAGCCAGCGTCTTACTCACTTGCGGTGAATGGCTGAACTACCCACACCATCGGTGTCAAATTATAATGTGACACATTAAACTTTAGAGTATATATTGGTTTCCACCAATGCCTTACTCTAAGTGGGGTTGGAATCTCGATGACTAGGTGAGTTTACTGTTTTTATAAATATGATGTCTGAATAAAATTTAAGATTACATTAATTCTCTTTGTTGAATGGGGGGTTGTATTGGCCGAGTGGTTAGCACGTGCGCATTGTATCATTAAGCCTGTCATTGATTTTAACTGGCGTGGTTTCGAATCCACTGTTGTGCGTACGTGACAAGGATTAGGGCCGTCTGTCCTACCTCGTGGGGTTTTCCGGGTCCTTCGGTTTCCCCCCACTGCTAAAAAACCCTACGCCCAAACGAATTATTGAAATGAAATTTAACCATATGTTAGTCCCGAAATGACCTAGTTTGTGTCGAGTGGACGTTAACCCTCATCTCTCTATCTCTCTCTCTCTCTCTCACTCTTTGTTGAAAGTTATAATACCGCTTTAAAAAGCTTTATTACCGATTTGTTTCTGCTCTGTCTGTGGACCTGTCTTACCATAATTATATTCATCAATATATTTATTCATAGAGAGACACTTAAAGCCTTAAAAAGACCATTTGTTTAAATTTGCTGATTTTGAATGAACAGTATTGATTGACCAACTTTCTCTTGTTTTTAATCCCACAGCGCACCTAATTATTCGACAGTTTTATAGATCTAGACCACGGATTCGTATTTTGTCTTGAAAATAAAAATCCTGAAAATAGAATCCATCATTAAACAATGACGACCCACGCAGTCTTAATGTAGGTATTAGTTGAAGGAATCCCCTTGTCATAAACTTTACGATCCCTCATTATATTCTGAATAGGGTTGTTATTTGTGGATTCCGGCAGACTTCAATTGCTATTAATTTTAAGATTCTATGTTATGCCAAGCACTTTTTTATATGACAGAAACTGGTGAATACATCAATGGTAGCACACTTAAATAGATTCTGAAGATTTATTCGTGTGTTCTTTCTCTGAGTTAATTTTCTGATTTGTATTCCAATTTTTTTATGAGCGGCACCATCTTTATCACAGTAACCTGATTGTTTTATGCAAATTAAATTCCTAAAAGATCTGAATGGGTTTAATTCTATCTGTTCTTAATGTGGTTTGATCTTTGACGAAGCAGAATGTGAAACCATATTATTATATTTGGTGCCAATGCGAATTATGACCTAAGCTATTAAAAAGGATCGATCACAAGGTCTGTCTGTGCTTGACAAGGAGTTGCGTCGCCTGCATAACCACGTGGGTTTTCCAACGGCCCGGGGTTTCCTTCCACTTCCGTGCAAGTGAATTGTTGAAATACAATTGAATCAAATTTCATTTATATCCATCCAGTCAAAACCAATACTTAACTTGTTGTTCGTGTGGCAATTATTTTCGAATAAAGCCTACGAATTCACCAACTGAAGCGGGGGTTCGATATTCGATTGGTAACGGTTAGATTTGTCAGTGAGTCAACTGGCGTGGTTTCAATACACCGGTTGTACTTGACAAGTAGTAAGATCGCCTGTCCAACATCGTGAGTTTTCTCCGGGTCTTCCAGTTTTCTCCTACTAAAGACTAATACCCACAAGTCAATTAAACCATAATTATGTTAGTCCCACAATGACCTAGTTTGAATCCCATTTCTCTATATCACCAATTCAAGTACGGTAGATGTATATAATACATTGATTTTGGTTATGATGTCACGGACGTGATGATGCCATTCGTTCTTCGGGGTCCATATTACGATCGTATAAGTTAGTCATGATGTGCAGAATTTACCATATTATCTTCACCTACAACCACAAACAAAATGTCTACAGTGTTTGTTTGGTTTTAGTTTGGAGATGAAATCACCAATGCCACTTCTAATATCGGAACCTGTGCGCCCTCATACGACAAATGAGAGAGAGAGAGAGATGGGGTATAACGTCCACTCAACACAACTAGGTCATTTCGGGACTAACATAATATGTTTTTTAAAATTTTATTTCAATCATTCGCTTGCGCGAAGGGGTCTTTAGCAGTGGGAGGAAACCGGAGTGCCCGGAGGAAACCCACGAGGTTGAGAAGGCGCCCATATCTCCATGCCACATACGCTCACACCAGGGCTCGAAACCACAACCGCAAGCCAGAGGTGGTCGGCCAGCTAGAGGTCGAAGCGTGGCACTCTAGACTATTAGGCCATCCCAACCCCCCATACGACAAATGAGATGTTTAACACTCTACGTAATAGTTGTCATTTTTCATAAAGTTTAAGCGAGAATTTCGTATTTTCTAAGAAAGTAAGAACATAATTATTTTTATGTCTTCTACTAAATATTATGCGAGAGATAGAGAGAGAGAGAAATGGGGTTTAACATCCACTCGACACAAACTAGGTCATTTCGGGACTAACATGTTTTTCTAAAAGTTTATTTCAATAATTCGCTTGCGCGTAGTGGTCTTTGGCAGGGACATGAAACCGGAGAAAACCCACGAGGTTGGACAGGCCATCCTACTCCTTACCTAGTACAACCGGGGATTCGAAACCACGCCAGTTGACTCAATGACAGGCTTTATGATACAGCGCGCGCACGCTAATCACTCAGTCCCCCCCCCCCTATTATACGACCATGGGCATTATTTCCCACCCTCAAACAGCATTGACATGGGAAACAATAACACAAGCTTCCCTTGTTTTCCTATTGACAACATGGACGGCCATTTTCCAACGTTGAAATTTGAAGATGGAAATTATATTTTTGCCAATTTATCAGCTGGCAATAGTGAATTACATGATTAATAGAAGTATTCTTTAACAAGGTAGGACTGTTTATGGATACAATCTATTTTAGGGCTGTTTTTAATACATTTAAAAAAAATAACTTGAAAATTGGTACTTTAATAACCCGTACTCAAGCCAATTTAATTAGTAATGTCATTGACTTGTTTTCTCGCGTGTTCATGTGTTATTTCTGTCGTTACAAGGATGTAAATTTTATTCAAACAGAAAATACTGGTTAAATATCACAGTTTTTATTGGCTGGTTATTAATAACGTTCTTCTGACATTTTATAAAATTGAAGACGTGAATTAACCCCTCATCCTGTAGTTTATATTACTACAAGTCAGCTTATAATTAGCCAAAAAAAACCGGATATTTTTGTAAGATATTACCCGAAACCCTTCAACTGTACTTGACACGAATTCTCGATTAATAATAATCATAGCAGTGCTATTTATTTTAAAAAAAGGAATTGATAAAAAGAAAAACACCCCCATATTCTATATAATATGTGCTTTAAAGTAGTGAAGGCTTAGAAATCTTAAACCAGCCAGTTGCCATCTATAATTAGTGTCAATTATTTCATCTGGATGTCGACTTTAGATTTTTCTAGTCAGCATATTGAGCCATTCCCCTGCAGTTTTTTCTTAAATATATGATCTAAGATTACAAATGTGAGCTCTTTAAAGGGTATTGTCACATTAGGAAAAACATAGATCCATTTGGTTTTCTGGCTTTCTCGCTCGGAGCCTTGTTAAATCAGCCTTATTAATTGTGTATATGATATCCAAATTAATAAGAACTATGAAATTAAGTCGAGTATTTCTTTCGGCGTTTTCTGAAATTAGTAGCGAATATACGCCAGCGATGATTAATTCGTCTCAACTTTGCCATTCAATCTATTTTTTAGCATTCGAAAAGATCCCCAAAGCACAAATATATTTTAAATTCTTATAGGTCAACTTTTAAGTAAACCACCAAATCCCGAACCAATTCAACAGAAAAGTATTAAAACGTCTGAACTACCAAAACGTGACCTGATTGTTATTCCTCAGCTACCGAAGTCAGTTTCGTTATTTTGACAATGAACAGAAAGAAAGCGCCATTTTTAGAGGTTTTCTATGGATAACCATAGAGGCCAGCATAAATACTATTTTTTGGAACGGGTACTGGGTCCTAGCCGCTTCAGATCTTGCCGTTCTTGGGGCAACGCTCTTCGAAAAAATCCAAGAGGATATGACGCTTGATATCGATTTGAAGTCACAATTCTAAAATGGCTGTGATAGGGTCATACCCGGGCCCTGGGCCATCGTACAATTGTGTGATTCTCGTTATACTAGAACTAGTGTTTTGTTGGGCGACTATGAAATTATTTCTTTTTAGACTTTATCTGCACAAAATAACTTGTTACGAACATCAATTTCATATCCTGTTCCATCTACCCTTACGTATTCGAAACATTTACCATTGGATTTGCATTAAAATATTGAACACTGGACTGATATTTAACGCAAATATGGAGACACCAATTATTTCTCATAGCTGTGAATAAACAGGCATTATATGGCAGCTTTATGTCGTACATTGTTTTGATTATTGTACTATATATCAGCTTTTCATGTTCAGGTTTATATTTTACATAAAACATCCTTTTTTTCTTTTTTTTTAAAAGGGGGTATCACTCATCGTGAAAAAGACATCAGTAAAACTTTTATACTTTTTTTTTCTGGAGTAAAAAAATGTTCGGTTATGCATCCGGGAGAAAAACTAAGACGTAATAAATGTTTATTTTCCTCAATTTGTTTTTTAACTGGATTGTATGTTGCCTCTAATTAACGACCAAGAAGAATAAAATGATAGACCTAAGGAGTTTTTGAAGCATGTAATAGATGAAATAAGGCGGGTATTTCATCTTGTTAAAAGTAAAAATAGAAGTTATTTTATTTACGCCGACGTGATCAAAGACGATACGAGGATGTGTACCACGTGTTGTCTTTAGGGTGTCTAAAAAGGACAAATTTTGTATTTGAAAACAGCTAGCCTGAAAGTAATATCGTGTTAATGGTCAGCTGTTCTTGGGTTTTTTGATTTAATATTTGACTCAACAGTTAACAGCATAATTACATTTCAGATACGTTAATGAATTCGTAACCTGACTGCAAGGTTCCCTTCCGCTCTGCCATCCCGGTCATAGCCCGAAGAACATAATATCTTTTTAACCTATAATAGTATTCAATTGCATGCAAATGAATCTAAATTAAACCAAATGTGAAGGGGATGAATAATTGTACTCATTATTCTATTACGTATTTGAAAACTTAAAATTGTTTTCAATGATGTTATTTTATTTAAAGATATAACAAACACATTTACCATGGAAAAGTTTTAAAAAATGTGTTAATTAAGTGTTTCGATCAAAGAAACTTTTGGAATAATTTAAGGTTTTACACGACGTTTTACTATCATGGCACCGTAACGCTCCTTAAGATTTTCATGAGGATAGAGAAATAAGTAATCCTAGCCAGATGTATCCATCTTTGATGTTGGAACGATAAATGTACTTGTACCTCTTGAAAGTTTACTTAGTAGATTACATTTTCTAAAATAATCATAGCATACCAGTTTAAGCATACATATTAGACTGTATTCATCACAGAAGCTTAACGACTTCCCCAAACATAGCTAACTGCCCATCATGTTCTTTTGTAGTCTATCAAGCAATCTTAATCTGCAAATCTCGTTAATTACATTGCAATGAAGTACAATATGTTATTATCCGCTGTTAGCGAGAGAGAGAGAGAGAGAGAGAGAGAGAGATGGGGTTTAACGTCCACTCAACACAACTAGGTCATTTCGGGACTAACATATGGTTTTAATTTTATTTCAATAATTTCGCTTGCGCGTAGGGGTCTTTGCGCGTTGGAGGAAACCGGAGTGCCCAGAGGAAACCCACGAGGTTGAGAAAGCACTGTTACAACCCCTATTGTAATAACACCCCCTATTGTAATAAATGTAATAATTGTAATAAAATTTCAGTCAACCCCTATTGTAATATCAACCCCTATTGTAATAAATGTAATAATTGTAATAAAATTTTACTTAACCCCTATTGTAACATCAACCCCTATTGTAATAATTGTAATAAATGTATATTCCCATACAATAAATTCGACATCTAAATCAAAAAGTATATGAAATTCGATAACCATCTGAATATCAATATTTAGAAGTAATGGCATGCGTTTACACTGCATAAAATATTATGAAACACCACAACCGAAAACATGACTAAAAGCCGTTAAGGAGTTTGGAGAAATTTTTAAAATGGAAGGTCCAACCCCTATTGCAGTCAATGATATTTATTTAAACGTAAAGATCGGTCGTCAGGGGATTTTTATCATATTTTCCGTATGCATATCGGATAAAATAATTCTCCTTATAGCATTCTTTAAATCCTTCTCTACACTTAGACATATTTATTACAATAGGGGTTGATATTACAATAGGGGTTACACGACGTAACCCCTATTGTAATAAAATTTCTGTCAACCCCTATTGTAATAATTGTAATAAATATGTTTTGCCATGCCAATAAAATCGACATCTAACTTTTAAGGGACAATAACACTCTTGCTGGCTTGACAGGTTCCGAAAAAAAAATAGCCTTAAGCTGCGTTCACACTAGGGCTTTAACCTGCATTGAATTCAGAATAAAGTCTTATTCCGGACTTTGGCGCCACATTGAATTCGATAAAAACCGAACTGAATCTGAATTAACGAATCCATATATTTTTCCGAATTCAACCCGGAACAATTATTCTGAACGGTTTATTCGCAGTCAACGTGATTTTCTAGCGTGGTTTCCCATACCAGTGTTGCTGTTGCAAGGCGGAGGGCCTGATGGCTGTAGTCGTTCAGATGGGACGAAAGACAGATTTTCCGTGTACTCAATGACGTGAACTCAATCCGAATAAACTGTAATGTGACGCACCACTTTTATTGCGGGAAAAACCAATCCGAATTCCGGAGGCCGGTCTCCAGTCTCCGGAATTCGCATCCAATGCGCATGTAGTGTGAACGTAGCTTTATTCTAACTACTAGATGTTTTAGTGTCCTATCTGTTGTTTAAATTATCCATTATAACCTATCTTACTTGTCCAGAGGGTTCAAAATATGTTTAAATCCAGGTTGCATTTGTTACGTAATGTTACGGCATGTAGTTGAAATTTTTCAATTTTATAATTAGGTGTGTTGAGATGAAATTTGTATCATTTATTAATTGGAATATTGTAAAATAGTACAATTTGGTGACCAGAATAAAGATTGGGACAAATTATTCATTTACAACAAGAGTGGTATTGGGGCTTTAAAAGTCTATGGATTTTGATCACCATTTCCGTATAAATATATATGAGTACTGGTATGCCTTTACACAGTATAAAATATTATGAACAACACCACCGAAAACATGTTTTGAAGCAGTTTGCAGGATTATTAAAATGTAATGGCAATCCCTAGTGTAATCTATACTGTATAGAATATTATGACCCCACACAGAAATCGTGTCTCAAAGCAATTTGGAGAATTAATCAAATGGAATGTATATTCTCTGAATGATCGGTCGTCTTGGGATTTTGAACATATTTTTGGTATGCATATGAGATAAAATAATCGACCCAATTGCATTTTGTAAATTCTCATCTATAGTTAAATACAGTTATTACAATAGGGGTTGATATTACAATAGGGGTTACACGGTACAACCCCTATTGTAATAAAATTTCTGTCAACCCCTATTGTAATATTTGTAATAAAGGTGTTTTGCATGCCAATATAATCGACACCTAACTTTAAAATTCTATGGTTTTGATCACCATTTCCGCACCAGTATCTACGATAATGGTATGCATTTATACTGTATAGAATATTATGAAACAAAACAACCGAAATCATATCTTAAAACTGTTTGGAGAATTAGTCAAATGAAAGTTCAACCCCTATTGTAATCATTGATATTTGAATAAACGTAAAGTATGATCTCTAGAAATTCTGTCGTCTGAGGATATTGAAAACTTTTTCCATGTTTACATCAGAAAAAATAATCCGTATGCATATCGGATAAAATTATTCTCCTTATAGCATTTTTTAAATCCTTATCTACACTTAGCCACATTTATTACAATAGGGTTGGTATTACAATAGGGGTTACACGACGTAACCTGTCTTGTAATAAAATATATGTCAACCCCTATTGTACTAAATGTAATAAATGGGTTTGTCAGGCCAATAAAATCGACACCTAACTGTAAAAGTCTATAGCGTACCAATATAAGGTAATATTATGCTTAATACTGCATGGAATATTATGTAACAAAACCACCGAAACATGTTTTGAAGCCGTTTGGAGCATTATTAAAATGGAATGTCAACCCCTGTTGTAATCAATGGTATTTAAATAAACGTTAAGTATTTTCTCTGAAGTATCTGTCGTCTGGGGACTTTGAACATCTTTTCCGTTTGCATATCACATAAAACAACCCTCCTATAGCATTTTTAAAATCCTTCTCTACACTTAGACTTATTTATTACAATAGGGGTTGATTTTACAATAGTGGTTACACGGCATAACTCCTATTGTAATACAATTTCTGTCAACCCCTATTGTAATAAATATGTTTTGCCATATCAATAAAATCGACACGATGGATTTTGATCACCATATCCGTATCAATATGTAAGAGTACTGGTATATATTTATACTGTATAGAATATTATGATAAAAAAAACCACTGAAATCATGTCTCAAAGCCAGCCGTTTGGAGAGTTAATCAAATGGGATGCCAACTTTACGTTTATTTAAATATCATTGATTATAGGGGTTGGACATTCCATTTTAATAATTCTCCGGTCTTTAATCATGTTTTCGGTTGTGGTGTTTAATAATATTCTATGCAGTGTAAACGCATGCCATTACTTCTAGATATTGATACTCAGATGGTTATCAAATTTCATAGACTTTTTCATTTAGATGTCGAATTTATTGTATGGTTATATACATTTATTACAATAGGGGTTGATATTACATTAGGGGTTGATTGAAATTTTATTACATTTATTACATTTATTACAAAAGGGGTTGTTATTACAATAGGGGTTGTAACAAAGCACCCCTATCTCCATGCCACATACGCTCACACCAGGGCTCGAAACTTAGGCCGCAAGCCCGAGGTGACCGGCCAGCTAGAGGTCGAAGCGCGACACTCTAGACCACTAGGCCATCCCAACCCTCATGTTAGCGAGAGAAATACACGGGGTTTAACGTTCATTCGACACAAACTAGGTCATTCAGGTCTAGTATTATTGTTAAATTTTATTTCAATAATTTGCTTGCGCGTAGGGGCCTTTAACAGTGGTGGAGAAGTGTGGGACCCGGTGTAAACCCATGAGGTTGGGCAGGCGACCCTACGCCTTGCAATGGACAATCGATGGATCGACAGGCGATGCTACTCCTTATCACGTACAACCGGGGAATCAAAACCGCGCCAGTTGACTCAATGACAGACTATATGATACAATGCGCACGTGCTAACCTTGCGGCTAACCCCCTCCCCCGCCGCAATGTTAGCAACCTATGATATGTACACAGCATTAGCAGCACAACCACCTAGGGTCATCAACGATTCCATTATGGGCAGCCACTATACTATTATATGTGTCAAAAGGGACATGCGGTCGCTTTGAAAACCTCTCTGATGTCATCAAGCGATTCTGTCACTGCTACAGAATCTGTCTTGGAAGACTGGAAATTTCATTTTCGTCATCTATCTTTCTTCAATGTATACATGCATTTATATCATTTTAGAGAAATATTATACAATCCGCTATGGGAATCTGTGATATTGTATTAGGCAAAACGTGTCTTATCTAAAAAGAAACTCAGTATAATATATTCTTACATGTGGGCGATGGGGTTCTTCTATACTGTATGTGTGATTCTTCAAGTTGCCCCAGCATGACAAGGGCGCTTGATCGATTAATAAGTAGGACAATTCTTACATAAAATGAGACTTAGTCGTAGGAAAATATATTTCAATGATGAAATATGAACAAACAACCATGTAAAGGATGAGGTTGCATGTCATAATCTATCTATTCAAAATAACAACTTATTCACCTGAAAACAAACTCAATAAAAATATGCACGTCATTCGATCCCCATATTTTATTATGACTGAAATAAATAGCCGGATTAACTTTAAAATTTACAAGCAAACTTATCAGAAAGATATTTGTTATCAGCCTTTGGCAATTCCAGGAAAATAAAACTTCTATGTTTGCATAAAAGTTGTATTATTTAAATACGGTTTCAAATGTTAGCTATGGAAGATGAACCAGTCAGAGCTAGTCAATCTCTTTAATACTTCGAAATAGCCTTAGAAATTAGACGTAAATCCTTTTCGTATTAAGAAAATATTCACTAGACGTCTTCTTTTTACATTGATTGACAATAGTTATGTATATTTTATTATTTCATTTCCAATTTTATCAGCACAACCGTCGGGGAGCAGGATGAAACAATCGAACAACCTCATCCAGAAATACTTGATTACTTTTTTTTCTCTGAAGTAACATTGTTACAGCTACGACTTAAAATCAATTATATAACCTAATAAAAGTTGGAGAATCTATAGGCAAAGCGACGCTGATCGGTGAAACCAATTTATTGAAACGCCACGAGCATAGATATAAATATAGTGACGAAATGAATTTCTGTAAAACAGATCGCAACCTTGTCTTTTATTCCATGTGAGCAAAGTATTTCTTTCATTTACTCCTGTCTAGTAAGACCATCACGATACGATAAAAACGGCCTCGTGAGTTGATTAAAAAGTTTACCACATTTCTGTTTGTATACGGAGATTGATTTGAAAAGAAATCTATGGACCCTTAACAAATCTGAAATGGCGAGTAAATTGAGCTGTAAAAACATTCTAAGCTGAAAAGAAATAGATTTTACTATTAATTTCGAGAATCCTTTCGCGTGTTATACCATGGATTTAGGATGCGGATGATTACATACAAATCAGTAAATGGACATTGAAAATAATAAGAAGTTTATTTTTAAACACCAATGGTCTTAAGAAAAATGACAAATGATATAGACGAACGAACGTATTATATACGTTTCGATATCATTGAGTAAGTCTTTAGGGTGAACAATATTTCTATACTTTTTGATATCAATCAGTAAGTCTTTAGGGTCAACAATATTTCAATAGTTAATTACGTTGACAGTTGATATTTTCATTTCGTGGAAACTAACAGAGGGCCATGGTGACTCAGTGTGTTCGCTTACTCGCTAACATGGGGACAAGTGTTCGATCCCGGTGTTGACCGAGAACGTTCAGGGGTGTAGGACGAACTGGCAAAGGGCAACGTATTGACGTTCGAAGAGTCGAAAATCCAAGATTCCATATTAAAATCGGCATGCAAGTCAAAGAACCCATTGCAGTTGAAATTCGAAATAAGAGTAGGCCATATAGCGCCACTGTTCGGGCACAATTCCCGGCGCTAATGCACTTTGGTACACCTAGAAAGTATATTAATATAAGGATCGAGGGTTAGGGTTAGGGTAAGGGATAGGACCTTACTCTAACCTAAATTCCTTATATCAAAATATTTTGTACGATTTTGAAGATCCGGCAAGTCCTAGGTGTACGAAGGTGCATTAGCGCCAAATTCCCCACACAGTAAACCCCATTTCAATTCACAACATGCAACCCACATATTGGCGATTTGGATCTAGATAATTAAAAAAGTTTATCCTTGAGTGGACAAATAATCCTTGGTATCTTATATAAGGAGAATAGAAAGTCACCTATCTTGGTTAAAGGTCATTCTAAACCATTCCTCTTTAAACCCCAGTGTCCTGCTTTGATGAAATTAACCGCAAATTGTGTTTAAATGGGAATCATCATGCGATCTTTTTTACATATCGTAAGTCTCAATGTAAAAGGTACGAGGATTATCACCTGAGTATTATGCCATTTAAAATCATTTTAGAGTATTTGGCGCTTGTGGCCAAAATGTATATCGATATTGTTTTCAAAATATTACCGATATGATGCAGATGGATGTACATATAATGCTATGTTCACACCTCATTCGCTTTCAAACCGTATTCCGTAAAACGCCCTACGGAAGGCGCTTTCGTTACTACGGGTGGCGTCACACTACAAATTAAACCACTTTCGATTCGCATTAAAACACGTCACACTCAATGCGCATTAACAGTGTGCGACATCTATATCAATGGAACTATCAGATGGGGTAATTGTGATGCGCGTCAGTTATATCGCTTGAGCCAATGCGCATTAGAAATGCGGTTTCGCTAAAGCGGCTTAGTTTTGGTTTAATGCGCATTGAGTGTGACGCGTTTTAGCGACTTAAGGCTTTAATGCTGATTCGATGCGCATTAAAAGACTAGTGTGAACACAGCATTAATCTATCATTAAATAACAATGTTGGTGATATTGGACGAACTCTAACGAATGCATATGACGGATTGAAATCGACCCTGACTTATATACGTCATAGTGTACTGTTAAGATTAACCGATAACCGTAAGCAAATTATTTCAAAACCAGACAGCAACAAATATTCAAATTATTCATACACAACAAGGACCTAATCGATTTCTTCGGGTTATATTGGACCATGCGTGACCCTTAACCTCCATGTCTGACCTTTCTGTAATTGAAATAAGCAAATTAACTAAGTAGGCTAATTCCTGATAATAGAAGACATTTACAACTCAGTCATTTAAAAATTGATCGTCTGGAGATGACAAAAAGACGATCACTAAATATTAAATCTATCAATTTTAATAAACAAGGTTTCCATTTTAAAGCTACCATTATAGAAATCGTGTTTAAGATATACTTAATTTTCCACTGCCATGGATATTTTTGTCTAGCATTAACATACTCATTTGGGATCTCATTGGAATTAGCATGTACCCAAAGCAGCCTGGACCTGACAAATAGAGAATCTCCTACGAGTCTTTTTTAATATCAAAATATATCAACACAAGTTGATAAAATACAAAAAGGGCTCAGTCGAGGTTTTTTTTTGTTCTTTATCGACGAGTGTTGATATTTTTTGATATAAAAAAAAGACTCGTAGGAGATTTTATTTATCACCCACCCCTTTCTTACATGCACAAATACATAAATATAATTCTTTGTTATCGATTTCACTTTTACTGAACCAAACCTAATTTCCTAGTGATGCATCCATTTATTGAAACTCAATTATACTCGTTCGTCTCATGACCTACAACACTGTGTATAAATGACAGAAATATGTGTGACATTGTCAGAGATAATGGTGATGGCATTAGCTTTACCGCCTAACTCCTCAGCACCGACTGGGCTAATGAAGAAGTACATGTAGTGCATGTAAACGTGGAATCAGGCGTTTGTGTACGGTTGGCATAAACATAATTCGCAATTTGATAACTGAAATGAAATGAAATGGGATTTAGCGTCCTACTGTTATGCACCTAACCTGGAAGACGGGCATACGCTATACAGTGTGCTACGAGGAAAATTTTACCAAGGGATATTTTACGTTCACGTCAATGTGTACACGGGACCTTGTTTTTGTCCCATCCGAGCGACTACACAGCTGTCCTTGACAGGCTCTCTGTTCTGCATTACTGACAAGGGGAACCACGCCGGAAAATCGAGATAAATTTTCCCCGCCAATGCAGGAATCAAACACGCGCCCTCCCGGCTAGCGAACCAGCGCCTTAACCACTTAGCCACGTGATTCCCAACACAATTTGATAACACATTTACATGTGGTATGTTCTATAATAATGAAATATAAATTTTGAGACATACTCGTCAAACCAATGCCGAGATGAGGACGTTTAAGCGTGTACTAACTTTTTAGGCCATTTCATGAATTTGCAGTAAGTGCCGTTTTAAGAAACATTTGTAGAATGGAAGTCTAGCTTATTAAAAAAAAAAATTACATCAATACCAATCTAATTAAAATACAGATCTATATTTTGCTTCGTGTTGTATACTTTCGATGGCCCTTACCAGATGTAGTAAAGACAAGTAAAACGAAATTGTGAACTATAAAAACGAAACGAAATAGGATATGTGTTTTAATCAGATGGCGTCTATACTGTATAGATGATGCTGGTGTTGGGATACAAACCAACACCCACTAAGTTAATAGATTGTCGACTCTCAATCTAACCTCAGAGAGCATGCCCCGACCCTACTGAAATGCCAGATCAATCCGATGCCATACTTTGTTTGACCTAATTCAAAGAGGTTTGGCTCTTCTAAATCGAACAGCAATTAGAGATCATACCATGTCAAACGAAATCAAGTCAATATTTAGTTAATATTAGAACTGTGTATATAGAAGGGAAGGATTATTCGTGTCCTGTTAACAAATCAGTAAACTGGGAATCGCCATCTGTTCAAGACCAGGTTTCTGGATACGTTATAAACTGATGTGTGTGTTTGATAGTTTATTAAATACTGAGAGGTTCGTGAACAAGAACAGATTTAAGATACATCAAACGCATGGTCCACAGGGACACATTGATACTATAATAAATTGTCTGTTTTCTCCGCTTTTATTGACCAAGCAATTGCACGACTCGTTGCCTTTAAGATGCCTTTTGTCATAGGGCGAAATTGAAGAAGCTAAACAAATATGTTACGCATTATACCGGATAATGGTATTATGTATTGATTAAGGTACTTGATAAATACCAAAGTGTGTCACAGAGAGCAGAGAAAAACCAAAATGTGCAATACATCAAGTGATATATAATTGAAGCATTACAAGACCTGAAGAGGCTAAGCCTTTGTAGTGCCACCAGAAAAATCCCCGATTATCAAGAAGTGTTTAACCTTAATAGCTGATGGTTAAAGCAGTTTGTTACGGTGGGAAATTGATTTCTTGTAATCTATTTACTAGGCAATTTAAATGCCTATAGAGAGTTAAGACAGACTGGAATGCAGGCATGGCCTTTTCACGGTGTCTTCGCAGAATGTTCACGAAGCTGTACAATTTAACAGACAGTATCAATTTGACCTTATTGAATTAATACAGTCCTATTATTGATTGCATTGTACACCAGTAAATTACCTCATGGAAGTTCTCCAGTTGAATAGAATTTACAGTGGTTAAGATGATATCTTAATGTAAACGTATACTGTGAGCATGATGACGCGTCATTACCGATGTAATTCTTACATCGTACAATTATTAAAGCTTCGATGTAATCACTCGCTTTGATTTATACGCAAACTGTCTACGAATATTGCAATCACCCAAGGGCATTCACCCTACGGTAGGAATAGTTAGTTTTGGGGTAAACTATTAAACATCCCCCCCCCGCTTTTTGGGGCACTCTCGCAAAATGCAGTTCTAGAGTGATACACAAAAACTATCGTACTCGCACAAAATTTGGTTTAGTATTAATGACCTCTATTGTACGAATGGCGTCAAAGGTGCAGCAAATACGTATTCATTTTACACAATTTAAACCACGATTAAGATGTTGGGTGGGTCGAGTTTGATTTCTAGTATATCACAAGCTTAATATTTAGTATATTTACAATTTATCAACATTTCAAATAAACGTTGGTGTCGAGTGTGTTGGTATTTATGACATTTTAATTACCCAGTGTATGTCGGTACACGATTTTGAGTGAACAATTGGGGAATTGTGTATATTATGCAAACAATAATTGATTTTCATCCATTTAAACGTGACCGCATCATACTATAGCTAGATTAACCCAAATGCTATGGATGCAATAATAACAAGACATAAAAATCAGTAGCATTGAACGCTGTTTTTACTGTTGAGTTCACGTGAGTTTAATGATAGTGCTTCGGATTGCATGTCAAGAATTCTAGATATAGCTCTGGAATAATAAGCTTAAAGGTAGATTTGACAACATTAGAGTTGATTATTAACAACACTAGATGGTGTAGTTGATAGGCACGGTAAACTAATATAAGTGATTACATGTGATTTTAAAACTATTGTTTTCGATCCATCTAGATCTCCGACATGCACATATCGTATTTTCCTTATTTCCATTTGTAATCTAGTAAGTCACGCATTAGGGTTGATAATTCAAGGCCGATGTCCAGAAACTATAGACTTGTCATTAACGCCTTTGTCTCTCATCACAGGGTACATAATGTTTATCAGAAAGATCGCAAGACAAATGGGTAAACCGATTGGAATTTAACCATTCAACAATTTATTGCAAAGTCGACATGGCACTGATCTCATATCCGGCACATTACAGATGAAAGCTTTTCGTGACATTAATATAAGCCGAGTTGGTTTAGGAGATCAACGGACTACTATCATAAAGTAAACGACCTTATCCACATGTTAGTCCATAAGCTCAAATTAAACATTGCCAGCTAAATAGTTCTGAATAAAAAATTGTCTTAATAAAAGTTCCAATATTAAACGGCATTCATCCGAATCATCTTCCATTTGTGTCCCGCCGCAAACTAATGTCGCCCACGTGGTCTCTCGTGTTTCCACCCACTGCGAAAACGACACTGGGTATACGCGTATAATTGAAATTAAAACACGGAAATGCAATAGGGTTGAGCGCCCACCTGTGTTTGTCCTTAAATGGCAGTAAGTCGATGCAAACCAGAATAATTTCTCGTCATAAATCAATGTTTAAAGCCCCAATACCACTCTTGTTGTAACTGAATAATATGTTCCAATCTTTATTTTGGTCAACAATTTGTACTATTTTACAATATTTCAATTAAAAAATGATACAAATTTCACCATAACACACCTAATTTTAAAAATTGGAAACATTGAACTACATGCCGTAACATGGTTTGAAAAGCCTTACGTAAGCACTTTCAAATGCCACTTGGATTTAAACATATTTTCGAACCCTCTGGACAAGTAAAATAGGATGTAATGGATAATTTACACAACAGGTAGGACACTTACATCTTGTAGTTAGAATAAGGCTAATTTTTTTTCTGGACCTGTCAAGCCAGCAAGAGTGTTATTGTCCCTTTAAAGGAACTATTTAAATCGTTCATTGTTGGGGCCTAGAAATTCGCAACAATGTGTCGCAGCGCATGCAATAATATAAATATATACACACTAATAAACATTCAATCGTTTCCGTTCATACTAAAGTGTCACACCGGTTATGTTCGGCGACATTCGTCAGAAGTCTCAATCGAATGACAATCCCTAGTGTCTGGTTTTTCAAGTCTACACCGATAGTATTTATTCCGCATGCTTTCCAGATAAGAATACGAGGTCATCGTTTCGAATATGTTACAAATCGCACTGAAACGCATTATGGTACACGATTTGTATGCCAATGGTTAATGTTTATTTTGTCTAAAATATTGGATATCAGAAACCCATTTTTGTCACGGTAAGATCACAACTTAAGTTGGAAGACTTTGGGTGACGTTGAGTGAAAGACTTAGCTAATTTGATCATACTATATAATTATTGAAAATGCTTGTCAATTCAGACATGCCAAGGTCTGCTATCCATGTGTCCCCTTTCCCTCCGGCGAAAAAATGCATATCTAAAGGGTTATTTCCATGTAAACATTTCCGATCGTAGAAAAAAAAGGTTGCTCGATAAGCGACTTTTCTGCTTTTTTTCGTGTGAAGTGTGCACACGACTGTGTCCGACAAGGTGTTTACCATCTGGCGTTTAAACAGTGGTTCTTTTCCACTAAGTCAATCAATCGCTCTTTTTGATGCATATTCTGCTTGCAAACGGCAGAGCGTTTTTGGACATGTTGTTGTGTTATTAAAGCGACGGTCCCGAATAGAACAGAGCCTCAAAAATAAAAGTCCGAGTTTGTATGAAATTTAAACGCTAAAATATAGAAGACTGGTGTATATCTCTGACTCAAATTTCAGCTCAAATTATTGAGTCGTTTAGACGTGAGCGTTAAAACAGCTTATCCGGACACGTAACCCTTTCAAGATTTCGGGTCAATTCTTTCGTTGGGTGACCCGATAATCGATTCCCGTTCCTTTAGTGGTCTACACGGTGAATGGTTCGTGTGCTGTACTTGATAACAAAAGGTAAATTTCACCGTTTGGGACACCGGACTCCATTTCAAGACGAAGAATGTGGGTTTAAGTTGTTTGAAAACGTATCACATATACGTAGGGGATCTTAACGGTTTTTAACACAAATTTAAGAGTTTTATTCTCAAAAACATTATCGGGATTGACCCTTCAAATAATTAATGCGACTGAACGTAAATAATGTCGGGCGCCATGCTGTACAGAGAAATCCTCACTTATGACATCACTGGCGTTTGATTATCCGAACTTTTCAACGATTTTTCTGTACAAATGGAAAAATGACAAATCACAGGGTTTCCATTGTCGGTGTTGTAGGTCGTGGGTGGGGCCTGGCAAGAGACAACGTATTGTTGTTCAGATGGGACGAAAAATCGAAATAATAGTTGGAATTCGAAATAAGAGTAGGTCGTAGCGCCGCATTTCATATGTCATTTTCATAATGTCCGATGATAACATCTCTTTTACATCGCTTACCATAAACTATGGAAGCCTTCGCGTCATTTTTGCAACTTGAGAAATTTTATTCAATAAATTTGCAGAAGATAGAAATTGCGCATGTTTTTTCCCATACAAAGGCTGTGCGTGGTCATATTTTATAAATTATATTTAAAAATTTTTTTTGCAACTTTCAATGGGCTGGTTTGAGTGGACTTTACAACCTTTCTCTCTTAAAGGATATATCTTCGATCTAACTCTATTCAATAGCAATATATAGATCATAATTACAGCTACTAACAAATACCTGTAAAATATTTCTAGGCGCCAACCACCGAACCCTAAACGGAAAAAAAACCTAACTAACGACCGATTAGGGCGAGATGACCACAAGCAATTTAACGACATGGAACTTTTACATGGTTGATAAGGGGCGAACATATTTTTCTGAATAACCAGGGAAAAATGATAAGCTGAGTATTTAATAATCCCACCGACTCAAATACTAATAAAAAAAAAAAAACTCAAAATATGATTGGCCGGATGTTTATATGGTGTATATATTATATATAATTAAAGTAAACCCGTCTCATTAGCCGCCATGTTAAAGTAACAAACAACCCTGGTTCCAGAGTAACGGTAGATACGCCATGTTCGTGCCAGGGGTTATAATCTTCACAGTAAGGATCACATGCGAACAGATAGAATAAATATATGTTTGGCGTCTGTTATATTAAGAAGAAAACAGATTTCTTTAATTCCACAGTAGGGAATTCCCCAAATGTATATTATTCATTAACATGTAACATTAATATGACTTGTAGCGAAAATAAATCTTGTTTTCAGAATGTGATTCGATTAATAAATGTACTAAGAATATATTATTAATATTATTGAACATACTGTGCAGATGAGTTCAGTAACCGTTTAAAGACCAAAGACCAGCAGTAGTCCATCTTGATATCAATGTTAAATCCTAAAGATTTAATCAACTGGTATACCTTTCACCTATGGCGGGAGTCGCGCCAGGCAGGGTAAGCTTACTCTTCCGGACATCTGTTACGACTGCTTGTTGTATATTTTGTACACGGTGAACATTCCATATTCTGATTACACTACTTTGCCTATACCGTTTTTTTTAGGACTTTGGTCTAATGGTTTGGATTGTTCGTATTAGGTTTTATTTTATTTCACAAAATTTGTATGGGCTTGTGGAGAGTATATTACTGACTTTGGATGGACGGCTCCAGAGGGAACTTTTTCTGTGGGGTTATGGATAGTTTCCTACACTTTTCACAAACATTACCTCAGAATTTTAATACCCAACCTGTGATTGTAAAAGCTATTTTTGACACATATTATTTATTTTCTAGTTTATTTATAGTAACGCATTATCAAAGAACCAAATTTTAACGATAAAACTGGCGTCTAAGGTACAGAAACATAATTAATTTCAGAAAAGAAATCTTCTATTTTATATAGGTTTAACCTTTTTGTATAAATTGTTTCTAAAAGTAAACGAAACAATAAATCAGAAAACAGTTTTATACGCACACGCTCTCCATAATCGTTGCAACATCGTTATTTAGAGGTGCAAATTATCTTTGAGTTTCATCAGACTTCGGATGATTCTCGAATTCTTTAAATTTGCTTTATGCAAGATTTAGAAACCGGGCTGTCCATGGATTAACCAGAAACAAACAAATGTCCTTCAATTTAGACTTCTCTCGTATTTCACCAAGCATAACTGGTTAGAATTACAAAAATTGTTTTATCTAAAATATGATATATTCAGAAAAATTCAAATGACGCACATAGACAGAAACTTGATGTGGTTGTGAAACATTGATTATATCAGCTACTGACAGATTTTCGCACTTTCAAATTATCAGCCGTAAATAGAGAAACAAATTACATGGCGCATCGAAACTTTAATGTTGAGTATGCAATGATTTGGCATTCATACGCTCTTATCCGATTTATCATTATGAGAAATAGTTTTATAACTAAAACAGATATAGACACAGAAAAAGGGTTCGACATATCAGTTACAAAAGGCAACAAGAAACATTACGAATTGTGTGGTCTTATTTTTCCTGTTTTTAATATCATTACAGCTCGAACGCCTACGTTCCTGTTTGCATCATCAGTTTTTAAATAAGGATATCTGTAATCACGTTTTAGAGTGTCGGATTGCAATTTCAATAATACAGACTGTGATTAGGGCTGAACTCCGATTACACAACTACAGAAATAATTAAATTAAAACAATACCACCCTACATGATCGCCATACTTGTTTCGATTTATAGAACAAGCATGGTGATTGTACGGGGTACGAAAACAGAGGCTGGCCACGCCAATATCCAGTGTATACCTTGTCAACCACACTGTTCACATCCGGCTAGCAACAATATTTCAACCCCCTGACTGATTGACTTTTTTTACTATTAGTTTAGTGAAAATATTATTGCTAAATAATTATTGTCTGTTCAGGTACATATCATTTTGTTAATTAAAAGAAATAAGTAAACCCCTGTCTTTAGTGTGGATTTAAATTGATTAAAAGTATGTTTATTCCTATGATCTGTGACCAGCTGAATTGAAAGACCTATACCCATATGACTTTAAACTATACCTTGGAACAACTAGTGACTGTTTATTTTGAGAGCGTCCTGATCTAATAGGGTTGTAGTTATATAAGAGATCGGGTAACTATTGGGTAGCTGCGTTATTGCGACATTTATACACTAATGTAGTAGTGTTAGTATTTTGTATCTAACTTTGTGATCAAGCTTATAAATGAACCTGAACCCAGAGGATAGTTGGGTAGTGTGTTTGTGACTGTTTTAAATACAAAGGAATGAATGAATGAATGAAATGGGGTTTAACGTCCTACTGTTATGCACTTAACCTGAGCTAATTGAAGACGGGCATACGCCATACAGTGTGCTATGAGGGAAATTTTGCCCGGGCAGCGGCACTACGGCCTACTCTTATAACGAATTCCAACTGCTAAGGGGTCTTTTACGTGCACTCCGATGTGTACACGGGACCTCGGTTTTTCGTCCCATCCGAACGACTAGGCAGCTGTCCTTGTCAGGCCCTCCTTCTGTATCACTGACAAGGGGAAATCACGTCGGAAAATCGAGATGAACTTTCTCGGCCAATGCCGGGATCGAACACCCGACCAGCAGGCTAGCAAACCAGTGCCTTATCCACTTAGCCACCGTGATCCCCCAAATACAAAGGATGTTGGCGAGGGAAAATTACTATCTCCTTAGTTCGTCCATGGGGGAGACACGGATTCAAATTATCTGCCCTTGTTGACTTGGCTTGGATGTCTTTCTGGTCAAGGCTAATTTACGTACCAATAGATATAGTCACCATGAAACATTCAAAACAGAGAAAAATAACATTTATCTTAAAAACCAGATACTCATTTAAGTTCAAACACATGCTGACATTATTTAACGCACTTCTTATTAACTACCCGACTGGTATTTCAATCTTGATCAATCTGGAAAATAGTAGTCCATTAAACCAAGGGTCAAACATAGGACATTTCCGGTAAGAAGTTCGAAATGTATGTTGAAGGATAAAAAAAATCGTGTGCAATTCATAAGAAACGAAAATCAGTCTTATTACTAAATCATTGTTCAGAACTGAGATTTATCGATTGGGTAGCACTTTGCTTTCGTCAAAAAATAGTTTGCGACGTGACCTTAATCTATAATTGTTGGCGGCCATCTTAGAATAGCTGGCGATAGTAGCTTTTTTCGGAAAAAAATCGTTTTCACCGACTCTAGTGTTTTGTTAATAAAATTATTTGCTTTTAGACTGATTAACATTCATATCTGATAAATTGTCGTTTCATGTTTCAATAAATAAGAACCATTTCTTCGCGGAAATTGAATATTCATGTCTAAAGATGTTCGTGTTGCGAACATTACAAAATAAACCGGTCAGTTATCTAAATCAACAACATATGGCGTGGATTTGAACAAGTGTTATTATGTTGTATTATTTGAACCGTATTTTTACTGTGTCAAAGGAATTAAGTTGATTAATGATTAAGATAATACTTTTTTATGATTTTGTGGATACACACTTACTGAGTTTAATACTAAGCGACGTTTCGATGAGTATACTCTCATCTTTATCAAACATTACCGAGTTTAATACAAAGCGACGTTTTTTTATGATTTTGTGGATACACACTTACTGAGTTTAATACTAAGCGATGTTTCGATGAGTATACTCTCATCTTTATCAAACATTACCGAGTTTAATACAAGGCGACGTTTCGACGAGGATGCTCCCTTCTTTTGCGACGTTTCAACGTGTATACTCTTGTCTTTTGCTTGATAAAGACGAGCGTATCCTTGTCGAAACGTCGCTTAGTATTAAACTCAGTAATTGTGTATCCATAAAATTGTACTCTGTGTTATAATGTTTAATTACTAAATGCCAATCAAAGAAGATACTTTTTGGTGTTAACTTTTACAGTTCAATACCCAGAACGTTGGTAGAATTTCGTGCGACGTAGATAACAATGACCGAGTTTAATACTAAGCGACATTTCGACGAGGATACTCTCGTCTTTTAACCGACGTTTCAACGAGGATACTTTCGCCTTTTGCTTGATAAAGACGAGGGTATCCTCGTCGAAACGTCGCTTAGTATTGAACTCGGTAATTGTGTATCCATAAAATTGTTCTCTGTGTTAATATGTTTAATTCCTAAATACCAATCAAAGGTAATTTAATGCTGTTAACGTTTACAGTTCAGTACCACGAAAGTTGGTAGAATCTCGTGCGACGTAGATAATTTAAAGTGAGGTGATAGTTACTTTATGACTTGTATCGCAAATTTAATTTAAACCGATTGTAGCACTATATGGACTTCTTTATTTGTTTTGTTTCCCTGTGATCGTAAATAATACTACAGCAATAACAGTTTGACAACTTTATTGGTAATGGGCCTGTCACACTATAACGTTTTAGATAACTTATTCCGACGTATGAAAAAATAGTTCCAACACGATGGCATACGCTAAAGTTGACTTTAAAAATCAAGAGGGCGCTCTTTTTGGACGCATATATATCGTACTTATAACGCGCTGAACGAATATATATAACGTATGTTTAACGTATTAGTAACTTATTCATAACTTATCCCCAGCGTAAACATACCTTATACAAGTATATAGCAGCGTGTGCCCAACGAATTTTTAGCGTTCTCGACTTATGCAGAACTCATGGACAACGTTAGTCAAACTTATGCCTAACTTATGCATAACGTGTTGGAGCGCACATCGACGACCACGTGAGGTCAGATATAAAAACTGAGGCTCGCTAAAACCATAAGTAATTATGGGGCTGTCACACATTGACGTATAGCATCAGCGTATATGCCGACGTATGAGAAATTTAGCAAATACGCTGGTGTACGTTTAATACGTTATGGGTACGTTTTTAAAAAGTTACGAGCATACTGAAATACGATGGTATAAGTTGTTGTACGCCGAACGCGGCCCATAATTTTGTGCATGCATAAAATTTTCGGCGTATGCGGGCGTATTGCTTACACGTTAGGCTTAAGTTAGAAGTACGCGACAGGTAAGTTATGCACGCGTTATGCACGTGGTATGCACGTTACATGTAGGTTACTCACATGTTGACATACACGTCGGCTACACGTTGGGTAATTGAGCAGCGTACGCTTAGCCTATTTCTAACCTATAGGCAACGTACTCCAGACGTCCTTAAAACTTACTGAACGTGTTTGAAGCGTGTGTAGAGATGCGCATGTGCAGAAGTCTACAATCATGGCGGACCCTGGGAGGTTGCGACGACACGTGGTCGTCGGAGTAGGCTCCAACACGTTCTGCTTCAGCGTATGCCAGCGTGTTGGATAATTATATCATACATCGGAATAAGTTATAGTGTGCTCTGCTTGTAGCCGACGTGTATGTCAACGTATGAGTAACTTACATGTAACGTGCGTTAACGCGTGCATCACTTACCTGTCGCGTTCTTCTATCTTACGCCTAACGTGTAAGCAATATGTCGTTCAATATGCATGAACAAAATTTTGTGCCACGTTCGGCGTTATAACAACTTATACCATCGTATTTTAGCGTTCTCGTAACTTTTTAAAAGCGTACACATAACGTATTCAACGTACATCAGCGTGTTTGCTAAATATCTCATACGTCGGAATACGCTGATGCTATACGTCAATGTGTGACAGCCCCATAAGCTGGAATAACTTTGCAGGTTCCTCGTTCTCAAATATTATCTAATAGCTTCTTGGAATTGTATGGTGAGCGTCTAATTTTCAACCCACTTCAACACTCAATTTTTAACTGTCTCAATTCGGCAGGTCCTTGGTAATTTTCCATTGAAAATACGTAATAAACTTGTTTATTTCCCACTACTGAAACGGATTACTCATTACCTTATTTTGTCTAACAATCATAGGTCAATAAACAGCCATAATTTAACCAAACTATAACTATTTAATTTTTATCTGTATAACTATATCCATATTCATTAAGTACGAGTGGTTTGGCAAAGTTAAGAAACAAAATTGTCCCAAGGACCACGATTTGATGTTACACGATTTAATGTTACTTTATTACCTTTATCGTATGCTGATAGTTACTTTTATTATACTATGTCCGTCCCGTTGTTTTTTTTTCTGATGTTGGGCGAATCAACGTCTTTTATGTGCAACAAAAATCACTAGGAGTACTGAAGTTCATATTTTTAACTTGTAAACTTATGCATAAAAAATCAGCGCTATTATTTTCCATGTGGGTTTATTCTTTTATCGCGTAGTGTACAGATGACATTGGGGTGCACTATAGTTAAAAGGGGATTTATTTGTAAATCACAAAACTTTTATAAATCGAATGTTAACTGACTGGTGAATGTCTAGTTCATGTCGGGACGGTCTCTCACGGTCGAAGTCATCTAGCCTTTAATAGCGACAGAAGAAGCGGTCAGAATATTTCGTCTGTGAGAGACCGCTGAAAAGGAATTAATGAATGCCTTATAGATAGAAATTAGGTAATCACGTATATTATGTCATGTCTGAGATTGTAATTTCATGGTATTACTTTTATTTAAAATATAAACACCAATTTAATCCTCAACAGAAACGAAATTACGTCTGCATTGTTAGGGCAGCGATCGACATTGCAACGTTAATAAGTTTTACGTCTGAGGTGTTACGATCTTTTATTAAACTTCATAAGAGATTGGTTTCGCCATACCACCTTAATCGATCTTGTTAATAAGTATGCACATAATAGTGTCGATCGCCCCGTCGAACAACCAAACTCAGTATGGACTAAACGGGCATAGGCCCACATTATGTATTACGCTGTCTTGCTGTTCACGTATGCTGACTGCTGTGTACAGGACGACGTATGGGAAAAGCCCACTAACAATTAACAATGCATTATTTACATTTCGAATTCAATTCGAATGTTATGTTTAATTTCAAGTTTTACTTTCTGTCATCTGCAAGGTATAAGCACATCCCTCGCCTTTTTGTCCACCCTAAAATTATTTTCGTTGAAGGAAAGATGTTTAAGACAGAGTCATAACTGTACACATATCGACTGTGCAGTGATCAATTCGGGACGGTGACACAATTTTGAAAAAGGGAAAGTCACAAAAAACTCCTTAAAACGTAACTAACCTAAATAACACTCTCTTACGTGATTACTTTTTAACAACCAATGCCTAATTGCGTAACAATGTTATTCGGGTTTAAACAGGGCTCCACGTTTTCACATAACGTTACACCATGACCCACGAAATGTTTGCGCACGATTAACCAGCGCATTGCAGAATATTGCAAAGAAACTAATTACGTGACAAACGAAACTATCGTCGGTTAGAATACTGTTTGAGGACGAACAGTCTACTTTCATCGTTTTTAAATACCTTAGTTGAATGGAAGACCCCAGATTAATCGAAGGGCTGTCAATTTCCAGGACTGATGACTCTCAGACAAACGATTATAACAGTGTTCAACCTTTTGATGCTACCAAATTTCGCATTTTCATGTAATGGATACCCCCAAATAATACTCTGAGTTAATATACTCTTTAATATCCCTGTTGAAGCATACATCTTTATTGGGTATAAAATTAATGTATCACTTTCTTTCCAAAATGGAGAGCCCCATTGGCTTAGTGAATAAGACTCTGAGCTCGCTGTGTTGAGGAAATTCATTGTGATTTTTCGGCATGGCTTCCCCTTGCCATTGGTGCCGGGCGGAGGGCCCGACAAGGCGGTTGTCTAGTCGTCCGGTGGGATAAAAAAAAACGAGGTCCCGTGTACACATCGGCGTTTTGTAAACTAGTCTAGTCCTCGTCAATTTTTTTACTACCGTTAACGTTCTTGTAATTATGGACACTCCGATCGCTTGATAGACACCAATTCATCCTATGGACTCTCAGATCGCTCGGTAGACACCAATCCATCAAACAAGTAACGAGGTGGTTTATACGTTATTCAATACTGTTATAGTGCCTCGGGTATGTGTATAATATCATAGAAATCTTTCACACGTGGGTCAACTGGCATGGTTAGTTTGACTTTTTCAAGAAAATCATCGCCCTCAATCTTCAAATTATCACTAAATAACTCAGATATAAACGATGAAATAAGTCATAAACATTTAGGCCTTCTTTTCAGTAAGTCATGTACCTGGGATGTGCATGTGGATTACCTTACGTCCAAAATAAGCAAACTTATAAATTATCTGCGAAGTTTTAAATACCGTCTAAAACGAAAAACGCTTGAAACTATATATAAGTCATTCATTCTTCCAATTTTCGATTATGCAGATTGTGTATGGAATAATTGTTCTAAAGATAAATCAACACAACTTGAAAAACTTCAACTCGACGCTTTGCGTACTATAACCGGTCTTCCACGTGGTACCTCTCATAATATACTTTATACTGAAACCGGAATCTGCCAGCTTCAATTAAGACGCTATCAACATAAGATGATACTTTTCTACAAAATTTTACATGGGCTAGTTCCTAAATATCTAACCGATATAGTTCCACCTCTTGTCTCCGCTGACCAACCCTACCGTCTTCGAAACTCAAACCAAATTAAGCAAATAAACTGTAGAACATTACTTTACCAGAATTCTTTCTTTCCATCTTCTGTTAAACAGTGGAATGATCTAAGTCTTCCAATAAAACATTCGAAAACCATTTCCGAATTCAAAACCAAATTAAAATCAAGCATGCACTTAATTAAAACTAATGCCCACTACTATATAGGTGAAAGACAGCTACAGATATTACATTGCAAACTTCGAAACTCAAAAAGCGATTTAAACCTTCACAAGTGTTTGATGCACATCGGAAAATCCCTCTTGTTTATGTGGTCAAGGTGTCGAAGACTGTGAACATTATTTCCTAAACTGTCTACTTTTCAACTCTCAACGAAAAATAACAATAAATAAATTAGATTTTCAACATAAAAATATACAAACAATACTATCTGGAAACACAGCTATTTCTTTTGAGGACAACTCCTTCATTGTTAAAATCGTGCACGACTTTATCAAATTAACCAAACGATTTAAAACAACATAGACCCCCCCCCCTCTCCTAAAGCAGGCGCATTCATAAAACTTGGCGAACTAATTTTGGGCCTTGGCATCGACTTCATCTTTGTTTTATTGTATATCTACCGCTATAATCTACCTATATGTAATATTAAATGTTCTATCTAAGGGATCGTTACCTTCACCTTTTGCACCCTGTAAAAAATGAAAATCCAGTCGTCTAACTTTTCAATGATGATCATTTATGGAAGCGATTTTACATAAGCAGCAATGCTTGTTATTGTATCCATATATAGTATGCTGTATATATCTGACTCACTAATGAAATAAAATATTGTTTAAACCAACTGGCATGGTTTCAAATCGCCGGTTATACGTGACAACCTTGTGGGTTGCCCCTGGGTTCTCCGTCCTTCCACTGCTAAAGACCCCTACGCACAAGCGAATTATTGAAATAATTTTTTTTTTAAAAATACATGATAGTCCCGAAAGACATACTTTGTGTCGAGTGGACGTTAAACCCCGTATCTCCCCCCCCCCCCCTCTCTCTCTTTTCACACGTGGATACAAGTATAAACATTTCCAAAAATAATACTCCTTGAGGACTGTTCTTTTGAATAAGGACATTAGCCATTCGAAAATCCAAGATGGACATTTTTTTTTAAAGATAGTGGCCTTTTTTTAAAGATAGCCTACTGTAGCTCAAGGGAATATCATTTTTCGCCGAAATTGTCAGTCATCTCGGAAAATGTCGGCCATTTTGAATGTCTAGATTTGTCTAGATTTGAAGTAACACTTTTCTCAAAACTAGCCAGTTGCCGAGACGATAATAAAATCTCGGTGCAATTGTATAGTCTAGATTTTGAAGTAACCAAGTTTCTAACTTAATAGCATCCAAAGTCTTACACGAATTATTTGTCAATTTGTCAATTCAAATCAACATTAATAAGATAACGTTGGGCCACGTAACGTAAACCAGCATTAGATATAATATGACAATACTGTCTCGAGGAAATAACTGTACATACAAGTAACAGTACATATTATATAACCGCACTAAATAATCAAAGAACATTTTACATATTGGCAACTAGATAACGTTTCAAAATCCACAGGGACTTGGTAAAATTAATAAAAATGTGATAATGACCGAAGGGCTTGTGAAGCTTTTAGCACGAGCTCTTTGTAAATAGTTAAATTATGGAACTTTCCTGTTATATTGAATAAATCTGATGACTTATAACACCGTGTCTCTCGACAAAAATCAATTATATTTGGCTGCCGGTTATTGGATTGTTTGAAGAATTTATTGTGTTATCATACGCTAACAATAGTAGTATTTCATAATACGACGTACGCGATTGCATTTTCAAACACACAAAGCTTTTAGTTTAATACAGTCTATACCAGGCCATTATCATCATTAAAGGTAGTACGACTAATTATTAATATTAAAAATTAAATATTCATTAGCAATTTAACAAACCAGTAAGACATTTAGCTAATCGATTACTTTATTCTACTTATACCATACGCAAACAATAGTATATCATAATACCGATACTATTATAGAACGTATTTTCAAACAACTAAAGCAGCATTCACCGTCTACACTAGCCTTTTAAATGCCGGTTTTTTCCTAAAACTCGGCTTTTTCAATTTCTCAATCGTAAAAGCCGGCAATAATTGAGGGATTTTTCAGATTCAAAAACCCGGCAATTTTGTGTTGTAGACGGTAAAAACCGGGTTTTATCGGGTACCCGGATGTCATCCTTCCCGAACTTCCGTACATTCATAACATTGGCATTGCTTCCGGTTCTAAGATCATAGCCACGAAGATGTTAGTCGAAAGTGTCTTCGGCGAATGAATATACGATCGTAATCGTCTTGCACGTCGTTTTCTCGCCCTCTTCCGTAAGTCTGTCAGCTATCTGCTATATTCCATAAGCTGGATATAAAAAATATAACTGAACCAAAGTAAACAAAGTAATCATTATTATTATATTATCTCTGCAAAATTGACCAAAGCCGATGGC
The DNA here is from genome assembly GCA_917208275.1 of Patella pellucida. NCBI lineage: Eukaryota > Metazoa > Mollusca > Gastropoda > Patellidae > Patella > Patella pellucida. The sequence goes on along the minus strand of OU795040.1, from coordinate 58,298,362 downwards.
GTAATAGAGAAAACGGAAGTTCCACAAATAACGAAGGTCGGTGTTCATCGTCTTTTACCGTTACAAAACTTCAGTCAGTGTAGAGGCTACACTTGAAAAAGCCGCGTTTTGAAAAAAGCCGGGTTTTTAAAAAGCCGGCTTTTACTAGCCTAGTGTAGACGAAGCTTATGCTTTTAGTTAAACTCGATCGGCGTATACCATGCCATTACTGTCAATAAACTAACTAAGACAAGATTATAAATTCTAAACGTACAGTATTCATATGCAAGTTAATAAACAAGTATACATCAAGATAATCGTATCTAATATCATGTCCATACTATAATAAGCAAACAATAGTATTTCATAATACAGATTACTAAAATGTATTTTCATACAACTAAAATATTATTAATTTAATTCAACACAATTTAAAATAACAAAATCTTCTACAATGATAATGACAGTTGGGAAAATAAATACATGATTGAATAAAATGAATCAAATACATGACTTAACAAAATGAAATAAAATACATGACTGAATAAAAAGCATTTTAAGAATGTTAAGATGTGTTATAGTGGATGTACACGACCATTGTCAGACTATGTCCGTTTCCTTTTGTATGCTGGATTTATCGAGTCTACGTCTAACACACGCTGATATCTAATATAGTAAGAAAAACGAGAGGCGGAATATAGCCTGAGATTTGATGACGCATGGAAATGTATAGTATAAAATCTCAGTAGGTAGTTCTACAGGACCAACTTGACGTGATTTTGGACAATAATTACTCTTAAAATTACTGCATGGAAATGTATAGTATAAAATCTCATTTGACAATTACTTAAGTTACACCCATGTTGCAAAATATTTTAAAACAAATCTGCTTTAACATTAAAGTTATATGTAAGGATTTCACAGATACAGCTTCTTGGCAGCCTGGCCGTTTGTGGTTATTCTAGTGTCGTAGAGGGGGCTTTGTATATTTGGATTGAATGGCTAGCGGCTGTGAGAACAGTGAAAGACTCAAACGGTGGAAAAAGAAGTTGATAGAGACTGACCCAATAATTTACTTAGGCATCGTTATTTACGGTAAATTGACAGCAAGTAACGCCAAATAAATTGCTTCAAAAATCGAATCATGTGACAATCCATGTTATTTAAAAAAGATAATTCCACGGCCAAAGGTACATTTTTGTGGTACACATATTTTGAGGTATTTGAGGCAAACTTTTGAAAGATAAACTCATTTGAATACTTTTAATCCAATAATATCATCAAATCAAACATTTCGTACGTGGTAAGGCATCTTTAAATTGATCGTATGTACAACACAATTGATTTCATTTCGCAATTTATATCGATATGTTTTTGGCAAATTGCTCTCATTTTGTTTTAGACAGTGTAATAATGTATCTTTAACAAAATGAATTATGGCTGTCATCACTGATGCCACAAATTGGAACAGGCAGAGGAATTTGTAATAAGCTCTTTTATAAGGATATCCTCATCATTTTCAAAAGTATGATTTGTGTAGAATTCCATTATGTCTAAGTAGTATGTCTCGAGCGAAATGAACTTTCTTTAATCGGGACAAGATTAGCAAATTAATTCTCAAATAAGAATTACATAAGAGTAGTTAAATTTAGAAGCAAACATGTAATGCTGGACTTGATGGCTGTCAACACTGGTGTCACCAATTTGAATTGGCAGAGAAAATTGTAATAAGCTTTAAAATAAGGATATCCTCATCAATTTCAAATGATTTGTATATCATTCCATTATTTCTAAGTAGTATGTCCCGAGCGAAATGAACTGTCTCTAATCGGAACAAGATTAGCAAAGTAATTTTCAAATCCTACTTACATAAGAGTAGTTAAATTTAGAAGCAACCTTGAAATGGTTGACTTTACGGAATGGCGATCAGACTCTCAGCAGCAGTTTCTGGCATACGCTATCTTTACCCGTTTACTACTGCTTTAATTTTTATATTTCAAATCTACATGAGATTACGTTAATAGTTATATCTACCAGTTGGGAATTCACAAATGAAATAATTACGAAAATATTTACTTTTTTTTATTCGTAGGGCTGAAAAAGTTCTTCAGAATAATTTTATGTGAAACCCCACATTAATAATAACTTGGAATATCTTTCGATGATGTACATAAGCAAGCACTTACACGAAATGATAACCTAAATTGAAGAAGTTTCAGATAGTATATTCATGCCAAGAAAATTAAGATAAAGATACATAAATTACTGTACTGTACGTTAAATGATTACCTAAATTTAGAATAAACGTTAAGATAGCATATTCGTGTTGAATATTTTTACTCTTAAATGTTATAGGAATCAACGCCAGATTGAGGCGGTATTCTTGTCAACAATATCAACCTTTTATTACGGAAGCTGTCGTTATATAAAGATATTACGCACGCACGGTAGTATTAATGACAGCGGATGCTAAGTCTTATATCCCAGCGATCGAAGGTCATTGGTTAATCGAGTGTATAGTTCCGGTAGTCCGGTAGAGCTCGTAAACATAGTTACAGGTGCAAGTCCAAGGCTACAGGGATGACGTAAGGTGTATGACGTGTTGACGTGATAAACAAATTCAAATGTGTCCGTAGGCCAATATCCAATTTGCACTGTCTGACCGCACAGTGACCTCTCACTATGATCACTTTAAACACAACACATCATGGTTATGTATACAATAAACGACTCAGTTGTTTTTAACTTCCAGGAACTCATACGTAACCATGGGTTATGTTATCGAAATCGTTGACTTGACAGAATTAACGGACTTGATTGACGGGAATAACGATAATTTATGCAGGTTAGGGTGTTGTTTGGACGAATGACTGAACTCGTGCGCTTTATGTCTATAGGTCTGTAATTGAGTCAAGTGGCGTATCGTGTGGGATGGCTTGTCCAACCTTTTTGGTTTTCTCCCGGTCCTTCGGTTTACCCCCCACTGCTAAAGATCCCTACGCGCAAGTGAATTATTGTATGAAAGTTAACTATAGTTTGTGTCGAGTGGACGTTAAACCCTATCTCTCATATACATTTAAATATTTTACCGACTGTGCGAGTATAAATTCCTTTCCAGACAAACTACCATTTCAAAATAATACTCAAATTACATGGATTATAGATACCATTATGTATAGGCCTTCGTTGTATCCACCATTTAAATTTTAATTAATTGCAACATAAGCACGTAGCTGAGCGTGTAATTTACTTCGAGGCAATGTTGTAAGTATTTTTAATCTAGCACCGTGAGCTAACAATTTTAGTTTTGAATAGCGTTGATAGCCTGTCTTCTATGCTGATATTCGTTAAGAACGTCAAAGCAAAATCCTAACTGGAGTATGGATTAATGGATTTGTTCCACTCTCAGCTATTCCTTAAACTAGCACATTATTAATTTACTTCTTTTTGCTGGTTCAGTATATCAGAACCTACACAGAAATACCGGTCCAGTTAACTAAACCCACTCTGCATGTTGTTAATACAATGGAGCGGGAGATCATCTCGTATGAATTAAGCAAATGGAATGGAGAATTTTTATCCGCAATATGTATTAGGCCAAGAAAGCCACAATCACATGTCCGCTAAACTGGAGGTTATCCCGAGTACTGCTATCAAACGAACCCGCTATCTCTCCTGGCTGCAAAGTGGGTAAGACGCTGAGTCGCTATCCTTGAGGTCGGGGTGTTTGATTCATGCAATGACCGAGAAGTTCATCCAGACTTTCCGGCGTGGGTCCCCCTTGACACAGTAATGCAGGGCGGCGGTCCTGACCAGGGCAGTTGTATAGGCGTTCTGATGGGACAAAAACCCGAAGTCCCGTGATCACATTGACATGCACATAAAAGATTCATTGACAGTTTAATTCGATAGAAGGGTAGGTCGTAGTGACGCTGTCCGGGCAAAATTTCCAAATAGCCCACTATATGGCGTATGCCCCTCTTCGGAGCAGAACAGTAGGACTAAAAGTCAATTTCAGTCATTTAACAACCAAATAAATATTGGTATTGTTTTTTACTTAGACTGGATGTTGGTCGAGTCCAAGCAGATATACCAACCGTACCTTGCAGCCGTTTCCAACAGTGAAATTAAGTCAATGTCGCGTTGTATTGAGATTAATAGGAAAGTAAATGTAACTTTCCCGCGTATAGTTCAATAGATTGGGTTAGATGTCAACCTAAAATATCTCATGTCTATTTTAATTACCAGAAATGAATTAAAGTGATTTATTCACCAAAATAATTTACCGTTAACTTACAATAGCTGTCGAGGAGAACATTAAACGACTTTCGTTTAAAATGATGTATTGAACATACCACTGTTTGTGTAATTGGACATTCCGACGTGGTTTCCCCCTTTGTCAGTGGTCCAGGACGGAGGACATGACAAGAAAACCGACGTCCCGTGGCATGCACGTAAAACATCCATTGGCAGTTGGAATTTGATATAGAAGTAGGCCATAGTCCCGCTACCCGTGGGAGTCATGCAGGATGGCGGACCTGGCCAGGACAGTTGTTTAGTCGTTCGTATGGGACGAAAACCCGAAGTCCCGTGTAAACATGGGCATACACGTAAAAGATCCCTTGACCGTTTTAATTCGAGTAGGCCGTAGTGCTGCTGTCCGGGCAAAAATTCCCCTATAGCACACTGTATGACGTATACCCGTTTTCATTAGCCCAGTCGAGACAGAACAGCAGGATGTTAAACCCTATTTATTTCATTTCTGAGCATGAAACTGCTAGCATTTAATGTAGTACTAGCATTTAATGCAGGTCTACACGGTATACCTTTATGTACTTCTTAAATTCTAACAAATGATACATGTGCACCAAAATATAGAAATAAAAACAACTGATACATGAATATGTCACAATAAGATACATATTCCCTTAACGGATACAAGAATAGAACATAAGCAATAATTATTTTATTTCTACTTAAGAATATTATTATTCATCGTATTTTTGTACTTATGGGGGGGGGGGGGCGAGGCTGCCGATTCCAGTACGATGGACGTACAGTTTGGTATGCCTGTTCCTTGGACAACTGTGCATCGATTGACAGACTTCGATCTGTGCTTCCAAGATGGACGTGATGCCGCCATGCTAGGTTCCATGGCCATATACAGTAGTACACTCTCGTACTATATTTGACTTGTTTTACTGTTAATAACAGTTAATAATTTCAGTTCATATCTATATTACGAGGAACTGCAACAACCGTTGTTGAAATAGTTTACCCTTCTTTCTGACTGCGATTTCGGTTTGTGTTTCTTCGAGATTTTCACGTGGCCACTTATCATACTCCTAATAGTTGAAACCTCTAATCATGAAATCCCCGCCTACGTTTCAATATAGTTTCCCGCAATTCAGTACACTGCATCCGCATAAACAAACAGCTTCGGGACTTCTAGAGAGAGAGGGAGATAGAGAGAAATGGGATTTAACGTCCACTCGACACAAACCAGGTCATTTAGGGACTAACATATGGTTTAATTTTATTTCAATAATTCGTTTGCGCGTAGGGATCTTTACCAGTGCGAGGAAACCGGCGGACCCGGAGAAAACCCGCGAGGTTGGACAGGCGAGTCTCCTCCTCGTCACATACAACCGGGGATTCGAAACCACGCCAGTTGACTCAATGACAGGATTTATGATACAGCACGCACGTGCTAACAATTTGGCCATCAAACCCCCACTTCGAAAAAGAAAACCGCATCAGATGTTTCGGATTGAGTAAACATACCGGGTAATTACAGAATCATCAGAATGAAATAGATATTAGATCATAGAAGACGTATACAGCTATTTCTACTTATCAACCTTTAACTGAATCCAGCTTTTAGTATGTTAGTATATCCTTGATGTGACAGCTTTGAAATAAATCCCATGTACGCCGCTGAGATGGGATGGCTTTAATCTCTAATATTATCACCGAACCTAGGATAAATTAATACAGAAATAGGTTGGTACCCACAAGAATATCAATTACCTGCTGAACATTTTGTCATCTGAATTCCAAAGAGGTATTGTCTATGAGGCATTCCAACAATCTCTGTTTCGCCATAAAATGCAGCCCTGTAAACTAATACAACTGGATTTAGCAGTGTGGGAACATATGTCTAGTGACAATAGAGTTGTATTTATTCGGTGTGATTAGTTTTGAATATGTAAATATGTAAACAATGTTCACACAGGGGCCACCAGCAGTGTATTGACTTTTCATCCCATCTCGGGGAGATAGATATAAGATTAAAAAGAAACTTCACTTAAATTATACATTTATACTTATGATATTGCCTGCTGAAAGGTTTCTACAACTCTGTTAAGTACGCTTTGACGATACCTTAAAGGGAAAGACCAACGATTTTCAACAGAGGGGATTATTTATCAATTTATATTTAAGATTTATGGAAACCTTGTTAAAACTCGTTGGTCTTCCCCTTTAAGAAATTAATGTATCATGATCACTATAATCATATTGGCGTGTACACTGAACATGGGATAATGGTCAACAAAATTATTGGTTACGTTTAACACCTATGCTGCTGTTAACACGTTGAATGCCGGCTACGAGTTATCTCGTAGTAGTACGTTCTTTATATTTGCCGGTACGAGTTATCTCGTAGTGAAATCGTCAGTTTCCTATGTCACCATTATTGAAATGGCCGCATACAAATACATGCTATATCATTGCTGGCAGCACAGTAGGACTTAACATTCACAAAAGAACAACAATTGTATGACTTTCATCAATTTTATTTTTTAGTACACTTTCTAGACACGGTGAAACGCAATGAAGCAATTGTCCACACAAAGTGCCGGTTTTTCTTCGCAAACGTTGCAACAGTATCGTGTCTCTTTTCGCAAGCCTGCCCTTGTACAGATACGACAAGGCTTTGTAGGTCTCTGCTTTTTCTCCGTTGGTGGAAGACAGGAAAGGTAGTGTATGTTCGCCAACTCAACACCAGGACCCCTACCAACTCCCTCAAGTTTTGTCATGATGTCTTCGCCAAGCAGATATTTTATTATATTTTCCCGAAATTCCAAGAGCCTCATGGGTTCTGCGTAGTCTTTATTATAGAGACAATGAGCATTCATCAGACACATATCAAGTATGTGAATACCAAGTTTCTTGTACCAACGGATGGTCTTGCGGAGTGACGAATAATATGACAACATCTGGTCTGAACGGTCGATTCCCGACATGCCATTATTATAGTCACGAACAATGTTAGGCTTTTGCGAAATCTTCTTATTTCTGTTCGCAACATCAATCATTTCAACCCGATGCATGTTGGTGATTGTTAGGACATCTCGTTTGTCCTTCCATTTGCAAACAATTACTGTATCAGATCGTTTCCAAGACATTTCTCCTTTCTTCAGCTTTTTCGTGACGACGTCTTTTGGGTTCTCTCTGCGGTCACCACGAAGAGTTCCACATATGTAAGTCGACTTTGTGGAAAGTCTCTTGAATAAGCTGACAGAGTTGTAGAAATTGTCTGTAAAGACTTCATGACCCTTATCCAAGAAACCCTCTAGTAGTTTCAACACAATCTGCGCACTTTGTCCAAGGCCGTCGTCATCTGGGAGCCTTTCGCCACTATAAAGCTGTATTCTTAACAGTAACCCACTGGATTCACACAGTTCGTATAGCTTCATACCATACTTATGCTTCTTGTTCTTTATGTACTGCCTAAACAAAAGTCGCCCACGCCAAAGGACCATAGACTCATCAATGCTCAATTTCCTCTCAGGGTAGTAGATTTCATCCATAACATCATTGAAATGACGCAAGAGGGGACGTATATTGAACAGACGGTCATTACCAACATTGGAATTGTCCGCAAAGTGCCAGAAACGGAGGAGTAATTGGAAGCGGTTACGACCCATTACTTTTCCAAACATTGGTGTGTAGTAAAGGGGATTTGTACTCCAAAAGCGCTCAATAGTTGGTTTGGAATTCGGGCCCATTTGAAAAAGCAGAGCAATGAACTGTTTCATTTCATTAGCATTAGTGTCCCGCCAATCTTTCAAACGTGATCGCCTACGAAGGGGACGTTGCTTATTTATTTCTGCAGCAGCATAACGATTGGTTTCGGTTACTAATGTTTCAATGAGACCTTGTGTCACCAGCAAGTCAAAATAATCACCTGGAGCACCATCCTGCAACGGAACTTTTAGGCCAGAGACTTCATTGAAAGCATAATCCGGAGGATCTTGGGGAATTTCTGTCCATACATGTTCAGTTCCATTGGCAACAGGGACTGTGGAGGAAGCTTGTGCTAGTGGGACTGTTAGTGGCTGTATAACGCCTGCTTCACCTATAGGATTTGCAGGAACATGTCTACCACCACGCGTACGTACAAAACCCCGCCCACGTAGTGTGCCATGTCCTCTTATTGGAGTAGTATCATCACGTCCACGTTTCACACCACCACCTCTAGTGCGTATTCCTCTTGTTCTAACCCTACCACGAGATGGAGTAATCACTTCGTCGTTGTCAGTACTTGCGCTAGAGAGCTCATCAGAAGAAATTGTTGGATCACCGAGGTCGTCGTCATCATCCGTACTTTCATTCACACTCGAACCACCGGCAATGGATGCTGTAGACACGTGTTTTGAATTGTCACTGCCAGTCCCAGATTCGACATCACTTAGCTGTCTATCTGTACGTTCAAGAATGGGATCACCAACAGATTCCATAAGCGAGTCATTATCACTGTCCATACCAACATCATTTTGTGAATCTGTGTGCATTAGTAAATTCACAATCTCACTGGCTGTAAACTTTTCTCCAGCCATTGCAAATGGCTACCGTCTACTGGTAGCTATATTTAGTAACACGAAGCTTTATGGGAGGCAACTAAAACAAACAAAAGCGCGAAATTTAAAATGTCGTAGTTGGCAAACGGAATGAGATTCCATTTGTGGGTGCCAGGCTACGGCTCGTAGTTGGCAAATACGATTGTAACATTGTTCACCAATGCCAGCCTACGACTCGTAGTTGGCAAAGATCAAAGAACCATTTTCCACTGGTGCCGGACTACGACTCGTAGTTGGCAGAGACAAATAAACTGTTCTATGGTCGTGCCAACTACGATCATATTTGAATAAAGCTTTTTTAACTCCAGAAATGACGAATCGTCGTCAGTTTACGTTATAAAGACCGCTTATGCAATGCCGAAGTAATATACCAAAGGTCGTAGGTTGGCATGTCGGGTAAAATAAATATTCGGGGGACATGGGGTGGGTGCCTATACATGTCCGACAATGGGACAGTGTGATCAGACACTGTGGTAGATTATGTAATTTGACAGATAGTCGTCTAACTAAGATTATTTTTAACTGGAGTAACTTAAAGGCAAAAAGAACCAAAAACTGGAATTTTAGAGTTAATAATCACTTAAAGAAACTGGATATCAATATAGATTTGACTAGTCATGTAAATACCCGAAAACTGGTTTGTGATGTTTTCGAAAGAAACTCTCATTTGTATCTAGAGAAATGGTTTAATGATGTTACCCATGTTAGAGCTAAAGTCGGCCAAGGTCATAATAAGCTCCGGTCATATCGTTTGTTCAAGTCTGTGTATGGACCCGAGAAATATGTAACGGGCAATCTTATTCCCTCCCATCGCAGTGCTTTGGCTAAATTTAGATGTGGAGTAGCCCCGCTTCGTATAGAAACTGGGCGATATGAAGGAATCCCAGTTGAGAACCGCCTATGTTTTTATTGTACCGATCAAGTCGAAAATGAAGAACATTGTCTTTTAGAATGCGAGCTGTATAGCGATTTTAGGAATGTTTTATTCACGTTAATACAAACTGTGTGTCCAGACTTTTCGTCTTTTAATAAATCTGATAAAATGTCTTTTATTCTGTCCAGTGACGAAGTAGTTAAGTTTAGTGCCAAAACCTGCTGTGATATTTTAAAAAGGCGGAGGCAAACTTTATATCCATGTTCATGAATGGGTTATTATTTTTAGCCTATTGTAGATATGAATTTTAAAATTTCCTCCGTATGTATGTTTTTTTCTGTTATTTGTATTTTACTATGCTTATTTATTTGTGGCTATGTAATGTTCATCTCGTCTCTCATAATTCTTAATGAATGTCAGTTTTTAGTATATTTTAATTTATGAATGTGATGTATTTATAACTGGTGAGACGTTAATAAACAACTACTACTATTATATTACAAAACATATTAGATTTAAGTATTTCTACTTGTGTGACCTTGTAATAATATCAATTATTTTCGATATATTACTATTTTAGGATTATGTATTGAATAATAAAATATTATACTATAAATAATGTTAAACTTTACGTGAAAAAATATAATGATTTTAATATAATCCCTGTTTCTTCTTTCAGGTTGCCAGGGATTTCCGTAAGCCAACATTTAATTAATTAATCCCCTTGCCTTTTGTTACCTACACGTGATATTGTAATTCAGATCATTATTATTTTCACAAAACATGTATATACATATTAATTATTACACGATTACGTCACGATTCCAAAGAAGCCCTTTTGTAACCATGGAAAACGACGACAAAAATACAAGTTCTACTCAACCGATGTTAACAAACTTGGCATTAAATTGAAGCTTACATTCGGAGGAACATTTCTGTGGGACCAATTGTGATTATATGAAATAGATTTTATTTCGGAACAGTTTACATAACAACCTATGTTTTTTTTTTGATTTTCTGGAATTTTAGCATTATAATTGATTGACACCCCAAAAAAAAAAACCTACCGTGTTTTATTTAACACTAGCTTAGCTATTTGCATGCCAAATTTTTAAAAATTCTGATCAGGCAAGACGGAACTGTTTAGATTTATAACGAACATTTATCATTTTAAGCCGATTTCAAAATTTAATATCTTTAAAACCACAAGAGATATGTGCCAAAACTATGACTTAAATCACAACTTCAGATGTCTTTATAATGATCATACCAAATTTATGTGGAACAAACATTGAAAAATAATATAAAATTAATTACGAAGGTACCGCAGGTTAGACATGGCAACACCCTTAAGTGATAAACTTAAAGTTGAATTCAGGGCAATTTCTCGGTAATGAAGTATTACAGCCACAATTTCATATTTTTAAGTTATATATTTAAAATTTGTTAAAATAAAGCCTTAAAATAGATGATATCCGTAAACATTCCTACCTTGTTAAAGAATAATCCTATTAATCCTACAATTATCATTATCAACTTCAATTCAACCGTTTGAACATAGTTTGAACATGGAGGGAGTAGGAAAACAAGGGAGGTAATTGTGTTATCAATGAATTTTAAGGATGGGAAATAATGCCCATGATCGTATAATAGAGAGTTGATAACCTATTGGGCAAAGACATAGAAATAATTATGTTTTGACTTTCTTAGAATATTTGAAATTCTCGCTTTATACAGGCATTATGCAAGAGCTAAATTTGCCTATTGCAGGTCTTTCTTGAGGCCTTAGACATTAATAAACTTATCAAGGACATAACCAACCCTCGATGCCATCGTTCGACTACTTTGTTGTGGATTTGAATACATGTTTTGATGCATTATTTATCACAAAAATGCATTATTTAGAATTGGCTTCTTATCGTAGCCATTGTAGTAATACCGACCGAGGCTAGCCTAAAATTGAATCGCTAAAACGCATTTTTTCTTTTACTTTGCCGCACAAAAATTCCAAGGCAATAAATATAACCCGTATAACAAATCGTGCTTGGTGCAGTGAGTAAGGCGGGGGGTCCTTAGTTCGATACCCGATGTTGGTCGAGAAAGTTCCTAAAGACTTTCCATCGGGGGTTCTCAATGTCAGTGGATAATAACGATACACTGTTTATCAGCTCCGCTTGAGAACAGAAAACAGACACAGAATGCCTAAATCGAAACCACAAAGTATACTTTTACAATTTGCTTTCATTTAATATAATTAAAAATTGTTTTTTTTTTTACTTTTTGCGTGTATTCAAATAAATATAGACGGATTAGAGTCGCATTACCAAATAGAATTCTATTTGTTTTGAATATGACGGCCATTCGCGACATAGATCTATTCTCATAGTTGAGAGTTCTCTGATCCGAATGTCACAGGACGGAGAGTCCGACAACGAACGGTCTATAGTCGTTAGGATTGGCAGAAAACTATATAAAAAGTGGCGCACACGTTCACTAACCAATGCAAGTTGAAACTCGATGTAGAACAGGCAGAAAGGCCACTCGACGGAAAACATTTCATTGCATGGTTCAGAACAGTATGAAATCAAACTGGATTTCATTGATCGTACACGCAATTCAATAAAAACAAAAACATTAAATTATTTATTTATTGGCACCATATTAATAAAATGTGGAAATAATAGATTCAATTATCGTTTTGTTTTATCGTAAACTACATCTATTTTTTCGATTAGTTTTGGAATGTCGATTGTGATAAGTGAGATCACTACTATTATACTGGTAGTCCTCGTGTCATAACACTTATCGTAATCGTAATTCTAACCATAAGTCTATTATAATTGCCCCTAAGGTACTTTTATAGTATTATAAAGTCGTATAAAAACACTATCTCTTTGACATTTATCGACTTGAAAAAGATGGCGAGAGTCACTGTATGATTGACGTTGTATTTAAATACATAATTGCAGATTAGAAATGTACTTTTAGAGTTGTATGATTAAAGCGGTTATATTTGTCTGTATTTCATCTCATTCCAGACACAGACAAAATGGAATATTTATCATTTATGTAAATCACAGAAGCACGTTATAATTTAAACATTTTACGATCCCCCACCCAACCTCCCGTTCCCACCACCATCATGCATGGGGCCTAAAATAACATGCGACAGAAAATATAGTTTAGCCCGGAGGCCAAATGAAGATTTTGTCGTGTACCGACCGTGGTCGTAGACAATTTTCCGAAGTAAAATGCCATGTATTGACGCATTGTATATACACTAAAAGCTTTAAATGTATTATGATGTAGTCTACTCGTAAATTCGGATATTCGGGGAAGGGCTTGGAATATTATTCACCTATCAGACCATGGGGTAAATCTGGTTTCAAACCTCAGTGACGGTTTAGCTAGCTTTGTGGACAAATAAACCAATTTCTAATAACTACAGCTATTCTTCTTAATTGACTTACTTCGGCCATCGGCTTAAATGACTGGTTTTTGCTATCTTAAGGCATGTGCATATGATGTGGCCATTTTCGGTTTCAAGAAGAATATGCCCACTCAAAATGTTCAATAATCTAGTGTAGACACTAGTTTTAAAATACCGTTGGGTTTAACTTTAATTGCTAATAAATCGCTTTTTAAAAACAACTTAGTCCAAAATTATAGAATGGATTTCAAAACCCACTAATATCTAACAGTTTACCGAACCCACGGTGGTCCGTAACAATCAGACATCCAATACTACAGAGACATGAATAACAATGAATTTAGAGAACGTCTTAAATATAACACAATGCGCTACATATCGGCCTGTCAAACCTCGTGGGTTAACTCCGGTTTCCCCCCATTGCTTTAGACCCTACGCGCAAGAGAATTATTGAAATAAAATTAAAACCCCAACATGACCTAGTTTGTGTCGAGTGGACGTTAAACCTTATTTCTCTCTTTCTCTCTCTCTCTCTCTCTCTCTTTCTCTCTCTCTACCCGTCGGCAATTGTCTTATATACTATAACAAACACTGCCATCAAACAACAAGCTCGTGCTACAAACAACAAACAAAATATAAGATACAAACACATTCCGGAAACTTTAGAATGGCGGAAATGGTTGTAAGCTTATTAATAAGAATACTTCTGACGACTTTTATTCATACTGATGTGTACGGTATGATCCAAACACTGTCATTTTTGAAACATGAATGGAAACATGACTTGTATAATGCGAATAACATGAGGAACTCGAGAAATGTAGAATTTTATGTATTCGGTGTTTTATTTTATCATGATGAGTAGAATGATAAGTATACAAACAGGTAAACAAATACTAATAGTTTGTAATAATGATAAATATTTTGTATTTTTACAAACAATTTCTTATTGCCTGAACATATTAACCCCAATAATGATAAATATTTTATATTTGAACAGAAATTGTCTTACCGCATAAACATATTAACCCCAACTGTGGACACATCGGCCTGTACAATCTCCCACGATTCTAACACAAGTTCTTTTTGTCTTTCTGTAATGGCGGGTTTAATATCTTCTTCTCTGGGCGACGTCTCTGGAGAAACGCCATTTCCCGTATGCCCATTTGTCGTCAAGTATGTTTTCCGGTGTCCAGATTTGGAGGTTTCGAACTTTCCTTGTTTTAGTTTATTTTTTGTTGAATTTACACAACCCATGTCTGTTTATATATTAGTATAATAACTACTAAAACAACACTAGTGAGATTGTCTGTCACCTTTTACAAGAGCGGACACCTATGTCTCTATCGCTTTCATCATTGGCAATTTTTGTAGTGTTTTCGGCACATCTGAATATTTGTTAATAAATATAACAGAAAAAAAATCCACTTTTGATATAATCGAAAACAAAAATCAACTTGTTGAACAAACTTGTAGATAGACTGTTTACTGTTAACGGTAGTTATATAGTACGTACTACTACTATTAAACGAAGCTGGTTGCCGTTAAGAAGTCGATGATGGTATGGCATTCACAGCGCGAAAGACGAGTATAACCTAATTGTTAAGATGTGTAGAGCTATTATCGAAGTCTGTTAAATAGTCTTAAGATGTTGTGGCAGTTAGTAAACTTGCTACGGTAATGACGTGTATACTATCATTGGAAACCCACAGATCTTGTATTTATATTGGATTCTGTGACGTCATTAGATGGAGTCCGTCTCCAACGATCGGTTATTTTTTGTAGAATACGAGGTATTTCATAGATATTAGTCTATAGACACTGGTGGATATCTCCAAGAAGTGTAAATCACTCGGCATCGTCGATCGTTCGATATTTATACTGAAATGAAGTGAACTCACTCGAAATGACTTTCCATTGGTACGTGTGTACAGGGTGTCTTTCAATAGAAACCCACTACAGTCGCTTCGAGGACTGCGTATATAAAAAAAATCTATCGATCGATGGAAATTAAGCAGTTTGTATGCTGTGCAAATGTAATCATGTAAGCAAAGAAATCTAAATGAAGAGAACCCGTTCTTATAATGGATGGAGAGAACTTAAGAAAAATCAACGTAAACAGGCGGTTCGTTTGTTTACGCAGTCACTGGCTAGCTAATTTCAATCCATTATATGTAGTTATTGGTCTGAAAATAGTAAGGTGTGTGTTTATTTGGTTGTACAAAGCATTTCATTTTTAATATCAATTACCAACTGTTTTCTTGTAATCAAAGAAAATAATCAATGACATTTACAAAAGGATTACATTTTTATACTGGAGTAGAAGTAGTAGTAGATAGCTTGCGTCATCTTAAGGTTTCTATACCGTCGTTTCTCAGAGTGGCTTGCGTTATCTCATAGGTTTTCTACCGTTTCTCCGATTGGTCCTATCAAAAGATCTCTCTCTCTCTCTCTCTCTCTCTCTCTCTCTCTCCCTCTCTCTCTTTATCTCTGGCTAAGTGGATATGACGCTGGCTCGCTAGCCTGGAGGTCGGGTGTTCGATCTCTGCATTGGTCGAGAAAGTTCATCGTGATTTTCTGACGTCTTTTTTGCTAGTCAGTGCTGCAGGGCGGAGGGCATGGCAACGACAGCTGTCTAGTCGTTCGGGTTAGACAAAAAAAGACGTACAAGATCCCTTGACAGTTGGAATTCGATATTTTTTTTTATCAAAGCACACTGTATGGCGTATGTCCGTCTTCATTAGCCTAGTCGGGGCAGGACAGTAGAACGTTAAACCCCACTCCCCGCTCTCTCGCTCAAAGTTTCATCATATTATTATGTTTCCTCATACACTTGATAAGGCGTCAAGTTATCTAAATTGAAAGTGAGATAGCATTATTTATTATGTTGATGGCAAAAACATGGTGCTCCGGAAATACATCAAGTCGATAAATTTCTATTTTTGTAGTTTAAGCGTAGGTGTACATTAATTCACAGTACGGGTGAACACCCTGCAACGCCCAGGTGTGGAGGCAGATTTGAGCTTAAAGGCGAGGACCTTGAAAGTAATTGCGGAAGTCTTGGTAAAGTAATGGTTTGTTATAGACGCCAGTGTATCTCCCTTTGTAGGTCAGAGTTTTTGACGTATTATTTAAAGGAGCTTAACCCCCAACTCAATAGTATCCATGATATTTCAAATCAAAACATGAATCATAATTCAATATTGGTCCATTTTAATTAATATTGATGATGCTTCTTACCGTGTAAATTATGGGACCCTAATATCCAATATTTAAGACATAATGAACATCAAAAAATCAGAACACGACGTCATGTACTTCTTGGACAATTGCCATGAACAAAGAAACCCATATCCCAGAAGAAAATGCCGAAGAAATTACAAATAGCCAATTCACCAACGACAATAAATTAATAATAACAAAACAAGGTGTTCAAAGAACTAAGCAGTTTTATATAAAAAAATACATAATATACATTAAACAGAATTGTGTATACAAATGGAATTTAATTAAATTTATAAAATAAATATCTGAAATTAGGTTTCCATCAGTCTGGCACGGACAAAATAATATTAACAAATCTAATCACCAGTAAGGCTCAATTTAATTAATTTTTTTCTTCAGAAACAAAAATACCAGAAAACCCGCAAGGCCATCAGCGCCAAAACCAGCGACTAGCGCCACGAGCCTACTTTGTATATACATTTAATTATATCATTTATCTTTTAAAAAAATAGGGGGGTTGGATGGCTGAATGGTTAGCGTGCGCGCGCTGTATCATAAAGCCTGTCATTGAGTCAACTTGTACGTGGCAAGTAGTAGGGTCGCCTTTCCAATCCTGTGGGTTTTCTCCGGGTCCTCCGGTTTCCTCCAACTGCTAAAGACCCCTACGCACAAGCAAATCATTGAAATAAAATTAAACCATATGTTTGTGTCGAGTGAACGTTAAACCCCATTTCTCTCTCTCTCTCTCTCTCTTAAAAAATAAAACTAAGTCAGTTTTTACAACAATCAGCGGTCGAATTACTCATCATTCAAACCCGTAAACAATTAGTAAGAAAAAATGGCCAGTGATAAAATGCACAAGATATAATATTTCATTCAAAAAGTATCTGATAATGGACACAATGAATTATGCACGTTATTTTTAACATATCCGTCAATACTGTACAGATTTGGGGGATGGCGTATACCTGTTATCAGATTGTTGCCACGTGCTTATCGTCAGTTTTTTTAGATTTATATACCTAAGGTTGTTTATCTCTTCTTCAATGTTTACCTGTTCGTATATCTTAACTATCTTGATATATGGCTACTTTGATATAAATACATAACATACACATTCCATCATTTTTCAACACAACAGAATGCCAATCGTCTGGAGTATGAATCAAGACTTAGGTCGGTAAAACTAATTACATGTGATATGCATGTCATATTTGTCTGAATGCTCTCTGAACGATCGGTATGTTTATGCTGGCTGATTGTGCTAATTTGTGTTGATGAAAGGTTAATAGGTTGGAATCTCCTTTCTTAATGACAGAAACATTTTCGATTTGTTGTTCTAATGACAATGTAAACATATACTTATTGATATCGACATTATATACAACTTAAAATGCAAATACGGGTAATGAATTCGCTATCAGTAATTTCGCCATTTATACAAAAACACCCGCTTGGCAGTTGACCATTTAATTTCCATTATCTACTTTCTAGAAATAGTGTAACTTTTGTACTTAAAATTTCAGAGAACTTAACTCACAGGTAACTTTTAACCAAATCGAAACAAATATACTTTCCCTAAAAAGAAACTAAAGGTGACAGTTCGTCTACGGTATACCCTAACTTTACCATCGCCTTGTTGCAACAGGAACCGCGACACGTCGCTGAAGCGAACTGCTTTCCAGTGTTGCTGTGGCAATAGCCTCCGTGTTTTAACCCAATGAAGTTCTGAGATTCTACGCCGTCCGGGAATTGCTGTCGCAATAGAGGTCGTTGTTGAGAACCGTTACCGCCAATGGTGACGATCCAGGACAGTTGGGGTCACTCTTGTTTGGCCTGAGCTTGTGTGATCACATGTTGAGCTTCACTGTCGGTGCATATCACAAAGGCGAGAAATGGAACCCAGGGAAACATTCAGAAACCTGGCTACATCTGTCTGAGAGTCACCTGCTTGTAATCGACGCAAAAGCGTTGTTACGTTGGTCTTTGTTCAGATGTGACATCACCTGGTTCGTTGAATGTTTACCTGTGCAATTGACTTGGAAACCGAGACACTCGGGATTTTAAAGGTCTTAAGAGTCAGGTTCCATGCGAAAAGCTCGCGAAGTTGTTTAATTCATGTGTTTTGGTGCAATCAAGCGAAAACAAATTTCGGCAAAAAGGATGACCCTACATGTAAAACCAATAATGAATTTCTTTTAGAAATAAGGCAATTAAAACGAGTAAGATTTATGGAAGCAACGACCTCGTTCAAATAAAAAAAATAATTAAAAAAGGGCTGTGCGTTTCTTTTTTTGAAGAGTGTATATTATATCCCGCAGGGCAATGACATTTAGTAAACTTGAGGATCTATATGTATTGTGCAATGTGAATCAATACTTTATAATAATGATTAGAAGAGTTCAAAATATGTAACAAACATGTTTAACAACAAGGGGGGAGAGAGAGAGGGGGGGGGAGAGGGAGAGAGAGAGGGGGAGAGAGAGAGATGGGGTTTAACGTTCACGCGGCACAAACTAGATCATTTTGGGACAAACGTATGGTTTTCAATTTTTATTTCAATAATTCGCTTGCGCGTAGGGGCCTTTAGCACTGGGAGGAAACCAAAGTGCCCGGAGGAAACCCACGTGGTTGAGAAGTCGCCCCAATTTCATGCCTCCAAACCACAGCCATAAGCCAGAAGTGACTGGTCAGCTAGAGGTCGGATGGCGGCACTCTACACCACTAGGCCATCCCGAACCCCCTTAACAACAAGGAACTGATTACTTATCCTTTCACATCTAAGTAGAAAAGGTACAATGACTGACATTTAGTCTATAGTCTCCTTACTGTCAATAACACGTGCCAACATCAAATAACAGAATAATATATAGCTTGTAATCACATTTCTTCCTCACCCACAAGAGAGTAATGTACGTTTATAGCCGATTTCAGACCTTAACATCTCAAATAAATACCATTTTATTGAAGTTCCCTCAATGTTAAAGTTAGGGTTATCCCTTATCCCCCCTTCCTTTGCAATTACAGACTGTTAGAGCTAAATTATTGGAGATTAGATAACGACCTGGTGGTTTGCACTATAATAGTTAGAAACTAGATAATATAAAGGAAATTTTCTGAAAATTTTCAGTCAAATTGATCCACTCTGAACCGATAATTTCGCGATTGAATTTTGGGCCTAGCCTTGATCATCATTCCTAAAGTCGGTACGACAAAAAACAGTCTCGATTAACCATTCCTTGATGTAATCATGAATGACTATTGAGCAGCAGATTGGATCCTAATCCAGTAAATATCGCAGGATATTGACATCGAGAATTGATTATATTCTGGATAAGGTAATTTATGTCTAATTAATAATTTAGATAACATTTCAGGCCTAAAGAAAGACCTGCTCTCTTGCATAATGTATGTTTAATAAGGAGAGATTTAACACTAGTTTACCGTACCGACTTTACTAATTAAGACAGGCATACACCCTACAGCAACGCTGATTTCAAATTTCAACTGTCCGGGTTTTCTTTTCGGCCACACCAACGCGTGGATAGGACCTCGACTTTCGTCTTATCCGCTATTTTATGTTGATTTACGACTCAGGAACAGTAGAGTTGACAAATATGTCCTTTGTGTACCACAATTTATGTTATTTTTCCTGAACAAGAAAGTATCAATGGTTATTTTTGTTTTGCGTGTAGTGCGGTACTCCTGCACTTTTTTCAAAAGGTGATCTTTACGCGATAAATATATATATATATATCTCTTTCCCTATATCGATGATATATTATGGTATTCAGTCGTATCGCGTGAGACGACCGTAAATTGAAACCTATGTAACCAAATAATAACAATTGGAAGCGTCTGATTCTCGATTTATGAGACGAGTAGCCAATTTATTAACTACGTGTTGCTACAAGTTCCCATCGCAATAGCTGTAGATTAGAAACTTCAAATGACAAGGAAGACTTATAAAGGGTGCGCTGATGGTATAGTCAGAAGCTTGGAGTGATCAGTAACATTATAACTACTAGAATTCATCTGCTACATTATTTACGCGTGACCTGTCATAATTCTGACTACATCATATCCATTACTCATATATGGCTTCAAATCTAATAGAAAAGTGGGTTACGCTTGCGAGTAATGAAAAATATACACAGGCCCGGATCCAGGATTTTGTCGCGGGGGGGGGGGGGGGGCATACATTGGAGCAAGGGGTAATCATCAGAGTGACGCATGTATTACGGGTTTGGTGTAGTATCCAGAGTCTTCGCCGCGGCAATTGTATATGTTGCTGGCTGCAGGTGCTGGTCCGAACAATGATAACCAGTCTCAACGGGGTTGAGGCGCCCCCCCCCCTGGATCCGCGCCTGGTACAGATTTATTACAGAACTAAAACTGTTTTCTTTTCTTTTATATTATGTATGTTCATTTTATTAACAATAGCCAAATGTATCATGATTATATACCTATGTTGAATGAGTTTGAAGAAGACTGGCCCCATACACATGGTTTTTTTTAGGAAATGAGAAGCAGGTTGTATATTTCTTCCGATGGAGTAAGATTTTCCAATATCTTTATGTCTACACATATATCATTCCGATATACAATTCAAGTCCAGAACATCCATAATGATGCTAGTTTATGTATTACGCTTTACGGGTTTATAGCCGTACAACTTAAAGGCCCCATCACTCACATCGACATATATTATTTATACAATATTTATCAGAACTGAAAAGTGATACTCAGATACCAGGATGATGAAACAATCACTAACACAAAGGTAATCGCTAAATGTCCACAATGGGGTTTAACGTCTACTCGACACAAACTAGTTAATATCGGGACTAACATATGGTTTAATCTTAATACAATAATTCGCTTGCGCGTACGGGTCTTTAGCAGTCGGAGGTAGCCGGATGACCAGGATAAAAAACACGAGGTTGGACAGGCGATCCTACTCCTTGTCAAGTTCAACTGGGGATTCGAAACCCCGCACGTGCTAATCATTCGGCCACCCCCACCCCCTCTACAGACGATTATAACACAATAATCAATTCAACAAAAAGTACTTAGGATTGGCCGACTTCGATGATTTTTGGTCGTGAATGTTATCTGTATTAGCCGCCTGGTCTGAAATATTGTACCTTGAACTGACCTTTACGATTTTCGGCTTCCTAATCCGCTGAACTTATGCAGCCAAATTCCAATTATAAGTGAATACGTTCATTACATACCTGTATATGAACATTCACGCATGTCTTATCTGGGTTATCGAATTTAGAAGTAGGCTATAAGTTTGATACATGCGAAGTGTGTAAAGATACTTATAAAAGGAATTTGGCGCTATAGAAAAACTATAATATTTTAAAAGTTGAACTTCTAAAGCTGCGTTCACACTAGGGGGTTAATCTGAATTGAATTCAGAATAAAGTCTTATTCCGGACTTTGGCGTCACACTCAATTCGCGAAAAAGCGAACTAAATCTAAATTAACGAATCCTTATAATTTTTCCGAATTCAACCCAGAACAATTTTTCGGAATCGGTTTATTCGTAGTCAAAATTTGAGTGTGACAAGCTTTATTCAGATCTACAGGGAAACGATAACTTTGCGCGCATTTTCACTTCTACTTCTGTCTGATCGCGGGAAATCGTGTTTTTATGAATCTAGTGCTATGACAAAAAACCAACGTTGTTTCCCCATTTCAGTGTTGCTGGGCGGAGAGCCTGGCAAGAAAAACAACTGTATTATCGTTCGAATGGGACAAAATAGAGTTCCCGTGACCTGTCTTGGGAAAATGGCCTATGCCCGTCTTTATAAGCTCAGTCGGAGCAGAACAGTAGGGAGTTTAACATCATTTTATTACACTTCAATTATTTTCGCTTTTGATACGGTACAAAAATAATCCGAATTCCGTAGGCCGGTCTCCAGAATTCGCATTAAATGCGCATAAAGTATGAACGCAGCTTAAGAGAAATATCAGTCCAAATTCGAGTTAGTTCTGCTCACTATTTACAAAGATGAGACGCTTTGAAAATTCTGTCGATCTATACTGCTCCTTATGCAACGAGACCGTCGCCATATTTATTTGCCATGGACCAAATTGATGGGTCTGTCTTAAATCCGATTGAACCCGAAATAAGATTTTTCAAAAATTATCTTTATTTTCCCAATATTGAGATTACATAAATATAAAATATAAAATTAGACTATCAGGTCATACGAGCTAAATGGCAATATTGGTATAAATATTATTAAAATAGACCTGTGTTTTCTAAACAACAATTTATCATTTCTGTCCAACATGGTGACATCTTGCCTTTAACTAGGTTTCAACCATCCAGATTACAAATTAAGGAATATTTACAGGCTTTTGGTCGTCTTGAAATAAACGAAATGGTATAATGACCTCTGTCACGTAAGTTTTAATTATAAAAAAACAACATAATTTCAATGTTTGTTGGTGCTTTACTTTGATGCCACATATTGTACAGGCATTATAGAGAACAATTGTTAATTAATTACATGAACCAAATGGGTTCCCATTATGGGAACACAAATCTTTTTTCACGAAATAATTAGGTAGCAAAAACACCACTGTAATTGATATGACAAAGTAAAACATCTAGAATTTAGATTTCATTAACCGAATTTTCATTAAAGCTTAAATTACGATTAGGCATTGTACTTCAGATAAAGACAGTTATTTTAATGTCTTTTTATCTGTAGGAGGTTCGTCTCTCTTATCGTTAGCGATATACTTAAATTCCTAAATTTAGCCAAAGACATAGTTTATATAGCCTTCGTATCAACATTGTCAGTCGCCAGATGATTTGGTAGCTGGCAAGTGTCTGCGATAATGGAATATTGATGCATAATAATGAGTTTAATCAAACGTAGTAGGGAATAGAGTGGATTCACTGTTTGGAAAACATACCTCTTACCCCCTGAACTTCTTTCCTACAAAAGTTTATTACCAATCAATGGACTAACTTTCATTTGCGTGATTGTAGGATTCTATATCTATACACGTAGTTTCGTACTAACAAAATGGAGGATCGATTACCGTTGATTTAGAAATATCAAAGGACTACTCGCGGATTTCTTCCATTTACTCCGAGGAGAAGTAAGATAGAGCGAAACTGGGTACTGCTTTAATAATTAGTATGTTGTTGATGTCGCTTTGTGGAACCAGCAACTTGGGTATTCAACTGAAGAATTTATGGCTTTGGGTCACTTACAGAACATCAATATTTCTTCTTTTTTCAAAATCGACATTAGAGTTATTGGTATATGAATTGAATGAAAGGTTTATAAACCTGTGTATTTTTTATACTTATCCAAGATACCATGCACTGGCAGTACTTAGCTTCACAGACAATCTACCATTCAAGGACGATAACGCAAGGACAATTATCCCCAAATTCAAAAAGGACCTGTACTCTACAGGAAACCATACTATTCCTTTGTATAAAAGTTTGAATGGACGGAGCGGCGCTGTAATTTTAACCAAGTGGGCGTATAGAAAAAAGGTGACACTTTTTTGGATTTATGGTTACAATGTGTATCCCTAGATATAGTTTTTCCCAAAGCATGTATATTTCACTATGGACATGCGCTTTTACATAAATAATACGTTTGGAAAATACTGGGTTGAATACAAATTGAGGAGTATTACCACGAATCTCATTTTCATACACCTTATAAGCTCTCCCCTCCCCCTCTCTCTCTCTCTCTCTCTCGTGTAATGACCAACTGGCTCATGTTTATTAATATACTTGCTGGACATACGACTAATCAGTACCTACTACCAATATACCACAGAAGAATTGTCAATATTAAGTCGCTCTCTTCTTGCAGTTTCTTCCCCCAAAAAAATATTCCAGAGTACATCTAGAAATGCAACTTTATATTTATGATTTTGGGTTGTGGAAGTGCTGATCGAATACCCATAAATCATATTATCACCCAATAATACATTTGACAGTAGATATCGCTTGTGTGTTAAATGTGATATATACACAGTGTGGTGATATCACTTTACATAAATTGATTGGTCAATCAAAAAAGGAACCACTTTCTTTTATTTCAAAGAAACCACTTAGTTTAAGTTAAGAGTGACTTTTTAAAAAAAAAGAAACTGCTTTTATTTAATTGACCTTGAAGGGAAAAACTGGGTCAGTATACAGGGCTATACAATAGCTAAACTGCTGTCAAAAAATGATGTATCACTACGCTGTAATGTAATTCGGTTCAGTAAAAGTGAAATCTATACCAAAGAATTATATTTATTTATTTGTGCATGTAAGAAAGGATTGGGTGATAAATAAAATCTCGAACTCGTGTTTTTGATACCAAAAAATATCAACACAAGTTGATAAAGTAAAAAAAACCCGAGGCTCGTAGGAGAAGTGATTCTTGCATAAATCGTGTTTGATACTCAATATACTAAACTGAAATCCAATTTAAATCATCCAGTGGCCGATGCTTATTAACATCACGGATCAATAAACATTATTAATTAGCATTATATGTACTAATAATTATGAATTATCACATTATTGTTTATAACAACTTAGATTTGGTTCGCTTTCAAAACACAAGGAGAGAGAGTCAGAGGTTTAACATCCACTCGACATAAACTAGGTCATTTCGGGACTAACATATGTTTTTTCTCAATAATTCGCTTGCGCGTAGGGGTCTTTAGCAGTGGGAGGAAACCGGAGGACTCGGAGAAAACACATGAGATTTGACAGGCGGTCCTACCCCTTGCCAAGTACAACCTGGGATTCGGAACCACGCCAGTTGACTCAATGACAGACTTTATGATACAGCGCGCACAAGGAAGAAATACTAAAGGTAGCTAGTGTATTAAGTGTTTCTAAATGTGTGTTGTGTAGTAGTTGAAAGTTTCAAACATCCAATAATGGCCATTAATTTCAAATATTTAAAATGTTAGATAAATCGATACGAAACGAGAGAATTGCGTTTATACATATTAATTCAATATAGAGTTACACGGTGGTGTGTAGTTATAATTTGTGAAGGAGTGGTATAGATTCTGTGACTTGATTGTACCAAATACGCAGACAGGAAATAACAACTTTGTCGAGTTTCATATTCAACTCGCTGGGTATACATTCAACCGTTGCCATCTATTGTCGAAGAATATTAATTAATCCTCAAACTCCCCCGCTAGTTTAATTGTAATCCCGAGTGGCACTAAATTCAGGCAAATGGAACTAAAATATGTATGTCGGCTTTCAAAGAAATATGCTCTACGGGATAATTCTCTATATTCCTCCTCCACTTTCTTTGTGAATGTCCAAATGAACAATAACGTATATTATATCAACGCGTGCTTTATTTAAGATGATAAGATTTCGTGGCATTGTTTGTGCGTGAGAAGGAGTAAAGCCCCCCCCCCCCTCACACACACACACACATTGCTAAAAGCCTTACGATGACAGTACTGATCAATATTTCGTTTCATTATTTTTATACTTTCTATGGCCTACACTTCATGAAGACTAATCAGTTGCACTGGGAGGCCGTGTCGTGGGCTGTACGAGCAGCTTTTGACCCTATGACGCCAGACATTGATTAATCAATCCAATCTGCGTTGACGTTTCAAGATGTTGACCCACAGTTCCGTGCATGGCACATCAAGAAGAAGTCGCCGTAACAGACCGTTTCATTGGCTAAGCCCCTACTTCAACCAACAAAAACAGTAATATAACAAATCTTCCAGAGTTCAATGAAGACAAACAAATAAAACGAAATTTTGAACAATAAAAATGAGATCTGTGTTTTAATAAGATTGTACGCTCAAGCGAATGATTGAAATAAAATTGAACCATACTACCGAAATGAACCAGTTTGCGTCGAGTGGTCGTTAAACATTATTTCTCTATATAAATGTATATCATTTATACATGACAAATTCACACATCTTGTTTTAATCCCAAAGAAGCTGTGGCCTATTATTGAAATCTGGGGGTAGCGTTGTATCATAAGGTGAGTCATTGGGTCAACTGGCTTGGCTTCGATTCCCCGGTGGGTTTATTTCCTCCCACTGCTAAATAAATTATTTAAATAATATTGAACCATATATCATGTTAGTTCTGATATGACCTAGTGTGTGTCGAGTGGACGTCCCCCCCTCTCTCTCTCTTTTCTCTCTCTCTCACTCCCTCTCTCTCTCGTCTCTTGTATTCTATTGCTGGCTAATATTATTCAACTCTTCAGCGATAAAAAGTCACGGAAAAATGTTGGCAATAACTGTCTAGGTTATGGCATATTTATGACAAATTCTAAATTAAACCACTCGTGTAATAATTAGCTGTCTAGCTGATTACGTATAAACCAGTTGTTCCGTAGTTAATTGTTTTATTTTATTATGCAGGTACAGTACGAATCAGTCAGTCGTAGAGTACACAAATCCGACGGCAAGTTTGTACAGCATGGCTATAAATGTTTGCTAGTTTTAAGTGAAAATGCCTAAATTAATTTGAATGACATTTAGGTTTGAGAATACCAAACGACATTAATTAACACATTTAATACTTTTTAAGTACCCCTTTAAGAAGGGGAATTTAACTCGGGAAATAGGGTCTACGTTTTCGAATGCATAAGCGGAAATTTACTTTGACAGACGAAAGGAAAAACTCATCTCATGTATACCAAACGACAATATCTACAGGCATTAATTAACATATTTAATAATTTTGTAAGTACCCCTTTAAGAAGGAGAATTTAACTCGGGAAATAGGGTCTTCGTTTTCGAATGCATAAGCGGAAATTTACTTTGACAGACGAAAGGAAAAACACATCTCATGTTTTGAACTATACACAGAACTATTCCAGGAAATCATCTGATTATTCCACTTGATCTAAGTCCACCCGACACCAATACTATATCAAAATAGATGTACCTATTTGATAGCAGTTCCTGTGTTAGTTATATATATAAAGCAATCCCTTGCATTGACCGGTGTTATCGATATTCGCATCATTAAGGTTCTAGACTCTTGATACATTGGTTTTGACATATCAAGCACATCCAATATAAATACGATGGAATTAGGAATCTGGTCCTCAACCTACATTTCGATAAACTTCAAGAGCAAGTAGGTTAAATCTTATTGTCGTGTTTACAAAGTGTGATGAATGTTGTTTTCCAACCAAATTATTGCTGGTATACAGAGGCGAATAATTTGTTTTTGATTTAAAGGAACTAGGTCATTTCGGGACTAACATATGGTTTAATTTTATTTCAATAATTCGCTTGCGCGTAGGAGTCTTTATCAGTGGGAGGAAACCGGAGGACCCGGAGAAAACACACGAGGTTGGGCGGGCGACCCTACTCCTTGTAACGTACAAACGGGAATCGAAAAGACCTTATGATACAGCGCGCACACGCTAGTCATTCAGCCACCTAACCCCCCTATCTGTAATATGAATTATTATCTAACATTCATTCGAGGACACGTCCATACAGCACACTTTAAATCTATTTATCACCCAATAATACATTTGACAGTAGATATCGCTTGTGTGATAAATTACATAATCTACTGTGATATATACACAGTGGTGATATCGCTTTACATAAATTTGATTGGTCAATCGAAAGGAACTACTTTCTTTTATTTTAAAGAAACCACTTAGTTTAAGTAAAGAGTGACTTTTTTAAAAAAAAAAAGGAAACTGCTTTTATTTAATTGACCTTGAAGGAAAAAACTGGGTCAGTATATAGGACTATGCAATAGCAAAACTGCTTTCAAAAAATGATGTATCACTACGCTGTAATGTAATTAGGTTCTGTAAAAGTGAAATCTATACCAAAGAATTATATTTATTTATTTGTGCGTGTAAGAAAGGATTGGGTGATAAATAAAATCTCCAACTCGTGTTTTTTGATACCAAAAAATATCAACACTCGTTGATATTTTTTGATATCAAAAAACACTAGTAGGAGATTCTCTATATATACAACACACGAATATAGGACAACTGTAGATTAGATGTCCGCGGAGGATTTTTAAAATGGGCACATTCTGCCTGGGAAATTTACCGATAAGCTATTTGAAAAATTGAGAGTTGGAGACACAATACCTCAACTTGTATTCCAAGTAAAATGCGTGGATGTTCACATTACACGAGACTTTATACATACGAGTTCGATAATGAGAATTCCCCTAATACTGTGCCGTATATATTAATAATAATAACGATTAGCATTTAGAAAGTCTAGATACGAAACTGTGCACGCAGTAATACATTTTGCAAATTACCACAACGTAAGCAGGTGGTTAACAATGAGGGAATAACGCAATTACGTAAAGTATAACGAAACCGTACCATGCCCCTCCCACCCCCTCGAATGCAGCAACAATCCTTTTTTTTTATTATGTTATACTTTATAAAACGCCATAATCGTCGATTTCAAAGTTTTTAAATTATGTTGCAATACCCCCGATCAAGGAATTTCGATCTAAATCCTGTATGCCTAATTACTTGCTTTGATGATGATGTTTTTATGTTATTTATTTTGGCATAGCTGTGACCCGATTGTTTAAAAACGTCAAGTTCATCAAGCTACCTTTTCTCGATTTTGATTATAAGTTCGGGTAGGAGTAATTTTGATAATAAGTTCGTGTAGGAGTAATTTTGATGATAAGTTCGTGTAGGAGTGTGACTGTTTTCCTTTACTGTGTCCCTCGTGGCTGGTGATGACATTAAGCTTGGTAAATTAAGATTTATTGTCAAAAAGGAAACTACTTTTTTCTAAATGTAACTTTATATTACGGCTAAGAACATTATGATGTCAACTTAAAATGCTTCCCGTTTCAATCAAGGGCTCCTTTAAATTGATCGATGCTACAAACGAAATTTTATATAACTTGTAGATTCTTTGCTTATGCCAATTTGATGACTTCCAAATATCATATTATGCAAGCACTGGATTATGTTTTCAATGGGAATATTAACCAATGACTGACTTGATCTGACAAGTGATGGTTTCCATCGTCAATATTTCTCTCGTTTGCGATTACGCGATGATCCAATTCAATCATCTGACATATGTTATTTTTAAATACTGCCCAATTCCATGCTGTCATTTTGTGCCTTTGTCTCCAAAATATATGGAATATTTCAAGACTCAAATTCGGAAAGCAAAAAGATAATGATTGACGCGTGAACTGCTTTCCTTATACAGGTTGTCATAACTTTTCTATACATGTTATTGATTATCTTCAATAATCCTTAATTGGTCTGATTGACGCTTGACACTTCCAGGAAACAGAAGAATCATTAATAAGTCGCCGTTCAAGACTACAAGCACCGCAAAGTCTTTTACGCTATATGTCATGAAAATGGAGAATGATAAAGTTTAAGTACCAATTCAATGGCTGTGTGGTGTGTGGACCCACTTAACCAAAGCACCATTTATGTAAATCTACAATGTTTAGACTTATTTACACATTCGGTTGCCATAAATAACGATCTCAAAATCACCATCTTCTGTTAAGAAAGCCGTTACTCCTTCACTTACAATTAAGAGAGATCGTGCTAACTTGGTTCTTAAATACATGACAACATTTTAGTACATGTATACTGTAATTCACAACTAAAACCAATCAATTTCTAATGTATTATCTACAAATCTCGAACATATTTTCCGGAAATTCGACTTCCGAGGTATTAACAAGTCAAATTGCATTTCTCTTAGCCTTAGTAAAAATGTTGATCATCGAACTAAGTCGAAGGATTCACTAAAAATATTCTACCTCAATAATTATTGTGTCCCAAGTTCCCGACAAATGAAATTGAAATGTCGACTTTCCTTTATACATAATGCTGATTTTATAGTCATGATATTGATGCAATGAAACTATATACCAAGTTTCACCACTCTCACTCATTATCAAGCTTCAAAGTATCGACCAATAAAATTGCGTATCCAGAAAATGCCCATTATAAAACTTCGTCAAGTTATTTTCAGATTTGACACTAAATTATAATATATGCAATATTTCTGGAAAACGTTTCTTTTTAATTTCATTTGTATATTACATTTCCCTGGAGTCTAAGATAGAACCAGTGCCAATTAGTATTAATTTGGTGCATGCCACACTACGTAACCAACTAATAAACACACATTATGCATTTTTAAGAAAAAATATAAATTAATCGCATCTTTAATGATGACATATGGCAACCGGCAATGGATCAGCTAGATCTGACAGATTACATAAGGTGGCGAATCTAAAATCAAACCGCAAATTTGTTGGCACGATCCGGACGCTATTGACTGATATAATACGGCCCAACACGCTGATATAATACGGACTTGTATATTATTAGTGTTTGATTAAAGGGACAATACCACTCTAGCTGGCTTGACAGGTCCAGAAAAAAAAGCCTTATTCTAACTACAAGTTGTTTAAGTGTCCTACCTGTTGTGTAAATTATCCATCTTACTTTTCCAGAGGGTTCGAAAATATGTTTAAATCCAAGTTGCATTTAAAGTGCTTGCGTAAGGCTTTTCAAACCATGTAACGGCAGGTAGTTGAATTTTTCCAATTTTTAAAATTAGGTGTGTTAAGATGAAATTTGTATCATTTTGTAATTGAAATATTGTAAAAGAGTACAAATTGTTGACCAGAATAAAGATTGGAACATATTATTCAGTTACAACAAGAGTGGTATTGGGGCTTTAAAGTAGATGTAACCCAGTTCTTTATATTGTAATAGTGATTTCTGCGAAATACAGGCATGTCCTTATTAAAGTTTAAAGAAACACTATGCTGCCGTTATTGGGCAACGATTTTATAGTGTAGGGAAACATTAGTGAAATCAAACCCTTAATTTGTTTGCACGGTCTGGACCTTATTGACTTGATATAATCAGTGAAGTAGTTTTTATTAGTGGCTAAGTGGGTGAGACGCTGGCTGCCAAGAAAGTACATTAGGATGGTGCAGTACCCATGTATATATTGGCGTGCACCTAAACTATCCCTTGGCGGTTACGTTCACTCCAATGTCTACACGGGACCTCGGTTTTTCGTCCCATCCGAACGACTAGGCAACTGTCCTTGTCAGGCCCTCCTTCTGAATCACTGACAAGGGGAAATCACGTCGGAGAATCGAGATGAACTTTCTCGGCCAATGTAAGGATCGAACACCCGACCTCCAGGCTAGCGAACCAGCGCCTTATCCACTTAGCCACCGTGATACACGAGAGAGAGAGAGAGAGAGAGAGAGAGAGAGAGAGAGAGAGAGAGAGATGGCGTTTAACGTCCACTCGACACAAACTAGGTCATTTCGGGACTAACATATTGTTTAATATTATTTTATGAATTCGCTGGCGCGTAGGGGATTTTAACAGTGGGAGGAAATCGGAGGAGCCGGAGGAAACCCACGTGGTTGGGTTGGACAGGCGACCCTACTCCTTGTCACGTACAACCGGGGATTCGAAACCACGCCAGTTGACTCAATGACATGCTTTATAATACAGCACGTACGTGCTAACCATTCGGCAATCCCCCCCCCCCCCCGTAGGACAAAGACAACGATAATCTAAGTTTCTACATCTATGCTAAATGGACAAATACTAACAAATATAAACTACTAATTGGATTCCCCCTACGTGGCCACTTAAATTAGATCCTTGTGATTAAAATTATTTAAGAGGGATTCGAAGATGTGCTGATCAACGCACACAATATATTTGCGAGGAGGTATCATTAAATATACATTTCCGGGTACAAACTTTGTGATTTGGTGATATATTTAGACTACAAACATATTTAAAGTAACCAATCTATCAACACTTTTTGCCGGGGATACCCATAGCCATAAGTAACCTGTGGGAGGGTCTATTTTTGAGAATGTATCTAACATTATCTACTGTAAATTTACCATACTTTAATTAAGACCTATTTGTCTTCGCCATGATAACCAATAAACCGATTTCCTCGATTATGAACACAATAGTTAACTTTAGTTATTATAATCTTACCTGTGTGTTTGTAATGAACTCCCGTTAAATAAAATCCATTGCACACTTAATTATCACAACTATGAACACAAGCTCTCTCTTGAAAAATTTGAAAATTTACTAGTAATTTCGACGGAGTCGAATGTCAACAATATCCTCGTTTTTATTGGACGAATCCAATATACCTGTGGCGGGGGTGGCTAAACATTGATAGATAATTTGGCAAACACGTGATGTAATGGTTTAAACAATATTTTATTTCATTAGTGAGTCAGATATATACAGCATACTATATATGGATACAATAACAAGCATTGCTGCTTATGTAAAATCGCTTCCATAAATGATCATCATTGAAAAGTTAGACGACTGGATTTACATTTTTTACAGGGTGCAAAAGGTGAAGGTAACGATCCCTTAGATAGAACATTCAATATTACATATAGGTAGATTATAGCGGTAGATATACAATAAAACAAAGATGAAGTCGATGCCAAGGCCCAAAATTAGTTCGCCAAGTTTTATGAATGCGCCTGCTTTAGGAGAGGGGGGGGGGGTCTATGTTGTTTTAAATCGTTTGGTTAATTTGATAAAGTCGTGCACGATTTTAACAATGAAGGAGTTGTCCTCAAAAGAAATAGCTGTGTTTCCAGATAGTATTGTTTGTATATTTTTATGTTGAAAATCTAATTTATTTATTGTTATTTTTCGTTGAGAGTTGAAAAGTGGACGGTTTAGGAAATAATGTTCACAGTCTTCGACACCTTGACCACATAAACAAGAGGGATTTTCCGATATGTGCATCAAACACTTGTGTAGGTTTAAATCGCTTTTTGAGTTTCGAAGTTTGCAATGTAATATCTGTAGCTGTCTTTCACCTATATAGTAGTGGGCATTAGTTTTAATTAAGTGCATGCTTGATTTTAATTTGGTTTTGAATTCGGAAATGGTTTTCGAATGTTTTATTGGAAGACTTAGATCATTCCACTGTTTCACAGAAGATGGAAAGAAACAATTCTGGTAAAGTAATGTTCTACAGTTTATTTGCTTAATTTGGTTTGAGTTTCGAATCAAATCAAAACAAAGCGCGAGTATTTAGAGATTTTGAGTTTAGGCGACGAAAATATCAATTGAAGGCAATACAGACCTCTGTTCTGAGGCTATTTTGGAATCCTTACCTACTATTTTTTACCTTTATTCTAATTTATTCGCCTAAGAAATCATTTCTTGCCACAGCCGACACACATTTTTAATGATTCAACACTATTTTCAAGTAGAATTCTGCGATTAAAAACATACACAAAATATGTTTGATCTGAAAGCCATTACGAGACCCGAACATGCGCAAACCGCATGTTTTATTCATCGCTAAATTCTACTTGAAAATTGTGTTATTAATTAAAAAATTGTGTCAAATATATTGATAAATGGTTCCTTTTGGTGGGAAATAAAGAATCGCGTTGAAAAATAGAAGGTTGGTATTCTAAAACAGCCTGAGAAGAGAGGTGGGTAAGAACGGTATTTTACCGTATTTTCATATTGCTGCCTGTATATGGCACGACAGGAACTGCCAGTGAACATCGTCCGCTCAGAGACAGTTCTTAGCGGAAATACTCCAGTAGGGGCCGCGGAGCGGGCCCGATTTCGGGGGGGGGGGGCTACTGACCATACCCCCCCCCCATAACCTTTTTTTCGCTTTTTTGAGCTTTTGGCGACATTTTATTTTCACTATTAAAAATTATTGCCGGGGCTAAAGCCCCCCTAGCCCCCCCGGCTCCGCGGCCCCTGCCAGTAACATCTTTAAGCGTGTTGCGAAATGCTAATAAGCCCGTAAGAAACGGAACATTAATTCCCGAATTGACAGAAATGTAATAAGGCCCGTAAAATGAATGTAAGTGTTTTTGTGCGGCATTCGTGTTCAAAAGAAAAATTATCTCATCCGAGTCTCAAAACAATTAAATAAAATAAAATATTTTAAAAGGTAAAGCTCTAAAATTTGCAGAGATTTTACTAGAATATAAAAGACGGTAATGTGTGCGAACACTCAAACTCTTTGCTAATTGTCGTAGGTATCCAGACCACTCGAACCGAAGACTACTCGGAATAAGACCAGGCGGACCAAAAAAAGACCAGTTGGACCAATTAAATTATATTATTAGGCTAGAAGATATGCTATTTATTTATTATTAAATCGCAATTCAAAGAAGCAAATAATTCTTATACGGAATTCTTATATTTAGAGTCGTTTAGTTCAATTATCTTGTGTACGGAAAATAAATCAACGATAATGGTGCCGAAAACAATATCAATCTAATTTTTCTTATTTACTCTTGCAATGAGACTCGGTATGTCCGGACATAATAATGTTCTTGTCTGATAGCCTAATTTGTACTTTTTCCACATTCGCGGTATCCCCAGTGGTTTCATTCCGTTCTACCCCACTAAGTCCTGAGTTAATATATGGGGCGGGGGGACACATGTTTTTAAGTTATTCGTCCTTGATGCGTTAATATTAACAGCACATAATCAATCTCCCAAACAGAGTTGTCTTCCTTTGCAGTCCACACTATGCTGGATAGCGAGACTTGCGTGAAGAATGGCACATAATAATACGAAGACCCCCTTTTAAATGCCCCTTTTTAAACATGACTTATATTTATGTGGTACTCGGTATCCCCCCCAAAACACTTCATTATTGGTTCGAGTTATAGTCATATTAAAACAAACACAATTATCAATTTATTAAAATGGCACTTTATTATTTGTTCGAGTAGTCTTTTTGTTTAGGCCGAGTGGTCTATCAGTTGGTCCGACTGGCCTTGAACCGATTGGTGTTGGTCCGAGTGGTCCTGTCATCTCTCATCCGAAATGGTATTTCCCACGTAAACATCTGCCATATTGGAAAATTTCTCTGGGAAGTTTGTGATATTTCAATTTTTCAAGAGAGTACGTGTTTTCATGGTTGTGATAATTAGTTGTGCAATGGATTTTATTTAACGGGAGTTGATTTCAAACACACAGGTAAGATTATAATAACCAAAATTAACTATAGTTTGCTCATAATCGAAGAAATCCGTTTATTAGTTATCATGGCGAAGACAATAAGTAAATTCTTAATTATGTGTGTAAACTTCTTTTTCAATCCTTTAATTGCAGAGTCGTCTGTACGTTAACCATTTGATCAAGAAATAACAACAGCTCCCTCACTTACGCTAGCACGTGATACGTTAGCGGAAACAGTCGGGTTATCAGTTAGATATTTTCTGACAATATTGCCCAGTGCTTGCCCCATGGGCGTTTTTCGGGTAATCCAGTATTTTTGTAGTAAGAATGGGTGTCTATACTTTCCATACATACCGAAATTGCCATACTTTTATTGGAAAAAAAAAACACCCGATAAATACTTTGCTGGGAACCCATCTTAAAGACAAAAATGAATGCATAATACTATTGATTGGACAGAGAAGTAGTCCGCCAAATATTACTATCGCCGTCATCTTATAATAAACAATTTTACTTGATATACTAGCTCCAGACGAAGTTACATGTAAGAATTTATTTCAAGAACTCGACATCTCAATGACACGTTATTTCCATTAAATTAAAGGAGGTTATTAACTTTTGTAATATTTTATTAAAGGGTGTATAACCCTACCTCGATATAATCCATAATTAATATTTAATATTGTTCCATATCAATAATGTTTTGACAGTGTTATCTTACTATGAAAATATGGAATCTTGATATACAATAAACACGATGCACATAATATTATAATCAGTTCTCGATGTCAGATTCTCTTTGATCTCAAACGCCATTAGCAATGGACATGAAAGGGAATAGCTACAGGTCAATGCGGACGTGGCTGAAAACTAACCAGACGCAAATGACTAATATTCAATTTGAAGTACTTGCGTATTCCATCGAACAGAACTGATTAAAAATTACAATAAAAATTAACATATATTTATATCACATTTGTTGAATTTGGAGGGGAAATATATCAGCAAGTGGTTGGCATCCCTATGGGCACCAACTGTGCACCTTTGCTTGCTGATCTGTTTCTCTATTCCTACGAAGCTGAATACATACAGATGCTCGTAAAAACAAATAAACGATCAGTCAGACTTTTTAATTTCACTTATCGATATATCGATGACGTTTTAGCCCTTAATAATCCTAAATTTAGTGATTATGCAGATTTCATATATCCTGATGAGCTCGAAATTAAAAATAACACTGACAGTGACAATTACGCTTCCTACTTGGATCTGCGTCTCGATTTTGACAATTGCCATAAACTGAGTATTAAATTGTACGATAAACGTGATGACTTTGACTTTCCGATTGTTAACTTTCCATTTATTAGTAGTAACATTCCAATATCACCAGCTTACGGAGTGTTTGTGTCTCAGCTAATCCGTTATGCGAGAGCTTGTTCATTTTATTCTGATTTTTTAAGTAGATCGATGCATTTGTCATCTAAGCTTCAACTACAAGGATACATGCGCACTAAACTTATTAAAACATTTAAAAAGTTTTATGGTCGACATATTGACTTAGTTGGTAAATATAATATGTCTCTCTCAGCTATTATTCTGGATATATTTAATTGACACATATTATACTATCTCCCTGATAATGTCTGTTGACTTCATCGTTAACACTGTTCATCACGTGCATTTGCATACTGATATTTCATTGGCCAATTACGCCATTTTACCTAGATTTCGCCTAATAGTTTGGATGCAGCTATGGCGGGTGTGGCTAGCCAGGCAGGGTAAGCTTACTCTTCCGGACACCTGTTACCACTGTTTGTCGTGTATTTTGTACACGGGGAGCAGTCCATTTGCTGATTACACTATTTTGCTTGAATATACTATTTTGCCTATAACGTTTTTTAGGACTTCGAATTTCGTCTTACGGTTTGGATTGTTCGTACTTGGTTTTTATTTTATTAAATGTATTTTTGACCAAATTTCGTATATTTTAAGGTTCTGCGAAATAGAGTGATACCTTCTTTAAAGTGTATATAATGGTGAATACAAAGTCACATTTCTCAAATTAATAACTATATCTAGCATTTGATAATACTGTCTACATGTAGAACATGTATATCACATTAGCTTTCAAGCAAATTTGATGAAATTACAGATATGCTTTAACATGCTATTAAATTGTTTCTATCATTTAACTTTTATCAATTGGAATGGCGTTTTTAACCTTCCTCGATAGTTGACGTTTTGAGCAAAAACAACTAGTAATGCAAACATCATTATTTGGAGATAATATCAATCACAATCTTGTCAGGCAACTACAGAGAAAACATGATTTTAAACTTGAGAAACTAATAAAAATCAGGATTTAAAGGAGTACACCCATTTAAATAGTAACAGTGATAGATAGAATGCATTTACCATAATTTATGTCCTTATTAAAGCCCCAATACCACTCTTGTTGTAGCTGAATAATATGTTCCCATCTTTATTCTGGTCAACAAGTTGTACTATTTTACAATATTTCAATTAAAAAATGATACAAATTTCACCTTAACACACCTAATTTTACAAATTGGAAAAATTCAACTTCATGCCGTAACATGGTTTGAAAAGCCTTACGTAAGCACTTTCAAATGCAACTTGGATTTAAACATATTTTCGAACCTTCTGGACAAGAAAGATAGGTAGTAATGGATAATTTACACAACAGGCAGGACACTTAAACATCTTGTAGTTAGAATAAGGCTAAAAAAAAATTCTGGACCTGTCAAGCCAGCAGGAGTGTTATTGTCCCTTTAATAGACCTACAAAAAAGTCAACACTGATTAGCTATAACATTGGTTGTCATGGCTCCATGTCCCTGAACATCGATGGGATAACACCCAGGCGTCGACTAGAAAACAAATGCGGGTGCCCCATAAATTTACAGACAATAACACTTTTGGACAGGTCGATTTTAATAATGTTTGGGCCAATATTTTGCTTTCTCGGGAGATTACTCTTGCGTATGGTCTGAACAAATACATCTACCGGTTACAATGGAATATTGGCATTTAAGATAAGACTCCGACTGTTAGTGTAAATAGAACAAACCAACGCTAAGGCTGGTGTTCCTTGCATCAATACCAAATTAACGACGAACTCATTAAATACTCCTTTTTATAAAACATTAATTTTCAGCAATCAAATTGTTTTTAACTCTGCATTACCCGAGCAGAAAAAGTTAAAATCGAACTTAGTCAAGGTATGGATATAATAAAAGTATATTTCTTTGTTCTTCAGCCATTAGAAGCATCGTTATCATAATAAATATATACAGATCATGTTTGAATATTTAGCAGAATTGTCGTCTTTCAAAATGTCAGACCGAGGGATAGGTGCTTCGTCTAAGCTGAACATATTCATAATCGAATTCAATCAAGATGTTCACTTCAGGGACATCTACATTAGCAGTTACAATACGTCATAAATCGGTCGCTTTGGACATGTCAGATAGTGTGTGGCAGGGTAAGTTTACTCTTCCGGACACCTGTTAGCACTGTTTGTCGTGTATTTAGTATACGGTGAATAGTCTATATGCTGATTACACTGTTTTGCCTATACCGTTTTTTTAGGACTTCGAATTTTGTCTAATGGTCTGGAATGTTTTTTGATTTGATTTTATTTAAATCGGATTTTCATCGTTATTGTGTTTGAAACCGGAGCTTATTCTCGACGCTTCTGGTGCGCTGCCAGATGCAACACCAAATTTACACAGTAGAGCTGCAGTTACAGAATCTGATATACGTGGGATTTTTTAGAAGCCCGAAATATCTATCAGCTGATTTTTTCACATTTTAAAATGTTTGTTCTAACACGCTATATTTAATCAAATCAACGCCCCTTTCTTTATTAGTGTCAAATACGGAAACCCTTTTATCTTGTACACGCTTATATAGCTGGTAAGTAAATATTCTTCTCGGATGTCGTGAGTATTAGACAACAGAGACATATTTTAAATGTAAATTTCGTGTGGTTTGAAGTCGCTGCCAATTCCTTTGAATAGAAACATTTGGCATTCCTAGTAGTAATTTACAAGCGTATTTGCAAGTGCTCACACGCACTACATGTACAAATAGCATTCTGCAAATGCAGTTATAATAGAAAAACCTAAATGCTTTCACCTTCGTATCTTTTGAATTTAATGATTTATAGTTGCAATTAGAAGTTGAGTCTTCGTAAATTGAAATGTTTTATATTCCGTGTCACGGGTACTTAAATTAATAGTTTTATTTTTTCTAAGAAATTCAACACATAATTATTTCTATAACTGTGGCTTAATAGGCATATGAATCATTCTAGCATTGGCAGTGCACTAAAGATAAAGAGACGGGTTTTGCTATATTGAAATTGAATTTTGCTGTCCAATCCCTTTTAATAATAGTGTCAATTATTCGGTTTTAAATTAAATCATATGGCGATCGTGTTTCAATCCATTAAAATTACTACCATCCGATAATCTAGGGAGTTGATCAATGATTTGTCATGTGAATAAATATAACATTTAAGGCCTAAAGAAAAAACCTTCAATGGGCAGATTTAGCTCTTACACAATGCATCTTTAAGACATTTACATATTTTCTACTCGCCCATGGGGTGGTCGAGTGGTTTAAGGTCTCAGGGTTTGTCATTGGGTCAAGTGGCTTAGATTAGAATTAGTAATTCTTATGAAGCGCTAAACACCGAACGATAAATTCTGCTCAAAAAGCACACAAAGTGGATTTTAATTTATGTTTAAAAAACATGATTTTTAATTTAAACACACATTATGCAAGAGCTAAATACGTCTATCGCAGATCGTTCTTTAGGTCTGTAATTTTATCTTAATTATTAATTTGACATTAATAAACATATCCAGACCGTAATCAACTCCTGATGGCATCGCTAGCCCATGATCTTTAGTGGATTATGAGCCGATTTACTGCATAACTTTCCTACACGATTTAATGATTAACTGGATAATCGAGACTATGCTGTTTATCGTACTGACTTTAGTAATGCTGATCGAGGCTAGGCGGAAATTTCGATGGTTAATTATCGGTTTATAGTGGATAAATTTGACGGATAGGTTCAGCAAATTGCCTTTACATTATCTAGGTTTTAACTATTATAGCGAGAACTGCTTACTCAATGTTTAATGTATCTTTAAATGTTGAAAATGTTGGAGCAAATTATAGATAACCCTAGGGCATTCCATTTCAAAGTCGATGAAACTTCAAATGATTTAAAAAATTTATTCAGCTCACTTTAATAATGCTCAGATTGTGATCGTAAAGCTCGCACGGACTGATATGAATGTTGTTTATTACAACTTTAACGTCGAATACTTGATGTAACATGCTATGGACAGATTGTTTTAATTAGGTTATTTACACCGTAATAAAAAATAAAAATAGTATGTTTAAGTTCCTTTGAAAATGAAGGACCATTATCAGGAAGGCACTGTTAACATATTGAACTCCATCCTTTCAATTATACGCAAACAATACATGTACAGTGAATTTCGGAGACGTTTTGTTGATTATGAAACTAGTCTGGTTTACAATAATCACATTTTAATAATTTTGATAATATTTACGACGACACAAATGTACAGATAGAGAGAGAAATAGGTTTACCGTCCACTCAACACAAACTAGATAATTTTGGGACTAACGTATGGTTTTCAAATTTTATTTCAATAATTCGCTTGCTCGTAGGGGTCTTTAGCAG
The DNA here is from genome assembly GCA_917208275.1 of Patella pellucida. Classification (NCBI taxonomy): domain Eukaryota; kingdom Metazoa; phylum Mollusca; class Gastropoda; family Patellidae; genus Patella; species Patella pellucida. The sequence goes on along the minus strand of OU795040.1, from coordinate 58,257,232 downwards.
TGGAAGGAAACCGGAACACCCGGAGGAAACACACGAGTTTGAGAAGGCGCCCCTATCTCCATGTCACATACGCTCAATAGTAAGTGCAGGGGTACTGCCCCACACATAATTTACACAAAAACAAATGTATGGACACGACACAATACGCATAAATCACAGACAAACGAACAATTCAAATAAAGTGAATGGACCCAGACTGTGGATTATGTAGTTAACATATGACGGATAATGCCCATGTTCCTACGATGACAGTAGCATGTCTTGATAACGTGGTCCACATGGCTGGACATACTGTTGTTAAATACACACAATCATATTAGTTTTACTTTATGGTTGAACGCAATGTGTACCTCGCCAATTTTAACGTGATCATCTTTGAAATTCTTGATGAAGAACCAATACGTCTGGCCTCTGTTTTGTCAGATTTCCGTCATATCCCAATCTTCTCTCCGCTTTTCTGACTAATTAACTGCACTCGATAACACAAAATTTATTTCGACAAAGATGTTATCAACAACATTATAATTATTCATATTTTTAAATATGAATAATACAATAAAAACCAAGTACGAACAATTCAAACCGTAAGACGGAATTCGAAGTCCTAAAAACGTTATAGGCAAAATAGTATATTCAAGCAAAACAATGTAATCAGCAAATGGACTGCTCCCCGTGTACAAAATACACGACAAACAGTGGTAACAGGTGTCCGGAAGAGAAAGGTCATAACAAAACCCAAGAAAAGGTAACATGTTCGAGTCACGTTTTACGAAACGTTATTAAATGACCGAGAAATAGTTGTATTCATAAAAGTACCCTGTGTTAACCGTACTTCTAAATTTCATTTAAATAATTATTAGTATTTAACAATCATATAAGCTATAATAAATATACTGTATCATCACTCATTATAGGAGCTAAATCGCTGTAATTTGGTATAAATGGACACAAATTGGTTTCAACGCACATGATAATGTAATATGAATTTAAAATAGCTAAATCGTTAATATTTTGGACCTAGAAATTGCATGGCACAAATGGGTCGCAAGACTAATGTTTATAAACCGATTTACATTTAATCGTTTCCGTTTTTACCCTTAATTTCAAATCAGTTATGTTCGACGAAATACGCCAGAAGTCTCAATGGAATTGCAATTTCTAGGGTCTGGTTATTCTGATCTACACCGATAGTATTTATTGTGCATGATCTCCCGATAAGATATGCCGTCACCAATGTTACATATTGTACTGAAACGCATTATCGTACACGGATGGTAAAATGTGTATTGTGTCTTAAATATTAGATAGCAGAAGCCCATCCTTTACCTGTAAGATCAATGATGATTTTGGATGATATCGAGTTAGAGACTTTAAAACACCTCATGAATCTTAGCTAAAAACAAACATACAGGTTTTTAACTATGCCCATATATTTTTTTTTGTACAGGGTATTCTGACATTTCGAATTTGATCATGTACGTGGTTATGTCGGTGAAATATTAAATCTAATGTGAGTACTTCGCCACCTGTGGTGTTAATGTTATCAAAACTTTTGAAAACATTAACATTAACACGTTTAGACAATCATAAAATGTACTCGTGAAGAAATATAACGTTGATTAGATTTTCACACACAGCAGGCGAATTTTGATAAACAAGAATGTAGGTGTGAACTTAAATGATCTTTTACAGCACCCAATTTCTATGACATTCCCATTAGACAATCATATTCGACAATCCTATTAGACAGCAACGAAGTTATTAGTCAATCGGTAGTTATGGAAGCGTATAGGGGTCAATAGCGCGATAGATAGCGCAATATTAAGTTGGTAATATGTCGAGATATTGTGATTGTTGTGATGACTTTACCACTAAAAAGATGATTTTAGCTCAATTAATTGAATCAACACACCGTGTTGTTTGTCACCATTTCGTTCTTAATGCGCGCGTTTGAGTAATAGTATTGATATTCTAAAGTTTTGTCAACATATTTGATTTTTCGCAATGAGGTATATCGGCATATAGCACGGCGATTTGGAATATGTTGACAAAGATTCAAAATAGCAATATGTTACCGCATACGTGCGCATTCAAAAAGCAATGACGACAAACAATATGTTGCGTTATTCAATTAATTCAGCTAAAATTGTCTTTTAAGTGGTAAAGTCATCACAACAATCACAATATCTCGACCTATTACCAACTTAATATTGCGCTATCCACCGCGCTATTGACCCCTATACGCTTCAATAATCGGTGGTTCTAAATATTTAATACTTGAAATCAAATGTAATTTATTTCATAATATAAAAAGGCGTATTCCCGTGAAAGCGCAGTTACAGAGCGTGACCAAAATTAATAATTCCCGCGAAGGCGCGGATATCGACATGTCGCCTTTCGTGTGAAGACAGACACGTTGTTATTAGGACCCAATTAAAGATTTTATAAATTAAAGTTCGCCCTGAATTTTATTCATCAATCGGTGTCTAATATTAATGAGGTTAGAATCGTTCAGTATGCTGGGGGACATGAACCACCAAAGTCTTCTGTTTCTTAAGCCACATTTGCGCATAGAATACAATAAGCTAAAACATACATTATGCAAGAGCTAAATCTGCCAATTGCACGCCTTTCTAAAGCCACATATCCGCATAAAATACAATAAGGTAAAACATACATTATGCAAGAGCTAAATCTGTCAATTGTTCGTCTTTCTTTAAAAATGTTATTTTAATTATTAACTTATCCAGACCATCATTAAATTTCGATGTAATCGCTATAGCCTGCTATATTTACTGGATTAAAATCATATCTGCTGGCCAACGCTCATTAATAATTAAATTATAAAATGGATAACCGAGGCTATGTTTTTGTCGTACGGACTTTAGTAATGGCGATTGAGATTTTTAAAATGCAATCGTTAAAGATACATTATGGTAGATAACGAGTTGGCAGTAACGACTTGGCAGGGAAATAACGAGTTGGCAGTTCTCACTATAATAGTTAAAATCTACATAATGTAAAGACAATTTGCTGAAAATTTCAATCAAATTGATCCACTATGAACCGTGAACCATTCGAAAGAAAGTTCCGCTTAGCCCTGATCATCATTACTTAAGTCGGTAAGGCGAAACTAATAGTCTCGATTATCCAATTATTTGTTTTATCACGAAGGAAAGTCTTCTTGCAAATCGGACAACAATCCAACAAATATCGCAGTCTAGACGCACCACCGAGAGCTGATTATGGTCTGAATAAGTTAGTTAATATCTAATATATAAAATCTTTAACATCTGAAACCTAAATTAAGACTTGCAGTATTCAGATTTAGCTCTTGAATATTGTAAACTTTGAATTCTCGTTTCAGAGCATATTATTGATTTAAGAACGCGTCTGCGAGAGGACCATGCAAAACCCCGGGGGTCAGCAAATTTCAATCATACTTGGTCTATGGGGACCCCTAGGCAACAGAAGCAACAGAAAAAAAATTTAATGACAACTTCCGGTATAGCTGGATATTGTTGTTTTGGGTCAAAATGTGCCATATTTCGACCATTTTTTTGCCCAAATTTCAAAACGCTCCTCCTCGAAATGGCGTGATCGTAAAATTTTGATATTGGTCAGGTATGATAGGCCAAGTGGTCGACTTAAAATCCTACAGTCGTTTGGGAATAAATGGATCGTGTGGAATTTGCTGTGAGTTATCTTAAAGTGGTCATTTTACGTATGTTGAAAACTGTGTCATCCAAAAACGCATGTAGCGGCTTCTTGGCGGGTCTCACCTAGAACTGCTGGGTGCGGTTATGAAGGGCATTTGTTCAAGTATATGTCAGAAGAAACAAATTGACCGGAACTTAACCCACTAGTATGCTACAATATTTTGAAAATGTGTAAAAATCTGTATTTTCCATGCAATTTTTCTTTTACTGATGATCGACGACTACATGTATTTTAAAGAGTAACAATGACCATCGATTATCAACATTAGTACTATATTTTGTTATTTGAGCGTTCCTCGCACCAAATATGTTATTTTGGTAAAAATCATAAAGTTTTTGTAACAAAATTGGACGTTCACGATCATCGTAGGGAGGGGGCGTAAAATTACTGGACAATTTTGCAGAATCAGACAACTATTATTCTCATTTGTATTCTGTAGTTACTAGCAGGGAGGTGTATGGGCTGGCATGGCAAGCTTTTATATCAGCACAATCTAACCAAAGCAGCGCTTTTTAACCAATGACCAACGATTATTTCTAAACGACCACTGATCATAACCATTACTTAAAACTACTATATATTTCGTTATTTGAACATGCCTGTCAAAAGGGGTACTTTGGTATAAAATCATAACGTTTTCGTTCGCTGGATAGCTGTTGGGAAGGTCATAAATCATGCATAATTTTGCAGTGATCAGACCACGATTAGTAAGATCATGGCCTGTATAAAGATGATCATGGCCTGTATAAAGATAGACAGCCAACGGTAAACCAAGCGAAGTGATTCTAGACATTGCAGGATTTTATACAGAGTAATTTCTCGAACTCCTCATTAGATTTTACTGTATTCTTATAGTTACACGTTAATATTTCAAATAATAAGTATTTCTATACGGTAGTGACAAATTTCTCCAGTTTAGAACTTTGAAATTTCCAAATGCAGCAGTTGAAAATTGTGAAATGAATGATTTCAATATTTTTGTAGTTTTGTAAGCCTTTGTGTTTTACTTTAATAAACCAAATTCCCGTTAGTATGAAAGATTCTAAAATTATGAAAATAGAGTTCAGGTATAATAATGTCCCGAATGATGAACAATTGTACAGAAGTAAAAATTAAAAGGGTGTTTTAGTAGGTTTGCTTTTAACGAAAACTCGACATGTTTTTTTTTCTGATTCACATGGGCGTGCTCGCAGTCCGATGTACACAAGACAATGCTTTGGTATATTTACACCCCCAATCACCAGTAGTATATCTATGTATAGGTTGAAAAAAAGATTAGCAAGATTAATAGAAATATTATGAATTGATTTCTGTTTTTTTGCTTTTTAACTTAACACTGGTAATTGCATGAGGGGGGCGGTTAATGTTATTTTAGTCATGATTGTCAGGTCTGCTTTTTGCCACGGCACAGAATTATAAAGGCTTCGTGGACGTTGCCTGTCCTACTATACAGGGTCCATGGTAAGATCTGTACTTAGGGGCAGATCATCGTATAGATTTAAGAGCTGTCACGGCTATCGGCTATCATAAACTTGATATATCCATTATCCACATTCTCATGTAAGAAGAACCTCATGAAGAATCATTTATTATCTAGCGGTGTCACTCCAGACAATCAAGGATAATTCTGACTACATATGCCAACATCCGGCATTTACCTATATTTGAGCAGAAGTGTTCACTTACTTATATTATGTTTAATTTCATTACTATATCATATTAGATTTTTTCTTTGTAAATATCCAATCTCACGGATTCTCTCTTTTCGCGCATGCGAATTATCGAAATAAAACTTATCATATGTTAGTCCCAAAATTGCCTAGTTTGTGTCGAGTGGACCTTATACCCCGTTTCTCTCTCAGGTCAAAATCATCCTAGATGATGACTGAATGGATAATATAAACTTTGTAAAGATGACCAAACATGTGCATCACCATAGGTTCGTCCCCAAATGACCTAGTTTGTGTCCAGTGGACGTTTAACCCTTTTTTTTCTCCCTCTCAATTCTCAATCACACTTGCTAATGATTAAATGGAATATATTAAATATTGACAATCAGGACATTTTATCCCAGTTTTGGGGGGTTTTAATTTATTTCTGCTTTTTTTATTATGCCTGTTCCGGTTATTTTTATTTTTTATATTGTTAGTAGGTAGGTTGCTGGTTGTGGGTAACTTTCAACTTTGGTCCTAGTCCCCGCCAAGAACGAACTATAGCCTCTCAAACTTTCGTTTTCATTAAATTAAATTTTAAGAGCGAGTTGCGTATCTGGCTAGTACCAAGATATCATTGGCAGTAGAAACTTAAAACTCTGTGTGTAGGAGGAGTCTGGGTAGTCCTACTGATGCCCAAAATTTCGTCTGTCCAAATCAATTATTTTACGAATAACAGATCATACAAATTTAGTGCCAAATTAGCCCATTTTTGAGTATTTTTCTATTAAAAACATATTTTTCCAATTTGCCAGGTTGGTATCAACTGAATCAATATAATATTTTGTGCGGATGTATCTGGGTACTAACTCATCTCACAGAAAAAATTTGGTCCAAATCCCTGACGCAAGGATTATCACCCTCTGCATGGTGCTCTCGCGGACACGCTCTTAACTATGTATTTTATTTATCTCAAATTAACTTTAGTGGTCTGTTCATCAGTGCACTGCGAATCTAATATCCCCAAAGCGTAGCCCAAAGATAATCTTCTCGTGGTTGGCTTTAACAGATCACCCAGAACATCAATATTAGCAAACATTAGAGCCTTCACTATATTTATACTAGTCTCCTTTTTTAATATTTGGCTTGATGTTTAAGCTACTTACATGCAGCATGGGGGTCAACTAAAAGCCATTTCCAGTCCGATCACCATATGCTAGAAAGACTTTGGTCGCTGATCAGTAAAACAAGATCCATTACTTAAAGGGCCAATCCCGATAACTTTTTGGGGAATAAAACTGCTTAATTTTGTGTTAAAATCATTTTAAACCCATTATCTAAGGTCGATCAACTAACCAGATATTTGTGATACACTTGTAAATAACTTAAACCTGACAGTCTGCATCTGGACATGGAGACCTTTGTATTATACAGTATCTGGATAAAACCAGACTTTTTTCTATACAAATAATATGTAGGTGAAATTTACCTTTTGTTATCAAGTACAGTACATGGGTCATTCACTGTATAGACCTCTCAAGGAAAATAAATCTATTATCAGGTCACCCAATGAAAAAAATGACCCGAAATCTTAAAAGGGTTACGTGTCCGGATAAGCAGTGCTGACGTTCACGTCCAAACGACTCAATATTTTCAGCTGAAATTTTCAGACAATGTATATACACCATGCTTTTATATATTTTGGTTCATAAATTTCACAAATACTCAGACTTTAATTTTTGAGACTCTGTTCTTATCGGGATTGTCCCTTTAAGATTTACATTAAGCTTGTTCAGAAATGAACTAATTGGGTTGATTCTACCAGAAACCATATTTCTCACAAAAAGAGGACGCACAATTAGACCTTTTTCAAAATAGAAGTAGTGTTTTAAAAGTTTAAGCTGTCACCATTAATGTTACCTAATTACTTTTAGATAACCAATAAAGGACCCTCCATTAAAGCTCTTTGATTTAAAAAAAAAACAATTATACATGCACAACAATGACAATCGTATTCATGAAAATCTGTTTTTTCAATTTAATCTTTGAATTACAAGACCCCAATAATGTGGCTGCTTTGTAATTCGATGTTAAAAGTTGCAATTCTAAATTTCTAAGTTATATTTTTAAAATGTATTAAAACAAAGCATTAAAATAAATGTTATCCATAAACAGTCCTACCTTGTTAAAGAATAATCCTTTTAATCCTATAATTCACTATTGCCAGCTGGGAAATTGGCAAACATAACATTTTCAACTTCAAATTCCAACGTTTGAATATGGCTAATGCATGGATGCAATAGGAAACAAGCGGGGTAATTGTGTTATGATTTCCCGTGTCAATGATTTTTAAGGGTGGGAAATAATGTCCATGGTCGTATAATAGTGAGTTGATAACCTATTAGTCCGGCGGCCGAAGCTGGGGACCCAAATTTTTGGAGATAAGTCTTTTTCACGACGGTTTTATATGGAATCGGACCCGCTGAATTCATTTTTCGCTACTGGATCACTGTCAGCCTGGATGGTTTTTAGTAATAACTAATTAAATTACCATTCGTTTAAAATGACACATACATGTTGAAATACGCCGCTGTTTGTAATGTGTCTAAATAGAATAGGACCCCTGTGTCTATTCTAGATACTAGTTCACTATCAACCAGATTGTATTTCAATTTATCCGGCGGACGTTTACGAAATAACAGGGGGACCCAAATTTTTCGAGACACGTTTTTTTTCTCGACGGTTTTATATGGAATGAGACCCGCTGAATCCATTTTTCGCTACAGGATAACTGTCAGTCTGGAGGGAGGGTAAGCAAGTCGCTAATTACTAATTAAATAATTAAAGTTGTAGTTAATCCCAATGATTTACCGTCCCCTTTTGCATAGGGATAATTCATGTCACATACGGAGATCGATCACACGAACAGGGTGTGTCCACTTATTTGTGGATGTGTCAGTCCAGAGACTGGAGCTTGGAGTCCAGTCTCCTACTGGTGGGACTACTAGCGGTGACCAGGGAAAACAAAATGAGTCTTTTCCAATTTACCTTCGAAAAAGATCTATAATAATTGGATTATCGAAAGCTGTGCCCAGGATGATATTTTTAATGTATGTATCGTAAGTGCATGCTGCAGAGTGAACCATACCAATCTATGTGTGTGGTGCTAGTTGACTTGCATGAAATGTCATCATTTTGAAGCCAAAATCAGAACAACTTCGTCCCTATGCTGTCACAATAAATGCTGTAATTTTGTGAAGCCCTCATCGCTCATCCTTCATCGAAATGGCTGAAAATACATGTTATCTCCAAAGGGTGTATGAATGTACAAGTGACAAGGTGTGGGGAGAGTATGTTAAAGCTAAATCTAAAAGAATAGAAAACATGGCTAGATGTAGCAAAATTTATGAGGATGGGATTGAGGAAGATTTAAAGAATGAATTAGAATCAACCGATGGAAGCATATATATGTTTTTGGATTTAGCTTTAACGTACTCTCCCCACGTCTTGTTACTTGTACATTCATACAGCATTTGGAGATAACATGTATTTTCAGCCATTTCGGTGCAGAGTGAGTGGTGAGTGCTTCACAAAAGTACAGCATTTGTTGTGACCGCATAGTACGAGGCTGTTCTGGTTTCGGCATGAAAATGATGACATTTCTTACAAGTCACCGCCGGTAGTCCCACTAGTAGGAGACTGGTAGTCCCACGAGTAGGAGACTGGTCTCCAAGCTCCAGTCGCTGGACTGACACACTCACAAATAAGTGGACACACCGGGTGTCTCTTCGTGTGACCGATCTGCATAAGTGGCGCATTTCCTCAATGTTTATTACTCGTGCTGAATTATCCCTATGTTCATTGCAAAAGGGGATGGTAAATCATTGGGATTAACTATTTAATTAGTAATTAGCGACTTGCTTACCCTCCCTCCAGACTGACAGGTATCCTGTAGCGAAATGGATTCAGCGGGTCAGATTGCATACACAACCGTCGAGAAACAAACTTATCTCGAAAAATGTGGGTTCCCCTGTTATTTCGTAAACGGCCGCCGGATTTTTTTAAATACAATCTGGCTGATAGTAAACTAGTATCTAAAACAGACTCAGGGGTCTTATTCTATAAACAACATTACAAACAGCGGGTTATTTCGACTTGTATGTGTCATTTTAAATGAATGGGGATTTTAATTAGTTATTTAATTAGTAATTCGCTAATTACTCAAAACACTCAAGGCCGACAGTGATACAGTAGCGAAAAATGGATTCAGCGGGTCCGATTCCATACAAAACCGTCCAGAAAAAAACTTGTCTCGAAAAAAACTTATCTCGATAAATTTGGGTCCCACTGTTATTTCGTAAACGGCCGCCGGATTATTTGAAATACAATCTGGCTGATAGTGAACTAGTATCTAAAACAGACTCAGGGGTCCTATTCTATAGATAACATTACAAACAGCGGCGTATTTCGACTTGTATGTGTCATTTTAAAGGAATGGGGATTTTAATTAGTTTTTTTAATTAGTAATTCGCTAATTACTCAAAACCCTCCAGGCTGACAGTGATCCAGTAGCGAAAAATGGATTCAGCGGGTCCGATTCCATATAAAACCGTCGAGAAAAAAACTTATCTCGAAAAATTTGGGTCCCCCTGCTTTTTCGTAAACGGCCGCCGGACTATATTGAGCAAAAGACATAGAAAAAATTATGTTTTGACTTTCTTAGAAAATATGAAATTCTCGCTTTAATACGTTTTGAAAAATTATTTTCGCAAATATAAAACAATATCTAATCTGAATGAAATCTTATCTGTCCTCTCTCCATTCGCTCAGTCGGAGTAGTATCGTGATTGCCAGTTCATCCAAATGTTATAATTTTAAATGTGTTTGTTTAAATTATATTGTATTTATTTGAAAGAGATTAAATAACAGGCAAAACCTATATAAATTTCTTCCCAGTGTAAATGTAATGTTTCTGTTAATTTACTCTTATCATGACATCAGACCTCGAGGAATAGTTATAACATGCTAAGAGTAAACCTCGCGTTTTGATCAGTCAATTAGACACTGTCTATTGGACAACGACAGCCTTCTGTTTTAGAAATTTCTTTTAAAATCGTAAATGACATGTTACAAAGTCGCGTCTTGGGTCCTCATGATCTCAGGACATTTCTATTGGACAATAACACCCCTTTAAATTCCAACCAGGAAGTGTTTATCTCCTTAATGAATATTAATCTGTTTTTATCTAGTGATGATATGTAATACATAATATAAAGTATTATTTATTTATTTCAATTACCAAGGCTATTGTCTGATTTAAGGTTTTTTGTGCCAGCAGCATTCTACGCCCAGCCGCAATTTTAATTACATGTAAAGTCATATCACTCAATGACATCAAGAGGTGTCTGTTTGGGTTCTTGTCAGACATTCAACATACAAGATCAATTAGCTTACGATCAAGTTGACCCAAGACAAAAACTAACTTGCCGTACCAGTGACATATCTGTAATGTGTCTGCTAGGGTGCTCATTCTATTTAAGCGATATACCCATAATAGATTTAAAGGTTAGACAGTCATAACAATGTAAGCAAAACACCGCATGCAAGACATGTCGACTTGACATCCCCACACCACCTTCCTTTAAGCAAAATCGGTACAATGTTCTCAATACCGTATTTTACCTACGTGTAATTCGAGATGACAGCAGTCAATAAGATCCATGTTTCTTAATGGGAAAAGATGAATTCTCTAACGGAATGTAATGGCAGTGTATTAAAGCTGGAATATAATTGGGAAACCCCACATCGTTTATAAAAAACACAATAAAGCCGATAAAGATTACGAATGGTATTTACTGTTAGTTCGGCTGAATTTAGGACCGAGACCTAATGACATAAATGGGGCTCAAAACCCCGTGCAGCCCTCCATCTGATTCTAAACGACAAAACAGCGATTTAGGATACGATATAAAAAAACTTTATTATTTTATTATGGAAATTGTTTGTCTGAGATGTTAAACCAAAGACCTGTTTGTATCTGATTTTACTCGTTGTTGTGATAAAGATCACGGTCGGTTGCACTCAGTCGAGTTCTGAACATATTGACTGATTATTGGGGTTAAAATCTACTTCGATCTGAACAGACATGGTACAGACGTATTTTCAAAGCAACTTGTCATACTACACGTCGCAATAATGCGTCAATTAAAATTAATTGATTTAGTTGACCCTTGAAACGTTTCGACATCACGAACAGGATATGTATTTGGATTATGTAGATAAACCGAGAATTACATCCCATTACAGCTTCAAGACGTAAGCGACTGTTAGTGTCAAGCAATTCTTGTAAAGGCTCAAATATTTGAGGAAACCATAATATTTTTAGAATCATTATTTCTATTTGTTTAATTTTCGCATCAAAATACAATCTATTTGATTTGATTTTGTCTGCGGTGTCTGCGAATGGAATGAATGAAATGGATGAAATGGGGTTTAACGTCCTACGCTTTTGCACCTAACCTGGGCTAATTTTGGACGGGCATACGCCGTACAGTGTGCTATGAGGGAAATTTTTGCCCGGGCAGCAATTGAATTCCAACTACCAAGGGATATTTTATGTGCACGCCAATGTGTACACGGGACCTAGGTTTTTTGTCCCATCCGAACGACTAGGCAACTGTCCTTGTCAGGCCCTCCGTCTGCATCACTGAGAAGGGGAAACCAAGCCGGAAAATCGAGATGAACTTTCTCAGCCAATGCAGGGATCAAACTCCTGACCCCAGGCTAGCGAGCCAGCACCTTACCCACTTAGCCAAGTGATCCCCGTTCTGAGAATGTGCCCGAGTGTCTGAATAAATATCTGCCAATATTTGCTTTAATCTATGACATACTTTACTTCGAGTATTTGAGTAGACACGTCATGTGCTCAGATAGGGCCCTGGTAGGTTCCTCTCCCATGAGATACTGGTCCGTCATGCATATGGTTGGCTCAATTCAACAAGCACACCTCACCCATGTGGAGCCTAGACAAGAGAAGGGGGTCTAAGAACCTTTACTACAGGCGCTTCCCGAGTGTGTGTGTGTGTAGGGGGGGGGGGGGGGTATTGGTAAGACCCCCACCCCCTCACGTGGAGCCTATACAAGAGAGATCCAGGATAGAGAGCTTATACAGATGCAAGGCGATCGACTTTCGTGGGAGGGGCTAACCCCCGGTCAGTCACGCCCGCCCCACTGTAGATAGCAGTAAGCTAACGACTCAGTTGCTGTATCTAGCTACCAAATATTTACGTTGAAATTCAACAATGCGATACGAGAGTTCTACAAAGACGTACAAGTAGTCCAAGCTGGTGTGTGAAGCACGAAGCACAATTAACATGGTGGTGGTTTGACCATGTAGCTGGTTGGTATCGCTCTTCAATTTATTAGTAAACTGCTAGTGCTACATAATTTATGATACAGTAGTTACTAGTATTAAGTAGAATATAAATAAAAAACAATAATAAATCTGAAGTCCGGATCAACATTTCCTCTGTCTAGCAACACTGTAAATCAGTTCTCCATTGCTATAAAATAGCTTCAATATGAACACAGGGAACCATATAGATGTGACTGTATAGCGTCCCGCATAAAAATAAACACGCTAGATCATCTTGAAATATGAAGGAACTCTTACAGTGTTTACCACGTGAACTTCCCGAATAAATCAAAACTAATAGCAGAATCCTGCCTACACTCATGCCTTAATAAAAGACTGTGACGCCCAGGTGAAACATTGTAAATGGAAAGCTGTGTTAAACGGATAGCACAATGCGTGTCTTAATACGTTTCCAGACTATATCAAGTCAACAATGGCGTCTGGTAGTTTACCGACATACCCCATATATTCTGATTTGGCACGTATCATCATTTATCTCTTTTAATGAAGCATGTTCTCGTGTAATATAAAAAAAAATCAGCTATGATCTCGATCGATTATGGAAGTCGGGGATAATTTAACTGTTCAGTAGTCTCGGAAATAAAACGACTCGACCAATGACCGTAAAGAAATCGGATTAATATACTACTACTGAAAATCGAAAGATATCGTTCTTATAAGTCGAAATTTTGACAATAAACTATTGCGTTCGTTGAAAAATTCCCTCATTCATATTACATGCCGCTGAATACTGCCACGATTTACTCATACAAATATTTAAATTTCGGTTTTGTCCGCGGGCATGGTCACTTTATAACGCTGGTTCTAGGAAATAATCAACCAGCCAAGTACCCTCCTATGTTACTCATTGGAGAAATGTATGATACGTTTTTTTGAGATTTGGCTATTTTCAGTGTCACGAACCAAATGAATAGTTTATATAGAATGAAAATTATATATACATTTACAACATATTTAACAAATGCTCAATCTCGTCATGATGCCCGAATTATAAATAAATCTGTTAAAAACTGTTGCCTCTATTACGTTCACAAAGATATTAAGGACTTCTGAACGGAATTGCACGGATCACCAACTATCGATAGGATTCGCGTTGGAGCCTTTATCGCGGTCGAGCCGATTCAGCTGAAGGGGACGGGGTAACTCCGGAAAAAAGGGCTTCGAAACGCCCAATATTACTAAATTCTTCACACAAAATCTGAATATGAGCGGCATTTATAATTTGCCACTATTAGCACATTCGCAGACTTTTTTCCTGGGACATAACAAGAATTCAAACCTGTTAAGATAATTTAGTTCTTATCGCGTTCATACAGATTTTTGAAAGTTGGATATAAATAATTCCAGCCTCTGGAATATCCACAAACTTGGTATATATTTCGGATTTGTGTAAAAGACTTATTTTTTCCTATGTGGGTATCTTACTTCAGGACTTACACTTCAGATCGACATTGACTTGGATGCCGAGAGATTGGCCTTTTTTGCTTCTGTGACTCTTTCCAACAGCTTCATACGAATTGGATTGCAACTCGTTCTTTACACGGAAATTATAAGAGTTTCTAGATCATTTCTTTGATGTGGATCAGAATAAAGTACCGAATTGGTTTAAGCTTGTGTGTTCTTTGGGTTGGGTCAAAACTTGCAAGACTATTTGGCTTTCTGTGTCAATACAAAATTGGTCATATCTCAAACTGGCTTATCCGCACGTATGTAGATATCTCAGTTAACAAATCCACACATAAAACCAAAAGGATTGACAGTAGACACTATCAGTTTGACCCAAACCAAATAGTAAGTACGACGAACCGCAGCACATATTATAAGCAATTACACAAACATATCATAAGTAACCAATGTAGTAAGATTAAATGGATTTAAGTATTAGTCAAATGGTCTAGTCCAGTGGTACGAGGGCCTTCCAGTTTGTAGCGAGCACGTTCGGGGTCATAAACGATTTTAATTTATTTTTTTACTTGACAAAAATGTTTACTGATAATATCCATTATTTTCTCAGTGGGTATGTTACTAATCTTTTTATTATTATGGTTACTTATTTATATTTTATTTCGCTTGCCTTGAGGTCGGGTGCCGAGAAAGTTCATCCAGAGAGTCCGGCATGGTTTCTCCTTGTCAGTAATGCAGGGTGGAGGGTTTGACAATGACAACGGTCTTGTCGTTCGGATGCGACGAAAAAAACGAGGTCCCGTGTACACATTGGCTTACACGTAAAAGATCCTTTGGCAGTTGGAATTCGATATAAGGCAAAATTTCCCTCATAGCAAACTGTACGGCGTATGCCCGTCTTCCATTAGACCAGGTAAGGTGCATAACAGTAGGTCTTTAAACCCATTTCATTAGCCCAGATAAGGAGCAGAACAGTAGGACGTTTAACATCATTTCATTTCATTTTATATTTCAATTCTATACTTTACTACTTATGTCTTGATTGATTAGTCTTTTTTATTTACTCGAATTGAGTTTCTCTGGAACCAGGTGATACGCGTCGACTGTACGGGACCTCCAAGTGGTACTCTATCACAAAAAGGTTGCGAACCACTGGTCTTGTCATTTTAAGATTCAGTCACCAATATGCATTGCCTGTATTCCACTTAAAATCGACAACAAAAAATATATGTCTACGGAATTCTTTGTATTTTACTTACTTGATTTCGTTTAGTTACATTTGTTGTTACGAGATCAAGAGGTACATGTAGCTTATATACGAATGACGACTACGCCACTGTCAAGTCATTGAAAAATGAAATGAAATGAAATGGGGTTTAACATCCTACTATTATGCACCTAACCTGGGCTAATGGAAGGCGGTCATACGCCATACAGTGTGCTATGCGGGAAATTTTGCCGGGCAGCGGCGCTACGGCCTACTCTTATATCGAATTCCAACTGCCAAGGGATCTTTTACGTGCACTCCAATGCGTACACGAGACCTACATAGGCAGCTGTCCTTGTCAGACTCCCTTCGGCATAACTGACGAGGGGGAATTACGCCGAAATATCGAGATGAACTTTCTCGGCCAATGCAGGGATCGAACACCCGACCTGCAGGCTAGCGAACCAGCGCCTTATCCACTTAGCCATCATGATCCCCGTTCCCAAAAGAGTTTGCCTGTATTCCACTGAAAATCAACAGCAAAAGATACATGTCTTCGGAATTCTTTGTATTTGACTTACATAATTCCGTTTAGTTACATTTGTCCGTTATTACATCAAAAGGTATCTTATTTACGAATGACGACCGCGCCACTGAAATGAAATGGGGTTTAACGTCCTACTATTATGCACCTAACCTGGGCTAATGAAAGACGGTCATACGCCATACAGTGTGCTATGAGGGAAATTATGCCCGGGCAGCGGCACTACGGCCTACTCTTATATCGAATTCCAACTGCCAATGGATCTTTTACGTACACGAGACCTCGTTTTTTTCGTCCCACCGAACTACTAGGCAGCTGTCCTTGTCAGACTCCCTTCGGCATCACTGACAAGGGGGAATCACGCCGAAATATCGAGATGAACTTTTTCGGCCAATGCAGGGATCGAACACCCAACCTCCAGGCTAGCGAACCAGCGCCTTATCCACTTAGCCATGGTGATCCCCGTTCCCAAAAGAGATTGCCTGTATTCCACTGAAAATCAACAGCAAAAAATATATGTCTTCGGAATTTTTTGTATTTGACTTACATAATTCCGTTTAGTTACATTTGTCCGTTATTAGATCAAAAGGTATCTGATATACGAATTAGGACCGCGCCACTGCCAAGTCATTGGAAAGGCAAAGGGCAAGCTTGACTAAACATAGTAACAATTTATTGGGATTCGTCTGAGAACTCTTTGTATTTTTGTAGTAAGTATCACGTGTGTTAGTGTAATTTACCTCTAATTATAAGCTTAGCTTCTTTAAACATGACATTGTCAATAGAAACGTGAGACAAAGCCAGTAAAACAACAAAGAAAACGTAGCATATGGATTACAAATTTACAGGAAACAGATTTGAGACATGACGTAAACACGGACGCATGGTTGTCTTTCGGGTAACACGACTCCATTGTTTTTGACAAGACATTGCTTTTAGATCGTAGTGATATACCACGCTTTCCCCAAATATGATGATGATAAAATGAATGCAGTATGCGCACTATCTTTCTTTTCTGAAACGAATATTTCAGTTAATAGAAATCCTTTCGTGATGAAAGGAACATGGCAATTGCGTTAAAAAAAAAGTAACGATGTAAACAGTCTTCAATATCCTACTTGAACAGCTGTCTTATATTTTGACAGCTATATATTTTAGCCATTAAGCAGGTATTCATTCGACTTGTTACATGTCATTTTGTGTAACGCTTCAAAGAGTTAATTTCATGAATATGCATCGAATTGCAATCATCTTTGCGCATAATTTGCATCATTTCGAATGCAAGAAATCTATGTATGACACCCTTGATAACTGTGCTACTCGAGTGATTGTCTATTAATTTAAAATCATATATCAATAATATCTTTTTTCAGCAATTTCCTTACAGAAAGCTGACTATCTGCGTCTGAATGGGATATCAATTTGCTATGTGGATAGTATTTCAAAGAGTCTTGCATGGGGATGAATTATATAGACGAAATGTTAAAACGTGAGTTAAAATTAAAGTAGCTAAGTCCGTAACTCAATAGCATCCAAAATCTTCGACATTGAAAACACGATTGATTTTTTTGTCAATTTAAATCAGCATTGGTGTTGCGATGTTACATGGTAAAGGTGGACTTGTGCTATCCAATATTTAAAACAAAATAACCATTTTACCATTGTTTCAGCGTCATTTATAACAATGTGCTCAAAGACTGAGGCTCGACATATTCCACAAGTCATGTTAAACTGTGATGCCATATTCTTATTTGGAGAGCATGCGCAATAGATACTGTTGGTGTTGACTGAATAACCATACGCTAGAAACTGTCTTTCGGTAGAGACTTCTGGCATATTTCACCGAACATAACTAATGACAATTAGAAGTAAGACGGAAACGATCGCATGTAAAACAGTTTATATAAATTCATATTATATTAGTATATGTGTCGCGGCCAATTTCTAGGCCAGAGATGTTAGCGATTTAGCTCCTTTAAAACCATAACGGAAATATCGCATACAGGAAACAGCATGAGTGTGACGCAATCAGCTATTACTTGTCAATTTAGAGTTATTTTGGTTGTCGGTATATGAGGTCGACATCAAGCAGTTACTGATGAATTATGTAAGAATTACATAAAGAGTTGACCTTTCTTGCTATACTTAAAGGGAAATTCCAGTCAAATTAATTTATTCAGTGTGAAGTTGAAGGTGTTTGAAGTTTTGACAAAATGTAGCGAACTCTGTTTATTATTGTATCAATGTTCTTTCAATGTTCCGAAAACCGTCAAACCATTTGATCAAGAAAATATTGCACAGTGTTAGCTTGCCTCATGTGCTTTTTTTTTGGGGGGGGGGGGTAATCCAGTATTTTTGAAGTAATTTTGGTTGTCTACACTTTCCATAAATACCAAATTTGCACAAACCAACGATAAATACTTTGCTGGGGACCCATCCTTAAGATACAAATGAATGCATAATACTATTGATTAGACAGAGAAGTAGTTTGCCAAAAATTACCATCGCCGTCATAATATAATAAACAATTTTATTTGATATACTAGCTCCAGACAAAGTGTTACATGTATCTTGAAATTAGGAAATTATTTTAAGAACTCAACATCTCAATGACACGCAATTTCCATTAAATTAAAGAAGGTTATTAACTTTTGTAATATTTTATTAAAGGGTGCATAACCCTAGCTCGATGATATCCATATTTTTTAAAACGCGAATTTATATTTAATACTGTTCCATATCAATAAGGTATTGAAAGTGTAATCTTACTATGAAAATATGGAATCCTGATATACAACATTTAACACACGATGCACATAATATTGTAATCAGTTCTCGATGTCAGATTCTCTATGATATCAACCGCCAGTAGTAATGGGAGAGAGAGAGAAATGGGGTTTAACATCCAATCGACACAAACTAAGTCATTTTTGGACTAACGTATGTTTTTCAATTTTTTTTTAAATAATTCGCTTGCGCGTAGGGGTCTTTAGCTGTGGAGGAAACCGGAGTGCCCGTAGGAAACCCACGAGGTTGCATTAGTAATGGACATGAGAGGAAATAGCCTACAGGTCAATGCGGAAGTGATTGAAAACGATTGATCAGCATAATTATGACAAAAAGAAAGCAATAGGTGTTTTGGACCAGACACCAACCAGACGCAAATAACTGATATTCAATTTGAACTGCTTGGGTATTCAATCGAACAGAACTGATTAAAAATTACAATAAAAATTAACATATTATAATAATATCACATCAAAATGTATTAAAATTTCGTATATTTAAGGTTCTGCGAAATAGAGTAACACCCCTTTTAAAGTATATTAAATGACTCTTTGTTTTTAAATTGGTCGATACAAAGTCATATTTATCAAAATATTGTATTTAGCTTTCAAGCAAATTTGATGAAATTGAAGATATACCGTATTTCCTCTAATAAGCGCCGGGTCTCCAATAAGCGCCGGGTCTCCAATAAGCGCCGGGCCTCTAATAAGCGCCGGGGGTCAAGGGGTGTTGAAAAAATAAGCGCCGAGCCTCCAATAAGCGCCGGGTCTCTAATAAGACATTAGATTGCTTTTGATCAAATGCCGTAATTCAAAAGATTCTCCGGCCCAATGTCCATGGTAAATGGCGGCTTTACCTTAAATTCAATTTGCTATTAAAGAAATAAGCGCCGGGCCTCCAAAGAGCGCCGGGCCTCTAATAAGCGCCGGGGGTTCAAGGGGTGCTGAAAAAATAAGCGCCCGGGCGCTTATTAGAGGAAATACGGTACTTTAACATGCTACTAAATTGTTTCTATCATTTAACTTTTATCAGTTGGAATGGCGTTTTAACCTTCCTCGATAGTTGACGTTTTTAACAAAAACAACTAGCTATGCAAACATCATTATTTAGAGATAATATCAATCACAATCTTGTCAGGCAACTACAGAGAAAACATGATTTTACACTTGAGAAACTAATAAAAATCAAGATTTAAAGGAGTACATCCATTTAAATAGTAACAGCGATAGAATGCATTGACCATATGTCCTTATTAATAGACCTACAAAAATGTCAACACTGATTAGCTATAATATTGGTTTTCATGGCTCCATGTCCCTGGACATCGATGGGATAACACCCAGGCGTCGACTAGAAAACAAATGCGGGTGCCCCATCAATTTACAGACATCTAAACTTTAAATGGCTTTAGGATACTTTTGGACAGGTCGATTTTAATAATGTTTGGGCCAATATTATGCTTTCTCGGGAGATTACTCTTGCGTATGGTCTGAACAAATACATCTACCGGTTACAATGGAATATTGGCATTTAAGATAAGACTTCGTCTGTTAGTGTAAATAGAACAAACCAACGCTAAGGCAGGTAGTGTTCCTTGCATCAATACCAAATTAATGACGAACTCATTAAATACTCCTTTTTATCAAACATTAATTTCCAGCAATCAAATTGTTTTCAACTCAGCATTACCCGAGCAGAAAAAGTTAAAATTGAACTTAGTCAAGGTATGGATATAATAAAAGTATATTTTTTTGATTCTCCAGCCATTAGAAGCATCGTTATCATAATAAATATATACAGATCATGTTTGAATATTTAGCAGAATTGTCGTCTTTCAAAACGTCAGACCGAGGGATAGGTGCTTCGTCTCAGCCGAACATAATCATAATCGAATTCAATCAAGATGTTCACTTCATGGACATCTACATTAGCAGTTACAATACGTCATACATTGGTCGCTTTGGACATGCCAGATAGTGTGTGACAGGGTAAGCTTACTCTTCCGGATATCTGTACTACTGTTTGTCGTGTATTTTGTCCATATGCGGATTACACTGCTTTGCCTATACCGCTTTGAAAGGACTTCGAATTTTGTCTTATGGTTTGGAATGTTCTTATTTGATTTGATTTAAATCGGATTTTTTCGGTATTGTTTCTGCAATCGGAGCTTCTTTTCGACGCTGCCAGATGCAACACCAAATTTACACAGTAGAGCTGGTTACAGAATCTAATTATGAGTGGGATTTTTTAGAGGCCCGAAATATCTATCAGCTGATATTTTCACATATTAAAGTGTTTGTTCTAACACGCTATATTTAATGAAATCAGGGGATCACGGTGACTTAGTGAATAAGGCGCTGGCTCGCTAGCCTGGAGGTCGGGTGTTCGATCCCTGCAATGGCCGAGAAAGTTCATCTCGATTTTCCGGCGTGATTTCCCCTTGTCAGTGATGCAGAAGGAGGGCCTGACAAGGACAGCTGCCTAGTCGTTCGGATGGGATGAAAAACCGAGGTCCCGTGTATACATTGGAGTGCACGTAAAAGATCCCTTGGCAGTTGGAATTCGATATAAGAGTAGGCCGTAGTGCCGCTGCCCGGGCAAAATTTCCCCTCATAGCACACTGTATGGCATATGCCCGTCTTCAGTTAGCCCAGGTACGGTGCTTAAGCGTGGGACGTTAAACCCCATTTCATTCATTCATTCATTAATGAAATCAACACCCCTTTCTTTATTAGTTTCAAATACGGAAACCATTTTATCTTGTACACGCTTATATAGCTGGTAAGTGAATATTCTTCTCGGATGTCGTGAGTATAAGACAACACAGACATATTTTAAATGTAAATTTCCTATGGTTTGAAGTCGCTGCCAATTCCTTTGAATATAAACATTTGACATTCCTAGTAGTAATTTGCAAAGTCTTTGCAAGTGCTCGCACGCACTACAAATAGCATTCTTCAAATGCAGTTTGACCTACTGATATGTATAGGACCCAAGAATACAATTTTGTGTAACCGTTAATGTATTATATGTACATGTTCAACGACAGTACTCCCTTAGAGTGCAAGTCTTTTAGTAATAATTTGGATTTCAATACCCATGAACAAATGTCAAACAGAGCATTTTAATGATTTAACTCTGTATTATATGTATCTCTCATTAACTTCAGTGCTCTGTTCATCAGTGCACTGCGAATATAATATCCCAATAGCGTAGTCCAAAGATAATCTTCTCGTGGTTGGCTTTAACAGATCACCCAGAACATCAATATTAGCAAACATTGGAGTCTTCACTTTATTTATACTAGTCTCCTATTTTAATATTTGGCGTGATATTTAAGCTACTTACATGCAGCATGAAGGTCAACTAAAAGCCAATTTTAGTCTGATTTCCATTTCTTACAGAGATTCTGGTCGCCGATCTGTAAAAAAAGATACATTACTAAAGATTTACATTAAGCTTGTTCAGAAATGAACTAATTGGGTTGATTCTACTAGAAAAGACATTATTTTCTCACAATAAGAGGACGCACAATTAGACCTTTTTTCAATATATAAGTATCGTTTTAAAAGTTTAAGCTGTCACCATTAATCTTACCTAATTACTTTTAGATGACCAATAAATGACCCTCCATTAAAGCTCTTTGATATAAATATACAATGGCAATCGTATTCATGAAAATCTGATTTTCAATTTGATCGGTGAATTTCTAGACCCTACTAATTTCGCTGCTTTGTAATTCGATGTTAAAGTTGCAATTTTAAATTTCCAAGTTAATTTTTTAAAAAGTATTAAAATAAAGCCTTAAAATAGATGTTATCCATAAACAGTCCTACCTTGTTAAAGAATAATCCTATTAATCCTATAATTCACAATTGCCAGCTGGGAAATTGGCAAACATAACATTTTCAACTTCAAATTCCAGCGTTTGAATATGGCTAATGCATGGAGGAATTGGGAAACAAAGGAGGTAATTGTGTTACGATTTCCCGTGTCAATAATTTTTAAGGGTGGGAAATAATGGCCATGGTCGTATAATAGCGAGTTGATAACCTATTGAGCAAAAGACATAGACATAATTATGTTTTGACTTTCTTAAAAAATATGAAATTCTCGCTTTAATACGTTTCGCAAATATAAAATAATATCTAAGCTGACTTATATGCTTCGGGTAATCTTAATGAAGAGTTCGGGATTTTCCAACAGGGTATAATTTTTCGAATAGGAAGAAAACCCAAGGCCCCCGTGTATATATTGGTGTCACACATAGCACACTGTCTGGTCATCCTCGGTTACCCAGTGTACACATTCCGTTCTACCCCACTATACCCTGGGTTAATTCATAGGGATTCCACGATTTCAAATTATCTGCCCTGGCTGATTGTGATATTTTTATCGTCCAATCCCAGAAAGCGTTACTTGGAAGGGAAATAAACGAAGGGAAGTAACTCTCATCTTTTTTCAACAAAGAATACCCCAACATGGCTGCCAAAGTTCGTTCTTGCACACTTTGCAAATATGTAAACAAGTTGTATGACGTAAAAAACGTCGCTAAAGGGTCTTCTGAAGACTTATTTGTAAACTGTTCTTTGATTGGCTCGTACAGTTTAACTACATTCTGATATTTTGAAATCGGGGAATCCCTATGGATTAACCCAGGGTATAGTGGAGTAGAACGGAATGTGTACACTGGGTAACCGAGGATGACTGTCTGGTGTGTGCCCTCTCTTCATTAGTCCAGTCGGAGTAGTATCGTGATTGCCAGTCCATCCAAATGTTATAATTGTATTTATTTCAAGAATATTGAGTAACGGGCAAAGCCTATATAAGTGTTTTCCCAATTTTAATGTAATGGTCTTGAAAATTTACTCTTATCATTACATCAGACCTCGATGAATAAATGTTACATGGTGATTCACCTTAATATTAATGATTATTAATCTTTTTTATCTGGTGATGATATGTAATACATTATATAAAGTATTTATTATTTATTTCAATTACCAACGCTATTGTCTGATTTCTGGTTTTTGTGCCAGCAGCATTCTACGCTCAGTCGTAATTTTAATTACATGTAAAGTCATATCACTCAATGACATCGAGAGGTGTCTGTTTGGATTCTTATCCGACATTCACCAGATCAATTAGCCGTGTACGATCAGGATGACCCAAGACATGAACTGAAATCAAGGTTCATTCTCACCCAGCTCAAAACTTAAATAATCATGTTAGCGTGACTAAGGTGTTAATTGGAATTTCTAAAGAACGATTAGCTGTAGTCTGTTTCACATTGGTCACTGTTTATTTCATTAGGTTAAACCTAATAGTAAAACAAAATCACTCTATTCATCATTTATTATTGTAAAACATGCTTATTTCAACACGTTTAATGTAAATGGAAAAACTTAATATAAAAAATAAATAACTAAATAGCACTATGAAATGAGCATCAACATTAAAAATCTATATTTCACATGCGCAAGTAAACTACCATTTCACAAGACACTTATTAAACACAGTTCGTATGACACTTATTAAACAGTTAATCCATTTCTAATTAGGTGACCACATTTCAGCTACAGACCATAATCCCCCAGCCCTAATCCCTTAATCCCCTTAATCAATATTTTGAGCTGGATGAGAACACCCCGAAATCAAGCCCTGTTTATACAGAGCGCGAACCTGAACGCCAACGCGGCTTTTCGTGCTGGAATGCTCTAGTCATACAAAGCGCTAACCCGAACAAATATCGCACTCGCGTTCGGGTTCGCGATAGACGCGTCCGAGTTCGCACACTGTATAAACAGGGCTTTAGAGTACACTTTTCAAAAAACTAACTTGTCGTACCAGTGACATATATGTAATATATCTGCTAAGGTGTTTATTCCATACAAGCGATATATCCAAGGCATAGATTTAAAGGTTAGAAAGTCATAACAATAAATGTAAACAGAAACACCATGCAAGACATGTAAGTCCGGACGCCAGGGTCGAGGACCCACTTATGTTTGATATATAATGTTTCTCGATGGATAATTGTTGGGTAGGATCCCCTTGATTTTTCCAGGGTTGGTGTGGTCGTGTCGACCTTGGGGAAAATTAAATATCCAAGATGGCGGCCAACGATTGTGGGAAAAATACCCCCAAAAATAATTTCTCACCGTCCAAGTTCGTGTAATATATCGTTTTATATGTTTTCGGAGTCGCTGAACACCAAACCGTGCATACTTTTAACATCAGACCAATATAATTAAAATGGCTGCCCAAAATGGCGGATGAGGTACACGAATTTTATATTTTGCCCTACTAACTCGAATTTGGACATGTTTTTAACATAAGACCTATCATGTAGGCGGAAAATAGAAAAAAAT
The DNA here is from genome assembly GCA_917208275.1 of Patella pellucida. Lineage (NCBI taxonomy): Eukaryota > Metazoa > Mollusca > Gastropoda > Patellidae > Patella > Patella pellucida. The sequence goes on along the minus strand of OU795040.1, from coordinate 58,232,112 downwards.
GATTCACACAGCTGGATTAATGATAAGTCATTCCAGAAATTTCAATTTTAGCTAAAACTATAAGTCACATTTTAGTAGCCAATGGTGTCCTTTAGAATGGCTACTAAAATCAGTTATACAAAACCTTTTTATACAATTTTCTGGTTCAGCCATAGTTCTGCTGGACTTTGTGCACAGCGCAGTAACAATATTAAAATCAATACACAGGATTAAATATCATTTTCTAATGTTTTTATTTTCTCATACGTGGATCAATACTGTAACCCCTCTGTTATTTGTATGAATTTGAACAGGAACAAAAAATCGCGAGTGCCTAGATTGGTACCAGATGGTACCGGATGTTTAGATAAAAGTTATAAAATGCGGGTTTCAATCCGAGCCGCTATGTCAAAGCGGCCGTTCTGGCTGTAAAAAGTCAGATTTATCATGTTTTGATTTTTGTTCCTGTTCCAATTCATACAAATGCTTCAATTCCGTCTCAGTTGAGATTAGACAGAGGACAATGACGATGAAGAAGATGATGAAGATGACACAGTGTGGTTCATTAATATTAAAATTGCTTTAATCAATCATAATTATGATTTACATATCGTATCGTATCTTTTCGTATCCAGCTGTGTGAACTTTTTTTCTTCTATTTTCCGCCTTCATGATGGGTCTTATGTTCAAAATATGTCCGAATTCAAGTTAGTAGGGCGAAATATGAAATTCTTGTACCCATGTCACCCTTTTTTGGCCGCCATTTTAATTATATTGTCTGATGTTAAAAATATGCCCGATTTAGTGTTGAGCGATCCCGAAAACATATAAAACGATATATTACACAACCTAGGATGGTGAAAAATGATTTTTTTTTTTTTTTTCCCACTACTTTTGGTCGCCATCTTGAATATTTAATTTTCCCCAAGGGTGACACGACCACACCCGCCTGGGAAAATCAAGGGGACCCTACCCAACATTAATCCACCATTAAACATTCTATATCAGGCAAAAGTGGGTTAGTGATAATTTGGCATTTGACGTCCGGACTATGTCGACTTGACATCCTCACGTCACCCTCCTTTAAGCAAAATCGGTCAATATGCCAATTGTTACAATGTTCTCAACACCGTATTTTACCTACGTGTAATGCGAGATGACAGCAGTTTCATCCATGTTTCTTAATGGGGAAAAGATTACTTCTCTAACGGAATGTAATAGGACTATATTTACGCTGGAATATAATTCTGAAACCCCGTACCGTTTATAAAAAAACACAATGGAGCCGCTAAAGATTACGAATGGTATTAAGGACCGAGGCCTAATGGCATAAATGGGACTCAAAACTCCGCGCAGCCTTCCATCTGATTCTAGACGACGAAACAGCGATTTAGGATGCGATTTAAAAAAAGTTTTTATTATTTTATTATGGAAATTGTGTGTCTGAGATGTTAAACCAAAGACCTGTTTGTATCTGATTCTACTAGTTGTTGCGATAAAAGATCACGGTCGGTTGCACTCAGCCGAGTTCTAAAGATATTGACTGAATATTGGGGTTAAAATCTACTTCAATCTGAACAGACGTGGTACAGACGTATTTTCAAAGCAACTTGTCATACTACACGTCGCAATAATGCGTCAATTAAAATTAATTGAATTAGTTGACCCTTGAAACGCTTCGACATCACGAACAGGATAAATATTTGGATTATGAAGATAAACCGAGAATTACATCCCATTACAGCTTCAAGACGTAAGCGACTGTTAGTGTCAAGCAATTCTTGTAAAGGCTCAAATATTTGATGAAACTATAATATTTTTAGAATTAATACAATCTATTTGATTTGATTTTGTTTGCGGTGTCTGCGAATGGAATGAATGAAATGGTGTTTAACATCCTACGCTTCTGCACCTAACCTGGGCTAATTTAGGACGGGCATACGCCGTACAGTGTGCTATGAGGGAAATCTGGGCAGCAACTGAATTCCAACTACCAAGGGATATTTTATGTGCACGCCAATTTGTAGACGGGACCTATGTTTTTTGTCCCATCCGAACGACTAGGCAACTGTCCTTGCCAGGCCCTCCGTCTCCATCACTGAGAAGGAGAAACCACGCCGGAAAATGGAGATGAACTTTCTCGGCCAATGTAGGGATTAAACACCCGACCCCAGATTAGCGAGGCAGCACTTTACCCCCTTAGCCAAGTCATCCCCGTTCTGCGAATGGGCCCTGAGTGTCTAAAGAAATATCTGCCAATATTTGCTATAATCTTTGACATACTTTACTTCAAGTATTTGAGTCGACACGTTATGTGCTCAGATAGGGCCCTGGTAGGTTCCTCTCCCAGGAGATACTGGTCCGTCATGCATATGGTTGGCTCAATGCAACAAGAACACCTCACCCATGTGGAGCCTAGACAAGAGAAAGGGGTCTAGGAAGCTTTACTATAGGCGCTTCTCGAGTGGGGGGGGTATTGGTAAGACCCCCACGCCCCTCACGTGGAGCCTATACAAGAGAAATCCAGGATATAGAGCTTATACAGATGCAAGGCGATCGATTTTCGTTGGAGGGGCTAACCCCCGGTCAGTCACGCCCGCTCCACTGTAGATAACAGTAAGCTAACGACTCATCTGTATTTAAAACGCAACTCAGTTGCTGTATGTAGCTACCAAATCTTTACGTTGAAATTCAACAATGCGATACGAGAGTTCTACAAAGACGTACAAGTAGTCCAAGCTGGTGTGTGAAGCACGAAGCACAATTAACATGGTGGTGGTTTGACCATGTAGCTGGTGTGTACCGCTCTTCAATTTTTATTAGTAAACTGGTTGTGCTACATATTTATGATACAGTAGTTACTAGTAGTAAGTAGAATATAAATAAATAACAATAGTAAATATAAAGTCCGGATCAACATCTCCTCTGTCTAGCAACACTGTAAATCAGTTCTCCAGTGCTATAAAATAGCTTCAATATGAACACAGGGAACCATATAGATGTGACTGTATAGCGTCCCACATAAAAATAAATACGCTACATCATCTTGAAATATGAAGGAACTCTTACAGTGTATACCACGTGAACTTCCCGAATAAATCAAAACTTATAGCAGAATCCTGCCTACACTCATGCCTTAATAAAAGACTGCGACGCCAGAATGAAACATTGTAAATGGAAAGCTGTGTTAAACGGATAGCACAATGCGTGTCTTAATACATTTCCAGACTATATCAAGACAACAATGGCGTCTGGTAGTTTACCGACATACCCCATATATTCTGATTTGACACGTATCATCATTTATCTCTTTTAATGAAGCATGTTCTCGTGTAATATAAAAAATAAATCAGTTATGATCTCGATCGATTATGGAAGTCGGGGATAATTTAACTGTTCAGTAGTCTCGGAAATCAAACGATTCGACCAATGACCGTAAAGAAATCGGATTAATATACTACTACTGAAAATCGAAAGATATCGTTCTTATAAGTCGAAATTTTGACAATAAACTATTGCGTTCGTTGAAAAATTCCCTCATTCATATTACATGCCGCTGAATACTGCCACGATTTACTCATACAAATATTTAAATTTCGGTTTTGTCCGCGGGCATGGTCACTTTATAACGCTGGTTCTAGGAAATAATCAACCAGCCAAGTACCCTCCTATGTTACTCATTGGAGAAATGCATGATACGTTTTTTTGAGATTTGACTATTTTCAGTGTCACGAACCAAATGAATAGTTTATATAGAATGAAAATTATATATACATTTACAACATATTTAACAAATGCTCAATCTCGTCATGATGCCCGAATTATAAATAAATCTGTTAAAAACTGTAGCCTCTATTACGTTCACAAAGATATTAAAGACTTCTGAACGGAATGGCACGGATCACCAACTATCGATAGGAATCGCGTTGGAGCCTTTATCGCGGTCGAGCTGATTCAGCTGAAGGGGAGGGGGTAACTCCGGAAAAAAGGGCTTCGAAACGCCCAATATTACCAAATTCTTCACACAAAATCTAAAAATGAGCGGTATTTATAATTTGCCACTATTAGTACATTCACAGGCTTTTTCCTGGGACATAACAGGAATTCAAACCTGTTAAGATAATTTAGTTCTTATCGCGTTCATACGGATCTTTGAAAGTTGGACATTAATAATTCCAGCCTCTGGAATATCCACATACTTGGTATATATTTCGGATTTGTGTAAAAGACTTATTTTTTCCTATGTGGGTATCTTACTTCAGGACTTACACTTCAGATCGACATTGACTGGGATGCCGAGAGATTGGCCTATTTTGCTTCTGTGACTCTTTCCAACAGCTCCACACGAATGGGATTGCAACTCGTTCTTTACACGGAAATTATAAGAGTTTCTAGATCATTTCTTTGATGTGGATCAGAATAAAGTACCGAATTGGTTTAAGCTTGTGTGTTCTTTGGGTTGGGCCAAAACGTGCAAGACTATTTGGCTTACTGTGTCAATACAAAATTGGTCATATCTCAAACTGGCTTATCCGCACGTATGTAGATATCTCACTTAACAAATCCACACATAAAACCAAAAGGATTGACAGTAGACACTATCAGTTTCACCCAGACCAAGTAGTAAGTACAAGCGAACCGCAGCACATATTATAAGCAATTACACAAACATATGATAAGTAACCAATGTAGTAAGATTACATGGATTTAAGTATTAGTCAAATGGTCTAGTCCAGTGGTACGAGGGCCTTCCAGTTGGTAGGCGAGCACGTTCGGGGTCATGAACGATTTTAATTTATTTTTTTACTCGACAAAAATGTTTACTGATAATATCCATTATTTTCTCAGTGGGTATGTTACTGATCTTTTTAATATTATGGTTACTTTTTTATATTTTATTTCGCTAGCCTTGAGGTCGGGTGCCGAGAAAGTTCATCCAGAGAGTTCGGCATGGTTTCAGTAATGCAGGGTGGAGGGTTTGACAATGACAACGGTCTTGTCGTTCGGATGCGACGAAAAAACGAGGTCCCGTGTACACATTGGCTTACACGTAAAATATCCTTTGGCAAACTGTACGGCGTATACCCGTCTTCCATTAGCCCAGGTAAAGTGCATAACAGTAGGTCTTTAAACCCATTTCATTAGCCCAGATAAGGAGCAGAACAGTAGGACGTTAAACTTCATTTCATTTCATTTTATATTTCAGTTCTATACTTTACTATTTATGTCTTGATTGATTAGTCTTTTTTATTTACTCGAATTGAGTTTCTCTGGAACCAGGTGATACGCGTCAACTGTACGGGACCTCCAAATGGTACTCTATCACAAAAAGGTTGCGAACCACTGGTCTTGTCATTTTAAGATTCAGTCACCAATATGCATTGCCTGTATTCCACTTAAAATCGACAACAAAAAATATATGTCTACGGAATTCTTTGTATTTTACTTACCTGATTTCGTTTAGTTACATTTGTCGTTACGAGATCAAGAGGTACATGTATCTTATATACGAATGACGACTACGCCACTGTCAAGTCATTGAAAAATTAAATGAAATGAAATGGGGTTTAACGTCCTACTATTATGCACCTAACCTGGGCTAATGAAAGACGGTCATACGCCATACAGTGTGCTATGAGGGAAATTATGCCCGGGCAGCGGCACTACGGCCTACTCTTATATCGAATTCCAACTGCCAATGGATCTTTTACGTACACGAGACCTCGTTTTTTTCGTCCCACCGAACTACTAGGCAGCTGTCCTTGTCAGACTCCCTTCGGCATCACTGACAAGGGGGAATCACGCCGAAATATCGAGATGAACTTTTTCGGCCAATGCAGGGATCGAACACCCAACCTCCAGGCTAGCGAACCAGCGCCTTATCCACTTAGCCATGGTGATCCCCGTTCCCAAAAGAGATTGCCTGTATTCCACTGAAAATCAACAGCAAAAAATATATGTCTTCGGAATTTTTTGTATTTGACTTACATAATTCCGTTTAGTTACATTTGTCCGTTATTAGATCAAAAGGTATCTGATATACGAATTAGGACCGCGCCACTGCCAAGTCATTGGAAAGGCAAAGGGCAAGCTTGACTAAACATAGTAACAATTTACTGGGATTCGTCTGAGAACTCTTTGTATTTTTGTAGTAAGTATCACGTGTGTTAGTGTAATTTACCTCTAATTATAAGCTTAGCTTCTTTAAACATGACATTGTCAATAGAAACGTGAGACAAAGCCAGTAAAACAACAAAGAAAACGTAGCATAATATGGATTACAAATTTACAGGAAACAGATTTGAGACATGACGTAAACACAGACGCATGGTTGTCTCTCGGGTAACACGACTCCATTGATTTTGACAAGTGATATACCACGCTTTGCCCAAATATTATGATGATAAAATGAATGCAGTATGCGCACTATCTTTCTTTTCTGAACCGAATATTGCAGTTAATAGAAATCTTTTCGTGATTTAAAAAAGAAACATGGCAATTGCGTTAAAAAAAAGTATCGAAGTAAACAGCCTTCAATATTCTACTTGAAAAGCTGTCCAATATTTTGACAGCTATATATTTTAACCATTAAGCAGGTATTCATTCGACTTGTTACATGTCATTTTGTGTAATGCTTCAAAGAGTTAATTTCATGAATATGCATCGAATTGCAATCATCCTTGCGCCTACTTTGCATCATTTCAAATGCAAGAAATCTATGTATGACACCCTTGATAACTGTGCTACTCGAGTGATTGTCTATTAATTTAAAACCATATATCAATAATATCTTTTTTCAGCAATTTCCTTACAGAGAGCTGACTATCTGCGTCTGAATTGGATATCAATTTGCTATGTGGAGTCAGTATACCATTTCAATATGAGAAGAAAGCAGTGAGACCGATGTCTTTGCAATGCTTCAGGAACTTGGTGTCTGCCTTGTCAATATCAATAAATTACTCATTAAATTCTCCCGAGATCTTGCGTCAGTCAATTCTCTTGATGAATTAAATTAAGATAGGTCAAGGACAATTGTTCAGAATGTAACATTAATTACACGTGGTCTTTATATAGATAATATAAGTTAACTTCCTGGCAGTAAATGCCCTTTGAACTATAGTTTTACACGGGGATGAATTATATAGACATAATGTTAAAAGGTGAGTTAAAATCTAAGTAGCTAAGCCCCTAACTCAATATCATCCAAACTCTTCGACATTAAAAACACGATTTTTTGGGCAATTTAAATCAGCATTGGTGTTGCGATCTTTTTACCAATGTGACGGATGCGTTTCGGCGCCATTAGTAACAAGGTGATCAAATAATGAGGCTAGACATATTCCACAAGTCATTTCAAACGGTGATGCCATTTTCTTATTTGGAGAGCATGCGCAATAAATACTGTCCTTGTTGACAGGAATAACCAGACGCTAGAAACTGTCTTTCGGTAGAGACTTCTGGCATATTTCGCCGAACATAACTGATGACAATTCACAGTAAAACGGAAACGATCGAATGTAAAAAAGTTTATATAAATTCATATTCTAGGCCCAAAATTTTAGCGATTTAGCTCCTTTAAAACCATTACGGAAATATCGCATACAGGAAACAGCACGAGTGTGACGCAATCAGCTATTACTTGTCAATTAAGAGTTATTTTGGTTGTCGGCATAGGTAATTGGAGTTTTGACAAAATGTAGGCTAGCGTACTCTGTATCAAACGGTACTTTCAATGTTCCGAAAACCGCCTAACCATTTGATCAAGAAAAAACAACCGCAACCTCACTTTAGCTAGCACACAAGGGGGTAATCCACTTATCCAGTATTTTTCAAATAAGATTGAGTGTCTAATATTTCCATAAATACCACAAACCACCCGATTAATACTTTGCTGGGAACCCATCCTTAAGATACAAATGAATGTATGATACTATTGATTGGACAGAGACGTAGTCCGCCAAATATTACCATCACCGTCATCTTATAATAAACAATTTTATTTGATATACTAGCTCCAGACAAAGCGTTACATGTATCTTGAAATTAAGAAATTATTTCAAGAACTCGACATCTCAATGACACGTAATATCCATTAAATTAAAGGAGGTTATTAACTTTTGTATTATTTAACACACATTGATAAAGTAAAAAAAAAACCGAGGCTCTGCCGAGTTTTTTTTTACTTTATCAACGAGTGTTGATATTTTTGGGTATCAAAAAACACGAGTAGGAGATTTTATTTATCACCCTATCCTTTCTTACATGCACAAATAAATAAATATAATTCTTTGGTATAGATTTCACTTTTACTGAACCCAATTACATTACAGCGTAGTGATACATCATTTTTTGACAGCAGTTTAGCTATTGTATAGTCTTATACTGACCCATTTTTTTCCCCTCAAGGTCAATTAAATAAAAGCAGTTTCTTTTTTTTTTAAAGTCTATCTTTACTTAAACTAAGCGGTTTCTTTAAAACAAAAGAAAGTAGTTCCATTTGATTGACCAATCAAATTTATGTAAAGCGATATCTCCACTGTGTATATATTACAGTAGATTATGTAATTTATCACACAAACGATATCTACTGTCAAATGTATTATTGGGTGATAATAATGTCTACACGTAGAACATGTATATTACATTAGCTTACAAGCAAATTCGATGAAATTAAAGATATACTTTAACATGCTATTAAATTGTTTCTATCATTTAACTTTTATCAATTGGAATGGCGTTTTAACCTTCCTCGATAGTTGACGTTTTAAGCAAAAACAACTAGTAATGCAGACATCATTATTTAAAGATAATATCAATCACAATCTTGTCACGGAACTACAGAGAAAACATGATTTTACACTTGAGAAACTAATACAAATCAAGATTTAAAGGAGTACACCCATTTAAATAGTAACAGCGATACAATGCATTGACCACATGTCCTTATTAATAGACCTACAAAAAAGTCAACACTGATTACATTAGCTTACAAGCAAATTCGATGAAATTAAAGATATACTTTAACATGCTATTTAATTGTTTCTATCATTTAAATTTTATCAATTGGAATGGCGTTTTAACCTTCCTCGATAGTTGACGTTTTAAGCAAAAACAACTAGTAATGCAGACATCATTATTTAAAGATAATATCAATCACAATCTTGTCAGGGAACTACAGAGAAAACATGATTTTACACTTGAGAAACTAATACAAATCAAGATTTAAAGGAGTACACCCATTTAAAAAGTAACAGCGATACAATGCATTGACCACATGTCCTTATTAATAGACCTACAAAAAAGTCAACACTGATTAGCTATAATATTGGTTTTCATGGCTCCATGTCCCTGGACATCGATGGGATAACACCCAGGCGTCGACTAGAAAACAAATGCGGGTGCCCCATAAATTTACAGACATCTAAACTTTAAATGGCTAAAGGATACTTTTGGACAGGTCGATTTTAATAATGTTTGGGCCAATATTATGCTTTCTCGGGAGATTACTCTTGCGTATGGTCTGAACAAATACATCTACCGGTTACAATGGAATATTGGCATTTAAGATAAGACTCCGACTGTTAAGTGTAAATAGAACAAACCAACGCTAAGGCTGGTGTTCCTTGCATCAATACCAAAATAATGACGAACTCATTAATTACTCCTTTTTATAAAACATTAATTTTAGCAATCAAATTTTTTATAATTCTGCGTTACCCGAGCAGAAAAAGTTAAAATCGAACTAAGTCAAGGTATGGATATAATAAAAGTATATTTTTTTGATTCTCCAGCCATTACAAGCATCGTTATCATTATAAATATATACAGATCATGTTTGAATATTCTAGCATAATTGTCGTCTTTCAAAACGTCAGACCGAGGGATAGGTGCTTAGTCTAAGCTGAACATATTCATAATCGAATTCAATCAAGATGTTCACTTCAGGAACATCTACATTAGCAGTTACAATACGTCATACATTGGTCGCTTTGGACATGCCAAATAGTGTGTGACAGGGTAAGCTTACTCTTCCGGATATCTGTTACCACTGTTTGTCGTGTATTTTGTCCATATGCGGATTACACTGCTTTGCCTATACCGCTTTTAGAGGACTTCGAATTTTGTCTAATGGGTTGGAATGTTCTTATTTGATTTGATTTAAATCGGATTTTTTTCGGTATTGTTTCTGCAATCGGAGCTTCTTCTCGACGCTGCCAGATGCAACACCAAATTTACACAGTAGAGCTGATTACAGAATCTAATATGAGTGGGATTTTTTAGAGGCCCGAAATATCTATCAGCTGATATTTTCACATAATTATTAAAGTGTTTGTTCTAACACGCTATATTTAATCAAATCAACACCCCTTTCATTATTAGTTTCAAATACGGAAACCCTTTTATCTTGTACACGATTATATAGCTGGTAAGTAAATATTCTTCTCGGATGTCGTGAGTATTAGACAACAGAGACATATTTTAAATGTAAATTTCCTGTGGTTTGAAGTCGCTGCCAATTCCTTTGAATATAAACATTTGACATTCCTAGTAGTAATTTGCAACCGTCTTTGCAAGTGCTCACACGCACTACAAATAGCATTCTGCAAATGCAGTTATAGAAAACCTTAATGCTTTCACCTTCGTATCTTTTGAATTTAATGATTTATAGTTGCAATTAGAAGTTGAGTCTTCGTAAATTGTAAATGTTTTATATTCCGTGTTACGGGTGCTTAAATTAATAGTTTTATTTTTATAAGAGATTCAACACAAAATTATTTCTATATCTGTGGCTTAATAGGCATATGAATCATTCTAGCATTCACAGTGCACTAAAGATAAAGAGACGGGTCTTGCTCTTTTAAAATGGAATTTTGAATTTTGCTGTCCAATCCCTTTTAAAAATAGTCCCGATTATTCGGTATTAAATTAAATCGTATGGCGATCATGTTTCAATCCATTAAAATTACTACTATCCAATAATCTGGGGAGTTGATTAAGGATTTGTCATGTGAATAAATGTCTATTTAATAATGTATATAACATTTAAGGTCTAAAAAAAGACCTTCAATGGGCAGATTTAGCTCTTACACAATGCATCTTTAAAACTTTCACATAAATTTTCTACTCGCCCAGGGGGGAGGTCGAATGGTTTAAGATCACAAGGTTTGTCATTGCGTCAAGTGGCTTAGATTAGAAGTAGTAATCCTTATATAGCGCTAAACACCGAACAATAAATTCTGCTCAAAGCGCACACAAAGTGGGTTTTAAGTTATGATTAAAAAACATGATTTTTAATTTAAACACACATTATGCAAGAGCTAAATATGTCTATCGCAGATCGTTCTTTAGGTCTTAAATTTTATCTTAATTATTAATTTGACATTAATTAACATATCCAGACCATAATCAACTCTTGATGGCATCGCTAGCCTGTGACCTTTAGTGGATTATGAGCCGATTTACTGCATAACTTTCCTACACGATTTAATGATTAACTGGATAATCGAGACTCTGCTGGTTATCGTACTGACTTTAGTAATGATAATCGAGGCTAGGCGGAAATTTCAATGGTTAATTATCGGTTCATAGTGGATCAATTTGAAGGAAAGGTTCAGCAAATTGCCTTTACATTATCTAAGTTTTAACTATTATAGCGAGAACCGCTAACTCGTTGTTTAATGTATCTTTAAATGTTGAAAATGTTGGAGCAAATTATAGATAACCCTAGGGCATTCCATTTCAAAGTCGATGAAACATCAAATGGTTTAAAAACCAAATTTATTCAGCTCACTTTAATAATGCTCAGATTGTGATCGTAAAGCTCGCACGGACTGATATGAATGTTGTTTATTACAACTTTAACGTCGAAAACTTGATATAACATGCTATGGATAGGTTGATTTAATAAGATTTTTTACACCGTAATAGAAATAAAAATAGTATTTTTAAGTTCCTTTGAACATGAAGGAGCATTGTCACGTCAGGAAGGCACATATTGAAATCGATCCTTTCAATTATACGCAAACAATACATGTACAATCAATTTTGGAGACGTTTTGTTGATTTGGAAACTAGTCTGGTTTACAGTAATCACATTTTGATCATTTTTACGATGACACAAGTGTACAATAGTAAGTGGGGGTGGGGTACTGCACCACACATAATTTACACCAGAACAAAGGGCCATACTATATAGCGGAAAACATGGGAAAACAACCGGAAAACATGGGAAAACACCATTTTATACTGAATACCGGAAAACACTAAATACCGGAAAACACCCTAAATACCGGAAAACACCCTAAATATGTAACTCAGGGCCTAACCCTAACCCGTTTCCACCACCCTAACCCTAAACCTTACCCTGACGCTAACCCGTTCCCACCAACCTAACCCTAAACCTTACCCTAACCCAAGACACTGTATTTTGACATACCCTTTGTCCTGTACTACCGACAGAGAGAAACCACACTGCAAAATTTAGGGAAAGTTTCTTGACCAACCCAAGGGTCAGGGTATATAATTATAGTATTGGGAGGAATATGGTCGATAACTCGACACCACGAGATATTTTTAGGGTTTTTTCCGGTATATTTGTGTTTTCTGGTATTTAGTGGTTTTCCGGTATTTAGTATAAAATGATGTTTTCCGGTTGTTTTCCAGTGTTTTCCGGTATATAGTATTGCCGAAAACGAATGTATAGATACGACACCATACGCATAAATCACAGACAAACGAACAATTCAATTAGAGTGAATAGATCCAGGCTGTGGATTACGTAGTTAACATATGACGGTTACTGCCCATGTTCCTAAGATGAAAGTAGCATATCTTGTTGATGAAGAACCGATAAGTCTGGCCTCTGTCTTGTCAGATTTCCTTCATATCCCAATCTTCTCTCCGCTTTTCTCACTAATTAATTGCACTCGATAACATAATATCTATTTCGACAAAGATGTTATCAACAATATTATAATTACTCATATTTTTAAATATGAATAATGTCATAACAAAACAAAAGAAAAGGTAAAAACATGTTCGAGTCGCATAAAATGACCAAAAAATAGTTGTATCTATAAAAATACTCTGTGTTAACCGTATTTCTAAATGTCATTTAAAGAATTATTAATATTTAAAAAACAGATGTGACGTCAATCTTTGATGTTGGCGAACAATTTTTCAAATAATGTACGGGCAACTTGCCAAGCGTACATTTTTGCAATATTACACTGTCATGACGTTTTTCACTGTAAACGCACGTGTGAAGTGTCTGTATTTTAAAGAGTTTAATCGTCTCGAGCATAGACATTGCGTAACATATTGTAATAACACTCGGACCTCACGGTCCTCTTGTTGTTACGATATAGTACCTAATGTCTCGCTCTCAAACCATTAAACCACACTCAACAATCTTATAAGCTTTAATAAATATATAGTATCATCACTCATTATAGGGGCTAAATCGCTGTTATTTGGTATAACTGGACACAAATAGGTTTCAACGCGTATGATAATGTAATATGAATTATATAAACTGATTTACATTCAATCATATATGTTTTCTTCTTCTGGAAGCCCGCTTCTAAAAAAGGGCTGTCGATCATGGGCTTTGCCTTTTGAAGAATTGGAGTTGTAACCTGTGGCTTTGTTGAGTTTTTGAGGTTTTGTAATATGTAACGGCTGTTTTGTTTTTGGGGGGTACCTTTATTTTGGGCCGTTCATAAATTTGTTTCTTATTAGCTCTGTGATTTTGAGCTATAACCACTGTTATATACTTCTTATACCGAGTGACTTATGGGGGGTTAATTTGTGAAAGTGGTCTTTCAATTTTTAGCTCCCTTTCTTTCAAGAAAGAATTTTTCTGCTCTAGATTATTGAAAGACGTTCGTAATACCCCAGCCATTTTTCGCTCTTTGACCATCGCTCTTCAGACTTCTTCCCGTGTGCGAGGCATTCATTTTGCCATTGATCAAGGAGCGTTTTTGCTATACATGTAGGTCTGTGTGGTACAGTGTTTATTTTTTAAGTCATCTCTTTATCTATATAACATACCTTTAAAATAACCAAATCGCTCATATTTTGGACGTAGAAATTGGCACAAATGGGTCACAATACTAATGTATAAAACCGATTTACATCCAATCGTCTCTCTTTTTAACTCTTAATTTCAAATCAGTTAAGTTCGACGAAATACTCCAGAAGTCTCAATCGAATGGCAATCTCTAGGGTCTGGTTATTCCGGTCTACACCGATAGTATTTATTGTGCATGATCTCCCAATAAGATATGCCGTCACCAATGTTACAAATGGTGCTGGAACGCATTATCGTACACGATTCGTATCCGATGGTAAAATATGTATTGTGTCTTAAATATAAGATATCAAAAGCCCATCTTTTACCTGTAAGATCACAACATCAATGTTGATTTTTTGGATGATATTGAGTTAGAGACTTTTAAACTCTTCATGAATCTTAGCTAAAAACAAACATGCAGGTTTTTAACTATGCCCATATATTTTTGTCCGGGGTATTCTGGCATTTCGAAATTGATCATGTACGTGGTAATGTCGGCGAAATATTAAATTTAATGTGAGAACATCGCCACCTGTGGTGTTAATGTTATCAAAACTTTTGAAGACATTAACATTAACACGTATAAATGTACTCTTGAAGTAATATAACGTTGATTAGATTTTCAGTTCACACACAGCAGGCGAATTTTGATAAACACGAATATAGGTGTGAACTTAAATGATCTTTTACAGCACCCAATTGCTATGGCAATCCTATTAGACAATCCTATTAGAAATCCCATTAGACAACAACGATGTTATTAGTTAATCGGTAGTTCTAAATATTTAATACTTGAAATCAAATTTAACGTATTTCATAATATAAAAACATGTGTATTCCCGCGAAGGCGCAGTTACAGAGCGTGACCAAAATTAATCCTTTCCGCGAAGGCGCAGATATCGACTAGTCGGCTTTCGTGTGATCAGAGACACGTTGTTATTAGGACCCAATTAACGGTGTTAAAGATTTTATGTCCGCTCTGAATTTTATTCACCAATTGGCAACTAATATTAATGAGGTTAGAATCTTTCAGTATGCTGGGGGACAGGAACCACCAAAGTCTGCCATTTCTTAAGCCACACTTCCGCATAGAATACAATAAGCTAAACCATACATTATGCAAGAGCTCAGTCTGTCAACTGCACGTCGTTCTCAAGCCACATTTCCGCATATAATACAATAAGGTAAAATATACATTATGGAAGAGCTTAATCTGTCAATTGCACGTCTTTCTTTAGAAATGTTATCTTAATTATTAATTAACTTATCCAGATCATAATCAAATCTCGATGTAATCGCTATAGCCTTCTATATTTACTGGATTAAAATCATATCTGCTGGCCAACGCTCATTAATAACGAAATTATAAAACGGATAATTGAGACTATGTTTTTATCGTACGGACTTAATGGTGATTGAGATGTTCAAAACGCACTCGTTAAAGATACAGTAAGGGAGATTACAAGTTGGCAGTTTTCACTATAATAGTTACTACATAATGTAAAGGCAATTTGCTGAAAATTTCAATCAAATTGATCGACTATCAACTATTCGAATGAAAGTTCCGCTTAGCCCTGATTATCATTACTGAAGTCGGTAAGGCGAAACTAATAGTCTCGATTATCCAATTATTTGTTTTATCACGAAGGAAAGTTTTCTTGCAAATCGGACAACAATTCAACAAATATCGCAGTCTAGACGTACCATCGAGAGCTGATTATGGTCTGAATAAGTTAGTTAATGTCTAATTTATAATTTCTTTAACATCTGAAGCCTAAATTAAGACTTGCAGTAATCAGATTTAGCTCTGGAATAATATAACTTTAAATTCTCGTTTCAGACTGGACCAATTCGACTGAAATTTTCAACAAATTCCCTGTACATCATCTGTTTTCTAACTATAATAGTTAGAACTACCAGCTCTTTATCTAATCTCCCATAATGTATCTGTAAGTACCTTATATACATGATCGTATTGTTTGACCTTCTGATATGCATAGGACCCAAGAATACAATTTAGTGTAACCGTCAATGTATTTACATGTTCATGCTCAACGACAGCACTCCCTTAATGTACAAGTCTTTTGGTTATAATTTAGATTTCAATACCAATGAACAAATGTCAAACAGAGCATATTATTGATTTAACTATGTATTTTATTTATCTCTAATTAACTTTAGTGGTCTGTTCATCAGTGCACTACGAAGCTATTATCCCCATAGAGTAGCCCAAATATAAAACCACTCGTGGTTGGCTTTAACAGATCAACAAGAGCATCAATATTAGCAAACATTAGAGTCTCACTATATTTATTCTGGTCTTCTTTTTTAATATTTGGCGTGATATTTAAGCTACTTACATGCAGCATGAAGGTCAACTAAAAGCCAATTCCAGTCCGATCACCATATGCTAGAAAGACTTTGGTCGCCGATCAGTAAAAAAAGATCCATTACTAAAGATTTATATTAAGCTTGTTCAGAAATGAACTAATTGGGTTGATTCTACTAGAAACCATATTTCTCACAAAAAGAGGACGCACAATTAGACCTTTTTCAATATATAAGTTATGTTTTAAAAGTGTAAGCTGTCACCATTAATGTTAACTAATTACTTTTAGATAACCAATAAAGGACCCTCTATTAAAGCTCTTTGATATAAATAAACAATTATACAACAATGACAATCGTATTCATGAAAATTTGATTTTCAATTTGATCGGTGAATTACTAGACCCTAATAATTTAGCTGCTTTGTTATTCGATGGTAAAGTTACAATTTTAAATTTCCAAATTATATTATTAATATGTATTAAAATAAAAAAATAGATGGTATCCATGAATAGTCCTACCTTGTTAAAGAATATTCCTATTAATCCTTTAATTCACGATTGCCAGTTGTGAAATTGGTAAACATAACATTTTCAACTTCAAATTCCAACGTTTGAATACGGCTAATGCATGGAGGCAATAGGAAAAAAGGGAGGTAATTGTGTTATGATTTCCTATGTCAATAATTTTTAAGGGTGGGTAATAATACCCATGGTCGTATAAAAGTGAGTTGATAACCTATTGAGCAAAAGACATAGAAATAATTATGTTTTGACTTTCTTGGAAAATATGAAATTCTCGCTTTAATACGTTTTGAAATTTTTTTTTCTCAAATATAAAACAATATCTAAGCTGAATCAAATCGTATATACTTCAGATAATCTTAATAAAGAGTTCGTTGGGATTTTCCGTTGTGGTTTCCCCTTGCCAGTGGCACGGGAAAGACATCTAGCAAACAACAGCGTATAGTTTTTCGAATATTACGAAAACCCAAGGCCCCGTGTATATATTGGTGCTACTCATACAGCCCACTGTATGGTGTATGTCCTCTCTTCATTATCCTAGTCGGAGTAGTATCGTGATTGCCAGTCCATCCAAATGTTATAATTTTAATGTTTTAGTTTAAATTATATTTTATTTATTTGAAAAGGGTTGGATAGCAGGCAAAGCCTTAATAAGTTTCTTTCCAATGTAAATGTAATGTTTCTGTAAATTTACTCTATCATGACATCAGACGTCGAGGAATAAATGTAACATGGTGATTCACCTTAATATTAATAGATATTAATCTTTTTTTATCTGGTGATGATATGTAATACATTATATAAAGTATGTATTATTTATTTCAATTACCAACGCTATTGTCTGATTTCATGTTTTTGTGCCAGCAGCATTCTACGCCGAGTCGCAATTTTAATTACATGTAAAGCCATATCACTCAATGACATCGAGAGGTGTCTGTTTGGGTTCTCTATCAGACATTCAACATACCAGATCAATTAGCTTACGATCAAGTTGACCCAAAACAAAAACTAACTTGCCGTACCAGTGACATATCTGTAATGTGTCTGCTAGGGTGCTCATTCTATTTAAGCGATATACCCAAGATAGATTTAAAGGTTAGAAATTCATAACAATTAATGTAAACAGAACACCATGCAAGATATGTCGACT
Organism: Patella pellucida; assembly: GCA_917208275.1. Taxonomy (NCBI): domain Eukaryota; kingdom Metazoa; phylum Mollusca; class Gastropoda; family Patellidae; genus Patella; species Patella pellucida. Next base: position 58,214,057 of record OU795040.1, on the reverse strand, counting down.
TGACATCCTCACACCACCTTCCTTTAAGCAAAATCGGTCAATATGCCAATTGGTACAATGTTCTCAACACCGTATTTTACCTACGTATAATGCGAGATGACAGCAGTCAATAAGATTCATGTTTCTTAATGGGAAACGATGAATTCTCTAACGGAATGTAATGGGACTATATTAACGCTGGAATATAATTCTGAAACTCCTTATCGTTTATAAAAAACAAAATGAAGCCGATAAAGATTACGAATGGTATTTACTGTTAGTTCGGCTGAATTAAGGACCGAGACCTAATGGCATAAATCGGGCTCAAAACTCCGCGCAGCCTTCAATCTGATTCTAGACGACGAAACAGCGATTTAGGATGTGATATAAAAAAAAATATTATTTTATTATGGAAATTGTTTGTCTGAGATGTTAAACCAAAGACCTGCTTGTATCTAATTCTACTAGTTGTTGCGATAAAAGATCACAGTCGGTTGCACTCAGTCGAGTTCTGAACATATTGACTGATTATTTGGGGTTAAAATCTACTTCAAATCGGAACAGACATGGTACAGACGTATTTTCAAAGCAACTTGTCATACTACACGTCGCAATAATGCGTCAATTAAAATTAATTGAATTAGTTGACCCTTGAAACGTTTCGACATCACGAACAGGATATGTATTTGGATTATGTAAATAAACCGAGAATTACATCCCATTACAGCCCCAAGACGTTAACAGACTCTTATAGTCACGCAATTCTTGTAAAGGCTAAAATATTTGTTGAATCCATAATATTATTAGAATTATTATTTCTATTTGTTTTATATTCGCATCAAAATGCAATCTATTTGATTTGACAAGACAGTTCTGTTTTCTGTGGTGTTCTACGAAAGTGCCCGAGGAGTGCCTGAATGGTTAGCTGCCAATATTTGCTATATTCTATGACGTACTTTATTTGGAGTATTTGAGTAGACCCGTTATGTGCTCAGGCAGGCCCTTGTAGGTTCCTATTAATTTTATTTCAATAATTCGCTTGTGAGGAAACCGGAGGACCCGGAGAAAACTGACGGGATTGGACAGGCGACCCTACTCCTTGTCACGTACAACCCGAGATTCAAAACCACGTCAGTTGACTTAACGACAGGCTTTATGATACAGCACACACGTGCTAACCATTGGGTCACACCCACTCCTATGAGATACTGGTCCGTCATGCATATATATGGGTGGTTCCATGCATTGACAACACCTCACCTATACAATAGCAAGGGGCCTAAGTTTGAGAATCGTAACTACAGGGGTGTTTCGAGCGGGGGGGGGGGGGTATTGGTAAGACCCCCTACCCTTCACGTAGAGCCTTTATAAGAGAGATCCAGGAGATAGAGCCTTTATAGATGCAAGGAGATTGGCTTTCGGGGGAGCGGGGCATGCCGTCGGTCAGTCACGCCGGAACAGCCACCCCACTCTACTTCAGTGAAAACCTGTAGATAGCTTACTACGGGTTTTAATAATACTCTTAACTAAAAACGACCCGTCTCTATCTAATACGCAACTTAGTTGATGTATCAAGCGACCACGGCTTTACGTTAAAATTCAACAATGAGATACGAGAGTACAAAGGCGTTCATCAGGGACCACCCATACTTTGTTCTTCCTGACCAAATTGGAAATGATATCCTCGAACTTTGAGTTTTTGCGCACACAGTACAAAGTCAAGGCTAGCCTGGTAAGCACGAGACGCAATTAACAATGTGGTGGTTTGACCACGTAGCTGGTATGTACCGCTCTTCAATTTGTATTAGTAAACTGGTAGTGCAACATACTTTATGATACATAATTTATGATACAGTAGTTACTAGTAGTGCTCAATAATTTATGATACAGTAGTTACATTTATGATACAATAGTTACTAGCAGTGCTACATAATTTATGATACAGTAGTTACTAGTAGTAAGTAAAATATAAATAAATAACAATAGTTCGGATCAACATCTCCTCTCTCTAGCAACACTGTAAATCATTTTCCACTGCTATAAAATAGCTTCAATATGAACACAGGGAACCATAATGATGTGACTGTACATGTATAGCGTCCAACATAAAACTTAACACGCTAAATCATCTTGAAATATGAAGGAACTCTTACAGTGTTGACCACGTTAACTTCCCGAATAAATCAAAACTAATAGCAGAATCCTGCCTACACTCATGCCTTAATAAAAGATTGCGACGCCCGGGTGAAACATTGTAAATGGAAAGCTGTGTTAAACGGATAGCACAATGCGTGTCTTAATACATTTCCAGACTATATCAAGACAACAATGACGTCTGGTAGTTTACCGACATACCCCATATATATTCTGATTTGGCACGTATCATTATTTATCTCTTTTAATGAAGCATGTTCTTGTGTTATATAAAAAAAAAATCAGTTATGATCTCGATCAATCATGGAAGTCGGGGATAATTTAACTGTTCAGTAAACTCGGAAATCAAACGATTCGACCAATGACCGTAAAGAAATCAGATTAATGTACTACTAAAAATCGAAAGATATCGTTCTTATAAGTCGAAATTTTGACAATACGTTGTTGCGTTCGTTGAAGAATTCCCTCATTCATATTCTATGCCGCTGAATACTGCCACGATTTACTCATACAAATATTTATATTTCGCTTTTGTCCTCCGGCATGGTCACTTTATAACGCTGGTTCTGGGCTATAATCAAGCAGCCAAGTATCCTCCTATGGTACTCATTGGAGAAATATATGATACGCTTTTTTGGGAACTGGCTTTTTGCAGTGTCAGGAACCAAATGAATAGTTAATATAGGATGAAAATTATATATACATGTACAACAATCTCGCCCGAATGGTGTGTTCGAATGCTTTTCAAAAGTACATTTGAATATCTTTGCAAAGTGTTAAGGCCATTTTTAGAGAAGCAAGCAACAAGTATGAGGGAACCAATATCTCTTGAGCGACAGGTGGGATATTGTGAATTTTTTAATAATTGGATAAAAATTCGTCAAAGATATTTTCAACACAGGACAGTCTCACAGGTTTAGATTGACACAAATACAGACTACAGATTATAAAAAAAATTGAATGCATAATAACTTATGGCTAAAATTATGAGACCCCTTTTCTATCATTTAAAATAACCTTCTTTTTTTGCAGGTTGGCATAAGTTTATGGGTTTTAGGGACCAATGCTGAATATTGAACCGTAGTGTTCTATTATACATACATTCTGTGAGTCCCTGATTTTCATGAAAGATACATTTGTTAAATTTCCAAAGGGTGAAGAATTAAAAGAGTTATAAATGGATATCAGACCAAATGGGGATTTCCTAATGCAGGTGGTGCTATTGATGGAAGTCATATTCCTATTTTAGGACCAAAACTGAACCACGCAGACTTCCATAACAGAAAAGGCTGGTATTCAATAATAGTTCAAGCAGTTGTCAATGACCGCTATGAGTTTACATACCTTAATATCGGTTGGCCAGGAAGTGTACATGATGCTAGAGGCTATGCAAACTCGAAAATATATACAAAAGGACTGTCTGGGTCATTATTTGCAGGCAAGACGGTTGTATTGCCTATAGTCTTGTTGGGTGATCCAGCATACCTTATCAAACTTTCTTATGAAACCCTACACGGATAATGGACACTTAACACCTAAACAAAAGACATTCAATTACAAATTAAGTAGCTCGCGTATGACGGTTGAAAATTCATTTGGTCGCCTTAAAGGTCGTTGGCGCTGCTTACTCAAGCGATTGGACATGAATGTTGACAAGGTCCCTAATATAATTTTGACTTGTTGTATACTTCACAATATATGTGAACAAGCAATAGATCCATTTAGAGTAGAATGGCTAGAGGAAGTTGAAAGGGTGGGAAATCAAATGCCGCAGCCAAATCAAAATGAAGAGGCTGTCGCTGCAGACAGCACCGATATTCGGAATATTTTGACTGATTACTTTCAGCTGTAATTTCAAGGAATATACAACAAACGATAAATAATTCATGTGTATATATTTAACGAGACAAATATATTGCAACAAATAAATATCTAAAAAGTAAATAAAGTTGTTTTTTACCATCATAACATGGAACAAAATAACATTTTAGCAAAGGATTAGCAATCTTAAACCCATTCACTGTATTTTTGCTATTTTGATTAACTTTTGTTCCCTACATTAATTTATCAATTTCTCAGATCAACACCAGCTCAACTTTTTTATAGTGACAACAATAAATATAGTCTGTGGGGCAAGCTAGTCACCTCTTTTTCTGGCTGTTGGCGGTTCCTGGCATGTTCAACGGGATCTGCAGTCTCATTTTCATCGGTCTCAGAAATTTCATCTGTTGTTGTTGCTCGCTGCTCCTCCTCCTCATCAAACTCATCTACATCTTGTGTTTCTATATATATAAAAATTATAACATTTAATTCGTTTTGGTTTTAACACAGGGATTTTAAAGTAGCTATTAAAGTGACGATCCCATTCTAGTTGTTATCCCCCCCCCCAAAAAAAATGTCTTAATCTTCATTGTGATTCCCCCTGTGGACCGTCGATCCAATATCGACGCATAAAGTAGATCATCTGTGGTAACATGTGGATCATCTACATCTTGTGTTTCTATATATATAAAAATTATAACATTTAATTCGTTTTGGTTTTAACACAGGGATTTTCAAAGTAGCTATTGAAGTGACGATCCCATTCTAGTTGTTACCCCCCCCCCCCCCCAAAAAAAAAAATGTCTTAATCTTCATTGTGATTCCCCCTGTGGACCGTCGATCCAATATCAACGCATAAAGTAGATCATCTGTGGTAACATGTGGATCATAATAATAATAATAATAATCTCGTCATTTTACAAGGGTAGCAAATTAAGCCTGAGACTTGTTTTCAATTTGACCCTTGGCACAGATCGCGCGAAGAAACCGAAGAACTCGAGGGGGGGGGGGGGAACCTGCATCCATATGCATACTTTAAATAAAAGATAGACATGCAAGCATGGTAATCACTTATCAGTGACATAGCAGGGGAACAGCACATCCGATCACACAGGGGTACTCCAGTTTCCCCTACAGCACGTTAAGTAGATCATTTGCAATAACATGTGGATTGGTGCAAATTGACTCTTTTCACAGTTGACGTGCCATAAAACAACATAATGTACTAGTCATTCACTAAAATAAACATTCAAGTCAAGGGCCATTTACCTGAATTCATACTTGTTTCCAACAGATTTGCCGGACGAGTAGCAGGCCTGGTGCCCAAAATGCGATCCATCGCATTAAAAAATTTACGTCTTTTTTCCATTACCACTTTTGTTGTTGTGGTCCTTTATTTTTTTATATGTTTGCTTCATATTCTTTATCCTGTTTTTACAGGCTTCGCCGGATTTAGTGTAACCATTTTCCTGGTAGATAAAATAAAAGTTTTAAAAAAACTGACTTTCTTAAAAAATACTTTAAAATAATCACAGGCCATTTGACCATTCTTCCAAATAGTCGCCTTTTTACGACACGCTGGGATTCTGGGACGGGGCGATAGACACATTCTACTGAAACTCTGGTCAAGCCAAAAGTTCTAAAATTTAAATAATTTCACACAAAAAACACTCATACTGAATTATACATTGGAAGAACTAGTCACCTTTTAACTGGCTAGGCCTAGTACACATATATATATACTTCATACATCATTGTACATACATAATAATTATAATAATGACATGTCATTTACTTTTTGTGATGCCACAGCAATGAAATAGTGAGACAAAATGTGAGTCGGATCAAAAATAAATGCCGTCAATACTTAATGACAATACTGAATAACGAAAGTCTAGTGCCAACAACACAACAGTTACGGTACTGAACAAACAACGAACAAACAGACAGTACTCACCTCAAGTCTGTTGGCAATCGACTGGCACACCTTCTTATTGCGTACTGTGCCATCTAATTGCGCCTGTATGGCGTCCTCGCCCCACACAGAAATGAGAAAGAGGGTCTCTCCGTCTAGCCAGTTGTATCCGCGATTTGATTCCTCATTTTGCGAAGCCGAAGAACAAGAACTTGAAGAAGCCGCCATTTTTCTAAGATTGTTGTTTACTACGCACTGCGCATGTCCAGAGGGAAAATATCCGGATATTTTCATCTTACCCGTTCAGACGCCGAAAATTAAACCAGTTAAAAAAAAGCTGAATTCAATTCACCTACGGAGGTGGATATTTTAAACTAGATAGAAATCTCTACATGCGTTCAGACGACGAACATTGCTGAATTAACTATCGCCGGATAAAGTTAAACTAGTTTAACTTGAGCGTCTGAACGGGCCATTTGTCAAAGGGTCTAGTCCAGTGGTACGAGGGCCTTCCAGTTGGTAGGCAAGCACGTTCGGGGTCATGAACGATTTTAATTTATTTTTTTACTTGACAAAAATGTTTACTGATAATACCCATTATTTTCTCAGTGGGTATGTTACTATTCTTATTATTATTATGTATATCTATTTATATCTTATTTCGCTAGCCTGGAGGTCGGGCGCCGATAAAGTTCATGCAGATAGTCCGGCATGGGTTTCTCTTGTTAGTTATGCAGGATGGAGGGCCTGACAATGACAACGGTCTAGTCGTTCGGATGCTACGAAAAACCGAGGTCCCGTGTACACATTGGCTTACACGTAAAAGATCCTTTTGCAGTTGGAATTCGATCTAAGAGTAGGCCGTAGCGCCGCTGCCCGGGCAAAATTTCCTTCATAGCACACTGTATGGTGCATGTCCTTCTTTCATTAGCCCAGGTAAGGTGCAAAACAGTAGGTCGTTTAACCCCATTCAATTAGCCCGGTTTAGGAGCAGAATATTTCATTTTATATTTTATTTCTATACTTTATTATTTATGTCTTGATTGATTAGTCTTTTTTATTTACCCGAATGTAGTTTGTCTGGAACCAGGTGGTACGCGGCGACTGTACGTGGGACCTCCAAGTGGTACTCCATCACAAAAAGGTTGGGAATTACTGGTCTAGTCATTTTAAGATTCAGTTACCAAAATACATTGCCTGTATTCCACTTAAAATCAACAAGAAAATATGTCTACGGAATTCTTTGTGTTTTACTTACTTGATTACGTTCAGTTACATTTGTCGTTACGAGATCAATAGGTATCTTATATACGAATGAGGGGGTGGGATGGCCTATTGGTCTAGAGTGCCGCGCTTCGATCTCTAGCAAACCGGCCACCACTCGCTTGCGGGTGTGGTTTAGAGCCCTGGTGTGAGCGTATGTGGCATGAAGATAGGTGCGCCTTCTCACCCTCCGGGTTCCTCCGAACACTCCGGTTTCCTCCCACTGCTAAAGACCCCTACGCGCAAACAAATTATTGAAATAAAATTAAACCATATGTTTGTCCCAATATGACCTAGTTGTGTTGAGTGGACGTTAAACCCAATTTCTCTCTATATTGGAAAGGCAAAGGGCAAGCTTGACAAAACATAGTAACAATTTACTGGGATTCGTCTGAGAACTCTTTGTATTTACGTAGTAAGTATCACGTGTGCTAGTGTAATTTACCTCTAATTATAAGCTTAGCTTCTTTAAACATGACATTGTCAATAGAAACGTGAGACAAAGCCAGTAAAACAACAAAAGGAAACGTAGCATATGGATTACAAATTTACAGGAAACAGATTTGAGACATGACGTAAAGGCAGACGCATGATTGTCTTTCGGATAACACGACTCCATTGTTTTTGACAATACATTGCTTTTAGATCATACTGATATACCACGCTTTGCCCAAAGATGAT